>OZ014469.1:7263940-8549782 GCA_963965965.1 Trididemnum nubilum
ACATATCGCAGAAGAGCGATAGCCTATAGCTAACAAAATAAACAAATAAATAAATAAATAAACGTCTCGGCCCTGTTGGAGACGCAGCCATTTTAGGCGAGCTACGAGGAGAGCAAAGGGTATTGATAGCGTTTCATTTTTAAAGATTGTTAGCCTAGTTTAGCTCTAGTTTGAATTTTGGCACTAGTTTTGAGCCTTTCAGTCTACTGGAGCCGTAGCCATTTAAGACGAGCTATGAGGAGAGTAGAGAGTTAGCTAGCCTATCGTTCTTCTGAAAGATGTAAGGTAAGATTTGTACTTTAGTCGGTAACGATTTGATTTCATTCGGTAAAGATTTAATTAATAGCTCCAGTTTTATTGGGTAAGGATTTTTCAGCTACGATTTATCTATTTTGGCTAAAATTGACTGAATGATAGGTAAAGATTTATGTGTTATAAACGTAATCGGTAAAGATTTATTCATTGATTGGTAAATTGGTAAAGATGCTTGTTTTGAAGATTTTTATCACTAGTAATATTTGTCCTTTTTTGGCCTTGCTAGCCTCACTGATGAGCCCTGAGATTGGGCGAAACAGCTGTCTAAGGCATGCTACCTGAAATTGTTTTGAATTGAACTATTACAATTATCTCTTGTAATATTGTGGTTACTTTATATTTTTGGGAGAAAAAAAATTGTGTCATGATCTGGTTAATTTGCGATTCTTTGCCTTTCTACGCTCATGTTCATGCCTGTAGTCCTAGCTATACTGACGAGGAATAAAAGACGAATGTCGATTCCGAAACAGTATGTCTTAGGCTGTTAATCAAAGGTTTGATTGAGCCTATGAGACTCTGTACACTGTCTATAGCTTATTATTAATTTTCTCAGTACATTGTTTTCAATATTTGCAAATGTTTGGCATTACATGTAAGTAAATCGCTGGAGTAAATTACAGTCGTTAAAAATGCTTGTGCATAAATGCAACTTTTTGCAACTTTCGTTTAAAAAAACACACAGTTTTTTCAATCTTTTAGTGCAGCAAAAACTTGCCCTTTTACCGATATTCCTACATTCTTTCAATGAGGCGATAGTGGCTAATGATCTTTTTACTGTAAAAACCAATTATTAGTATTAATTCATGGTAAATATCTTCACCTTGAAATATTACGTCACTATATCTTGCAATATACAAAAAAGCTATAGATTACTGCATAGTTGTAAGTCGGGCCGGGCTTTTCGGTTCGCGTTCGGGCCTAAAGTTGATAAAATCTTGCGCTTAATTCGGACCTGAGACGTGGTTTTTGTCTCAGGTGCACAAAAATATAATCAAAATAATTTGGCAATAACGCTAACATTTTTGGACCTAACTTAACTTTCGTTTTTTTCCGGCATGATTTGGGTTTCAAATTAGTTTTCGGATTCGGGTTAATATTTTCGGGTTCAGACCGGGTTCGGGCCTGAACTAGTCGGCCCGTTTACAATCTGATTTACTGCAGATTAAACGTGTTTTGTTTTAGTTTAGTCACACACTATTTACTGCATCAGATTTTCCTTTTGTGTTACATTACTTACAGTTTATTTTTTGACTGGAGGAAATACAGCAAATAGAGCACAATCATTAAATAACTGGTTGTCTTGAGTTTTAAATCCAAGCTTTGAGTTTTAATTCATTAGCTATTCAACCACTATTTATTTTGCTAAATAATTACTTTGCCAATACCTGCATTTAAGATTTTCTTCAAAATTAGTCTGATTTAAAACTTTGTTTTGTTTTTTGCAAAGCGCTCATTCTATTCTTTTTTGTTTTTTATCTCCATGTTTCAATTAAAGTCGGATTTTAACAGTCTGATTACTTGAAACAAACTTGCAGAAAGTTAGCATCAATCAACTAACCTCCCAAAAATGCTTTTAGACAATTTCGAAATTTGTAGTTGTAAATACTTCACTATATCACAACTCAAAACATTTGGTTTTAGCATGTACAATATATTTTGTATTACTATATGCCGATTCGTTGTCGAAAAAAGACAAAAAAACAGTAATTGACAAGAACCAAACCGAAAAGTCAAAACAGCATGATTACATTGAAGTGGCTTTAAGCAAAAATTAAATCTATCTCGAAATTTAATTAGTGCAAAAAGTTCAAATTAATAAAGACCTTTACGACCAGAAATCATAGGTGGGCAAGTTAATGCAAAACGTTAGCTTCGTTAACCACTAGTCCGTTAACAAACTTCACACCTCCGTTAACGTTAATCCGTTATTTTCAGCTTTAATTAACGGAAGTTAATTAAGTACGTTAATTCGTTAACATTTTGCGTGCAATTTACATTTCTTTTTATTCACTCGCTTCTAAAACACGTATTGACACTGTTGAGCTGATTGTAAGGAACATTTATTGCTCTGGTGGTCTTTTTGTGTTTTGGAAGTTATATTTTAAAGTCTAATCTAATTTCAAGATAAAAATAAGTTCAAATGCACTAACAAAGCTGCGATGGGAAAATCATTGGAAATTGTGAACAGCAATAATTAATAGACCTCTGAGGCTGCAGCTTATTATTTGCCACAAAAAAGAGCTCCTTTCTTCACTTCTATAAAACCCGTGCAGATGTGCAACAAGTGTTACCAGTGTAAACTAGTTTGTACCGGTACGATGAATGAATGGTGCAAGATAGTAACGATAAAAATCTTACAGGAAGTTAACAGAACTTAACGGAAGTTACTTTAGTCCGTTAACAGAACTTAACGGAAGTTAATTTAGTCCGTTAACATGAAAAAACTTTTTAACGGATTAACGACTTCAAGAAAAAGTTAGCTTCGTTATTAACGGATTAACGATTAACGGACTTGTGCCCACCTATGCCAGAAATACAAAAAATTTTTTGCTCTTTATGTAAGCAAATTAAATTAAATCGCAAAACCTCTATTTGAGGCTACCTTTACTTGAGCGCCACCTCTAACAGAACGCCACAATAGCGGAAGGGCTGAAAAATAGAGCGCCACCCTGTAATGAACACCACCTCTATTAGACCGCGACTTTGACATTTATTATGCTAATTAGTAATCAAAGGTTTTCTACATCAAAAAATAATAATTGTGCAATGATAATTTACCAATATATCAAACCCAGCACAAAAAGGCGGATGTTATGGTAATAGAAGACCATTGCTATTTCAACCCATGCTGCAGCTTCCGGTACTTTCTGTTTTTAGTCCAGATGAATGCCATGCATTGATCACGCATCAAACACGAGTTTTTTTATATAATTAAATATTTTTCTCAAAATTCTGACCAGCTTTAGTCGAAAAAAAGAGCGCAACCCTCTAATTGAACACTTCCTCTATTAGAACGCCTCTATAGGAAAACGGAAAAATGTAGCGCCATGACCAGCAAAAAGAGGTTTTTCGGTAATCTTTACTCAAAATGTTCTTGTATTGGCTGAAGACGATCAAAATTTGAACGCAGTAAAGCCCAATAATTAATTTCACTATAACATTTTATCAAAAACTGTTCGTGAACGAAAATTAAATTTTGTCCTCTCATTGCATAATGACTTCAGATTCTGGTTTGACACTATAAAAATTCCCATCTTAGATTCTGTCCAATGCATAAACGCGTAAAGCTTTACAATCTCTGGCAATTAATTTGCAGTGATTTATACACTGTTGGAATTAATTCAAAAGTCATAACATCAAATACCAATTATACAGTAGGTATTGTTTTCCTGCCAACAAAAAAAAATACATGATCCAGCCAAAGACATTCAACTATTTCCACCTTTTCTTAGTACAGATGCAATATAGAGCACATTATTTTAATCACATTCAAAAATGTTCGGATGAAAAAAATATAACTTTTAAGTAGCCCATAAATGACATCACAAAAAAAGCTTGTATTAATTCTGATCATTTTTCGTGTACTTCTAATCTCAATTTTTATAGCTTGAAAATGACTTAAAATGAATTATCAAAACGTCTTCAAATTAAAATAAAAATGCTAAATCTAATCATAACTTGCTTTTTTTGTCAAGATCATCAAGTTTGTTCAATAAAACGTGTGTTTATTGGATTGAAAATTGACGATTAAGATCACAATATGCAATATTATGAAATAAATAACGAGAAAATTGTCTAATAAACAAGCAAAAAAAAAAGAAAGACAAGAACAAAACATATATCAATACTGCTTCATATCTGTTTGTCTGGTGCGGTTTTGGTGTTGCAGTAGCCAGTGTTATTGATGTTTTTTTTTTTCATGAAAAGGCTGGCATTGTTCGTAATTTGTTTGTAAGTTTTCAGCAAAAATGAGATCAAAAGTGTAATTCTACTGCAATAAAACCAACTCAACCTCGAGCAAAAATTCCACTCCATAGACAATAAAAATAACCGTACTTTTTTTTTCCAAAGAGCAAAACGACGCCTTGCCAGTTCAGGAATTGAACCGGGAATCAACAACTTTCGATCTCCAACCTGACGCCGATATCTGCGAAATATCGCCGATTGATGTCAGCTAGCAACTTTCGATCACCGACCCGACGCTCTTCCTATTGCGATACATCGGCGACTGATTTCAGTTGAAACTGAAATACTCTTATTCGTTGATTTCTTGTGTACTGTTAACAATTTGTACGCAACAGTTCAAAATCGACTAAGTCAAAGAATAAATCTCGATGGGAGGGCCTTGCTCATTTCATTTTAATGCCGAACCTCCGGCATGGAAGTGACGACTACAAAGTTCTGAAGTTTTCATTTAATCCAAATCCAACTGTAAACCGATCAGTGGTGGAGTGGATAAAGCGTTTGCCACTAAAACGGTAGACTCGGATTCAATTCCCCATCAGGTCACCTCAAAGATTACAAAAATTGGTTATCACAGCTTCCCTGCATGACGTTCAGCAATTAAAAAGACATTGCAAAGCCTTCACGTGTGTGGTAAACAGGTGGGCAGGTGGCAGCTTGACTTGAAAGGCCCCTTTGCTGTCTTCTGGCCAAGGCAAATTGGTGAATAAAATGTAATTACAATTACAATTTGAGGTAAACTCTGGTCTGCCGATTGGTCATACCGATCTTGCAGATAAGCCGACGAAATGGTTTATTTTATATTAAGTGTCGATGAAATATAGTTTACAGTAAAAAAGCTGCTGTGCAATAAAAATTTTATCACTAAAGTTTGTTTTTTGGGTTTTTTTCTTTTGTTAATTGCATTTCTATTATCCTGTCACGAGAAAGCAACTCTGGAGCTATTCTTTGAACGAATACACACGCTTTTTGCAACTATGTTCCTAGTTTTTTTGGTAATATGTTTTGTTATTTTTTTCCAATCAAGTTTTCTTTTTGCTTAGGTTAACTGCTGCGCAGCGCTTTATCGAACGACGCAACAACACAAGAACAAGGATTAAACTTAGAATATGCAATTAAAGTTGTGTTCAAAACGACACTTTTTACTGACTTGGTCACGTTCCCAGTTGCGGCATATTATTGTTGTTGTTGCATGCTGAATGCAGTTACTGTACAATATATATTTTGTGAAATCTAAGTCAACACTTTTACAAATACATTTCAGTAACGCTGTAATTAATAGCGTCGAAAATTTCACAAGTGTTTGCAAAGCTGTAATTTTTTATTGCTTTTTCAAAACTGCAGTTCTTCCTTTAACGCGCATGATCGTTTTGTTCTGTGCTCACATGTTTTTCTATGTCGCAACAGTCCAGGAAATATAAATCAAAATGTGCGAATGTGGAACCAAGGCAATAAATTGATTGATGGTTTTGATTTTTAAAAGAAAGCATGTGATGTATAACGACAACATGTTAAGGTTTAATAAAAAATTAACGTTTGGTATAGCGAATTGTTAAGTTTCAGCCTTGACAAGGTGCCATAAAGAACATAGATAGAATCAGGGTATCGGAGCTGAATAAATTTCGAAGCTACCCCGGGGCCCTTGACTATCAAGACTTAGCTCTGGTTCTGGCTCCAGAGCTACCGAAAACTAACAGCTCCGGCTCCAGCGTTTTTGTACCTAGATTGAAGTTTAACTTTCTTTAATTAAAGGATTTTGTGCCCCCTAAAATTTGCTTTTAAATTTTTTAAAAACAAGATCGAAAGATCAAGGGCGTCGGCAGAAAATTGTTCAGAGGGGGTGGGCAAAAAGATTAGAGCCAGTATTATCTACCAAAAATGGAAGAATTTTTGAAATTTGGGAGGTTTAAGAGAGAGTGTTTGAAAATCAAGGGGGGGCATGCCCCCCTTGGCCCCCTTGCCGATGCCCATGCGAAAGATTACATTGAACACAATGTTTTACGCATATATTGCGCTTGCCTATGCACTCTCTGCAAAACGAACAATCCAATGATTGTAGTAAAATAGATTAGACATTCAAATAAGGAACCTCAGCGATCAAAATATCAGTTTTTAAATTTAAGCAAATCTGGAGTTGGAGCAATTCTAAAATATCGTAGCTCCAGTTCTGGCTCCGGCTCCAACACCCTAGATAAAATATTGACTGTAAAACTGGATTTATAACTCAGCGCAATCCGTGATTTAAATGCTTTCTATTTGCAACATTTAGCTCTCTCGAGCCAAACAGAAACGCTGTCACGTGACGTTATAGTATATAATATCTTGAAGAGATGCTGCTCAAGATTGGTTTTACAGAGAAAATGAGAACTACTTCAAATAATAAAGAGTTGCCGCAAGACCCCAAACCTTGTTTATTGTTTTATTTTGCATATCTGCGGTAACCGTGCCTTTCGCAATTTTGTACCACTGTAACCTTGCCTTTCGCAATTTCGTTGCATCAGAAAAAGATGACTTTGCAAAACTTCTTGGAGAATAAAGAACTTGATGTTGGATAATCAAACATTGCGCTTCGTATTCTTCAAGAAACTCCTAATTTACAAATTTCTTGAAAAATAAGCAACGCGATATTCGATATTCTGCAAGAAAATTTGCAAAATTATCATTTTCTTCTGTCACGAAGGTTCGCGACGCAGAGTACGGAATTAGGCGAATTAAATTTATGTTCGCGGATAAAGGGAATAGTGGAACAAGGTTTGGTGCTCATCTTTATTACCTCAAGTAGTTCTCATTAAAAAAAACAAAAAAAACAAAAAAAAACAAACGAATCTTGAGCAGAATCTCTTTAATCTGAAAGTTTTGAAAATGTTTGTTCGCTCGGTCGTTTCTGAAGGAAAATAATGTGGGTTCAACTCGCACCCTGGTCACATTGTCGCATCTTTGGATTAGACGCTTTACGATAACAATCTGCTTTGTGGCTTTTAACAAGCAGCAAAACTCAATGGAGAGATTCACAGGAACATTGGATTAATTCCTAAGCAGACGCTGATTCCTCTAAACACCATCAAGTAGTTACAGCAATGAAAAGTGTACGGATTATCCAATAGTTAGCGTTTGATGCTCTCCGGTAACAGAAGGATGAAATATATCCAACAACAAAGTTATTATTAGTTACCAGATTTCAGTCACATTTAATGCGTAAAAATCAATAAAAATGTTTTTGAGTTTTAATTGAATGAGTCGGCGATATCTCAGTTGGTATAATAGAGCTTCAGGTTTGCGATCGGAAGTTGCTCACTCCCAGTTTGATTCCCGAAGTGCTAATGTATCGTTATGTTCAAGACAGTGTTTCCCAAAGTGGAATCCGCGGAAGTTTTAGAGTCCGTGAAGCACTTTCAGAAGATCCGCGAAGGAATTTTGAATAGGTCTTACTTGGTTCATAACTTAATTGTTTTGCTTCCGGCTACCGTGCGTTTTTAGGAGATACGCAATCTATGCTTGCTAGATTTAGTTTTTTCTTCCTTTGAGTTCGTTGTGATTACACTTCCCGACTCCCCTACAGGATCACAGAAAAAAAAGTTCAGTTTATCGGCCGCTACTATTATAGTCAGCTATTCCTGTGGCCTAGTTAAAACTCAGCCTTTTTGTACATGTGCAGGTAAAAAAAGAAGTAGGCTATTGGTATAAGTAAGCAGGTTATGAATATATGCCAGTTGCGGTTTTGCACTATTCTAAAATATTGCTTTGCATTTTTGTGTTAAACTAGAAAATTCCGGTAGATAGCTTCGTAAACTTCGTAAATTACTTTACATTTTTGCTCTGAGTAGGCTATGCTTCACTATACGGTACGTTCATCTTGTGGTGGAATCATTTAATTTTTTAGCCTTGCAGAGAAGGCCGCCAAACATTTAAAAAATTACAACCGGTCCGTTGTGAATATAAAACAATTTGGAAACTACTGGTCCAAGCAGAAAACGCCTAACGCTGGTTTGCCGTCAAGCAGTCAATACGTTCTGGTGACAAAGTTCCACGAAAGACCTGTTATTAAACTCGAAATGGCGCTCTGCGTTACTGTAGTTCAATGAACACAAAATGCTTGGTTCATCTCATGAACAAATTGATCCGTCTTATGATAAACGAAAAACTAATTTCAGGCTCGACGCTTAAGTAACAATCTTCATACATTTCCGATATTGACTGCACATTACAAGACAAATCCTGCTGGTTAAAAACAATATAACTCTGATTAATTTTTTTATTCCATAGACGTTTTGAGTATGCTATGTCCATCATTAATAGAAGTCTAAACAACCAAAATCTAAATCAACGTATACCTTTGACGAAAGGCAAAGTTATTTTAATCTGAAGCAAACTGGTCGAGAAATAATACGGAATCCCAGCAACTGTACTTGATGCAGTAATTTGGCAAGTACCATATTAGATTCGTGTGCTCATGTTGTTATTACACGATGGATATAGCATAGCTCGAAAGATCTAGATGGATTTTAAGTTTTTTTTAATGGCAATGGTGTATTCTAATTTGGGAAGAAAAGGCAATTTTACAATCAATGTAAGCAAAATTTTGGCAATACTGACACGCAACTGAGCATTTTAGTAACTTAATTGATATGAAGGTTTTGCAAAAAGGTTGGTTTTGAATACCAGAAAATTGAAGGTATTGGCAACTTTGCAGCATCAATTGACAAATTTAAAGTTTTTTATTTGACAGTAGAACATATTGTAATAAAAAATCGAACGTTTTCGGCCTACAGCAGTTAAGCCCTCGTCAGGATAACATATCTAAATAAAACAATTTTACATATGGTTATATAGGTGATTACAAGGCATCATTACAATTAAAAGCAGTTTATGATGTGATACTACCAAAAACTGACAAAAAGTTTTAGTGAGCTAATTCATAACAATTTAGGAATGCAGCAGTAAGCAGTGGTATTATTGTGCTTAGTTTAGAGTCAGGCATTCAAAAAAAATGAAGCAAAAAATGGCAAGACAAACAAGTTTAAGGTAAAAACTGAAGAATAATGCGTACCAGAAAATCACTAAAAAATACTAAGTAAAAATGAAGCCCCTTTAATATATAACTGTTTGTTTAATTTTGGATTCAGCTTTTTAATTAATAAAGCTTTTTGAATTTTAGTATCAGACTCAGTGATATACTTTTTAAGAACTTTGAAAGATTCCACTGAATGTTTCATGGAAGAGCGTTTTGTCACAATCATACAAATAGTCTTTGATAGCACTTTTTTATTATGTCAGCTCTATTTAGATGCTCCAGTGCTCGAGTTTCAAGGTGTCGCGAACTCATGCCCACATAGGACAAATTCGTATCACACGAACATAGAGATGGAGTCGGGCCGAGTTGGTTCAGCCCGAACCCTACCCGAACCCGAAGAAGTAAGCCCAAACCCGGCCCGAAACCGAGGCCTCATAAGGAAGCCCGATTCGGCCCAGCAGTAGTTTTTCCTATTCATTAAGTAGGGTATGCTAGATATTTGGATGTTAATGAGCTGCAAACCAGTTTTATTGTTTAGAAAGGTATAAAACAAAAACACACAAATAAATCAATCAATTGTACGCAGAATTCTGTAGTTTTATTGCCTGCACGGTTTCTGGAGATAGCAATGATCGCCCTTTCTGTTATTGTCAGTCCGCAGGAGGAAAAGTTGTGTTCCGACTGAGCGTTAGAGCACTGCGCTGCCAGCAATTTTCTAGCAGCTTTGGATAGCTTTGAGAAATATGTCCGAATGAAAAAAATTATTAGCTAGTGTGCCCTCGATTGAGATCGACTGAGCCCGATTTCTCTTTGGAAAGTTAGGCCCGAAACCCGGCCCGAACCCGACCAGACCCGAACCCGACCCGAAAAACCTGACACGACTTTCATTTCTGCACGAACATACAAATTGATATACGACATTGGAACTCAGAATGATGGGAGTAGCTAACTTCAGCTGAAAATAACGACCAACTTTATATGTTGTATAAATTGCACAAATCTCAACGCCAAATTTACATTTAACCAGCTCAGAAACTTGTTTAACGAATCGCTTAGAAGCTGCACCAACGTAAGAGACCTTAAGAGAGCATCGATGTCAATTTCAGCAGGCATGTTTGAAACACTGTTTAATTCCTTTAGCTCTGTCTGCTTAAGACTTAAGTGAAGGCTTTTTTTTGCAGCATCGTAAAATTGCAAAAGCGAAAAAGCAAGCTTTTTTTAAGTTGAACAACTGCCGAAAAAATTTCTCAATTGCTTGCGCAGAGCAACAGAGCTTTATAACCTTGAGTAGTTGCAATTTTGCTTGCAAACACAAGAAAATCACTGAAATTTTATCGTTTTGAATCAGCACGAATTTTAGTTTCTTTGATTAGTTTGAATTTTTTTTTAGTTTGTTTTTGGTTTATTTTGCTGCCGAGGCTGGCAGTGTTTTTAATTTTTTCTTAAATTTTGAGCAAAAATGAGCCTCGTGTATTAGAAAATCGATCTTATAAAAGGAGTGTGTTACTATTTTTGTCAACTTGCACTACTTTGCATTTCTATATCAATCGAAACAGCAAATGGTTCTCAATGCAAATCGCTTTTTTTTAGCAGTCTAATAGCAAACATGGCGACGATTTGAATTAATTTTCAGCAAAAATTCGCATGAGTTTGAAGTTATCAACCTTTCGCCATTAAATTTCTAAACCAAAAAGATTTCTCGCACGCTTAAAGAGTGCTTCAAGATCTTCTTTAAGTTGGCGAGGAAAACGTGACGTTTTTTTACTCGAACTGCTTTCCGCAATCGCTCGAAGAAATTCAGCGAGAAAGAATGACGTAACGGATTTCGCAAGGCTTTACATACACGTGCAAAAATGACCTCTTATGTTTAGCGAGTATTTTGTTCGTTAGCGCCTCTTAAAAAAAACTCGTTATTAAAGCGAACGAGGAAATTTCTGTCATGTGCCCCCAGATTTCCACTTTAAAGGACAAATAGCATCAAAATTCAAAAATAGGCCAGTGCTAGTTGGCTTTCGCCATACCCAAGTATCTACGATCTGCTCATTAACTTTGATATCCACATCCAAATATTGCAAGGTATTTGCAGGCTTTTCTACAGTAAAGTGTGAAATTTTATGTTGAGTTTTAAGTATGTTCAAAAAAGAATCACATTTTTTATCATCATCGAAAACAGAAAACACATTGTCCATGTAACTTTACTCCATTAAAAATAAACTTTACATATTTTCAATCGACAAGGAAACTAAGGATGAAATTAAATGCAATTTTCGGAAGTTCACGATAAATGTAAAACAACAATGTGACAAACGGCATAACCTCAGTTCTCTGAATATTCTCCGAACTCTCAGTTTTCTTTTTCATAACCCCAAAATTAAAATGTGCAAATTCGACAAAGGTAAAGGTGTAGCTGCACTAAATTCTGATTATTATTATGCTAAATTAAATGTGATTGTTAATGATACTTTTAAATTTGTGGAAATCAACACTCAAAATCATCTAACCACCCCATCATAGCTAAAGACAGATCCATTACGTACTATATTAGGAAATACTTAAAAGAACTCGGCGAAGAAGCAGTTAAAAATCTTATACCGCCAAGCAGCACTCCAGGAAAATTATATGGACTGATCGAAATTCACAAGAAAGACAATCCGGCAAGGCCAATAGTTTTTATAATCGGGATACCAAAGTATAAACTGGCAAAATTTCTAAACACAATTATAAAGCCTTAACAAATATTTAATAAATTTTACACTTGATTTCTTAACCCATATCAAAGATTTTTCATTTAATTCGAATCAATTTTTGGTAAACTTTTTACCAACGTCATTTTTTACCAACGTCCCTTTAAACTAAATCACTTTTTACCAACGTCCCTTTAAGTTACACCATCGGTATCATTGCCGATTACATTTGTTTCTCCGGAACGTAAAGACCAACCACCGATTAAAAGAGAAGTTTTTGTTAAATTAATGCATCATACGATTCAAGGAATGTTTTTATATAACAAAAAATTATACAAGCAAATCGACGGGGTCGCAATGGGTTCTCTCCTGGGATGCACGCTTGCAAATTTCTTTATTGGCCATTTCGAGGCAGTTATTTTTAAACAGCCATCTTCAACTTATCCTAAAACGTATCTTCGTTACGTGGACGATGTGTCTGCTGTTTTCGATGATGATAGAAAATGCGATTCTTTTTTAAACATACTTAATACTCAAATTAAAAGTTACACTTTACTGTAGAAAAGCCTGCAAACACCTTGCAATGTTTGGATGTGGATATCAAAGTTAATGAGCAGATCATAGATACTTGGGTATGGCGAAAGCCAACTAGCACTGGCCTATTTTTGAATTTTGATGCTATTTGTCCTTTAAAGTGGAAATCTGGTCTCATTTTGTGTATGCTACACCGCGCTAAAATGATTTGCTCTAACGATAATTTATTTTTTATGAAGTTGGCCGTTATTTTCAGCTGAAGTCAATTACTCCCATCACTCTGAGTTCCAATGTCGTATATCAATTTGTATGTTTGTGTGATACGAATTTGTCCTATGTGGGCATGAGTTCGCGACACCTTGAAACTCGAGCACTGGAGCATCTAAATAGAGCTGACATAATAAAAAAGTGCTATCAAAGACTATTTGTATGATTGTGACAAAACGCTCTTCCATGAAACATTCAGTGGAATCTTTCAAAGTTCTTAAAAAGTATATCACTGAGTCTGATACTAAAATTCAAAAAGCTTTATTAATTAAAAAGCTGAATCCAAAATTAAACAAACAGTTATATATTAAAGGGGCTTCATTTTTACTTAGTATTTTTTAGTGATTTTCTGGTACGCATTATTCTTCAGTTTTTACCTTAAACTTGTTTGTCTTGCCATTTTTTGCTTCATTTTTTTTGAATGCCTGACTCTAAACTAAGCACAATAATACCACTGCTTACTGCTGCATTCCTAAATTGTTATGAATTAGCTCACTAAAACTTTTTGTCAGTTTTTGGTAGTATCACATCATAAACTGCTTTTAATTGTAATGAATGCCTTGTAATCACCTATATAACCATATGTAAAATTGTTTTATTTAGATATGTCATCCTGACGAGGGCTTAACTGCTGTAGGCCGAAAACGTTCGATTTTTTATTACAATATGTTCTACTGTCAAATAAAAAACTTTAAATTTGTCAATTGATGCTGCAAAGTTGCTGATACCTTCAATTCTTTGATAATTAAATGATATGATTTACAAAAATTAAGTTTCAATAAGTTATACCACTGTAAAGTCACCAATTATTCCCTTTCTTTAGAATCTACAAAAGTTCGAGGTATCACCTCGCGTTACATCATTTACAAGGTAATCTGTACATTACCAGCAAGCTTATCAAGTTATCATAAAATTAGTCAGTGCACAATTTTAAATGGTGTTTATGGCGATCAAACGTGTTTAAAGTTACTATAAACACAAAAACTTTGATAGAAAATAAGCTATAACAAAATGTTTACATTCATTGTACAGTAATTTGTTAATTATTATGGCACAAGTTTGTGCTCTGTCTGCAACCAACAAGATAAAACTAAAATCCATATGTTTGTTTCTTTGATAATTAAGTTACAAAGTTTGTGAAATTGGGACTTCTTGGGGGTTCAGCGTCCAAAGTCTCTTTGTTTTTTATCGTGCTTAAAATTAACAGTTTTTCTGCAGCCAGAAGCCAAAATTATTATAACTTGGAAACGGCTAAAGGTCAAAGGTTGAAAATTACTACTTACATAAGAAGCGTATGGAACAACCATTTTACCTACTTTGAAGGAAATTGGTTTTGTGATACGGGTTTCCAAGCGAAAAACTGAAATGCCAAACAAAGGTTCAAATCGGCTGTAGTTCGATAACTAATTGCAGAAGAATAAAATTATCGAATTTTAGAACCGCTTGGAAATGCAGTTTCAGCTCCCACATTCAAATTGTTTAAATTCAAATACTTTTTTTTCTTTATTCAGATTTTCGCAATGCTTTGCGTCGAAAGTACTTTTATTTTTTATTTATTTTTTTTTGTGTGCAAATTAACGGTTTTTCTGCAACCCAAGACCGAAATCGCTATAATTTCAAAACCAATAAAGGAAAAAACCTTAAATTTAAAACTTTGATGGGGAACATATTGAGCAACCATTTTGTAACTTTTGGAGTCAATCGGTTTTGTGATACGAGTTTCCAAGCAAAAAAAATTGAAATGCCAACCGGAGGTTCAAACCGCTCTTGCTTGAAAACTAATAGCAGAAGGAAAATAAAATTTTGAAATTTAGAAACGCTTGGAGACTTTTTTTCAGCTACCAAATTTAAATTTTTAGAATTCCGACACTTTTTTTTCTTTCTTTCATTCTTTATATCTGTTTTTTTTTTCTTTCTTTCTAAAACTTTTTTCTCTGTACGGCAACTTTAAAACCACTAGAGCTAGAAACTTGCATTTGGAGATATGGTAAGTCTATATATATAAACTTGTGCACTTGCATTTTTGGATACGCTCTAAGTCACGTGGTTTGGGAGAATAGGGTCTAAAACTGATGATTTTTTGAAGTTTTCATTATTACAAAGTGGCTTGAAATTATAATCAGTTAAAGTTTTGCGGATTCATAAGGCCTAATGAAAACACATCATTTTTAAAGTTTTATGGTGCTAGCATTTTGTGGTATTAAGATATTGCCTCAAAACTATCTCTTTATTTTAAAACAAAATTTAAAGATTGATTTTAGCAATTAACATTTATATTCTGTGGTGGCGTAATGCGTAAAGGCGCCATGATTTAAAATAGTGGTGAGTGAACATAGCTGGGTTTAAATTCCGTCTTTGCCTGATATTGCTTTTACCCAAACCCAGAGTCGTCGCAACGGGGGTGCTAGAGGGGGGCCGTGCCCTCCTTAACAACTGCTTGTGCCCCCATGTTTCAGTTTACTCAGAAAACGCTTTTGGAACATCACGCAACGACAAGACAATAGGCAGTAATGGAAAAAGGAATAAAAACGTTCAAACATAATTCTCGTTTGAATTTTTCTCCATTCTTTGCAAATTTGCTGGCCACCACCTGCTGTACATATATGTGAAGCAATATTCGGCCGTCTTATTAACACGCCTTTACAGATGTGTCGCGGAATGGGAATATAAACCTATAAAATAATTACTGGTACGTCGTTAGTGATTATAACGTGAAATAATACGTAAAAACACTTTTTTAAAAGACCAGCTGTCTTTAAAGCACACTCAAGCTCAGACGCTTAACCAAAGATTCGCAATGGAGGAGGGGCTGTTTTGGGGGTCTGAGGGCGGATCCCCCAGCGCTCAAAAAAATTTTTTTTACCTGAGCTTATATATTTTTTTGATGAAACATACGTTAAGCTTTTCTCCATGAGCAATCAAATTCGATAACCAGTTTTTGGCCATTTTCAAAGTTTTTTTCAGATTTATAAGGTTTATTTTTTGTCAAATTGCCCCCCCCCCCTCCTAACTAAACATTTCAAAGTAAGCTTTAAATCAATTTTTGAGTCTATTGCAATACAAAAGACAGTCTCAGAAGTGCTAAAATCTGGTATTTTTCTTATTCTGCATTTTGGCGACAGGCCAATGAGGAGGGGAGGCTATGCCCCCGCCTACGCTGCGACTCAAGAATTTTTGAGATCATAGTACGTTGCCCAACCATGGGAAAGTAGGTAAGGGGGCTTCATCCATTGGCCTGTCGGGCTTCAGCAGTTGCTCCCCCTCCCGACCACCCGTTGGGTTGGTTGTCGGGCGTCAGTTGGGTTGTCGGGCGTCAGCCCTCTTTAGCCGAGTCAGTTGGAAAATTTAACCTCAAGATACAAGCGTTTAAGTGTGTTTTGGACTTGCCTTAAGTATAAGGGGGGCTGAAGGGGCATGGATATCTAATTCTTTCAATGACTTCTGAATTATAGCAATTTAATAAAGTTATTCATATGGCTTCAAAAACGTGCGAAAAAGAATTAAAATGGCGTTAAAATTGCTATTTTTTTTCGCAAAATCACAAAAATTACCCTACGGCTGGGGTTCTGCCCTCCAGGCCTCCTATGTGATACGCTTGGGTAGCAGCAGTTTGTTCAGCACAGG
The DNA here is from genome assembly GCA_963965965.1 of Trididemnum nubilum. Taxonomy (NCBI): domain Eukaryota; kingdom Metazoa; phylum Chordata; class Ascidiacea; order Aplousobranchia; family Didemnidae; genus Trididemnum; species Trididemnum nubilum. The sequence goes on from OZ014469.1 coordinate 7,280,339, forward strand.
CCTAAATTAGACTATTTTTGTGCGAAACAAAAGTTTTGGTTTACGCCCCTTCTCTCTTAGCAAAATCCTGGTTGCGCTTCAAAGCGTATTCACTGCTGCAGACAGATTTTTCAAACGATTATGTAGATCGCATACGAAACAAGCAAATAGAAACGCTGCCGGCCTTATACGTCTCTTTTTTCAAACATGAATTCAAAATTTTAAAATTTTATTAAAATAGCGCATAATTTGTTGCCGTAAAATATCAGTTTCTATGTGCAAAAGTCCAGTCTATTTTAGTGCCCCCACTTTAGGCTAATGCCCCCTCACTTCCTTTGCTCTGGCGACAGCACTGCCCAAACCAAAAAAAAATTCAAATCAACATTTTTTTTCATCAGACAAAATCACGTTTAATGTTTCCATTTTAGCATTACATGCGGTCAGAGGGATTCAGGTTTCATTCTCTCTGGGAAGAAGAAATCTTTGGAAGTTTAACTTGCGATTCTGTTTCAATGCGTTTCACACTAATTTAGGTTCTTCTTTACTCTCAAAAATTATTTTGGAAACTACAGCTGGATTCCGAATCGGAGCACACAAAGTGGCATGACATGGGCTACTAGATGTTACTCAACAGGACTGATTTGTCCTGGCTCAATGACGCTAAGATAGGCCCCGCCAACTCGTCACAAGCTCTGGCGTAATGCAGCAAGTATAATAAAAGATTTGATTTGAAATTTACTGCAGTGCCTTATGACTATTCTGCGCAATATTCTGCACAAAAATAGTTTTTTATACTGAGGAATCGAACTCCGGCTGGCTATGAGCGATCGATTGACAAGATGTGTGATGTAGGTCAGAGTTGTAAACGAGCCGACTAATTCAGGCTAGAACCTGGCCCGAACCCGAAAACTAATTTGAAGTCCAAATCATGCTCGAAAAAACCCGAAAGTTAAGTTAGGTCTGAAAAACGTAAGCATTATTGCCAAGTTATTTTGATTTATATTTTTGTGCACCTTAGGCAAAAAGCACTTCTCAGGCTCGAATTAAGCCCGAAATTTTGTCAACTTTAGGCCCGAACCAGGCCCAAATCCAACCCGAAAAGCCCGGCCCTACTTAACAACTCTGATGTAGGCGACGTTCTTTAGCTGAAGACATGCAGAGCTTAAGAATGAATCTCATTGTTTTGTATTTCCTTTCAGTTTAGCGTTTTCTCAAAATGCGTTTGATTAACAATAAAAAATGATCAAAGCTTTCTAAAATACAATTTTTTGATAATATATATGCTTCTTAACGATTGCGAGTTGAATGTATCATTTTTCGTTACTTAACAAGTTATTTCTTATCAATATAAAAATTTGTTTTTACTTTGTTGAGGTTCAGATTTATTTCACCAGCTTTCAGTACAATAATATGCTCAACAGTAGTGGATAACCTTCAAAATATGAAGGGGAGAATGCGTGGGAAAAAACTGGCGGAAGTCCCGTTTTATTTTTCTACGTAGAAAAAATATCTAGTTTCTGCGTGGTTTTGATGTTAAATTAACTGGGTATTTTTTGCCCTCGCATGTTTTGAATTTGTGCTTTATTTTGATTTCAGTTGTTTGACGTTCCAACATTGTCATTCACAGTTAATCACTAATGAGATTGTATTCTTGTCTAGTGCCATAAAATATTGTACTTGGACACATCGAAATACTAATAGTTCATAGCCTAGTTAATTTAATATAATCCAGACTGCAACACTTAAAAACGTAAAAACATTTTATTTTCTAGGCAAAAAATTGAAAATAAAAAGCATAAACAAATTTTGAAACTTTTATGTAATTTTCTAATACTGTATTAAATTTCATTCCATTTGAAAATAATGGTGACATGTTATTTTTGTTTGTGTTCGCAATTTTGTTGGAAAAAATCTTTCCGGAATAATGCAACCGGTCAAGCTGATCGAGCTATAACGCTTTTGTCTCTGGATCGGGAGGTCTGGAGTTTAAATTGCTGAGCCGATCAAATTGAACACAGTATTGTCAACGACTTGCCACCACTACGACATTTTTTCGAAATGAGCTGTGTTGCCCGTGCGCAATGACCGGTAGATGAGCCTCGCCAACTGGTTACCCGCTTCAGTGTAAAGATCTGACTTGAATTACTCTTTGATTTGAATTACTTAAGACTTAATTTGAATTACAAGTACATCTGAAGATTAGATTTGAATTACTCCTTTAATGAATAGGTTATAATTCCTGCAATAATTTGGTAAACACAGCGTAGTTCAGAGCAAAGTTAATTTTGATCCAGTATGCATCTTTAAAAAAATTAAAAACATGTTAATTTCTAGGCGACGAATTGAGCACTATTAAATCAAAAGCAAAATTAAACTTTAAAATTTCTATGCAAATTATGCTATAATACAGTATATTGAATTTGATTTGGAAATAATTGTGACATGTTGTGTTCCGTTCTTTTTTGTGATTTAATTGTTATAAAAAATACATTGATTACGTTACGCTTTCTATAACAAAAATCAATACGCGGAAGATTTGTGTGTAACGGAATGATGAATAATATTTTCCGTAACACAAACCTTCGGCTTATTGCTTTTTTTTTGTGGAAGTATTTAATGTTGAAAAACAACATTAAATTCATTACCCACTGCAAAATTGAGCCTTAAGTTAGGCTTATCTAGAACTTAAAGTTGAATATTCACTTTCCGACGGCGAGGAAGCTTTTTTCCTCAAATTGTGGTAAATGTCGTTGTGTTTAGTTACATTGCGATGTCCTTGAATAGTCGAGTAACTGGGTTTCAGTTTCGCTGATGAATTCTTAAGTTTGTTTTCAATCGATTCGGCTGGTTGCGATACTGTTGGTTGTTCAAATTCGTACGCGTTTGGTCCAACTGGTTCCGCAAAATCGTAGACAGCGGAATCTGATGGTTGTACAACTTCATAATCACGTGACGTGCAGGGTGGTTGTTCAACTTTGTATTCATGAAGTACAGCCGAATTACGAATGTCTAGTTGATCACGATTGTACCGTTTTGACCTTGATCGAAACTGCTTTGATGGCTCTGCATCAGCTGACACAACCGCAAATTGATCTCGATGACTTTCATAGTTTGTTTGAATTTTCTGATGTCGACGCCGTCTCACAGCAGTAAGCCCGAGACCAAGAACGAGTATCAATAAAACGGCAATACCGATACCTACGTAAACGCTGGTATTATTGGATTCTCCACCCTCTTCAGATTGAGCTTGCTGACATGCTGCTGCTTGTTGTTTTCTATCCCATGCACATTGTTGCTTCATAGTTGATGATTGATTGGAGCACAATCGGGTATCTGATGATTGACTACCGTCGCCATATAAGCACAATCTGCTTCTTACTTGTTCCCCTGTTGAGTTGCAAAGACTAACTTTACATGGTCCTGCTTCGCCCCACGGGCCCCAAATCGGTTGACATTGAGTTTGTTTAGTGAAGTTTCCTTTGCAATATTTTGGCTGAACTCCATCCCCATCGCAATCCACACATGATCTTGCAAACGTGGTTTGAGCAGAGGATGTGCAGTTTGAAGTTTCAGTCCAACTTGACCAGTAAAGTTTGTTGCAGTTTTTGTACAAGTAAGTAAATTGACCAGTTTCTTCCCATTGTCTCCATTCTCTATTGCTACCACCAATCATACGGCGGCTGTGTCTCACTTCTACAGTCAGCGGTACTTCGACGTCACTAATGCATTCTAGACTGCAAAATCCGATTATACTTGCAGTAGTATTGCAACCCAGTTTACAAGTTTCTACGCTAGTTGTAAAGTTTAGTTTTTGCTCTATTTTACCCCGATCTTCTCTGCTATATTGAAAATGTAAACTAGCTGACAATTCAACCGCATTTTCATTTCGGCATCGGTAACTCATCGATTTGTACATCTTAACGTGAACCATGGTTATTGATGTCGCGTATTGCGTTGGTATCGAAAACGACCAAGATCCTTCTTCCGTGTCATTTTTAAGTGGTGTCCAAAATTGTTTCGGGCAATTAATTCCACTTTCTGAGATACCAACAAGAACAAACAAAAACGCAATTTTTGTGATCATTCTTTTACTTTGCCTGCACCTATTACATTACTAAAAACAGAAAACTTTAATGTGAGTGTGATTTAAAAAAGCTACGCTTCAAAACAGCGCATCAATAAAAAAACATGGATGGCAGTACAGTATGGTACGTTCAGTTTTTGCGTACCACGTATCTCGCACCTTGAACCGTACTGTACCAGCGTACCGTACTTGAGTTCAATTTTTGAAGCGTACCGTACCAACGTACCGTATCTGTGCCATCACAAAAAACGTACTGCACAAGCATACCGTACTTCTTAGCAAAAATTGAGGTGTACCGTACCGTATTTACGTAGCATAACGTACTGCCATTTTTGGTTTTAACTACTTGCAACTTTAACTGACTTTGAAATCACTAGCCCATAAATCAGCAATCTCAATTCACACATTAAGGGCCGGCTTCAGCTGTCTTTTGCTTCTGCATACAAAAAGCCGGCGCAACGAGCGAAAAGTCTGGGATTTTTAAACCACTGCGTATTCCGCTAAAGTGTCGCAGTTGTTTCCGTTCAAATTTTTCTTCAATATAAGACATGCCACGATAGTTCTAAGCTCCTACCATCTTAGGAAAGAGTTATGACATCACAATTGGCCATAGTTGTTACTGTAACTTGTGACATTATAAAACAAAACTGTAGCGACAAATTAAAAGGCTGTGATAATACTGCGTAACAAAAAAAAATTGCTTGTTCCCAGGTTGTACTTGATATTTCCCAATTGATTACACCTAGAAACTAATACAAATAAATATAACGTGATCTAAACTTTGCTTTTGTAGTTATTAGAGCGAAATTTTACAATCACACAATTTACATTGAGATATAGTAGCCCAAAAGTATTTAAATAGCATATGGGAAGTTGTTGTATCCACTTTTTAGCAAGGGTTGTGCACAGTACCGTACGTTTTTAACTGTTGTTTGTTTGCAGGTTAGTTTTTGCCATTACATACTTTTATTACTAAGCTTATTTCTTGAAAATAATCATCATCTTTCTGGTATTTGTCGTTGAAAATGAACTTGCAGACATATCGTGATGTTATGAAGCACTGTGTTATGAAACACATATCTGCGTCTAGAACATTGTAACAAAACGAATTGTAAAGAACAGCCCAGCGTTGTAGAAGTAGCTACTATTTTAGCTAACAAAATTTAAGCAATATGGCAGAAAGCATCCATTCCAATCGTATTTAAACAAGATTGTTCAACAGGTGAAGACCTATCACGATAAACACATAATTTACTAAAACCTTACAAAACTAGGCAAGATAACGTCAAATACAAAGCAAGGATTGCAAAATTTTAGCATTAAGCAGAGAGTCTATTTGACATCTGCGCTTGCAAATGCAAAGAAAAAGCACTCTGCAGTTGCTCAAAGTAGCTGAAACTTCCTAAAGATGAAAAGGCATTTCTGGTTGAGGCCATGCTTTGAATGAAAATCACACAGAGGAGAAGAAAGAAGAAATTCCGACGACTTCGCATTTAGGGATCAGTAACATAATATAGCCACAAGCTTATCGGGCATATACGAAATCAGTCGTAAATTATATACTACTATTTTATTTATTAAAATCGATTTCACCCCAGCGGGGCATCATCAGTTAGATCTTATTCAAATTAATCAAATAGATCTTATTCAGTTAATTCTATTTGAATAAGATCTAACTAATGATGCCCTGCTGGGATGAAATCGATTTTAATAAATAAAATAGTAGTATATAATTTACGACTGATTTCGTATATGCCCGATAAGCTTGTGGCTATATTATGTTGCATTTCTGGTTGACCAACGATTGTCGAGAAAAATGATAATTGGAAGCATTGACAGGAAAAAAACGGCTCTGTTGTAGAAAAAAAAAAACAAAAGAAAGCAATTAGACACAATCAGAAAAAGCAAGCACGCAAAAATAGAAGAAGGTGATGCAAACATTGCAACTGATCGTTTTGCTTTAGCAGAGATTGACAACGACATTTCTTGTGGTGAAGAAGAAGAAAATTCGGACTCAAGCACTGATGAACCGCCTAGTACTAAAGCTTCTTCCCAAATTGAATGAAACTGGAATGTACAAAACAAGATGTCTCTTCCTACACTAGCTAAAATATGCGATCAGTTTGCTGTGTCTGATCAAGCTGGTACTTTTATAGCATCCGCAGCGCAAAAGGACTATGGCATTACTGATGGACAAAACAAAGAGTTGGTTATTGACAGTAGCAAAGTTAGGTGGGAACGCGAAAAAGAAAGACGTCGCAAATAAAGCTTCCAAACACTATTAAGTGTGCAGGGCAGAGGCGTTGCTAAAAATGGTGGCACCCGGGGCGGGATTTCGTGGTGTCATCTTTTATGGAAATCATATCCAAAAGTAAGTGAACACAAAAAAAAAAGAAAGTTTTCGCCGTAACTTAAGCGGGGTTTCGGTCCACAAGTAAGTGAAAACACTAAAAAAAAAGGTCTTCGCCGGAAGTTGAGTGCGTTTTCGGTCCAAATGAGGATAAGAACCGAATAAAATAATAAAAAAAGTCTTCACCACAAATTAGTGGAGTTATGGTGTCACATCATAAATAAACTGGTGTCACTCCAAATGGTATCATCCCAAAATGGTGACACCCGGGACAGGCTGCCCCCCCCATCCAGCGACGCCACTGGTGCAGGGGTTATATTAAGACAAAAAAAAAAAAAAAGACAGCACATTAACCCTCCAAAAGTCCAGTGTTGGAACTCACTTTGTCAGAGAAGAGCACATTACTTTAGTTGCCAAACCAGGTTCAAACTATATTGGTCATTTTACATCAAACAGCGAAACGACAAAAGACGTTTTTGAAGGACTCTTGGAATTCTGCTCTTCTCAAGATCTAGTTTTGGAAAGTCTTAATGTATTTGGTTGTGACGGTACAAATGTAAATACAGGAGGTAAAGGAAGAGTTATCGCAGCTGTTAAACAATCTTTAGAAAGACCCCTTCAATGGTCTATTTGTTTGCTGCACTTAAATGAACTTCCTCTGAGACACCTAATGCAATACCTCGATGGTGTAAGTTCAGGTCCACAAAGTTTTTCAGGACAGATTTGCAAGGAACTTCAATCTTGTGAACAGCAACAAACTGCTGAGTTTGAACCCATTGAAATACAATTTCTGCCAACGATAGTGCTCTCAGCACTAATCAACAATATTTATACGATATTGCTACTGCTGTTTCATTTGGTCATTGTTCATTAACTCTTTTTGATCGCAGTCCTGGAAAATTAAGTCATGCAAGATGTCTTACAGCAGTTAATTGCATTTTGTGTATATATTTCTGAAACATCACCTTCCAACAACCTTTCGATTTTAGTGAACTATATTGCAAAGTCTACGTTCCGATGTGGTTTAAAATCAAAACTTCTATCACAAAAGGAGGTAAACACTTTCATGAACTGATACAAACAAGTCGCTCTTTTGAGGTAGAGATAAGAAAGCAAGTGGATGCTGTGATTCAGAAAAATGCTTACTTTGCACATAAAGAAAATTTGCTTCTTTCCTTGCTAGTTGATGACAGAGCAAGCATTTGACAATTAGCGTTGCGCAGAATTTTTGCTGTTCGAAAGCACAAGTTTCAAAATTGCTCTATACCAGGGGCGTCCAACACGCGGCCCGCGGGCCACAGGTGGCCCGCCAAAGGTTTTAAAGTGGCCCGTCAAAGGTTTCTACATTGGTTGGTTAATTGATGCTTCCGCGCTTACTTTGTGAGTTGAATTTGTTATGTACTTGCTCTTAGTAGAATACCAAAAGATCCATCGGAATGACCTTTTTTTAGTCATCACCTACTTTTTGGCAGAAAAAAAAAAAACGATCAAATCTGAGTGAAGACCTTTTTTTTTTGGAGAACAACACGAAATCCATCGGAAGACTTTACTTTGGGAAGAAGAAGATTAATTTAGACTAAATTTTGGCCCGCGAAACTTTTGGAACGCCAAAATTTGGCCCGCGACTGAAAAAAGTTGGACGCCCCTGCTCTATACGATTGTTCAAGGTGCCAAAAGTAAACTTTTAAGCTGAGCAATACATCAATTTGATTGATTGGCAGAAGACAACTGGAGTGGAGCCTTCTTTGACTAAAAACATAAGTGGGCAAGATCTGATTCTCTACGTAGCGTGCAGTGATCTGACATAATCATCATTTTCCAAATTTCCGTGCCACTTTCAGGCTGTTGAACGAGTGGTACTAACAGTTGGTAAGTGAAGTAGTAAGAGTAGCTTGTGGCTATGAACGAAGAGAAGGCATCACAAAAAACAAGCTCATGTCGAGGAGTGAAATGTGATAGACTGACACTAAAAAAGACTTTCATTGCTAATTTCTTCTCAAACTTTCTTTGTAATTGGCGATAAATCTACGGGATTGCAAACACACCGTGTAACAGAATATGTTTGTTTTTCTCACAAATGTTGGTAGTTTTGAATAAAATCTTTGTTGTTGACGGTTTTGGACTAGTATGACGTAATACAGTATTTCCAGCAAATGGGTGACTATAGCCAATTATGGGAAAAACAAAAAGAATGTGGGGGCAGACCTAAATGCTAGCTAATGTCGCTAATTTTTCTTCTGGGGGAGTTTTTAGGGCCAAAGACAACTTTTTATCACTATTAGGTTTTTTCATTTTTTTCCTATTTTTCGCTCCATCCTACGTCTACAAGCCGATTTGTCGGCAAAAAAAGACCCCCTCCCCCCCCCCCCCCAAAAAAAACTAAAAATTAGCAGCAATTTAGAATCATTAACATTTTTTCTATTCAATAAATAGAAAAAAAAAACAATTGAATAGAAAAAAAAAAACGATAATCGACAAGAATCCAACCGAAAAGTCAAAGCATTATGGATATACACTGAAGTGACTTTTAGCGAAAACTGACTATCTCAAAACGGTTAGATAATAATACAAGTAGTTCAAATTGATGAAGGCATTTGCGACCAACACAAAACATTTTTGGCGTTTTTTGTCAGCGTTCGTTCTAATTTTTTTTTGCTACTTACATTTTGTTATGAGATTTTCTACAAAATTGATTTAGCCATCGCCAATAAAATTTTAGACCACACTAAAGCCCAAAATTTGATCTACCCACAGCTTTTCTTTATAAACTGTTTGAGATCGAAGATTAAAGTTTCTGTTTTCATTTTATTATGACTTTTCAGATGTTCGTTGGAAACTGATCCCTGTTTGAATTCTGCAATAGCAATTATTGACCAGGCAGAAGTGGCGTTAAACGGAATTCGAATTTATCTCAAAATTTAGGTAATACAAAAAGTTCAAATTAATGAACACATCTGCGACTGACACAAAAAACTTTGCTGTTTTTATACGCATTAATAGCGTAATCTTTACTCATGAGTTTCTGTCTTTAAGTTTTCCGAAAATAAAGTCTGGACTGATAAAACTTTGGATACAGTAAAGCCCAAAAATTAATCTCGCTGTAGAGAACGAGAATTAAGTTTTCTGTCCTCATTGCATAATGACTTCAGATTCTGGTTTGAAACTATAAAAATTACCATTTTAAATTCTGCAAATACATAAACGCATAAATCTTTACAAACTCTGACAATACATTAATTTGCGGTGATTTATATACTGTTGAAATTAATTGAAAGGTCATAACATCAGATCATTTTCCTGCCAGTAGAAAAATGTACGATCCAGCCAAAATCATGCATCTGTTATTTCCGCCTTTCTTTTGCTATTGCAATTTGCAGCACATATTTTAATCGCGATTAAATGTTCGGATGAAAAGAACAATTATGTTACATAACATTAATTAGCGGATAAATATCATCATAATAAAAGCTCCTGTTAATTTTTGATCGTTTTTTGCGTATTTCTAACGTTAAACTTTATCACTTCAAAAAGACTTAAAACATAATCGAAAAGTTTTTAAATGAAATAGAAACGTTACATTTGTTAATAGCTCTGTTGTTTTGTTAAGATTATCAAGTGTGTTCAATAGAAGATGGGTTTATTAATTTGAAAATTGACAAACAACATCGCAATATGAGATTTGAAATACTGTAGTTACTGGAAAATTTTCAAAACAAAAAACAAAGAAACAGCGAAAAATAAAACAAAACATGCCAACACGCTGCTCCACATCCGTTTGCCTGATGCGGTTTTGTCGTTGAACTAGCCCGTAATCTTTTTTTTTGTCATGCTGAGGCTGCCGTTGTTTTTGATTTTTTTTTTAATTATGAACAAAAATCAGAAAATATAAAATGTAATTTTACATGTCAGTAAAACCAATAAAACTTTAATTAAAATTCAAAATCCATGTAAACGTTTGGATTTAATAAAAATGTTTATTACTTAAGTACAAAAAGCTATCGTATATTGCGTACAAAAGGATGCTGCGATGTCAGTTTACTCTTATCTCAACAAGTTTGTTTTGTATTGAAGCTGCTTTTGTATTCAAATAAAAAATTTTTGTTTCCCTTTTACGACATACCTCGTTTATATTTTGGTTGTTTGCATTTCGACTGACTCTGAACACGGAATAACCCAAACGTCAATGGATTTGAAAGTTTAACCGGGGTTGTAATGTTATGATTAGAATTTGCTTTCCAGCGTTTATTTAATATCGAAAATATATATGACGAATAGTAAGTTGAAATTGGGGGCTTGAAATTAACATTGGGGCCAGCCCCCCTCAATCGAAATGCTACTAATGAAAAAAATGTAACGAAAAAAAGCATTGTTTCTTCAGTTTTAGCTTTCTTCAGCATCTTTGCGGACAATTAGAATACACGCATTTAACAATAATAGTGACAACTAGAGGGCCCCCTCAATTTAATCTTTGCCAACTAATTTAAATGTATAACCTAAGTAAAGTTAAGCGTTTTTGTCTTAAAAGTTACTACATCAGGCCCTCATCTAACCTTTGCATAAACGTAATGCGTTTAAAAGAGTTGGATTTACCATGGGGCACAATGTCGGGGGCCCCACGCTCAGATGGTAAGATCTATTTTTGTCTTTTCACCAACATTTGGCAAGAAGATGTTGCGATAATCCACAAAGTATTAGGGTCCCGTGCAATGTGAGTTCGGCCCGGAAAAAACATGGTTAGCAAGCGAAACCATCTATTGTGCCGTTTTTCAATAACAATTTACTTCAATCTCGTCAGTTTTTGAGCGATAAAATACTTTTGAAAAAAAAAATTGACTAATAGGGAAAATGCTCATTGAAGAAAATATTGAATATGAATTGAGGGGGCTTGGGCCCCCTGGCCGTACATTTACACCGATAATTGGTTAATTTCATGACAAAACAAAAATCTCTAAGGAAAATCTTTGAGTGGATTATTATTTACTGCTATAATATTGCACGAGGCAATGCACCTTACTTACCCTACCAGGGCCAAATCACTTACAAAATTTATCACCAAAATGCAAAATTTTAAACGTGTTTTGGACTTAAATTGCAAGTAAAAGGAGGACTGAACAGTTTAATTTTTGCCAATTGGCTTTCAAATGTTAAAAATCTAGTTTTTTCTAATGGCTCTGAACACTTGCGAAATGTGATTCAATGGCATTAAAATAGCCTTTTTTTTCACAAAGGTACAAGAAATCGCATAGCAGCTGGGGGCTTCGCCCTGGGGGCTTTCCCCAAACGCAGGCAACAGCTTCTGATCTTCCATTCTACAATATCTTTGCTCCACAAAAAGCTTCTCTTTAGAAAATTTCTGATGACGTCATAGCATGTGATTTGTGATTTGGGGCCCCCCAATCAAAAATCCTGGCTACGCCTATGGAGTATACCTTACCCTTTTTGGCTCTGTTTGCAAATATTTTCTCAAGCTTGGCCTTCCTTACGTGTATACAGCTTAGCTCTAAATGGAAATAATCGTTAGAGGTCCTAATCGTGAACACAACGACACATGGTCAGTTAGGAAATCGAACTGGAAATCAGCAAATTTCAATCACTTACTTGACGCTCTACCAACTGAGCCACCTTTGACTGATTTCAATTAAATCTCAATTGTTTTTTTTTGTTTCATTGTACGGTAGTTTGAAACCAAAAAATTCTGAAGTGGGCCGATCCACTCTCTTTTTCTTTTAATGCCAAGCCTTCGGCAAGAAAGTTGCAGTTACAATACTTTTTTTCTTACTTTTAAGGAATCTTAATTTTGAAAACTAACTATTAACATCAAAAGAATTCTAAAATTTACGTTGGAGTTATTTTTTGAAAGTAAGATTTTGTTTGAAAAAAGCATTGAGAAGCCAATTTTTGGTCTGAACGAAAAAAATTGAAGCTTCAACCCTATTTTACGTTGAAGAGCTTTCGTTTTTTTTTTGTGATGAATTCTTTTCAAAATAAGCTTTATACTTTAAATTACCTTGACTTTGATCATTGCTGACAAACTATTGATCAGTGCTGACAAATTGTGACGAAAACATTATTATGATTGGGAAAGAAAAATCGCATTGATGCTTGTATTGTTTTGTATGTGGGCGCAATAAACAGAAATGAAATAAGCTTAAAAAAAGTCGTGATTCAGTGATATAAGTTTTTTTAAATTAAGGTTTAATAGCATCTAAAAAGCGAAAACACAAAGCAAGTACGGATATCACGCCCGAATTAAGCCAAGCATTTGTCAATCTTAACCCCGAACCCGACCCAAAAAGTCTGGGCCGATTTACAACTCTACAGCACCCTGGTCACGTTGTTGCGTCTTTGGACAAGGTGCTTTACGATGATTATCTTTGCTTGGTGACTTAAAGCAAGCAGCAAATTTTTGTGTCAAAAAGTCCAAGGTCAACTGGAAACTCCTAAGCTGGTGAGACTTTGTCTAAAATAAAACGCTGCTGTCGTTTCCTAGTACGGTAAGTGGAGAATAAATATGGAATAATCAATGAATTAATCATTTTTGCCTCTCTCAGTGTGAAATGCTTTGGTGAAATAGCCGAGTAAAACAAGATTAAAAAAATATAAAATCTTGCAAAGGCTTTTTTTCATGGAAACACTTTCATAAAAAACCCTAGATTTATTAAAAAACCGTTGTTAAAAAACCTTACTTTTGCTATTGCAATTTGCAGCACATATTTTAATTGCAATTAAATGTTTGGATGAAAAGAACAATTATTTTACATAACTTTTTATTAGCGGATAAATGACATCATAATAAAAGCTCCTGTTAAAAAAAAACCCTAGGTTCATTTTTATGCAAAATTTTTGTTTTGTTACATTGTTTATTTTGTTCATTTTTTGTTCATTTTTCAAAATAAAAAAAAACAAAACTCTAGGTTCATTTTGGTTCATTTCATTAAAATAAAATAAAAAACCCAAGGTTCATTTTTGCGCAAAAATTGTTCTTAGTTCAAAAAAAACAATAATAGCTGGTATAATGCCGAAAGCAATCAGTTAAAATTTCGAAGTTTTTTTTACAGTGTAGTACCATCGTAGATTTATTTGTAAAGTGTAAACTATTTCAATATTAATGATTAAATAATCAAATCAACTCGTTCATTATTCTCGCTGTAATACGCCGAAGCGTGTAACAGCCATTCTCAAATCCAAAATTTACAGCATAGTTCTTGTAAAAAAAGATGAAAATTTTGTAGCAAAAAAAAAACTCAAAATTTGCAGAAACTCAAATAAAGCGCTGGCTACATAGTGTAATTGCCTATGTACACTTCACAGGATTAAATCTTCTTCTTCTTCTTTCTTCATGACCCGCTTTTCTCGAGATTAAGCCGCCACACTTCACGGTTTTCCATCACCTATAATTCGCTATACGAATACTGTTATACGCTTCTACAAAATATGTGCTTTTACAAATAAATAAAATTGATGGCATAACTACTTGGTATAGTGACTATTTCATCACCGAAAACTCTAAAGACAAAGATAATAAAACAAAACTGAGAAATAATCATCTGCGCATTTTTCATTCACTTTTCTAAGGGTTAGGATTACGATTTCAGTTAAAGTTTGGGTTACGGTTAGGCTTGGAGTTACTTAGGGCTTGTGTTTGGGTTATACAAGACAGAATTAAAAAAAAAAAGTCGATAAATATTTCAGGAGCGCTTGAAACGCCGCTCTTAGTAGCGTAGTTTGAACTGCAAAAAGCGTTTGGGCGATAGATTTTGCTGACTCACACATTCTTTTCTCCCAAATGATAATATACTTATACACTAGCCGCCATAAATGAACTTGGTCTGTACCAATTATTAGGGTTCAAGCGGTATTGCTCCATTAGCATTTTTTTTTTGTAATTTGTAGTTAGAGACAGTGCTTTGCTTATAGTGATTTACGCAATATAGAGATTTCACGATTACTGTTGCAGCGTAATTTTTGTTTGATATTTTTTTAAAGTCTGGTTGGCTGTATTAAAAATGAATTGTAGTAATAACTTCACCGAGCAAGAGAGATTTTTGTTTTTATATTTGATTAACAACTGCAAATCTACTATTGAATAGTCCCGAAACACACGGAGTGCTGGCATTTTAATAGTTTCAATACTCTCTCTTGCATCTTTCATTGTGAATGACATAAAATTATTATATTGGCCCAAAAAAATAAAATCTGAGAATGCACTTTTATTATAAGATTTTAGGTTGAGGTTTGCTGTTTTCAAATTTTCACGAATTTTTAGTCTCATTGTTTTAATTTGAGAAATAAGTGACAGAAATATATTCTTGCTCGGTTAAAAGTTGTCGTTTGTTACGTATATTATTATATCGATCATTTTTGTTAAATAAATTATGATTTACATAACAAAGTAACAACGGCAAAATACAGTACATGCTCTTATTTTTTATAAGAACACGAAACTCATTTTGCTCAAGATATAAGAACAATGCTAGCCTCAGCAACAAAAAATAATATTAAAAACAAAATGAAAAAGAATAAATTTCAAAATAAAAAAAGAAACTAAATTCTGTACTGAATCAAAACAATAAAATTTCAGTAATTTTCTGGCATTTGCAAGCAAAACTGCAACATTTATTGAGACTATAAAAGAGCTCTTGTGCGCTGTGTAGGCAGCAAAAATTGTTTTGGCTATCGTTCAAACAAAAATGCTCGCCTTTTCGCTTTCCCAATTTTACGATGCTGCAAAAACAGCAAAAAAACGTTTACTTAGCTAACCGAGCGTTGGAAATAAAAACAGTTTTACTAATATGGTCGCCATGATTTGCATCGATGCTATCAAAATTTAAGAACAAAAGATGCTAAAAATATGCAAAAAATTAAGAACGCTCAGCCTTAACTTAAAATTTGCTGATTCTTGTAAAAAAAGTGTAGATATAAGTAAGGACACGAAAATCACGCTAATTGCGAACAAATGTGTTGCTCTGGTCCAGACATCTGCAACATGCTGGCATTGCGGCCCGCCATGTTATTTTAAACGGCCCGCAAACAATTAGCCGATTAAAAAATTTTAAACAGCGCTCTTTTCGTTATTCACGCAGCGCTTTCAGATTCCAGGCAAACTACCATTTTTCTGCTCCGTTTAGTTTCATGTGGTCAACACCAAAGCAAATTTTTGCGCTCTGTGCGAGAAAATGCGTGCGGCTGACGCCTATATGCGCACGCGATAACGTTTATCAAACTGATATTTGAAAACTCAGCTTAGAACTGCTTGTATGCTCTACAAAAGTGAGTATTGACATAGTTGTAAGAGATCTACTGCAACAAAATTTACACTTATGTTTGACTATTAAAGGTGATTGAATGGTTTTATTCTTAATCACTTCAGATTTGCATTAATTGTATTAAGCATTTGAGGTATAATGCGTGACGTAAGATGCGCCAATTCTGTTTCTGAACTACAAAAACTGCTCTCGTCGTAAAATTGGTAATCTTACCTTAGTTTTAAATAATTGAAGCTACCCGCAGCACATTTTGATGCTTCAAATTTGGCCTGCCAGTAAAAGAGGTTGCACGTGCGTGCTCTAGTCCTTGCTTAATAATTGGGACGTCGCGCGCGCTTGTATAGAACTGTTGTTTTCACTCGGCCATTTTGATAGATGAAAAGCGAAATTTTTTTGATTTGCTTATAACTAAAAAACGGTTAAACATAGGTAGTTGAATTTTGGATATAATATCACAATGATTAAAAGCATCATGTATATCGATTTTTAGAAAACTAGGTCATGTGATCGTGATTTAAGATTTCTAAACTTGAGAAAAAACTGCCTTTTTTGTCCCGAAAATTTATTAATTCGCTTATAGCTATAAATTTGCTGAACATGGAAAGCTGAGAATTGAACACAACTTGGCTGCAGATAGAGACCGTATTTACACCAAGTTTGGGGGCGCCCAGTCACGTGATTACAATTTTAGATGCCAAAAATCGGCAAAAGATGGACTACTTTAAACCGGTAAATCTCGGTAACTACCGATGTTGATCAAATAAAATTTGCGTTTTTTGAATGCACTACTTACGACCTTTATCATGGTCATTATTCAAATATTCAGCTTTGGATAAAATTTTTCCTTAGTTGTTTTCTTATTTTTTTTCTTTTTTTTCGTCTATCATTATCTGCTTTTAAACCATAAATCGCACATGGATTATGCTGTGAGCTACTATAAATATCCTATAGTACTGGTGTCTGTCTAAAATCGGGGGTCCCACGATGGGGAGGTCACCTCAAACGATACCTCCAAAATTCAAACTCTTTTATCTTTAAAGCTAGACCAATGAAATGTTTAAGGTAAGTAAATAAAAGGAAAAGATGAAATTTGACAAAATTTGGGGGTACTAAAATGAGGGGGTCTCCTTCAAACAAGGCCATTAAAATCTAAAGTTTTTAGCCTGTTAAGCTAGACACAAGAAATTTTCAGGGTAGTCAAACATAAACAAAATATAAATTTTGACAAAATTTGGGAATACAAAAATGTGGGGGTCTCGTTCAAACGGGGCCACCAAAATTCAAACGTTTAAACCACTCAAATTAGACTGATAAAATTTTCAGAATAGGTAAAATATGTAAAAGATATATCAGATGCCAAATTTGGAGGTACCACAATAGCGGTTCTTCTCAAACGAGGTTGCCAACATTTAAACTTTTTAAATGCTTAAGCTAGACACATGAAATTTTCAGGATAGCCAAGTGTGAAAAAACAATAAAAATTGACAAACTTTGGGGTACCACATTGGGTAGGTCCTCCACAAAAAGCTCTGCCAAAATTAATAATTTTTATCCACTTAAGCTAGACGGGTGTAATTTTCAGGATAGGCAAATATAACACTAAGTTAAAATATGACAAAATCTGGGGTACCAAAATAGGGGTCCCTCAATTAGGTCTTCAAAAATTTAAACTTTTTAACCATTGAAGCTAGGCATAAAAAAAGATTCGGAATAAAAAGGAAAAATTAAGTTATGACAAATTTAAGTTGCCACAATTGGGTAGTCCTCCTCAAATATGTCTTTTAAAATTTTTAACCACTCAAGCTTAAAGGAAAATGAAATTTTCAACATAGGTAAAAAGATAACATGAAAAATTTAGGGGATGTCATGCTATAAAGATCCTCCAGTTATGCTGACACTTGCCCCCCATTAACTACCGAAGCTAAACAAATTAAGTCTATTGGATAGCTTAATATGAATCCAAGATTAAAGGTAACAAAATTTGGTGATTCACAATAAAGAGACCATGCCAAATGGGCTCTGTAACTAATTTCATTCCAATTTTTCGGTGTATAAGATATGTAAGCATTATGGTTTCCCAATGTCATTCTTATCTGAGAATTTACTAAATCGATCGTTTTATTCTGGAAGCTTTTTCTATACACCACATAACCAATCAAAGTTCGAGCAGATATGACGCGTTAGTTGACGGCAAGAATAGCTTGTTAGTAGTGGTCGACAATATTTTTGTGTTAATTTACTGGTATCCTATAGTTTTTAGTACTTTACTGATTAATCGTGTTTTTAATTATTATAGAAAGTAGTTATGCGAATTTAGCGCAAAATTTTGAAAACCGTTAACCACAAACCTGATCAAGTTAATGGAACATTATAAAATTCGATCGCAGAGTATTTTAGATTTGACTATCAACAATTAAAACACGCTTAACGCAATTGTTAAGTTCTTTAGTTCAATAAACTTAAATACTTTTGCAAAGGTTCCGGATATCGCTTGTAATGTCACATTCTAATATTTTTGTGCTGAACCTGGCTGCTATATACTTTTTGTTCTTAAATTTTGTTAAAAAATAAATCTCGTGGTCTTAAAATTCACTTTATATAAAAAAAGTATATAGCAGCACTGCTTAAGAATAATTAATTTATTACGGTTTGTTACCCCGTAATTGTCATAAATATCATTCTGCTGTATGAACCAATTGCATCAATACCGGCACTACAAGACGTTTTGCTATTTGTGAAGAATCTACGCAAATAAATATCTTCAATAAACCAAAACCATTTCTGCATTGTAACAATGCTACTGACAAGGCTATTTTACACCTAATTATTTCCTGAAAAAGCGATCTTAAGCGGGTTTTTCCGATGTTATCGCTGGTTAAACCGCCAATACCGGCCGCTCATTTTGGCGCTCAAAATCAGACATTTGAGCACCGTTTCAGCGGCCATTCGACATTTTTTTGCATGTATCGTATTCACCTTCTAATCATGAACAGCGTACTTTATGACATCACTATAATACTACGCCCTAGTTATTTTTTTATTTATTTTTGCTAAATTGAAAGGATCAGAAATAAACAAAAAATAGAAAATCAGAAACATCAATTTTTACTGCATTCTTGTTCACTGAATTTGCTGCTTATTCAAAACCACCAAGCAGAGATAATCATCGTAAAGCGTCTTATCCAAGATCGCAATAACGTGACCAGGGTGCGGGTCGAGCCCAGATCTTTCGATCAGGGCCGTGGTGAAAACGACGCCTTTACCCACTTGACACGCTGACGACGCTATTTTGTATGTACCGCAATACGCCTATACAAAATACCTTTGCTTTTATAAACCCTACATAAATAAAATTGATGCTGTGACTTTTTCACAAAAAATGTTTAAGTTAAAGAGAATACAACAAAACTGAGAAATATTCATCCTCGCATATTTTTTATTTACTTTTATAAGAGTTAAGATTAGGGTTTGGGTTACGGTGAGGTTTGGAGTTAGTTATTTACTGTAGAGGGCGTGATTGGAGTTATTTATCAGTAACCAATGTAACCGAAATTGCGTAACTTATTGCACGCCTTTTTCAACATGATATGACTAATTTATTCATTTTGAAATAACGCTTGTATATTACATTCATAAACTAACGACCACAACAAAATTTGGCTTCGGAAAAAGGTTTTCAAACTTGCGGAAAGAGATTACCAAAATTCACCCATTCTACAAAAGCTTGAGGCAGCCATCTTGCGAGTCGCACTAAAACATTGACTTAAAACCGTTGCCAATTATTTTTGCTTTTTAAATACCAATCAAAAACGAGCAATTGCAAGCAAAAAATGAAAATAACAACGTATACTCTGTGCTTCCAATGGCCGACAAAATGTTGTAGCATATACACTACAGTGGTTTATAGAAGAATGTACTGTTATAATAAGGTATCAAACAGAGCGACACCAGAAGCGGAAAATGCGCTCCTATATGTATTTTGAGGAGCGGAGCGGCGCTTTTTTGCTAAGGAGCGGGAACGGCGCTACGCTCCTTTGAAAGGAGGGGATGCTTACCTCTGTTTATTGTACTTCTAAATTGCACATAAATATAATGCACAAGAACTCAAATTGTCTTCGGAGCATAATGACTGGAACGTTTAAGTGATATCAAAATAAAGCAAAAGAATCAAAAGGTTGGCGAACATTTTCTTCTGGACGTTTCAAAATATTACTAGTCTTATCATCAGCAGATAAAAATTGTCTTTTAATTGCTGAAACAAAAGCCTTTGCTTCAAATTTTAAACTGACTGTTTGAAGTTGACATGTTTACTGCTGAATTAGAATCACAATATTCATAATTTTATTTATTAGTTTATTTATACCAAGATAGGATTTCAAGCGAATAGTAATAAACGAATCAGAAGTACAGCTAAGATAAATTGTTGTCAATTCAATAGTAAAAAGCTATTTTGGTACAAATAAGAAAAACAGCAAAACGAGTAGCGTTATATCATGCAGCCAGTCAAGATAGTAAGGGCCAAATTTATCAATATTATGTGCATGAATGTTATTTCTCAAAAAACGAAAGAAGAAGCTCAATTACCAATATCGACAGAACAAAAAATGTGGGTATTTATACTTGCAACGCACAGAACTATCATGAGTTTGTGCACAAAATTCATTGCAATTTTATTGACTTAACAAAAATGTGTATATACGCACAAACTTTGTCATTCACTTTCTGTACCGTCAATGTTTTTTTTTTAGCTTATTAGTTACCCACAACGTGGAAGCGAAAATTACTTGCACCCTAGTTTGGCTATAGTTTGGTTATATGAAATATACATCTTTCGTCGTAATCAGGAGCAAACTATAGTTTTGCTAAAGGGGGGAGGGATTAAACCCAAATCTGAAATTTGTCTGCGTCTCACAGAGGGGGATTTGGGGGCGAAGCCCCGAGTCGCCAAAGACGAAGGAGGTCTAGGGGCGAAGCTCCCAAACGCTGGACTATTTTTGCATTTTTTTTTGAAAAAATAGCCGGTTGAACTCCGCTTGAATGACATGTTATACGTTTGTAGAGCCAATAGAAAGAATTAATCGCTAGGAGTTGAATATCCTCGTAGGATTAAAATTTAGCTGCTTCAGCCCCCCTTACTACTTACTGGTCATGTTCAAAACACGCTCAAAAGCATCTATACTTGAGTTACATTGTCTAAATAACTTGGCTTAGGGAGGCTTGAAGTCCACATTATGCCATTGTTTGTTACCCGTAAGCGTTTTGCCACTGAGCTACTCACACGTTACGCTTCTACAAAAGCGCTATCAATATTATTGATAAACTAGATCAAACAAGGGAAGTTCATGCATAAATTAAAAAGCCTTCAACTTACTGCTACATTGGTAAATAATGTAAAAATTAACTAAACATTTTTTTGCAAAACTTTGGTTGTATTCAACTATTTGCCAAACAAAACTCGTCAAAGTGGTGACGTTTCTCGAAATTTGAAAAGTGATTGCAGTATGGTAATGCAATTAAATCTTTATTTACTAAGTTACCCTTACCTGGGGGCAGTTTTCTTCGCTATTTCATGTTTTAGCAATGCTGTTAGCCTTTTAAGTTGGGCACCACCTCCTAATTAAACTGCCTGTTTCACAAGGTGGAGGCTCTCACTGTCCTATTCATTACCAGACTTTTACAAAACAGCTTTGAATAGGGTTTTCCTATCATTTTTGCATGGCCTTATTGGGAATCGAACCCCAATTTACTGTTTCAGTGCAATTACACTATCCAACACACTACGGATTGGTTTGTCTTATAAAAGTACAGAGTTTGCATAAAAAAATAAAAGAAGAAATTTGAACTATGGTACAAATCAAAATCACACATTATTATGTTGTTTTTCCATTACTAACTAATGTGACAAATCCGCTACATTGTATATTTTAAAGGTCCGTGCCACTCAAAACTTTTTTTTTAGCTTTAAAGGACATTCTAGTGAAAAAGTTTTGCTTGGTTTTCTCTCAAAATTTTTTGATAGATCTGAAGACCAACTTCACCAAATTTGAGCTTTTTACATCTTCCGTTTCAAAGATATGACAAACTAAATTTCCCCTTAGAAAGGCTTTTTCCTCTTAGAATTTTTCCAGGGTTGCCAACTACAAACAAAATTTCAAGAAATTACTGCGTGTTTGTTACTCGGAATAAGTGTTTTCTGAAATGTTGTTGTTAAAACAAAGTAAAAGATTGGAATTGTAAATTAGCTGCTTTTCTAATAAATTCAAGTCAACTTTCCAAAAGTTAATCTTCTGTCACACTACTGACAAAATTGCAACACTGAAGTAAAGAAAAAACTGTTCAGGCCTGCACTGGCATTAAATCAAAGAAAGTAGTTTTCAACTTTTCAATCAACTATGTATGTCTGGTTAAAAGAGGGATATACGATTATATTCTTGACGTTTAATTAGTATAGCGACTGTTGTGCAAACCAGGGATATAGAAGCGGAAATTTTTGAATCGCTTCCGCTTCCACCTTGGCGCTTACGCTTCCACCCCTTTCGCTATCACCACTTGATGACGTATCTTTTGCTTTTATTTTTTTGATCTTAAACGTTTTTGGCAAAATTTTTTTAAAGTCAAATAAAACAGCTTTTTGTTATCATCACCTTAAAAACATTGTATAGAACTAAATTATATAATTGTATTTAGTGGTTTGTCTTCGCAAGGATCAGCGCATGGGCTGAGTCAGGAATTCGGATTTGGAGCGGCCCTAAAGCGAAAAGTCCATTTCATCACATAGTTTTCATGTTTCAGCTGATGCGAATTTCCATGAACGTTCATCCATTAGTTTAAAATCATGAGAAATTATTTGGGGTCTGTTGACGGATTTGCAAGCGCTCAAGATAATAATTTTGTTTCAACTGTATCTGCGCTGTTAAGTTTAAACCTTTACTTAGTTATAATTAGGGCGACGCTTCCACATTGGCAGAATTTTGTTGTTTTCTTTAAATAACTTGTTTGTACATGTGGTTGGCTCCAAAATTTTGCTAGCAACGTGTATTTTTAAGACAACAAAATAAAAATAATTTGCATGAATTATGTGGTTATACACAGTGCCAAATTAGAATAATTCTTGTCACAAACGCTACTCAGCAATAAATAAAAAAGGAGTTAAAACATCATGTTTAAAAGTCATTGATTATTAAACTTTGCTTTAGAGACGTTAATTACGATGCTTTTCTCTGTTTGCTTTTCAAAAACATATCATTTCATAGAAAGAAATTAAAATGCTGAAACTGGAAACTTTGTTTATGTTGGTGAATGCTGTTTTATATGAGTATGGCCCCAAATTTTGCTTATACGAGTATGGCCCCATACGGGCAAACCCCCATTTAAAAGTATTTTTGAGAAAATCTTTAAAATTTAGGACTAAAATAGAGAATTTTTGAAGACATGAAATTTTAAAAATGAGTTGCTGGTTAGCTACATTGCTCATCCTTGAGTTGATAGGAATGGGAGCTTTCC
This sequence comes from Trididemnum nubilum, assembly GCA_963965965.1. Taxonomy (NCBI): domain Eukaryota; kingdom Metazoa; phylum Chordata; class Ascidiacea; order Aplousobranchia; family Didemnidae; genus Trididemnum; species Trididemnum nubilum. Next base: position 7,303,521 of record OZ014469.1, read on the forward strand.
CGGATTTAAATGAACCACAAGCCTTTAAAATGGTTTCTTTGCAAATGATGATCGATAAAACATTCATTTTTTGTCGTACATTTAAAAGAAAATTCACCTCATTTAAGTTCTGACATTTGATATAAATGGCCGAAGTGGAAGAGGAAGAGATACCTTTTTACGCTTCCAGGTTTTGCTTCCACAAAAATTTGCCGCTTTCACCGCTTTCGCTACCAGCTTCCGCTTCCTCTTCCACATCCCTGGTCTAAACCATTAGTTCTCAAAGTGCTCCCTATGGAGCCTCAGGGCTACGCTAGAGAAACCTAGGGGCTCCGCAAGTTATTTGTTTACTTTTTTGTTTTTTTCGTTAAAGAGGTGTAAATTCTTTTAAACACAAAGCGCATATCAGCAGACATTTTATTCCCGAAAGCATTTTTTTTTTATTCAAAGCGTTTTCGGCGCAGTTTCTAAATGGCATTCTTAAGCAAATTGAAAAGCAGTTCACTGTAACTTTAAAATTTAGAAATGAAAAATTATTAAAATATTATCTGCAAAACACTAATGTTACAATATAACAACCATAATAACTTCTTACGTTTGATATTGTGACGTATACTTTACAACTTTTCTGTAGTAAACTCAAGTCAGAAAAAAAAGATAAAAATCAAGCCACACTGTAAACTAGCAACACTGCAGATGGTACAATATAGACAATAGACATACACAAATAATGAATAAAACACATTCAAAAGAAAAAAGCAACCTTTGGCTTATAATTGTGAAGTCAATCGTGGTGTTAGCTTTTTTATCAATAATGCCTCCTGTGTTTTGATTTTACATTCATTGTAGCAGTTTCTAATTACTTTAAACAAACTAACGTCCAAATTACAATTTTTGACAACTTTGTCTAGAAGAAATGTGTTGGCATATGGCACTTTTGGCGGAGTTGGAGTTAAGCTGCAAATGTTCTTTGCCTCTAGGCCCCAAGTGGCACGTTGACATTGCAATATATGTCAAATACCAATATACGTACGTCACAATATCAAATGTATAAAGTTATAGTGGTTGTTGTATTGCAACATTTGTATTTTGCAGATAATATTTTGATAATTTTCATTTCTAAATTTTAAAGTTACTGTGAACTGCTTTTCAATTTGCTGAAGAGGACCATTTTAGAAAATGCGCCGAAAACGTTTTGAATAAAATAAAATGCTTTCGGGAATAAAATTTCTGTTGATATGCGCTTTAAGGTTTTTGTTTTTGTGTTAGAAATGCATTGTGGGGCTCCGTAAATAATGGTCAACCTGTTTAGGGCTCCATAACACGAAAAGTTTGAGAAACCCTGGTCTAAACGACCAAATGATTCATTTTCATTAAATTTGCAGAATTATCCTTAAAACAATTTCAATCATCCAAAAACAAGCGCGAGTATATCCATAATGCGAATTATTTAAAATTACCAAAAATTCCACTTATTATTAGTGAATAAGTAGAAACTGACCATTGAAAAAGGAGCGTGCTCCTGCCCAGCTCTGATATGCTTTGATTATTAAAGCATACAGTAATCCTACTTCATCGTAAAATTGAAGACACAATTTCTACACGTTTTGGCAAAAGTTGATCTATCTCATTTCGCTGTTTTGGAAAATTGCGTTAAGCTTTTAAACTTTTATTCGGCTTTCTTGTCAAGTGCAACGTATTGAACTATTTATAACCTAAAAATAATTGAAAATTATTATTTTTTTTTTCAGAAAAATTATTTTAAGAAGATATCTTGAAAAATACGAAAAAGATAATTTTGCAAAATGTCACTCATCAATTTTCGCCAAAACCTACTTCAATTTGAACACGAGCTCTTTGTTTTTTGAATAATTGCGACAATTTTTGAGAATTGATTCGAGCAGAATTATTATTGCTTTGAAACTATTTTGTTTGGCTGTCTTTTTGGTTTTGTTGAGTTTGTTAGCGAATGGTTAATCGTGTTTACGGTGATCTATTGTCCAAATGAGAAATTAAATGCGTTGGAAAGATTTGGTGCTTAACCTGGATAGAGGCGGTTGCATGGCTGAAATCTGGGCCCGCATGACAGAAATTTCCTCGTTTGCATCAATAACGAGAATTTTTTAAGAGGCGCTACTGAACGAAATACTCGCTAAAGGCAAGAGGTTATTTTTGCTCGTGTATCTGAAGCTCTGAGAGCTGGTAACGTCATTTTCGCTCGCTAAGTTGCTTGGATCGATTGCGAGATGTAATTTGAGTAAAAAAACGTCTCATTTTCCTCGCCCAATCAACGAAGATTTTGGAGATTTTGAACATTTCGCAAACTCTTTAAGCGTGCGAGAAATCTTTTTTGGTTTAAAAATTTAATGGCGAAGTGTTGAAAACTTCTAAGTCAAATTTTTGTTGAAAATTAATTAAAATTGTTGCCATGCTTGTTATTAGACTGCTAAGAAGAAAGCAAATGGCATTGAGGACAACTTGCTGTTATGACTGATAAAGAAATATTAAGTAGCGCCAGTTGACAAAAATAGCAATATAAAGAACAATTTTGTTAACAACACGAGGCTCATTTTGCTCAAAATTTAAGAACCAATTGAAACAATGCCAGCTCCGCAGCAAAATAAACCAAAACAAAAAAATTCATATCAATGAAAGAAACCAAATTTTGTCCTGACTCAAAACAATAAATTTTTATTGATTTTCTTGTGGCTGCAAGCAAAATTGCAACTATTCAAAGATTACAGAGTGCAGTTGCTTTGCGCAAGCAATTGAGAAATTTTTTTGGCAGTTGTTCAACTTAAAAAAAACTTGCTTTTTCTCTTTCGCAATTTTGCGAAACTGCAAAAGCAAGAAACAAGCCTTCACTGAAGCAGACAAAGCAATAGGAATTAAACTGTGTTACAAACATGGCCGCTAAATTGATATCGATGCTCTCAAAATTTTTTAAATTTTTTTAAAAAATCAGGAAAAAGTGAGGCCGAAAATCGATAATAAATTAAAAACAGCCTGGCTCAACTCAAGATGTATTGGTTCTAAAAAAGAAGAGTGTACGCAGACATGCTTACTTTTGGAAAATTTTAAACCTAAAGCTCTTTATAACAAATAACTTTACCGACTAACAAACTCAAGGGCGCTTTACGTTATTTAAAAAAAAAAATAGTATGGAAAAAATTGTTCTTTTTTAACATTAATCCAAAAATGTAATTAAATTCTATCGTTCATTAACTAATTACAGTAGGCGCCGCTTATTATGACCACGGTTAATATGACCAGCCGCTTATTATGACCAATTTGGTATGGTCCGGAATTTCTCCATTTAAAATTCTCCGTTTAATATGACCAAGTTTCGGGTAACATAACCAGCATTTTCTCCATCTCTCTTATTTTTTCCCGCCAAACACTAATAACTTCGCCTTTTCAACATGCGTGTTTTCTGTACGCATGCATGCCGCGTGTGTACGCATGCATGCCACTTGTACTGTTACAGTACTGTACTTTGTTTTACTGCCAGCGTCACACTGTTACTTCGGTTAAACGATGAATTTGAAAATATTTGGACTTCTTGTGCCTTACGGCTTCGATTCAGGCCCGGTTATGGCGGCTTCGGTTTTTATGACCATTCGGATATTATAACCAAAATGGTCTGGTCCCAAGGTGGTCATATTAAGCGGCGCCTACTGTATTATCAGTCGAGAAATTTACAAGTTTAAAATAATAACGCAGGCCCATAGTATCTTTTTTCCATAACAATGTACTACATACAGTAAGCTTGAAAGCATTATTTTGAAGTAGAAATGCATCTGAAGTCACAATGAGATATTTATTACGTACTAACATAAGTTACAAACATCTCGCAAAGAAATTTGAGCAAGAAGTTTTAACGCAGGTTGGGCGAGGCAGTTTGGAAATGGTAGTTTCAGGGATGTAGCCAGAAGGGAGCAGAAGGGGTCAACTGCCCCCCAAAAATTTTACTTTGCCCCCTCCCCAAATAATTTCACTTCAACGTCATTTTTGCAAAATTTTATAAAATTTTATGCATTTCTTGTCTAAATACGTTGCTTTGCTCCCCTCCAAAATTTTCTTTGTTACCCCCAATTTTTTCTTTCCCTTCCCCACTAAAAATTCCGCTCTGGCTACGTGCTTGAGCAGTTTGTCTACAAATTTTTTTTGTTCGTTAGCGCGTTTTAGCGAGCGAGAATGGCCTTTACGAACTCGCTGACATGTTCTGCTATGTGGGCCCAGAGCTTCTATAGGGTATCGTACGTATGAAACAAACTTTGAGCAAATTTTGGAAGCGATCGGTCACGTGATACGGGTTTCCAAGCCAAAAAACTGAAAAGTTTAAACCGCTCTAGCTCGAAAACTAATTTTGAGGGAGAAAAAAGTTCGAATTTAAAACCTCCTGCTAGGAATGCCATTTAAGCTCCCACATTCTAAAGTTTGGAAATTCTCATTGTGTTTTATTTTTTTATTTTTTTCTTTCTTTTAAGAACTCTTTTGCTATATGCAAAAAATTCGAAACCATCAAAGATAGAAACTTGAAATTTGAATGTATGCTACGTCTATGTATATAAAGTTTTCCACCTGGATTTTTAGCGGTACTTTGATTACGTGGTTAAAGGGAAATAGCTCAAAACTTGTGGTTTTAAAAAATTTTTATTATTACGAAATACAGCTTGACCTTATCAGTCAAGATTCTCCGAACTGATTGGGTCTACTGAAAACTACAGGACTAGTTTGCAAAATTCCATGGTGCTAGCATTTTGGGGTATCAAGATTTTGCCCTAAATTTCTAAGATTATTCTTCTATCATTAAACAAACTTTAATATTTGATTTCAATCAGCTGCATTCAAATACTATGATGGCGTGCGTATAGTGGTTAAATTTGGGTGCCAGAGTTTAAAATTGTGATGAGTGAACAAAGCCAGGTTCAAATATCTAGCCGGGCATTGGTTTTACCCAAACCACAAGTAAATTAAAATGAACATTTTTTTCATCAGACAAAATCACATTCATCTTTTTTATTTTGGCACTATATGTGACTAGAAGATTTTAGGTTTCATTCTCTATTAAGAATATTTTTCGATTCTGTTTCAATGGGCTTCATACAAATTTGGGTTCTTTTTAGCTCAAAATTATTATATCAATTGCTGCTGAATTCTGAATTTGAGCACTGAGTAGCATGACTTGGGTTTGAATACTGATGGAGTTGGTCACACTTAATGTTTTTGCAGATAAAAATCATTTCAGTTGAGCACCGGTAGTTTAAATTTTTCGAATGATTTTACTGCAATGGTCGAACTATAACTATTCTGTGCAATATGCTGCATAATGTTACTCTTTAATACTGAGATATTGAATTCATGCTTGCTATGAACGATCGATTGATAAGATGTGTGATGTAGGCGACGTCCGCGTCATCTTCTTTAGCTTGAGACATCCAGCGATTAAAAATGAATCTGATTATTTTGTGTTTTCTTTTAGTTTAGTGTTTTCTCCGAATGCGTTTGATTAACAATAAAAAATCAGCAAGTCCTCCAAAATGCAGTTATTGCTATTATTATTCTTGTATTATTATTATTACTTTTTTTTTTTTTGATAATTAATTTATGCGTTTTAGCGATTGCGAGTTGAATCTCTAACTTTGCGCTACTTAACAAATTAAATCTTTATAGCAAACTTTAATTGACTAAAAAATCAGATTTTATTTAATTGAGATTCAAATTTATTTTGCCGCCATATTTCGCTACTCTTAATATAACAATATGCATAAAAGGAGCATCGGTATTCTGTACTTCAATAAATAAACTAAAGTGAAAATACGGGTAAAAAAAAATTAGCGAAAGTACCGTATTAGTTTCTCGGCATAATAAACATCTGGTTTAAAAGTGAGAATTTATTTTGGCAAAAGTTTTGAAACCCAGTTTTTAATGTGAGCAAAAATAATTGGAAATTTTAATTGTACTGTATGTTTTGCTGCAAAAAAACTCAAAATTTTAAATGAAATACGTTCGTTTTTTTTCATTTAGTCAATCACTTTCATATTTGAAAAACTACCCCTTTTGTTGTTGTGGAAAGGATATAATCTCGCTCCTATGCTATAGTGGTGCATCTGAATTTTAGCACACTTTCAGTTATTCATATGAGATAAGAATCTGTTTCATAAGCTTTATTTTGGTCTTGTTTGGATATCAAAATTCAAAGTACAAGTAAAGTTATTGCAATCAGCGCAAATTCACGTATCGGTTTTAGTAAAAAATTTCCAGTACTATAGTCGCGTATCTCGCGAGATACGTGATTATAGCTCAGAAAAAAGTTGTTGGTTAATCAATTGTACTGTGGTATAGTCACGTATCTGCAAGCAGTCCTGCATTTCCGACAATACTACACGAAATTTCTCAAAAGAGCAAGAATGGTAAACTGATAATTCCAAAAGCAATAAAACATCACTCTTAGAATTTGTTTTAGTTGAAATATCCAACCAAAATCTTATTTGACGTAACAGTTAATTAATTATTTGCAGTCATAATTTTTTTCGAACAATAATAATATTATTCATATTAAATGCTTTTCACGTTGGCAACATTTCTGAAGTTTGATATTTTTCGACAAATTCACATGTTTCGCAATTTTTTGAGTAATATCAAATCAAATCGTTCATTATACTTGCTGTTATACAGCTATAATGCAATACTCGCTACAATTTAATGTAATAGGCCTACGCCGAAGCGAGTAACGAGTTGGTGGATCCATCTCCATGTCATTGCGCTTGGGCAACACTGGTTCTTTCGAAGAAATGTTGCAGCGGTGGCGAGCTGTTGGCAACACTAAGTCCGATTTAACCGGCCCGAGGGTTGAATCTCTGATTTCCCGCTCCAGAGACGAACGCGTTACCGCTCGACCAACGGTCGGTTGAGAGGATCTATGTGTGTGGGGCCTTTATAACAAATGGACAACCAATTGCAGAATATATAAAAACAGAGCCAAATACAGTAGCTGCTAAGCAATTTTCATGTATTATAGCTCTGAAATTTAGTCTTTTTGTTTCAACTTATCTAGTTCAAAAATTTTTACTTTAGATTTAATTTTACAGTAGTCTGACGTTTTGACTGTTAGTGTAAAATTTCAGTTCTAGAGTTGATCATTGGCTTTTGATGCCCTCACGAACCCCCCCTGACCGATAGACTTTGAAGTTCAATAAAAGACATATTTATGTCAAAAATATTGGTGAAAATATTCATTCTTTAAGATAATTAATAAAAAGTTTAATTACGGTGCCTGTATTTTATTTGAGTTAAAACAACCTAACTACCATCTTGTAGTGTACACTCACGAACTACAAGATGATCGTTAGAAGTACAAGATGGTCGTTAGGTTGTGTTAAGTCGAAGAATATATTGTATTTAAAATGTTCATTAATTATCTTAAAAAATAAATATTTTGACCCTTCTTTTTGACATAAATATGTCTTGTATTGAACTTAAACACTAATAACCAGGGGGATTCGAGAAGGTATCAAAAGCCAATGAGATCTAAAAATGCACTGCGAGTATTGGCCTAGCTGCGCCATTGCCTCTTTCTACTTCCCGCATTCAAAGTTAAAGCCTTTTTTAGGAGAATTTTTGTGAAAATGTTCATTTTACGCGTTTGAAATTTTAAAATAGCTTGAACCTAAAAATATACCCCACTGACTATTTACATTGAGTCGTCGATAGAAAAATATCTTAAGTACAATCAACCTATGGTAAAATTGCAGAAAATGAACTAAAATATATTTGTGCTATTTTCGCGTATCTCTATCGTAGAGGATGTTTATTTTTATTTTTTGAAATTTTTCTTTTGCTATAGTCAAGTATTTCCACGAAAAATCCCCTAATTGTCAATTGAAACACACCTCCTTTAAAATGCGACAAACACATTGACAACCGACTTTATTACAGTTATAAAAACAAACGTAATATGCTACAAATAAATTTTAGATAAATTAAAAAAGATTGCCGAAACATAAAAGCCTCATTATCACAAAACAGTAAAAATGCAGATACGCGACTATAGCACAGAAACGACGATAACTAAAGTCTGTTTTGGCGGGGGCTAAATATCTCAAGTAGAATACATTGAAATCACGGGTTGCTTTGAGTTTCAAACCCAATCCACCTCCTTTTTGAAACCTTGCCAGTCTAGTGTTACCAATTTATTGATTTGCCGAGGTTAAATTTCTGGTGAACTTTAATGTCTAAAGCAATTTAATGGATTGCTTCCAAAATACTACAATTTAGTTTTCTATGTTTATATTTCCTGGTTGTTAGCAACGCAACTTGGAAAATATGTGTGGGCAGAATATGCAACAATCAATCACATCAAAAAAACAGCTGCATTTTTGAAAAAGTAAGCAATAAATATCGAAACACGTATAAAACTTTCAGCTATATATCAATTGCAACTTGGATAAACTACGTGAAAAAGTGAAAATCTCCGAAAAAAATCCTGTTAAGTCAGTTTTTGCTGTTTTGAGTAAATTGAGTTGAAAGCTTTTGCAATATCGCGGACGTCAAACGAAACGCTTTTTCGCATTTTTTCTGCAATGTTTTATGACCTTGGGGTGTCGATGGACAATGGTGCATGTCAAGTTTGGTGCAAATTGGGTCAAAAACGATTTAATTATGGTCAAAAAGCAATTGAAGCACGTTTTGGCAAAAGTTGATAAGTCTCATTTTGCCGTTTCGAGAAAATGACGTTTAAAGTTTTAAACTTTCATTTGGCTCTGCTGTCAAGTGCAACGTAATAAGCTATATATTTCCAAAAAATAATTGAAAATAAACATATAAGTTTCTTCTCAGGTAAAAGATATTTAGTAAATAGCTTGAAAAATACAAAAAACTCATTTTTTGAACAATGTCACTTATCAACTTTTGCCAAAACATGCTTCAATTTAACTTAACAACATTTACCTGTCACTGCAACGTTTGACTTAACAACATTTACCTGTCGCGGCTGGGAGAGGAATAATACTGTATTACTTTTTTTGCGTAATAATAAGAAAATAAATCACAATCAAAATTAAAAAAATTAAATCGTCATATATAAGCACGATAGTTCTTTGATTCGAAATTCAGCTACAACTAGTACCGATAGTAGCTTACTAGATATTGTAGCCTATACCAGTTATAATTATCTCCAGGGCGTCTCTTATGGGCGCCATCTTTTTTACTTTTGGTTGTTAAGTGGGTTGCCATGATTTTAGTTATTGTTGCAAGCTGCTCAATGTAGCACAGCGGTCATTTGAGAGATGATAAGCTTACCTATACAGCCTAGTGATAAGAGAGGATTTTTCTTGAAACATCTACTGTACTAGGCTGCTATATTTTGTGGCTAGGCTAACATGACATGTGGTGTAACTCATGGTGTGGTTCATTGATTTTTTGACTTCTTTTTAAGAAAACTGATACCAGAGGTGGAGTCCTTGAGGACGTTCTTGGCCTCGGATCGTCCTCGAGGACACATTTAGAAGTCCTTGGCCTCGAAGGTCAAGTCCTTAGCCTTGGCCTCAAAGCCTCAAGACCTCAAAAAATGCCCTGTTGTCGGCTCGAGGACAGCAGTATTTTTTAATTGGTTAAATTTTTGTAGATCGGCTGAAAAAATTTTTTCTGGACCGTTTTTTTTGGAGATCGCCTGAAAAAAAATTTTGAAGTTTTTTTTTTTGAGAACACTTGCGTTTGTGTCCTTGGTTCTTGGCCTTGAGCATTCCTGTCCTTGGCGTCGAGAGTGTCTTTCCTTGGAAGGGCTGTCCTTGCCTTCCAATTTTTTTTTGTTTCCTTGGCCTTGGCCTCGAGCCTTGTGTCCTAGACTCCACCTCTGAGTTGTACTAGTTACGTAATTTTTATTTCTTGTCTGCTTTTATTTCTGGTCAGCTTTACTCAGAATTTACAAGGGGGAATAATAATCTAGCATTATATAAATAATACTGCAGTAACAAAGAGCAAACTTTTTAAAAATAATCATACGAAATGTTTTTAACCCTTTCGTGTCGGATTTTGTTTTAGGTTAACCTTAAAATATCTCGAGTCATAAGATGCACAGAGCTGGACAGCGCTGTGGCCACCTACTGCCAGTGGAAGTCGTTATGATTTCCCAGGAGTCGACCACGAAGGACGTCAAACTTCTCGCTTAAAATATCTATTTTTTCTTTCGTCCTAATTATTTTGAAGGTATGCTGCCAATATAGATACTGACTTTTTTTCTGTTTTTTTTTTGTTATTGTGAGACACTTAAAGGAGATGTTGCGTAAGTTTGCGGTTCAGTTGATATCAAACCAAAACTGGACTTTTAGCAGTCAAAAATAGCGTTCACATCCTAAAGCAAAATCCAAAATGCAGCAACAGCAAATGTTGGTTGTGAAATGAACCGCAATTAACTCATTCTAGCTACTAATGTTAGCATCTACCTCTTTACTACAAATAAACATTGTACAGTTTTTTTGGGAATTAGAAATCTATTCTAAACAACATTTTATTAACCTTGTAAAAACTACGGTACTATAGTAGCTGCTGCTTTAGCTAAAATTTGCTCAGCGCGAAAACAATTAGATTTTTGTTGATCTCTGCTGTCATCTTGCGACAAAATATTTGTAAGATAGATTGCTTATTGCAGCATAAGAAAATGAAATATACGCAATATCAAAAAGGAACAAATTTGTTTAACAAGCCGAAAAAACTCAGTTTGTATTGCGTTTTGAGACACTATTAACCATAGGTGGGCACAGTAGCGTACGCAAGATTTTGAAAAGGGGGGTGGGGGGGGGCAGGAACTTCAGATAATTTGAGGAAAACAAAGATCTGATGCAGAAATTGTTCCTACCAAAATCAGTCCGAATTTTCGCCCAAAATTAGGTGAAAAGCAAAAAAAAAAGGTCTTTACTCAAATTTAGTCCGGTTTTTCGCCCAAACGTGGATGCAAGCCTAAACGAAACGCACAAAACATTGCCCTTTGTGTGATTAAACCTTATGCCCAACTTGCAAAGGGGGGGGGGGGACATGCTGCAATTTTGCATACTATTCTATGCAATTATACGATCCTGACGACCCAAAGGGGGGGCATGGCGGCCCCTAAACACATTCCTGGGTGGGCATAAGTCCGTTAATCGTTAATAACAAAGCTAATTTTTTCATTAACTCGTTAATCCCTTTAAAATTTTTTTCAAGGTAAAGGGCTAAATTAACTTACATTAATTTCTGTTAACTTCTTTTAAGGTTTTTATCGTTAATATCTTGCACCAATCATTCATCGTACCGGTACAAACCACTTTGCACTGGTAACACTAGTTGCGTATTAGCACGAATTTTATAGAAGAAAGCGAAAAAAGGAGCTCTTTTTTATGGCAAATAATAAGCTGCAGCCTCATAGGTCTATTAATTATTGCTGTTCGCAATTTCCAAAAATTTTTCAATCGCAACTTCGTTAGTGCATTTGAACTTATTTTTATCTTGAAATTATATTTAGACTGTAAAATGTAACTTCCTAAACTTAAAAAGACCACCATAGCAATAAATGTTTTTTTACAATCAGCTCAACAGCGTCAAAACGTGTTCTAGAAGCGAGTGAATAAAAAGAAATGTAAATTAAACGCAAAATATTAACGAATTAACGGACTGCATTAACTTCCGTAATTATAGCAGAAAATAACGGGATTAATATTAGCGGAGGTGTGAAGTTTGTTAACGGACTATAGTGGTTAACGAAGCTAACGTTTTGCATTAACTTGCCCGCCTATGCTATTAACCCAAAAGACTTAGAGCTTCATATCTTGGGTCACAAAAACACCGTAAGCAAATGCAATAGGCCTACTCAAGTATTGGTAATCGTATTATCGCGTATGAGTTTGTAGTGTGTAGCCTAGTCATAAAATACTTATTGCTAGACTAGGCTAGGATTTAGACTAAAACATATCTGCCAGCTTGAGTTTTACTGAAATCACTAGGTTACCGAAAAGTTTACTCTTTTTCACCAGCTCAGATCTGTTGTGCTAATAAGATCAAACTGATTCAAAACGAATCAATGCAGTACTGCAGTAGCCTAATCGTTGCTTCAGGTTAGGACTGGAAAGGCGTGGCTAAGACGCTAATGCTATTGCTTATCAACGACAGGGTTACCGATAAAAATTATTAAAATTAATATTATTAGAGTCACGGACGTCGTGTTAGACGTAAAATATCTCTGCAAAGGATGGGCCAAAAAAGATGGAGTCAACGCTAATTTAATGTAATACGATTGGCCTAACTTTAGATACCTCCATTGATTTAGTCTTTAATACTCGTTTAAATACAAAAAATGTGGTGATAGTGACCCTGCTGTAATATGTACATTCTATTGATACAATAGTAGGTAAAAAAAAAGATGACGAGCATGAGTTTATTTAAACGTTTACCAGAATTTCTTCGCCAGCCGGGCAATAGTTAGTTTACCACCGGCAGTCTGGCATAGACAGTACTTGGCGTCAGCATTCATATCATAAAAACCAAACGAGACTTTAAAATTCATAAAAATTCAAGAACAGCTAGCGCTATCCTAAAATTAAATTTTACTGATTTCTACTTAAAAAAAAAATTCAAATAAGATGTGTTGAACGTCTAATCAGCCGAAGTTGAATAAAAATGAAATTTAGTTTGGCATCAAATAGCGCCATCATCATTTAAAAAAATAGACCCAAAAAATCACACAATCAAATTTGCGTTGATTTTTTTTTTTTTTTTTTTTGTATATTTTTGAACCAATCAAATGAAATCTTTACTATACTCGTGTGCAGAACAAAGCGTGCAGAAGTTTGCGAGGCCCATATCCGCGTCATTGCGTCTGGACAATGAAACTTCTTTGGAAGGGCGACCGTTGGCAACACTGTGTCTAATTTGGCCGGCGGAAGATTTGAAATATTTTGATGATAAAGAAAATAATCTGTAAAAAAAACACGTAAAAACTATAAACTGCGTAAGTTTTATTTTAAATTTTAATGCTCTGTTTTATTTTAAAGCTTTACGTTAAATCCCCATCTACATTGTGTTTAGGCTTACAAACATGTTTTTTGTTTATTTAAAAAAAAATTAGGTACATCCGGCGAACTGCCTTAACAGCGCACAACGTACCAGCAGTCCGCTCACGATTTTGCGTCTAGTGCGGGCCTAAAGCGCTAAGTTTAGAATATTCATCTATACCAAAAAATCGTCACAATTGATAGAAGACACTTTTTTTTATTCCTGAAGAGAAATAAGCAAAATTATTTAATAGTTTACAGATACATCACGTCTTAAAAATCCTAGTTCGTTTGACACCTTAATGCTGTCTTTACGTCTAGGATGGGTGATCGTATCAACCCCTAACCCAGGTGAAGCAGATCTTCCATCACCGCAGCATTTCCGTGCTTCGAGACTTCAACATCAAAGTGAAGAGCAGTCGACACAGTGTAAGAAATAGTATGACACCGGAATTTAGGCAAACTCAAATGGTAGTTTTAGCAAGTATAGGCTAAAGTTTTGAAATTACTATTTCTAATTGGCAGAATTGCGGTATTCGACACTTAGGAACTTCCAACGGTTGGAAACTTTACATTTATACTATTGGATGTACTTGAAAATCCTCGAATTGTTGGATACGTTTTAAAGCACGAAAATTTTAGCTTTCGATTTACTCTCAGGCAAATTTTTTGATTGTGCTTTTGCTGGTCGCTTTCCAAGAGCTGTTTCTGCTCAAACGCTGCGTAAAAACACGTACGGAATCCAACTTGCTTAGTTTTATTGGTAGCATTTTGAAATTTACCACTAAAAATCACAACTGCTTATGACGTTATAGAGTTGTAACAGCGTACGACGTTAAAGGGCCTACTTGTTCAGGCCCGAACCCGGCCCGAATCCGAAAATATACGCCAGAACCCGAAAACTAATTTGAAGCCAAAATCATGTCCGAAAAAACCCGAAAGTTAAGTTAGGTCTGAAAAATTTAGCGATGTTGTCAAGTTATTTTAATTAAAGTTTTATGCACCTACGACAAAAAGCACGTCTCAGGCCCGAATTAAGCCCGAAATTTTTGCCAATTTTAGGCCCGAACCCAACTCGTAAAGTCCGGCCCGACTTATAACTCTGCGACGTTATACAGTACAAAATCTTACCAACAAAGTAAACGCCACATTATCAAAACAAAAACAAAAAAACGAATGAGTTACTGATTGAAAAAGAGAAACGACGTAGTATAGGCTTAACACCATACTTCCCGTTTTTTAGGTCTTTGTCTCGTTGTGTCGCCTGGTAACCGAGTTTACGACTGTTTATTTATTTTTTGTAAAATAGCAGTACATGCAGCAAGTAACAACAGCAATGATGTAGTTTAGTCGGCAACGTTCCGAACACAAGGCGACTTTAATCGCATGATCTGGGTTCAACTCTTATCCTTGCAAGAGTCTTACGTCTTCAGATAAAACACTTCACAATAATTAACTTAAACACGAAGCAAATCTAACTGGAGAAGAATACCAAAAAAATACCACAAAACTAGAAACACAGTCACATTAAGCGGATGTGGTTTCATCCAAAGCATGGCTCCACCGTCGCTTTCTCGTGCCAGAAAAATAAAGATGTAATGAATTCAATCAGATTAATTTAATTAAACCAAAAATTGAAAAAATCGGTAAATTTCATACCGACGAAATCAACAAAATCATAAAAACAAATCAAAATAACGATAATTGAGAAGCACAAAAGAAGTTATTGCTTGGTTTTAAAGTTTGGAAAACAAACAAGAAAGCAAGTTCTCCCTAACAAAAAGCGTTTTTTAATCAATTAATTGTGGTTTACGAATAGGCCCCCAAAAAATTTTGTTGATAAAAGTTTACATTGTACAGCAATTATTCTACTGCAAGCCTTTCTTGGTCGTTAGTAAAAATAAATTAAACCATTTCGTCATCTTGTTAAAAAGATTGCCAAGACTTGATTGGTAGACTCGGATTTGATTCATAGTCAGATTAAACAAAAAGTCAAGAATATTGCAGTCACAGCTTTCAAGTCAGAGATCCGACATTTAAATAACACGAGCGTTGATCCTCCCACTGTGATTAATTTTACAATTTTTTGATTTCAAACTACCGTCACATTAAGTGTGATGGCCGTCACATAATGAATGTACACCACGTCACAAACTCGTACACAAGAAATTAGAGAAAAAATTTTTGAGTTTTAATTGAAATCAATTGGCAATATCTCAACTGCTACAGAGCTTCGGATTAATGTTCAAAAGTACGCTGGATCTCGATTCGATTCCCTAACTAGCAGCGTTTAGTTGTGACGTTTGGAAAGATACTGAAAGCCTATTTCCATTGCGAACATGCAGATGCAGTCTAGCCACTGCTGCAGTGGCTAATCCTGTGGGCCAAAAAAAGATGTTTTATCGTTGTTATGGTTAGATAAACGCAAAAGTGCTTGGTTTTATGCGTTTGAATGAATGAGTTGGCTATGTTAAACAAACTTAATTTTATGCTCAGCGCTCAACTGACAATCTTTCAAGCTACTTCGATACTGCTTTTACATTGCATGGCGAATCCTGTTGTAAATCCAATACAACCCTAATTTAAATTTTAAAGGCTATAAACGCTTGGAGCTATCCTATGTTCATTAGCAGGAGAAGCCTAAGTAATCCAAATCGAAACAGCATATGTTATAAAAGGGAAGTGAAAGCTTTTCCCATATAAAGCTAACTTGTTGAAACGATACTGTTGATATTTCAACATTGTCTGTACTTACGTAGTGCACTAGCTTCTCACGCAAGCACTGTAATATATTTGTGTGTTCAAAAGTTTTTGAATATGGATATAGCATTTCTCAAAACGTCTTAATGCATATAATTTTTTTATATCAAGGGTGTATTGTAACTTGGGAGGAGAGCTCGACTTTACTAGCTATACGCAAAACATTGCCAGTACTGACACGCAACTGAGCATTTTAATAACTTTATTTACACAATTTAAAAAAATTAAAGTTGTATTGATTTATCCTTTGTAAAATTACTTATTGTTCTACTTTAGAAGATACAAAAGCTATGAGTTTTTATCACAAAAATTAGCCCAAATCCAATAAGTTGTAGTCAAGACCGACTACTCCGAGACCAAGACTGAGGCCGGCAAAGTTGGAGATCAAAACCGAAACAGGAAAAATAACGTCATTATTGGTTTTTTCAATGAAAAAGATTGGGGGGGCTCAAATTTGCGCAGTTCTTGTAAATTGATTTTATGTTTGTATAAATTGAATCAAATGACTAATTGCTTTGGTCGAAGCGATTTTGCCAAATCAAAACATATCGACAACGTCATTTTATGTAAATTTTCACTGAAAGTATCATTGAAATGTGCCTGCATCTAAACTTAATGCCTCTCACTCGAAGATGGAACATGATCACTTTTATTTTCCTCAGGAATTACGTGTCAACGAAACTGACTAAAACTTATAATTAAATAAAATTATACAGTACAAAAAAAAGAAAATCAGAAAAAACTCATTGTACTCTATATTTGAAGTACCGTATATACGAAGCTACAAAAACGCAGCTAGGATTTTTGATTTGAGGGAATTTTCAGGCGCGCAACTACGATTATGCTAATAGGAGGCTTTAACAAAACAATAAAATTTTGAACTCCAAGTATATCTTATTTTGTCGTCGTGCTGAGCAAACTGATGAACGTTAATTGTATCACAGTCGAAGGTTTGCTTTCAGTTGCGCCTTATGAAATTTAACGATTTCTGCGCCTTGTGAAATTTAACGATTTCGTCGGTATGAAATTTAACAATTTCGTCGGTATGAAATTTAACGATTTTGTCGGTATGAAATTTAACGATTTTTGCGCCTGTTGAATAGCAGGTTTTTAAAACTACTTGAAAGAAGTTACTAAAATTCGGACGCCACCTGAAAAAATTAAATTGCTCAGCCCCTTTAGCCCCTCTCTTTTACCAATTATACAGGTCAAGTCCAAGACCAGTTTGAACGCTTGTGTTTATGACTTAAATTTTTAAGTTATCTGGGTAAAAAGAGAAGAGCTGAAACCCTCTTTACTCTCCTGTTTGTGTCACTGGCCATTTTTACATTTGCTTCATGCATCATGAACAAACAAAATTTACCAATTTTAAAGTAGTTGGTTTCTTCGCTGTCGAGAAAGAAACTCGACAGGTTATTATCTATTGTACAGGTTACTATCACTGTTATCGACAATCGACAATAAAATTATATGCATATATTCACTTTCTTTTTTATAAGAACCCGTAAATTTTGAGTGGTGACTGGCTGTTCTTAATTTTTTGCCCATTTTCAGCTTCATTTGTTTTTAGCTTGCTCTTAAATTGAGAGAGCATCGGCATCAATTTTAGCCACAATGTTTGTAAGACCGTTTAATTCCAATGGCCTGTCTACTTGAGTAAAGGCTTTTTAGCTGCTTTTGTAGCATCGTAAAATTGCAAAAGCGAAAAGACGAGCATTTTTCAACTGTCTTAAACAACTGCCAAAAACTTTCTCAGTTAGTTGTGCATCGCGCTACAGTCTCTAAATACAGTAATAGCAATTTTGCTTACAAACACAAGAAAATCACTGAAATTGCATTGTTTTAAATCACCACAAAATTTACAGTAGGTTGTTTTGAATCAGTACAAAATACGCTTTAAATTGGAAGAAAATTGAGAAAACACCAAGGCTATGTTTACACATAGCGGTTTTTGCGTTCAGAAACGAAACTTCAGCCACATGTCAACGAGTTTTTACATCGTGAAACCAGGTTTGGCATCTTCACTTTTCAAGAGGTTTTCTCTCCTGGTTTTGTGACGTGAATTGTTAAACTTCATTGTGCAAACGCTTTGTCACAAAAACTTTGATCAATTGACGTGTATTGTGTGTGATTAAAGTAAGTCGCGAAAACAGCTGCAGCGCTCGAAATGCTCGAATTGGGCAAAAACTCTTAACTTAGCTTGGACATACGACTTACTTTGTTTTTCATTTATTAGTGCGTTTCAGGTTTGTAAACCTTAAAAATTGCAGGTTTTAAAACTAGTTTTTGCTACTTTTGACCGTTCACACATGTGTAACATTTTGTTCCTCGTCATCAAAATCATCGCTTTGTGTTAACGACTTCTTTTCTCAAGGGCAAACGAGACAAGTTTAATCTCCCGGTGCGAAATCTTGTTGTCAAACCTATATGTAAACGCGGCGTTAGCCTCTTTTTAAACTACCGCATTTTATTTTACTTACAAAAATTACCCAGTCTCGAGACCAATTTTAAGCTACGAAACCACAATGGTTCGAGACTAAGACCGAGACCGGTGCGAAAAAAACGAGACTAAGACTGAGACCGCAAAAAATTAGTATTAAAACCGGTCTCGAGACCTATAGACCTTCTAATACGTACCGCAATATTATTGATAAAACAGCACAGCAGGTAAGCTGGACTTAACCTAACTGTAGCAGATTCGCTTACACCGCTGCTCATTAATAATAATAGTAATGATGATATAAAGTACGCTGTTAGCATTTTTGAAAACTGTTTATGGCGCCCAAACGTATTTTAGTTACCAAAATCATAGGAAAATCATAACGATGGTGTGTATAGCAATTGACTGGTTGCATTTATGACAGTAACGTTAGATGATGATCTCTTTGATTTTTTAAACCACAAAAAGCAAAAGGTTTTTGTGTTTCACAACAATGCACTGTCATGTTTAGCAACATTGAAGCTGCTACACTCTGCTTTTAGATAAGCCCTGGCCTAAGTGAGGTTTCACCGGCGCAACCCGGGCGTTGGGCTTAAGGAGCTTTAGCCTACCCCTTTGCTTAAAAAGTCACTTAGAATGTTTAACCCAAAGTGCAATCGTTTAGACATGTTTTGGCTGGACTACTTGAGAATAAGGGGGGGCATGAAGGGGCCGAGAAATTAAACTTTAAACCGCAGGCTTTCAAATCTTAGCAATTTAGCTCTTTAAAATGGCTCCAAAAAGGTACAAAATTTGATCCAAAAGGCGCTAAAATGTTTACTACTTTTTCAAAACACTCTAAAACTCACCCAGAATCTGTGATACTCGTGAATTGCACGAATTTGCCCAGCACTCTGCCCAATCGAAACATTTTTCAAACAAAAGAATATTTGCATACCTTTGCGTTCGAGCCCTCAACCTTAAACCAAATCCGGGTTTCGCGCCTGGTCATATCGTGGTATTTTTGAAAAATGGAGTAAGTGGATCTAATTTGGCTATGATTTCTCAACTTTTGTTCTTAGTCGATTTGGTTGTTTGCGATACTATTGGTTGTTCACATAAATTCGTAAACGTTTGGTTCAACTTGTTCTGCAAAATTGTAAACATTCGAAGCGCATGGTTGCATCATTACATATTCATTTGATGGGCCGGGTAATTGTTCATATGTGCACTCACAGAGTGCAGTAGATTCACGAAGATCCACTTGATCACAATTGTACTCATTTGACCTTAATTGAAACTGCAGCTGTGTAGGATCTGCAGCAGGTTGATCAACCACAAATGAATCTCGATGGCTTTCATTGTGTATTTGAGTTTTCTGACGGCGACACCATCTCACAGCAGCAAGCCCGGGAACAAGGACAAGTGCTAATAAAACGGTAATACCGATATATATGTACAATCTCGGATTATCGGGTTGTCCCCTGGTCTCTGCTTGTTGTTTTGCATTCTCAGTACATTGTTCCTTTATAATAGTTGATTGATTGGAGCACAGTTGGGGATCAGGTGATTCACTACCATCGGCATATAAGCACAGTCTGCTTCTGACTCGTTCTCCTGTTGAATTGCAAAGACTAACTTTACATGGCCCTGCTTCGCCCCATGGGCCCCAAAGCGGTTGACATTTAGTATGTTTTGTGAAGTTTCCTTCGCAATATTTTTCCTGAACTCCATCACCATCGCAATCCATACATGATCTTGCAAACGTGGTTTGAATAGATGACGTGCAATTTGAAGTTTCAGTCCAACTTGACCAGTGAAGTTTGTTGCAGTTTTTGTAAAAGTAGGTAAATTGACCAGTTTCTTCCCATTGTCCCCATTCTCTATTACCACCACGACTAATACTGCGCCTGGTTCGCACTTCTACAGTCAGCGGTACTTCGACGTCACTAACGCATTCCACATTGCAAAATCCAATTCTATTTGTAACATTATTGCAGTTCAGTTTACAAGTTCTTACGCTAGTTGTCAAGTTGAACTTTTGCTTAACGTTACCCTGATCTTGTCTCCTATATCGAAATACTTGACTAGCTGACAATTCAACCGCGTCATTGTTTGCGCATCGGTAACGCATGGTTTTACACATCTTTACCTGAACCATCGTTTTTGACGTCCCGTAATGAGTTGGTATCGAAAACGACCATGATCCTTCTTCTGTGACATTTTTAAGTGGAGTCCAAGATTGTTTCGGGCAAATAATTTCACTTTCTGAGATACCAACAAGAACAAACAAAAACACAATTTTTATAATCATTCTATTATTTTTCATGCGCCTAAGATAACAAAAAACAGAAAACTTCAAAGTTGAACTTCTATCCAGAAAATCTACACGTTCCTTTTCATATTAGAAAGTATCGAGACAACTTGTTGTCGTCATTGGTGGGAGAAGATAAAATTTACTAAATTGTTTTTAAATAGTGGAAATATAGTCAATTGACTGCTGAAAACCAAAGTTTGCACTTCTCAAGAGCTATCTAATCGCCTCTTATTTTGTTTTGTCAATACACGCATTGCGGTTTTGTTCAAGACTAGACTGTATTTATACTTAGTTGTTTTTCTTGCAGAGCGCTCAGAATATTCTTTTTTATCTTTATATGCATGTTTCTAAACAAACTCGGCTTTAACAGTTTCATTATTTTTAACAGTCTGATTACTTCAAGTAAACTTGCAAAAAGTTAGCATCAACTAATCTTTCGAAAATGCTTTAGACGATTTTAAAAATTTGAAGTTGCTAATTTTTCAGAGGATTCCAACTCACAAGTTTTAGCATGTTCATTTTGCCGAACCACGTGCTGATTGTTATCGAAAAACGAGAAAAGGAAAATAGCAGTAATAGACAAGAAGCAAACCTAAAAGCTAAAACGATATGTTTACTCTGAAGTTGCTTTAAGCGGGAATTGAACTATCCCGAAATTTTAATAAGAAGCTTATGAAAAATTAATAAAAACTTCTGCGACTAATACAATAATTTTTTTGCTCTTTTTATGAGTATTGTGTTGAATTTGGATAGCGTATAGAGTAAACTTTACTTGTAATGCTCAGTATTTAAACTTTCCGAAAAAAAACCAAGACCATTAAAATTTTGGACACAATAAAGTCCAATAATTAATCTCATTGTAGGTTTTGATCAGGGTTGGAAATATCGATTAATACTCAATAATCGATATTGCATTCTTTGCTTTTCTGTTATCGATTATTGCAGACTCTTTGCTTTCAATTTTTTTTTATCGATTATTGCCTTTGCTATGCTTTTTGCTTGGATGCTATCAATTGGTATAATCTTTATGTTTTACGTTTGTTTTTGTTAAAAAACTTGAGACTGCCTAAGCATACATCGTTTTGTTTCTCTCATCTGTTGTGTTATATTGCTGTATTTAACTATCCTAAAGGTGTATTTTTTATCCGCATTACAAAACGTAGTATTTTTTACAGAGGTGGAGTCCTCGAGGACGTCCTTGGCCTCGAGGACGTCCTCGAGGACGTCTTCGAGGACACATTTTGAAGTCCATGGCCTCGAAGGTCAAGTCCTTGGCCTTGGCCTCGAGGCCTCAAGTCCTCGAAAATTGGCCTGTCCTCGGCTCGAGGACAGCACTATTTTTTGAATAGTTAAAATTTCGTGGAGCGCTTGAAAATTTTTTGGAAAACGTTTTTTTGTGGAAATCGCTTGAAAATTTTTTGAGAAGACCTTTTTTTTTGGGGAGATCGCCTAAAAAATTTTTGTGAAGACCTTTTTTTTTTCTTTTTTTTGGAGAGCACTTGCGCTTGTGTCCTTGGACCTTGGCCTAGGCCTCGAGCATTTCTGTCCTTGGCCTCGAGAGTGTCTGTTCTCGAAAATGGCTGTCCTTGGCCTTGGCCTCGAACCTTGTGTCCTCGACTCCACCTCTGATTTTTTACTCCATTCCATAGCATGTTTCTGTTTTGTCTTTTGCACCAGTAGACTATGCGTGGTGTCGTCCATGTGTGCTGCGACTGCTGCGTCAGTACTTACGATCGGTACATTACCGCTCAGTCTGTCAGTGCTGCTAAGCACAGTTGTCTAATAGTGCGGTAGCCTACCCGATATCGTATTAGTTTTGAAATCTTAGGTTAAAGTTGATAGATGCATTATTGTAGCGTGCAGTATGATATAATAGATCCCGTTAATGCAGACTTAAAAATTGAATAGTTGAGTGCGTAGTTAGCCTTACAATGTTGAGAAAAATTCAGAAGAGCTATCACTATACAATCCAGTATAGCAGGCTTGAGTATAGCTTGTTTACAGTTCTGAGTAGCAGCAGTTTTATATCCTTTATAGTACGGTAATTATAGTTTTTCCACTCGCACGTTTCATTTAATGATCAATACCGCAGAAGTTTTAGTGCATCCTAATAAAAAATAGAATAAAAATTTATGTTGGCATTTCGGCAACGATTTTAGTCTATCCTTTTTGTTTCTGTTATCGACTATCGACAATTCTTTACTTTTGTGTGAATTTATAATCGATATCGATTTGTCTTTGCTTTTAAACAGCATTAACTTCCAACCCTGGTTTTGATAAAAAAAATGTCCGAGACTGAAAATTAAATTTTCTGTTTTTATTTTACTACAATTTTCCAGATGCTTGTTTGAAACTAATCCCCATTTTAATTCTGCTCAGTTACATAATAACGAAAAACTTTACAATCTCTGGCAATTATTTTAATATCCAGTGATTTATATTCTGTTGAAATTAAATTAATAGGTCATAGCATTTATTAGATAACAGTAGATATTGTTTTTCTGCCAACAAAAAACTGCATGATCCAGCCAAAGTCATTTAACTATTTCCGCCTTTTCTTACTATAGTACGTACTAAGCAGCACTATTCGACACATATTACTTGAATCGCATTCAAATGTTCAAATGGAAAGAACAATTTTACATAACTTATAATTAGCGCATAAATGGCATTATAATACAAGCTCCAGATGATTTCTGATCATTTTTTAGAGTATGTCTAAACTCAATTATTACAGCTTGAAAATTATTTTAGGTGTAGTCAAAACGTTTTTAACTTTACTTTAGACGGGGTGGAGGGTATTTTTTCCTTCTCACGTTTTTTTTTTTTGATATAAATCTTTTTAGGATAACGCTTTTTATTTCCAATCAACTTGACTTTGAGTCAAAATTAACTACAAATAACTCTTGAAAATTTGAAGTTGCTAAGGTAACAAAAATTTTCCGATTTTTAAGATTTTCTGAAGTCAGAACTTTCCAATTTATAAACATTTTTTGACTAACGCTTAACTTAGCCTACATGACGTCATAAGATGATTTTGCAACGTAACTAACTTGACGTAGGCATTTCAAAATGTAGCATCAAAATCAAACCTATTTACAAAATTACAAAATTTTCAAAAATATGGTAGCGACGTCACAATAATGACGTCATCAGTTGAAAATAAATTTTTCTAAACAATGTTGTTGAAAGCCAACCCGCATGCCATATTTTGTGTTTCCAAGGCTTTTGATTTAGGAGTTTGATGTGGGTTGTATTCAGTTGCTATACGTTGCCCTTTCACAGTAACAAACGACAAACCAATCCAATTGATAGCTTTGTAAGTGTATTTTTGCTATACTCTCTGAGCTTTGGAAGTATACGTTTCAATTCCGGTATTGTGTAACGGCTTTTATTATGTGCCACAAGCTGGCAGCGAAATTGCGCTGCGTTAATTGGCACAATTTACAGCGCAATGTACGTCGCTCACTCGTAACAGCTAAAAAGATTCTTCTCAGGAGGAGAATAAAAATAATTTAATTTGAAAGAGGTGGAGTAAAGCAAAATAAGCAAAACGGTTACCTACGAGACACATAACCATGAAGTAACAATAAAAACAAGGTTGAAACCAGAAATGGAACCGGTCAGGATTTTTTTGACCCGACCCGACCGCTAAATTTCAAAATCTACGCCTGTTGACAGGGCGGTCGACCGGTTTCTGACCGCCCCGGTCGATTGGTATTTTTACACAAGGTTTTTGTTCACTTTTCAATGCATCTAATAAAAATTTTTAAAACAGATGGGGCATGGATGAGGTGTTAAAATTTTTGACCCCGGACGGAGGTCTCAAAAAAAAAAAAAGAAATTTTGCGTTTTTTGCAAAAATAACTCAATTTTAAGACGTTTTTAGGTTAAATTTTGGTTTGAAAGACCTGTTTTGAGTAGCGCAAAACGTGCACAAAATAAGCATAAAAAGGACTGAAGGGCACAATCTAAAGAATTAGACGTTCTTTCTAATGATATTATGCGTAAGACCAAGAAAAGAAGTTAAAATTTTTTACCTAATGGTGACAGATTATTTGCAATTTGCCGAGCTGCAAACATTAAGATGCTATGGCATTGGCAGGAAAATATTTGAAATATAATGTGCCCCAACAGTGTGTAGAAATGCTGCTACTTCAGAATAAACCATGGCTAGTTAGATATAAAAAAATAGGAGGTATGTCTTTCTTGTCCAGAGTAGAGTGTGCTAAATTTAAGTTGAAAAAGCTTTTCAAAGCGGCAAAATTTTAGCATGTACTAAAAAATCTGAAATCTGTGCCACTTCTACTCTTAAGCTGATTAAAATGATGCTGAAATGCCAGCCAGGTAGCGTAGGCCTCTTCCACATGGATGCTTTATTATAATGTGATTACGCAATTTTAACGTATATTTGCGCTTTTTGCTTTGTGCCATGGCCCAAAGGGGGAGGGCGTGGCACAATGTCCCAGCCTAAATACGTCCCTGGATGTGCATGTCATAATGGTCACAGCATATTAGTCACAGCTTGAAACCATTCAACAAGTGTTTTCGAAAGATGTGGTTTGTTAATACTGATTTTTATAAAAAGTTTCATTTACAATAAAATATATACAAAGTTGGCCAAAAAAAATTGCGCCCTTAGAAAAAGTGCCATAACTTTTTTTGCATAGAGATAACAATTTAAAATTTTTACCATTTTTTTACAACGATATATTGCGTAGCTGTTTAAAATTTTACAATGAAATTCCAAAAAGTTATAAAATGACGTCCATTTAAACATTGAAGACTGCAATCTCTTTTCACAAAGTGAGTTCAAAGGTTTTTTTGCAAGTAACGTAACTTTTTTTTATAATTGGCCTTTCTATACTCATTGTGACGTAACAATACCTGAATGCTAACAAATCTTTTTTCAAATGATAGTAACTTTAAAATACCAAGCTCCACAGTGGTAAGTGAAAAAAACGGACAGAACATCGAAAAATATTGAACGAATGAACAATCGCTTACTATTTGCGCCGTGATAATTTTTATGCAATTGCAGTTTGTGATACTCAATATTTAAACACCTGTAATTATGTTGTTTTAAGGAAATTTTAAATAAAATTTTGCACAGCTACGCAATATATTGTCGTAAAGAAATGGTAAAACTTTTAAATTGTTATCTCATTCCAAAAACAAGTAATGACACTTTGTCGAAGGGTGCAATTTTTTTGGCCAGCCCTGTATGTATATTTGGGTTGGTGCTTAGATGTCTTTTAGTTGCAAGAAAAGAGAATTTGACAGTTTTTTCAACCGGCCTGACGGGCCCGTCAAAGAATCTCGACCCAACCGGCCAGTCGACCCGACCGCTTTTAATCTCTGGTTGTAACGCAAGCAGAATGTAGTTTTTGTGTATTGAAGAATTCAAGATTGTATAAACACTAATGGATAGCAACGTAAGGCAACAAAAAATACCTCGTAGGCAACGCCAAAAACAGCATAAAAAAAGGTTCAGAAGCGCAAAAAAGGGGTAGCCGCAGCGTTTTGAAAATTTGAAAATCTTGAATAAAATTAACTCTAATCAAATTATAGAGCATTGTTCAAATATCTACTTATATAAATGTCGTCTTTTAGGTGACTGAAACTTTCAAATGAAGCATCAAAACCAACGGAAAGGCGAAGAAACTTGAACAGCCATGATTAACCCCGATTCCTGTCGTGCCAGGGTAAGACCAAGATGGGAAATTGAGGCAGCATTCGTTAATGTTCAAAACTTTGTTTTGCTAGGGCAGCCATAAACTTTGATATTGGCTCAAAACATATAAAATTTTCCCACCTCACCCACTAGTTGTTTGAAATGTTTCTCCACAATAAAAGCTGTTGAATGTTATTTAGCTGGACTAAAATTTTAGAATTTTTCTTAACTATGTGACAACCTAAAGTGAAGCATGGCACGTTATCGTTCCGCAATACGCCTCTTTCTCAAAAACACGTATGATTTTCATTTATTTAGTGTATGATTTTTTTTAATTTAAAGCTTGCATTCGATGAAGTGGTAGTTTTGTACAGTAGAAGTTATCTCCAACCGTTAGAAACGATTTCGAGGCATTTCTGGCGACACACAGTTTGAAAGTCCTTAATCTAAATGACCGGTCCTACATTCTGATTGTCGATATAAAATGCAACATAGCAGCAGGGCCGCCGAGAGGGGGGCAAGGGGATAAAATGACTCCGGGGCCCATGGACTTTATGGGGACCATAAGGGGGCTCATGGGCTTCAGGAAGGCCGTTGGCTTCAGCGGGCCCAAGAGCTCGAGAGGGGGCCCATCGAAATGGCACTGAGAAATCAGCATGTGAAGCCTGAAGAGTGAAGACCTTTTTTTTTGGAGATCACCTAATGTCGACCGGAAAAACCGTTAGAATTTCGGTGAAGACCTTTTTTTTTGAGATCACATCATTTTTCGGACCAAACTAGAGCATTTTCTTTGTCTATTTTGGACTTCACAAAACCAGAAATCCGTCATACTTGAGCTGGCCCCGGCCCACTTTTGGTCCTTGGCGGCACTGCTTAGCAGTAACTAAGTTGAGCTAAAGGTGAATTTGTGCAGCGGTCAGTTGTTTCTCGTCTGCCGCAACCTATCAACTTGTTTCGTGTTTTAGAAAAGTATTTTTACTGCGTGATGGAAAATATCTGGCTTTTCGTCAGCATAGCCTTCATTATAGCTCAGTCTTGTGACACAAACGCCATCATTTATTTGAAATCACAGTTGGTGACAAACTTAGCACGTAGCAGACGGCAAACAAAGCACTTATTGCCTTAGTACTAACCTCGGTAGACCGGTATTCGGTTTGAAAGTCCAGAAATGCAAACTCTAAACAACTCGAACTTCTTGCCCAATTTACTTACACTCGAAGCTTTTTTTAAAATCGATCTTAAAATCTAAAAAAGTATCAGTCGTTTAC
Source organism: Trididemnum nubilum (assembly GCA_963965965.1). Lineage (NCBI taxonomy): Eukaryota > Metazoa > Chordata > Ascidiacea > Aplousobranchia > Didemnidae > Trididemnum > Trididemnum nubilum. Next base: position 7,330,963 of record OZ014469.1, read on the forward strand.
TCAGTGTCAGAGTTGAAAGTTTGGCCGGGCTTTTTTGGTCGGGTTCGGACTTAAGAATAACAAACAATTTTGAGCTATCTACGTTATTTTGGTTTAGATGCTATAAAAACATAATCAAAATAACTTAGTAAGCTTAAAACTGAATGGAGACTTGGTTTAAACATCAATAAAAACTTGACAAATCTGCCTTCTCGAACTTTAAAACGTCAAAATGGGGAGCAAATCAACAGCCTACTCAATCAAAATTAGCTTGAACTTGCCCAAAAATCTCTCGAACTTGCAATAGAATGGACAAAACAAGGCCCAGTTTAATGGCCCCTAATTGCAAAACCGTTTTTTGGTCGTTATTGACGAACTACTGTAAAAAAAAGAACGAAAATAATACTATTTTGAAGCATAAAGGTATGGTGTTAAAAACGAAATTTTGTTTTCGAAGCAAAAAGGCATGGTTTTTGAAACAAGAATTTTGTTTCGGCACAGTTTAAACGACGCCATTTAAAACTTCATTCATTTCCGTTTCAGTGAAGAAAGTACAATTTCTTTTTAGTTGAACATACGAAAGTTATGTAGTATTAGTTTAAGCGAAACTCAATTTTTGAGAAATAGTTTTTGAAGCAAATTCGAATTATTCTGGTGCAAAAATTGGAAGAAACTGATCGTTGATTTTTGAAGCTGTTAACACTTGTTTTTTTGAAATCAAGTTATTGCTGCTTTTTCGTTTTTGTTTTTCAAACGAAACAAAATTTACGCTTGCCAAATAGTTTAGAACGCTAATCCCCAAGTATAAAAGAACTATTGAACTGCACTCGGTAGGCTGTCGTTATTTTTACTTATCGTTTTATTCAACTGTTGCAACAATGCTTTCTTTTCAGTTTTGGTTAAAAAGTTGTTAATTAGCCCTGAAAATGACTACCTCATGAATTGACACGGTAGATGAAAAGTATCTATACAATAGTTAGTCAGTGCTTTCTATAGATTGGCAGCTGCTAGCACGTTCCAAACGATAATTTTATTGCATCACAAAACAGTTAGCTGCACAAGTTGCTATAATCTTATAAATTTAAACTCCATCGACCAACATTCATTTTAGCCTTTTAATGTTATTTCTTCTACTCAAGAAATCATTAATTTATTTCTCCGTGCTGCCATCGCCCGGATACAAAGTGATCAAAATTCTTGAAAGAAACGGTTTTGTTTCGGTTCGTGAATTGAGGTATTTTTGCTTCTTCTTTCCGCTGTGAAAATCGTGTTGGTCAAAAATCCCGTGTAAAATAGGGTTAAATAAGTAAAATTGCTACATCTGATCATGGCTTGTTTTTTTGTCAAGATCATCCAGATTGTTCAATTAAACGTGTGTTTATTGGATTGAAAATTGACAAACAAGATCGTTATTTGTAATAATCATTAAAAAAACTGAAAAATTGTCTAACAAAAAGCAACCATAAGAAAAATAAAACTAAACATGCCAAAACTCTGCTTCATATCTGTTTGTCAGGTGCGGTTTTGGTGTTATATTAGCCTGTGTTCCTAATTATTTTTTTCATCCTGAGGCTGGCATTGTTCTTAATATGTTTTTAAATTTTAAGCAAAAATAAGACAAAAAAGTGTAATTTTACTGTAGTAAAACCAATACAACCTAATAAAAAATTGAAATATGCAAGCATCTGACGTCAACAAAAATCTGAACACACGAACCTATTTCATCAATAAAAGCACTAATCCACCAATATATGCTAAAGCTGAGACTCGACAAGTTTTGCTTCATATTGCAGATACGTTCGCTTCCTTTTTTACGGGATGGATATATATTCTAAATACGCTGTTTCAATTATAGTTGTTAGATTTCTACTTATGATGGACATTGCCTAGACCAAAACGTCAAAAGTTTAAATTTCAATCAAGTTTGGGTTGCTTTGAACCAGGATATTCGCGTAAGGAGCAATAAACTAAACAAAGCACCGGTGTTGAGAGTTGAGCATGAAGATAAATAGCTAATTTTGCGTTATTATAGTTTCATAAGCCGACTCAATTGTTTGTTTGCATGAACTAGGCAGGTAGCGTTTGTCTAACAACATTCCAGTCCTACAAAGAATAGCACCCGTTTGGGTTCTCCTTGCCAGTGTTTTGTCAGGATGGGCCACCAAAACCTGTAGGCTGCTTAACCCCAAATGATAAAAATAAACGTTAAAGATCTTACCCATGGACACAACAACTTATTGCCAGTTCAGAAATCTATCCGGGAGTCAACAACTTTTGATCATTAACCCGAATTTTAATTAAAACAGTCGGCTGTAGCCATTACTTAAATTGTAAAATTTTGCATGAGAGGACGCTTTTGCAGCCTTGACCAACTTTACAAAAAGTTTAGTGGAAATGATGTATTTCCGTTGCCGAAATTGAATAAAGACCAAAAAAAAGGTCTTTGCCGTCATTTTTCCGCGAATTCAGGTGAAGACCAAAAAAAAAAGATCTTCGCCGCAATTTGCGACTATTTTCGGCAGAAGATTTGTGGGATCTTTTAGTCCTGGCTGGCTATTTTTCCTCTGGTCATCTAGAGCTCAACTCTTGATAGGAGGACTCCTAAATCTCGATGGGGGGACGCTAAATCTCGATAGGGAGACGCTAACTCTCGATGGGGGGGACGCGTCTTTCCGCATTCCCTCTACAGTTTAAATACTGCTTATAGCTCATTTGGTAGAGCGTTGGGTTTGTGGTTTAAAGTCGCTATTTCCTAGTTCGAGTCCCAAACTGGCAATGTATCATTGCGTTCTTAGAAAGATACTTGACGCTTATTTTTCGTTAAGATCAAACAGTCTACAAGTTGTGGTGAACCATCCTGACAAGAGACTTGCAAATAGAACCCCAAAAGGTGCTTTGCGTTGATGTGGTTAGACAGACGGAAACTATTTAGTTTAAACGCACAAATAAATCGGCTTATGATAAAGGAAAAATCAACTACTTATTTCATGCTCAACGCTCAACTGACGATATTTTTTACCGTACAATGTCGATACTGAGTCCATATTACTTGGAAAATCCTGCTTAAAAATAATACAATTCCGATTACAAATATTTTAAATTCCACAAACATTTTGGGCTATGTTATCTCCATCTTCAGTGGATATCTGAACAACCAAAATCTAAAGAGCATAATGTCGTAAAAAGGGGTGAAAGTTACTCTAATATAAAACAAACTTATCTGTAGACAAGAGTACATATACATCCATAATATTTGTACTTGGTGCTGTGACTTTTTTTTTGCAAGTATTACTGTACATTTGTGAGTTCATAATTTTATTGATGAGGGATATAGCATTGTCCGAAACGTCTAAATGGATATTAATTGTTAACCAAGGTTAACAATATAATATACAAATTGTCAAGATAAGCCTTAAAGTCAGGTTTATCTTGAATTCAAATTCAAATATTCACTTTTCGTTGAGGAAGTTTTTTTATCCAGCTGCTGTAAACGTCGGTCTGTTAGGTCACATTGCGATGTTTTTGAACAATTAAGTCAGGTGGCACCAATTTCGATGATGGTTTCTCAACTTTGTTTACAATTGATTTGGTTGGTTGCGATACTGTTGCTTGTTCAAATTTGTAAGCGTTTGGTCCAACTGGTTTCGCAAAATCGTAAACAGTTGAAACGGATGTTTTCGATCGAGTTTATATTTACTTGAAGGCAGGGTGATTTTTCAACATTGTATTCATGAAGTGCAACCGAATTACGAATGTCCATCTAATTACAATTGTACCCACTTGACCTTGATCCAAACTGCTGTGTTGGCTCTGAAGCAGTTTGCCCAACCGCAATTGAATCTCGATGACTTTTATTGTTTGTTTGAATTTTTTAACCACCACGCCATCTCACAGTAGCAAGCCCGAATCCAAGACCGAGAATTAATAAAACTGCAATACCAATACCTATTTGCATACCAGTATTATTGGATTGTCCATCTCCAACAGATTGACTTTGCTAATATGGTACTGCTTGTTGTTTTGCTTTCCCATTGCATTGTTCCTTCATAACTTCTTATTGAATAGAACACATTTGGGGATCAGGTGATTCACTACCATCGAGATATAAGCACAGTCTGCTCTTTAGAAGTTTTCCTGTTTAGTTGCAAAAGATAACTGCTCATGGTCCTGCTTTGCCCCATGGGCCTCAAAACGGTTGACATTGAGTTTGTTTTGTGAAGTTTCCTTCGCAATATTTTTGCTGAGCTCCATCCTAATCGCAATCCACACGTGACTTTATAAACGTAGTTTGACTTGATGATGTGCAATTTGAAATTTTAGTTCAGCTTGACGTAAAGCTTGTTGCAGTTTTTGAACTTCTTAAGGAAATTATCTGACTTGAAACCATTTTGACCATGTTTTTTCAGAACTGCGATAGAATCGGTAAGTCCTGTCGTTCGATTTACTCGTTTGTATTGCTCTTCGCAAACTAAGTAGCTTAAAACTGACAGTTTCTTTTTGTCCACTCATAATAATCATCGTAGAAAAAAATCCTTTGAGGTATTAAATTCAACTACGTCGTCATTTTGGCATCGGTACATAGTGCTTCGACGTATGAAAACGTCAGTTTTATGGTTACGGTTGATAATGCTTATATTAAGCGAATAACGTCCATCATCTATTTGTTTATAAAGACTCCGATGCAATGAGCAATTAATTCCACTTTCCGCGGGAATCACAAAGAATAAAGTAAATAATCATAATGTTTTTAGTCATTTTTAATTCATATCGTGGCACATAACTTATAAGTTTGCTTAGATAAGCCCTGAACGCTGAAAATGTAAAAGTGCCAGGTGCTTAATAATAAATGATTTTAAGCTCTAAAAATATTGTAGTTGCTTATTTATTGTAAGGTCAATGTAATTATGAGCAGGATCTGCGAGAGGAGGTTCAGGGGATACTTAGTACCCGCGGAGCTGAGGGAGTCTAGAAGATATCCTAATATTTTACGTGTTATATGTGTTCTGTGCAACTTCTTAAAAGGTAGTGACTATTTAACTACTGTAGCTTCAAAATAGCCATATACCGGTACCACATTTCACCCGAAGAATAATCTGCCATCGCCCATCAAACCTGCAGGATGGTTGTCAGGTCCTTCAATTGATGGGGGTTTGACAGCGTAGCAGTAATGAAATTAATTGGGACTAGAGCGATTGCTGCTGGTGTGGGTATCGCAGCCCCCGAGCAAGATACTCGGACCCATCTTTGAGTTGGAACTCTTCAACGATGCCTCCATTTGTGTTAAAAGAAGGTATTTTCATCTGCCTTCCAACCTCGAAAAGTAAGAATTAACTTACCACAATTGACTTATTTCCCTTCAAAAATTACTTGTACCGAAAATGACCACAACTGGCTTAACTCACACTCTCTCTCAAAACTTGCTTGCACCCCATACCAGACCCAAAGCATCCGGAGATCTGTCCCGGACCCCGATGGGGCAGCTTACAGCGCTCTCCAGACACCCTCGCTGAAATTTAAATTAGACAAATTTCATCAATTCTTTGCTTTCAAATGGAGATCTACTGAATATCCAAAATATTAATAACGATTCATCTCGACAACAACAAGGAGCCGATAACGTTAAAAGACCAAGTGTCAGTCTTCGTACGCCCTGAAAAAAATTCTATGAAGTCCTGATCACGGGTTTGCATCAACCAAAAAAAATCAGCGCTGCAATCGCGGTACAGAGATGCTTTTCAAATGTCATAATGAAGCTAGCGCTAGCAACATTAAAGATTTATTGCGTCTCAATCAGAACCTATTTTGAATTCACGTTTACTGTGCATTCACGTAGTAGTGCGCAAAATTTTCAAAATTGTTTGGTAAAATAATTATTGATACCGATAGGCTATTTATTGAATTTAAGCATGAATTCAAAATATTTAATTTTGCATTAAGGTCCTGATGCGGGCGCGGTAATAGACGCGGAAAACGTTTGTTACGATAAAGTATAGATTAAAGAGGCAATGAATGGTTTAATGCCGACCAGTTGGACGAATGGTAACGCGTTTGTCTCTGGAACAGAAGGTCTGAGGTTCATATCTCGGGCCGGCAAATTCAGACGCAGTGTTGCCAACAGCTCGCCACGTTGTGACATTTCTTCAAATGGAGCTGTGCTGCCCACAGGCGCAATGATGCGGAGATGGGTTCCGTAAATTTATTACACGCTTGTGGGAAATACAGCAAATATAATGAAACATTTGATTTATTTAAATGGTTTAAATGCTTGATGTTGAGTTCCTGCTTGCGCTAGTTTTTATATGGCATTATCATTTTCCAAGTTAGTTATAGTTAACGCACTCATGCTTTTGCTTGTTGTTTGGCATTCCCAGCATATTGTTCCTTCACGATTTGCTGATTGATTGGAGCACAATTGGAAACGAGTGATAGACTACCTTCGCCAAATAAGCACTGTTTGCTCTTTATACTGGGGAGTTGTTGTTGTTGTTGTTATACCGGGCTGCTTCTGAGGGATGGCAGCCTCCTATGTCCAAAAAGGACACAAAAGAATCACCCTTAGCACAGAAGTGCTACTGACATAGAATAATCCCGGAGGTTGGTGGCCATTTCGATCCCTGCACAGAGCAGGGCACTCCCACCACTCGACGGCGACCACCTTTAAAGAGTGCAGCCAGATGCACAAAAGGGGTTGAAACAACATCGAAAATAAAAGCTTTTCGTTACTACTAATAGCAATAGTAAGAATCGACTCGCATCAAGTTACTCTAGCCAATTGGGAAAGTCTTCTGGCACAAGAAATACAAGAAGAAAGAAATCCCAACAGGCATGGTTCCCAGAAGGTGCCGCTAACGGGAGGCCAATTCTGCAAGACCCAAAAGTCAAGCAGCTTAGCACCGATAGTTGACCATGCCGAGTACCTAATAACTGCCTCTTACGGTTCGCTGGGTGGGCGGCTTTACTTTTCTGCCCCGGTGAAGCACGGGAGTATACTGTTGAGTCGTGCGCAATACCGTGACACGGCTCTGCTTTGCCCTATGAGCTCCAAAGCAGCATATTTTGAGTAGATTTTGTGAAACTTTTTTTCAATATTTTCGCTGAACTCCATCACCATCGCAATCCGCATATGATCCTTCAAAAGTGGTTTGGGCAGATGAAATGGGGAATTGAAGTTTCAATCCAAATTTTAACCAGTAAAGCTTGTTGCAGTTTTTGAACAAGTAACGAAAATGATTAATTTTTTCCATTGTGCCCATTCTCTATTGCCACCACGACTAAAACTGCTCCTGTATCTCATTCTTTTTTAAAATCATTTTTTTGTTTTGCATGCGCCTTTAAGACAATTACAAGCAGAAAACTTTAAAGTCGAATTTTACTCCAGAAAAGCTACACATCAAAAAAAGCGAAACAATTAAAAGTGCACTGTAACAAAACCAACTTTCATTTCTGCCTTAATTGTTTTGGAAAAAATTAAAACAACTTGATGTCGTCTTGGTAGGAGATGAAATTTGCTAAATCGGTTTTAAATAAGGTAACCATAGTCAATTGCCTTCTGAAAGCAATAGTTTGCCTTTTCAAAAATACACGTATTTACAATTTTGTTCAAAATTAGACTGACTTAAAACTTTGTTTTTTGTTGTTTTTTTTTTTTTTGCAAAGCGCTCTGACTATGCTTCCTTATCTTTTTATGCATGTTTTGATAATAAACTCGGCTTCTACAGTCTTTGCTTTCAAATGGAGTGTTTTTAACAGTTTGATCACTTAAAACAAACTTGCAGAAAATTAGCATCATCTAATCTTCCAAAAATGCTTTTACACGATTTCGAAACTTAAAGTTGCTAAATTTTCAATGGCGCTGTGAGTTCAAGGCCACTTTTAAAACAACTTTGCAAAATTAGCATTATTCATTTGTAGTACCACAAGTCAATTCGTTGTCAACAAAAAAGACAAAAACAGTAATCAACAAGAACCAAACCGAAAAATCAAAACGGTGTGGTTATACTGAAGCGGCTTTAAGGTTACATATCTAGAAATTGTTAGATATTACAAAAAATTCAAATTGATGATGATATCTGCAACAGACACAAAAAATTTTTGCATTTTTTTTATGAGCATTTGTGCAAAACTTTGAAAACATAAGTTACAGCGTAATTTTTGCACATTACGATCTGTATTTAAGCTTCCAGAAAATGAAACCAGCACTGATAAAATTGAGAACAAAATAATTAAAGCCTAATAATTACTACAATCTTCTCCCTATAAATTTTATCACAACCGTTTGAGACCGAAGACAAAGTTTTTTTTATTTTTGTAATATCTCATCTTACCCGGTACCTGATGCTTGTACGAAACTGCTGATACTTAATGAAATTCTGCACAGTAAATAAACGCGAAAAAGCATGATATACAATGATATAGTGATTTCTATACAGTTGAAACTAATTAAAAGGCGACAACATCAGAAAACAATTATGTATTTATTTTCCTGCCAACAAGGAAAGTACACAATCCAACCAAAGCTATTCAACTATTTCCGCATTTTTCATTTATTTCAGATACCAATATCTATCAAAATATTAACCGCAACAAAGTATTCGAATAAACAATGCGTTACTACTAAAACAAAATAAGCGCAAACAAAGCTGCAGCTTTGTCTTGTCTTTCCAACAAAGCTTTTTCTTGTCTTTCCAACATTCATTTTTGAGGCTTAATTTTAAGTATATCCCTGGTATAACCCGCTTCGTTTTTTGTTTTTTTTCTTATTTTTTTACGGAAATGTAACGCAGTAATTTTGACTTTATTGAACTTTGAGCAAAACATTAAATCGATAACTTTAAAGGAAAAACTTAACCCATTTTGAAAAAAATGATCAAATGTGTGAACGTGTGTTGCTTAGAGATTGCATTGAGAGCTAAACACTTCTTATTTTTTGCTTGCGCTCTGGGCACTTTAACAAAAAAAAGCCATGATTAGATGTAGCTTTTAAATTTCATTTAAAGGCGTTTCGATCATTGATCTTAAGTCATTTCAAGCTTTTAAAATTAATGTTGGAGAAGCAAGAAAAATAATAAAACTAACGATAGCTTTGTAGTATCATTTTTGCGTTGATTTTGTCTATGTTGAAATGCATTTTTTTTTCGAATACTTTGTTGCGGTTAAAATTTTGATAGACATTGGTACGTGAAACAAAGAAATTTTGAGTTTAGTTTTTTGAAGTCCCAACATTGTCATTCACAGTTAATCATAAATAAAATTGTATTCTTACTTAGTGACATAAATTATTGTATTTGTACATATCAAAATAGTAATAGTTCATAGCGATGTTAATTTTGATCCAGATTTCATCATTAAAAAAATCAAAAGCAATTTATTTTTTAGGTGACGAATTGAAAACTACAGCTAAAAGAAAAAGCATAAACAAATTTTAAAACTTTTACGTAATTCTCCAATTTTAATTCTCCCAAAATTTTAATTTTGTTGCCAAAAACAAAAGCACAAATTTTTCTATTCCGGAATAATGCAAGCGGTCAAGTTGGTCGAACGGTAACGCTTTTGTCTCTGTAGCGGGAGATCTGGAGTTCAAATTGCTGAGCCGGTCAAATTGGACACGGTATTGTCAACGACTCGCCACAACTGCGACATTTCTTTTACAGGAGTTGTGTTGCCCGGGTGCAATGATTCAAAAATTGCCCAGCCAACTGTTTGCCAGCTTCGGCGTAATACAGTTAGTAAAACAAAAGATTTGATTAGAATTAGTCCTTTAATGCATAGGTCCTTTAACACTCCTTTAAAGATCGAAACTGCTCCGTAGGCTCTGCAGCAAGAGACCCAACTGCAAATGAATCTCGATGATATTCACTGTTTACTTGAAGTTTCTGATGACAGCGCCATCTTACAGCAGCAAGCCCCAAACCAAAAACAAGGGACAATAAAACGGCAATACCGGTATATATATACACACCGGTTTTATCAGATTCTCCACCCTCTGCAGATTGAGCTTGCTGACATGCTGTTGCTTGCTGTTTTGCATCCCCAAAACATTGTTCCTTTACAATTGCTGATTGATTGGAGCACAATTGGGGATCAGGTGATTCACTACCGTTGCCATGTAAGCACAGTCTGCTCCTAACACGTTCCCCTGTTGAATTGCAAAAAATAACTGCACATTGCCCTGCTTCGCCCCACGGGCCCCAAATCGGTTGACATTGAGTTTGTTTAGTGAAGTTTCCTTTGCAATATTTTGGCTGAACTCCATCCCCATCGCAATCCACACATGATCTTTTAAAAGTGGTTTGAGCCGATGATGTGCAGTTTGAAGTTTCAGTCCAACTTGACCAGTAAAGTTTGTTGCAGTTTTTGTACAAGTAAGTAAATTGACCATTATCTTCCCAATGTCTGCATGCTTTATTGCAACCACCAATCATACTGCGGCTGTGTCTCACTTCTACAGTCAGCGGTACTTCGACGTCACTAATGCATTCTAGATTGCAAAATCCGATATTTGCAGTAGCATTGCAGCCCAGTTTACAAGTTTCTACGCTAGTAGTAAAATTGAGTTTTTGCTCTATTTTACCCCGATCTTCTCTGCTATATCGAAATCCTTGACTAGCTGACAATTCAAGCTTTTCTTCGTTTGAGCATCGGTAACGTATGAATTTGTACATCTTCACCTGAACCATCGTTTTTGACATCGAGTAATTTGTTGGTATCGAAAACGACCAAGATCCTTCTTCTGTAACATTTTTAAGTGGTGTCCAAGATTGTTTTGGGCAAATAATCCCACTTTCTGATATACCAACAAGGACAAATAAAAGCGCAATTTTTGTAATCATTCTATTATTTTGTACGCGCCTATAATATAACTGAAAGCAGAAAATGTAAATTTTATTCCAGAAAAACCACACATAAAAAAAGCAAAATCAAGTAAAAGGGTGCTACAAGAAATCAAATTTTTAACTCCGTTTTGTTTGGGAAAAAATTGCGACAACTTGATGTCGTAATTTATGGGAGCAGACAAACTTTACTAAATCGGTTTTAAATGAAATAGTCAATATATAACTGAAAACCAAAGTTTGCCTTTTCAAGAACTATTCAAACACTTCTTATTTGCTTATCACTTACCTTGTCAATACACGCATTTGTGATTTTCTTTGAAAATAGACTGACTTAAAATTTTGTTTTTCTTGTAAAGCACTCAGAATGCTGTTTTTTTATTTTATATGCATGTTTTTAAATATAAACCCTGCTTTAACAATTTGCTTATTGTTAACAGTCTGATTCCTTGAAACAAACTTTCAGAAAGTTAGCTTAATCGATAAGAGAAAAATGACAAAGAAAAAACAATAATCGACGAGAGTCTAACTGAAAAGTCAAAACAATATGATTACAATGAAGTGGCTTTAAGCGGAAATTGAACTATCTCACAATGATTAGATAATATAAAAGGTAAAATTGATGAAGACATCTGCTACCAACACTATAAAACATTTTTTTATGTTTTTGGAAGCGTTTGTTCCAAATTTTGAAAACACTAAATCTTTTACTACTTAAGTTTTGTCATGAAACTTTCTAAAAAATTGATTTAGCCTGCACCGAAAAAATTTTAAACACAGTAAAGCCCAAAATCTACCTGCAGCTTTTTTAATCTTAAACAGTATAAAACCGAAGATTAATTTGCTTATCTCATTTTATCATGACTTTTTAAAACTCGTTCGAAACTGATTTCTATATGATTTTTAAATTGCATTTCTCGATGTGGTGGAAGTGGCGCTGATCGGAAATCGAATCTATTTTGAAATTCAGATAATATAAAAAGTTCTAATTAATGAACACATCTGCGACCGACACAAAACATTTTGCTCTTTTTATAAGCATTTGAGCAATATTTTGAAAATTTGTGGCGTAATTTTTACTTATAACTTTCTGTCTTTGAACTTTCTAAAGATAAAGCCAGGACTGATAAAATTTAAGACACACTAAAGCCCAATAATTAATCTCGCTGTAGCTTTTTTTTCAATACTTTTTGAGACCGACGATTAAATTTTCTATCCTCATTGCATAATGACTTCAGATTCTGGTTTGATGCTATCCCATGTTAAATTTTGCACAATACACAAACATCTAAAGTTTTGCAATCTCCGGCAATATATCAATTTGCAGTGATTTATATAGTGTTAAAATTAATTGAAATTCATAACATTAGAAAGCAATAAGCATTGTTTTCCTGCCAACGAGATAAATACATGATCCTGTCAAAGCCATATAATTATTTCCACCTATCCTTACTGCAGTTGCAATATAGACTAATAGAGCACATTATTTTAATTGCATTAAAAAATGTTTCTAAGAAAAGAGCAATTTTGCGTAACTTGTAATCAGCCCATAAATGACATCTCAATAAAAGCTTTTGATAATTTTGATCATTTTTCGTTAACTTCTAACCTCAATTTTTATAGCTTGAAAATGACTTAAAATGAATAATCGAAACGTCGTTAAACGAAATAGAAATGCTAAATCTCACCATGACTTTTTTTTGTCGAGATCATCAAACTTGTTCAATTAAGCCTGTGTTTATTAGATTGAAAATTGACAAATGAGATCGCAATAGGCAGTATTATGTAACAAATAACTAAAAAATTGTCTAATAAATAAGCAAAAATAAGAAAAACAAGAACAAAACATAGACCAAAACTCTGCTTCATATCTGTATGTCTGGTGCGGTTTTAGTATTACACTAGCCAGTGTTCTTAGATAGTTTTTCCATGATGACGCTGGCAATGTTCTTAATTTGTTCTTAAATTTTGGGCAAAAATGAGATAAAAAGTTTAATTTTACTGCAATAAAACCAATACAATCTTGGTCAAAAATTACACTCCATAGACAACTGAAATACTTTAAACGTAAGCGGTTTTTCCCAAATGACACAACGATGCATTCCCAGTGACGGAATCGAACCGTGAGTCAGCAACTTTCGATCACCGACCCTACGCTCCACCAACCGCGACATATCGCTGACTGATTTCGGTTCAAACTCAAATACTTTCATTCGTTGATTTCTTGTGTACTGTTAACAATTTGTACACAACAAATCGAAATCAACAAATTCAAAGGATTAATTTTAAGGGGAGGATAATCGCTCTTTTTATTTGAATTGCGAACCCCCCGCAAGAAAGTGGCAACGGCGAAATTCTGAAGTTTTTGTTTAGTCAAAGTCCAACTCTTAATCAAACTCGGGTCTACCGATAGGTCATGCCCAGAGGCTGGCAAAGCGAAATTAGAAGCGCAAAGCGCAACTTTAGCAGCTTTCGCAATTGCGGGAGTGCGTTGCACTTTAATTTTTTATTTTGAAACATTGCGGAAGTTGCTTTGCCGACGGAAATATTTAAAATTTGTAACGCTTTGATTGCGCTGCACTTTCAATTTTTTTTATTTTATTCGATTTATCGCGCAATTCTGTTTCTTGAACATAATTTTTTTCCTTTTCGTTCGTAATATTGATCAATGTCGGTGTTTTTAGCAAATTATTTACTCTTTTTCTGTCTAATATCGAAAAAAAAAAGGGATATCTGTATTGTGCTGTGAAAGTTCAATTGCGGAATTTAAGTTGCGCTTTAACTCAACTCGAAAACGCCGCTCCGCAAGTGCGGAATCGCGTTGCGCTTCAAATGAATTAAAAAGTTAATTGCGGAAGTTGTGCTGCGCTTTAAAATTTAAAAAATCTAACTTGCGCATTTTGCGCTGCGCTTTTAGTGATTGAAAAATTGCTGCGCTGCGCTTTTGATATAACGTTTTTGTGCCCATCTCTGGTCATGCTAATCTTACCAATAAGCCGACGAAATGGTTTAATTTATTTTTAAATGACGTCCAGAAAAGGAATCCAGCAAAAAAAGCTGCTGTAGAATGTAAAGTTTTATCAACGAAGTTTGGTTTTTGGGCTTTTTCTTTTGTGAAATACGACTAAATGAATGGATTGAATGCATTGTTATTTTCCTATCACAAGAAAGCAACTTTGGAGCTATACCTTGGAAGAATCCATTTGGCTTATAGCAACAAAGTTCCCAGTTTTTTTGGTAATGTTTTTTGTTATTCTTTTCCAATTCAATTTACAGTACCGTACTGCTTGTTTAAGTTAATTGCTGTGCAGCTCTTTATCGGAAGACGTAACAAACTGACAAGGACAAGAGTTGAACCCACATCATGCGATTAAAACCGTTTCCAAAGCAACACTTTTTACTAACTTGGCCAATGTCCACGGTCCCGATTAAAGAAATTATTGTTGTTGTTGCATGCTGCATGCAGTTACTGTACAGAATATATTTTGTGAAAACTAAATATAAACTCTTAAGAAAATAATTCAACAAAACTGTAATTAATAGAGTCGAAAGTTTTATGTCTTTTCGAAAGTATACGTTATTGTTTGCTTTTTAAAAAACGCAGTTCTTCCTTTAACGTGCACGATCGTTTTGTATTCTGCTCACATATTTTTCTATGTTGCTGAAGACCAGGAAAAATAAATCAAAAATATGCGAATGTGGAACTAAGGCAATAAATTGATTGTTTTGCTCTTTCTAAAGGAAGCATTTGATGTATAAAGACAACACGTTAATGTTCATGATCGCTTTGTACTCTGCTCACATTTTTTCGTGTTGCTTCAGACCAGGAAATTTACATCAAAAATATGTAAATGTGGAACTAAGGCAATGAATTGTTTGATATTGTATTGCTTTTTTTAAAAGGAAGCATTCGCTCAAAAAAGACAACACGTTAACTTTTAATATAAGTTGAACGTTTGATATAATGAATATAGCTAAGCTTTAGTCTTGGCAAGGTATCAAAATGGGCGTTTATAAAATACTGACGTTGAAACTGATTATGGAACTCAATCCAACCTGTAATTTAAATGCTTTGTGTTTGTAATATTTAGCTCTAGCCAAATACATAGCTGCCACGTATAATATCTTAAAGCGACACTGCTCGAAATCGGTTTTATTGAAGAAATGAAAAATACTGGAGGTAATAAAGCATTTCCCCAACCCCCCAAACCTGACTCAGTTTATCGTTTTCATTATCTGCGAAAGTAGTTTAATTTGTTTGACTCCGTACAATTGAAAATCTTGAGTTTTGCAATTTTGTGACATCAGAAAATAATGACTTTGCAAAAATTCTTGCAGAGTAAAAAACGCGATGTTGGATAATCAAACAATGCATTCTTTATTTTGCAAGAAACTTCAACTGAAATTTAGAAATTTCGTGTAGAATAAGCAACGCGATGTTCGATATTCTGTAAAAAAAGTTGCAAAATCATTATTTTCAAAGTTACGAAAGTTCGAGACACAGGGTTGCTTACTTACGGAATCAGGCGAATTAAATTTATGTTCGCGGTTAAGGAGAATTGCGGAGCAAGATTTGAGGCACTCTATTACATCAAGTAGTTTTCATTTTTTCAAAAAAAAAAAAAAAAAAAAAGGATATTGAGCAGTATCTCTTTGAACGGAAAACCTCGTAAATGTTTGCTCGTTTTGTTGATTAAACTTCTCATTAATTGTTCGGGCAGGTTTCTTGCAACCACTTAATTGAATCTCAATCCAATCGAATCAGTCCATATCTACCATGGAGTAGAAAATAAACAATAGTCTGTTTTTATTTGACCAAATGTTTGTTTGTTTTGTTTTCGTAAAAGTGCTTGATTAAAAGTAAAAAACAAACTGAAAGTTTTTGCCAAATTTGATTTTTTTTTTGCGATGAAATATATTGCATGATATTTTGTTGCAAGTTCAGTACTTTTCGTTGAAACAAAAAATCAGTTTTTCAATATCGTTACCAAATTATAACTTACTGTACTTTCAAAACATATTTCCTGTGTAGATATCAAAATTATTTTAGTGGCAATAATATTATTGCAATAATTGGTCGGCTGTGTGATCACGTGGGTAAAGCAGTCGTTTTTACGACGACCTTGATGACATAATCTGAGATCTACCTGCACCATGATCTCGTTATTGCGTGCTTGGATAAGACGCTTTACGATAATTATTCTCTGCTCTGTGGCTTCGAACAAGCAGCATACTCAATGAATAAGGATTCCAAAAAATCTACAAGAGCATTGGATTACCTGAAATTTCTTAGTAGGTACCGATTCCTCCAAACACGATCAAGTAGTTACATCAATGACAAATGTACAGGTCGTCCAATAGTTAGCGTTTGATGCTGTCCGGTAACAGGAGGATAAATATATGCAATAACAAATCGTTGTAGTTACCAGATTTCAGTCATACTTAAAGCGTAAAAATCAATTAAAATCCTTTTGAGTTTTAATTGAAAGAGTCGGCGATATCTCATTTCGTATAATAGAGCTTCAGGTTTGCGATCGAAAGTTGACCACTCCCAGTTTGATTCCCAAACTGGCGGTGTATCGTTATGTTCAGGAAAAAGGTGCTTAACGCATGTTTTCCATCAAGTTCAAGCAGTCTACGCGTTGTAGTGGCAAAGCCTGACAAAAGAATTGCCATCAAAACTCAAAATGGCGCTCTGCGTCAGTGTAGTTAGATGGACACCAAGTGCTTGGTTGATTTAATGAGGAAATGAGTCGACTTTTGATGAAGGAAAAATAAATTTCAAGCTCAACTGACAACTGCACATTGCATAGCAATCCATAGTCAAAAAAATATTAACCTGATTAAATTTTTAAGTCCATCGACGTCTTAAGCTATGCTATTTGTCCATCATTAATAGAAGTCTAAACAACCAAAATCTAACCCAGCGTATGTCGTAAAAGGGAAGCAAAGTTATTCCAATTTAAAGCAAATTGGTTGAGGGGTATACGGAATCTCAGCAACTATATTAATAAATTAGTAAATTAATTACGCAAGTACAAGTAGCTTCGTGTGCTCATGTTTTTATTGCAATGGATATTGCGAGCTCGGAAGGTTTAGATGAATTTGAATTTTTATGCATGGTGTATTTTAATTTGGGAAGAGAAGGCAACTTTACTATCCATGTAAGCAAAATATTGCCAATACTGACACGCAACTGAGCATTTTATTAACTTTGTTTACATTATTTAAAAAAATTAAGCTTGAATTAATTTTACTCCTATAAAGTTACCTATCATGTTCTTTCTAAGGAATTTACAAACACTCGGGAACTCACTTCGTTTCATATCATTATCAACGTAATCTGTACATTATAAGCAAGCTTATCAAGTAACATAAATTAATTAATGAACGATTTTGAATGTTGCTTATATCTGTCAACTCTCCCGATTTCGTCGGGAGACTCCCGATTTCAAGAATTTCTCCCGATCACCCGATTTCAACAAAAAATCTCCCGATATTAGGATTTAGCTCAAGGTTTTTTAAATCTAAAAATTAATCAATTTTTTGTAAAATTAATCGATTTTGTTAGCGAATTTTTTTTTTTTTTTTCTAAAAGGGAAAGAATACTCGTCGACCCCTGCTTCTACTGATTTTATATTTTTCAAGAGTTCAAATCTGATTTAAAAATTAATGTGTGATCACGTTTTCACATAACGGGTAACATCAATTCGAATTGTTAAGAATTGATGACGTTGCAAATAACAATGGCATGCACAAATTGCAGTCCCTGATATCGGTCATTGCAACTGTGAAGAGCTGAGCTGCTATAGCACGTTCGCGCTGAGAGCAGTCGTTGATTTGGAGCAAATAAGAAATCAAGCTCTACGAAAGCTAAAGAAGTAAAGTAAAAGTGCGCTTAAAAAGTAAACTAAGAAATTATTTATTTTTTACCGTTCATGCTGTTGTGAAATTGTGCATTGTACGAAAAGCGTCGAAAATTAAGCACAGTAAAATATGAATATCATATAGTTTTAACAAAAGATTAAATTAACAGAAGTATAAAATATGCTACAAAAAGATAACTACAGTAATTGTTTATTATTCTTGAAGTTGTTTCGCGATTCAAACCTCGTGACATAGGCAGAAATTTCAAAAAGGGGGGAGAGGGCTTGAATCAAAACTGAAAATTTGTATCACAGGTCGAGGGTCTGGGAGCAAAGCCCCCAGCCGCTGGAGGCAAAGGGTATCGAACGAAGGTCTCAGCACTCAAAAATTTTTACGTTTTTTTTTCAAAAATTAACCTCTTTTTAGGTTCAATTTCGATTTGTAAGACCATGGCCTGGTAAGACATGTTTTGAGCATGGCAAAACACGCACAGAATAAGCATAAAAACAACTGGAAGGTACAAGCTAAATTGATATAAGCGTAAGATCACCAAAACGGCAACTACTTAAAACACACAATGTAAAAAATTTGTCCTCCCACAGGATTCGAACAAGCAGTCATATGCCTTAGTTCTGTATTTATGTGATGGAGTGCTCTGGGGCCAAAGTTTTGTGGAGATTTCGTTTTTTAAAGGTCCAAAAAAATCAAATCTTTATTTCAACAAAATGTTTTGAATTTGAAAAGTTAGTCGTCGCAGGCGCATAAGTAGGATTTTGCTAAGAGGAATCACGGACGGAGGTCTGGGGGCAGAGCCCCAATCCGCCAAAGCAGAGATGGAAACCGGTCGGGTCAACCGGCACCGGTCGGGTCGACCGGCCGGTCGGGTTGCCGGTCGGGTCGAGATTCTTCGACCGGCCGGTCAAGCCGGTTGAAAAAGCGGTCGAATTCTCCTTTCTGGCAACTAAATGACATCTAAGTACCAATCGAAATATACGTATATATTTTATCATAAATTAAACTTTTTATAAAAAAAAAGAGTATTAACAAACCACATTTTTCGAAAACACTTGTTGAATGGTTTCAAGCTGTGACTAATATGCTGTGACCATTAAGACATGCACATCCAGGAACTTTTTAAGGTGGGAGTATTGTGCCATGCCTCCCGACTTTGGGCCACGGCACAAAGCAAAAAAGTGCAAAATATACGTTAAAATCGCGTAATCAGATTCTACTAAAGCATGCATGTGGAAGAGGCTTGCGCTACCTGGCATTTTAGCATCATTTTAATCAGCTTAAGAGTAGAAGTGGCGCAGATTTCAGATTTTTTAGTACATGCTAAAATCTTGCCGCTTTGAAAAGCTTTTTTTAACTTAAATTTACTACAGTCTACACTGGGCAAGAAAGACATAGTTCTTATTTTTTTATATCTTAACTAGCCATGGTTTGTTCTGAAGTAGCAGCATTTCTACAAACTGCTGGGGCACATTATATTTTTAATGTTTTCTAGCCAATGTCATAACAGTTTAGTGTTTTCAACGAAAATAACGGACGCGTTGCGTTCATCAGGATATAGTTATTCATAACCGCTTCGTACTACCGATGAGTGTATTTATTGGTTTGACGTTTCGCTTCCCAAACCGGGAAGCTTCTTCAAAACAATTTTCGGCAGTGCTGCCTTTGCAGTTACAAAAAGATAAATGAGAAAAAAATAACAGCAAAAGATAGGTAGCAGTAAAAAACATATGAACATCACAATACTTGTACTATTATACCCAAAAACATTAAAATGATGAAACAATAAAATTATTTAATATTGAAAAATTATGTCAGTAGCGTAAAAAAAGGAATATTGAAAAATTATGTCATTAACAGTGTGAAAAAAAGGAATATTACGAGTATTCATAACAACTAGGCTGCTTCACTAGCAGTTTGAAAAAGTATGAAAAGGATCTATTTGAAAACATTATGTACTGCAAAAGGTTTTTAGCTCCACAGAGATTTATATTAATTGTTCCGTCCGTATATAAATCTCTGTGGAGCTAAAAACCTTTTGCAGTACATAATGTTTTCAAATAGATCCTTTTCATACTTTTTCAAACTGCTAGTGAAGCAGCCTAGTTGTTATGAATACTCGTAATATTCCTTTTTTTCACGCTGTTAGTGACATAATTTTTCAATATTATATAAATGTTATTGTTTCATCATTTTAATGTTTTTGGGTATAATAGAAAAATTATTGTGATGTTCATATGTTTTTTACTGTTACCTATCTTTTGCTGTTATTTTTTTCTCATTTATCTTTTGGTAACTGCAAAGGCAGCACTGCCGAAAAAAAGTTTAGTGTTTGCTGCTCGGCAAGTTGCAAATAATCTGTCACCAATAGCTAAAAAATTGTAACTTAATTTTTTGGCCTTTTGCAAAATATCATCGGAAAGAACGTCTAATAATTTAGCTTGTGCCCTCCAGTTCTTTTTATGCTTATTTTGTGCACGTTTTGTGCTGCTCAAAACAGGTCATTCAAACCGAAACTTAACCAAAAAAGGTCTTAAAATTGAATCATTTTTATAAAAAACGCAAAAGTTTTTTTGCGTTTTTTATAAAAATGACTGAAATCGGCCGGCCGGTCAACCGGCGATGATTTTGAAATTTACCGGTCGGGTCGAGAAAATCCTGACCGGTTCCATCTCTGCGCCAAAGGCCTTGGGGTCTGGGAGCGAAACTTCAAGTGGATAAGTAATTTTTGTGATTTTTCGAAGAAAAATAGCCATTTGAATCAAATTTCACATCTTCTTAAAGTCATCTGAAAGAACTTATTTGCTAAGGTTTGAAAGCCAGTAGTAGAATTAAGCCTAGCTCTTTCAAGTTTCCCTCTTACTCATTGGTCAAGGCAAAACATGTTTAAACGTATACAGTTTTAGGTTAAATTCTCAAAGTGACTTACAGTAGCTAAAAGGGAAGAATGAACCCTACTTACCCCCTGGTTGCACGAATTGAGTTTTTTTTTTTGCATAAGATGCAAAAATTTATTGTTTAGCTTAGCCAATCTGATTACAAAATTATTTCAGGCAATCCACTTCTTGTTTTTGGAGTAAAGACGCGTCCGTGACATTAAAATGCCAGATTTAATTTATTTTAGGGATATTCCACTATATTTCAAAAAAAAATTGAGCATTTTTATACCCAACCTCTGGAAAAGAGTCAGTTGACCATGTTATAGATAGAGCCTTGCGTACTGATCAACCTGCAAAAATTTTTTTTTAATCAGTTCAGTGGTTGCTGAGATATTGATAGTCACAACTAGATGGCAGACGGGAGTATGAAAAATTTTAAATTTCAATTTTACAAGTTTTACTAGAGGTATCAACTTGGTTTTTGTGTCTAAAAACATGTTTTTTGCGGCAAGAAATCAGAATTTCAGGTTATTTTCATGATAATTTCTCAGGAAAGTACGTTATTTGAAATTTTTTTAATTTTTGGGGCTAATTTGAGGTTCTAAGATGAGAATGAAGGGTTGTACAAAAAAAAAAGAAAAATATGCCTTAAAGTCTTGACAATAAAAGTTTTTCATTGCTTTTTCGTTTTTTCATGACAGTAGTCTTCACCCCTATGTTGTATTTTTTGAAACAAGCCTCCAATAATTCCTACTTTTATTTTTCGGATTATAAATTTATTGCTTGCTCTATATGATTATACGAGATATTAATTGTTTCAAAACAATTACAGTTTTTTCATAATTATGGCTATCAGAAATTTACCTTGTTGAGCAATGATTAGAGATCATGTTCTTTAGTGCTTCACCAAGAGTTAGTTACCACAAATGATTTATATTTGATTATATTTCACCAAATGACATTAATTAGTGATGGTTTGTGTAAATTAGGTTATATAAAGTGCTAACTAAAATTAATCAAAGTTATTATGATCATTATCACCAATTTTGCATGCATCAGTTTAGAGTATCCATGCAAAATATTTTAATTTTTTAGTCATTTTTAGAGGGAAACAGCAGCGTAGCCAAGGGGGGCTATAGTCCCCCCATTGGCCTGTACGTCAACCAAAATGAAGAATAGGAAAAATACCACGTTTTTAGCTCTTCTGAGACTGTTTTTTACGCTGGAATTGACCAAAAAGTGATTTAAAGCATCTTTTGAAACATATATTCAGTGGTGGGGGGGGGGGGCTAATTTGTCAAAAATTGAAGTCACAAATCAATGAAGGTTTTAACAAATGCCAAAAATAAACAATCAGTTTTGATCGCTAGTGTAAAAACGCCAAACATTGGTTTATCAACAAATATGTTATAAATAAACTCAGGAATAAAGGGGGGGGGGGGGGCTATTCAGTGTTAGTTAATTACCAATCACTTCTCTCAAATATCTTTTCATTAGCCCCTCCCCCCCCAATTATTTTTCTTTATAAAATATAGATGAAATAGATCACTCCGTGTGAGTTTTATTGAATAATAGAATTTTATGATTTACCAGCAAGTAAACAAGAGAACTGCAATGTTATCATTAGCCACTTCCCACATAGCCCATTAATGCAATCAGTTAAATCATGTTGCGCTGCCAATTTCTATGCCACGTTTTAAAAGCATTATTTTTTATTAAAATAGCTCTTAAATTAAGTTATTTTTGCAAAAAAATGCCAAATTTTTGAGCGCTGGGAGCTCCAACCCCAGACCCCCAAACACAGCCCCCCCATTGCGCATTTCTGGCTATGCGCCTGGAGGGAAATATTCAATTTTATGGCCATTCTCTAAAAAATTTGGACAATAATCGTCAAATAACTGAAAAAAATAAAATAAACCTAGGCTGTTAATAGTATTGATTTATTTAATAAGGTCAATTAAAGTTTGCATCTCAGTGTTATAAGGATTAACTTTTCAAATCGTGCTCAATATGAAAAATATGTAGGCTACAATAAAGAAATTATTAAAAAATACCATACTATCAAACATTTGAATTGCTTACTCACTAAGGTCAATACTCATGTATTAACTAATTTTAAATGTGCTTAGTTGTGCTGTTTTTTCCCAGGACCTTGACATTCCTTTGTGCATGTGATTTGCATTGTCATTTAACTTCATCAAATCAAAATCAAATCGTTCATTATACTCGTTGTATTACGCTGAAGCATGTAACGAGTTTGCGAGGCCCATCTCCGCGTCATTGCGCCTGAGCAACACAGGTCCTTTTGAAGAAATGTCTCAGCGGTGGCGAGCCGTTGCAACACTGTACCTGATTTGACTGGCCCAAGATTTGAACCTCAGACCGCCCGCTCCAGAGATGAATGTGTTACCGCTCGACCAACTGGCCGGTCATTTAACTTCATACTGAGTGAAATTGCCATTGTACTATAAAAAAATTTGCAATGCTAAGTTTTTATTCTTTCAAATGACATACAGTAGCAATGATTTGGAGATGAACCCATATGAATAAATATTTTATCATTTGCATCAACATATTTGCTCATGATATTATTGAGCTAAATTTGTTAAAAAGTATGTATAACGCTTTTGCAATGATTAAAATTGTATTTTATAACAAAAATGCTCTTAAACACCATTGCAACAATGTCACCAATTTTGTGTCCTGCAAGCATTTACTATTTTAGTCATCAAGACCAACATAATGATATATATAATTTGTGGCGAAAACGTCTACTAATGTTCGTTACATATTACATGCAACTGTATTGTTATTTGCTCAGCTTCATTGTACGGTTAAACTAAAATACTCAAAATTTGTCTCTACATATCCATAATTTCATTTCACTTAAATAAAGAAATTTTCTTGAGCTGTTTTTGTTGCATAATCTTGGTAGCTGAATAGTTGGGTTGTGAGATAACAACAAAACAAATTGTTCCGTTTACACACATTGCAAATCAATTGTCGCCCTAAATTCTATATCAAAAAAAAAGAACAACTTTTATACTACCCAAAAATATGTTTGTTTCAAAATTTTATTCAATCCTTTACCCCCAATTTTAAACCTTAATTTACCCAAAAAAACTAAAAATCTATTAAAACACAATTTTATGGCAAAATTATCCTTAATTTAACCCAACATTTGGATTCCCCATCCCCAAAAACATATATTTTGACACAAAAACCAACTTTCTGCCATTTGAGGTTTGTATTTTTAAATACTCGCGTCTGCCATCTAGTGGTGATTTTCGATACTTTATTAACGGACAGTCCGATTTCAATAAAATAAAAAAACTAAAATTATATAGCTTGTGCCATCCTATATAGATGATCTATGAATATTTTGCATTTGTTGAAAGATAATCGAACGATCCTATAGAGCGTATTCATTGATTTTACAATCGCGCGATAAATTTATAATAATTATCATACGATATGATTTACAATCACACTAATGATCACAGAATTTAAGTACTTGAAAAGTAAGTTGGTGGTAGTGCCAAACTTGCAAATTGCTCCAACTAGGATGTTCATTTTTTCGAAGCTTTTTATCCGACACTAGTCAAGAAGAATCGTCATAATGGAAAGTACAGGAAAAAGAACAGCTATTCATAGGAAAACGTCGAGCCATGATTGGTTGGAAAAGAACCAACATTTCAAAGCAGTATTAAGCGGCGTTTATCGATTGTACGGATATTTTCCACATGCGTATTTTTTCATTATAACAAATGTACGCTTGTGGATTTTTTCTGCAGGCATTTTGCAGAAAAAATGCGGATGCGGAAAAAAAAACAGTATCGGTAAAAGCTGCTAAAGTGTGAAAGTATCTAACTATACACAAATTCTTTTTGTCGGCAGAGGGCGGGGCTGAATGTTTTATGAAAGTTGCTTTAAAGGCCAATAGATGGAAAGAGAGAGCGGCCTTGAGCAAGGATAAAAATCTGCTGTCATCGTAATGTTGTGCACACCCAGGATTTTGTTGGAGATGAAGTTCAATGGCTGAATCTGAAACAAGAGACTTTTAGCTATTAGACTTTATTTCTTTTAAAACGATTGCACTAGATTCTCTATTCTTGCCCAGGGCCGCTCTCCCTTCCATCTATCTCCCCTTGAAGCCACTTCCAGCCCGCCCTCTACCGACAAAAAGAATTCGTGTATAATTTGAAGATCGTACACTAATACCTCTTTGAAATATTGGTTCTTCTCCAAACTATCTCGGCGCGGCTTTTTTTCTGCAAATAACCGTTCTTTTTCCTGCACTCTCCATTCTGACGATTCTTTTTTATAAGTGTCAGACGAAAAGCTTGTATGAAATGAACACCCTGCTGAAAACAATTTTCAATTATCAACTACTTTCGAAAGTCGTTTGCGGTGTAGCTTACTGTAAAAGAACGTTGTATATAAACGGACACTTTGTGATGAAAATGAGATTCTTTTTCGTACTAGCTAGCGTAAAAAAAGCTAGCAATATCTAGCTAGCAAAAAAGCTAGCATACGTAAAAAGCTAGCAATATCCTTTAACACAGTGATTCTCAACCTTTATTCAAAGCGACCCAAATTTTTTAAAAATTTAAATGTACAAAATTCCTGCAACCAATGTGTAGAATGTAGGGAATTTGGGACGTTACTAAAACGCGGAAAAGGCGATTGGGGTTTGGTTTAAGGGAAGTTCTAACGAAGCCCTAATCCTAACCCATATTTAATCCTAACCTGCCTTTTATCACAATTTCCGCTTTTTCCTAAAATGAAGAAAAGGTCCTCATCTCTGGAAACAACAAATTTTGGCGTTTTTTTTTAAGTGATCATCAAAAAACTAAATAAATAAATAAAAGGTCTTCACCAGGAGGGTCCGCAAATTTCCACGGGTCTGGTCAGTCTCACGTGTAAACCATCCACGACAATTTCGTTATCGCTACGCGGGACATCATGGTTACCGGACCACCAGTTTTACTCTTTGTAGATGTTTGCCAAAGAAATCAAGAAGAATCGTTAGACGACACAACTTTGGATCCGCGACCCATAGGTTGAGAACCATGGCTTTAACATAATTCAACGTGTAATGCATTTGATTATTATCTATATTGGTTAGCTGTGCAAACAGCACAATTATGCATCAGGTCAAATGCTGCGGCCGTACATTGTACTTTTACAGTATGTATTCTAACAACATAGTATATTTGCTGTTATTAAATTTGTTGCTGTGATTAATATATAGATAATCCTACTACTGCAGTTTTTTTGATGATGAATTACGGATGATGAATTTTTTTTGATGATGAATTTTTTGCTCGGTTTAATGAGCACACCGTAACTGAAATCCATCTTGCGTCCGACATGCGCTTACGTTGTACCAATTTTCTAGACACTAAAAATTGAAATATTTCTTGAACACAAAAACTAAAAATTAGCTAAGAATTGAAATATTTCTTAAAGATAAACCCTTTACAAAATTCTGCTTGAGCGCCTACACAGTATTCGCGAAAAAAAAAAAAGTCATTGTTGTTGGGCTACCCTCACTTTAAAAAATGGTTCCGCCATTGCTGGCTACACACCCACAAAAGCCTGCAGAAATCATAAAAAACTGCTAGTATTAAAAAAAACATTTAGCTTGGAATTTTTTGCTCGGTTTTCTCTCAAAAACACTTGAAAGGTCTGAAGGCTAACTTCACCAAATTTGAGCTTTTTACAATCTTTTGTTACCAAAAAGAAAACAGCTTACGTATGTATTTCCTTAAAAAGGATTTTTTTCTTTAGAAATTTTGCCAGGGTTGCAAATTAGAAAAAAAATATTCAGGCAGTTACTGCATGTTTCTGATTATCATCAATAAATGTTTTGCGGAAGAGTCATTATCAAAACAAGAAAAAGTTTCGGCACTGTAAAATTAGATGCTTTTCAATAAATGTAATTTAGCAATCCTAATTTTCTGTCACAATACTGACAAAATGGCAGCATTGAAGTAAGAGAAAAATTGTAAATTATGCACTGCATTATCTTGAAGACAGAAAGACGCACTGTAGAAACTTCAAATTCGGTGAGAATGCATTTTAAGCTTATCCCAACATTTTGGCTAACAGTAAAAAACTTGCTGATATGAATGGCCTTTTTATGTTTTAAGGCACGCCACTTCACTTTTTTAATTTGTTGTAAATACTGTTTGGCGGTGCAGTTTGTTAGTATTATCATCGTACTTTTAATAAAATTAATATTGATGCATTTACTTGCTTTTGTGTTATATTCGGACTGTATATGTAATAATATTTTTATTAAATTTGCTCTATCGCTTCATTCATGAGCAACTCTGCTGAGCTGATTTGAATTGATTAAGGACATGAGAGAATATTATTTTAATTCTTAACCTTATTGAAATAAAGTCGCAAAGTATTGTGTACCATGAAAATACATGTGCTGTAACATGGAAAAATTCCTAAAAATTTATTATCCTTGATAAAATTAAATCAAAACCAGCACACAATAAAAAAATGCTTTTTTATATTCTGTTTGCAAACTATAACCTTGAGTGAAATATTCTGAAATCGATATTTTCTTGCATTATGCCTCAAGCAAAATCTCAATTGCTATTAAAAATCAATACAAATCAATAGTTTCGCAATAAAGCTGTTAGAAGTGAAATTTATGTCGTAAGGTTTGCATCAATTGACTTGAATTTTGTACTGCTTTCTGTTTTATTTGAATTTCAGCTTATGCAATTAAGAAACGATACAATTAATCTTAATCAAAAACTTAAACAATTTTGTCAAATTCACCTGCACCAAAATTTACTACGTATACTTCTTTAAAGCACTTAACCTTCTACTTCCACTAATTATCATATTTCTCCTTGCAACTCCCAAGGTGGCAACTTTGTTGCCATATCAACACTAGCAATTACATTAAATGTCCCAACGATTCTTAATATTTTGTCAGGGCTAACTTTACATGTGGTACAGCCGATGTAATGTACGCCATAATGTGCAAACTCTCTCCCAAAGCGATCTATATTGGCGAGATTGGCAACACCACAAGACAGAGAATCAGTGGCCACAAAACAGACATCAGACAAAAAAGAAATAAACCAGTTTCCAATCATTTTTATTTACCCCAACACCATCTTCAACATCTTCAAGTTATGGTTATACGAAGGCTCAATTGCAAGAGACGCCAAAGACAAATTAGGGAACAAAAGATGATTTCATTGTTAAACAGCACTGCCAGTCTCGAGCAAGACTTAAGTAGGATTCCTAGCCCACTATTTTCCTAGCTCCAAATGTATTTTTTCCATTTTTTTATTCCACTATTACATACCTGTAAATGTACAAAGCACATTTATATTACTTCAGCTCGCGATTGGTATTCACGGATTTTACATTATTGTTTTGACCTACACTAATATGTCTCACGCATTTTTTATACGTTTTGCTATATTGTTGTAGTGTTCGTTTACGTTGGGAATTTGTTTACTTTTTACTTTTATCCGGTAGTTTGTAATGTGTTTTTGTCGGCTCTTAACTCGTAAGCAATACTGTGCTTGGTCTTTCCAGTCTTACTGTTTTATATTTTAATTGATTTAATTTTACTTTATTGTCAAATTTGCTTTGTTTGTATCTTTTATCTTTCCTTCACTTCACCGTAACCTTAGTGCAGGATTTATTATTTCTATTTGGGATATTGGAAGAGCTACCTACTAATGCATGTTGCTGTATATGTGCAATTGATTTGGATTTTTCGATATTAATCTTGACATTTCTATATTACGACTTTGGTAGTCATTATTAACATTATTGCATTATAGATTTTTTTCAAAGCAATTTTTCATATTATACTTTTATTTTTATTTACTTGTACAACTGAAGAAGTTAACATGTGTTAACGAAAGCTTGTATAGCAGAATTTTTTAATAAAGTCAGCGTGAGTTCAAAAAACGATTTTTGTGCTTATTTTAATGAAACTGACAGGCGGCATCATCATTTTAACGAAATTTACGTTATTTGTGTACGTACCTTTAATACATTGCTGTATTTAAGATTTTCACAATTCGAAAAAAATATACCTGTATCATTTAAAACCTGCATCAATAACGTATTGCAATCCTTTTAAAAATTAAAAAATATTCAAACTGTTTTTGTTTTATGTTAATAACACGTTTTTAACACCATTTCATAAGGGTTGTTGAAAACGTTCAATAAATGTCCTCAAAATATGTTAGTTATACGTTGTTCTCGAAACGTTTTCAATACTTCTAAAAAAAACACGTTTTCAAAAAGCGTTGTTGTTAAACGTTTATAAAACGTTTGTTTGCGGTTTCAAGATACGTTTTCAAAAACGTTAAATAAACATAATTTGGAGTTCACAAAAAAACGTCTTAAAAACTTTTTTTAACGTTTTTGACACTTTTCAGATACCAAAAAAAAAGTTTTTTAAACGTTTTTTTGTTGCTTGGAAACGTGCTATTTTGCATAAACTTCAGGCTAATGGGGGGGGGGGGGTTATGGCCCCTCTCCTTCTGGCTACACTACTACCGGTGACGGAAGGCAAAACAAATAGCTGGATACCCAAATTGTCAATTCTAGCGTAGTAATGAAAGATTTGTACTATTTGGTTGTCATGAAACAAGAATTGCCGTTAACCCTATTTGTACCGGGGGGCAAATTTGCCCCCCTCTCAGTTATTTTAATATAGCTCCTAAACGAAAGTAAAGTTTTGCTTTGATGCACCCTGCCTTTGAATCAAATTTAATAACACACATTTTCAGAAAGTTTGGGGTCAGCCGGACAACCGGAAGTGACGTCATTTTTGCCTTTGTTAGAGGCACCTAAGGAGTTTTATGCAGTTTTGAGCTCTAGCTATTCATGCTTATCAGTGCGCATATTCTATTCATTGTACTGCGTATTCATTGTCAATGCTAATCTTCTGCTGGAATAAAATATTGTATTTACTGATAAATGCATTGCATCATCATTACGTCATTGATGACGTCATAATTCAAAAATATTGATTTTTCTGCTGTTTCTCGAAATAAACTGCGTTTGCAGAAAAAAAATATTCATTTTCATCAGCTGTTGAATGATAAAATGAAAATTATACTGCAGTATTCTATAATTTTGTGAAATATACTATATTTCAGTCACAAAAAATTAAAAAGAATAATCAACACAATATGTTAATGATGATGTCATCATGTATGTGACGTCATCATGATGACGTCATCATTTGAGGTAACTTTATCAGAGATATCTTTGAAATAACAAAAGTCAAACTAAAACTAATATTTCGCAACATTTAGGCAAATTTGCATGCTGTTATAAGGATTTTCTGGTTTTGATCACGTCATCATCGTTTTCGTGACGTCACAACGTCATAAATCTATTTTTAAAAATTTAAAAAAGAATAGCATCAGCAAGCAAAAAATCTCGATTCTATCACTTATTAATCGGTTTTTAGACAGGGGGGCAAATTCCCCCCCCTCGGTTCAAATAGAGTGTAAAAATAGCCCGGTATATTTAGGGTTAATGGCAAAGCTCTCAATTTTCTAAGCAGCTGTTGTCCTCATTTTTACCTATGGTCATGAATCTTGGGTAGCGACCGAAAAAGTGCGATCACAAGTGCAAGCGTCTGAAATGAGGTTTTTACCAAAACCGAAGAAGTTACACCATTTAACAAAGTGCGTAGCTTTGAGATTCGAAAATCTGAAAACATCGAGCCGTACTTTTCTAAACTGAAAGATCTCAGCAGAAATGGTTTGGCCAGGTAAGCAGAAAGCCTCAGGAAAGACTCTCCCTAACAAACTCAACTCGCCAAAGCAAATGGGAAAACACCAGTTGGACAACCTAGAACTATATGGATGAATTACATTGAAGATCTTGATTGGAATCGCTTGGAATTCTACCCAAGCAAAATGATTAATGTAATTGAAGACGGTAAAGTGTGGCGGCTTAATCTCGAGCTACTCCCCCCGCAACTCTCACGAAAAAGCGGGCAATGAAGAAAAGAAGACCAATGTGAAGCATGAAAATAAATATTGTAAATCTTATTTTCATCATGAGTCGACTTATTCATTCGTGCGTATGAACTAAGCACGTAGCGTCAGTCTAACTACACCTCTAGTTCTCCAGCGCATAGAGTAGCACTCATTTAGTTTTTTTTTTTTTGCCTTTTAAATAAAGAAATAAGCGTTAAGGGAATAAGCGTTAAGAGTCTTACACATGAACACAACGTAACAACTTAGTGCTAGGTCAGGATTGAATAGGGAGTGAGCAACTTTCTATCTCTCACCCGACGCTTTAACAATTGCGAGATACATCGCCTACTGATTTCTGTTTTTGTTATGACTCAAATATTTTCAATTGTTAGTTTTTTATGTACTGCGTGTTACAGTACTCTAGGCAACAAAATTTTTGCTACTTTGAAGTGAAAAAGTCTTTCAAAGTGTGTTTGAAGCGCTGATTTCAAATCTGCCTTTATTTTTGTGCTAGGACCTCAGGTTTTGTAGTTACTTGAGAAAATATGCAATTATATTTGGCATAAAAAACTAATCATACTTCACCACTGCAATATATAAGAAACGCCTTTGATGCATATATTCGTTAACAAACAGGTGTCACAACAATTTCGGCTATAGTGCTTTGAAAGTTTGTTGAGTTTAACCCCCTTCTCCAAAAAATCAACCGACTGTTGCTGTTAACAGTTACAAATACTTTGCGCTTTTTTCTGGATTCTCACATTATGCAAAGAACCACTTTCTTTCTGAAAAAACCAGCAGTGCATAATTTGTCACCATAGTCTGCGTTATTTTTCCCCGATAGTGACCTTCCACCTGTTTAATTTCTAGATGAAATCGTTCCCAATGTAAGAAGGAAAGAAATCCGAGGTGGAAATGCAGATAATAAATTTTCAGTTATGTTCTTGCAGAAAAACTTTTGCTGTTGCATAGAAAATCTTAAACAATACTAACTTATGAAGAAGATTTGTTGCTAAAAAAATTTTGACCACTAAGCAAAATTAATACCATGCTTTTTTTTCTGATGAGCTTAGCCTTTCACCTAATCTTTTTTCATTCATCAGCCCCCAAATTTTTGTTCTTATGATTATTCCAGCAGTTACTTTGGAACAAAAATATATGTACATTTAACAGCCATGTTGCAGCATGTTCCACTGTTTCAATTTTGATGCAAGAAGTTCTGATTTTGTTTGGTTAGTCCCAAATCTCTAACTAAATTGTTTGGATCTTTTTTGTTCAGTAGGTGTAGAGTTGGGAATGCTTGATGAATATGGTTCTTCCTCAAGCATAGCCTCAATGCTTGTGGTATAACTTTGAGATGTTCAAGAAGAATGATTTGATTCTCCGGTGTTACTACCACATCTTTCTCGGTTTCAGAGCAGGGAACAATAACTAATCTTTTATTAAAGAGAGGAGCCAAACACGTGTCAGTATATCATAAAGATTTGTAATTAACAACTCCCTTATAAATCGATAAGGTATAGTAACGAAGTTCTTAAAGGATTGATGATTGATTAAGAAAAAAGAAAAGAGGATCAAAGCAAATGTTTTTGAGCTCATTCAGACAAAATGCAAATGCAAAAATCGATAATAATACATATTATCACGATACGATTGTACTACAAATAACTAAAAACTAGATTTAACAGAAAAATTTTTTTTTGAAATCAGCGCTCCAAAATCATCCAAGAAAAGTTGAAAAACTGTGAGAAGCATGAAAAAAATTTTTTGCTGTTGTCTTATGTTATTTGTAGACATATGCAACACATGAAATCAAAAAAATATTAAATTAATCGAAATGGAACGGTCCACACTTTTTTATTTTAACGCCGAACCTCCGGCAAAAAGTTGAGGTCGGATTGTTCCAAAGTTTTTATTTAACCTAACGGTGAATCGAACCTCAGTCTACCAATAGCGTTTCGGCAATTTTTCCGATAAGCTGACAAAATGGCATTTTAAATGACGACCAGAAAAGACTTGCAGTGGAAAAGTTGGTGTTCAAAAAGTTTTCTCATGGTGGTTTAGTTGTTTTTGGACTTTTTTTTGTGAAACACTTTTTTTCCTGTCACGAGAAAGCGACATTGAAGCTATACTTTGGACAGATCCACTCACGCTACGCTCCCAATCAAAGAATTATTAATGCTGTTGTTTCATACTGAATGCAGTTAATCTACATTAAATATTTTCACAAAAAATAAATCAGTACTTTTATCTCATCAATAATTTAGCCACCCAATAATCAACATTCGCGAAAGTTTTATGTAAAAAAAAAGAAGAAGTAAGTTTCATAAGTGCTTGAGAGGCTATATTTAATGTTATAGTTTTCAAAATCGCAGCACTCTTCCATTGCGTGAAGGATTGTTGCGTCAAAGTTGTAAACGGGCAGACTAGTTCCGGTCCGAACCCGAATATATCCCGAACTCGAAAATTAATTTGAAGCCCGAATGATGCCCGAAAAAAAAAACTAAAGTTAAGTCAGATCTGAAAAATTTAGCAATATTTCCAAGTTGTTTTGACTATATTCTGGTGCGCCGAAGACAAAAAGAACGTCTGAGACCCAAATTAAGCAGGACATTTTTGTCAACTTTAGGTCGAAGTTCAAACTCGACCAGAAAAGCTCGGCCAGACTTACCACTCTGTGTTGTGTAGGCCTATATTTTACTCACATAATTTTCGAAGTTGCTGCAAACCAGGAAATAAAATCGAAAATATGCAAATGTGGAATTCAGCCAATAAATTGCTTAACTATTTTGCTTTTCTAGAGGGAAAATATTATTTTAGACAACTCGTTATTGTGTAATAAAAATTGAACATTGGTACAATGAATAGATAAGTTTCAGTTTTGACAAGGTACCAAAAACGGCGAGGATATATCGACGATAAAACTGAATATGGAACTTAATACAACCCATGACTTCAATGCTTTCTATTTGCAACATTTAGCTTTAGCCAAACACAGACATATCACGTTTTAGTGCAATGTCTTTAGGGAGAAGTTTCGGGGAAGTTTTTGTTTGTTCAGTCGCTGGGGTTTCTCATCAAATGTTTGGGCAAGTTTCTTGCAGCCGATTGGTTTTATCCTCATCCAGTCGGATCAATCCATCGACTCCAAGGAGTGGAGAGCGAATAGTCTTTTTTATGTAACCCGGCTGTTTTTTTTTTTTAATGAAGATGAAAGTGTTTGGCGAAACAAAAAAGACGACCATAATATATTTGCAAAGCTGAATAATTTTTTCGTACGATGTATAATGTAAAATTTTTTGTTAAAAATTTCGTTAGTTTTTGATCAATTTATTGGCCAAATAAAATTTGACGTTCAAAAAATAATTTCAGCTTGAATTTCGGAAATTTGCTGGCAATAGTAATGTTTGTTACTAAATTTCAACTATATTATAGAGTGGAAATCACCGAAAAAAGTTTTTTAGTTTGAATCAAAACTGTCGCTGATAAAGCTCATTTGCTGGTAGAGCGTAGGGTTAGTGGTTAAAAGTTGATAACTCCCAATTTGATTTCAGAATTGGCAAAGCGTCGCTGCGTTCTTGGAAAGAGACTTAAGCCTTACTTTCCCTGGAAATTAAGTGGTCTACTAATTTTGGTCGCCCAGCCTGACAAAATGTTTTGCAAGCAGAACCCAAAAAATGTACTCTGCGTTCGAGGTATGGTTAGATAGACCCAAAGTACTTAAGTCTACACACAAATATAAGTCTGCTTATGACAAAGAAAAAATAAACAATATTTCATACTCAATGCTCAACTGACGACCTTTTATACAGTACAATGTCAATACTGATGGCACATTACACGGAAAATCTTGCTTAAAGACAATACAATCCTCGATTAAAATTATTTTAAGTCCATAGATGTTTTCGGCTATGTATGTCCATCATCAGTGGAAATCTGAACAACCAAAATCTCAAGAGCGTATATGGTAAAAGAGGGTGAAAGTTACTCCAAAACAAAGCAAACCAGTCTAGACGAAACTACTAATATTTCAGTATCATCTATATTTAGTGCAATAACTTTTTAAGGCAATAATACACTTGTGTGTTCATATTTTATTGTCGATGGATATAGCAGTAGCGTCAGCTCCAATGTAGCCACAAGTAAAAGTTTAGTCGGATCAATTGGTTATTAAGCATAGGTGGGCAAGTTAATGCAAAACGTTAGCTTCGTTAACCACTAGTCCGTTAACAAACTTCACTCCTCCGTTAACGTTAATCCGTTATTTTCAACTTTAATTAACGGAAGTTAATAAAGTCCGTTAATCCGTTAACATTTTGCGTGTAATTTACATTTTGTTTTATTCACTCGCTTCTAGAACATGTATTGACGCTGTTGAGCTGATTGTAAGGAAATATTTATTGCAATGGTGGTCTTTTTGTGTTTTGAAAGATACATTTTACAGTCTAATCTAATTTCAAGATAAAAACAAGTTCAAATGCACAACGAAGCTGCAAGATATTAACGATAAAAACCTTAACGGAAGTTAACAGAACTTAACGGAAGTTACTTTAGTCCGTTAACAGCACTTAACGGAAGTTAATTTAGTCCGTTAACATGAAAAAACTTTTTAACGGATTAACGAGTTAATGAAAAAATTAGCTTCGTTATTAACGGATTAACGATTAACGGACTTGTGCCCATCTATGTTATTAAGTTATTAAGTCAACCGGTTATTGAGTCAATTGGTTTCCAACTCAACCCGGATAGTAGCACAATAGGTTGTTCAACCCAGCCGGTCGACCGCATTAGGACGCGTCCTTTTGACACGGATGTTATATAGCATAGTCCGAAATGTCATAAAGGGATAATAGTTGAAAAAGCTTGACGTCCTTCATGACCGACTCCCGGGAGTTGGAACGACCTTCTCTGGAAGTTAGGTGGCAATATCAACCACCAACCCTGCGGTCACAAGCAGCTCGAGTAATTGATACACAGAGCTTGACTGCGCTGTTTCGAGCAATTAGCTCTCGTCAGCAGCCCTCAGCATATCTAAACCAAAAGCATTTTCCAATCACCTCTTGGCCAAATTGGATACACATAAATAGCTTGCACAATGGCAGAGGCTTTATTAGTCTAATCAAAAAACGCGTTTACAGAGCCCGGAAAGATATGTGTTTTTTACCTGCATGGCAATGCTCAGTGTAGTCTGAAGTTTCTGGCTAAGTTTGTCCCCACCCCACTTTTCCTGCCCATTTACATCATAATGACGTCATTTCCGCAAAAGTCGACTAAATGTTTTAGCTTTGTTCACTTTTACTTTATTCATTCTCACTTCTTTTGTGGTTGAACCTGAAGTTTCAAACTTGGGTCACTTAACAAGTGGAACATGGGCAACCTTCAGATGCATTTATGACATCATAAAGTTATGACGACACAATGCAGTAGCAAAAATGTTAGAAAAATTGTGAAAAATTACAGTTTTGAGTGGTTGTCAACTCCTATAACTCTTGGCATATTCAATGTAGAGCCTTAATATTGCTATTGACAAAAATACATGCATTTTAAAAGATACTGCATGAATTTGGTTTACTTTGATCAACATTTTCATACAATAAATTACACTGAAAGTAGGAAACCTATTTTGCAATATTATCGAATTGCAGCGTTATGCTTGTTATCCAAGACTGAGTTGATTTCAAAAATAATAATTGGTTTCATATTTCTTTTTTTTTCAAACTTAAAAAATTTTTAAGCGTTATGAAGGTGAAAACATTACATAACATAATTTATTGCGCTACTCAATGTTTGTATAATTAATCCTCATAAAATAAATTACACATTAGTGAAAGCGGCATTAAGGTGCATTAGTGAGAGCGGCAAGGTGAAAAACATATGACGTCACACTGATGACGTCATATGTTTTCACCTTCATAATGCTTAAAAATTTTCTGATTTTGAAAAAAAAAAGAATTATGAAACCAATTATTATTTTTGAAATCAACTCAGTCTTAGATAACAAGCATAACGCTGAAATTCGATAATATTGCAAAATGGGTTTCCTACTTTCAGTGTAATTTATTGTATAAAAATGTTGATCAAAGTAAACCAAATTCATGCAGTATCTTTTAAAATGCATGTATTTTCGTCAATAGCAATATGGCTCTTCATCAAATATGCCAAGAGTAATAGGAGTTGACAATCACACAAAACTGTAATTTTTTACAATTTTTCTAACATTTTTGCCTCTGCATTGTGACGTCATAAATGCATCTGAAGGTTGCCCATGTTCCACTTGTTAAGTGATCCAAGTTTGAAACTTCAGGTCTAACCACAAAAGAAGTGAGAATGAATAAAGTAAAAGTGAACAAAGCTAAAACATTTAGTCGACTTTTGCGGAAATGACGTCATTATGACGTAAATGGGCAGGAAAAGTGGGGTGGGGACAAACTTAGCCAGAAACTTCAGACTACACTGAGCACTGTCATGCAGGTAAAAAACACATACCTTTTTGAGCCCCATAGACGCGGTGTTTGACTACGCTATATAGGGAATAAAGAATTTTTCACTTGTGGTAAAAAATCGCTGGGCTCGTGTATTGAGAACAGCTATAAGCTATCCTTAATAGATGGGATCCTCTCTGCGTGACCACGGAAATCAAAACTGAAAAAGCTTGACGTTCTTCGTGGCCGAGAGGTGGCTGGAAAATAATTTTGGTTTAGATATGCTGATTGCTGAGGGCTGCTGATGAGCACTAAAAGTCCAAAACAGCGCAGTCCAGCTCTGTTCATCAATGGATACTATAATTGTTAACCAAGCTTGTAGTAGTTTTACTTAAGTAAAATTACCCTATTTTCTCTATTAAAAAGTTGCGAAGGCTCCCTGCTTTTATCACATAATTATCGCTACTTTTATACGTACTTCTATTACAGCAATAATTTGTTCAGTACACGAAAGCTTATCGGGTTATCCCAAAGTACGTTATGCGCAATTTTGAGTGCTTTTTATTGCATCCAAATGTACTTCAATTACTGCAAGTGTAAAAACTTTCACTGAAAATAACTCATTGTTAATACCGACAGAGTAAAAAAACTATTTACAGGTACATTCATTACAGCAATCCGTGATGATTACTCTAACCTAAGTTTACCGCCGACAAAAGATCATGAAGAGAAAGTTCTGTGAGTTGCAGAACAAACCAATGCATTAATACATAACACACAAACTTTGATAAACAACACTGAAGTTGCTACACACTGCTAAGATGACCCCAAAGCCAAGTTCCTCTTGAGCTTAGTTTTGAGTATTTACTTTCCGTCGAGGGAGCTTTTTTCATCAAGCTGCTATAAACGTCGTTCCGCTGATGTTTTTTGACAATGGGGTAAGTTGGTTCCAATTTCGCTGATGAATTCTTAACTTTGTTTTCAATCGATACGGCTGGTTGTGATAGGCTACTGTTGGTTGTCCAAAATCGTAAGCGTTTGATCCAAATGGTTCTGCTGAATCATAAACAGATGAAACGCATGGTTACAATAGTTTATTATATTCACTGGACGAGGAAGGTGGTTGTTCATCTTCGTATTCATTTTTTTGGCCTAATTGATTTTTTATTTTTCGCCTAATAGGCCGCAAAGCGGTTGACATTGAGTTTGCTTAGGGAAATTTTCTTTACAATATTTTTGTTGAACTTCATCTCCATCGTAATCTACACATGATCTTGCAAACGTGGCTTGAGGAGATGATGTGCAATTTAAAGATTCAGTCCAATTGGCCAGTAACGTTTGTTACAGTTTTTGTACAGGTAAGGAAATCGACCAGTTTCTTCCCATTGCGCCCGTTCTCTGTTGCTACTACGATTAAATATGTGTAGTGCCTGGTTATCCATACCGGCACTACAGTAATAGTATTACTCCGCTAGTTTCATACAGTACGGAGTTCGGTTGAGGGGAACCCCCAGTTTTAAGCAGTAGGAGATAGAAAAATGCGTGTTCGTTATGTTTCCTCTACAGGGATATTTTGGATATTAGCAGTAACGATTATGTGCGTGGTTTGAACTTTGATACCGTCTAACAGAAGTTAAACTGTGAATTTGGACCGGAGAACAACATATACGAACAGTGAGTAGACCTTACAACTACAAAGTGGTGACCCTCGACTAGGCCTAGCCTGCCTACCAGCCTAACTGATTTTCTTCCAATTTTCAATTCTACTCGTTATCATTGGATCATTTCAACATTAATACGACTGGACTTCTGGATTATCAAAGTTAGCCTAGCCTATAGACTACCCGGCTGTTGTTTCATTAGCCTACACCTTCAACTCCCAAGACCAATTCATTTCTGTGCTTGTGGGACAAAGCATAGGCTACTTTCATCTGGAATTTGGCTTGATATTGATAGCCTATAGACTGAAACATTAATTGCTTACCGAACTGTTAACTGTACCTTATTGAGTTTGCCAGCTCAGCCTATTGGTACAATTTTCTGTGTTGGAATAAAGTTCAGCATCATAATTCATAACTGATAATTTGTGATTGGATAGCAGTAGGCTAGTACTTTGTGATCAACTACACTTTGCATGAGTGCTCATAATATTAACCTTAAGTTCTCTGCTATTTTGGTGTGTTTTATCATAGTGTTTGGAGTTTGCTACCTTTTTATTGATTTAAATTTATGTGCTGTAGTCCCTCATTTTCTGCTTAACCTTACCAGTATGTCTAAACCCAACACTAGAAGTCACACTAGATCAGAAGCAACTTATGCTAGTACATCATCTGTAACACTTGCAATAAACACATCATGTGTTACTCCTTCATCGTCACGTACACCACTAGCAGTCAATGATAATAATCCAACACAAGCTAATTTAGGCTCATCTTTTACAGATATTCAATTCACTGCTACATCTGCTTTTTCACCTTTAACACAGCATTTTTCTCAATGCACTATGGGTACCTACCCACACATTGTATCGCCATTAAATGCTTTAGCTACCCATCCTTCAACTTCTGTTGCTTCTCCGATTTTTGTTTCTACCATGCCTCAATCGAGCATTACTTCACCTTTTGTTTCATCTTCTACTGCACCTTCTCCATCATTCATTTTTACAGCTCCTGCTCCCGCCCCTTTAAAGTTTAGCACTGCTGATGTTCCTTTATGGTTTCAACGTTTTCATGCTCGATATCGAAAACTTCACTTAACTGATGAAGAGCTTTATTATGAGCTTTTGAATTGCTTGGAAGACGCCCATCTTCATCGGATTTCTCATCTAATCAAGCATAAACCTCCATCCTTCCTTGCTTTGAAAGAAGCTTTGCTGCAAGTCTATGACATACCAGCTGCACAGCGACAGTTAAATCTTTCTCAAATTCCAGGCTTGGGCGATCGTGCTCCATCAGAACTTCTTAATGATTTACGTGTTACGCTTGGTAAAGATGATTCTGCAGATGAAACTGCCAAAATGCTCCTGCTTAGTGAATTTTTGAATAGAATGCCCCATGATATGCGGCATATTCTACGTTTGTTTCAAGATGAGCCACTTGATCTTATTGCATCTAAAGCTGATGCTTTACTCCAGGACAGATTTTTTAATCGGTTTTCCCTTTCTCCTTCCCAGCCCTTGCAGTACATGCCTGGTTTTTCATTCCAACCGCCTATTGCTGCTCCACCTCTTTTCCACCCCCCTACCGCGGCCCCTTCACTTCTTCCAGCACCGTTGAATTCTGCTTCTCCACGAAGACCACCTCGCTCTTCACTGCTGTCCTCCCATCATTCTTCTCTCCCTATGTCTGTTGTTCACCAACCTCCACCCAATCGCATTTCTCTACCACGCTTTACTGCCCCTGTTCAACCGGCCAATCGATCTGTTGATCGCACTACAATTATTAATGGCTTGTGCTATTATCATCGTAACTATCCCCAGAACCCTCATTTTTGTGTTGCAGGCTGTAAGCATCACAATTCTTTAAACTCCAACGGCGGCGTATCAAGATTTCACCACCCATCTTTTCGATCAATACGCTAGATGCGTCGCCTAACAAAACACCATACATATTGTTACATGATCAGCACAACGGCATAACATTTCACATAGACACTGCAAGCCCACGTTCACTGATCCCCATGCACCTTTTTCCGGATTTTCATAATGGGATTAGATCCTGTGACTTATTTGCCGTAGACGCTAAGCCACTCACTCAGGCTGGTGAGATGGATCTCACTCTGTCATTTGACACTTTGCCCAACAATAAGTTTGTACACACATTTATTCTTGCTGACATTTCACATCCCATTTTGGGACTTGATTTCTTGCACAATAACCACATCATCATTGATACACATTCTTACACAGTCTCCCTAGGTGAACCATCAACTTCTTTTACTCAGATACCACCTCTTCCTAACGTAGATCTTGATAAGCTCTCTTTATTGGACATTTTAGCC
Source organism: Trididemnum nubilum (assembly GCA_963965965.1). Taxonomy (NCBI): domain Eukaryota; kingdom Metazoa; phylum Chordata; class Ascidiacea; order Aplousobranchia; family Didemnidae; genus Trididemnum; species Trididemnum nubilum. Next base: position 7,371,945 of record OZ014469.1, read on the forward strand.
TTGTATCCTAATCTTATATCTGGAGAACTTCATGTGAACAAGAAAGTTCACCCTTTTGAACATTCTATTGATGTCGAAGGACCGCCAATCACCTTTAGACCTCGACGCCTGAGCCCCGAGAAAACAAGAGAACTTAACAGGCAACTTGACGAAATGCTGAGACTGAACATTATCAGAAGTTCAACTAGCCCTTGGGCCAGCCCAGTTCACCTTGTCAAAAAAAAAGATGATTCCTATCGCTTAGTTATTGACTACAGAGCTATCAATAAAAATACTCGGAAAATGAACTACCCACTTCCTCGGATTCAGGATTTTACAGCCAATGTTCATGGCTGCACCATTTTTAGCTGTCTGGACTTAAAATCTGCCTTTTGGCAATTGGATGTTAAAGCAGGTGATAGAAAATACACATGTTTTTCTACGCACCGTGGAAATTTTGAGTTCAACAAAATGCCTTTTGGATTAACTTATGCATCTTCTTCTTTCCAGCATTTTATTAACCACGTGTTGCGAGGAACTGAATCTTTCTGTTTTTCTTTCATTGATGATATTTTCATCTTCTCTCAAGACTTAAAGCAGCACAAAGCTCATTTACTTGACATTGCCAACAGATTGGATGCTTATGGTCTCACTTTAAACATGTCTAAAACTTCTCTTGCTCAATCGGAAATAGAAGTACTTGGTTACCAGTTGTCTCCTAAAGGTATTTTACCTATGCAAAACAAAGTCACTGCCATTGAGAAATTTCCATTGCCTACAACAGTCAAGTCTTTACGCCAATTTCTTGGAATGGTCACTTATCAAAGACGTTTTCTCAAAAATGCAGCTGGACTTTTGCAACCTCTCAATGACCTTTTGCAGGGCAAAGTGAGGAACACTGACCTCATAAACTGGACTGATTCTGCTAAAGCTGCTTTTCTTGACACCAAAATGGCCTTGCAAAACATCACTACCTTGGCTCATCCTGATGACAAAGCCGAGTTACAATTAAAATGTGATGCAAGTGGTGTTGCAGTTGGAGCAATTCTCGAGCAGTCTCGTGATGGTAAAGTGGAGACCTTAGGTTACTTCTCAAAAGCATTACATGGTCCTCAAACACGTTACTCTACGTACGATTTGGAATTACTAAGTGTCTACCTCAGTGTTAAATACTTTGAGCATCTTTTGTATGATCGACATTTTGTGATCTACACTGACCATAAAAGCCTTGTCAACAGCTTTAATAAGCCATCTGAAACTCATTCTCCACGTCAAGTTCGACATTTGAGCTACTTAACTCAGTTTAATTGCGATATCCTTCATCTTCCTGGTAAAGATAATGTAACTGCTGATTGCCTATCTCGGGTAGTAATTGAACATGTTTTGCAACGAGATCAACTTCCGTTTTCTGCTGTTGACATTGCTCTTGAACAACGCAAGTACCCTGCATTGCTTGACTTTCCACCGGATTCCTCCATTTCCGTCTCAGAAGAGCCCATTTCTGACTGTGATCTGTCTCTGTTTGTTGATGTGAGTAAAGGTTTTCCCAGGCCCATTATTCCACCATCTATGCAAGATAAGTTAATTTGGCATTACCACAACCTTGCACACACTGGCATCAAGGCTACTCAAAAGTGCATTCAGCAACGTTATGTTTTCTATAACATGCACAAACAGATACGCGACCTGGTTAAAAGTTGTATTGCTTGTCAGCGTTCCAAAACCACTCGCCATGTAAAATCACCCATCCATCCCATTCCTATGCCCTCTAGTCGTTTTGATTCCATTCATGCCGACATCTGTGGGCCTTTTCCACCTTCACAAGGCAACTGTTATTTGCTGGTTTGCGTTGATCGTTTTACCCGTTGGGTCGAGGCATATCCCATGAGTGATCAATCTACTGAATCTGTAATTACAGCCTTTGGCAAGCATCTTCAAACCTTTGGAACATGTTCTTCACTCCACACAGATTCTGGATGCCAATTTACTTCTTCGACCTTTAAAGATTATTGCAAATTTTTGGGTGTTCAACATCACCTGAGCAATATTCGCTACCCACAGTCTAATGGTCTTTGCGAAAGATACATTAAAACTATCAAAACGGCTCTTACCGCCAAGTTAGACAGGAATCACTGGACAAGATACGTGCCGCTAATCATCTTGTCCATCAATAATATGTACAAGGAAGATTTAAAATCCAGCAGTGCTGAGTTAGTTTTCGGACAGACTCTTCGCCTTCCAGGTGATTTATGCTATGATACTCCCAAACCTCGAGTCAGTTACCCAAATGACATGCTTCTAGCCATGAGAAAATTCGCTAATGCGTGTAAGCCTACTGATACCCGTGTTGCTCCATTGACATCTGAGCACATGCCTCACATATTGCAAAATTGCACTCACATTTACATAAGGAATGATCCCATCAAGGCTAATCTTACCCCCACATATGATGGCCCCTTTTTCGTTGCTTCCAGAACCAACAAAACCTTCCATGTTCTACGTAACAATACACTTTATGCTGTTGCCATCAACAATGTCAAACCTGCCTTTTCTTTGCCTTCGCCGGTGAGTGCAACATTTGATTTTCCTTTCATGCCTACAGCTCTTTCACATGTGCCTTCATCACACACGACTACTCATCACACACGTGATTACAATTTCAGACATGCTCCACGGCCTACTATCTTTCCTGATTTTGTTATGTCGTAGGTGGAAGTGCATGTGTGCCGTAACCTTGCTGTCTTGCTGTAGCAACAATAAGTAGGCACTTCGTTATTTTGCTGCATTTTCTTTTATTACATTAACACATTTGTGCTCTCTTATGTTGTCTGCTAGTAGTTCAGTTTTTCTATCTGTTAATATCATCATCTTGTTATGAAGGTGTGTTTTCTACATGCTCATAATGTTTTACATTGCAACGACTGCATGCGTAATTTTACAGTACCGGTACTTAGATACTTGATCCCTTTTTGTTGTCCTTGTTCGTGATTAGGCTTAGTTAATGGCCATAACTATTCCTAAGCATGGATTTTTTTTCCATCATAATTTTTACTTGTATACAAGATTGTAATAATGTATATCCTTGCCCATCCTTAAGATAATGGCCCTCTTATCTTAGGATTATTTTCCTGTATAACGTAATGGTTTGTTAAATGCAACCGCTATACTGTAATCTTGTCTGCATAATGTTGTGTACGTTGCTCGTAAAGTGAGAGATTTTGATTTTTTTTTTTTTTTGCCTTTGTTTTGGGACTAATTTTCCTTGAAGGGGGAAGTCTGTAGTGCCTGGTTATCCATACCGGCACTACAGTAATAGTATTACTCCGCTAGTTTCATACAGTACGGAGTTCGGTTGAGGGAAACCCCCAGTTTTAAGCAGTAGGAGATAGAAAAATGCGTGTTCGTTATGTTTCCTCTACAGGGATATTTTGGATATTAGCAGTAACGATTATGTGCGTGGTTTGAACTTTGATACCGTCTAACAGAAGTTAAACTGTGAATTTGGACCGGAGAACAACATATACGAACAGTGAGTAGACCTTACAACTACATATGCGCCTGTTTCTCACTCCTAATAGTTAGCGATAACTCGTCGTCATTAATGCATTCCAGATTGCAAAATCCAGTTGTATTTGTAGGATGATTGCAGTCCAGTTTGCAAGTGTTTATGTTTGTTTTATTTCGTTCCATTCAAAACAATAAACAAAATCTCATGGACACACATAAATACAATTAAATAGAACAGGAAGCTGCGAAGGAGATCTCGGTCATCAAGTCAAACAACCACTTAGAAATTAGCCATGTAAAGCTGCTGGGCGTGTCAGTTTTTCATGTTGATTTGAATACGTTGCGTATAGATCAAACTTGAGCTTTTATCGAGTTCCAACACTAATTATTAAGTTTAACTTTTGCTCTACTTTAACCCAATTTTGTCTGCTTTATCGAAACGTTTTAAGAGCGCGCAGTTCAAGCGTGTCTTCGTTTGGGAATCGCTAACGTATATGGTTCTGTGCAGCTTAACCTGAACCGTCATTCCAGACACTGAAGAAGTTGATATTGAAAACGACCAAGATCCTTCTATGACATTTTTAAGTGGTGTCCAAGATTGTTTCGGACATAAAATTTCACTTTCTGAGATATCAAGAAAAACAAATAAAAGCGTAATTTTTTTAATCATTCTTTTGTTTTGCATGCGCCTAAGCTAACTAAAAACAGAAAACTTCAAAGCCAAACTTATTCCAGAAAAACTACGTGTAAAAAAAGCGAAAAAGTATAGTGCACAGCAAGCAACAAACTTCTAACTCCATCTTGATTTTTAAATAGTCGAAACGACTTGATGTCGTCAAAATCAGTTTCAAGGACTGTAATGATTGTCGATTGACTTATAAAAGCCAAAGTTTGCCCCTTTCAAGAGCTATTCAAACACCACTCATTTTGCTTATCACTTGCTTCGTCAATACACGCATTTGCAATTTTCTTTAAAACGATTAGACTGATTTAAAAGTTTGTTTTTTTTTTCGAAGCGCTCAAAATATTTTTTTTATTGTTATGTGTATTTTAAATTAAGTCGGCATTAACAATCTGATTATTTTTAACAGTCTGATTACTTGAAACAAAGTTGCAAAAAGTTAGCATCAACTAACCTCCTGAAAATGCTTTTGACTACTTCAAAACTTGTTGGAAATTTTTCACAGTTTTACCACTCAAAACGTTTAGCTTGTTCATATTGCAATACTATACATGCCGATTCGTAGTCAAAAAAACAAAAAAAACAACAACAACAAAAAACAAAACAAAAAAGATATGAAATCGACAAGAACCAAACTGAAAAGTAAAAACGCTATGATTGCACTGCAGTTGTTTTAAGCGAAAATAGAACTATCTCAAAAGGTTGGATAATAATATATAAAGGTAAAATTGATGTTTAAAAAACACCAATGCTTCTAAAAATTTTTGCTCTTTTTATAAGCATTTGTGGTAAATTTTGAAAGCATTACATCTTTACTCGTGATGTTCTGTATCTAAGCTTTCTGAAAACAAAGCCAAACACCATCAAAATTTGGAGACAGCAAAGTTCAATAACACTACTGATTAACAAATTTTTACTTAATTTTTTGTTCAGAGATATAAGTCAACTTTTCTGAATGGATTTTTCGCGCTGATTCCAAATCTGTGCTCAGTTTTTCTCTAGCTCATTACGTTTTCAAGATATTTAGATGTTAATATTTTAACCGTTTAAATAATGTTTATAAATTAGCCCAAGCTCGAGTGGCTTAATAACGTTTAAATTACGCTATTGTTCTTATATTATATCGTCATGTTATTTGTCATGTATCAATTTAAAACAAACAAATTACTATTTTAATCAACGAAGACGAAAAGAATACAATTTAGCAATGTTTAGTTGCGTGCAATGTTCTTATCTTATATTGGTAATCTAATGGTTTTTTCTTATCTTTACTTCTCGCCACTGCTTGTAGGTAATTTAATGGTTCTTCTAATACATGTTTGTAAACCGGTTACTAGGGTGTTGCAGGCGCCCCGACCTTTATCAATTTTGCCGAAATATTTTTTGGTATTGCAGTTTGAGCAGTAGATCATGAATACCAGATTTCGAAAATTTTCATCAACGTTTACCTTCCCCGCCAGGCCGATTTCGTGGCCCACTTTTTCAAAAATTTGCATTTTTTGCTCTAGAGGGCGATATGGATAAGTTGTGCTAGTGAGCATGTTTTTGAAAGATGCCCCATGTTATTCTGCATCTTTATGAAAAAAATTGAATGAAATTGAGTCATCCTATATTCAGAGATATTGTTATTTTATTACACTTTTAATATGCATTGCTGCCTTCAAGTGCTGAAAATTAAAGTCAAATACATCAGATATTAAGCCTTTTGATGTTGAATTTGGGCATATCATCCATTTTAAAACTGTAGATGTACATTTTAATGCAACATTTGGTGAGTACCAAATACTGATTTATAGGTATTTTAGTAAAATTTTGTAGGAAATGCTTAGTTTTAAAATATTCAAATTGTTTTCTCAAAAATTTCGGTTGGATGGGGTTGTTACAGCCTCTTAAAGAAAATTACTACCAACTATTTCAGAAGTTCTTTCAAGATATAATTTATATAGTTTTTATAATCAGTACAGAATCAATGGTAATTCATGAACTATGCTTTTTACTGGACTAAACTAAGATTAATGAATGTTGCAATTACTCAGTATGGGTTTCTCAGTTCACATGCACTACGAGTGTCCAAAATACTGATAACAAACTGCAAATCGCTTAGATTGAATTTAAAAGAAACAAACGTTTCCTTAAAGCTCGACATGCTTTAGTACAATAGTACAATCGCTACTATTGTATGGTGCAATCACAAAGGGAGCCACATATCCTGCTTGTACGCAAAAAATTCTTACAAAATCAAAAGATAAAAGGTAATGTCGGTGATCATTTCCGAGATTCAGTAAACGCATATTACTCACTGTAAACCCATATTAATCACAAACGCAAACTGATGACTAGTTCAAATTTAACCTGATTGTTGATGGGGAGATCCAACGAATCAAACCCAGTCCGAAAAAGAACAAAATAACGATTGTGTAAATAAGGTTCAATAATAATGAAATAAAAATAGAGTACAATAGGGCACGTTGCATTTGTGTTCAATCTTTTACGCAAAGACTTCATTAGGTATAGCAGTTTAAAGCAGACACGTTGCACTTTTTTGTCCGTTTTTAATTCTCTAATCTACATCTTTTTTTCAAAAACTGTCGATGGTCTTTTGAGACCGAAATTGTTTTTATCTTTTTATAAAATTTTAAATAAATTTTAGTACTTTATAGGAATTATTGACTGGTTTTGGAAATGTACGCCATTTTTGAAATTTGTTTGTTTTTTGTTTTTTATGGCTAGCCAGCTGACTGCAGCTATTTATATATTCTTCATTTCTGCACAAAGTTAATAACAGAGGTGCATTTAGTATCACGGAAACAAGATGTAGAATTGCATTCCCATAGATATTAAAGTATTTTAGTACAAACAGTTCAAATTTTGTTGCAAAAACTTTTTCATGCAGATTACATGCTTCTTTCATGTTATCGACAGTTCTCTGTGTACATGTAAAAATGCAGTACATGCTCACGACTGGCAGTAGACTTTGAAATCTACAAAAATGTTGCAATTCTCTGAGACGAAGTAATTAAAAATTTCTATGATTAATTTCTACTTTGATTAATTTTCTACTTTACTGCCAATTAATTTCTACTTTGTGCTGTTACCAATACTTAAACTGTAAAATTTTGCATGGGAGGACGCTTTTGCAGCCTTGACCAAACGCATTCGGAATGCGAAAGTGCTTTAGTGGAAATTATGTCAGTCCGTCCCCGAAATCAAGCGAAGACCAAAAAAGGATGTTCACCGCAATTTGGGACTAAATTCGGCCGGAATTTGTGGGATTTATTCGTGCTGCCAGGCTCTTTTTTGGCTGTTCAACCAGCGCTCAAACCTCGATAAGGTCGCTGAATCTCAATGGGGGGACGCGTCCCTCCGCGTCCTCCCTACTATTTAAGTACTGGCTGTTACCAAGGAATGAAATAAATTTATCTAGTTTTGCCGCTCTTGAAGGCTTGACATACCTGGTATTTAACTGGAGAGCTTGTTCCCTTTAGCCCTGTGGGTTGAGGAACTTCCGTTGGCAAAAAGTGACTCTTAATGCTGACGGAAAGTTATTCAAAAGATTTCATGCAGGATTTTGTAAGCTGGTGATGCCAAAAATAACTTCAAAAAATTTGTTTGTGGTTATGCCATGGCAAAGGATACTATCTACAGCCTGCGAGTGAGCAATGACTTCACAGTAAGAAGGATCAAGCTGGTTACTGATTTTCTACAACTGCCGCACATGGAAAAAATCTACTAAATCGTGTAATTGTTCTAAAAGACAATCTTTGAAAAATCTCTAACCTAGAAAAAAATCCTTTTCAATTTGTTTAATTTGGTGCTTTTGCATTGTTGCTAAATAATTTTTTCCCTTTAAATATAGTAAAAATACATTGGTTTGCCATAGTCACGTCAGTTCAGTTGAAAATCCAAAAAGTTAGCTCAAATTGGCGAATGTTCAAAATCGAGTACTTTATGTGACCAACTCTTAAACATTGTTGCAATATTGTTAATTCCAACCAATTTTGGATTGCAACAGAGCAATAGCTGATATACTCCAATACTAATTAAGTGCCTAAAATCAAACATCAAAGTACAATTTTGCTACTTTGCTGCGGACAGTATGCACAAATTCAACATTGAAAAGCTTAATATTTGGTACATTCAAGTTTAATTTTCACCACTAAAATACCAATATATCAGTATTTGGTACTCACCAAATGTTGCATTAAAAAGTACTTTTACAGTTTTAAAATGGATAAAATACCCAAATTCAACATCAAAAGGCTTAATATCTGATGTATTTGACTTTAATTTTCAGCACTTGAAGGCAGCAATGCATATTAAAAGTGTAATAAAATAACAATATCTCTAGATAGGATGACTCAATTTCATTCAATTTTTTTCATAAAGATGCAAAATAACATGGGGCATATTGCAAACCTGATTAGCTAGGAAAAAAGTAACGACATTTTTGAAATTAGCATAAAAAATCCATCTAGAACATTTGGGTCTCTTCTCTGATTAAAATTTGCTGTTGACCAGTGTAATTAATCTCCCTTAGCTGTTGATGAAAAAAAGCACTGTTCGAGACTGAAAATTTAATTTTTTTTTCTCATATTATAATGACTTCAAATGCTCGTTTGAAACTAATCCCCATTTAAATTCTGCACAGTACATAGAAGCAAAAAAATTGACGATTTCTGTCAATTACATTAATGTGCAGTGCTTTATGGTGAATTTAAGCGAAAATTCATGGCATTAGACAACAATTATAGGTATTGTTTTCTTACCAACAAGATAAATGCATGTTCCATCCAGGCCCAACCAGCTATTTCCGTCTGTCCTTACTGAGTTGCACTATATGCAGCACATACTTAATTGCATTCAAATGCTCGGATGGAAATTAGTAAATTACAATCTCACATAACTTACTAGCGCATAAATGACATCATAATAAAGGCTCCGGATAATTTCTGATCATTTTTTTGGGTATTTCTAACCCTTAACCACAATTATTATAACTTGAAAATCACTAAAGATGTACTCGAAACGTCTTTGACCCTTCGTCTACCAAAAAAGCTCCATGCAAATTATACCGATGGGATCCCAAAGTACGCCAGATTTTAAAAATTATTTGGCCATAAAGATCTCACGCAAATCAACAAATAAATATAAAAAACTGTTATAAACGAATAATCTAAACCCAAAAACAACTAACAAACTCAAAAAAACATAAAAATAAATCTAAAATACTTTTTTTTCATTGTATGGAAGTTTGAAATCCAAAAATTGTTTGGTGGGGATATCCACGCCTATTTTATTTTAATGACGAGCCTACGGAAAGGAGTTGCAATTATAATACTTTTATCTTCTTTTACTATTAAGAAATCCTAATTTTGGAAACTAATTGATGAAATCAAAAGATTTTCGAAATTTACGCGGGAAACATTTTTTGAAAGAAAGATTTGATTCGGCAAAAGCATTGAAAAGCTTGTTTTTGATTGGAACCAAAAAAAATGTAAACTTTAACCTGATTTTACACGGGGAGCTTGTAGTTTTTGTTTTTGTTTAGTAATAAATTCTTTCAAAAATAAGCTGTTGACTTCAAATTAACTTGACTTTAAGTCAAATTTATTCACATATAACCTTTGAAAGTCTGCGGTTGGTAAGGTAAGGGAAAGCTTTAATTTTGGAGGTTGCCGAAGCCAGTTTTAATTCCGCATGTTTTGCTTGCACACAGCATCCGTAATTTCCGTACATGTTGTTTGCTAATATCAGAACGAAACAGAACAAAATGGGTTGCACCGAGTTAGTATGCAGCGTCATCCGTTATCAAAAGCACACCTACCGATTGCAGTTGACCGTCTCGTTGCAGAATCAAAGACTTTTGGTTTATTAAGACATTAATTCCACATATTTCTCATTTGTGGCAACTTGATTGATTGTAGAGAATGACGCTACAATATCTGCTCATCATCACATGCTTTTGTGCCTCATTGCAGCTGCTTTGAAAGAAGAACGACGAAATAAATAAGTAAACGTTAGGCGTATATCTACGTTTTGTTGAATTGTTACGATAAGTAGCAGAGATGGAACCGGTCAGGATTTTCTCGACCCGACCGGTAAATTTCAAAATCATCGCCGGTTGACCGCCCGGTCAATCGGTTTCTGACCGGCCCGGTCGACCGGTTTTTTCACAGAAGGTTTTTCTTCACTATTCAATGTATTTAATGAAAAATTTTCAAAAGGAGGGGCATGGCTGAGGTGCTAAAATTTGTGACTTTAGACGGGGGTCTCAGAAAAAAATTTTAAGACCTTTTTTGGTTAAGTTTCGGTTTGAAAGACCTGTTTTGAGCAGCGCAAAACGTGCACAAAAATAAACATAAAAAGCACTGGAGGGCACAAGCTAAATTATTAGACGTTCTTTCTAATAATATTTTGCGAAAGGCCAAAAAATGAAGTAACAATTTTTTAGCTATTGGCGACAGACTATATATTTGCAATCTGCCGAGCAGCAAACACTAAACTTTTTTTCGGCAGTGCTGCGTTTACAGTTACATACAAAAAGATAAATGACACAAAAATAACAGCAGAATATAGATAACAGTAAAAACATACGAACATCACAATACTTTCGCTATTATACCCAAAAACATTAAAATGATGGAGCAATAACATTATATAAAATTGAAAATTATTTCACTAACAGCGTGAAAAAAATTAATAATATTCATAACAACTAGGCTGCTTCACTAACAGTTTGGGAAAGTATGAGAAGGATTTATTGCAACACAATATGTACTGGAAAAGGTTTTTAGCCCCAAAGAGATTTATATTAATTGTTCAGTCCGTATATAAATCTCTATGGAGCTAAACACCTTTTCCAGTACATAATGTTTTGCAATAGATCCTTCTCATACTTTCTCAAACTGCTAGTGAAGCAGCCTAGTTGTTATGAATATTATTAATTTTTTTTCACACTGTTAGTGACATAATTTTTCAGCATTCCTTTTTTCACGCTGTTAGTGACATAATTTTTCAATATTCCTTTTTTTCACGCTGTTAGTGACATAATTTTTAATTTTATGTAATGTTATTGCTCCATCATTTTAATGTTTTTGGGTATAATAGCGAAAGTATTGTGATGTTCGTATGTTTTTACTGTTACCTATATTCTGCTGTTATTTTTGTCTCATTTATCTTTTTGTAACTGCAAAGGCAGCACTGCCGAAAATTGTTCTGAAGAAGCTTCCCGGTTTGGGAAGCAAAACATCAAACCAAAAAATAAACATATTGGTAGTTCGAAGTGGTTATGAATAACTATATCCCGATGAACGCAACGCGTCCGTTATTTTCGTTGAAAACATTAAACTGTTATGACATAGGCTAGAAAACTTTCGAAATATAATGTGCCCCAACAGTTTGTAGAAATGCTGCTACTTCAGAACAAACCATGGATAGTTAGATATAAAACATAAGAACTATGTCTTTCTTGCCCAGTTTAGACTGTAGTAAATTTAAGTTAAAAAAAGCTTTTCAAAGCGGCAAGATTTTAGCTTGTACTAAAAAATCTGAAATCTGCGCCACTTCCACTCTTAAGTTGATTAAAATGATGCTAAAATGCCAGGTAGCGCAAGCCTCTTCCACATGCATGCTTTATTAGAATCTATTACGCAATTTTAACGTATATTTTGCACTTTTTTGCTTTGTGCCGTGGCCCAAAGTGGGGGGCATGGCACAATACTCTCACCCTAAAAAGTCCCTGGATGTGCATGTCTTAATGGTCACAGCATATAAGTCACAGCTTGAAACCATTCAACAAGTGTTTTCGAAAAATGTGGTTTGTTAATACTGTTTTTTTATAAAAAGTTTTATTTATCATAAAATATATCACTATATTTCGGTTGGTGCTTAGATGTCTTTTAGTTGCCAGAAAGGAGAATTTGACTGGTTTTTCAACCGGCTTGACGGGCCGGTCGAAGAATCTCGACCCGACCGGCAACCCGACCGGCAACCCGACCGGCAACCCGACCGGTGCCGGTCAACCCGACCTGTTTCCATTTTATTTTAACAAAATAGGCTGCCGATTCGACCAGCAGCAGTGTTTAACTTACTCCCTAAAACAAGCTATTAAGCTTGCTGCGAAAGGAAATTCTTAATACAACTTGACAGAATTATTACCCAATTTTAAAAGTCAGCGTTTTTGCAAAACTAGCAACTGAGTAAAGTTAATAAGCCTACTCTCACCTGAGCACGCCCAACGTAACTAATATGTGGTCGACGTAACTATAGCTACGAATCAAAATGCAACTTAGAACTACAACAACTTTAACAAAACCACTAAAACTGATGCTAGCTCAAACAGTAAAGTATCCAGGAGGGGGGGCGCGGGGGGCTTTAGCCCCCCCCCCCATTCGCATATCGACCAAAATGCAGAATGAGAAAAATACCACGTTTATTTAGCACTTTTGAGACTGTTTTATGCACTGGAATGGACCAATATATTCAGGGGGGGGGGGGGGAGTAATTTGTCAAAAATAAAACTCACAAATAATTAAAATTTTTAAAAAAATTTCAAAAATTAGCAATCAAAATTTGATCGCTATTGTAAAATGCTCAACACAGGTGTCATCAACAAATATACCGTAAACATAGGAATAGGGGGGGTATTCTGCATTAGTTAAGTACCAGAGGTGGAGTCGAGGACACAAGGCTTGCGGCCAAGGACAAAGACACAAAAAAAATCCTAGGCCAAGGCCAAGGACAGCCTTTCCGAGGACAGAACCTCTCGAGGCCAAGGACAGGAATGCTCGAGGCCAAGGCCAAGGACCAAGGACACAGGCGCAAGCGTTCTCCAAAAAAAAGGTCTTCAAAATTTTTTTTCAGGCGATCTCCAATTCATTGGCGTACCCAGAATTTTTGCTTAAGGAAGGCCTAGACCACAAATCACATGATATGACGTCATCAAAATTTTTCCAAAGAGAAAGTACTTGTGGGAAAAAGCTTTTGTAGGATAGAAGATCTGAAATCGTTGTTGCCTGTTTGCACGTCACCAGGATTTCGCAAATGAAGAGGGCTTAAACTAATAGTTGAAAAATGCAAATATCTAACTTTGGGAACGTGTTGAGAAAGCCAGTGTAACTCAAATGTATCACTGACGTGTGGTTGGTGCAAGGGCCCCCAGCCTCCGGAGGCTTTGGGGGCGAAGCCCCCAGCCGTTGGGCGATTTTTTGGGAAAAAAAAGCTGTTTTAATGCCATTGGATCACATTTTGCAAGTGTTCAGAGCCATTTGAAAGCACTAGATTTTCGACATTTGAAGCCAATCGAAAATATCAAATGTTTAATTCTCCTTTTACTTGCAATTTAAGTCCAAAACACGTTTAACATTAAATTTTAATTGTAAGTGATTTGGTCCTGGTTGGGGGAAGTAAGGTGCATTGTCTCTGGCTACATTTTAGCAGTAAATAGTAATCCACTCAAAGATTTTCTTTAGAGATTTTTATTTTGTCATGAAAATAACCAGTTAGGAGTATGCGCTCGCGAGGAGGCCCTGGCCCCCTCAATTGAAGTTCAATGATTCGTTCAATCAGCATTTTCCATGGCTAATTTTTTTTTAAAGTATTTTGTTCGTAAAACCGGCGAGGTTGGAGGTGAAATACTGAATTGTTTTTGAAAAATGGTACAATAGATGATTACGTCTACTAACCATGTTATTGCCGGGCCGGATTTACATCGCGCTAGGCCCCTGGCACTTTGGAGATTTTCATAACATCTTTCTGCCAAATATAGGTGAAGACCAAAAAAAAATCTTACGATTTCAGCTCGGGGCCCCTAGCTGGTCCTGCGTCATATTATGGTAAATACGGCCCTGATTAATGCATTGCGTTCACAAGAAGGATAGATGTGGGCCTGAAATAGCAAATTTTAGGACAAAAGCTTTCCATTTTCTTCGGGTTATACGTTTAAATTGGCTGGCAAAAATTGAATTGAGGGGGACCAGGCGCTCCTGGTCTTCAATATTGTTAATTAGTTGTACTGTTGTCAGCGAAAACTGCTAAAAAGAAACTGAAACTGAAGAAACAATAGGCTTTTTTGTCAGATTTTTGTCATTGGTGAAATTTCAATTGGGGGGCCTTCCCCTCCTCCCTTGCATACGCCTATGCTCCTAGTGAGGAAAACAATAAAGGTGTTCGCAAATTTTCCGCGAGGTTTCTGGCGTTTTCCAACGAAGTTTCAACTGTTCAAAAAATAGTGCTGTCCTCGAGCCGAGGACAAGGCAGTTTTTGAGGACTTGAGGCTTCGAGGCCAAGGCCAAGGACTTGACGTTTCGAGGCCAAGGACTTCAAAATGTGTCCTCGAGGACGTCCTCGAGGCCAAGGACGTCTTCGATGACTCCACCTTTGTTAAGTACCAATCTTTCCTCTCAAATATTTTTTCATTAGCCCCCCCTCCCAATTATTTTTCTGCATAAACTGTAGACGAAATAGATTACTCCGCGTGAATTTTATTGAATTACACGATTTTACAATTTACCAGCATCAAAATAAGAGAACTAAAATTTTACCATCAGCCACCTCCCAAATAGCCTATTTATGCAACCAGTTTAATCATGTTTGCACTGTCAATTTCTATACCACGTTTCTACAGCATTATTTTTTTATCAAAATAGCCATAAAATTAAGTTATTTTGCAAAAAATGCAAAATTTTCGAGCGCTGGGGGCTCCGCCTCTAGCCCCCTAAACAGTCCCCCCATCGCGAATTCCTGGCTACGCGTCTGAACTCAACTAGCCTAGCTCACTGATACGTACGGAAGTGGACAAAAGTAGAGCCGTGCTCTACTCGATAAGTACGTAACATTTGCGGATGCGCTATTCGGACGACAAAAAAAAACGGATGTGCGTGTACTGTTTGCAGATACGTACGTAAAAAAGCGGATGCATTTTCCAAACGTATAAAAAACGTAAGAAAAACGTATACTCAGTAAATTCACCTTTAATTCAACGGTGAGAAAATTGCTGCTCGCCGATCTAAGTTTTGTGGCTCTTGCATTGAATCGTATAATTACAAAAAAATTGAGATTATGCTTTTCAAGCATGTTATCTCGTGTTTGAAATTGTTTCATTCATCGATGTAATTTAGAGTGATAAAACAAGTATATTGTTTAATGTCGCTGTCAACCAACGTTATACCAGCTGTGATGACAATTTGCAGTATCAACAGTTCAAAGAATCAAGGTAGAATAATTTTCCCGGAGTTGTAAAACACTTAAAAAAGCGCAGCCAAGTGTGAATGTTGTTTTATAAGCCGGGGCTGCCCAACCCGAGGCCTGCGGATTACACGTGACCCGCAATCGCACGAGTGGCTTGTCCACAGAAGGTACAGCATCTCCAAACATTTTACATTCAATATAAATATTGTTTTCAAACTAGCAAACTTTTTAAATGTCTAGTTTTAATCCTTTGAACTGCCGCTTTCTTTAAAAGCATGATCGACAAAATATTATTGTCACGTCACTTTAATAAAACAACGCTCATTTTGCCAAGTTTGCTCGAAGGAGGTAGCAGCAGAATGAAGTTTCAAACTGTTAAAAAGTCCAGTAGATAGCAAGTGTAAGCCTTCTGTAGTAGCAAAGATAAGAGGGTTGTTTAGGTTGTTAGTTCCACAAGGACATTAGTAGTTCTATCTAACGCAGACTTTGGTTGACGGAGAGAACTTTTTTAAGCAGTGTTTTATGGCTATGTTAGACTTTGGTAGTGTTATATACTTAGTCTAGTTGCTGACAAGCAACAGAATGTTTAAATAAACGCTTGCAGTGGCGTAGGCCTTCGTAAGACTTTTTGATGGAAGGTTGCTCAAAAGGCGCTGTTCCCATTTAAGTTATCTCTGAAACTTGTAGTGAGGGCGGAGGAGGTTTGCAAAGTTGATGTAGCTCTTCAATCTCAAAAATTTTCGCGGCCAATGTTGGTGAAAAGCAAAATTAGGTCTTCCCGCACTTTAAGCTCATAATTTTGAGCAATTTCTGCCTATTTTGCGGAGTCGATTTTCTCATGGACTTTTCTATTGGCTTCTCCAATTCTCAACGGAGAGGTCTAATCCCCAAATCCCCCGTTGCTACTGCTACGCGACTGAAAGTGAAAACCAGGAATAGATCTATCACTAATGATCATCTGGAGCAGTGCATGCGCTTGGGTACTATATCGTTAGAAGCCGACATAGATTTTTTTAGTTCGGCAAAAACAAAAGTCAAGTGGCTCACTAACTGATTTTGATTGATATTATCAAAATAGACTTGCAATTAATTGGCGTTTAATTTGGTGAAAATGCATGTGACCTGCAATAACTCTTCTCCTGTAAAAATGGTCCGTAACAGCTAGAAGGTTGAGGAGTTTTTTTATAGGCCAAAGTTAACTGATTTTGAGGCTCACTGGTGTTCATGGTTTTCCGCAAGCGGCTCTTTCTTGGACCAACAATGCCCACCCCTGGTATACATATAGGCGACTGTTTGAAATCGAAAGAAAATAGAATTTACTAAAAAGTCCTTGATCTTTAGTTTTAATGTTGAAACCAGTAGCGTAGCCAGGGGGGCGGGGGGGCTATAGCCCCCCCCCCATTGGCATGTCGACCAAAATGCATAATGGGAAAAACACTACGTTTTCAGCACTTTTGAGGCTGTTTTATGCACTGAAGTGGACTAAATAGTAATTTAAAACATCTTTTGAAACATTTATTCAAAGGGGGGGGCTAATTTTTCAAAAATAAAACTAAAAATAAATGAAAACTTTGAAAAATGGTCAAAAATAAGCATTTAAATTTCATCACTAGTGTGAAAATGCTAAACATAGGTGTCATCAACAAATATACTATAAACTAAGGAATAGGGAAGGGGGGCTATTCAGTATTAGTTAATTACCAATCATTTCTCTCAAATCTCTTTTCATTAGCCCCCCCCCTAATTATTTTTCTCTGTAAACTGTATACGAAATAGATTACTCCGTGTGAGTTTTATTGAACTATTCGATTTTATAATTTAACAGCATCTAAACAAGAGAACTAACATTTTACCATTAGCCACCTCCCAAATAAGCCCATTTAGTGCCATCAGTTTAATCATGTTTTCACTGCCAATTTCTAAGCCGCGTTTTAAAAGCATTAGTTTTTAATCAAAATAGCCCTAAAATGAAGTTATTTTTGCAAAAAAATGCAAAATTTTTAAGCGCTGGGGGCTTTGCCCCCAAACCCCCAGCCTCCCGCGGCTGGGGGCTTCGCCCCCACACCCCCATTGGCCTCCGGCGGCTGGGGACTCCGCCCCCATACCCCCAACACACAGCCCCCCATTGCGAATTTCTGGCTACGCGCCTGGCTGAAACCCTGCCAAAGAAGTTGCAACTGCATTAATATTCTTAAGTTTTTGTTTAACTCAACCGTGAATCGAACCTGAGGTTACCAACAGACTTTTGGCGATCTTTCCAATAAGGCTACGAAATCATTTATTTCAATTTTAACTGACGACGAGAAAAGGTTTTTTGTCATTGTTATTCAATTGAAAAGTTGTTATACAAAACAAAGTTTTAGCATGGGTGTTTGTTTTTTGGGCTATAATTTTTGTAAAACACTATTAATTAATAGGATTTATTGCATTCTTTCTCCGTCACGAAAAAGTGTCGGCGGAGCTCTACTTTGGACAAATTCGCACCCGCTTATTACAGTGTAAAGTTTTTGATGATTTTTTTAAATTTTCTCCTACAAAATTTCTTCTTGGTTATGTTAAGCGCCGTAAAACGCTTTATCGGAAAAGAAAAAAGAGTTGAACTCAGCTCATGCGATTAAAATTTCACTAATAATGATCAATAACAAAGACAACTTCAAGCAAGCAAAAATGAATTTGTGTAATTTATTTATTAGTTGTATTTAAATAGAATAGAAATTCAAATTAAGAACAAATCACTATGCTGAAAATGTGTAAAACTTTAAGAACAGCCAGCTTTAACCAAAAGTTTACTGCATAGTTCTTGCAAAAAAAATGCATATTTCGTCGCGAAAAACTTAAAATTTGCAGAAACTCATAATAAAACACTACACTACACAATGTAATCGCTGCTCTGTATTTTGATCGGTATACACATAAATTAGTGATGCGCTTATTCAAAGTAAGTGCTCTTAAAGCCTGGCAAAAATACAATTGATAGAGTTACTATTTCTCCGAAAACTCTTAAGTTAAGGAGAACAAGCCAAACATAAGCAATACTTTTCTTCCGCGCATTTTTTATTTACTTGTCTAAGGGTAAGGATTAGGGTTTGAGTAAGGGTTTGAATTAGGCTTTAGTTTCGGTTAGACTTGGAGTTAGCTTTAGAGTAAGGGTTTGAGTTTGGGTTTGGTATTGGTCAAAATTTGAAACAGTCGATAAAAGTTTTGGTTAAATTGTCTTTTCCGAAATAAAATTCCGTAATTTTGAGCAAATGTTTCAACCAGGAGTCTAAAGATTTACCCCCGGTCTGGCTACAGCCCTGGACACGAATGCAGATAAAAATATTTTAAGACTAAGTTTCAAGATTGGCGGTCTCAATCGACAAATGAAAAAATAAATGATTTATTGGGGGAGATATTTTATGCAAATTTTAAAAGTGCTCAAGGATAAACAGGTATAGTATAAGTAAATAATGAAGTGACAAAAAAGCACATGAACTTAACAACAAGTAAAGCACATAAAGTTGCGAAAGTACATTTCTCGTTAAATTTGACTTATTTCTGTGATTTACTGCCCGTTAGAAACAAAAATGTTAAACGCAGTAAAGCAAAGAATAATTCAAGGGAGCAACCAAAATGCTGGTGAGAATTAAAACGAGCAATTCTGCTATCGTGGTGGTAGTTTATATAACGGTCGGGCTGTTGTGCCATGCAATAGCGTAGCCAGGGGGAGTGGGGGCGGGGGGTCTATTGGCATGTCAACCAAAATGCAGAATGAGAAAAACACTACGTTTTTAACACTTTTGAGACTGTTTTATGCACTGGAGTGGCCTAAATATTGATTTAAAACATTTTTTGAAACATATATTCAAAGGGGGGGGGGCTAATTTGTCAAAAATAGAACTAACAAATAAACGAAAACTTTGAAAAATGGTCAAAAATACGCAATCGAATTAGATTGCAAGAGTAAAAATGCTAAACATAGGAGTCATCAACAAATATACTATAAACTAAAGAATAGGGGAGGGGGAGGGCTATTCCGTATTAGTTAATTACCAATCATTTCTCTCAAATCTCTTTTCATTAGCCACCTCGCCAATTATTTTTGTCTATAAACTGAATACAAAATAGATTACTTCGTGTGAGTTTTATTGAATCATTAAATTTTATAATTTACCAGTATCAAAATAAAAGAACTAAAATTTTACCATTCGCTACCTCTCAAATAGCCTATTTATGCAACTAGTTTAATCATGTTTGCACTGCCAATTTCTAAGCCACGTTTTAAAAGCATTATTTTTTTATCAAAATAGCCCTAAAATTTAGTTATTTTTGCAAAAAAAGCAAAATTTTTAATCGCTGGGGGCTCAGCCCCCAGACCCCCGTGCCTCCGACGGCTGGGGGCTTTGCCCCCAAACCCCCAGCCTCCGGCGGCTGGGGGCTCCGCCCCCAGACCCCCAAAACAGCCCCCCATTGCGAATTTCTGGCTACGCGCCAGGTGCCATGCCATGCCACGCTATGTCTTCTAACTGTTTTCCTATGGGATACACTATCAAGATTGTCAGGACAACAGTTTCTGAAGGGGAGACGGAGGTTCATAGGTTCCTCTGAACTCGTCAGTATTGCTGCATAGCGCCCACTCAACTAGTTTTTAGAACGGCAGCACTGAATTAAACTTTCGTAATTAATTTACGCATGTAGCAATAAAAAAGAATAATACAAAATACAAAAACACAGATTACGCTAATCCTTCATTTCATCATTCTCTAAAAAATAATAAAACATGAAAAATGCACTCTATGACGTCACTTTAGTACTACGCCCTAGTTAAAAAGTCTTTAAGTTGAAAGGATTAAAAATA
Organism: Trididemnum nubilum; assembly: GCA_963965965.1. NCBI lineage: Eukaryota > Metazoa > Chordata > Ascidiacea > Aplousobranchia > Didemnidae > Trididemnum > Trididemnum nubilum. Next base: position 7,392,137 of record OZ014469.1, read on the forward strand.
ATTTGAGTATTGAAATTAGGAAACATCAAATTCTATTTTGTGTTAAAAATTGGTAATAAAAGATTATGATAGCATTGTTCATGTTTTGTTATGTTCATGCTCAGGATTCCGCGCTGTCAGCATTTAGGGTGACCAGAATGAACTCAAAGGATTGAAAAATATTAAAGACTTTGGCCCACAAACGTCAAAACATCACAATTAAATATTATTAACATCATAGTACAATCACGTTCTTGGGTTTAAATAGCCAAAAGTATGCATGCAAGGAGACATTATTTTCTCTAGCTTAAGTGATAGAACTGTAGACTGGCAATCCAGAGGCTTGAAAATGAAGCTTGGAGCGTGTTCATTGGGATGATACAGTTTATTTGAAGCAATATTTTTTATGTATTATCTTCATTGAAGTTGACGTTTTGCACCCCAGTCAGGGGATCATCATCAGAACAGCGATGTATTTCTTGTTTGCAAAAACAAAAATGAAACTAGAAAGAAAAGCACACTGCAACATCTTACCAGGAATAAACTCTTGTGACGTAACAAACAAAAAAATTGTACGACATTCGTTAAAATAACATGCAATATCGCAAAAAAATCATTACATCTGTCAAAAATGTTATTTAGTTTGTATTAAGTTACGTGTAGCCCACCAAAAAGATTCACTATCAAAAATACAACCCGAAAATTAATTCATAAAATATAGCAAGTTAGCGCCGTGAATTCCGTTTAAAACGTTTACTTCAGTCGCTCATTGATTTATGAAAAGCTCTTCGCTGTACGACGTTTGGTGTAATTGGCTCTCATTTTTTTAAATTTAGCTTCATTCTACGCTTATAAAATGATCAAAATCTACGATATGTCAGCACAAAGCGGACTTTTTGTTACACCCATTCTTTTGTCTGCATCGAAATGTTCACGTCTTTAGGTCTTTAAACTACGCTTAGTCTCCTGAAATATACTGTATTCACATTCACGACATAGAATTTTATACACAAGCCCACTTTTTTCAGACTCCACAATGCAATCATTAGGTTTGGCAAAAACAGCTGGCAACATACAATGTGGTTCTAAAGCCACTCCAATGCCGACTTTTGTGTTTCTTTCTATAGTGTCATTTCATTTTTGCGAACAAGAAATGCGTTACTGTTTTGATGATGCTCCCCGGACTGGGAAGCGAAACGTTAACGTGAATAAAAAAATACATCGGAGAAAGTTGCTTCAAAAACAATCCAGAGGCTGCACGTTCGAGTCCTGCAGAAGGACCACTGCTTGTTTTAGTAGTCGCAGTTTTGGTGGCTCTTGCCTAGGCTTCCACGCTGGTAGCCTTTAGGCCACAAAGCACTCAAATAATTAAAAACTTATAAAATGTTGGGATTTCTAAGGCCTGCTAATTTCAGTCTCAAAATAAGCCAAACTCCATCAAATTTTAACTTTATTAAGTGTTTAAAAACAGTTATTTTGAATTAAATTATCGGTTGTCTCGATCTAGTATAACGTAGCCGGCGCTGTCTGCAGATATTTGCGTTTGTGCACCCAGAAGACCGACGTATGTGGGTAGCTCGTATTCATTTTGTGAAAAGGTTTGATCATATCCCAGGAAAGTAGAAGTGAGCATTTCTGGTTGAAGATGGTTGATGCTTTGGTTGGTTGTAGGTGGTTTGTAATTTGTTTGTGCTGATTGGCTATTTGGTGCTGGTTTTGCATTGGTGTACTGTTGCATACTACAATACTGGGGTAAAGTTAGTGTAGATTTATCCTGTGGACTAATACGCCCATCTCTATCTTTATTCTTTTGGATTTGGTCGTAAACGTGGTGCTCGATATTAAGGGCATTCGCGGTAGTTGACTTCGTCTTACAATCAATGTTGGATCGTCTTTTTTTTCCACACCAGTATGACAGTGAAATCCCAAAAATGAAAAATATACCAACGCCAACACAAATGTATACGTAAACACTGATGTTGTCGAAGTCTGTGAATGAAAATTGTTTGCATTCAGAAAAATAATTTATGCCATTGCATTGTTCTTTCATAATTGCTGGTTGATTGGAGCACAATTGGGGATCAGCTGATTCACTACCGTCGCCATATAAGCACCGTCTGCTTCTTACTCGTTCTCCTGTTGAGCTGCATGCAATAACTTCACATGGTCCTGCTTTACCCCATGGACCCCAAAGCGGTTGACATTGAGTTTGTTTAGTAAAATTTCCTTCACAATATTTTGGCTGAACTCCATTCCCATTGCAATCCGCACAAGATCTTGCAAACGTGGTTAGAGCAGATGATGAGCAGTTAGAAGTTTCAGTCCAGCTTGACCAGTAAAGTTTGTTGCAGTTTTTGTAGAAGTAAGGAAATTGACCAATTTCTTCCCATTGTTCCCATTCTCTATTGCCACCACGATAAACCCCGCGCCTGTATCGCACTTTTACAGTCAGCGGTACTTCATTGTCATAAATGCATTCCAGATTGCAAAATCCGATTCTATTTGCAGTATTATTGCAGTCCAGTTTACAAGTTTCTACGCTGGTTGTAAAGTTGAGTTTTTGCTCTAGTTTACCCTGATCTTGTCTGCTATATCGAAATCCTTGACTAGCGGACAATTCAATCGCGTCTTCGTTTCGGCATTGGTATTGCATGGTTTTGTGCAGGTCAACCTGAACCATGGTTTTTGACAGCGAGAAATTTGTTAATATCAAAAACGACCAAGATCCTTTTTCTGTGACATTTTTAAGTGGTGTCCAAGATTGTTTCGGGCAAATAATTTCACTTTCTGAGATACCAACAAAGATAATAAAAAACGTAATTGTTTTGGTCATTCTTTAAATTTGCGTGCACTAAGATAACTAAAGACAGAATACTTTAAAGTGAGTTTATTCAAGAAAAACTACACATAAAAAAAATAAGCAAAACAATTAATAACGCACTGCAAGAAAACAAACTTTCAACTCTGTCTCATTTTGAAAAAAAGTAGTTACAACTTGCTGTCGTCATTGGTAGAAGATAAAGTTTGCAAAATCGCTTTTAAATAATGTACTGTAATGATAGTCGACTGACTGCTTAAAACCCAAGCTTGCGCTTTCAATAGCTATTCTACCACTACTTGTTTTGCTTATCTATTTCTTTTTCGATACACGCATTTGCAAATTTCTTTAAAATTAGACTGATTAAAAACTTTGGTTTTCTTGCTAAGCGTTCGGTATATTCTTTTTTATTTTTATACTTAAAAAGTTTTGTACTTTGGGTAATGTTGCATAACAATACTGGCAACGATTCAACCTTGGACAAGGTTCGAAAAATTAAAACACTTTCAAGCAAACACTTTTGAGAAGACATGCAACAAAATAAACAAAAATTAGCTACATAAGCCCTTCTAACGACTATAGCTACGAGCTTTGTCGCAGGTTAGATCATTGCAAGTGCTAATAGTAATTTTTCAAAAAAATTTTTTGCGTTTCTTTCGGCCTTGTTATTTTATGTTGTTAAAAAATCCAAATTTAGTTCGTTTGTTTTTCGGTCATTGACTTAATTTTTTAGTAAATTACCGAAAACATATTAACCATTTTGGTCTCAATAATCCCAAAAAAATTGAAAAAGTTCTGCCAATATTTAAACACATTCCCGAAAATTGCCCCCTTGCAATCGCAGAAATGATCTCAAGATTTTTAAAATAACAAAAAATTTACAAAATTAAACATTTGACTTGAAAGTCTAATTGAAAAATAAACCCAAGACTCAGATATCTGCCAATAATTTGCTTTTCTATAAGCATTCTCATCAATTTTTTAAAGTTTTTACTGCACTCTTATCAAAAAGTTTTTTTCTGTTCTACCACAGCTTTTAGCTTTTTTTATACAGCTATAGTGCAAGTTTTTACAGCGCTCATGCAAAGAACAAATTTGATGTGCAAATTATGCTTCACAAACGTACTAAATATATACCTGTCTCAAAAATCGAACCAAAGATTGCAACATCCATATTCAGCAGTATTTTGTGGATCTCGTTTGCAACTACAGCTTTATTTTATCGCTGCATCACAGGCCCAGCATGCTTACTTAAAAGTTGAATTTCTTTGTTTATTATTATATTTGCTAGAAGAATTTTTGTTATAATTGCAAAAAAAAAAAAAAAAAATTATAGCGAAAAAATAACGTAAAAATTTTTCACATCTTCATTGCTAATATTACTAGTTTCCATTGCTTTTTAAAGCTTGGTTATGATTCTTTGTTTTGTAATATTAACCAGGGCCGTAGACAGAGCTTATTCTATCAGATAAGGCTCACAAATTACAGTTGGAAAACTACTCCAGAGTTTTAAACGGGCCGACTAATTTAAGCCCTAACCCGGTCAGCTCCAGAAAACTAATTTGAAGCAAAAGTCATGCCCGAAAATACTCGAAAGTTAAGCTAGGTTTGAAAAATTTAGCAATGTTGCCAAAGTATTATGATTATATTTTTGTGCACCGAAGACAAAAAGCACGTACATCTCATCCCAGAATTAAACTCCAAATTTTGTCAACTTTAGGCCCTAACCCGGCCCAAAACCAAACCCGACCCGAAAAGCCCTCGTCGACTTTCAACTTTGAGCTGGCCAATGCTATACAAAAAAAAAGTTCACTTGCAGCTAGCGAGACTAAATTATTGGGCAAAAGAAACGAACGACCTTCGAGCCTGCTTATTTTGTATGTGTATCTGCTAGGCGCAACCATTATAGTTTTTGCTTTTCTAAGACTGCTTCAGCCCACCCTCGACCCTTCTAGCGACGGTTCATCTTGTAATTATAAAAGTCTTTAAAAATCAAGCGGTAAAATTGCTTGAAACAACATGATTGACATGTTAAAATATACTAAAAATCTGGAAAATTTGCAAAGTATTGGGTGCTCCAGCTTTTTTTCGTTTCGGAATAAAATATTGAAGTAGAAATACATAAAAGGTCATTAATTGCAAACCCAGGAATTTAATTTCATTCCAAAACTTAAAAAAATCTTAACCCTAACGTTTATTTTGAAGCAATGCATGCCCATTCAATGCCGAAAAATGACACAAAAAATACACTGTAACCAACAAAAACTAAACCGAAAAGTCAAACCGATATGGTTTTACACTGAAGTGGCTTTGAGCAAAAATCAAATTTAAAGAGTTCAAATTGATGAAGACATCTACGACCAATACAAAAAACTTTTTACTTCTTTATGAGCAGCATTTATTTGTGCTAAATTTGAAAACATAAAGCGTAATTTTCCCTCACATCGTTCAGTATTTAAGCTTTTTGAAAACAAAGCCAGCACCCATAAAATTTCGGACACAGTAAAACCCAAAAATTAATCTCAGTGTAGCTTTCGATAAAAAATTCTTCGAAAACGAAGATTAAATTTCTATCCTCATATCACCAAGACTTTTCAGATACTAGTTTGAAACTGATCCCTATTTTACATTTCGCACAGTACATAAATGCAAAAACTTTACAAACTCTGCCAGCAAATATATTAATGTGCAATAATTTATATACTGTTGAAATTAATTGAAAGGTCATAACGTCAGATGACAATAAGTACTATTTTCCTGCCAACAAAAAAAATACACGATCCAGCCAAAGCCATATAACTACTTCCGACTTTTTTTACTTCAGTTGCAATGTCCAGCTCTTAATCATTTTAATTGGATTTAAATATTCGATTGGAAAGAACAATTTTACTTAACTTTGTAATTAGCGCAAAAACAAGATCATGATAAAAACCTCTGCTAATTTTTGATGTTCTCTCGTCTATTTCTAACCTCAATCACTTTAGCTTGAAAATGACTTAAGATGTAATTGAAACTTTTTTAAATAACATAAAAACCCTACAGTCATTCATGATTTTGTTTGTGTCAAAATCATCAAGTTTGTTCAACCGAAGGGGCATTTAATTGGATTGAAAATCGACAAAGAACATTGCAATTTGTAATTATGAAAAACATTACTAAAAAATTGTCAAAGAAATAAGCAAACGTAAGAACAAAACAAACCAAAACTCTGCTTCATATCAGTTTGCTTGATGCGGGTTTTGGTGTTATACTAGCACGTATTCCAGGTTGTGTTTTTTATGCAGTGGATGGCATTGTTTTTAAATTGTGATTTAATTATAAGCAAAAACGAGATGAAGAAAAAGCGTAGTTTTAGATTTGTGAAATCAATAGAAATTCTGGTCAAAAATTAAAATCATTTTGTCTTTTAAATGGTCATTTAAAATCATTTTGTCATCTAAATTGTCATTTAAAGTCATTTTGCCATTTGAAAGCAATGCTCATGATTTTTTGTGTTTTGGTTGACATGCTTTTAACTTGCCTAGGCATAATAGTTTCAAATTCAAATTATGAGCTCTTAACGTTGAACTATTTTTGATTATGTCATTGCAATTGTCTTCACAAAAGTTTAAAGTAAAATCGCCATTTTCAAATTTTCATAAAAAGCTATCTCAAATACATTCAAACTATTAATGATATTACGACAGATTGTTGTGAACTATAGCACTACCGTACATTATTTTTCTTCCTCGCTATAGCACTATCTCGAATTATACCCAAAAATGCATTATTAATTAGTTCTCTAATTAAAAGCTTAAAGTTTCCTTTTTGAAAAAGGCACAACAATGTGTAATATTCGAATTACGCAGATTAGCTCCCAAAGTAGACCTATATCCAATGGAGGTCGAGCAAGATCCCTCTTAATTCGACCCCACCCTCTTTTGAAAAATATTCAGTCAAAATGCGCAGCAGCGTGCAGCCAAGAGCAAAAACCAGAAGTTGAAACTTTATTGCTTTCAGAGCTTAAAAACACTGGTTTTGTTGTTTAGTGGCATACAGTCGAATTAAATTTTAGCACAAAAAGCATTTAAAACTGACAATTGTTGCCATAAAGTTTCAAACTAACATTTAGTGAGTAAAAGATTTGTTACAAAAAATATTCTTGAATAGAACCACACCTTCAACTCTTCAAGAAAATTGAGTTGCACAAGCATTCTTTTAAATGATGCTAAAAATGACATACTAAAAAAGTAATCATGATATCTCTTTTAGCTTCTGGTGACTGGAAAATCACTCTCAGATATAGTCTACACAAGGACGTATCCAAAGTAGGACCAGCTGGGCCAAACCTCATCCGAAAATTCTTTAAAACCCCTTAACATTGGCGCAACTAGTAGTTTAAGTCAAACGGGGGGGGGGGACTTTTTCTTTTTCTAGGTGGAGAAAGCAAAAAGTTTTTATCCTAAATTTGATGCTTTTTTTATGCCAGGCGAAGGTCAAAAACCATACACAAAAAAGGAATACTGTTATCCGTGTCATTTTTATTTTTAGATGAAGACTTTTCCCACTTTTGTTGCTTACTTTTTTCCAGAAATTTTTTGCAACTGTAGGCCCATGTGTAAGGGAGTCCCTGTGGGGCAAAAAAAAAAATAAAGGTCTAACAAACATTTGTAAAATGTGTATTCTTTTCCATACCTCCGCATGTAAAATAGAGCTACGGATACCTGTTGTAATTATGATGTAAACCTCTTCCTTTTATATTATACCCGGAGGAATGTCGCTGGCCACATCTCATAACCCAAACAGTCGTCTTTTTAAAGCCGTTGTTGAACTTACTTTTTTGAAAGACAATTTTAAAGCGTTCAGCAAGTCCAGCATCAACACCGATTGGTACTGTTTAGCATACTGATGATTGCAACACCAATATTGATGCTGTTAAACATATAACTGACATCAGTCGAGGTACCTCCCACTGATGTTAAATAAAATTCAAACTCTTTTTTGCTTGATTTCTTTATTGTGATCTGTATACGATTTCTATGTAAAGTTTTCCGCAATCCAAAAATTTATAGCAATAATATCGGTGGAAGGGTCCTCGCTCTTTTTATTTTAGCGAGGAACCTCTGGCAAAGAAAGTGTTACCGCAAAATTTTTAAGTTTTTGTTTAACCCACTTGTGAGTCAAGCCCAGGTTTATTGATACAGTCAGTAATGTAGCCAGAGGGGGCTTAAGCCCTCCATTGGCCTCTCAACCAAAATCCAGATCAAAGAGAATACCACGTTTTTAACACTTTTTACTTTGTCTTCCGCATTGGTATTGACTCAGAAGTGATTTAAAGCACATTTTGAGGAATTTATTAGGAAGAGCTAAATTGACGAAAATAAAACTCACAAATCAATAAAAATTTGAAATATGGCCGAAAATAAGCAATCAAATTTATTTGCTTGTTCAGAAATGCTATCAAAGGTTTTATCAAAATAGATATAAGCTCAGGAATAGGAGGGCGGACAATTCAGTATTAGTCAATTTCCAATCACTCCTTCTAAATCTCGCTCCATTAGCCCCCACCCCAATTATCTTTTTATGTAAAATACAGGGTGTCCGTAAAGTTTGTATACAGTTACGTTTAATGAAAAATGACACTTTTTATAGTGTTTATAAAATTTTGGAAATGCTGTACCAAAGGAGTCAATCATCACAATGTTCAAATTGTAAGCCCTCGGCTTCAATACACTCTCGACAACGAGACAACTCACTGCGACAAACAACAAGTCATGATCAAAGTTAGCAAATGCGTAAATGACAAATCGTCTAAGATCTTCAACAGTTCTTGGCTTCCTTGAGTACAAGAGGTCTTTGATGATTTCCCAGACACAGAAGTCCGTGGGCGTTAAGCTGGTGACCTTGGAGGAAATTCAATGGGGCTTCGCCTGCCAATCCATTTATCGGGAAACGTCTCATCCAGGAAATTTCGGACAGCTCTTGCAAAATTGAGTTTTTAAGAATGGTTGGTAGGCCAGCAAATCAATGAAACTGTATATTTTTAGAACTGACGCCAGACTTTCTATTTTTGGAACTGATGCTAGACCAGCAAACTAAAATGTCTTGTGACATTGTTAGGGCATGATAACGGCAAATTGTTCTCTTGCTGACGTGCTAACTTACCGCATACAAACTTAACGGTACTGTATACAAACTTTAAGGACACCCTGTATACTGTATAGAGGAGATGGATTACTCCTTGTGAATTTTGCTGATTTATAGGATTTCATGATTTACAGTACCAGCTCGTAAATCAGAGAATTAAAATTGAGTTGAAATTTCACCATTAGCCACCTCCCTTGACCCATTTAGTATTATCATGTTTTTGCCCAGCTAATTTTTTTTTTGCCAAATTTGAAAGGATTAATTTTTATCAAAATAAGCCAAAAATTAATTATTTTTGACGAAAATTTGTAAAACTTTTGAGCGCTGAAGGCTTCGCCCACAGATCTCCATGCCAACTTCGAGCTTCTTGCATTGATTTTGAATTCGGAATTGAATTGGATTTGAAACTGAATTGAATTCGGAATTTAATACAACCCGTGATTTGGAATTTGGAACTCAATGTAACCCGTGATTTGAAATTCGAAGTTTAATAAAATTGGATTCGGAATTCAATGCAACCCGTGATTTGACTGCTTTTTGTCAGCGACATTTAGCTCTAGCCATATGCAGACGTTGTGAATTACTTTGTACCTTTAAGGGAAAGTTTCTAGGAGGTTTTTGATTGAATCGTCGTTAACCCACATCCAGTTGGATCAGTCCATTGGCCCCAAGGAGTAGAGAGCGAATAGTCTGTGTTTACGTGACCAGCTGATTTTTCATAAAGGTCAAAGTGTTTGGCTGAGAAAAAAATACGAGCATAATGTATCAGCGAAATTGTGTGATTTTGCTACGAAATATATTGCAAGATATTTGACCAATATTTTCAACAGTTTTTATTCAGTTAAATGGCCAAATTAAAATTTACGTTTAAAAAATATTTCCATTGTGAATTTCAGAAGTTTGCTGGCAAAAGCAAGATTTTGCAATAAAGTTCAATCATACCGTAGAGTGCAAATCAACGATAGCTTAGTTGCTGGTAGAGCGTAGGGTTAAAGGTTAAAAGTTGCTAAATCCCAATTCGATTTCAGAATTGGCAATGCGTCGTTGCGTTCTTGGATAGACACTTGACATTTATTTCCCGTTAAGATTAAACAGTCTACCACTTGCGGTCAACCAGCCTGACAAAACGTTTTGCAAGCAGAACCCAAAAAATGTGCTCTACGTTGATGTGGTTATAGACAGACATAAATTGCTGTATTATTTTACACGCGTAAATAAATCAGCTTATAATGAAGGAAAAATCAACAACTTATTTCATGCGCAACGCTCAATTAACACGATTTTATACAGTACAAGGCCGATAATGGGTGCACATTACACGGGAAATCTTGTTAAAAACAAGTACATCCCCGACTAAAATTATTTTCAAGTCCATAGACATTTTCAGCTATGCTATGTGCATCATCAGTAAAAATTTGAACAACCAAAATATAAAGAGCGTACGTCGAAAAAGAAGGTGAAAGTTACTCCAATCTCAAGCAAATCTGTCTAGAAAAGAGTACTAATGTTTCAGCATTACTTGTACTTAGCGTAGTAACTTTTTTGTGCGCAAGTAATACATTTGTGAGTTCATTTTTATTGGCAATGAATATAACATAGCCCAAAACGTCTAAATGGATATTGATTGTTAATCAAGTTTGTAGCAGTTTTACTCATGGACAGTGATCCATTTTTTTTTTTATTTACAGTAAAAGCTGCAAAGGCTCCGGCTTATATCACATTGTTGTTCCAAATTTAATATGTAATTCTTACAACAAAATTGAAAAGAGGCTCCTTTCAAAAGTTACATTGCGAAAGCAATCGAACAAGCATTACATTAAAAAAAAGCATTACGGTACTAAAAAGCAGTCAAAAAAATTCAAAATTGTATACCTAAGGCAGCTGTTTCGCCTATTTTTAGGGCTCATCAGTTATGCTAAGCAAGGCCAAAAGGACAAATGTTACTACGATAAAATTTAAAAAAAATAAATAAAAAGGTTCAGCAAGAAAATAATTAAATATCTGCATATAAAATTCTCTCACAAATCAATCGTTACCAAACAAATTACGCCAACAATTAATTTTTTCGAACTGAGATTGTTGCCAAAGGAAACACTATAGGCTTCAGGGTGCAAAACTTACTGAACTTTTTCCTAATTAAACTAGATTCCAGGGTATTAATCTAACTCAAATCCTTATAAACTTCCTGTTCGCATTAATAACGAGATTTTTTTAGAAGGCGCTACCGAACGAAATACTCGCTAACGGCAAGAGGTCAAGTGTTTCCCAATGTACGCCAACGATATACTTGGCAAGAAATCAGACCTTGTCAAAACTTGATTTCTTGCCAAGTATATCGTTGGTGAATATTGGAAAACATATTTTAACCAAAACGCAAAGAACAATTTTGGACGGACCAAAAATCTGTTTACAAAAATTCAAGCTCAAATGAGCTTATTTTCTGGAACAAATAAGTTGAGAGCATTGCAATAAAATTGCTATTTTGCTCATCCCGAAAATTTGCTGTTGGCTATGCTTGGATATGAGGACAAGACTGTAAGAGCAAAAGCTGTCAATGTTATTCAGAAAACCAGATAAGCTGAAGAAGAAAATCAAGAAGGGAACGAGACCCATTTCGAGAATTTCATCTACCAAGTTGTAACTTTGCACAAACATTACACGCTGATCTAACAATACTTAAAGACAACGGTCGTTGAAGTGGTGGCACCTATCTTACCCATACGTAAGAGGATATTTAGTGTTACCAGGGCTTCCATTTAAAATCAAACGTTGCCCAGATATCTAGCCATTTATTAAGCAACTGCTTCACTTAACTAAATCATACAAAGTCTGTGGTACGTGCAGTGAAGTTGACAACAACAGCAAGTGGACGAATTGCTGGCTCAAAAAGACAGGTTGGTGAGGCACTGGAGTGCTATTGCTGGAAAAAAAAGCAATGGATCGAAAAAAATACTACGTCACAAGAAAAGCTAGCTGCTTATGCCAGTCAATAAAATCAAAGATGCCGTTGCAATTTACATTGCATTAACTGTATTTTTTCTGTAATACATTATTTCATGCAAACAGTTGTACTAAAACTTGAAAGAAAATGTTAAAAATTAATGTACTTGTAAAAAACTTGAGTTGTTAAAAAAAGTTAAAACATTATGAGCAACTCTAATGCTAAATTAAAGACTACCATTGTCTTTCTCTCTGAAAAACAACAAAAGTGAGTACCAACAATGCATAATATCTAACACTAGTAATACCAATTTTATGAGCATTCTAAAATTTGAGGGAGCGCGTTTCAAAAAAGCCTCGGGGGGAGTATCTAAATGAGGTCCAAATTCAAAAAAAAATTGGATTTCCTTTTTTTCGGCTCAAGGTAAAAATCTAACACCCATGCAAGTTGAAATCAAAAAATGACCCTAAAAGAGTCTGTCCTATTAACGCAGGCGTAAAAACTTTGATTAAAAACTAAGTTATTGTTAATGGTGACAGAGTGAAAGAAGTGTTTACATTCATTACGGTAATACGTGATAATTACTTCGACCCAAGCACACCCCCAACACAACAAAACGTTTGTGTGTTGCGGAACAGAGCAATGCATTGACTTTGTTTTGCAGCACTACTGAATGAGGTCAGACAAACGCCCTAAAACAAATAAATTAATATAGAATAGAGTTTCTAGACAGAGTTAAATTAATGTAAAGTTTCTAGACAGAGTTCATGTGATAATAAAAATAGTGAAAAAAGTGAAAGTTGTTTCAATAATTTCAATTTGAACGACCGTAAAAAGCTCGTCAAAATTTATGCCAATGCAGGAAAAATTACGGACGAAATGCAAAATCTACAAAACATGTTTAAAGGAACCATAAAAGATGTCCCTCAACTTAAAGTCAAAAATGAACTGCTTAAGCAAGCAGTAAATTTAAGCACTTACGATGTTGCAAGTCCACAGCAGCGTTTCCCAAACTTTTCTCTAATAGCGCACCCCTAACTAACTTACTAATTATCAAACTCCCTCTTTACAAAAAAGTAAAAGCGAATTTATTTTCCGTTACCGACGATCACAACCATATGTTTATTTAACTCTAATGAGAAGGATAAGCTTGGTGCAAATTCATCAGCTTCTTGATATCCGGCTTCATTTTAGTCAGAAACAGTCGTAAATCTCCCCGTCTCACTATGTCGAGGCGATTTTTTTTGTTATCCAGAAGCGCTGTGACGGCACTGAATGCACGCTGTACTAAGTATGAGCTGGAAATACAATGAAAAAAATTTTTACTCGATCCCACATGTGAGAATATTTCACTTTAATTTTGGACTGCAACCAAAATGATTGATACGAGATACTGAATTTTGTTTTGAGTTCAAAATCATTTTGCAAGGTTGTAAGTTCCTCTTCAAGAATCCCTTGCTCAGAAACATCAATGAATGGAACGATTATCCAGTTAAGAATCTCCAGTTGAAATTCATACTGAAATCGAATTTCGATGTCTTCATGCAGTTTCCTAAATATGCTTGCTGTACGTCTCAACATCAACATTATGAATGCCTTTGTCGCTAGTAGCAAGCAGCGGCGCCCGCAGAATTTTTTTAAGGTGAGGGGGGCAAGCGGAGTATTTGTTATCTACTAGATCAAATAAAACTTTACAACTTTTTTACTCGAGCCCTTAGCAAAACTCGAAGGGTTTTGCTAAGGGCAGGGGCGCCAAAACCCGAGGGAGGATGGGTGGGATATATCCCCCTGATAATTTGACTGTATCCCCCCAATAATTTGAGTTTGGTCTACATCTGCATCCCTCCAATAATTTGACTCTGGTGTGCATCTGAGCTCAGGTCTCCACTTGAGTTCGAAGAAAAAAAGTGTTCCATTTTTAGTGAAGACCTTTTTTTTGGTTTTCAGTTAATTTGCTCACTTGAAAAAATCGTAGTCGAGGTTCATTCCCCCCAATGTTGAAAAGAGGGCAAGATCGGGGTAAAATTGCAAACTATCCCCCCAAATGCTCAACAAAGATTGGCACCCCTGGCTAAGGGGCTTAAACCAAAAGTTAAAATGATCCTATTCAAAAAATGTTGCAAAATGGCGGCATGTTGAACAAACTGATGCAATTCAAGCATTCTTGATTAAAGTGTATTATGGATGGGGGTCTTAGGGCTAAGCCCCTTGTCGCAATGCAATTTTCGCAATTTCTTGAAAAAAATATAACCATTTTAAGGTCATTTGGATCACATTTTGAACGTTTTTGAAGCCATTGGAAAGAACAAAGTAGCTGAGATTAAAAATCTACTTGAAATTCTTAGATTGACCAGCCCTTTTAGCCCTCTTTAATTTCAGATTAACTTCAAACAACGTTTAAACGCTCGCATATGTAAGTTAAGTTTTTCAAGTGACTTAGATAAGGAAAAGAAGAGGCTGAGTTCCCTTGGTCCTTTTGGTTGCGCACTGACTGCAACCTGAATTTTGTTAAAAATGAAATTTTTTGCTTGAATAATGCCTCAATTGGGCAGCGCGCCGAGCAAGCTGGTGCAACTAAAGTTTATCACAGACAAGGTTCTTGGAACAAAACCCTAACTGCTGCGCAATTTTGTAATGCTTCAGAAAAAAAAAGCCATTTTAAGACTATTCGAATCAAATTTTTGTATCTTTTTCGAGCCATTTAAAAAACTAAATTGATACAATTTAAAAGCCATAAACCCTTACGTTACTCACAGATCAAGTCCAAAACTTGTTGTAATTAAAAAATATAAAGCTGAATAGCCATTCCTATACCTCATATTTTTTATGAAGCTTACGTTAAGCATTTTGCATAAAGCGATCAACTTTGACTGCTTAATTTTAGCCATGTTTTGAAGTTTCTATCGATTAGTTTGTAGGCTGTGTTTTTGACAAGTAAGTTAATGTCACCCCCACATCCAAAAAAATAATAAATGTCTCAAAAGTAGCTTTGGATCACTTTAGAGTCCATATCATGGCAAAAAAACTGCCTCAGAAGGGCAAAAATTGTGGCATGTTTCTTGTTGGGCTCTTTGGTCTACAGGCAAATGCAGGGGGGGCACAGACCCCTGGCTAAGCTATTGATAACAAGTTTGGTTTTGATTTCGGTTTCAGAGCAAATTTAATTTAATGGCGGAGTAATCATTATTTTAATGTTTATATAAGCACAGCGTAAATTTGAAATATTAAACGCTGTATTGCATTTAGATCCTGATAAGGACTCAACGACACATGCTGAAATGGTTGATAAACGTTTGCTTTTAATTACCTAATCAAGCAATTTGATGCTTAATCCTAGAGTGTTGCTTACGCTCGCTTTTAAGAAAATTCTGTATAATAATTCACGTAAAATGGGCATCCTGTTCTTCTTGCCCCCCAGTGGTGTTGCTATGGATGGTGACATTTGGGGCGGAATTTCGTGGTGTCACCATCTATAATGTATAGTTGCAAAAGGTTATATTTTAAAGATAGCGGTACTACTTCATTATTCTAGATAGCGGTTGTTATTTGACTAGATTAATAAATTCTCGTAGTATAGTAGGATTCTAAAACTTCGAGGTATGAGCAGCACACGTTTAGCATCAGGCGCGTAACCAGAATTCTGCAAAGGTGGGTGGGGCTGTTTCGGGGGTTCGGAAGCTCCGTCCCCATCGGGTGGAGGCTATTGGAGGTCTGAAAGCGGAGCCCCCAGCACTCAAAAATTTTGTATTTTTTTGGCAAAATTAACTTATTTTTTGGCCTATTTTGATAAATGCTCTTCAAATGTGGCATAGAATTTAGAAGTGCAAACACATGATTAAACTGGCTGCATAAATTGGCATTGGCTATGTAGGAGATGGCTAATGGTAAAACTTCAGGTCTCTTATTTACAAGCTGGTACCAAAATCATAGTTCAAAGACACTTGCAAGAAGTAATCCATTTCGTCTATATTTAATGAAGAAAAATAATTGGTGGGCGGCTTATGGAACAATATTTGAGATTTGAAGTGATTAGTAATTAACTGGTAATAAATCGCCAGTTAGCCACCCTCCCTATTCCTGAGCTTGTATATTTATTTATGAAACCTATATTCAGCATGTTTCAACCAGCGATCAAATTTGATTGCATAGTTTTGGCAATTTTTCAAAGCTTTTACTGATTTGTAAGTTCTATTTTTGATAAATTAGCGCCCTCCACTAAATAAATTTCAAAAGATGCTTTGAATCATTTTTTAGTCCATTTCACTGTCAAAGGTGTTGGGAGAAAAACTTTTAGAAGGGGGCCAATAAGAATAGAGCAAGTATTAACTACCAAACATGGAAGAATTTTTAAAATTTTGGAGGTTTAAGAGAGAGTGTATAAAATTCTAAAAAGGGCATGCCTCCCTTACCCACGCCCATGTCCACTGTTCTAAACATTTCCAACAAGATTAAACATATTGTTTTCTTTTTTGTTCAAACAGTATCATAAAATGGTGTCACCCCAAAATGGTGACACTTGGGACGCCCCCCCTCTCTAGCGACGCCACTGCTGTCCCTGCCTTTTGCATCAAGGCAAAAACAGCGAAAAATCTCCATAAGAAATTGTTTTTCAGTTTAGATAGATATATTTAAACTTATTTTGCAAATTTAAACGTAAAAAGTACTTGACATCTTAATTTCTGGGGAGGGGGCAAGTGCCCCTTTTGCCCCCCTGTGGGCTCCCCTGGTAGCAAGTTGTTGCAACTTGCAAGCTTACTTTGTCTAGATGAATTTTTGTTAAATGCTCGGAAAGTCTGATCGATTTCATTGCTTCATTATAAAACACTTTAGATTTAGAGACATTTGACGTCAATAAAAATCTTTACTACTTGAGCTAGAGAGGATGTCTTCTAGCATGCTTAATTAATTAGTGGAGCAGTGGACGGGTAATTCAAAGGCTGCAGGTTCGAATCCTGTGGGAGGATAACTTTTTCTCATTGCTTGTTGCAAGTAGTTACCGTTTTGGTGGCTCTTCCCAAAGCTTTCGCGCTGGTAGCTTTTAGACCAGAAGCACGAAAACGATTAAACATTAAAATTCTGGCATGCAAACGTCAAACCATCACAACTAAATTGTTATCAACATCATTGGGCAAAATTAAGCAAACGAGGAGATATCCTATCTAGCTCAAGTGATAGAGCAGTAGACCAGTAATCCAAAGGCTGCAGGTTTGAATCCTGTGAGAGGATGATTTATTCGCATTGCTTGTTTTGTGTATATTTGCCGTTCTGGTGCTCTTCCCTAAGCTACCGCGCCGGTAGCGTTTAGGCCAGAAGGAGGCAAACGATTAAAGTTGCTTCATATTGCAGAAACCTTCGCTTCCTTTTTACGGCATTTATATCGTATGGGATATACGCTGTTTTGATTATGGTTGTATAAATTTTTACTCATGATAGACTTACCATAGTTGAAGCATCTTAGGGCTTCAAATTTTAATCAGGGTTTTGTTGTTTTGAACTAAGGTTTTCCGTGTAAGACGCAATAATTCAATTAAAGGACGGATGTTGAGCGCCGAGCATGAAAATAAATTGTTTATTTGCTTTATCATAAAGCCGACTCATTCACCTAAGCATTTGAACCGAGTATTCCGCGTCTGTCAAACCACTCTTTCAACATAGAGCACCAGTTTCTATGGTTCTGTTTGTCAGTCTTTCGTAAGAATGAGCAACCGTAATCTCAAGCTTGCTGCTTGACACTAAATGGAAAGAAACGTTAAAGGTCTTACTCATGGACATAACTACAAATTGCCAGTTAAGAAATCGAAAAGGTATTCAGCAATTGCCGATCGCTAACCCGACGTGCTACCAAGTGCGAGATATTGCTGACTGGTTTCAATTAAAATTCCAATGCTTTTATTTGTTGATTTTTTTGTGCGCGGTAAACGATTCGTAAAATTTTGAGAGGGGCTAAGACAAGGTTCAAAGCCAAGCAATTCCCCAACTGAGAGTGCTCTAACCACTTGCTGAGCTTAAATAAACTTCAATTAAGCGGGTGCAGGACAAGAGCACTTGGGACTGTCATATTGCCATTAAATCATTATTCATTTCGTGAAACAATGTCCCAAGTGCTCTGATCCTGAATACCCTTAACTGAATTTGATGTGAGCTCATCAGCAAGTGGTTTAAGCATTCTTGGTTGGGGAATCTCTTGATTTTAACTCTTGCCTTAATCTCTCTCAAAATTTTTTCAAATTTTATACAGTTCACAAACATTAAATCCTAATTCATTTTGTGACGCAATGTCCCAGGTGCTATTATTGTCCTGAACCCCTTTAACTAAATTTGATTTAAGTGTAGATAGTTCGAAGTCAAAAATGTTTAGAATTAATCTCAGCGGAAAGCAGTAGCGTATGCAGGATTTTGAAAAGGGGGGGGCAAAAATTTCAGAAAATTTTGCAAGAACAAATATCTAAAGCAGAAATTGTTCCTCCCAAATTTAGTCCGAATTTTCGCCAAAAATCAGGTGAAGAGCAAAAAAAAAAAAAGGTCTTCATGCAAATTTGGTGCGAAAAAAGGCCTTCACTCAAATTTGGTCCAAAATTTCTCCCAAAATCGGGTGAAGAGCAAAAAAAGGTCTTCACTCAAATTTGGTCCGATTTCTCAACCAAAGCCTAGAAAAAACGCACCGAACGCAGCCCTTGTGCGATCAAACCTTATGCCCAACTTGCAAAGGGGGGGGGGGGGGGCCATGCCTCAATTTTGCTTACTTTTCTGTGCAATTTTCCAATCCTGGCAACTCAAAGGGGGGGCCATGGCACACTGCCCCCTCACCCCCTAAATACGTCCCTGGTGGAAAGGTCCTCGCTCTTTTTATTTTAACGCTGAGCCTCCGGCAAGCTAGTTGCGACTTCAAAATTTTTAATTTTTTTTTTAAATTCAACTGTTAGTCATACCCTGGTTTACCTTTAGAGTCATGTCAATATCACGGATAAGCCGACAAATGGTTGAATTTATTTCAACTGACAACCAGAAAATACTTGCAGTTGAAAAGTTGCCAAACAAGACTAAATTTCATCATGAGGGTTTGTTGTTTGGCCTTTTTCTTTTGTGAAACACTCGTAATTAAACGGCTTGATTGCATCTTTATGCTCCTGTCGCGAGAAAGCAACTATGGAGCTATACTTAGGGCAAATCTACCCCCGCTTATTTTCAACTATGTTTGTAGTTTTTTTGGTAATATTTTTTGTTATATTTTTCCAATCCAGTTTACTTATTGTTTATGCTAATTGCTGTGCATTGCTTTATCAGAGGACGTTACGACCTGACAAGGTGACAAGGACAGGGGTTGAACCCAGATCATGGCCCCCAAAATGACGCGTGTTACTAACTTGGTCATGCTCCCGATCGAAGAATATTATTGCTGCTGTTGCATGCTGCAAGCAATTACTGTACCTTATATATTTTGGGAAATATAAATCAACACTCTTACTGTAGAGTGAGCATTTTTACAAAAAATAAATCAAGAATCTTATGAATTATAATTTAGCCATCCTGCAAAACACAGTGTTAAAAGTTTCCTAAGTGTTTTCGAAGTTAAAGTTCTTGTTTACATTTTGAAAAATGTAGTTCTTCCTTTAACGTTCATGCTGGTTATATTATATTCTGCTTACATATTATTTTGTCATATTGCTACAGACCAGGAAATATAAATCAAAAATTGGCCAATAAGGAACTAAGCCAATACATTAATTGATTGTTTTGCTTTTTCAAAGAAAGCATAACAATACGCTAAAGCTTAATAGAAATTCAACGTTGGTATAATGAATATAGTCGAATTTTAGACCTGGAAAAGGCCGAAAAAGGCGTGCATATATGGCGTTAAGATTGGATTTGGAACTCAATGCAACCCGTGATTTGATTGTTTTCTATAAGCGACATTTAGCTCTAAGCAAACACAGACGTTGCCAGATTTTAGTAAAATATATGTTAGGGGAAGTTTCATGGAAGTTTTTGTTTGTTCGGTTGTTTGGGTTTCTCATCCAACGTTAGGATTGCTTTTTTGTAGCCGCTTAGTCGAATTCTTATCCAGTTGGATCAGTCCATTGGCCCCGAGGAGCGGAGAGCCAATAGTCTACTTTTATGTGACCAGCTGTTTTTTCTTGAAGGTGAAAGTGTTTGGTTAAAAGATAAGGACAAGCGTAATGTCATAATGTGTTTTTTTGCTGCAAAACAAATTGCAGGAAATTTTGTTTAACTTTTCAATATTTTTTGTTGAATTCAATCGTTAGTCTACAGCAAAATAATATCTTACTTTCAAAAAATATTTCCAACGTAACTTTCAGA
Organism: Trididemnum nubilum; assembly: GCA_963965965.1. Taxonomy (NCBI): domain Eukaryota; kingdom Metazoa; phylum Chordata; class Ascidiacea; order Aplousobranchia; family Didemnidae; genus Trididemnum; species Trididemnum nubilum. The sequence goes on from OZ014469.1 coordinate 7,412,320, forward strand.
ATTTGCAGGCAATAATAATACTAGTTACTAAATTTCACCCATACTATTAGCCTACAATAGAATGGAAATCAATGAAAAAGTATGCGAGTATAAATTGAAACAGTCGGCAATAGTTGCTGGAAGAGCGTCGAGTTAGTGATTAACAGTTGCTAACTCCAAGTTCGATTTTCGAACTGATAGCAGCGTCTTTACGTATTACACTTATTTCCGGTTGAAATCAAATAGTTTCACTATCATTATAACAATGCACAATAACTACGCCTTTAACGACTAGGTCATTAATTGCTCCGAAAATTATACATATAGTTCGTAGAAATAATAATATTTTGGTTCAGACTGCATCAGAAATTAAAAACATACTATTTTCCGGGCGACGGATTTAAAACTATCGATTAAATCAAACACAAAATTAGAATTTGAAACATTCTAATACAGTTTATTAAATTTGATTTGATAATAATTGCAACCGGTTATTCGTTTTCAAAATTTAATGGAAAAATATACACCAATTACTTTGACCCTTTCCAGAACACAAAATCAATAAGCGAAAAGGTTGTGTGGGACGTAGAATATCACTACATCGTTTACGCAAACCTTTAACCGTTTTTTTTGTACGGGGTATTTAACCAACACATTTTGCAAGGGGGGAAGGGGATTTTTTCTCATGTGATGCCTAAACCAAAAATCATGGATACACCTAATTTAGCATTTGGGTTGGTGTTTACAAATATTGTTTAGAAAAGTTGGTCTTGAGCTGATGATCTCATCACTGTGACGTTACGGCCGTATCTTTGCAAACAATATGTTATTTTTCTGATGGCATCAGAGGCGGTTCAAATTTTATGCATAATTTTTTTTTGTACTAAATCATAAAATTTCTAAGTCAAGTCAGAAAAACGTCTTGTGTCGTCATCATTTTTTGGCCAAAAAATGATCAGATTTCGAAAAGTGACTTCAAAATATCCTAAAAATTGGGAAACTTTCCGTTACGTAGGCAAATTCAAATTTTCAGAAGTTATTTTCAATTAATTTTGACTCCAAGTCAAGTTTATTTAACATAATTCTAAAGGGGTTCATCACGAAAAACCAAGAGGGGCAAAAATGTCATCCTCATTTAAACAGAGTTATTAACACCATTAAAGCCGCGACACCCTTGGTTGTAAGTTGGGCCGGGCTTTTCGGGTCGGTTTCGGGCCGGGTTCTGGCCTGATGTTGACAAAAATTTCGGGATTATTTCGGGCCTGAGACGAACTTGTTGTCTTAGGTGCACAAAAATATAATCAAAACAACTTGGCAACATTGCTGAGTTTTTCAAACGTAACTTAACTTTCGGGTTTTTTTGGGAATGATTTGGGCTTCCAATTAGTTTTCGGGTTCGGTCCGGGTTCGAGCTTATATTTTCGGGTTCGGGCCGGGTTTTGGGCCCAAACTAGTCGGACCGTTTACAACTTTGCGACACACTGCCAAAATAAACCTTAAACTCAAGTTTATCTTAAGCTAAATTTCGAGTTTTGACTTTCCGTCGAGGAAGCTTTTTTTATCAAACTGCAATAAATTTCGTTTTGTCGCGTCACATTGCGATGTTTTTAAACGGTGGAGTAAGTTGGTACTAATTTTGCAAATGTTTTTTTAACTTTGTTTTCAGTCAATGCGGTTGGTTGCGATATTGTTACTTGTTTAAATTCGCAAGCGTTTGATCCAACTGATTCTGCAAAATTGTAAACAGTGAAAACCCGAGGTTGAACCAATTCATATTTATTTGACGTGCGGGTTGGTTATTCTAGTTTGTATTCATGAAGTGCAGCCGAATCACAAATGCCAAGTTGATCACAATTGTACCCATTTGACCTTGATCGAAACTGCTGTGTTGGTTCTGCAGTAGTTGACTCAACAGCAAATAAATCTCGATGACTTTCATTGTTTGTTTAGATTTTCTGATGACGACGCCATCTTACAGCAGCAAACCAAAAACCAAGAACGAACATCAATAAAACGGCAATACCGATATATACAAACACACCGGTATTATCGGATTGTCCACCTCCTGCTGATTGAGTTTGCTGACGTGCTGTTGCTTGTTGTTTTGCATGCCCTGCAACATTATTGCTTCACAATTGCTGCTTGATTGGAACACAATTGGGAATCAGATGATTCATTGATATCGCCATTTAAGCACAGTCTGCTTCTCACTTGTTTCCCGGTTGAGTTGCATAAAATAACTTGATCATGCTCTTCACCCCATGGAGCCAAAGCGGCTGATATTGAGTTTGTTTAGTGAAGTTTCCTTCCGAATATTTTGGCTGAACTCCATCTCGGTCGCAATCCACATATGATCTATCACACGTTGTTTGAGCAGATGATATTCGACTTGAAGTTTTCGTCCAGCTTGACCAGTAAAGTTTATTGCAATTTATGATCTGATAAGAAAAATTACCTACTTTATTTCTACCCAGCCTGTCCATTGTCTCTTGCTACCACGATTAAACCTGCGCCTGTATCTCACGTCTGTAGTCAGCGGTACTTTGACGCCACTAATGCATTCTACTGTAGATTGCAAAAATCGATTATATTCGAAACATTATTGCAGTCCAGTTTACAAGTTTTGATACTAGTTGTAAATTTGGAATTCTGCTCATTTATTTTGTGCAGAATATCTTGTCTGCTATTCTGAAATTCTTGAATAGCTGACAATTCAATCACATCATTGATCGGGCATCGGTATGGCAAACTAAAAAATTGTACGAGGCCTTGAGGAAATTGATACCGAAAACGTCCAAGATTCTTCTTTTGTGACATTTTAAATGGTGTCCAAGATTGTTTCGGGCAAATAATTTCACTTTTTGAGATATTAAAAAGAACAAATAAAAACGCAATTTTTGTGATCATTCTCTTAGTTTGCATGCGCCTATAAGATAACTAAAAGCAAAAAACTTTAAAATGACCTTATTCTAGAAAAACTGGACATCAAAACAAGCAGAACAATTAAAAGTCCACTGCAAGAACACAAACTTTCAACTGCGTCTTGTTTTGGTAAAAAATGGGACAACTTGATGTCGTCATTGATTAGAGAAGACAAAGTTCACTACGCAAATTGTTTTTAAATACTGAAATGATTGTAGATTGATTGCTTAGAGCCAAAGTTTTCCTTTCAAAAAGCTATTCAATTTTTACTTATTTTACTAATTTTATCGAGTAATTATTTTATTCTTACTTGTTTTATTAATTTTATCGAGTAATTCTATTCTTACTTATTTTGCTAAATTTATCGAGTTTCTGTGTCAACTCACGCATTTACGATTTTCTTCCAAGCTTTAAACTTTGTTTTTCTAGCAAAGCGCTTAGAATAATCTTTTTTTATTTTTCTGTACATGATTTCAAAGAAATACCGCTCGAAATCAATTTTATTGAAGAAATGAATACTACGTGAGATATTAAAGAATTGCCCAAAACTTTTTGCACAATTCCCTTCATTCGCCAAAATAAGATTATTCCGTTTCGCTCCATACCATTGGTAACCTTGCATTTCGCAATTTGGTGACACAAAAGGCACAATTTTGTAAAAATTCTGACACACTAAGAAACGCGATTATCACCTGGTAGCAGGCGCGTAGCCAGAAATTCGCAATGGGGGGGGCTGTTTTGGGGGTCTGGGGGCGGAGCCGCCGGCGGCCAATGGGGGTCTGGGGGCGAAGCCCCCAGCCGCCGGAGGCTGGGGGTTTGGGGGCAAAGCCCCCAGCCTCCGGAGGCACGGGGGTCTGGGGGCGGAGCCCCCAGCGCTCGAAAATTTTGCGTTTTTTTGCAAAATAACTTCATTTTAGGGCTATTTTGATTAAAAAATAATGCTTTTAAAAACGTGGCTTAGAAATTGGCAGTGCAAACATGATTAAACTGGTTGCATAAATGGGCTATTTGGGAGGTGGCTAATGGTATAATGTTAGTCCTCTTGTTTCGATGCTGGTCAATTATTAAAATCGAATAGTTCAATAAAACTCACACGGAGTAATCTATTTCGTATACAGTTTATAACTTAGAGAAAAATAATTGGGGGGAGGGGGCTAATGAAAAGAGATTTGAGAGAAATGATCGGAAATTAACTAATACTGAATAGCCCCCCCCCTATTTCTCAGTTTATAGTATGTTTGTTGATGACACCTATGTTTAGCATTTTTACACTTGTGATCAAATTTGATTGCTTATTTCTTACCATTTTTCGAAGTTTTCATTTATTTGTTAGTTTTATTTTTGACAAATTAGCCCCCTCCCCAGAGCATATGTTTCAAAAGATGTTTTAAAACACTATTTAGTCCACTCCAGAGCATAAAACAGTCTCAAAAGTGCTAATAACGTGGTGTTTTTCCCATTATGCATTTTGGTCGACATGCCAATGGGGGGGGGCTATAGCCCCCCCCCGCCCCCCCCTAGCTACGCTACTGCCTGGTAGCAGTGCATAACTTGTAACCAATTCTTAAAAGTTTGGCTACGGGAATCTGTAGACCTAGGGTCAGTGGTGTAAGCAGGATTTTTCAATGGGGGAGTTTTGAAAAGTGACATCAAAATTTTGTTCGCGATCTATACTTTGGCGAATAAATAACTTAGTGCAATGTAACAAGATGGAATCAGAGTCACACAGGGCGTAATGCAAATAAAACTTTTCAAACAAAAAACAATGAAGCACTAAGCATACAGCTATAGTTAACATCAAAAAGTTTGCAACTGAACGATCAAGAAAAAATTGTTCAAAACAAAAGCTAAAAAAAAAACCATTTGATTATAAATAGTACAAAGTGTGGCAGGCGCGTAGCCAGAAATGGGCAATTGGGGAAGGGCTGTTATGGGGGTCTGGGGGTGGATACCCCAGCGCTTGAAAATTTTGTATTTTTTTTTTCAAAAATAACTCAGTTTTAGGGCTGTTTTGGTAAATAATAATGCTTTTGAAACGTGGCATAGAAATTGGTAATGCAAACCTGATTAAACTGTTTGCATAAATGGGCTATGTGGAAGGTGGCTAATGGTATAATTTTAGCTCTCTTGTTTACATGCTGGTAAATCATAAAATCGTGTAGTTCAAGAAAGCTCTCCCAGAGTAATCTATTTCGTCTATTTTTATACAGAAAAATGAATGAGGTGGGGGGAATAACGGGAAAATTTTTGAGACAAGTGATTGGTAATTAACTAATACTAAGTAGCCCCCGCCCCCCTATTTCTAAGTCTATAATCCGTTTGTTGATCAAATCTATGTTTAGCATTTTTACACTAGCGATCAAATTTGATTGCTTGTTTTTAGCCATTTTTCAAAGTTTTCATTGATTTGTGGGTTTTAATTTTGACAAATTAGCCCCTCCCCCTAAATTTATGGTTCAAAAAATGCTTTAAATCACTTTTTAGTCGATTCTAGCGCAAAAACCAGTCTTAGAAGTGCTAAAAACGTGGTATTTTTCTTATTTTGCATTTTAGTTGACAGGCAAATGGGGAAGCTTTAACCCTCCCCCCCAACTATGCTACTAAAAGTTACTCTGACTCGTAACACGACATTCCAGATTTTCAATTTTACACTTAGTCGCTTACAATGCTGCATTAAATAACATAAAAATTATTTACTATAATTAAATATTTCGTATTAATATGAGAGGAAAGGAGGAGCTTGTTTGTATTGCGCAATAAGACGATATTTTTAATGATATACGTCGGATGAATAGGGAGGATGGTTTAAACTCACACCGCCCTGTGTACGCCTTTGCGCATAAGTGAGCTATGTGGGCGGTGGCTAATGGTAACATTTCAGTTCTCTAATCCACAATCCGATAAATTATAAAATCATAACTTAAAAAAACTCACAAGCATTTATATTCTGTAGTTTATAGAGTGAGACAAGTGGAAGGGGGAGGCGAATGGAACGAGATATGAGTGGATCAATAATTAACTAATACTGAAACCCCATCTCCATATTTTTGATGAAGCCAATGTTAAGCATTTTTAGCGGTTAAATTTTCTAATTTTTGCAGTTTTTTGAAGTTGTTACTGATTTATAAGTTATATTTTTGACAAATTAACCCCCTTCTATCCTAAGAAACTCTAAATGCTTCAAAAGTTGCTTTAAATCATGTTGGAGTCCATGTCAGTGCAAAAAAACAGGTTCAGAAATTCTAAAAAAGGTGATCCTTTTTTTATTGTTCATTTTAGTTGACAGATCAATGGGGAAAGGTTTGAACCCACAACCCCCCCCTTGCGTATACCCTTGCCTAGGGTTACCAGTACAGCTCTACAATATGCCTTTTGTGATGTCAAAAAGTTGCAAAATGCTGAGTTGCCAATATTATGGCGGAGTCAAACGGATTAAAATGTATTTTTGGACATAAAAGAAATTGTGGAAAAAGGTTTGGGGCACCTCTGTATTTCTTCCAGCAGTTTTCATTTCTTCAATAAAACCGATTTCGAGCTGTATTTCTTTAAACAAAGTCGGTTTTAACAGTCTGATTATTTTTAAAAGTCTGATTACTTGAAACAAAACTTGCAGAAAGTTACATTAACCAATTATCCGAAAATGTGTATTTTGTAGATGTACACGCCGATTCGTTGTCGAAAAAAAAAAAAAGTAAAACAGTAATCGACAAGAACCAAACCAAAAATTCAAAATGATATTGTTGCACTATAGTGGCTTTAAGCGGGAATCGAATCTATCTCAAAATTTAGACAATAAAAAAAATTCAAATTAATAAAAGTATCTGCGACTAACACAAAATATTTTTTGCTCTTTTTGTGAGCTTTTGTGCTAAAGCTTGAAAGCATGTAAACTGTAGTGTAGTTGTTAAATCTCTACTCGTAATGTTTAGTATTTAAGCCTACTGAAAATAAAGCCATGAATTTGGACACAGTAACTTCTAGTAATTAATTTCATTGTCGCTTTAGATAAAAAAATGTTTGGGCCTGAAGTTAAATTTTCTGTCCTCATTTTATGATGACTTCACATGCTCGTTTGAAAGTAATCCCAATTTTAATACTGCACTGTACATAAACACGAAAAACTTGACAATCTCGGGAAATTATTAATGAACAGTGATTTATATACTGTTGAAACTAAATCAAAAAGTCATAACATTAGAAAAGTTGTTATTGTTTTTCTGCCGACAAGGTTGATACACAATCCAGCCAAACCCATCCAACTATTTCCGTCTATTCGTACTACAGTTGCAATCAGCAGCATATTTCTCAATCGCATTCAAATGTTCGGATGGAAAGAACAAGTTTACAAAACTTATAATTAAAGCGCATGAATGAGATCATAATAAAAACTTTTGATAATTTTGATCATTTTTTTGTGTGTTTTCTAACCTCAATTGTTTGAGCTTGAGAATTACAGTATTTTATACGTAGTCAAAACGTCTTTAACCGTATTTTACACGGGGTGGGAGGGGGCATTTTTGCCTCTATCTCGTTGTTTTGGGATAAAATCCTTTCGTAAAAACGATTTTTATTTTTAATCGACTTGACGTTAAGTCAAAATTAACTACAAATAACTTCTGAAAAGTTGAACTTGCTGAGACAATGGAATGTTTTCCGATTTTTGAGATTTTTTGAAGTTACTTTCCAAAACATGAGAATTTTGTGGCCAACACTTAACTAACATGACGTAGTGAGGCGTTTTTGTCCGTAACTAACTTGGCTTAGGCATTTCATGATTTAGTATCAAAATACAAACCTTTGTACAAAATTTTTACCGCCTGTGAAGTCATCACAAAAATGACGTCATTTTTCAAAAATATGGCGGTGACGTCGCTGTAATTACGTCATCAGTTGAAAATAAATTTTTCTAAACAATTTTGTTGAAAACCAACCCGCATGCGAAATTTTGTGTTGCCATGGAGTTGGTGTTCCCATGGAATTAGATATGGGGCAGTTTTGCCCCCCCTCACCTTATAAAATGTGTTGGTCGAATAGCCCGTGTAAAATAGAGTTAAATTAAGTTAAAATGCAATATCTGGTCATGGCTGTTTTTTTTTGTTTTTTTGTTTGTTAAAGATTATCAACTTTGTTCAACTAAAAATGTGTTTATTGGATCGAAAATTGACAAATACGATTGCAAATTATTACAAAAAAAGAACTGGAAAATTGTCAAACAATAATTAAGCAAAAATAAGAAAAAGAAAACATACCAAAACTCTGCTTCATATGTGTTTGTTAGGTGCGATTGTGGTATTATACTAGACCGTGTTTCTATTTGTTTTTTCATGTTAAGGCTGGCATTTTACTGAATTTGTTCCTATATTTTGAGCAAAATGAGATGAAAAAGTGTAATTTTTGCAACACGTAGAAGAAGTTCAACTTTTGATCAGATTACATTGTTTTGAATCGGGATTTTTTGTGTAAATTAGATAAAGGATTTTCCAAAATAAATTAAGCAAAGAACCGGTGATGAGAGTTAAACATAAAAAAATTGGTAATATTTCTTGATCATATAAGCCGGCTCATTCACTAATGCGTGTGAACCAGTTACTCTACGTAGGTCAAACTACTCCTCCAACACAGAACACCTTTTTTGGGTTTCGTTTGTCAGTCTTTCGTCAGAATGGTTCATCGCTATTTGTAGTCTACTTGAACCTAAATTGAAATAAATTTTTTAATTCAAACTTTTTTGCTTGATTTCTTGATTGTGGACCTGCATACAAGTTGTATATACAGTTGTTCGAAATCAAAAAATTCAAAGAAGTTATCTTAGAGGAAGAGTCTTCGCTTTTTTTATTTTAACGCAAACCTGCGCTAAAATAACGTTTTTGCTTAGTTAAATTTAGCTTAGTTAAAATAACGTATAGAAAAAAAAAATTTTGCTTAAAAAAAAAAATTTTTGCTTAGTTAATAAAATAACGTTTGGAAAGAAGTTGCAACTGCAAAATTCTGAAGTTTTTGCTTAGCCCAACTATAATTTAAACCCGAGTTTACCGATACAGTCAGAAGCGTTGTCAGAGGGGGCTTAAGCTTCCACGATGGCCTCTCAGCCAAAATGTAGATCAAAAAAAATACCACGTTTTTAACACTTTTGAGACTGTTTTTGGCACTGGAATAGAATCAGAAATGATTTAAAGCATATTTTGAAATATTTTTTTTTGAAAGGGGGCTATTTAGTCGAAAATAAAACTCACAAATCAGTAAGAATTTGAAAAATGACCAAAAATAAGCAATCAAATTTGATTTCTCGTTCAAACATGCTAACATAGTTTTCATCAAATTAGATATAAACTCAGAAACTGGAGGGGGATGGTAAGGCTAATTAGCGTTAGTTAATTACCAATCACTTCTCTTAAATCTCGTTCCGTTAGCCCCCAGCACCCCACTTATCTTTCTATTTAAACTATAGTCGAAATAGATTACTCCTTATGAGTTTTATTGATCTATAGGATTTTATCATTCACCAGCTTGTAAATAAAAGAACTAAAATTCTATCATTTGCCACCTCCTACATAGCCCATTTATGCATTTAGTACAATCGTGTTTATTCACAGCTAATTTCTGTGCCACGTTTTAAACGTATTGGTTTTTATCAAAATAGGCCTAAAACTAAGTTACTTTTGCCAAAAATTTTAAAGTCATCAGCGCTGTGGGCTGCGTCCCCAGGTCTCCCTGCCTAAGGTGGCTGGGGCTTTGCTTCCCGACCCCCATACTCCTGCAATTGGGAGCTTTGCCCACAGACCCCTAAAACAGCCCCCCACCCCTCCCACTCCCATGGCAGATTCTGACTATGCACCTGCCTAATACTGTCATGTCGAACTTACGAATAAAGCAGCAAAATGGGTGAATTTATTTTAAATGACGACAAGAAAAGACTTGCAGTGGAAAAGTTGTTGTACAAAACAAAGCTTTATCATGAAATTATGTTTTTTGGGCTATATTTTTTGCAATGCACTATTAAGTGATTGGATTGATAACATTTTTTATTCTCCAGTGACAAGAAAGCGACGGTGGAATTATACTTTGGGCAAATCCACACTCGCTTAATGTAACTATTGTCCACGTTTTTTGTCAACTAAATCATGCAATTAAAAGAACCCAGATCGTGCGGAATCCAAATCATGCAATATTAAAAGTCGTCTCCAAAACTATTCTTCGTACTCATCTGGCCATGCTTCCTGTCAAAGAATAATATTATTGCTGTTGTTGCATGCTAAATGCAGTTACTGTGCAGTGTACCTTTTTAGAAAAAAAAATGTTTTTTCAATAACTTGATCACTTTGCAATAATGGTGTCAAAAGTTTCATAAATGTTTGCGATGCTATATTTTATTGTTGGCTTTTTCAAAAACGCAACGCTTGCCCTTTGTGTGAATGATTGTGGTGAATACTCCACATATTTTTTAAGCCGCAACTAACCAGGAAATAAAATTTGAAGCTATGTCAATGTGGAACCAAGCCAATATACTGATTGATTGTTTTCCTTTTCCAAGGGAAGTACATGGCACGTAAAGATAGCAAGTTAAGGTTTAGTAGAAACTGAACGGTAGTACAATGAATAGTTATATAATTTTAAACTTGCAAGGTATCAAAAAAGAACCTGCTTATGTTGCGGTAAGATTAGACACGGAACTCAATGCAACCGGTGACTTGAATGCTTTTTTATGTTACATTTAGCTGAGGCCAAACACATACGTTGTCACGTTATAACGGTAATAGCATGTCTTCAACAGTGGCGGATCCAGAAAATTTTGGTGGGGGGGGATTTGAAGCACAAAACCTCAAAAATTCGGATGTCTTCACCAAAATTGAGAGTGATTTTTTGGCCGAAGTCGGAAATTCAACCGTTTTTTTCGCCCAAATTCAGGTGGTCTCCAAAAAAAAAAAAAGAAAAAAGGTCTTCACCAAAATTGAGAGTGATTTTTCGGCCGAAATCGGAAATTCAAACGTTTTTTTCGCCCAAATTCAGGTGGTCTCCAGAAAAAAAAAAAAAAAAAAAGGTCTTCACCAAAATTGAGACTGATTTTTCGCCGGATTCGTTACGTTTAGGTCGGTGAGGGGGATGCATCCCGAAATGGAGCTGAATTATTCGAAACAGAGGCTAATTTTTCGGCCAAAATCGTTACTTTTAGGCTGGTGGGGGAGGATGCATCCCCCCCATCCCCCCCCCCCTAAATCCGCCCCTGGTCTTCAAGTGGGGTTTCTTGGAGGTTTTTGTTTGTTTGGTCGTTTTGGTTTCTCATCAAATGATCGGACTTATTTCTTGCAGCCAGCTGATTTTATCCACGTCCAGTTGGATCATTACATCGTCTCCGAGGAGTGGAGAGCGAATAGTCTACTTTTTATGTGACCTACTTTTTTTTCATGATTTAGAAAGTGTTTGGCTTAAAGAAAAAAGACGAGCATAATGTATCAGCATAGTTGAGTGTTTTTGTTACGAAATGTATTGCGAGAAATTTTGTCAAAATTTTTCAATAGTTTTTGTTCAATTCAACACCAAATAAAATTTTACTTTCAAAAAATATTTCCTGCGTGAATTTCAAAAGCTTGCAGGTGATAGTAATGTTTGTTACTAAATGTCAACTATTGAGTGCAAATCAACCAAAAAATTTATGAGTTTTAATTAAAACAGTCTGCAATAGCTCAATTGTCGGTAGAGCATAGGGTTAAAGGTTAATAGTCGCCAACTTTTACCCAGTTCGATTTCCGAATTGGCTATACTTCGTTGCGTTCTTGGACAGACACTTAACGATTATTCCCCGTTAAGATTATGCAGTGTATTAGCTGTGGTGGCTCAGCTTGACAAAAGACTTGCAAACAGAACCCAAAAAAGGTGCTCTGCTTTGAGGGCGTACTTACGTACTTAGTTTGCATGTATAAACAAGTCGGCTTATAATAAGAGAAAAATCAACAATTTATTTCATGCTCAACGCTTAACTGACAACATTTTATCAGAGAACCAAGGGTCGGCAAACTACAGCCTGCTGCCGGATCCGGCCCGCCAAGGAATTTCATTCGGCCCGCGACCTTATACGTGGCCTCTGGAAATCGGAAATCTAAAATCGCCTCAAATTATGGCGTAGACCTTTTTTTTTTATTGATATTTACTAAAAACTCCGCCGAAATGTACTGCATTTTCTGGAGGAGACTTTTTTGTTCTCGCCATTAACAACTTGGCACAAAAAATGTCTAACTTTAGAGTTGGCCTCGTTTCAGAAATGACGGTTGCCTGGCGGAGACCTGGCGGAAACCTTGTTTTGGTCCTCGCCATTAACTCGGCCGAAAAATGTCTGATTTTGGAGTGGACCTCGTTTCAGCGATGATGGCGGCCCGCTAGAAACTTGCTGGGTCTGGATGTACCCAACAACGACGAAAAAGTTGCCGACCCGTGGTGTGAAGTAACGGAAGTAGCTCTACTTAAGTAGCTTTTTCAAGAATAATTTGTTAGTAGCGAGTACTTTTCTGGTAATCATTATTTTGGATACTTTCTAAATTCACTTGCTTACTATTAGCGTAAAGTAACGCTTCCTAAAAAGCACTTTGATTTAGAAGAGTTCAAAGTACAGTAGTTTTAAATTTGAACCACGACTTTATCAGAACGGTAGAGTTCTCTACCGGCAAGTGTTCAATTAAATTAAGTTAGCAAAAATTTTATGGAAAAATTCCAAATAAATTCTTCATGACATGATTTTCTAATCTCAAAGTTTGGTGTTGCGCGCTGTTTTTGATTTGAATATAAAACAAAAACTTGCATCTATTAGTAATTTTTGACTTTTGCAGCGAGTGAAAGGTGAGAAAACCAAGCATTATGTGTAAAGCCTCTACCGTGTGTGGGAAACAGATGGGCAGGTATAGCCGCTTAACTCAAAGACGACCGAAAGACTGGAAGACACATCGAAATAGTAATAGTTTATAGAAAAGTAAATTTTGACCCAAATTGTATCATTCACGAAATTAAAGAGATTTTATTTTCTAGGCGACGAACTGTAAACTATCGATACAATAAAAAGCATAATCAATTTTCGAAACTTTTGAGTAATTCTCTAACTATGCATTATATTTGACTTAATTTAAAAATATAATTAACATATTAATTTTGTTCGTGTTCGTAATTTTGTTGCAAACAAACAAACAAACAAACAAATAAACAAACAAACAAAGTGCTCTTTTCTGGAATAATGCAACTGGTCACGTCGGTCGAACGGTAACGCTTTCGTCTCTCGTACGGGATGTCTCAAGTTTAAATCGCTGAGCCGGTAAAATTGGAAACAGTATTGCTAACGGCTTGCCACCATTGCGACATTTCTTCAAAAAGAGCTGCGTTTCTAGGTAGCAATGACGCGGAGATGGGCCCCGCCAAGTGGCTGCTCGCTTCTGCGTACCGTAATACACCGAGTATAATAAAATATTTGATTTGAAGTACTCCTTTAATCCATAAGTCATAATTCCTGCAATATTTACGTACATATAGCGTATTTCAGAACAAAGTTAATTTTGATTAAGAATGCATCATTAAAAAAATTAAAAACATGTTATTTTCTAGGCGACAAATTGAGCACTATTGACTCAAAAGCAAAATCAAACCTTGAAATTTCTACGCGATTGTGCTATAATACAGTATGTTAACTTTGATTTAGAAATAATTGTGACATGCTTTGTTTTGTTTGTTTTCGTGATTTTGCAGAAATAAAAACTGCATTGATTACTTCACCCTTTCCACAACAAAAATCTAACAGGAGAAGGTTTATGTGTAACGAAAATATCCTTGCATTATTCCGTAACACACAAACATTAAAAAAGCAACATTAAATCCATTATCCACCGCTAAGATGAGTCTTAAGTCAAGCTTATCTAGAAATTAAAGTTGAGTATTCACTTTCTGTCAAGGAAGCCTTTTTCATCAAGTTGCTGTAAACGCCATTCTGTTGGGTCACTTGGTGATGTTCTTGAACAATAGAGTAAGTGTGTTCCAATTTCGCTGATGAATTCTGAACTTTGTTTTCAATCGATTGGTATGGTTGGGATACTGTTAATTGTTCAAATTCGTAAGCGTTTGATCCAACTGGTTCCGCAAAATCGTAAACAGTAAAAACGGACGGTTGCACCAGTTTAAATCCACTGGACGTGCAAGATGTTTGTTCAACTCCGTGTTTATAAAGTGCAGCCGAAGTAGGAACGTCCAGTTGATCACGGCTGCACCCTTTTGACCTTGATCGAAACTGCTCCGTTGGCTCCGCATCAGCTGACTCAACCACGAACAGATCTCGATGACTTTCATTCTCTGTTTTAATTTTCTGACGACAACGCCATCTTACAGCAGCAAACCCGAAACCAAGAGCGAGTATCAATAAAACGGCAATACCGATGCCTACGTAAACGCTGGTATTAGCGGATTGTCCACCCCCTGCAGATTGAGTTTGCTGACACGCTGTTGCTTGTTGTTTTGCATCCCCTGCACATTGCTCCTTCACAATTGATGATTGATTGGAGCACAATTGGGAATCAGCTGGTTCACTGCCATCGCCATATAAGCACAGTCTGCTTCTGACTCGTTCCCCTGTTGAGTTGCATGCAATAAGTTTACATGGTCCTGCTTCGCCCCATGCACCCCAAAGCGGTTGACATTGAGTTTGTTTAGTAAAATTTCCTTCACAATATTTTGGCTGAACTCCATCCCCATCGCAATCAACGCATGATCTTGCAAATGTCGTTTGAGCAGATAATGTGCAGTTTGAAGTTTCAGTCCAGCTTGACCAGTAAAGTTTGTTGCAGTTTTTGAACAAGAAACTAAATTGACCAGTTTCTTCCCATTGTGCCCATTGTTTACTGCCACCATGATTAAAACTGCGCCTGTATCTCACTTCCACAGTCAGCGGTACTTTGATGTCATTAATGCATTCCAGATTGCAAAATCCGATTCTATTTGTGACATCACTGCAGGTCAGTTTACAAGTTTCTACGCTGATTGTAAAGTTAAAACTTTGCTGTATTTTACCCTGATCTTGTCTTCTATATCGAAATCCTTGACTAGATGACATTTCAACGGCGTCTTCGTTTGGGCATCGGTAACGAAGGGATTTGAGCATCTTAACGTAAACCATTGTTTTTGACATCGAGTAATTTGTTGGTATCGAAAACGACCAAGATCCTTCTTCTGTAACATTTTTAAGTGGTGTCCAAGATTGTTTCGGGCAAATAATTCCACTTTCTGCGATACCAACAAGGACAAACAAAAACACAATTTTTGTGATCATTATTTTAGTTTTTATGCGCCTATAAGATAACTAAAAGTAAAAAACTTTAAAGCGAATTTTATTCCAGAAAAGCTACACATCAAAAAAAAATCATATCAACTAACAGTGCTCTGCTTGAAAAAAAACTTTTGACTTTGTCTTGTTTTGGAAAAAATCTGGACAAGTTGATGTCGTCATTGGTTAGAGAAGACAAAATTTACTAAATCAGGTCTTGAATGAAACAGTCGATTGATTTTTGAAAACTGAAGTTTGCCCTTTCACGAGCTGTTCTAGCACTACTTATTTGGCTTACAACTTACCTTGTTTTAAACACGTATTTGTGATTTTCTTTAAAATTAGCCTGACTTAAAACTTTGCTTTTCTTGCAAAGTGCTCAGAACATTCCTGTTTATTTTTATGTGCATGTTTTGAACAAACTCAGCTTCATAACAGTTTGATTATTTTTAACAGTCCGATTTAATTGAAACAAACTTGCAAAAAGATAGCATCAACTAAAATCCCGAAAATGCTCTTAGAAGATTTTGAAATTTATAGTTAGTGATGGAGTTCTCGAAACCGGTCTCGGGTCTCGAGACACATTTTTGAGAGTCTCGTCTCGGTCACGCCTCGGACTTGAACTTCAGGGCTCGATCTCGAGTCTTGGTCTCGAAAAGTCATGGTCTCGAAATATGAGAAGTCTCGAGACTCAAAATCTTGATTAGGCGTAGGAGTAAAATTTTGAATTTATTTATTTAACGCAAGCAACGCAAACAAAGATTCGATTGACTTTCTACGTCTTAACATCTTTTTAATTGCTTTTCAACAATCTCCTTTATTTATTCATTTCAATCAATTTTCATTGATTTCTGTCAATGTTTTTAAACTGAGATCGTGAGAAACAAAGTTTTGCAATAAAACCTCAATTTTTGATAATTGGCTACTCAGTGGGAGATGCTTGAGGTTCAAAAAAACTCAGGTAGAGCCGTGGAAGAAAACTGCTCGGCTTGTTATTCATTACTATCTTTGTTATTTACTTATGAAAGGTGTGGTGTAAAACAGTCTGGAGTGGAAGAAGCCGCTTAAGCGGTATTATTTGATGTTGATCTTTGTTGAAGGTGCTAATTTCCGCTGTCTACATTTTTGCTTTCTGGTAGTAAATGCTCTAAACCTTTTTCTCGTTCAGATTCCTTGCACGTGGACCGAGTTTGAGGTGGTAACATTGCAGTGCGATGAGGTTTGGTCAAGAAAGGTTAATCAGGACAGCTCAGACCTCAAAGTGATTGTTTTCAGTCTCATTCTGTTGAACAGATCTTTCGTAGTATGATACAGTTAAGATTGCAGACTCAGAATGATGAACTTAAGTCTACTTTACCACTGCATTTTTGTAAATATCAAACATTAGGAGTAATAATTAGGTTCAGTGAAGATTAAAATAGCTTGAGGTACAAACCTGAGGTATAAACTTGAGCTACCGAATGGGGAAGACGAGTGACCCCAAAAAATGTTCAGAGCGGTATCGGAGAAATAAAGTCTGAATAAGAAATAATACCGTAACTCAGGCATTTGTAATACATTACGGAGTTTGCCGTTCACTAGGACCACTAGGTTACTGAATTATTCATCTTGATGTCTTGTTTATGAAAACACAATAGCACATTCCACCACAGCCTTCTTTTCATTAAAATAACTATCTGAATGCAACTGCTTTAGCAAGCCCGCTTTATTTTAGATTTAAACGACCGGTCAGCGTTAGTAGTTGACACCGCCATCGGAGCGTGAGGTTTGCGTTTCGATTCTTGGTCCGGTCAAAATCGGACGCAGTGTCGCTAACGTCTCGCCCCGCTGCGATGTTTCTTTGGTGCAGTGTTGCTCAATGCCCATGCACGAAGCCGCGAGTTTATGAAAGCTTTTATTTTAATGCGAGTTTATGAAAACTTTTATTTTAATTTTTGGTTTATGGTCGTTCTATTGTATTGCGATTGGCCGTTTGTTTAAGGAAAGACCATGAAAAGGGTTGCCAATAGTCAATACGAATAAGTTTTGCTTCGAAAATCTCGGGTCTCGAAGTCTCGTCTTGGTCTCGAACAAACTCACCGAGTCTCGATCTCGGTCTCGAAAATTTTTTCGAGTCTTGGTCTCATGTCTTGGACTCGAATTTTTTCCAAGTCTCGGTCTTGGTCTCGGTCTCAACCATCAGGGTCTTGACTACATCACTATTATAGTTGTTGATTTTTTGTAGCATCGCAACTCACAACATTTAGCATGTTCATTTAGTACTACTACACGCCGATTCGTAGTCGAAAAATGACAAAAAAACAAAACAAAGCAAAAAAAAACATCGACAAGAACTAAACTGAAAAGTCAAAACGATATGATTACACTAAAGTGGCTTTAAGCGAAAATAAACTATCTCAAAATGTTTGGGATAATATAGGAAGTTAAAATTGATGAAGACATCTGCGACCAACACAAAACATTGTTTGATTTTTCTTTGTCAGCGTTTGTTCTAAATTTTGAAAAAATTAGATCTTAACTACTTACGTTTCGTTGTAAAACTTTCTAAAAAATTGATGTAGCCGGTGCAAAATAAAATTTTGGACACGGTAAAGCCCAGTTATGTTTAATCTCCCAGCAGTATTTCATCATAAATTGTTTGAGACCGAGAATTTAATTTTCTTATCTCTTTTTACCATGACTTTTCGGTTTGAATTCAGCGTAGCATTTATTGACGTGATGCAAGTGGTGTTTAGCGGAAATCGAATCTATATCTCAAAATTAAAAAATTAGAAAAAGTTTAAATTAATGAACACATCTGCGACCGACACAAAAAATTAAACTATTTTTATATGCATTTGAGCTATATTTTGAGAACGTATGGCGTAATCTTTACTCATGACTTTCTGCCTTTAAGCTTTCTGATAAAAAAACCAGCACCGATAAAATTTTGGACACTGTACTCAGTAAAGTCCAATACTTAATTTCACTGTTGCTTTGGACAAAAAAATGTTCAAGACAAGATATTAAAATTTTCGTCCTCATATTTTCCTTACTTTCCAGATGCTCGTTTGAAACTAATCCCCATTTTTAATTCTGCACAAACGCAAAACCTTTACAATCTCTGGTAATGTGCTAACGTGCATTGATTTATATACTCTTGAACTTAATCAAAAGGTCATTACATCAGGTCATTTCCTACCACAAAGAAAAATGCTCGATCCAGCCAAAACCATGCAACTCTTGTTTCCGCTTTTCCTTTACTATTGAATGTGCAGCACGTATTGTAATATTCCTTACAAATGTTTGCGTAAAAAAAATCATTTCACCTAGCTTGTAATTAGTGGATGAATGACATCATCATAAAAGCTTTTGTTAATTTTAGATTATTTTTTGTGTATTTCTAACTTTACTTTTTATAGCTTGAAAAAGACTTCAAACATAATCAAAAAGTTTTTGAATGAAACAGAAATAGTACATTTATTTATTGTTCTGTTGTTTTTATCTGAATCATGAAGTTAGTTTAACTAAAAATGTGTTCATTGAATTGAAAATTGACAAGCAACATCGCAATGTGTAATTCGGAATAGTTACTTGAAATTTTTCAAAAAAATAAGCAAAGAACCAACAAAAAAATAAAGAAAACATGCCGTTGTTATGCTTCACCTCCGTTTGTCTGAAGCAGTTTTGTTGTACTAGCCAGTAATTTTTTTTATTTTTCTAATGCTGAAGTTGGCGTTGTTTTTGATTTTTTCTTAAACCACAAACAAAATTGAGAAACAAGAAAAAGCAACTTTACGGTAGTAAAACCAATAAAATTTTGATTTAAAATTAAAACTCATATAGACGTTTGGCGTCAATAATTAAAATGTTAACTAACGAATTTACTACTTGAATAAAAAAGTTATGGCATCGAGTACAGAATAGTGTTGAGATATCAGTATTTTCTCATCTCGACAAGTTGCTTTGTACTGAGGTTACTTTTGTACTGAAATAGGTAAGTTTTGCGTTCTTTTTATGACATACACCGCTCATATATTGATAGTTTGTATTTTTACTGATGATGGACATAGAATAGCCCAAACGTCCATGAAATCGAAAATTAAACCAGAGTAAATTGTATATTGTTTATGATTGTTAATGACGCATTGGAAGTTAAGGAATCGAACTGGGAATAATCAACTTTCAATCATTAACCAGACGCTCTCCCAACTCAGCCGCCTTTGGCTGATTTGAACTAAATCTCAAATACAGTTTTTGTTTTATTGTACGGTAGTTTGAAATCAAAAAATTCTTAAATAGGGGATTCGTACTCTTCTTACTTGAATTCCAAGCGTCGACAAAGAAGTTGCAATTACAAAATTTTTAATTTTTTTTACTTTAAACGAGGACTATAGGCAAAATCAGTGAGGCATCTAAAGTTAGGCCAATCGTATTAAACAAGATTAGCGTTGACTACATCCTTTTCGACCCAGCCGTTGCATAGATATTCTACTTCAAACCAGGGCATGGTATGGAATGGAATGGAAGACAATTTTCCTTATTCCACACAGGCAATTTTCTTCCATCCCACTTCCATTCCATATTAAAATTTTCTTCCACATTCCATTCCATACTCCTTGCTAAGGTAAGTTTAGACCAGAAGCTGCGCGTAATTTGTGTTGTACTTTTGCAACGTTAAGCATACCTTTGCAAGAAGTCGCTCGCAAAGGTAAGCAGCATGGTACGATGTATTTCATCCCATGTTTGAAGCACTATCGCAATGACCTACCAAAAATATTCACTCAGCAAGAAAATATTAACCACTTAATCAACAGACAATAGGGTGATGGGTATGCACTAGGTTTAATGATTGCAAGTTTGTAAGCACACAAACTATGAAATTTGGCACAGCCAAACTGCCAAAAACATTCTACAAAAATACCAAAAAAAAGTTTAAACGCAAAAAAAAAAATTAGCTCATTCGGGGATGGAAACGTAACCACAAATTTTTGTAACAGTGGAAGAAAAAGTTATGTCATTTGGCTAGTTCAATGCCGTTGCTACTGGGAGCCAGGGAGGCCTTACCCTCCATCTTGGTTTAATAAAATATGTTTTTTGGAACATCATGTAAGGCCGAGAAAACCGACAATGATGCAAAAAGTAATAATAACATTCAATCCTATCTGCTTGATTAAAGTTACCTTCATTAGCAGTATTATCGATGAGAGGACACTGAGAAAAACTGTTATTGGGTGGAAATGCTACAATGGTAACTTTCAAAAAATATCAGGACTCGTTGCGAAATATTTTGCTTGCAACACCCCAGCTTACGCATACCCACTCTTCAAAACACACAAAATTTTAGCAACTGCTCTAGAAAATATTTCTATCTATGATATTCCGGTTCGGTTATTACAATCAGCTGGCTATATCTGCACCTCTTGAATCACTGCTTTCATTGAAACTCTACTGTAAGTTCCGTATTGCCAAACATCCTTTAACGAGTACTGCCGAGAGAGCAGAAATTATTTACTTGATCTCGACTTATGGAAACGCCAAAACGTTACTATCAGCACCAATAAGTCTGAAGATTCTCTGCACATTGTTGCGGCGGATGTGAAAGCGTTAAACCCCTGTGTATCACGTGACCTAGTTCAGAGATCTTTAATTAGTGCCTTGAATCAAAACTCACAGTTTAACAAGATTGTGATAACAAATAAAGTGGCTTTAACCATATGCTGTCTAGATAACGTTATTGTGCAGCATGCTAATACATTTCATAGACAAAAAGAAGGCACCATTACTGGAGACAATCTCTCGGTATCTCTTGCCAACATCGCCTTCATTATGTTCTCACTCCTATTGCCGCCATTCTTAATCACGTACATTTCTTTAAACGTTTCATCGACGACATTGTGTGGTTGCCACTCGGTGAAGACATCACCCTTGAAATTGAAGGAGCGTCAAAAGATGTTTTTGGTCAAAATGGCTTGCAACTTACCTTCCGAAAAATTGATACTCACCAAAACGAAGGTAATGTAGAATTTTTTATACGTTAACCATGTGTTTGATCATAACGCATTGCATATATTTATTACAAAAGATTTTATTAAACCCACTGCTATTAATTGGACTTTTCTTTGGGACAAATCCCACCACCCACCACAAGCTTTTCAATCTATCACCTACTGTGAAGCTATACGGATGCGCCGACTTAACGAAACTCAAGAAGGTTACCTTTGCAGTCTTGAACGCCTCCATACAAATGTCTGCTTTCTGGTTTTAACAATAAAATGGTAGTAAGAATTTTTTCCATTGCCAAAACCTGGACTGATTGTTTTCAAGCCCCTCCCACACCAAACCGCGAAGAATCTACTAACAGTAAAAAGACCGGAGCTGTAGTGTGTCGAGACATGTCTCGGTCTCGAGACACTATTTTTCAAAGACTCGGTCTCGAAGGTCTACAGCCTCGGTCTCATCTCGGTCTGGGCACCTCAAAGTTTCAGAAAATGGGCAAGTTTCGGCCATATTTCCAATCCGAGCGTAAAAACCCACAATAATTTTAAGTTTTTAACTGAAAAAAAAAAACAAAACAAATCCCTTCCTGTTTAAACCAGTGGTTCTTAAAGTTGTACCTCAATAGCCTATGGGGATTAAATATATCGAAAAAAGATCTTTTTTACAAAGTTAATGTATTGTAAAACCCTAAACAGTAGCGTAGCCAGGGGGGTTATAGCTCTTCCCCCCCCCCATTGGCCTGTCAATCAAAACGCAGAACAAGAAAAGTGCCACATTTTTAGTTCTACTGAAACTGTTTTTTTTTTTGCTGGAATGAACTAAAAAGTGATTTAAAGCAACTTTTGAAACATATATTCATGGGAGGGGCTAATTTGTCCAAAATTAAAGTCACGAATTAATAAAAACTTTAAAAAATACCCAAAACTAAACAATGAAATTTGATCGTTAGTTAAAAAATGCCAAACATAATTTTATTAACGAATATATTAGAAAGTCAGAAATAAAGAGGGGGGCAATTTAGTGTTAGTTAATTACCAATCATTTCTCTCAAATATCTTTCCATTAGCCCCCACCCCCCAATTATTTTTCTTTTTAAAATATCGACGAAATAGACTATTCCGTGTGAGTTTTACTGAATTGTAGGATTTTATGATTTACCAGCATGTAAACAAGAGAACTACAGTGTTATCATTAGCCACCTCCCATATAGCCCATTAATGCAACCAGTTGAATCATGCTGCACTGTCAATTTCTGTGCGACTTTTTAAAAGCATTATTTTCTACTAAAATAGCCCTAAAATTAAGTTAATTTTGCAAAAAAAAATGCAAAATTTTCGATTGCTGGGGGCTCCGCCCCCAGACCCCAAAAATAGCCCCCCACCATTGCGAATTTCTGGTTCCGCGTCTGACCCTAAAAGGGGGTATTTTGATTTACAATCATATGGACTAGGGGTAGAGAGCGTCTGAGATATAAAACATTTCGCTACCACTGGTTTAGACGAATGTTATTATCAATAAATTTCGTATTTTTTATTCTTATACTAGTGGTCCAACTGCAAGTTTTCTGCGTTTTGATTAGACAGCTGCTGCTTTTCTTGTACCGGTTTTACTCTTTGACTTATTTTGTGTCCGGAAGAATACCGAAGTTATCTCCATGACTTTGTGAAAAAGGAATCAAGCACCAAGCAGTGAGATTGGCTGCGCCGAGTGCATTCGCATTCTACACACGAAGTAACACGAAATATTTCGCATTCTAAACAAGAAGACCTCAAAAGCGGCTTGACGTTTGATATTTGTTATATGTGCTATCAAAATCCTTTTCATCACAAACAAATCAAATTGGACTTTTCAAATCAACAAACATAAACTGAACTTGGAGAAATGACGGGAAGTAAGCTTGCGCTCTTCAAAAAATTAAGCTTTTCTAAGCAAAAATTCACAATTCTCTGAAAGAACCATCAGGACAACATTTGTGCGAAAAGACCAAAGTAATGGTACACTTATAGTATCACACCTTGGGGCGATAAAGTTGTGGCTTATAACAATTAATGTGACAACATTTGTCTTGTGAATATTACAGTGGAACAATTAGGACTGAAATATTATTCTAAGTTCTACATAAACATTCTTACTTCCATTTTGTAACTTGCACATTTAGTTAACAAAATTTTTTGATGATCATAATAGTATTAAATCTTAAAAATCATAAGCGACGCCAAAAAGCTTTCTAATTAAAAACAAACGTATATCTTTTAGGTAGTATAACTTTTTTAATTAGCTTGTTCCTAATATAATAGCGAAATGCCTAGAAATCTATGTTGCAATGTGTTGGGAAGTTCACCGAATGTCCAAAATTTAGTGTCAAAAATATTCGCAAAATATTGCAAACGTTTGGGTTCAAAAGTCTCGAGTCTCGTCTCGGTCTCGGAACGTTCAATTCTCGGTCTCGTCTCGAGTTTTTGCTCAAAGTCTCGGTCTCGCAACGTCAATGTCTCGTCTCGGTCTCGAAGATTTTGGCCGAAACTCCAGCACTGAAAAAGGCATTGGTATGGGCCACCCGGTTTAGTAATGTGATCAAACTAGAGCAAAAAGAAAAACATCTTGCCTCCATGGCATCTATCACTTATAAAAAAAAAACTAAAACCATGGGATCTATTCTTACCAATTACAAACTTATTGCTCATCGAGACGTACAACACGATAAAAAACTTTCCAATACTGGCTCCTCTGCGCCTTGTGAGAAATGTACTCTATGCGGACACAAAGGGAATCATAACAGTATGGTACCTTTCACCCACAAGATCGTTAGTAGTAGTGACAGGACTTTCTCGTTGAAGCAAAATTTGACATGCGCTGATTACGGTGTAATCGTAGCGACTTGCAGGCTGTGTTCAGAACAATATGTTGGACAAACTGTTTACAAATTTTTGAAAAGGTGGACTAACCACTGTAGCCAATGGAAAGGCAATACTCAACAAAAAAATGATAACGCTGCTTTCAGTCTCCATTTTGCTAACTTTTACCACGACCAAATTAACCCTCAGCTTTCAGAGCGCTACAAAATTACCTACAGTATGTATTTAAACCCTATAACCCTAGTAATTTAGATATTTATGAGAGTCAGAGGATCCATAAACTCAAAACGAAAATTAACATAAACAAAACCATATTTTCTGTAATGTAGTTTTCTTGTTGTTTTGTACGCCATTACACCTTTCGGTCTTTTAATGTTCAATCTTTACTACTGCTCTTTTCTGATGCACTGTACTGCACGTTTGTTTATACTTGTTTATAATTACCTTTTCTGCGCAGTGACGTCTTTTGTATACACCACAGTTTTTGCAGTAGCTGTTACAGTCTTTTTGCCCGGTCTTTGTATTTCTAAATTTCTGCTTTTTTCAGATACTGATGATGGTTCTTTGAGACCGAAATCAATTTTAGCATTTTAGTTTTTAATATATTGATTTTAAATGAATTAACTGATTTTGTGTTAGTTCAGATTGTTTTTACCGTCTACATTAGCAGTCTATTAAAGTTTTTAAATACCAAAAGTTGAGTGGTTCAAGTTTCAAACACCAAATTTAACATCCAAAGTTTACACCTTTGAACCTAATCACTAATAGGTGATCAAGTATCAATTACGCTAATCATATCAATTTCAAAACCATAAAAGTTTGCATTGTATCCAATTCAAAGTATTCTAAGCCTGAAGCCAGTGTTTCTCAAACTATGAGTCGGGACGCTCGACGGGGGACATTACTAAAAGGTGGAAATAGGAAAAAGCGGAAAAGGCGGAAATTGTGCTAAAAAGCGGAAAAGTAGGAAAAGGCGGAAAAGACGGATAAACTACCTAACTAAAAGGCGGAAAAATAGGAAAAGGCGGAAATCATGCTAAAAGGCGAGATAGTTGAATTTAAGGGCGGTTGGGGTTTGAGCTAAGGTTATGGTTGATCCTAACCAAATCCTATACCAATCCCGATCCTAAAACTACTCCTAAAAACCTTTCAGCACGATTTCCGTTTTTCCTAAAGCGGAAAAGTAGGAAAATGAAAATGGGACATGACTGAAAGGCGGAAAAGTAGGAAACAGCGGAAATCGCCCTAAAAGGCAGAAAGGTAGGAAAGGGCGGTTGGGGTTGGGATTACGATTGGCGCTAACCCTAATCCTATCCCTAACCCTAATGGCCTTTTAGCACGATTTCCGCCTTTTCCTACAACGGCAAAGTAGGAAAAAGCGGAAATCGTGAAGGAAAAGTAGGAAAATGAAAATGGGGGAATGGAAGATGATTGAAAGATAAGAAAAGTATGGAAAAAATGGGGGAAGGGGAGCTCATTAAAAGGTTGGAAAAATAAGAAAATGAATGGGGAATGGGAGCTCATTTAATGGTAGGAAAACGAATGGGGGAATGGGAGCTAATTGAAAGGTAGGAAAAGTAGAAAAATAAATGGGAGAATGGACGAAGCTCATTGAAAGGTAGGAAAAGTAGAAAAATGAATGGGGGAATTTGAGTTCATTAAAAGGTAGGAAAAGTAGGAAAATGAATAGGGGAATGGGATCTCAATTAAAGGTATGTAAAGTAGGCAAACGAATGGCGGAATGGGAGCTCATTGAAAGGTAGGAAAAGTAAGAAAATGAATGCGGAATGGGAGCTCATTGAAAAGTAGCAAAAGTAGGAAAATAAATGGGGGAATGGAAGCTCATTGAAAAGTAGGAAAATGGATTGGGGAATGGGAGCTAATTGAAAGGTAGCAAAAGTAGGAAAATACTGTAAATGGGAAAATGGACGAAGTTCATTGAAAGGTAGGAAAAGTGGAAAAATGAATGGGGGAATGGGAGCTCATTGAAAGGTAGAAAAAGTTGGAAAATGAATTGGGGAAATGGAAGCTGAATGAGAGGTAGGAAAATAAATGGGGAAATGGGAGCTCAATGAAAGGTTGGAAAAGTAGGAAAATGGATGGAGGAAGGTAAAGTCATTGAAAGGTAGGAAAAAGAATGGGGAAATGGGAGCTCATTGAAAGGTAGGAAAAGTAGGAAAATGGATGGGGGAATGGGAACGTCATTGAAAAGTAGGAAAAAGAATGAGGGAATGAGAGTTCATTGACAGGTTGGAAAAGTAGGAAAATGAATGAGGGAATGGAAGCTCATTTAAAGGTTGGAAAAATAGAAAAATAAATGGGGAAATGGGAGCTCATTGAAAGGTAGGAAAATGAATGGGGGAATGGGAGCTTATTGAAAAGTGGGAAAATGAATAGGGTCTTGAATTTTTAATTTGAATTTGATTTTTAATTTTGATTTGAAATTTTTAAGAAAATTTAGCACATTTGCTACTTCATCGTTTAGTGTAGACCAGCATTTCTTGTTTGCATAAATGGTTCTCTCTAGAGTAAATAAAAATTTTGTACCGGAAAAGCGGCTTTTACCAATAGTCCGGATTTTATCCACATGAGGATTTTTTCCGCAAGTGCCTACTGAAAAAATCCGCATGCGGATAAAATCCGGACTATCGGTAAAAGTTGCTCAAGCCAATGAAGAAGATCTGAAATGAGGTTTAACATGTAACTGAATTATTTTGTGTTATTTGTCTACATTTTGATAAACTATACAGGCTATTTGTTATATTCGGGCTATGAAATTTTTTATGGCAAGTTTTGAAGCTTGTAAGTAGCGACTGCTATGAACTCAGTGCTGCCGTTGAGGGTAGGCTTGGTTGCCTAGTCTCTAACCTCAAAAATGATGTAAGCATCGTTGTAATTGACGAAGTATATCTTCGATATTAGACGAAAAAGAACAGCTTTTTCCCATTGAATACTTCTTTTTCTTCATCTGAAACTGACCGAAAAAAATATTGACTGCGGTGATCTTTTTTTTTTTTTTTCTTGTACACGAGCCTACGCACTTCTTGTTTGGAGCCTTCCCCTTTTTTTGTTTAGGACGGCGGCAGCACTGTATAAACTTCAATTGAAAAACAGTGCTCTGCTGTGCACGATTTCCGCATTTTCCTACTTTTCCGCCTTTTGCTACTTTTCCGCCTTTCAGTAATGTCCCGTACAGGATCCAAATTAGGGGAGTCGAATATGAAATTATATAATCTGGGTAATTTTATGATTCAGGATGAAGTTAGCGCCTCCTTATAAGGCTCAATAACGTTTTTTATGGCGTTATTCGAAGCTCGAAACCTTAAATAACGCAATGTATGAAATAGACGGGTTAAAAAAATTGACGGGAATGTAGGACTATTGAGGACTTCGATTTTTTTTTTTTTAAACACGTTTTGAGCTTTTCTGCAGAATAAGATGCTTTCATTGCCCACCGTACTTGTTTCATAACCGCTACAAACATGTGTTTACAGTGTATTTAGATACACTGTAAAGTGTATCTAAATAGCTTAGCATTGTTAACATCCTTGATAGGACTTTGTTAAAATCTTTTTCTTAAATTTTGAAACTTTAAGAAGGCGTCGTCATTGCTGTAAAAAACGCAAAGCTTTAATCTCGGTTTCCTAAAATGTTAGCATTTTCCAACCATAGAA
Source organism: Trididemnum nubilum (assembly GCA_963965965.1). Taxonomy (NCBI): domain Eukaryota; kingdom Metazoa; phylum Chordata; class Ascidiacea; order Aplousobranchia; family Didemnidae; genus Trididemnum; species Trididemnum nubilum. The sequence goes on from OZ014469.1 coordinate 7,440,015, forward strand.
ATATAAAAAGATCAAATCCACCATATAAAAAGAACCGATATTATTGTTGCATATTTTTTGATATTGGTGATATTTTTTTACACTATTGCAAGTGTGTATTATAGCTTATTATCACCCTCAAGTGCATGAGATGTTGATGAAGTGCTTTCAATTTTTGCAAGTTCCGTTCTTTCATCGCTGCTTATAAAGAATTCAGACCTGAAGCTTTTTTTCAGTGCGCAAGTGTTTCATAATTGCATTTGTATTACCTCGCTGAATATTTAGCCTGTCCACATTTCGAATTAGCGTGGGCTAATTTGGCCCGTAGGTGGTCCAAAGGTGGTCCAAATTCATCTTTAGGGGTCAAAACCTTGAAAATTTGGAGGTCCCATTTGGGGGGATCCCCAACGTGTCACCCTCCAATTCAGACGGGCACTAGCCCATTTTGATATCTACATTCGCTCAAACTTTGGATTCTCTGCGTTTTGCAAGCAAAATACAGAAAGCTGAAGATAGAAAAAAAAAAGGAAAATGATATCCAAGTCAGATATCATAAACATAGCCATAAGAAAGACGGTGAAAGTGTGTTCTAAAACCGCTAACGTGTTTTTATCAACATCGGTATTTACCGAGATATATCTGTTCAAATTTGACCATTTTCTGCCGAAATTTTGTCTCCATAATTGCAGTCACGTGACCAAGCGTCCCCAAAATTGTTACGTACAAAGTTTCTATAGATGCACCCATGCTGTGTCCAAATTTGAGCTTTCCACGTCCAACCGTTTTGAAGCTGTAAACGACTAATATTTCTTTGACACAAAAACGGCCATTTTTTTCCGATTTTCAGATTACTGAATCGCGATGATGTCACCCTTGATCCTCAAAACCGTCATACAAGATGCATTCATCCACAACTTGGTTGTGTCCGAAATTCAACTTTCTGTGTTTAGCCGTTATAAATTTATAACGCTTTGATATCTTTATCTGCAAAAAATTGGCGGGTAAAAACAATGGTACCACGCGCGAAACGCAATGTATAAATGACCTTGCATTTTCCGGATATGACTAAAAGGCGGTAAAGTAGGGAAAAGCTGAAATCGTCCTAAAAAGCGGAAAGTAGGAAAGGGCAGTTGGGGTTTGGGTTAGGGTTAACCCTCACCTAACCCTAACCCCAATCCTAACCCAAATCTAACCTTAATCTGCTTTTTGGCACGTTTTCCGCCTTTTCCTACTTTTCTGCCGTAGGAAAATGGGGAAATCGTGCAAAAAAACTGACTAATTTTAGATTTGGTTTAAGACAAGGGTTAGACGAATTCACCCTTTTCTACTTTTCCACCTTTTGAGACGAATTCAGCATTTTCCTACTTTTCCGTCTTCTAGTCATGTCCTCATTTCCCTACTTTTCCGCCTTTTTTTGTCAATTCCTACCAATCTCAATTTATAGTTCCAACATTTTCTACTTTTCCTACCTTTCCCAACCACACAATGAGCTACCATTTCCAAAAATTTCACTTTTTGAACCAATAGCTCATGCTTTCCCTACCTTTTAATGAGCTCCCATTCCTTCATTCCTTTTCTTACCTTTCAATGAGCTTCCATTCCCATTCATTTTCCTACTTTTCTTACCTTTCAATAAGCTCCCATTCCCATTCGTTTTCCTACTTTTTCTACCTTTTATTGAGCACCCATTCCCCCATTTATTTTCCTGGTTTTTCTACCTTTTAATGAGCCCCTCATTCCCCCATTCATTTCCTACCTTTCAATGAGCTCCCATTCCCTCATTCATTTTCCTACCTTTCAATGAACTTCGTCCGTTCTCCCATTTACAGTGTTTTCCTACTTTTCCTACCTTTCAATCAGCTCCCATTCCCTCATTCATTTTCCTACTTTTCAATAACCTTTCCTTTCCCTATTCATTTTCCTACTTTTCCTACCTTTCAATGAACTCAAATTCCCCCATTCATTTTCCTACCTTTCAATGAGCTCCCCATTTTCACATTTACAGTATTTTCCTACTTTTGCTACCTTTCAAAGAGCTCCCATTCCCCAATCCATTTTCCTACTTTTCAATGAGCTTCCATTCCCCCATTTATTTTCCAACTTTTGCTACCTTGCAATGAGCTCCCATTCCGCATTCATTTTCTTACTTTTCCTACCTTTAAATGAGCTCCCATTCCGCCATTCATTTTCCTACTTTTCATACCTTTCAATGAGCTCTCATTCCCCAATTTATTTTCCTGGCTTTTCTACCTTTTATGGAGCTCCCATTCCCCAATTCGTTTTCCTACTTTTCCTACCTTTTAATGAACTCAAATTCCCCCATTCATTTTTCTACTTTTCCTACCTTTCAATAAGCTTCGTCCATTCTCCCATTTATTTTTCTACTTTTCCTACCTTTCAATTAGCTCCCATTCCCCCATTCGTTTTCCTACCATTAATGAGCTCCCATTTCCCATTCATTTTCTTATTTTTCCAACCTTTCAATGAGCTCCCCTTCCCCCATTTTTTCCATACTTTTCTTATCTTTCAATCATCTTCCATTCCCCCATTTTCATTTTCCTACTTTTCCTTCACGATTTCCGCTTTTTCCTACTTTGCCGTTGTAGGAAAAGGCGGAAATCGTGCTAAAAGGCCATTAGGGTTAAGGATAGGATTAGGGTTAGCGCCAATCGTAACCCCAACCAGTAGCGTAGCTAGGGGGGCGGGGGGGGCTATAGCCCCCCCATTGGCATGTCGACCAAAATGCAGAATGGTAAAAAACACTACGTTTTTAGCACTTTTGAGACTGTTTTATTCTCTGGAGTAGACTAAATAGTGATTTAAAACATCTTTTGAAACATATGCTTAGGGGGGGGCTAATTTGTCAAAAATAAAACTAACAAATAAATGAAAACTGCGATAAATGGTAAGAAATAAGCAATCAAATTTGATCACAAGTGTAAAAATGCTAAACATAGGTGTCATCAACAAACATACTATAAACTGAGGAATAGGGGGGGGGGGGGGGGGCTATTCAGCATTAGTTATTTTCCGATCATTTCTCTCAAATCTCTTTTCATTAGCCCCCTCCCCCCAATTATTTTTCTCTATAAACTGTATACGAAATAGATTACTCTGTGTGAGTTTTATTGAACTATTCGATTTTATAATTTACCAGCATCAAAACAAGAGGACTAACATTTTAGCATTAGCCACCTCCCAAATAGCCCATTTATGCAACCAGTTTAATCATGTTTTCACTGCCAATTTCTAAGCCACGTTTTTAAAAGCATTATTTTTTTATCAAAATAGCCCTAAAATGAAGTTATTGTGAAAAAAAACGCAAAATTTTCGAGCGCTGGGGGCTCCGCCCCCAGACCCCCAAAACAGCCCCCCCCATTGCGAGTTTCTGGCTACGCGCCTGACCTCAACCCCAACCGCCCTTTCCTACCTTTCTGCCTTTTAGGGCGATTTCCGCTGTTTCCTACTTTTCCGCCTTTCAGTCATGTCCCATTTTCATTTTCCTACTTTTCCGCTTTAGGAAAAACGGAAATCGTGCTGAAAGGTTTTTAGGAGTAGTTTTAGGATCGGGATTGGTATAGGGTTTGGTTAGGATCAACTATAACCTTAGCTCAAACCCCAACCGCCCTTAAATTCAACTATCTCGCCTTTCAGCATGATTTCCGCCTTTTCCTATTTTTCCGCCTTTTAGTTAGGTAGTTTATCCGTCTTTTCCGCCTTTTCCTACTTTTCCGCTTTTTAGCACAATTTCCGCCTTTTCCACCTTTTCCTATTTCCGCCTTTTAGTAATGTCCCTCGACGGGCAGCTAAGCGTTTACGGATTTAGTGGCGGAACTACAAGGGAAAAGAAAGCTTCAACCCTCCCCCCCGCCCGCCAGCCAAGTCACTCAAAAAATTTAACCTTAAAATGCACACATTTAAACATGTTTTTGAATTGACTTGTGGGTAAAGTATATACTGAAAGGGCTAAGCAATTTAACTTTTCCACTGGCTTTTAAAACGTGCGAAATATGATTCGAATGACGTCGATATAGTTATCTTTTTTTTCGAAAAATCAAAAAATCGCCCAGCGACAGAGGCTTCACCCCCACACCTCCGTTTATAGGAGATAATTGAGTTGCAGCACTTTACTCAACTCGCCACCCAATCGAGACATTTTTCAAGCATTCACTTCCAAGCACCATTCTAAGCAAAATCTTGGTTGAACGCTTGTTTGTGGGTGGGTCGTGGAGTAGAAATGTAGACCAACAAAATCGTTTATTTTGTTTTTGAAAAAACTAGCTGTTTTTGTTTTTTTGGAGCACACCCAAAGTTGTTTGAGGCGCAGTCACGGCTGCAGATAAACTTTTCAAGTGACTATGGGCCGGAAACGAAAGGAAATTTGCAGTGGTAGAAGATCAGTTTTATGCAAAAGTTCAGTCTATTTTCTTGCCCCTCGCTTCGTTTGCTCTGACAACGGCACTAGACAAATTGTCATTCTCGAAACAAAAATTAAGCCAGTCAGCATCAATGCAGCTGCAAATTGCAATGAACATATTGTATGATCTGATGATACAATGCCTACACTGTTTGCCCAATGTTTATGACCGAATTACCCTATTAATTTGGGACTGATGATTAGCTTCTAAACGCTTTGTAATATTTTTAGTTATCTGTATCCGTATATATTTTACTGTGAATACCAACAGCGAAATCTAGAATGGAATTGGTATGGAAGTATGGAAGATTTTCTTCCATTCCATTCTTGAAATCTTCCATTCCATTCCATTTTGGCATCTTCCATATTCCATACTGAAATTTCCGTTCCATTTCATACCATGCCCTGCTTCAAACACAACGTCGGTGACTCTAATGTCATAAATTTTAATAATTTTTATTGGCAATCCTGTCGTTGATAAGCATTAGCGTCTTGGCGACGCCTTCCCAGTTGTAACCTAAAGCAACAATTAGTCTACTGCATTGAGTCGTTTCGCAGCGCACTAACCAGGGGCGTATTTAGAGGGGCATAGAAATTGCATAAAAAAGTAAGCAAAATTGAGGCATGGCCACCCCCTTTGCAAGTTGGGCATGAGGTTTGATCGCACAAAGGTCATGCGTTGTGCGTTTCTTTTAGGCTTTGGAAGAAAAATCGGACTGATTTGAGTGAAGACCTTTTTTTTTGCCCTTCTAATTTTGGGCGAAAAATTGGCCTAAATCTGAGTGAAGACCTTTTTTTTTTGCTCTTCACCTAATTTTGGGCCAAAAATCGGACTAAATTTGAATGGATCAATTTCTGATTCAAATCTTTGTTCTTCCCAAATTTTCTGAAATTTCTGGCCCCCCCCCTACTCCGTTTTCAAAATCCTGCGTACGCTACTGGCACTAACCAGTTTGATCTTATCAGCACAACAGATCTGAGCAAGTAAAATGCGTAGACTTTTTGGTAGCCTAGCGATTTCAGTACCGATAATATTCAAGCTGGCAAATGCGTTTTAGTATAAATCCTAGCCTAGTCTAGCAACAAGGTTTTTATTACTAGGCTACAAAATACAAACTCATACCTGATAATAAGACTATACCAATACTTGAGTTGGTCTATTGTATTTGCTTACGGTATTTTGTGACCCTAAAATAAACTTTTCCATCTAAGTTGAAAACAATGGCCTACTAGCCTACTCTAATAACTCTACAAGCCTTACTTTCGCTAGTTTTGAGGCGTTTGTTACCTAGGCTATTTTACGGTCTATTCATTTTTCCAGCTCGGATCTATTTTGCTGACAAGATCAAACTCATTAGTGCGCAGCGAAACGACTCAATGCAGTAGACTAATTGTTGCTTTAGGTTACAACTGGGAAGGCGTCGCCAAGACGCTAATGCTTATCAACGACAGGATTGCCAATAAAAATTATTAAAATTTATGACATTAGAGTCACCGACGTCGAGTTTGAAGAAAAATATCTCTGCAACGGCTGGGTCAAAAAGATGGAATCAACGCTAATCAAGTCTTATGCGATTGGTTTAACTTTAGATACCCCCATTGATTTTGCCTTTAGTCCTTGTTTAAAGGATTCTTAGTTTTGAAAACTATTTACTAAGATCGAAAACTTCTGAAATTTAAGCTGAAAATAATTTTTGAAAGTAAGATTTTGTTTGGCAAAGCATTAAAAAACCAATCTTTGACTTGAACGAGGAAATTTTGACCTTTATTTCTATTTTACGCAGTAGAGCTTTCGGTTTTTTCGTAATTAATTCTTTTAGAAATAAGCAGTTTACTTCAAATTAACTTGACTTTTAGTCAAATCTTTTTACAAATAACTCCTGAAAGTTTGAGGTTGGTAGGGTAAGGACAAATTTTTGAATTTTGAGGTTAGCAGAAATCACTTTTCGAAATCTAAAAGTTTATTGGCTCATATATATATAGCTTAAATGACGTCGTCATGCGACTTTTTTGTGATGTAACCAATTTAACATATAAGCATTTGTTGATTCAGTTTCAAACCTACGTGCGAAATTTCAACCGCCTATTACGTCATTGAAAAATAACGGTATTTTTTCCAATGTATGGCTCCGACGTCATTCTGATCGCGTCATCAAATCAAAGCTAAGTTTTCTTAAAAGCGTTGGTGAACACCAACCAGCGTGCCAAATTAGATGAATTCTTAAGTTTTGGTTTAAAATTTACTGTAGGTAGGGTATTGGGGAAATTGGAATACCGCACCCCAAAGTTATAAATGGGCCGACAAGTATGTACAAGCCCGCAACCAAAAACATAAGCCTGAACCCGGCCCGTATCCGAAAAGGGATTTGAAGCCAAAACCAGGAACAAAAAAAGACGAAATTTTGACTAGAGTCGAAATGCGAACGGCAATTGCTCATAATGAAACTAATTATTGCAGATAAATTGTGACGTAACCATAAAAACTAAATAATAATAATCGCATTGATAATTGTATTGTATTGTATTTGGGTGCAATACATAAGAATGAAGCAAGCTTAAACGAAGTCGTGATTTAGTGTTAGTAGTTTGTATTATCGCAGCAGCAAGCCCGAGACCCAGAACGAGTGCTAATAAAACGGTAATACTGATATACTTGTTTAAACTGGTATTATCGGTTTGTACACTCGTCTCTGCATGCTGGCATGCTGCTGCTTGCTCTTTTGCATTACCAATACCAATACATCATTCCTTCACAATTGCTGGTTGATTGGAGCACAATTGGGTATCAGGGGATTCACTACCACCGCCATTTAAGCACAGTTAGCTTCTTAATCGTTCTCCTGTCGAGTTGCATGCAATAACGTGGCATATGGCCCAGCTCGCCCCATGGACCTCAAAGCGGTTGACGTTTAATTTGTTTGGTAAAGTTTCGTTACAACATTTTGGCTGAAATCCATCCCCATCGCAACCCACACACGATCTTGCAAACGTGGTTTGAGCAGATGATGTGCAATTTGAAGTTTCAGTCAACTTGACCAGTAAAGTTTGTAACAGATTTTGTACAGGTAAGGAAATTGACCACTTTCTACCCATTCTGTCCATTGTTTATTGCCACCACGATTAAACCTTTGCTTGTATCTCACTGCTACAGTCAGCGATACTTGAACGTCACCAATGCATTCCAGATTGCAAAAATTCCAATTCTAATGGTAACATTATTGCAGTTCAGTTTACAAGTTCCTACGCTTGATGTAAAGTTGAACCTCTGCTTATTTATTTTGCGCAGATCTTTTTTGCTATGTCGAAATCCTTGACTCGATTACAGCTCAATCGCGTCTTCGTTTGGGCATCGATACCGCATGGTTCGGTGCTGCTCAACTTGAGCCATCGTTTATGACCTCAAGAAATATGCTAGTAATTGAAAACGACCAAGATCCTGCTTCTGTGACATTTTTAGTGGTGTATAAAATTATTTTGATCAAATAATTCCACTTTCTGAGAGACCAACAAGAATAATAGAAGACGCAATCTTTGTGATCATTCTTTTATTTTGCATGCGCTTACGAATTACGATAACTAAAAACAGAAAACTTTAAAGTCGAACCTTATTTTGGAAAAAATACGCATCAAAAATGCTAAGCAATTAAAATTGCAGTGTAAGAAACCAAACTTTTACATCCATCTTATCTTTAACGTAAAACACAAAGCCAACGCAACTGGAATCATAACTTAACGCTTCATGAAACTACTCCTCACATTATCAAAAGTACTGTAATAAATGGTAAAAAATGCAAAGTACAAGCATTTAAAGCATCAAAGAGAACAAGCAGCAGGGAGAAGAAAATTATTCATATTGCTGATGTGTTAAACAAATACAGTGGTATAGATGTCCTTTCACCAATTAAAAGGACATTCATGTCAAATTTTTCACTCTCGACCTAAATGTTGATATAAGCCTAAAATGCATTCTCACAAAATTTGAAATTTCTACGTCTTTCCCTTATGTCATTGGTCTTCCCGTTTTCGAGGTATTGCAGTTCAAAATTGGCCGTTTTCCGCTTACTTTAGCGTTGCGATTGTGTCACTGTTGTAGCAAAAGATTAACTTTGGGATAGCGGTCTTGAATCAACTTGAAAAGCCGCTAATTTTAAAGTTTTAAACTTTTACTTTCTTTTAAAACAACTCTGCCGCAAAGTATATATGGAGAATCAAGAACTTGCAGTGACTTTTTAAATTTTTGCTCTAATTGGCAACCTTGGCAAAATTTCTAAAGGGAAAAATTCTTTTAAAGGAGAAACATAATTTTTTATACCTCAGGAACGGAAGGTCGCAGAAAGCTCCAATTTGGTGAAGTTGGTATTCAGATCTGTCTAAATTTTTTGAGAGAAAATCGAGGGAAAAAATTTCCGACCTGAATGCCCTTATAAATTGGGATTGTGTTTTTCAATTAGTAATGTTTCGGTGATCAATAATTTTCGCCAGTGATTGGTTTGGGCCATTGTTACTGTTTCAGTACAGTTGCAGTACACCGTTACGTAGATGATTGATTTCTAACCTTTGGTGATCTCAACGACATAGAACATGTTTTTCGGACTTTCAACTCAATACACCAGAAAATCAAGTTTACAAAAGAACACAAAGAGAACTATAAATTGGCTCTCTTGGATGTCCAAATCACGAAAAATTCGGATTGCATTGAAACATCAATATTTCGAAAAAAGACAAACTTAGATATACAGGGTGGGCCGTAAATAACGCACCAAAGCATATTAAACAATATTGATAATTGAAATTAAATTTAACAGATACCCAAAGAAAAGATATTTACATTATTTCACATCACAATTTACTTTTAATTCTTGGGTGCGTAACTTACGGCCCACCCTTTTGTTATAATTATCAGAATTGTTTTATATGCTTTGGTGCGTTATTTACGGCCCACCCTGTATACACAAGACGGGACAGTTATGTTCCGAATCGATGCAAACAAAACTTGGTCTGGACGTTACTACACCGGGGATATAGTATTTGTGATAGTTCACAGTTACGGGAAAAAAAATTCAAAAAATTTCAAATCTTCTGGAGAAAAATGGATTTTTCTTAAACTACATAAACCAGCAAATCCAACATTTTCTTGCGAATAGACAATCGGAAAAACCCAAAGCAGACGAGAAGGACAACACTAAACGGAGTTTAATGAATCTTCCGTACACAAAAGAGATGAACTGCCATATACCAAAAGAAATTAATGCTTTTTGAAAACATTGGATTTTAAAGTTTTGTTTATTTTAATTCACAGGTACGTGTATTCGTTAGACCTCCAGGAATTTGATTAATTGGTTAAAAAATCACAACCTCACTTCGCCAAATAGACAAGATACGTATCCAAACATTTGACAGATAACCACAATTATATAATTGACTTCGACGAAACAGAAGTAATGGCTCAAGCCAATCACTGACGAAAATTATTGATCACCAAAACATTACTAGTTCAAAAACACAATCCCAATTTAAATGTTGACAGGACATCTATACCATTGTATTTGTTTAACACATGACTAATATGAACAATTTTCTTCCCCCTGCTGCTTGTTCTCTTTGATGCTTTAAATGCTTGCACTTTGCGCTTTTTCGCCATTCATTATTTTTGACGATGTGAGAAGTAGTTTCACGAAACTTCAAGGTATGTTTCCAGGTGTGTTGGCTTTGTTTTTTATATTAAAGATATTTTGATAACTCCCTCTTGTTTTGCAAAATATCGGAACAACTTGATGTCGTCATTAGTACGAGAAGATAACATTTACTAAATCGTTTTTAAATAATGTAATAATAGTCGGTTAACTGATGTAAACCAAAATTTGGACTTCTCAAGATCTATCCAACCACAGCTTATTTTGCTTATCAATTACTTTGTCCATAGGTGGGCACAAATCCGTTAATAACGAATCTAACTTTTTCATTAACTCGTTAATTTGTTTAAAAAATTTTATGTTAACGGACTAAATTCGCTTCCGTTAAGTTTTGTTAACTTTTGCTACGGTTTTTATCGTTAATATCTTGCACCATTTATTCATCATACCGGTACAAACCAGTCTGCACAGATAGCACTTGTTGCGTATAAGCAAGAGTGTTATGGAAGAAAAAGCGAAGAAAGGAGCGCTCTTTTGTGGCAATTAATAAGCTTCAGCCTCATAGGTCTATTAAGTATTGCTGTTCAAAATTTCCCTAGATTTTTCGATGGCAGCTTCGTTAATGCTTTTGAACCTATTTTTATCTTGAAATTAGATCAGATTGTAAGATGTAACTTCCAAACCCCCCCAAAAAACACCACGGTAATATTTTTTTTTACAATCAGCTCAACAGTGTCATTACATGTTTTAGAAGCGAGTGAATAAAAAGAAATCTAAATTAGACGCAAAATATTAACGAATTAACGGACTTTATTGGCTTTCGTTAATATTAATAAAGCTGAAAATAACGAATTAACTTTAGCGGAGGTATGAAGTTTGTTAACGGAATAGTGGTTAAAGAAGCCAACGTTTTGCATTAACTTGCCCATCTATGACTTTGTCAATACACGCTTTGCGGTTTTCTTCAAAATTAGACTGATTGGAAACTGTTGCTGTTTTTTCAAGGCACTCAGAATATAATATTTTGCTTTTATATGCCTGTTTTTAAATAAATTCGGCTTTAATATAATACTTTGATTATTTCTTTAACAGTCTAATTACTTGAAACAAACTTGCAGAAAGTTAGCATCAATTCTCAAAAATGCTTTAGATGATTTCGAAATTTGTAGTTGTTAATTTTTCACAGTATCACACCTCACAGCATTTAGGTTTTTTATTTTTTCGATTTACTCTCCGATTCTTTGTCGAAAAGAGACAAAAACTGTTATCAACGAGAACCAAGCCGAAAAGCTAAAACGATGTGGTTACACTGAAGTGGCTTTAAGCAGGAACTGAACCACGTCGAAATTTAGGAAATATATATAAAAGTTCAAGTTAATAAAAAGGTCTGCCAACAACGCAGAAAATTTTTTGCTCTTTTTATGAACATTTGTGTTAAATTTTCAAAGCATGTAGAGTAAACTTTACTCGTAATCTTTAGTTTTTGAGCTTTCTGAAAATAAAGCTAAAAATCATCAAAATTTGGACACAGTAAAGCCCAATAATTATAATTTCCATGTAGCTGTTGGTAAAAAAAACAACTTTTGAGACCGAAGATTAAACTTTTTATTCTTTTTTTGTTATGACTTCAGGTTCTGGTTTAAACCTGATCCCCATTTTAATTCTGCGCAGAATATAAAATCGAAACACTTGACAATATCTGGCAATTACATTAATGTACTGTGATTTATATACTGTTGAAATTAAAAGGTCATAACTTTAGACAACAATAGGTATTGTTTTCCTGCCAACAAGACAAATGCACGATGTAGCCAAAGCCATGCAATTCTTTTCCCATTTCTTTACTGGTTGCATGATTTAGCACATATTTTAATTGCATTAAAATGTTCGGATGGCAAAAACGATCTTACATAACCTATAGTCAGCGCATAAATGACATCATAATAAAAGCTTCTGATAATTTCTGATCATTTTTTCGTGTATTTCTAACCTCCTAACCTCAATTATTATAGCTTGAAAATGACTTCAGATGTAGCCGAAACGTTTTTAACGCTATGTTACATGTGGTTTTGCAGCTTAGAAGTGGGGATAGAAATCAGATACAGATTAATAAAAAACTGCATAAAACTTTCTAAGATGCACAGAGCTGGACAGTGCTGTTTCGAGCTTTTAGCTCTCATCGGCAGCCCTCAGCTTCTCTAACAAAGTTATTCCCCAGCTGGACAAGACTCTTGGCCGAACTGGACAAACCTTAAGGGCTTGCACAGCGGCAGAGGCTTTTTAGGGAATAAACGATTTTTCACTTGTGCTAAGGACGTCAAACTTGTCGGTTAAAACTTTTTAGTTAACTTGGTCTGTCTATTTGCAGCAATTATTAACAAGTTGCTGCAAACTATCGGTCATCATTATATGCAAGGCCAGTAAACGCTACTTGCGGGTTTACATAGAGATTAACTTGCGATTTGTGCAGCGAAACGAAGAATTTACAAAGTTAAGTTTCGTTTCTCTGGGTACAAATTCCACAAAAGCGTTGAATGTAGAAAAATTGCCAGTAGCTGTGATGAATTTGTGGGCTTTTTGTTTTTTAAAAAACTTGTAGGACTATTTCATACTCCTGGCTACGTATTTCACCACCGCTTTAACAACCTATATTAAGGAAAGACGAAGTAATATCAAAAAGAAAGCAATAAAATAGAAGACATTCCGTCATCAACTGAGTCTGCCTTAATTAAGTTGCCAGATGCCGCAACAACCAAAATCTTCTATTTAAATAAACAATAGAAATTCTAGTTGATTGGACATTCTTTCATTATATGTATTCTTCACCACAACAACAATATAGCATGTGGAGTCTGAAAAAAAAGTAACGATACAAGGTCAGACTCAGACGTTAAAACATGCAAAAGTTATTGAAGACAAGCCAAGCAAGTTTTGTTTACCCGTTGCCGATACTACACCTATCACACGGAAATATTACTGCAGATATTCTAACATTTTTTTTTTAATGAGAACAGTAGTGTCTAATAATTGTTTTAACGTGAAACCAGTGGCTATTATTAGATCTTGTTAAATAATTTTACCTTGAAATTTTATGTATATATCTTGTAATATACAAAAAAAGCTCTAATTTAATGCTGATTAAGTATGTTGGCAGAATATTTTAGTTAAACATCGTTTACTGCTTAAAATTTTTCCCTTTTTTTTATTTAATAACAGTTTATTTTAGGATAAAGTAAATACAGCGAAGGATAAAGTAAATACAGCAAACAGATCACATTAATCACGGGTTGTATAAAGTTTCAAATCCAAGCTTGACTTCATTTATTCCACGCTCCCCTTTGGTACCTTGCCAAGTCTAAAATTCAAATATGTAAATTATTAATAGTTTCCTTAATTCTTTAATCCTCCTCTTCTCCATACAATATATTTTTCTTTTTGGTGTATGCACGCTTTGGGCGACTTCTACTAACCTCCACAAACTCCATAACTTCCACAACTTTGACAAAACAAAATGAACAGCTATAATCAAACCAAATCAACTCTTTCATTTAATACTTGCTGTAATACGCCAAAGCCTGTAACGAGTATGCGGGGCCCATCTCTGCGTCATTAAGTTCGGACAGCACAGCTCCTTTTAAAGAAAATGTCGCAACCAGCGGTGGCGAGCCGTTGGTAACACCATGTTTGATTTGACCGGTCTGAGATTTGAACTTCAGACCTCCCGTTCCCAAGACGAATGAGTTACCACTCGACCAACTTGTTGTATGTCACAAAACAATTCACTGCCTAAGTAAGCAATAATGAAGCCATTATTAAGTCAGGTTTATCTGGAACTTCATTTCGTGTGCTCACTTTCCTACGGAAAAAAAAGCTTTTTTCTTCAAGCTGCTGTAAATGTCGTTCTGTTTGGTCTCATTGTTTTCGGATAATGTAGTAAGTGGTTTCCAATGTCGGTGATAGTTTTTCAACTTTGATCTGAGTCGATTTGGTTGGTCGCAATAGTGTTGATTGTTGTAGTTCGTAAGCGTTTGACCCAACTAGTTCTGCAAAATCGTTAACAGTCAAAACGGATGGTTGTACCAGTTGATATTCACTCGACGGACAAGTTGATGCTCAACTTCATATTCATGAAGTGCAGCCGAATCACGAAGGTCCAGTTGATCGCGATCGTACCCATTTGACCTTGATGTAAATCGGATTTTCCACCTTCAGCAGATTGAATTTGCTGACATGCTACGGCTTGTTGTTTTGCATTTCAAGCACATTGATTCTTCATAATTGCTGATTGATTGGAACACAATTGGAGATTTAATGCTACGTTGCCATTGCAGTGCAAGCACAGTCTGCTTCTCACTTGTTCCCCTGTTAAGTTGCAAAGAATAACGTGGCATCGCCCTGCTTTGCTCCATGGACTCTGAAGTGGTTAACATTGAGCTCGTTTAGTAAAGTTTCCTTCAAAATATTTTTGCTGAACTCCATCCCTGCCGCACACAAGGTGAGCAAAATTATCACCATCTTGCAGATCAAGTGCCGATCATCCAAAAAAACGTGATCTTCAAGATCAAGATCAGATGACTAAAATAATGTAATCTTGAAGATCAAGATCAAACCATGATCTTGATCTTCAAGATCACGATCTGATCTTCAAGATCATATTGTGCCCATGTCTGGCTACAAGTAATTAAATCCTGGGAGCCTACAGTATTACTGAAATAGCCTAACAAAGTATCTTAGAACGCTTATCTTGACTGACGCCTGTTGCTGTCAGCAACCAAGCTTTTTGGCTCTCAACTGCCTGGTCATTAGCAAAAAAAAAAAAGACCGAGGCTACTACCGGTACTGGGAATGCTACCACAACCAGCACTTGTTTTTTTAGTGTTAGTTCCTAGAGATTTTCCTGACAACCGGTTATCTGTTAATAGTGTGCAAAAAAAGAGTGCTATTGTCAATAGGATGCACCGCAAACTTTCCGTTGTCAAGGAAGCTGATTTGTGATTAATTTTTTCTTCAAGTTAGCAAGTTAGGTACTGCCGTATTGGTTTGTACCTGTCATGTCTGTACCGTGGCAAATGCGGATTACTTTTTCCAGGTTAAACTCTATTCCGAGTCGGAGCCTTGAAATAGTTTCAGAATATCACACAACCTGGCCTCGGCGATGCTTACCCTACGCGACATATAAGAATGAAACTGATCTTGGTCTTCAAGATCAAGATCACACAAAAAATGAAATCTTGAATATCAAGATCAAATCATTAAAATAATGTGATCTTGAAGATCACGATCAGATCACGAACTTGATTTTCAAGATCACGATCTGATCTTGAAGATCAAGATCGTGCCCATCTCTGACTATACTATGCCTACTGTGCTATAACAAGCTTGTTACATAACAACACATGGGTGTCACGCTATATATGCCTATTATTATTATCATTTGAATAATTCGAGGTTTTTTAAATTCCAAACACACGAATACGAAGACAACAAACCAAATTATTACTCAACTTACTCAAAAGCATTTGACTTGCAGACTTCTCCTTCTGGGACCGATCTCAATGTAAGCAGAGCATGAAATCGGCAACTTTTTTGCAAAAAAAATACAAATGGGAAAATCAAAGTTAGAGTTATTCATGACAAATGTAAATTAAAAAGTTTTTTTCGAGTCAAAGAAGGTCAAGCACTACTACATCGGTCAAATGTGGTGTATCATGGTCATTGCTAATACGGCAGCTAATACATTGGTGAGACTGCCAGAAATTGCTTACACGACTCAACAAACGCAACCCCGGCTCCAAAAAATGTAAAAACACAGACGTTACCTACCATGTCTATGAAAATTCCGACCATAAAATCGACTTTGCAAAACCTAAAATACTTGGAACTGGCAAGAACCTAACTAAGCTCTTGATTTTGGAAACTTTGAGCATCGACAAACTGAAACCGGAAATAAACGTTGATCAGTCATTGATAACGTTGTATTCGTTTCACACATGACATTGTTTTTTTCTCTTTTTTCATTTAGTGCACAGCGCTAGTATCGCAGGAATACTTAGTGTGTGTAGCAGTGGCACAGCAGCTTGATTACATCAGCAGGTTTTACTCAATTGCAGCGCTTTGTTAGATTTTTACTGTTTTAGATTTTACTTTTTACTGATGATGGACATAGCCAAGTCTGAAACGTTTAAAAATTTACTATTTTAAATAAGGCTTAACTGTTTTTAACCAAATAACTGTTTCCTTCGCAAGCACTTATATGAAACTTTCGACACTACGAATTACTGTGTTGCTGAATTATATCGGAAAAGTCTTGATTTATGTTTCACAAATAATACGCTGTAGAATAACAGCATTCAGCATGCAACAAAAACAATAATATCTATTGATTGGGAGCGTGACCACGCTGCTAACAAAAAGCGTCGTTTTGGGGGCCACTTTAATCACATAATCTGGGTTGAAGCCTTGCCCTTGTCACCTTGTCAGGTTTTTACGTCCTTCGATAAAGCGCTGCACAGTAATTAACTTAAACCAGTCTATGCTTAAACAATAAGTAATTAAGTATATAGAATTGGAAAATAATAACAAAAATTATTACCAAAACACTAAAAACAAAGTTGGAATACGCGGATGTGGAGTCTTCCAAGGTATAGCTCCACAGTTGCCTTCTCGTGACAGGAGAATAAAATGGCAATCAATCCATTCAATTACATGTACTTGTATTTCACAAAAGAAAAAGCTCAAAAAACAAAGTTTGTTGATGAAATTTTACATTATACAGCAGCTTTTTACCGTAAACCTTTTCTGGGCCAACATGATAAGAATTTCCTCGTTCGCATTAATAACGATAATTTTTTAAGAAGCGCTACCGAACGAAATACTTGCTGACGGCAAGAGGTTACTTTTGCACGTGCATCTGAAGCTGTGAAAGCTCAGTGAAGTCATTTTCGTTCGCTAAGTTGCTTGGATCGATTGCGAGATATAACTCGAGTAAAAAAACGTCACATTTTCCTCACCAACTTAAGGAAGATTTTGAAGCACTCTTTAAGCGCGCGAGAAATCGTTTTCGGTTCAGAAATTCATTGGCAAAATGTTAAAAACTTCTAACTAAAGCAAATTTTTGCTGAAAATTAATTAAAATCGTCGCCATGTTTGCTATTAGACTGCTAAGAAGAAAGCGAATTGCATTCGGAACCATTTGCTGTTTCGACTGATAAAGAAATATTGAGTAGTGCCAGTTGGCAAAAGTAGCAATGCTCTCTTTTTAAAAAAACATTTTCTTAAGAACACGAGGCTTATTTTTTCTCAAAATTTAAAAGCAAATTAAAAACAATGCAAGCCCGGGCAGCAAAATAAACCAAAGACAAACAAAAAAAATCAAACCAATAAGAGAAACTAAAATTTGTTCTGATTCAAAACTATAAAATTTCAGTGATTTTCTTGTGTTTGCAAGTAAAATTGCAACTATTCAAGATTATTAAGCTCTGTTGTTCTGCGCAAGCAAATGAGAAATTTTTTGGCAGTTGCTCACTTGAAAAAAGCTTGCTTTGTCGCTTCTGCAATTTTACGATGCTGCAAAAGCAAGAAAAATCCTTCACCTAAGCAGACAGAGCAGTAGAAATTTAACAGTGTTTCAAACATGCCCGCTGAAATTGACATCGTTGCATTCAAAATTTTACAAAATCAAGAACAAATTTGAATATCGGCAAAAAATTAAAAACAGCTAGTCTCAATTCAGGATTTACCGGTTCTGAAAAGGAACAGTATACTTTGACTTGCTCACTTTTAAAATTTTTTGAAACCTAAAGACCTTAACTTACTTTAACATATAAGTTTACCCACAACAACCCCAAGGGCTCTTTACGTCTTTTAAAAATTTGTAGTATGGAAAAGTTGTTTTTATTTCACATTGATCCAAAAATATAATTAAATTCTGTCGTTCATTTACTAATTACTATCAGTTGAGGAATTTGCTAGCTTAGAATAATAACGCATAGCTTATAGTATCGTTTTCCATAGCAATAAAGTACATAAAGAACGTTTGTGAACGCATTATTTTGAAGTAGAAATGCATCTGATGTCACAATGAGATATTTGTGACGTACTAACACAAGTTACGAACATCTCGCAAAGAAATTGGAGCGAGCAGTTTTAACGTGTTTTGTGCTAGACGGCTCTGAAATGGCAGTTTCTCTACAAAGATGTTTTGTTCGTTAGCGCTTTTTAGCGAGCGAGAATGGCCTTTACGAGCTCGCTAACACGTCCTGTCATGTCGGCCCAGGTCGTCATTTAAAATAAATTAAACCATTTCGTCTGCTTACTGGTATAAGATCGGCATGACCTATCGGTAAACCCAGATTGCAGTCGCCACGTTCCTGTCAGAGGTTCGGCATTAAAATAAAAGAGAGTGGATCTTCCCACTAAGATTAATTCTTTGAATTTGTTGATTTCGAACTGTGGTATATGTGTACAATTTGTAAGCAGTAAACAAGAAATCATCAAATAAGAGTACTAGAGTTTCAACTGAAATCAGCTCGCGATATGTCGCGGTTGGTAGAACGTCGGGTTAGTGATTGAAAGTTGATGACTACCTGTTCGATTGTGTAACTGGGAATGCGTCGTTGTGTTCATGCGTAAGACCCTTAACGTTTATTTCCATTCATTTTCAACCACGTTACCCCTGGCATAGCCCATTCTGACAAAAATCTTGCAAATAGAACCCCAAAAAGTTACTCTGTGTTGGAGGTGTGATTTGACTGAGGCAGAGTAACTGGTTTACATGGACGAATAACCGACCCGGCTTGTAATGAAGCAAAATCAACAATTCATGCTCATGTCGAACGCTCTCAACATCGGTCTTCCAATTAATTTAGTTCTCTTTACATGAAAATCCTGGTTCAAAGCTACACAACTCTGATTAAAATTTGAAGTCCTCAGACGTTTTGTACTTATGCTATGTCCGTCATTTGCAGAAATTTAAACAAACATAATCGAAACAGCGCATACCACAAAAAGGAAGCAGACTTGTTGAAACAACGTATATTGAATCTTAGCTTCTGTATATGTAATGCACTAGCGCTTTTTACTCAAGTAATAGATTCGCGTCTTCTGATTTTTATTGTAGTCAAACGTTCGTGAATTTTAATTTTTGACCAAGATTTGCATTGGTTTCACAACCGTAAAAGTACACCTTTTTATCTCAATTTGGCTTTAAATTTAAGAAGAAATTGAGAACAATGCCAGCCTCAGCAAGAACAAAATAATTACGAACACGATCTAGTATAACACTAAAACCGCATGCACCAGAAAAACGAATGTTAAGCCTAGTTTTGGTTTGTATTATTTTACTTTTTTATTTTTACTTATTTGTTTTGCCATTTTCCAATCTTTTTTGCAATTGATAAATGTGTTCTTAATTTTTTAATCGTAAAAATTGTTTTAATCATAAAAATATTGATCTTAATTTGCTTGGCAAATCTCAATCCAATAAATACACGTTTAATTGAACAAACTTGATGATCTTGACAAAAACAAAAACATAAAAACAAAACAAAAAAGCGAGACATTAAATATAAGATTTTTATTTCATTGAAAGATGTTTCGATTGTTTATTTCAAGTCATTTTTAAGCTTTAAAAATTCAAATCAAATCAAATTTTTCATTATACTCGCTGTATTATGCCGAAGCCTTTATCAAGTTGGCGGGGCCCATCTCCGCGTCATTGTACCCAGGCAACGCAGCTCCATTTGAAGAAATGTTGTAGCGAGGCGAGCCGTTGGCAACACTGTGTCCAATTTGACCGGCCCGAGATTTGAACCTCAGACCTCCCACTTCAAAGACGAACGCATTACCGCCTTGAAAATAAACGTTAAAAATACAAGAAAAATGATAAAATTAACAATAGCTTGATAGTATCATTTTTGCGTTTATTTTTTGTTTATGTAGAAATGCACTTTCTATTCGAATACTTTGATGCGGTTGAAGTCTAGATGAATATTGGTACCCGAAGTAAATAAAAAAGGCAGAATTAAATGATTGCACGGTGTTGGCTGGATTGTTTGCTTTCCTTGTTGGAAAGAAAATAAATGCCTAATTGTTATCTGATGCTGTCATTTTTTGATTCATTTCAACAGTATCAGTATATAAACCACTGTATTGAAGTATATCTTGCTTTTTCGCGTTTTTTTACTGTGCAGAATTCAAATAGGCAGCAGTTTTGTACGAGCATCTGGTAAGTAATGATTATATCAGGATAAAAAACTTAATCTTCGGTGTCGAACAGTTTTGGTAAAAAGCTAAAGGAAGAAGGTTTCAGTAACGTTATTGGGCTTTGACGATTTTATCAGTGCTGGCTTTATTTTCAAAAAACTAAATACAGAACGTTATGAACAGAGATTACGCTATATGTTTTCAAAACTTAGCACAAAATTTTATAAAAAAAAGCAAAAGTTTTCTCTGTTCGTTGCAGATGCCTTCATTAATTTGAAGTACTTTTTATATTACGAGCCATTTTGAGATATCTAACTTTGGAGCCACTTCTGCGTAGCCATACCGTTTTGAGTTTTTGCTAGGGTTCTTGTCAATTGCTACTTTTGTCTTCTTTCGACAACAAATCGACAGGCAATACTACAAAATACTGTAAATAATGCTAACTGTAAGAAGTTGTGAGAAAAAGTGGCTTTGACAGAACAACTAAAATGCAGAGGTGCATAAAATATCAAGGAGTGAAAATCTGAAATTCCTTTTTCGAGAAATCAGGTCATTTTTTTTAGAAAATTTAAACCGCATTATAAAATTTTTTTGTTGGCTCAGTATTGCGATTGGAATCCCTACGCGCCATGCTCGAGCCGTTTCTTGTCATTGAACCTTTCGATGGCTTGAGACCGTTCTTACTTTTGCGTTCCCGAGTATTAAAAATTCATAATGGTCACAATCCGCTTTATCTTAAATTGACATTTACAGGCATAACTAGCAATATTCAACTCTACGTAACAGAGAGGTTGCTTGACTCGATGACCGCCGAGTCAATTCGCAATTATCCGGTCGCATGCTAAGCAAAAAAAAACAAACTGCCGTTAATATTTTACCATTACTTTTTCTTTTTTTGTTTACTGTTTGCAATTATCATGGTCACAGTATTTAGCGACTAAACAAGTTGTCTTGTCTAATCTTGGACTTCCGGCCCCAATAAAAAATTAGCGACTACAAATTTCGAAATGGTCTGAAAGCATTTTCGAGATGTTAGTTGATGCTAACTTTCTACAAGTTTGGTTCAAGTAATCAAACTGTTAAAAATAACCATCAGACTGCTAAAGCCGAGTTGACTAAACACATGCATAATAAAATAAAGAAATATAGTCTGAGCGCTTTATAAGAAAAACAAAGTTATAAGCCAGTCTAATCTACAAGAAAATCGCAAATGCGTGTAGTCTTGAAAAAATCAATCGACAATCATATGCATTGTATAAAACTGATTTAGTAAATTTTATCTTCTCCTACCATTGACGTCATCAACTTTTCCCGATTTTTTCCGTAACCAGGCCCAGTTGAAAATTTGTTTTCTTGCAGTTCGCTGTTATTTTATTTGTAGTTTTTCAAGAAAAAATTCATTTTAAGGTTTTTTGTTTGTAGTTCTCTCATAGGCGCATGCAAATTAAAAGAATGATTATTAAAATTGCGTTTTTATTTGTCCTTGTTGGTATCTCAAAAATTGGAATTATTTGCCCGCAACAATCTTGTACACCACTTAAAAAATTTACAATAGAAAAATCTTGGTCGTTTCCATTATTAATTTTCTCGGGGTCAAAAACGATGGTTTAGGTTGAGCTGCAAAGAAGTACAGATGCCAAAAAAAACAAAAAAATGACGCGATTGAATTGTCAGCTAGACAGAGATTTTTGTATAAGAAACAAGATCAGTGCAACATAAAGTAAAAGTTCAACTTTATAGCTAGCGTAAGAACTTGTAAACTGGACTGCAATAATGTTACATATAGAATCGGATTTTGCAACCTGGAATGCATTGTGACGTCGAAGTAACGCTGACTGTAGAAGTGAGAAACAGGCGCATTTGTGGTAGTGGTGACGATAAACAATGGGCACAATGGGAAGAAACTGGTCAATTTCCTTACCTGTACAGAACCTGAAACTAACTTTACAGGTCAAGTTGGACTGAAACTTCAAACTACACATCATCTGCACAAACCATGTTCGCAATATCATGTGTGGATTCAGACATGGGCACGATTTTGATCTTGATCTTCAAGATCACATTATTTTAATGATCTGATCTTGATCTTCAAGTTCACATTTTTTGCGCGATCGTGATCTTGAAGATCAAGATCACTCTTATTCTTAGATGTCGCGTAGGGTAAGCATCGCCGAGGCAAATTAAACAAAACTGCCGTGCAATCACTACCGTAACAGTTATTGTTTGCTTTTTCAAAACTGCTGTTCTTCTTTTAACGAACATGATCGATCGTTTTGTATTCTGCTCACATGCTTTGCTATGTTGCTAAAGACCAGGAAATGTAAATCAAAAATATGCGAATGTGGAACCAAGGCAATAAATTGATTTATTGTTTTGCTTTTCAAAAGGAAGCATATGATGTATAAAGACAATGCGTTAAAGTTTAATAGACATTGAACGTTTGATATAATGATCAGTTAAGTTTCAGTCTTGGCAAGGTACCAAAAAAGGCTTCTACAAAATATTGACTTTAAAACCGGATTTGGAACTAAATTCAACCCGTGAATTGAATGCTTTCTATTTGCAAGATTTAGCTCTAGCCAAACCCAGATTTTGTCACTTTATAGTGAAATATCTTAAAGAGATACTGCTCGAGATCGGTTTAATTTAAAAAATGAGAACTATTTGAGGTAATAAGAAGGTGCCCCCAGCCCCTAAACCTAATTATTTTTTTATTTTCATTGTCTGCAGAAATCGTGTAATCCGTTTGACAACATACCATTGGAAACCATGTGTTTTATAATTTCGTGACATCAGGAAAGAATGATTTCGCAAAACTTCTTGCACGATAAAGACCACGATGTTGGATAATCAAACAATGCGTTTTTTATTCTGCAAGACACTAGTAATTTACCAATTTATTATAGAATAAGCAATGCTATGTTCGATGTTTTGTAAATTTTGCATAATCATCAATTTCTAATGTCACCAAAGTTTAAGACACAATGTTATCTACGTGCGGAATCAAGCGAATTAAATTTATGCTTGCGAATAAAGAGATTTGTAAAAAAAGATATGGGGCTCCACTATATTACTTCAAGTAGTCCTAATTTTTCAAAACCAAAAAAAAAACAATCTCGAACAGTATCTTTTTAAACGAAAAATTTTGTAACTGTTTGCTCGTTCAATCGTTTGAACTTCTCATCAGACGTTCGGGTAGGTTTTTTGCAGCTACTTAATAAATCTTAATCCAATCGAATCAATCCGCATGTGGCGTGGAGTGAAAAACAGAGCAATAGTCTGTTCTATTTGAAGAACTGTTTTTTGTTTTGGAATTTTTCGTTAAAGTGTTGGAACAGAAGAAAAACACGAACTTAATGTATCTGCCAAATTTCTTTTTTTTTTGCGGCGAAAAATATTGCAAAATATTTTTTTACTCTTTTAGCAATTTTGTTGAAACTAAAGATTTGTTTTTCGATATTGTTACCAAATAATGACTTATTTGGATATTGCAACTGAAGTAAGGAAAGGTGAAAATAGTTGAATGGCTTTGGCTGGATCATGCATTTTTCTTGTTGGCAGGAAAACAATACTTATTGTTATCTAATTTAATGACTTTTCAGTTATTATAAATTTGAACAGTATATCAATTAACAATACAGATTTTACCAGCATATAAATCGCTGCAAACTAATATTTTGCCAAACCAGAATCTGAAGTCATTATGCAATGAGGACAAAAAGTTTAATTTTTGTTCTCGAACAGTTCTTGATAAAAAGCTTCAGTGAGATTAATTGTTGGGATTTACTATGTTCAAAATTTTACGAATCTTGGCTTCATTTTCAGCTCAAATGCTTATAAAAATAGCTTAATTTTTTTGCGTCGGTCGCACATATGTTCGTTAAATTGATTTTTTTACACAGTGTTATCTAAATTTTGACATAGATTCGATTTCACGTCAACGAATGCTATGCAGAATTCAAACATATATCAGTTTCGAAGGACTCGCACGAGTTTTTGAAAAGTCATGATAAAATGAGAACAAAAAACGTAATGTTCGGTCTCAGATGATAAAAAACAGCAGAGAGATTGAAAACTTTTGTTTCAATGTGTCCAAAATTTTATTGTTTCTGACTAAATCAATTTTTTGGAAAGTTTCATAACAAAACGTAAGCAATAAAGATTTAATTTTTTCAAAATTTAGATCAAACGCTGACAAAAAAAAAGCAAACAATGTTTTGTGTTGGTCGCAGATGTCTTCATCAATTTTAACTTTATGTATTATCCAACCATTTTGAAATAGTTCAATTTCACTTAACCCTATATCTACCGGGCTATTTTTACAGCCTATTTGTACAGGTGCAGGGTGAATTTGCCCCCCTATCTAAAAACCGTTTGGTAAGAGATAAAAGTCAGATTTTTTGCTGGTTAAAGCTATTTTTTGTCAAATTTTTAAAAACAGATATTTTGAGGTGGCGACGTCACGAAAATCATGATGACGTTATCAAAACCAGAAAACCCTTATAACAGCATATTATTTTCAGTTTGGACTTTTAGTATTTTAAACACATCTTTGATAAAGTCACCGCAAATGATAACGTCACATGCACGATGGCATCATGTTTAATATATTGCGTTGAGTATTATTTATAGTTTTTTGCATCTGAGATGTAGTTTAATTCACAAAATTTTTAAATAAAGCAGTATTATTTTCATTATATCACTCAATAGCTGATGAAAATGAATATTTTTTTTTCTGAAAACGCAGTTTATTTCGAGAAACAGCAGAAAAAACAATAGTTTTAGATTATGACGTCGCCAATGATGGAATGATGATGCAATGCATTTACCAGTAAATAAAATATTTTATTCCAGCTACAGATTATCATCGATAATGAATACGCCGTACAATAAATAAAATAAGCGCACTGATAAGCACACATTGTGCTCAAAATTGTATGAAACTCCTTAAGTCCCTGTGACAAAAGCAAAAATGCTGTCACTTCCAGTTATCTGGCTGACCCCAAAGATTCTGAAAATGTGTGTTATTAAATTTGATTTAAAGTCAGGTTGCATCAAAGCAAAACTTTTGTTTAGTTTAGGAGCTATGTTAAAATAACTAATAAGAGGGGCAAGTTTGCCCCTACCCCGGAACAAATAGAGTTAAAGCCACTTTAGTGTGACCATATTGTTTTGACTTTTCAGTTTGGTTCTTGTTGATAGCTGTTTTTTTTTGTTTTGTTTTTTGTCATTTTTTGACAACGAATTGGCATGTAGTAGAACTAAATGAAAGTGCTAAATGTTGTGAGTTGCGATGCTACAAAAAACTAACAATCTCAAATTTCAAAGACTTGTAAAATCATTTTGGGAAATTTAATTAATGCTATCTTTGGCAAGTTTGTTTCAAGTAATCAGACTGTTAAAAATAATCAAAGTATTTTAAACAGAGATTATTTAAAAACATGTATATAAAAATACAAAAGAATATTCTAAGCGCTTTGCAAGAAAAACAAAGTTTTAAGTTCGTCTACTTTTTAACAAAATTGCAAATGCGTGTATTTACAAGGTAAGTAATAAACTAAAGATATAAGGTCGGGAAAGGGCAAACTTTGGTTTTCAGCAGTCAATCGACTATTTTATTTAAAACCAATTTAGCTACTTTTATTTTCTTCCACCAAGGAAGATAGCAAATTGTCCCACTTTTTTCCAAAAAAGACGGAGTTAAAAGTTTGTTTCTTGCAGTGCACTTACAATTAATCGATTCGTTTTTTAATGCATTTTTTTGGAAAAATTCACATTAAAGTTTTTTGTTTCTAGTTATCAAATATTTTGCCAAATAAAAAAATGATCATAAAAATTGCATTTTTATTTGTCCTTGTTGGTATCTCAGAAAGTAAAATTGTTTGCCCGAGACAATTATGGACTCCACTTAAAAATGTCACAGAAGAAGGATCTTGGTCGTTTTCGATACCAACAAATTACTCGAGGTCAAAAACGCTGGTTCACGTTAAGTTGTGCAAAACCATGCGTTACCGATGCCCAAACGAAAACGAGGTTGAATTGTCAGCAAGTCAAGGATTTCGATATTGGAGACAAGATCGGGGTAAAATAGAGCAAAAACTCAATTTTACAACTAGCGTAGAAACTTGTAAACTGGGCTGCAATGCTACTGCAAATATCGGATTTTGCAATCTACAATGCATTAGTGACGTCGAAGTGCCGCTGACTGTAGAAGTGAGACACAGCCGCAGTAGGATTGGTGGTAGCACTAAAGCATGGAGACATTGGGAAGAAACTGGTCAATTTACTTATTTGTACAAAAACTGCAACAAACTTTACTGGTCAAGTTGGGCTGAAACTTCAAACTGCACATCCTCTGCTCAAACCACTTTTAAAAGATCATGTGTGGATTGCGATGGAGATGGAGTTCAGCCAAAATATTGTGAAGGAAATTTCACCAAACAAATTCAATGTCAACCGCTTTGGGGCTCATGGAGTCAAGAAGGACTATGTAAAGTTATTTTTTGCAATTTAACAGGGGAACGTGTAAGAAGTAGACGGTGCTTATATAGCGATGGTAGTCAATCACCTGATACCCAATTGTGCTCCAATCAATCAGCAGTTGTGAAGAAACACTGTGTTGGGGATGCAAAACAGCAAGCAGCAGCATGTCAGCAAACTCAATCTGCAGAAGGTGGACAATCCGATAATACGGGCCTGTATATGTATATCGGTATTGCCGTTTCATTGATACTCGTTCTTGGTTTTGGACTAGCTGTTGTAAGATGGCGTTGTCATCAGAAAGCTCAAGCAAACAATGAAAGTCATCGAGATCCATTAGCGGTAGTGTCACCTACTGCAGAGCCAACTGAGCAGTTTCGATCAACTGAACAGGTCAAATGGGTACAATCGTGATCACCTGGACGTTTGGGAGTCTGCTGCACTTCAAGTGTACAATACATATTTTTACAAAAAATAAATCAACTCTCTTATCAATATAATTCAGCAACTCTGTAAATAATGGTGCCGAAAGTTTCATAAGATTTTGCGAAGGTACAGTTTGTTGTTGTTGTAGTTGTTGTTGCGCATGTTTATCCTTCTGTTACCGGACAGCGTCAGACGCTAAAAGTTGTTGTTTGCTTTTTCACAACTGCAGTTCTTCCTTTATTGTGCATGATCTATCGTTTTGTATTCTGCTCACATTTTTTTTTGTGTTGCTGCAGACCAGGAAATATATATCGGAATTATGCGAATGTTGAACCAAGGCAATAAATTGAATGATTGTTCTGCTTTTTCTAAAGGAAGCATATGATGTATAATAACAACACGTTAATGTTTGATAGAAATTGAGCGTTTGATATAATGAATTGTTAAGTTTCAGTCTTACTAGGTGTCGAAAAGAGCGTGTTCTTGTTGAAATTAAGGACTAGTTTTTTGATATTGTTACCAATTCCACTTTCAAAAATTATTTCGAGTGTATGTAACAAAATTATTTTGCCGGAATAAAGAGATTGCAATAATTAGTCGGCAGCGTGGCAAAGTGGGTAAAAACATTGTTTTTAGGACGACTCTGACAGCATAATCTAGGTTCAACCCGCACCGTAATCACGTTGTTGCGTCCTTGGATGAAACGCTTCACGATAATTATTCTCTGCTCGGTGGCTTCGAACATGCAGCAAACTCAATGGACAAGGATTCTAAAAAATCTCTGGAGAATTGGATTATAAAATTTCTCAGCAGATACCAATTCTCCAAACACCATCAAGTAGTTACAGCTATGAAAAGTGTACTGATTATCCAATAATTAGCGTTTGATGCTCTCCGGTACCAGTAACAGGATGAATCACACTTATATTGTACCAGTAACAGGTACCAGCTCTCCAGTAACAGGATGAATGCCCTCATTGCATTTACAAATTGTTAGTTACCAGATTTATAGAACTTAAAGTTACGTATACTTAAAGCGTAGAACTCAATGAAAAACGTTTTCGAGTTTTAAGTGAGAGTCGGCTACAAGCACGGTGCAATGGGAGCATTTTGAAGCCGTCCTTCTACCAAACCATTGTTTGTGCCCCCCTAGCAAAAAATATGCCCCCAAGCGCGAATTCTGCTTCCAAAAAATTAATCGGTGCCACTGGAGTGCATTTCTGGGCCTGTGGTTTTCAAGCGTGAGTAAAGTCTCGTCCCAGGACCAAAAATAGGAGTGAAGGCCAAGACGAAGCCCAAAATTTGACGCTGGGTTTCAGCTATAAGTTTGTGAGCAAGAACCAAGATCCGCATCGCAAGATTCCGTCGCGGCCGGCCAGGCTATAAACGAGTCATCCCCGAGAGAGAATTGTGCCCCTAAAGGAGGCAAACGGCCATATCCATGAGGCGTAATTTGGGATAAAGACCTTTTTTGTCTTTACTCCTGAACTTGGGAGAAAAATTTATATGTGCCTCCTCAAATTTTTTTTGCCCCCCTCCCCCAGTCACGCTTTTTTGGTGCCTGGCCAGTTCGGCAATATCTCAATTGGTATATCAGAGCTGTGGGTATGCGATTAAAGTTGCTCACTCCCAGTTTGATTTTCGAAGTGGAAATGTATCGTTATGTCCAGAGAGAAGGCGTTTAACGCAGTATGTTTGCCGTCAAGGTCAAGCAGTTTCTTCGTTGTGGTCACAAAGCCTGAAAAAAGACCTGCTATCAAAAATCAGAATGGCGCTCTGCGTTAATGAAGATAAATGGACACAAAGTGCATGGTTTATTTCATGAACGAGTTGAGCCGGCACATGAGAAAGAGAAAACTAATTTCAAGCTCATTGCTTAACTGACGATCTTCATACATTTTCTATACTGATTGCACGTCTGCAAGGCAAATCTTGTTTCAAAACAATATAAGTGTGATTAAA
Organism: Trididemnum nubilum; assembly: GCA_963965965.1. Lineage (NCBI taxonomy): Eukaryota > Metazoa > Chordata > Ascidiacea > Aplousobranchia > Didemnidae > Trididemnum > Trididemnum nubilum. The sequence goes on from OZ014469.1 coordinate 7,469,115, forward strand.
CTTTTAAGTCCATAGATGGTTTGGGTCTATGCTATGTCCATCATTTGTAGAAATCTAAACAGCCAAAATCTAAAACTACGTATACCGTAAAATGGAGGCAAAGTCTTTATAATCTAAAGAAAAGTGGTCGAGACGAGAGTATATTGAATCTCAGCATCTGTTCTTAGTGCAGTAAATACGCAAGTACGGTTACTACATAGTTATGTATATTCGAGTGCACATATTTTTATTATGATGTATATAGCATAGATCAAAAGGGCTTGGTGGATTTTAATTCTTTATCAAAGGTAATGGTTTATTCTAATTTGGAAATTATCACACTACCCGCCACTACCCGCTTGCAACGTAGCATCAGGTGTCAGGGTGTTTCCGTGTGGCACTCAATACCCATGGAAATACAAAATCTTCCCAAACATTCCTTTGAAGTCAAACTCAAAAAATATCTTATACAGTTGTACATCTGATGATGAGCTTGACCTTCTATTGTGGCATTTTACTCGAGTAGTTGATAGACTTAAAGTTCTTAACGAAAAAGTAGCTTTTTTTGTTTTTGTTTTTTGACGTTCAACAATTCTCTTCGAATTGCTGACATATAGGGTGGCTGCTTTGACTGGATGACCGATGAGGTCTTTTTGTAGCCTTCTTGTCGCCAAATTACCTAAATTATTACCGCTCCTTTTTTGCTAATCGTTTGTCTTTTGCTTTTTTGTGATGATATCAATTAAAACTGTGTTGTAGTTGCGACAAACATAAGCAATGTAACTTACTTGTACTTACTTACTTACTTATTTAAAAAAGAAGGCAACTTTACTATCTATGTAAGCAAATATCGCCAATACTGACACGCAACTGAGTATTTTAATACCTTTATTCATACGGTTTACAAAAATTAAGTTTGAATTACGGATTGAACATAATGTTCGGAACATCGATATATTTTTAATATAAAACACAAAGCCAACACAACTGGAAACAGAAAACAGAGCTTGACATTTCGTGAAACTACTTTTCTTATTGTCAAAAATGGATTTCCCTTAAACTACTGTACATAAACCGGCATATCCAACATTTTCTTGCAAATAAGCAATCGGAAAATCCCAAAATAGACAAAAGGGATGGCACTAAACGGATTTTCATGAAACTTCCATACATGAAAGAAATGAGCGGCCATAGGCTGCCAAAAGAAATTAATGCTTTTTTGAAAAAAAATTAGATTTTAAAGCTACCTTTTTCTTAATTAATGAAACTTTAAAATGAAAGAGTTTTTTTCCTACAAAGAGCGCCAAAATAAGTTATATTGTTCTAGTACTGTCTGTCGTACCTCATGTAGCTACATAAGTACGTACTATATATTGGTCAGACCTTCAGGAATTTAATTATTTAATTAATCGGTTAAAAATCACGATCCCACTTCACCGAATAGACAAGATACTGATGTATCCAAACATTTGAGAGATAACCACGATTATTAAATTGACTTTGACAAAGCATAAGTAATGGCCCAAACCAATCCCTGGTGAAAATTATTGATCACCGAAACATTATTTATTCAAAAAGACATTCCAAATGCCAAAAGTGCTAGGGTACGAACGCTTCTCCGGCTGGTCTTAAAAAAAGTAGTTTTTGAAGTTTTTAGAGCTGGTAGATCGGGTCTTTCTTTACCGAAAGCAGAGTATATTGTTTACTTTGCTTTAGTAAAACTTATTGGAAAAAAATTGATTTTTGTCTCACTAACACTGTTAGGTGACTGAATTCTTTCTTTCTTTCTTTCTGAGTTTTGTTTTGAATGCCAAGTCATAATGTTGACACCGAAAAAGGTGGCGTAAAAAAAACGCAAACTCACGTTATAACATGACGAAAACAAAATCATAACAATAATATACTTCAATGGAGATAGAGACTGCCATGCTCACGCCACGGGCTATAAAACCAGTCAAAACAACAAACAAACAAAAAAACGAAACGAACATTCCGTAGACCGTTACAGTAAAACCAAAAAATTAATTATATTTAGGATTAGTTTGAGATTATACAAGACTGATCCTAAAGTACGAGTATGTGTTGTAGTAAGAATCAGAATAATGAAGTATTTGTCACAATTTGCAGTTTAACACAATTTTGATAATTCTTCACCAAAATAATAAAATTTCAATTTAAAAATGGGTTGCCAAAATAACAAGAATCATAAATGCTCTCAGCTGTCAATTAAACTCTTGATCAAGAGATTCAAGAGATGTAAAATAAGAGAAATAATGCTTTAGACCAATGTTTTTAATTAAGCAACGTTTAAAGATAGAAGTGTTTTGATTTATTTAAATGATTCATAGCACTTTTCAAGTTCCAAAAAATTTATAGTCAGTTCGTTAAGCTTTAATTATTGTAAGCAAAAGGGGGTATTTTTTTATGTCTTTAAAGCAGCTCTTGTAAGTGGAGAAGAAAATAAGCTGCATCAGCTTGCTCCAGCATCATGCTCTTCAAGGAGCCAGCAAACTTGATACGCTGGATGATCTCCCCGTGAAAAAAGATGAAGATGCCTCGGAAGATTGCCTGTAGCTACAACAATGTAAAACCGAGATCATTCTTGATCAAGACGATTCAGATATTTCGGTCGTCTTTTTTGTCAGTGGCTTTATTGCTTGTAGCATATCTCGGTGAGGAAAATGTGACGGCTGCAAGGACCTTCTGATAAAGAGCGATAACTGCCCATCCTTTCAGACTTTCGTGGAAGGAAATCGTATTAAATCTTTGCTGGAGCTGGCTGACCGAGGAGGACTGGCTGTGCCAACCGATTATTGTTTCGTTATTTGCTTGATGGCCACTCAGGCATATAAAAAAATTGTGTCTAATGATGCCACAAAAAAGAAACTTATGGCTGAAAACAATCGCCGAGGTGTATTCATAAAAGCTTTACGTACACTCGCTCAATTCTCTAAGACTTACAATGGGGCTATTTCGCAAACGTTTTACAAGATGGACTACAATTTCAAACTGATTTTGTCGACAGCATTTAACTGTTTTGCGAAAAATGAACTAAAGCGGCTCAATAATTGCATTATCAATGCACCAACGAAGATGCAACGCACCGTGCGAAAACTCACTGCCAAGAGCTCAGCATGGTAACAAAACTCAAGATTTGAATTGCTTGTCTATTGCGATTGTGTTTCAAAGTATCATTTGTGCTTAAATCGTGAGACTATAAGTGCCTTAGACGGACTAAACGTCATCAATTTTTGATAGTAAGCTATGTTGCGTCATTATAAAAGTTTTGTCTGAAAGTTTCCATTTTGATTTTGTCTCTTAGAAGTAGTTGAGCTTAATGCCTATTGGATGATAGTATTCTGATCTGATCTAAATCATTTTATGAAGTGACAGTGGGACTTTGGGTCTACTTTGATTTAAATTGTGTATACTGTGTGTGTAGCAGAGGTGGAGTCGAGGACACAACGCTCGAGGCCAAGGCCAAGAACAAAAAAAAAAAAATCCGAGGCCAAGGACAGCCTTTTCGACGACAGACCCTCTCGAGGCCAAGGACAGGAATGCTCGAGGCCATGGCAAAGGACTAAGGACACAGCTGCAAGTGTTCTAAAAAAAAGGTTTTCAAAAAAGTTTTTCAGGCGATCTCCAATCCATTGGCGTACCCAGAATTTTTGATTGGGGGAGGCCTAAACCACAAATCACATAAAATGAAGTCATCAAAAATTTTCAAAAAAGGAAGTTTTTATAGGACAAAGATATCGTAGAATGGAAGATCTGAAATTGTTGCCCGTTGGCACTTAACCAGGATTTTTCAAAAGCAGAGAGCTTAAACTAGTAGTTGAAATGTGCAAATATCTAACTTTGGAAACGTGTTAAGAAAGCTAGTGTAACCTAAACGTATCACAGACGGGGGTCTGGGGGCGGGGCCCCCAGCCGCTGGAGGCTTTGGGGGTCTGGGGGCAAAGTCCCCAGCCACTTGTGCAATTTTTTTTAATTTTTTGAAAAAAAAGCTATTTTAATGCCATTGAATCACATTTCGCAAGTGTTTAGAGTCATTTAAAAGCACTAGATTTTTGACATTTGAAAGCTAATTGAAAAAATTAAATTGTTTAAATCTATTTTTACGCGCAAGTTAAGTTTAACACACGTTTAACATCTTGCATGGGGGGCAGGCCAACCCCCCCCCCCCCAATTGAAATTTCACCAATTACAAAAATGTGTCAAAAAAGCTTACTGTTTCTTCAGTTTCAATTTCTTTTTAGTATTTTTCGCTGACAAAAGTACAACTAATTAAGATTATTGAAGACCAAGGGCGCCGGGTCCCCCTCAATTCAATTTTTGCCAGCCAATTTAAAGTATAACTCGGAGAAGATGGAGAGTTTTTGTCCTAAAAGTTGCTATCTCCGGCCCACATCTAGCCTTTTTGTGAACGTAATGCATTAATCAGGGCTGGGTTTGCCATAATATGACGCAGGACCAGCTAGGGGCCCCGATCTGAAATCGCAAGATTTTTTTTGGTCTTCACCTATATTTGGCAGAAAGATGTTATGAAAATCTCCAAAGTGCAAGGGGCCTAGCGCGATGTAAATCTGGCTCGGCAATAACATGGTTAGTAGACGTAATCATCTAATGTATCATTTTTCAAAAACAGTTCAGTATTCACCTCCAACCTCGCCGGTTTTTACGCACAAAAAAACTTTAAAAAAAAATTAGCCATGGAAAATGCTGATTGAACGAATCATTGAACTTCAATTGAGGGGGCCTGGGCCCCTTGGCGAATGTGTACTCCTATAACTAGTTATTTTCATGACAAAGCAAAAATACCGAAGGAAAATCTTCGAGTGGATTATTATTTACTGCTAAAATGTAGCCAGAGACAAAGCACCTTACTTCCCCCAACCTGAAGCAAATCAGTTACAATTAAACTTTAACTCCAAAATGCAAGATGTTAAACGTGTTTTGGACTCAACTGCAAATAAAAGGAGGATTAAACAATTAGATTTTTTCAGTTCGCTTTCAAATATCAAAAATCTAGTGTTTCAAATGGCTCTGAACACTTGCAAATTGTGATCCAATGGCATTAAAATAGCTTTTTTATCCAAAAAATTACAAAAAATCGCCCAACGGCTGGGGGCTTCGCCCCCAGACCCCCAAAGCCTCCGGCGGCTGGGGACCCCGCCCCCAAACCACCGTCTGTGATACATTTGAGTTACACAAGCTTTCTCAACACGTTCCAAAAGTTAGATATTTGCATTTTTCAACTATTAATTTAAGTCCTCTTTTTTTACTAAATCCTGGTTAGGTGCAAATAGGCAACAACGATTTCAGATCTTCCATCCAACGATATCTTTGTCCCACAAAAACTTCCTATTTGGAAAAACATTGATGTCGTCATTTCATGTGATTTGTGGTTTAGGCCTCTCCCAATCAAAAATTCTGGGTACGCCAATAAATTGGAGATCGCCTGAAAAAAATTTTGAAAACCTTTTTTTTGGGAGAACGCTTCTGCCTGTGTCATTAGTGCTCGGTCTTGGCCTCGAGCATTCCTGTCCTTGGCCTCGAGAGGTTCTGTCCTCGGAAAGGCGGTCCTTGGCCTTGGCCGCGGATTTTTTTTGTGTCCTTTGCCTTGACCTCGAGCCTTATGTCCTCGACTCCCCCTCTGCTAATTTTTTTAAAGTATTTGGTTTGTAAAAACGGGCAAGGTAGAGGTGAATTACTAAACTGTTATCGAAAAATGGTACAATAGATGGTTACGCCTACTAACCATGTTATTGCCGACCTATGTTATCGATTTACATCGAGCTGGGGCTTTGGCACTTTGGAGATTTTTGCAACATCTTTCTGCCAAATACAGGTGGATACCAAAAAAGTCTTACGATTTGAGCGCGGGGGCCCCTAGCTGGTACTCCACCATATCATGATACATCCGTCTCTGGTTAATGCATTACGTTCATAAATAGGCTAGATGTGGGCCTGAGATAGCAGCTTTTAGGATGAAACTCTCCATTTCTTCCGGGTTATACGTTTAAATTGGCCTGCAAAAATTGAATTAAGGGGAGCCCGGGGCCCTTGATCTTCAATATTGTTGTTAGTTACTGTTGCAAGCGAAAAATGCTAAAAAAACTAAAGAAACAATAGGATTTTTTGTCACATTTTTGTAATTGGTGGTATTTCAATTCGGGGGGGGGGCGGGCTCCTTGACCCCCCTCACCCACTTGGCTCCGCTTATGCTCCAACAAAGGAAAACAAAAAAGTATTTGCAAATTTTTGCAAGGTTTCTGGCGCTTTCCAACAAAATTTCAACTGTTCAAAAAATAGTGCTGTCCTCGAGCCGAGGACAGGGCAATTTTCGAGGACTTAGGCTTCGAGGCCAAGGTCAAGGACTTGATCTTCGAGGCCAAGGACTTCAAAATGTATCCTCGATACCAAAAACGTTCTCGAGGACTCCACCTCTGGTGTGTAGCAATATATTTTGTGAGAACAACGAGCTTTTATTTTTTCATCTTCTTCATTAAACATTTTGTTTTGGTGATCAGAAAAATTGATATGGAATTGAACCCTAGATCTTTCGATTTGGAACGTTTTGAAAGGCTCCACAAGTCATTTCTGTATGTTTTATGCAACCCGTGTTAGTTTAGGGATCAACAATTCCAGTTTTGGTTGGAAATGTAAAATTTTTTTTGACCCTGTTATTGGCAGCTATAAAATCGAGTTGCTCATCCCGTTGTTCTATATTTAATTGTAAATGTTTTACGTGACTTGACCTGGCTGCACCACTGGAACTGAAAACCCTTTTAACCAGATTACTTAGAAATTTTAACCCAAATAAGCATGCTTTTAAACGTAGTTTGAACTTGAAGTAAGGACGCTGAAGAGGCTGAGAAATTTATTTCTGTCAAACAGTTTCTGAATCTTAGAAATCAGTTCTTTTAGTTTCAGATGGCTTTACAAATGTCCAAAATGCCAACTAAATTGCGATAAAATGGCAATTTTTCCAAAAAATTATAAAAATTGTCCAACTGAGGAAGCTAGCTACTATGGGCAAGTGAAATATTCAATCATAGTCGATATATTCATAGTCTGGAAAGTCAATGCGTTTAGCTTGCATGGTTGTGTCACTACTCGCACTCTAGCGACTGTCAGCGGGAAAGTATAGTTTTTCATTGGTTGCTGCTGAGTATCGGTAGGCTTGTACATCTCTGCTAAGTATTTTAACTAATTCTGGTCTTAGCGACGAAAAAGTGAAAGTAAATTTCATTGAATACGTTTGTTAAAAGTAATTTGATTAAAATAGATCAAATTAAAGCCTCACGAGAGTATGAGCTGATAAGAAAGCAACAATTGTCCAAGCTGATTTTGCTTTCAGTTTGACCATAGACCAGTAGCGTAGCCAGAGGAGGGGTAAAGCCCCCCCCCCCCCATTGGCATGTCGACCAAAACGCAGAATAAGAAAAATACTACGTTTTTGGCACTTTTGAGACTGTTTTATGCACTGGAGTGGACTAAATAGTGATTTAAAACATTTTTTGAAACATATATTCAGGGGGGGTCTAATTTGTCAAAAAAACAAAACTAACAAATCAATGAAAACTTTGAAAAATGGTCAAAAATAAGGAATCAAATTTGATCGCAAGTGTAAAAATGATAAACATAGGAGTGATCAATAAATTAAGTATTATCTAAGGATTAGGGGGGGGGGGGGGGGGCGATTCAGTATTAGCTAATTACCAATCATTTTTCTCAAATCTCTTTTCATTAGCCCCCTCCCAAAATATTTTTCCCTGTAAACTGTATACGAAATAGATTACTCCGTGTGAGTTTTATTGAACTATTCAATTTTATAAATTACCAGCATATTAATAAGAGAACTAAAATTTTAGCATTAGCCACCTCCCTAGTAGCCCATTTATGCAACCAGTTTAATCATGTTTGCTCTGCCAATATTTATGCCACGTTTAAAAAGCATTAAAAAGCATTAAAAAGTTTAAAAAGCATAAAAAGCATTATTAAAAAGCATATATTTAATAAGTTTAAAAAACAAAATCGCCCTAAAAAAAGTTATTTTTGCCAAAAAATGCAAATTTTTCGAGCGCTGGGGGCTCAGCCCCCAGACCGCCAAAACATCCCCCCCCCCCATTGCGAATTTCTGGCTACGCGCCCGCCATAGACCTTTTATTAGTAGACGTGACACTCGTAATTTTTAAGCTTTTAAGCCACGCTTGAGTGGTTTGAACAGACGAACAGGCTTTCAGTCCAAGCTCCAAAGTAGCTCTGTAGATTGCTGATTAGCGTTGTTCTATGCTTCCAGCGTAGACCTTTTACTAGCCGATAATGTATTTGGATTGAAATCAGATCTCAGGTGGTAAAGCATTTACCTATAATTATATACTCTACTGGTATTTGATTAGCTAAGCTGCCTAGTCTTACCAGTAGGCCTGCTGGACTGGGTACCAGTATCCTACTTCTATGAGTTGCAACTTAATGGATTATACGTCTTAGAGCATTGGAAGTTGCTGTGTAGGTCTAGGCTTAATGTGAAGTGCAACCTCAATGTTTTTAATCTAATTCATCAAAATAGACTAGTTTACTTTAAGATCATGAACTAACTGATCATGTTTATATTAGTATGTATATTATCATAATACAACCACTCAACTGGTCATTAACAAAAACCTTTTCTTTGCTGTTGTCTATCTGTCGATAGACTCTTTCCTGCCCAATGGCGTTCATCAGGAACGAGATCTTATTGAAAGAGACTTATTTTAGTAAATTATCATATATATTTTAATAATTAGGCTATAGGCTATTACATTTAGGAAATCTAAAAATGGGACCAAAATTTTGGTTATGAAATCACGAGTTTTTATGCAATTCAATCTGATTGATGACAAGGAGTTAACCCAAACCGCTTGGGGGAAGGAGTCAATACAATAATGATAAAATGCAAGTTGTTTTTGCAGAAAGGATTAAATGCGAAAAAGATTGTAGTTTAATGTGTTCGCGCACTCAAACCGTTCGACAATTCGAGAGGATAACCTACACCTGCATGCTACGCATCATGCACCGTCTATTGTGTTTCCAGGGGTGGACTGGATAAAATTTTCATAAAAACTGATATGGGAGAGAGGCGAAAGACGCTCAACATTTGGCTTAAACGGACACGGGACAGTGGTGGATTTGAGGGCACAAGGCTTGAGGCCAAGGACACAAAAAAATATCCAAGGCCAAAAACAGCCCTTTCGAGGACAGACCCTTTCTAGGGCAAGGACACAGGTGCAAGTGTTCTCCAAAAAAAGATAGTAATAATACGGTCTTCAAAAAAATTTTTTTTCAGGTGTTCTCAAAAACACAAAATCAAAAAATCCAAAAAAAAACATGTTTTTCTACAAAAAACGATCTACAGTACAAAATTTTAAGGATTCCAAAAATACTGCTGTTCTCGAGCCGAGGACAGGGCAGTTTTCCAGGACTTGAAGCTTCGAGGCCAAGGACTTCAAAATGTGTCTTCGAGGACTCCACCTGTGTAAACGGAATGTATCAGTAGAACTGAAAAACAGTTGAAACCTGAAAACAAAATGTACCCTGCAAAACATTGTGATCAGATCTTTCCACCGAGTCACTCTCCGCTAAGAGAAGTTCAAAAGAGGAAGAACCGGACCTTTGAAACCAGCCTCTAGTGCCCATCAGTGCAGGCCCGGCGCCACGAAGGGGCATTCCGGGGCCGTGCCCCCCCCCCCCCCCCAAATGACTGCTTGTGTGCCCCAAGCGAGGACTGTGCTCCAAAGAGATTAACACGCTTGGGGCTACTGGAGTGCTAATCGAGGCCTAAGACACCCAAATTGGTGCTTATCGCCCTAGAATTTGCGAGCAAGAACTGCTTTTTTGTAGTTTTTGTGGACTCACACCGGATTTTATGAAACTTTCGGGACGAGGACCTTTTTTTTGGTCTTCACTTTAGGATTCGTAAAAAGTCGCAAAATTTTAAGATGAAAACCAAAGTTTGTGAATATTTTTGAACTGAAGACCTTCTTTTTTTTGGTCTTCACCTTTTTCGTTTGATCCACACTCTTAAATTCCTTTACACAAACTTCTTGTGCTCCCCCAAAATTTATTTCTGCCCCCCTAGTCACGCTATCCTGACTCCGGGCCGGCATCAGTGGCCGATAAGTTAATTTTTGTAATTTTGTTGTATTCACCAAGTTGCTTTGGACAGGAGACAGCAAAAAAACTTTTTGGTCTCCGAGTTAAGCTGCCACGTCTTGTCTACCACACACTGTGGAGTCTTCAAGGTGTCTCTTTTTATTGCTGAACGCTAAGCAAGGAATCGAACCCAGATCTAGCTTTTCAGTAACAGACACTCAATCACTGATTGGCCGTACGTTATGTTTTTTTTTTGTGAGGAAGGTAGAAAAAAATTCACGTTTAAATTATCAAAAAGACAATACTACTTCTCGTGTCTGACCCGAATATAACCGAAACAACAAAGAATTGTAATAAATCTGTGATTTTTGTCATCCATTTCAGCATATAATAGTATGGCCACCCACAGAATACGCTGTTAAGCTGTAACGCTCGTAAGCGCCGTTTTGTATAGTGTAGACACCCTCAACGTACGAGCGTAAAAACTTTTGAAATTTTGTACGCACAGTGTAGACCGGCCCTAAACCGTTACGCTAAAAGTTCGCTTGCGAGCGAGCGACAAGCGCCTGTTTGTTTCTTTCTTTATCTTTTTTTTTTTTTCGGCGCGGGTTTCATGTCTACTAATAAAAGGTCAATGGTTTGACTTTCAAAGTAACCTAGCTAAAGCACTTGGGGTATGAAAACAAAGTGAATGAAACTAGGAAAATTTACTGATAAATGTTAGCATTAGACCAGGAAAATTGATTGATAAATGTCAGCAATAGACTAGAAAAATTGGTTGATTAATGTAAGCATTGGCATAAGAAGGTTAAATACTGGATGTTGACATTAGATTAGTAGAATTGATTGGTAAATGTTAGCTGTAGACTAAGAAAATTGATTGATAAATATTAGCATTAGTCTCGGAAAATTGATCGATAAATCTTAGTCATAGGCTAGAAAAATTGACCGAAAAAAGTTAGCATTAAGACTAAAAAAATTGATTCATAAATGTTAGTATTACCGGTAGGCTAGAAAAAATGTTTGATTAATGTCATTGTAGCATTATTCTGGGCTAAGAAAATTGATTGATAAATATTACCATTAGCAGTAGCGTACGCAGGATTTTGAAAAGGGGAGAGGGGGGCAAGAACTTTAGAAAATTGGAGAAGAACAAAGATCAGAACGAAAATTGTTTCACCCAAAATCAGTCCGGTTTTTTTGCCCAAAATTAGGTGAAGACCAAAAAAAGATCTTCACTCAAATTTGGTTCGCTTTTTTGCCCAAAATTTGGTGCACGCCAAAAACAAAGGTCTTCGCCTATCATTTGTGTGCTCAAGCTTTTGCCCAAATTACAAAGGGGGGGGGGGGGGCATGCCGCAATTTTGCATACTATTCTATACTAATTATACTATCCTGGCAACCCAAAGGGGGGGACCTTGGCCCGATGCCCCCCCTGACCATTAGGCTACGTAAATTGATTGATAAATGTTAGCATTAAACTAGGAAAACTGATTGATTAATATTATCATTATTAGACTAGGAAAATTGATTGATAAAGTCAGCATTAGAGTAGGAAAATTGGTTGATAAATGCTAGCATTAGAGTGGAAAAATTGTTTAATGAATCTGGAATGTAAGCATTGGTATAAGAAGGTAGATTATGGGATGTTTGTCATTAGACTAGAGCAACAGATTTATAAATATTAACATTAGGCTATGAAAATTGATTGACTACTGTTAGCACTTAAATGGAAAAATTAATTGATGAATGCTAGCATTAGGCTAGGAAAATTGATTGACAATTGCTTGCATTAGACAAAAAAAATTGAATGATAAATGCTAGCAGTAGACTAGAAAAGTTAATTGTTGAATTTAAGCATTGGTGTAGGACGGTTGATTATTGCATGTTGGCATTAGGCTGGAAAAGTTGATTGAAAATGTTAGTGTTTGGCCAAGAATATCCAATGTTGATTGATAAATGTTAATGTTAGGATAAAACTCCACTCTGATATTTTAAGAATGGCACTCCAGCTCCTGCTAAAAAGTGCAAAATCCGACATTGCCGCGACTCCACTCCATAACATGCATGGAGTAGTATCTAGTCATGCAAAACTCACGCACGTGCCATTGCCTTTTTCTCATACATTTGGTTTAAATATGACATTTTGTCACTGCAATGCTGCAAGCAGCACAGTGTAGTGGTTATCAAGCTCAGCTTCCAACTATCGTACCTGGTTGAATTCGCACCGGAGTTGCGATTGCGTGGAATGGAAGAATACGGAGTATAAGGAACGGGAAAAAACTTGCATTTTTTTTGCTTCAAAACCTTGCATTACAGTTAGGGTTGGGGCAGCAATGCTAGCCTGAGGAATAGCAATTACATGCCAGCAGCTTTTTCGCTTACACAAGCGACATGTTGTTACGCTTTAGTGCGGCTCCCTGAGTAAGTTTTTAATGACTAGCTCTTCGTCCTGCATGGCACGAGAAGCTAGTCATCAAAAACTTACGCAGAGAGCCGCACTAAAGCGTAACAATACATCGCTTGCGTAAGCGAAAAAGCTGCTGGCATGTAATTGCTATCCCTCAGGCTAGCATTGCTGCCCCAACCCTAACTGTAATGCAAGGTTTTGAAGCAAAAAAAAAGACTGCTCCATGCATATTTTCCCCTTTCCTTATACTCTGTAGTCTTCCATTCCACACAATCGAAACCGCAACCCAAGCGCAAATTGAACCCGCGTATGATGGTTGGAAGCTGAGCACGCTAACCACTACACTATGCAGCTTCCAACAATGCAGTGACAAAATGTCGTATTTAAACCAAATGTATGAGAAAAAGGTAATGGCACGTGCGTGAGTTTTGCATGACTAGATACTACTCCTGCATGGCTGGTTTCCCGAGTGGATTTGTTTTACTTGTGTTGGTGAACAATTATGGTTTTACTTATAGTAAGCGTGGTATAGCATATAGTAAGCTTAGTACAGCACAGCAGGCATAGTATGGCATTATAAACGTGTATGGCATATAATAGGAATAGCATGCCAAAGTGAATGGTGCAGGTTGGTATGGCATTGTAAGCATAGCGTCACACTCATATAGTAGGCTTGTTATGGCACAGCAGGCGTAGTACAGTGTGACACTAGGCGTATGGCATAGTAGGCACAGTATAGGCTAAGCAATGGAGGTTAGAATATTAGAGTTGGGATAGCATGACACACTAGTAGGCAGAAAATGGCAAATAGGCTTGTCATGGAACAGTGGGCATAGTATTAGTAAACATAATATGCCACAGTAAGCACTACAGGCTAGTATGACATTGTAGACCTTATATGGCATATAGTAGCCTTATTTTGGCACAATGGGTATAGCATGCCATATAGTAGGCTTATTATGGCACAATAGACATAGTACGCTACTTATGGGACAATAGACGTAGTATGCTAATGATGGCACAGTAGGCATAGTATGCCACAGTAGGTTCTGCAACTTAGTAGGCATAGTTGGCTTATTATGGTACAGTAGGCATAGTATCACAGACTGCAGCTTAGTATGTCATAGTAGGCGTAGTATGGCATTGTAAACATAGTATAGCATACTAGTCTGTTATAGCCTTATCATAGCACAGTAGGCATAGTATAGCATACGAGTATGATATGGCATATACTGTTATAGCCTTATCATGGCACATTAGGCATAGTATAGCACAGTAAGCGTAGTATGTCATAGTAGGCGTAGTATGGCATTGTAAGCATAGTATGACATGAAGTAGGCTTATTATGGCACCCTAGTAGGCATAGTATGTCACAGTATGCACTGTAGCTTGCTATGGCAGAGTTGACTTAATAAGGCACAGTATCCCACTGTAGAAACTGGAGGTTAGTATATCATACTAGGGATAGCATGGCATCTTAGTAAGCAGAGTATGGCTTGGAATGGAACAGTAGGCATAGTCTGCCACAGTAGGCGCTACAAGCTAATATGACATTGTAGGCATATAGTATGTATGGCATATAGTAGGCTTATTGTGGCACAATAGGCATAGTAAGCTAATTATGGCACAGTAGGCATAGTATGCTAGAGTGGGCAGTATATAGTTGCAGAATCATTATAGTATGGTATATAGTTGCAGAATCAATTTTCTTTATTAAAATTTTGCCATTTGCAGTCCAAAAATACTAGTAAGTAGTTGGCCTTGGCAGCTCGTTTGGTTGACCAAAGCAGATTCTTTCGAAAGTGAGTTAAAATCTCATTTACGAACAGTTTAATTATTTCTGGTACTGGAAAGTCTAATATTTTTTGCTTCTTTTCTCCTTGAATAAATTGCGTTTCTCATGCGCTTGTAAGTGAACTGTGCCATAATTTATACGTGGTGGCAGTGTTAAGCCATTGCTTTGTTTGTGTCGTTTTGGTGGCAAACGATGCGCAATTGATATGTCGCTGAAGTTAGCGTCGACGTTTAGCTTTTTAGCTATATGTGCAACAATTTTGATAACATTTTTGTCCTTCTGCTCTGAAATATCTTCAAACTCCAAGGTAAGCCTGCGCCCATACTGTTCCAAGTCGTCCATTTGTGAAACTCGTCTTGTTCGTTTGTCTCAATTTCTTCAAGTTTAATATTTGGTTGATTAGCAAATCTTTCACCTTGCTTGCTTGATTTAAGCAATTTCTCGTACTTTTCCTTTGGGTCATCGTATTCTGCTGCAGTTAAGAACTCGTGACTTTTCTTTAAGGCAGTAATGTCGTGGTTAACATTGTCTAGCTCAATTGAATAGGCATTTGCAAAGAAACGAAAAGCATCTTCAAACATCTTTTCAATTTCAGGTCTGATGTTACTCAAACTTTTGCCGAAAATTTATTGAAAATGCGCTCTAATTTTAGCTTCAAAACTTTTCTTTACAGACATACTCATTGATTTGGACTACTACTGCAAGCCTTTTTTCTGAAATTTTGCGTTTGTCGCAGCAAAAGCAAACCACAACCTCTCGCGGCTAGCGCAGCTGACAAACGAAAAAATAAGAAAATAATTTCGAGCGAAATAGAGCCTTACTCTTGAAATTTTATCATAAATCTTCTTGTAAAAGTACAACTTGTTTTTAAACTTTTTCTGCCGCATTTATTATCTAGTTAAAGAGTATTTTCTGCCGCATAAATTATCTAGTTTGAAATTTACTGCAATGCATTATGACTATTCTGTGCAATATTCTGCACAACGATAGTTGTTTATTCTAAGAAATCGAACTCATGTTTGCTATGAGCAATCGATTGACAAGATGTGTGATGTAGACGACGTTCGTGTCATCTTTTTTAGCTTGAGACATGCAGCCATTGCAAATAAATCTCATTATTTTGTACTTTTTCAGTTTAGCGTTTTCTCAAAATGCGTTGGATTAACACTAAAAAATGAGCAAGTTTTCTAAAATACAAATTTTTTTAAATAATATTTATACTTCTTAACGATTGGGAGTTGAATGTATCATGTTACGTTTCTTGACAAGTTAATTCTTTTCCGCAAGACTTTGATTTTACTTTGCTGAGATTCAGATTTATTTCACCAGCTTCAATGCAATATTATGCACAATAAAAATAAGTTACCTTCAAAATTTGAAGAAGAGAATGTGGCTGAAATAAAACTGACAAAAATCCTCATTATTATCCCCGGCATAAAAAACAACTAGTTCTGTATGATTTTGATTTTAAATTAACTGGGTATTGATTGCCCTAGCTGGCTTTGAATTTAAGTTTGTATTTTGATTTAGTCGTTTGACGTCCCAGCATTGTCATTCACAGTTAATCTTACTTGGGATTGTTTTCTTGCTTAGTACCACAAAATATTGTACTTGGACACATCGAAATAGTAATAGTTCACTACAAAGTAATTTTAATTCAGACTGCATCATTAAAGAAATTAAGAACACTTTAATTTCTGGGTAACAAATTTAAAACTACCGATAAAATAAAACACATAATCAAATTTTGAAATTTTTATGTAATTTTCTAATAATGTATTAAATTTCATTCCATTTGAAAACAATGGTGGCATGCTATTTTTGTTCGTGTACGTAATTTTGTTGAAAACAAACAAAAAAACAAACAAATTACCATACTCCACTCCGGAATAATGCAACAAGTGAATTCGGTCGAACGGTAACGCTTTCGTCTCTGTAGTGTGGTGTTTTAATCGCTGAGCCGGTCAAATTAAACACGGTACAGCCATCGGTTTGCCACCACAGCGACATTTCTTTGAAAGGAGCTGTGTTGCCCGTGCGCAATGACACGGAGATGAGCCTCGCCAACTGGTTATTCGCTTTGGCGTAATACTGTAGTACTGTATAATAAAAGATTTAATTTGAACTAGTCCTTTAATGCATACGTCAAAATTCCTCGAATAATTTGGTACACACAGCGTAGTTCAGAGCAAAATTAATTTTGATCCAGAATGCATCATTGAAGAAATTAAAAACATGTTATTTTTTTGGCGACGAACTTAGCTCTATTAAATCAAAAGCTAAATCAAACTTAGAAATTTCAATGCAATAATGCTATAATACAGTACATTAAATTTGATTTGAAAATAATTGAGACATGTTGCGTTCTGTTTGTTTTCGTGATTTTGTTGAAATAAAAAATACGTTGATTACTTCACTCTTTCCTCAACAAAAATCAATAAGGGAACGGTTTGTGTGTTCCGTAACACACAAATCTTCTAAAAGCAATCTTAAATCCATTACTTACTGCCAAGATGAGCCTTAAGTCAGGCCTATCTAGAACTTAAAGTTGAGTAATCACTTTCTTTCGAGCGAGCTTTTTTCATCAAGCTGCTGTAAGCATCGTTCTCTTTGGCAACAGTGCAATGTTCTTGAAGAATGGAGTAATTGGGTTCCAATTTTGCTGACGAATTTCTAATTTTTTTTTTAATCGATTCGGATGGTTGCGATACTGTTGATAGTTCAAATTCGTAAGCGTTGGGTTCAATTGGTTCCGCAAAATCGTAAACTGTTGAAACGGATGGTTGCACTACTTCATATTCACTCGGTGGGCTGGAATGTTGTTCACCTCCGTATTTATAAAGTACAGCCGAACCACGAATGTCCAGTTGATCACAATTGTACCCTTTCGATCTTGATCGAAACTGCTTTGGTGGCTCTGCGTCAGCTGACTCAACCCCTAATGGATCTCGATGAATTCTATTGTTTATTTGATTTTGCTGGCGACGACGCCATCTTACAGCAGTTAGCCCGAAACCAAGAACGAATATCAATAAAACAGCAATACCAATACCTACGGAAACGCTGGTATTATCTGGCTGTCCACCCCCTTCAGATTGAGTTGGCTGACATGCTGTTGCTTGTTGTTTTACATCCCAAGCACATTGTTCCTTCACAATCGCTGATTGATTGGAGCACAATTTGGGATCAGGTGATTGACTACCATCACCATATAAGCACATTCTTCTTCTTACTCGTTCTCCTGTAGAGTTGCAAAGAATAACTTCACATGGCCCTGCTTTGGCCCATGGACCCCAAAGCGGTTGACATTGAGTTTGTTTATTGAAGTTTCCTTCACAATATTTTTGCTGAACTTCATCCCCATCGCAATCCATGCATGATCTTGCAAACGTGGTTTGAGCAGATGATGTGCAGTTTGAAGTTTCAATCCAGCTTGACCAGTAAAGTTTGTTGCAGTTTTTGTACAAGTAAGGAAATTGACCAGTTTCTTCCCATTGTGCCCATTGTTTATCGTCACCACTACCAGAACTGCGCCTGTATCTCACTTCTACAGTCAGCGTTACTTCAACGTCACTAATGCATTCCAGATTGCAAAATCCGATTCTATTTGTAACATTATTGCAGTCCAGTTTACAAGTTTCTTCACTAGTTGTAAAATTGAGTTTTTGCTCTATGTTACCCTGATCTTGTCTCCAATATCGAAATCCTTGACTTGTTGACAATTCAACCTCATTTTCGTTTGGGCATCGGTAACGCATGGTTTTGCACATTTTAATCTGAACTAACGTCGTTGACATTGAGTAATTTGTCAATACCCGAAACGACCAAGATCCTTCTTCTGTGACATTTTTAAATAGTGTCCAAGATTGTTTCGGGCAAATAATTCCACTTTTTGAAATACCAACAAGCACAAATAAAAACGCAAGTATTGTAATCATTCTTTTATTTTGCAAAAAATAAAATAATCAAAAACAGAAAACTATAGAGTGAATTTTATTCCAGGAAAACTACACATCAAAAAAAAACAAAACAATTAAAAGTGTACTGCAAGAAAACAAACTTTCAACTCCGTCTTGTTTTTAAAAAAATAATGACAACTTGACTTCGTCATTGGTGGGAAAACATAAAATCTACTAAATCAGTTTTAAATAATAGAGTTGATTGATTGCCAAAGTTTGCCCTTTCACGAGCTTTTCAAACGCTTCTCTACTAATTTTGCTTATCACTTATTTCGTCAATACACGCATGCGTGATTTAGTTTAAAATTAGATTGATCTAAAACTTCGTTTTTTCTAGCAAAGCGCTCAGAATATTCTTTTTGATTTATATATGAATGATTTTAAATAATCTCTGCTTCAGCATTTGATACTTTTTAACAGTCTGATTACTTGAAACAAACTTGCAGAAAGTTAACATCAACTAAACTCCCGCAAATTCTTAAGACGATTTCGAAATTTGTGGTTGCTAATTTTTAACAGTAACACATCTCACAACATTTAGTGAGTTTATTTTGTAGCGACATGCCTATTCGTTGACAAAAAGAGACAAAAAACTGTTAATCAACAAGAACCAAACCAAAAAGCTAAAACGGCATGGTTGTTAAGGCGGGTCAATTTTAGTGAAAAAAAATTTTTTGATTAGTTTTGAAATGGCGGAATCTAAAAATGTGTGCATGCTTGTAGTAACAGAGAATAGGTATTATATTGTAATTTGCAATCGCCGATTAGCTTGGTAAATCAACCCATTTTTAAGAAGAACCAAAAATTACCCTTTAAATCGCAAAATATATGATTTTATTAGAAGAAATCGAACTCTAATACAGTTGAAACTGGTATTAAACTGCTTCAAGGTTTGTGATGCATAACAGAGTAAAATAAAAAGGTTCCATTATACTATCATTTAAAAAGTTGAAAACTCATTTATGTGCTTTTTACTTGTATTTTTTGCGACAAAACACTTTAAATTGCATACTCGTCATACTCGACAAAACACTTTAATACTTTAAATTGCACAAATAAATGTGTGCGGTTTAAATTGTTTTGACGCGAAAATTATTTTTGTCAAAACTATTTGTGTCCTTCCCAAACGTTTCAGTAGATTGCTGAAGTACAACTTATGCAATGTTTTGTGTGCAGTCTAGATGCATACTTTGAAGAAACCATTTTAGCATGTCAAAAAATTGTTTAAAGAAAGTGGGAGATAAAGCTTGGGTCATTTCCGATAATTGGATGCCTGAGGAGTGAGGCCGTGATAATGATGTAGGATTGCATATACTATTCAAAAAGCTTTTCTGCCTTTTAGCATTTCTGCCACTTTTCCTTGTATAATTTTCATGACGTAAAAATGTCTTGAACACAGATTAAAACTTTTGGAAAAAGGTTATTCAAAAACAGCAAAAATATCACAAAAATCTGCAAAAATATCGACATTTTTGTGTCAAACTGACACATAATTATTGAAAAAACTACTTATGTATTCGAGAATTTTGCTATAAAACACAATTATATCATTCTGAAACTACATTATTTTCACAGCTAAACGTTTTCGAAACAGCATTATGGTCTATACAATAACGTGAAAAATCGCAAAAATTTTTTAAAAATGTGAATTTTCATTAATCGTTTTAGTAAGCTGAACATTAAAATTTTCGAACGCTATCGAACAAACGTCAAAATTCGCATAAGACATTGCTAAAATCAGACAAAAAAAAAATACCGGTTGCATGCCTACGACAGCTGTTTTGTCTAATTTTAAGGCTCATCAGTTAGGCTTAGCAGGGCCAAATTGACAAATATTAACGGGATGAAACTTCCGAAAAAATAACTTCACCAAACAAATGATTAAATATGTGCCGATAAAATTCTGTCCCAGAGCAATCTTTACCCAACAAATTGTGCTGAATTAATTAATACTTTCTAACTCAGATCATTACCGAACGAAAATCCAGGTCACAGGATGCTAAACTAACTAAAATCTTTACCAATTGAAACTCGGTTACAGGCTATTAATTTAACTAAAATCCTTACCGAATAAAGCTCGGCTATAAACTGCTAAAGCTACAACTTTGTTGTTCCTTTTTTTTGAATTTGATATCAACAATAGTGATGCAGTCCTCCTATTGAGACGGAGTTGTCGGTGTTATGGATTTCACAATACCGTTCATTATTTATTTGATCCTTACGTTACCATACTAATTTGGCGGACATGCCAAGGATAAACTGATATTTTGATTGTGTCGTTGCTTCTCTTTTAGTCTTTTTGAGTCATGATGCTCTGATAACTTTATTTTTAATGAGTATAATATAGTAAGCTAATCGTTGATGGTACACGCTTTTCACTTTAATTTTCACCTAGATAACCCTTGTTCTTCGATGCAGTATTGTTACGTCACTGTACAATTATTACGGCTTTGAATTGGGTTTAATTATATCAGTCTTTTCTATGCTTAGATTTAGAAAGATAAGATATTATGATTGCGCGTATCATTCATTTTGAGGATTGGTAGCCTAGATTATGGCTTTACTGTTGATTCAACAGCACTAGTTTATAAACTATTTGAAAAGTTAGACGTTTTTAGAATTTGTAACTCGGTAACAGTAAGTTGTAACTCGTAGCCTAGTTTCAGTTAGTCAACTTTACAGTTTATGTAGTTACTAGCCTGTAGCTTAGATGTATTCGGTAGAGATATCAGTTAGATTTGCAGTCTATAACCGCGCTTTATTCGGTAAGGATTTCAGTGAGATTAATAGCCTGTAACCGAGTTTCAATTGGTAAAGATTTTAGTTAGTTTAGCATCCTGTGACCTGGAGTTTCGTTCGGTAATGATCTGAGTTAGAAAGTATTAATTAATTCAGCACAATTTGTTGGATAAAGATCGCTCTGGGACAGAATTTTATCTGCAAATATTTAATCATTTGTTTGGTGAAGTTATTTTTTCGGAAGTTTCATCCCGTTAATATTTGTCAATTTGGCCCTGCTGAGCCTAACTGATGATCCTTAAAATTAGGCGAACAAGCTGTCGTAGGCATGCAAGTGGTATTTTTTTTGTCTGATTTTAGCAATGTCTTATGTGAATTTTGACGTTTGTTCAATTGCTTTCGTAATGTATCTTTTAAATGGTGTTCCCTTTCTAATTTTCGTTTTAATAGGTGAATGCTGCACCCCACTCAGCTTGAATGGATTTCTTTATGCTACAACTTTGTTGTCCCTTTCTTTTGAAATAAAATTTTCGTACAAAAACGAGGTTTTGAAAAGTTTCTAGCAAGGTTAAAACTTTTTATCACCCGTCATTTTGATTTCAAAAAATTCGATAAAATTGACCCGTCCTAATCAT
Source organism: Trididemnum nubilum (assembly GCA_963965965.1). NCBI lineage: Eukaryota > Metazoa > Chordata > Ascidiacea > Aplousobranchia > Didemnidae > Trididemnum > Trididemnum nubilum. Next base: position 7,490,769 of record OZ014469.1, read on the forward strand.
TATACAGTACTGAAGTGCCGTTAAGCGGAAATTGAACTGTCTCGAAATTTAGATAATATTCTGTAAAAGTTCAAATTAATAAAGACATTTGCGACCAACACAGAATTTTTTTCCTCTTTTTATGAGCATTTATGCTTTCAGTAAATAAAGCTAAAGACCATCAAATTTTGGACACAAAATCTCGATAATTAATCCCTCTATACAGGCGCGTAGCCAGAAATTTGCAATGGGGGGCTGTTTTGGTGGCTGCAAGCAACATCAAGCGATCTTGAACAAGATTTTGATCGGTCTTCACTCAGATTGAGTCGGTTTTTCTGTCCAAATTGAGATGATGACCAAAAAAAAAAAAAAAAAGGTCTTCAAACGGACTGAAGCCCAGTTTTTCTGGTCGAAATCACATCAGGTCCTCGCCAATGCCAACGGGAGGGACTATTTTAGTTTTAGTGCAAAAATCGGCCTCCAAAGTGCTAAAAACAGGGTATTTTGCGTACTCTTCAGGCCAATGAGGGGGGCTATAGCCCCTCCACCGCCCCCCTGGCTACACTACTGCCCCTATAGCTATAGATAAAAATACTGTTCGAGACTGAAACTTAAATTATCTATCCTTGTTGTAAAAAGACTTTCCAGATGTTTGTTTGAAACTTATCCCCAATTTATTTCTGCATAGTTCGTAAACATCAAATAGCTTTACAATCTCAGGCATTATAATAATGTACAGTGATTAATATACTGTTGAAATTAATTTAAAAGGTCATGACATTAGACAACAATAGGTATTGTTTTCCTGCCAACAAGATAAATACACGATCCAGCCAAAGCCATCCCACTATTTCCGCCTTTCTTTACTAGAGTTGCACTATGCAGCAAATATTTTAATTGCAATGCAATCTTAGGATGGAACGAATAATTTTACATAATTTATAACTAGCGCATAAATGATGTCATAATCAAGGTTCTGATCATCTCTGATCATTTTTTGTGTATTTCTAACCTCAATCATTTTACCTTGAAAATGACTTTAGATGTAGTCAAAACTTCTTTACACGGGGTGGAGACGTTTTTGCCCTTCTCGTGTTTTTTTGGGGATAAATCTTTTCAGAAAAACATTTTTTGTTTCTAATCAATTTGACTTGGAGTCAAAATTAATTACAAATAACTCTTGAAACTTTGAATTTGCTAAGGTGACGAAAATTTTTTGATTTTTAAGATTATCCGAAGTTACTTTCTGAAATAAGAACTTTTTTGACCAAGATTTAACTTGCATGACATTATAAAACGTTTTTGCGACGTAGCAAACTTGACTTAAGCATTTCGTGATTAAGTATCAAAAAACAAACCTAATGACAAAATTTCAACCGCCTGCGACGTTGTCGCAAAATTGACGTCATTTTTCAAAAATATGGTTGTGACTTCGCAATAATGACGACATCACATCAAAATAAATTTTTTTTTTAATTTTGTTGAAAACCAAACTGCATCCCAGTTTTGGTGTTACCATGACTTTTTATTTAGAAGTTTGATAAAAGAAATTTTTACCTCCCCTCCTCCCACGTGTAAAATGTGTTGTAAAATAGCCCGTGTAAAATGGGTTTAAATTAAGTAAAAATGTAAGTCCAATCATGGCTTGTTTTTTTGTCAAGATTGTCTAGCTCGCTCAATTAAACGAGTGTGTATTCGATCAAAAGTTGACAAACAAGATCGCTATTTTGTATTAATCATGAAAAAAACCGGAAAGTTGTCAAACAAATAAACAAAAATTGGAACGAAACTTACTATAGCTTTGCTTTATGTCTGCTTCTTACGTGCGATTTTGATGTTATATAAGCCCGTGCTTTTAAATATTTTTTTCATACTGAGGCTGGCATTGTTCTTGTCTTGTTCTTAAATTTTGAGCAAAAATGGGATAAAAAAGTAATTTTACGGGTAGTAAAAGCAATACAACTGAGGCAAAAACTTAAATTCTATAGACATTTGACACCAACAAATATCTGAACACAAGAATCTATTACTTGAGAATAAAATACTAGTGTACTTATAAATGCAGAAGCTGAGTTTCGACAAATTTGCTTCATATTACAGAAACATTCGCTTCCTTTTTACGACATATTAATATTATCATACATAGGCTGCGTGTTTCGATTATGATTGTAACAATTTCTACTGGTGCTGGACATAGCATAGTCCAAAATATCCAAGGATTTTAAATTTTAGTCAGAATTGTGTCGCTTTAAACCAGGATTTGACGAGTAAATACGTGCGAACTAAACAAAACAAACGAATGATGTTGAGTGGTGAGCATAAAAATCTATCGTGAATGAAAATTTATCCTAAACCGACTCATTTATTCGTAAAATAAACCAAGCACTCTACTTTTGTCTAACCACCCCGTCAACGCAAAGCACCGTTTCTTGGGTTCTGTTTGTCAGTCTTTTGTCTGTTTGTCAACGCAGAACTCCTTTTTTTCGGGTATGTTTGCAAGTCTTTTTATAGGATGGGTCACCGCAGAGTTGTAAACGGGCCGACTAGTTCAGACCTAAACCCGGCCCAAACCCGAAAATTAATTTGAAACCCAAATCATGCCCGAAAAAAAACGAAATTTAAGTTAGGTCCGAAAAATATAGCATTGTTGCCAAGTTTTTTTGATTGCATTTTTGAGCACCTAAGACAAAAAGCACGCCTCAGGCCCAAATTAAGCCCAAAATTTTTGTCAACTTTAGGCCCGAACCCGACCCGAAAAGGCCGGCCGGACATACAACTCTGGGTCACCTCTATCTGTATCCCACTTGACCCTAAATGGAAATAAATGTTATAGGTCTTACTCTTGGAAACAACAACGCATTACCAGTTACTGAATCGAACCGTGAGTCAGCAACTTTCGATCACCAACCTGACGCCAATATTTGCGAGATGTCGCCGACTGATGTCAGTTAGCAGCTTTCGATCACCGACCCGACGCTCTACCAACTGCGGTATATCGGCGACTGATTTCAGATGAAATTCAAAGTCTTTTTTGTTTGATTTCTTTATTGTGTACTGTATACAATTTGCAGGCTTGTCCATGGAAATGGGATTCCCGTGGGAATCCCATGGGAAATGTCCCTTGGGATGGGATGAGATGGGACTGCATGCATTGCATTTTCCATGGGACATATGGAACAGTAGCCATGTGATAGCCCTTTGATAACCTCATACCTAAATAGATAGACAAGCATTGGTAAGGAATACCAAACTCTAAATTTTATAGTGATCTGGCCACTTTAGGCGATCGAGCTCAAAGCTACACCCAAGGGTGTTGCTTTACTCACTAAATTTATTAACGGTGTCAAATTTATTAACTAAATTCATTTCTCCCAACGGTGTATTCATCAAATTTTATGAATTTTATTGAATTGCATTTTGATGAGAATCCCATGGGATGGGATGGAATGGGACAAGCATGCACTGTTATGAAATAGGATGAGACAGAAAAATATTTCCCATGGACAAGCCTGACAATTCGTATATACACTATACAGTTGTTTAAAATTAAAAAATTCGAAGAATTAATCTCAGTGAGAGGGTCTTCGCTCTTTTTATTTTAACGCCGAACCTCTGGCAAAAAAACTTGCGACTGCAAAATTTGTAAGCTTTTGTTTAGCCCTAACTGTGAGTCAAACCCGGGTTTACCAGTACAGTCTGTAGCGTAGCCACTGATGCATTCAAGATTGCAAATTCGATTCTATATGTAGCATTATTGCATTCGAGTTTACAAGTTCCAATGTAAAGTTGAAATTCTGCTTATTTACTCTGCGCTGATCTTGTCTGCTGTATCGAATTCCCTCACTTGCTGACAATTCAAACGCGTCTTCGTTTGGGCATCGGTAATGCACGGTTTTCTGCGTCTCAACCGGAATCATCGTTTTTGACCGGGAGAAAGTTGGTATCGAAAACGCCTGAAGTCCTATATTTGTTATATTTTCAAGTAGTGCACAAGAAAGCTTTGGGCAAATAATTCCACTTTCTGATATACACTATCAACAAGGATAATAAAAAACGCAACTTTTATAACATTCTCTTACTTAGCATGTGCCTATAAAAAAGACAAAAAACAGAAATTGACCAAAACCCAAATCGAAACATCTAAACGGTATGGTTACACTGAAGTAGCTTTAAGCGGAAATTGAACTATCTCGAAGTTTAGATTATATGAAACGTTAAAATTAATGAAGCCATCTTCGACCAATGCAAAAACCTTTCGCTCTTTGTATGGACATTGAGCTAAATTTTGAAAACATTTAGCGTAATTTTTACTCATTTCATTCTGTATTTAAGCTTTCTGAAAATATATCCAGCACCGATAAAATATTGGACACAATAAAGTCCAGTTTTAACCTCCCTGTAGCTTTTGATCAAAAAAAACTGTTCAAGACCAAAGAGCAAACTTTTTATTCTCGTATTATCAGGACATTCCGATACTCGCTTGAAACTTATCCCTATTTTCAATTCTGCCAAGTACATTAACACGAAAAATTTTACTATCTCTGGCAAAATATTAAGGTGCTGGGATTTATATACTTTTGAAATTAATAGAAAGGTCATACATCACATAACAACAGGCATTGTTTTCCTGCCAACTCGAAAAACACATAATTCAGCCAAGCCATGCAACCATTTCCGCCTTTCTTTACTACAGTTGCAATGTACAGCACATACAGTAATTTAATCGTATTCAAATGTTTGGGTGGAAAGAACAATCTTCACATAACTTATAATTAGCCCATAAATGACATTATAATAAAAGCTCCTGCTAATTTTTGATTATTTTCTTGTATTTCTAACCTCAATTTTTATAATTTGAAGGTGACTTAAAATGCAGTCGAAACGTCTTTAAGTAAAGTACAACAACTTTCATCTAATCGTGACTTGATTTTTTTGTCAAAACCATCAAGTTTGTTTAATTAAATCTGAAAGCCCAGTGGCAACAATTGTTGCCAACGGATGCGCATTTACTTATTTGCTGAAACGATCTACTCAACCCAATTATTTTCAATTGTTATGTCACAAATCTCTTGCCAGACAGTTTCTGTTGTCAGAAAGCCAGTTTACTGCTATCTGATTTGAAATTCAGTCGTTAGTATTTTCGACAGAAAGAGACTCTTGAGATCCAAACGCAAAATTTTCGGATGGCTCAAACTTCAAGGTAAGTTGTGCTAATGTGTTTTACAAAAATTGAAATAGATAGCAGTTATTGTATTCCTATATTCTTCTTTTATTGGCATATGAGTGAATTTGCAGTTTTGTTTGTGTAATGGCAAAGATTTATGTAGATTTTTTACGGTGGCAACATTTGTTGCCACTGGGTATTAATGATATCATTTTTGTGCATTTGCCAAGTCCCATGTAGCGAAAGATTATTTATAAATTTTTAAGACTTGCTGGAATATCCAACCACTTTTATGTACAAGATTGTTTTGACGATGATATTGACTGCTTTTATCGGACCCGCAATACACGATTCGCATTCTAAACTAGGTTGTACTAAATAGGCACAGTATACTAATCTATTACCTAACCCCACCATAAGAGTAGCCTACTATGCCTATAAAGAAAGTTACTAAACAGGCGTAGTAGAATCCCTCCTCTAGTGGGCTTAGGTAATAGATTAGTATACTATGCCTACCGTACTATGCCTTTTTTGTCTATTTCGTACTACCATTCTAAACTAGTGTAAAAATATGATGCTTGGTTAGCATTTGATAAATAAAAGATAAGCTACGTTTATCAGACCGGCGATTCGTGCTTTTCTGTTGCTTCTGTACAATTTATTATCGCGTGGTTTTTGTCAGGAACGCGTGCCAATAATGGTAAAATAAAATAAGCAAGGAACAGTAAAATAATGCGAAAATATCGCTGATCTGATAAACGCAGCTTTTCTCTGGCTTTTTATTTTTGCAAGCCTTGTGAAATTTTGAAGTTTTATAGGCTTACAATACTGTAAATATAAATATTTACTTCCTTTCTTTGCTTTTATTTGGAAATCGAACCTAAGAAGTAGTTCATTTTACTCAAAATGAAAGCTGAATTACCAACATGTTGTTTTCGTTGTAGATTTACTTTGAATGATGTTCTGTCAGCGCTGGAGGAAAATCAGTTGGATGATTCTCAACTCGAAGACGACGAAATTGAAGTCGTCGTGTTGCCACCGGATGAAGGTGGGAATACAGATGAAGATTCAGATATGTCTGATGATGAGGCAACAGGTACCTTTATCCATTTACCTCGTCGCATTTTGAATGCTGAGGCAGAAACGCCTAGTCTTGCCTGCACTTTTCCAGAACCTGAAGCACAGCAGCAGCCAGCAAAGAGGAAAAAGAGAGCGCCAAGAAACCGGGGTAAAAAAATTCTGCCTTCCAAACAGCTTTCAGAGCCAGCAAGCGGTTATGGTCCGTCCATCGTGGGTTATTTGAATGCAACTATCGACGCTTCATTGGATGCTTTTTTTTCTCTTTTTTCAAAGAATTTGGTGAATGAAATAACACAGCAAACTAAGATTTATGCTCAACAACGGGGAAAAATTGATTTCGTTGTTACCATAGAGGAAGTGGTATCCTTTATAGGAATTCTTATTCTTTCCGGCTATACCCCCGCGCCTTATCGTCGGCTTTATTGGTCAGTTGAACCAGATGTCCATAATGATCTCGTATCTGCTTCAATGAGAAGAAATAGGTTTGATGAAATTATGCAGTTTTTGCACTTGGCCGACAACAGCAAGGTAAATTCCGACCGGTACTACAAAGTGCGACCTTTGTTCAAAGCAGTCAATGAAACTTTCAAGCAACTTCCTCTCCAACCAAATATCAGCATTGACGAATCAAGGATCAAATATTATGGTAAGCACAGCACTAGACAGTTCATTAGAGGAAAACCTATCAGGTTTGGGTTCAAATTGTTTTCGTTAGCATCTCCGGCAGGCTATTTATATCATGCTGAACCCTACTGCGGATCTGATACTCATTTGGAAGAAGAGTCTTATGGTCTCGGAGGAAACGTTGTTCTGACTCTGGCACAATACTGTGATGTACCAGCGGGATCAAGATTATACTTTGATAATTGGTTCACATCCCTCTCCTTGCTGGATCGGTTGAAAGCAGATGGGATTGGAGGAACAGGAACAATACGGGCTGATCGTTGCGAAAAAGCTCCTCTTCAATCAAAAAAGGAGTTGGAGAAAAAAGGAAGAGGTTCCTTCTCTTATGCATCGGATGGAAAAAACATGCTGGTAAGGTGGTGCGACAATTCCGTTGTTTCCGTTGCTTCCAACTGCACGCTCACCGAATCAACAAAGTTGGTACCAAGATGGTCAAGGCAACAGAAGAAGACAATAGAAGTTACCATGCCTGAAATGGTACACACGTACAACCGCATTATGGGCGGGGTAGACCTTTTCGATCAACTTGTGGCCAACTATCGCATAAGAATAAGAAGCAAGAAATGGTGGTGGCCATTTTTCTCATGGTCAATCGACGCTTGTGTGGTAAACGCTTGGATAATGTATAAATCCATCAAGGGATCTTCCATTTCTCTTCTTAACTTTCGACGAGAGGTTGCCCAGCAAGCTCTGAAACAATGTGGTACTCCAAAAAGCAGACCGGGCCCCAAAACTAGCTACAGCGAGTCAACTGCCAATGCTATCCGGTTCGACAGAAAAGACCATTGGCCAGTTCCTCTTCCGACTCGCTACTCCAGATGTCGTGTTTGTGGAGGAAGATCCTCAGTTAAGTTTGAGAAGTGCGATGCTCCATTGCATGTCCAGTACTTCAAAATGTATCACAAAGCTTAAGATTTACGAAAAAGCAGAGCATTGTGTTTTCATGTGATGGTAATAAATTGCTTCAAAAAGTTATTTGTGTGCTATATTTTTCCAGGCTTTGATATCGCTAAATCCCAGTGGCAACAAATGTTGCCAGCAAAATTTTGATAGATAAACAAAAAAATTTTTGAAAAACATTTGAAAATCACATTTTGCTTCGCTATAGCACACCCAGTTTAAAAAATTAGAATTTTTCTACGAAAAAATAATTCTGGGCTGTAATGGGTTAATGGATTACAACTTGACAAATAAGTACGCAATTTCTAATAATGAAAAGAAAGGGAGTGTCACAAAAATAAGCAAAAATACTGTAATAACAAAACATACCAAAACTCTGCTTTACATCGTTTGTCTGGTGCGGTTTTTGGTGTTATACTGGCTCGTGTTTTTATAATTAATTATTTTTTTATGCTGAGGCTGGCACTGTTCTTAAATTTTGAGCAAAAATGAGATAATAAAGAGCAATTTCACTGTAGTAAAACCAACACAACTTAGATAAAAAATTAAACTCTTTGTACATTTGAAGGCGACAAAAATCTAAACACACGAGTCTATACTACTTGCGTAAAAAAATGCTACAAATTGCGTAGGAAGTACAAATGCTACGATACCAGTGAATTCTCGTCCGGGCGAGTTTGCTTTATATTGGAATAACTTGCAATTTTATTTTTAGGTTTACGCTATTTGAATTTTGTTTTTTTAGATTTCTAGATGGACTTAGATCAAAACGTCTATTGACTTAAAGGTTTAACCATGGTTTGGATTGCATTGTTTGCACCAGCATGATGTGCACTCAGACTGGCCAGTGGGTCGAGCGGTAACTGTCACGTATAATAATTTTGAATGCCTGAGATATAATTATTTGGTGTGTTTTAACGTGTATGTGACGGTTTCTTTGTTTTTCCGCCTTTCTGATTTGGAATGTTTGGTATAATTCCTTTCTAGTATATTTTACTGTCTTCTATTAGTCACCGGAATATTTTGGTTGTTTACCATGCTTAATTGCTATATTTAGACTTGAAGTTTGTGACATCATAGTTATGTCAAAATTTGTTATCATAAGCACATACAGTTTTTTCTATTGTGACGTGTCAGGTATTTTTCTAAAATATTCCATAGCTTTTGTAGTAGTATAAATAGGCGGGTCGTATTGCATTTTATATTCCAATACTCTAAGAGTGGGTGATTTTAGATATTAGTTTCATAGGCAGTTAATTTCATGATGCATATCAGAGATGGAAACCGGTCGGGTCGAGATTCTTCGACCGGCCGGTCAAGCCGGTTAAAGCACCGGTCACTTTCTCCTTTCTTGCAACTAAAAGAAATTTAAGCACTAACCGAAATAAACGTATATATTTTAATATAAATGAAACTTTTATAAAAAAAAACAGTATTAACAAATCACACCTTTTGAACACACTTGTTGCATGGTTTGAAGCTGTGACTAATATGCTGTGACCATTAAGACATGGTCGTATTAGGAGGGCATTGTGCCATGACCCCCTTCCCCCTTGAGGCCACGGCACAGAGCAAATAATTGCAAAATATACCTTAAAATCGCGTAATCACGTGATAATAAAGCATGCATGTGGAAAAGGCTTATGCTACCTGGCATTTTAGCATCTTTTGTAATCAGTTTGAGAGTAGAAGCGGCGCAGATTTCAGATTTTTTGATTCATGCAAAAATCTTGCCGGTTTGAAAAGCTTTTTTCAGCTTAAATTGACCACAAGTTACACCGGGCAAGAAAGACATAGATCTTTTTTTTTATATCTGACTAGCCATGGCTTGTTCTGAAGCAGCAGCATTTCTACAAACTGCTGGGGCACATTATATTTTCTAATATTTTCTTTCTAGCCAATGTCATAACAGTTAAGTGTTTGCTGCTTAGAAATTGCGAATAATCTATGATCAATAGCTAAAAAAATTTAACTTCTTTTCTTGGCCTTACGCATAATATCATTAGAAAAAACGTCTAATAATTTAACTTGTGCCCTCCAGTTTTTTTTTATGGTTTATTTGCGCACGTTTTGCGCTGCTTAAACCAGGTCTTTCAAACCGAAATTTAATCTAAAAAGTTCTTAAAATTGAGTTATTTTTGCAAAAAGCGCAAAGATTTTTTGGTTTATTTTTTCTGAAACTCCCGTCCGGAGTTACAAGCTTTAACACCTCACCCATGCTCCCCTGTTTGAAAATTTTTCATTAGCTACATTGAACCGTGAACGAAAACCTTCGGTAAAAAAAACGATTGACCGGGCCGGACAGAAACCGGTTGACCGGCCGGTCAAGCGGTGTAGATTTTGAAATTTACCGGTGGTGTCGGGTTGAAAAAATTCTTGACTGGTTCCATCTGTGATGCATATAACGACAGCATCTTAAGGTTTTAATTGAAATTGAACGTTGGTTGAATCAATAGCTAAATAATATTAAATTTACAAGATACCAAAAAAGGCGTGCACATGATAGTAAATGGCGTGAAGCTTGGATTTGAAACTCAGTATAATCCCGTGATTTTGATGTTTTCTGTACACATGCGGATATATAGCTCTAGCCAAACATAGACGTTGTCACGTTATAGTATTCAGTAATATCTTTAAAAAGATGTTTCGTGGAGGTTTTTTGTTCGATCGTTTGGGTTTCTCGTCAAATGTTTGGGCAGGTTCCTCGCGGCCTGTTGATTATATCCACATCCAGTCGGATTAGAAAGACATTTAAAGCTTATTTCTCGTTAAGTTCAAACAGTCTACTATAGTTGCCTTGGCCCAGCCTGACGAAAGACTTGAAAACAGAACCGAAAAAGGTGCTCTGCGTTGGTTAGACGGACGCAGAGTTCTGGGTCTATACTCATGAATGAATGTTTAGGCTAAAGTATAAAACACGTATTTTTGTGCCCAACAATTGACTGACACTCTTTCAGACATTTTCGATACTGAGTGCACATTGCACGGCAAGTTTTAGTTGCAGCAATATAATTCCAAATAATTTTTTTAGTCCATAGACGTTTTAAGCTATTGTAAGCTATGTCCATCATCAGCAGATATCTGAACAACCAAAATCATGCAACAAAATGAAAGCAAAAGTAACTCCAACATAAAGCAACCTTGTCCAGAAGGGAGAATACTGAAGCTCACCTTTTGTACTTAGCGCACTAATTACGCAAACAGTAGATTCGTTTTTCATGTTTTTATTGACGATGGATATAGCACAGCTCGAGACGTCTAGATTATCATGGAGTTTTAAATAATGATGTATTCCAAATTAGTAAGAGAAGTTAACTACACTATCCATAATAAGCAAATTGCTATTAATACTGATACGCCAACTAAGCATTTAGATAACTTCATTAACATAATTTACAAAAATTAAGGTTGTATTGATTTTACTGCATTTAAGCTACCCATTGTCCTTTTTATCAAAAGTTACAAAAGCTCCTGCTTTCACCTCATAATTAGCTAAAATATAATATTTTCAGTTACATCATTACTATGTATTCTGTGCAGGATTATAAGGAATAAGCATATCAAGTTGTCGTAAACTACGCAGAGCACAATTTTGAATGGTATTTTACTGTTTACGTTGCTCAATAAACATGTTTAAATGAAACACAAACGTAAAGAACTTTGGCAAAAAATAGCCTATAGCAAATGTGCGCCCGGTAAAAGATTGTTTATATTCAACCCAATAATATAAAACTGTTTATTAATTATTCCTGCTGAATTTTCTGATGACGACACCATCTTGCAGCAGCAAGACCGAGTAGCAATAAAACGGCAATGCCGATACCCATGTACGATTCGGTATTATCGAATTTTCCACCCCCTTGAGATTGAATTTGCTGACATGCTGTTGCTTGCTGTTTTGCGTTTGCAGCACATTGTTCCTTCACACTTGCTGTTGATTGGAGCACAATAGGGTATCAGGTGATTGACTACCGTCGCCATATACGCGCAGTCTGCTTCTTACTTGTGTCTTATTGCGTTGCAAAGACTACTTTTACATGGCTCTGCTTTGGCCCATGGACCCCAAAGCGGTTGACATTGAGTTTGTTTAGTGAAGTTTTCATCACAATATTTTTGCTGAACTCCATCCCCATCGCAATCCACACATGATCTTGCGAACGTGGTTTGATTTGATCGCGTTCAATTTGAAGTTTCAGTTCAGCTTGACCAGTAAAGTTTGTCCAGGTTTTTGTGTAAGTAACTAAAAGAATTCAGCTGTTTTGATTGAAAGACATCGGGATTCATAGATTACTTTCGGAGTTACGTTTTTACTATTGCAATCTGTTTCACAAGCTCCTAAAACATAAGTTTAAAATTTTTGCTCTTTATTATTTCAGCTTAACCTATTGTAAGAATAATTCTGAAAAGTGTGGAATGTAACTGGGACATCATTTAGGCATTTGTACTCAATGCTTCTACTAATCAAGCGGCAATGCGTTCAGCTCTGGAGCGGGAGGTCTGAGGTTCAAATTTCGGGCCGGACAAATCGAACACAGTGTCGCCAACGGCTCACCACCGCTGCGACATTTTTTCGAAATTAGCTGCAGCGTTCGAAATGAACGCTTGCCCGAGGCAAGTTGAAATCGCTTGGGGCAAACTATTTTGTGGCTTTACTAGCCCAACGGGCAAGTAAATAAAATCCAGGGGATGAAGTAAGTAACTTCAAACAAGATCATTTAAAAACGCAAATTATCGCTTTTGCTATAGTGCTATAAAACAAATGCAAGTAAAGCTTTTGCTTGTCTTATTTTAGCGTAATCACCGCACTTAACACTTAGTTTAATTGCACGCGCATCATTTTGCAATTAACACTTCTTAATCGCAAGCAGATTTGTTTGATACTCAGACGCGCTTCTGAATTGTAAGTCGGGCCGGGCTTTTCGGGTCGGGTTCGGGCCTAAAATGGTCAAAATTTTGGGCTTAATTTGGGCCTGAGACGTGCATGCTTTTTGTCTTATGTGCACAAAAATTTTATCAAAATAACTTGGAAACATTACTGAATAAAGACTTTATTTAAGGATCAATACGATAATTGGTGTACAATGTACATGTACACCAATTATCGTGTAAATGTACAATGATTACTATTATTGTATCTGTGCAAAGATCGAATCTGTAGATTATATTGCACAATGATTACTATTATTGCATCACAATTTATTATCAATAACCAGTTTGTATTTAGTCTCAAGTTCAGAACATTGCGACATCGCAATACATTGTAATGCTATGACATTTACTGTCGTTTTTCGCGTGTACCTTGTCTAATACTGTGGCATGGCGTAGCCGTTGTTAAGTTCGATGATATGAAAGGACCTTTCCAGAACTAATTTAACTTTCGTTTTTTGGGGAGCCTGATTTTGGGTTCAAATTAGTTTTCGAGTTTGGGCTTATATTTTCAAGTTTGGTTGTGAACTAGTCGGCCCGTTTACAACTCTGACGCGCTTTGCAATTCTAATGGCGCAAAATGTTTATTAGTTTGTTTTTTTTCTGCAAAAATATTTCCCATGCTGGCCGCGCTAATCGCTCTTTTACAAGTACTTCCCTGTGCTGTTTGAAAGCGAGGTCGAAAATTCGAAACTTTTTATTTTAGTTTTTTTTTAAAGATCTTTAGTTCCTCTATCTTTCTCTCAAAAAAGTTCAACTTTTTAGCTGACGCGGTTTGCGAGATGTTCGCAATTGAAAAACAAAATGCGTTTGTAGCAAAAGAAAACGTGAATTATTGTACTGCAACAATTGAAATGATTACAATCCAAAAATTGATTTTTGTAAATCGAATGATTGGAAAAAGCAGGGACGGCGATCGCATCGATGACTTCCGCGATATTAGTTCACGCAAGAAAGCTGAGATGCGATGCAGAGTAGAACGCTAGATGTGATTTATTTTGCAATAATTGTGATTTTTTTTGATGCGATAAACTCGCCACTAGTTTCCGATGATAGATTTTTTTGATTAATTTGGAACTAAAATTTGGAACTAAACTGAAGCTCAGCCAGCGCAAGACTTTAGTTTAATTACGTATTGTGATTGTGACGTAACCGATCTCAAAACATTTTCAAACTTCTGTCTAAAATGTGACTTAAGACAAATCAGAAAAAAAAAACCTAAATCAGTGGTTCTCAACCACTGCTCTTGTTTATTCTTTCTGCAGCTCTCCCATTAACCCTTTGAAAATTAATGATTTTTGATTTTAAAGTTTTGCTCTGTTGATTTAAACTTTATTGAATCAGTGTTCATTTCAATAGTAAACTAATATTATTAAAGCAATAATATTGCTCAGTGTTCTACTTGGGAGCTACATTGGATGTATTCTAATTTATACAAATAGGAAGAGAGTCCTAGTTCATTTTTTGAACAGGAAGCAAGGGCTTTGAAGGGGCTGACTAATTTATTTCTGGCATTTTTTATCCAAAAAATCGCCCATCGGCTGGGGGCCCTGCCCCAGACCCCTATCTGTGTTAGACGCAGATAAATTTTAGCTTTGACTTCAAGTCTCTTCCCAATCAAAATACAATTACGCGTCTTTAATCCTGCAAATCAGAAAAATTGCCAGTTTTCTGCCTCCCCTTTCCTTAGCAAAATCCCGTTACGCTACTTTTATCCAAAAAATCACAAAAATCGCTCAGGTTTGCCTGGGTCGGGGCTTTGCCTTCAGACCCCGTCTGTGTGAAGCGCAGAAAAAATTTTTGTTTTGAGTTCAAGTCCCCTCCTTAGTAAAATCCAGTTACGCGCTTTGGCTGATTTTGTATTATCGATCTTTGTTTCTTCATGATAATGTAATATTTTATTTTTTGATTTTAGCCTAGACAGTGCCTTAATAAAGCCAGGTCCTTTGGGCTGGTGAAATGTTGCAGTGACTTAAAAGCCTGGTCCAGTTGAGCAAAGCTAATTGAAACTAATAGGTTGTTTGATTGCAGCTCCTTACAAGTTTGAGATTGAAAATTTGGCTCTGGAACTAAAAACGGTTGAGAACCACTGATCTAAATAATGACAAAATTTGGAATAATCGCTCGCTAAAAATCGAAGATTTTTTATTTGACTGTTCTGATGCGATAATGAATTTTGATTCTTTTGCATGTTTTGATGTGATAGTTTTGAGAAAAAAGTGTGCAATGCGATTGCCATTCCCAAAAAAAGGTATCTATTACGTCACTCTAAATTAAAAAATTGCACACAATAAATGGATTTTCCCAAAATGCGATAAAATTAGAGCCATTTTTATTTTGACCTAAAACATTTAATTTTGACTTTATTCTAGCTAAATTTTGACTTTATTTTTACCTAAACCGTTTTGGCCTTATTGAGTTCCAAATTTTGATAAAAAAAAAATTGTTATTCCTAATTCACGTAAGTTTAAAGCAGGTAACCTTTTTCACTTTTCATTAACAGCATTTAGAAAAAAATATCAATCAGTCAGTTTAGTGATTAAAGTAACTAATCGCTGCAGGACAAAAACTTAGGAATCTGCACGCATTTCCATGTCAATTACACTTTTTTCAACAACCAGTAAATTTTGAATTGAAATTTGCTGTTCTTAAATTTTCCAAAATTTTTGGCTTCATTTGTTCTTAAATGTTTAATGAAAAATACATTGACACAATTTCAATCTCGCTTGGGTAAAAAGTTGCGTTGTGTAAAAGTTTTGCAGATTGCTAAAGCGGTAAAAGCAAAACAGTACAGTTCTAAGATATGAAAAATCTGGTTAATTCGTTGTGATATACGGTATTGATAATAAAAATTTTCTTTCTGATTTTTGAATTTGGACATATAGTGTTCTTAGTTATTTTATTCATGCCGAGGCTGGGATTCTTAATTTGTTTTTAATATTGAAAAATGAGTTTCGCGCTATTATAAAATTATTTTTATAAAGAAGTTAACCCAGGCAATTGTATTGCGGCATATTGCACCTATCTGCAGAAGTTTGAGGAGCAAAACTTCATTCAAACATGTATAAAATCGCTCATAATGTTTCATTGGTTCTTAAATATCCGGAAAAATTAAGAAAAGAACCTTTTGTTAGCTTTTGAAAAAGAATTTTTGATCACATACAATTTTGACCTAACCCAATTTTTTGTATAAAATCTATTTAAAGTGACTCCAGAGCGCCCGAAACCAATATTGGTATACGTTTGAGGATACAATAAAGCCCTGAAAAAATTTTGACTTTAGTGACTTTTGCACTTTTTCAAAACTAAACAATATCAAAATGCGCATTGCCTCTTTCTTTCCGGCAAGTTGAGATTTTCGCGGGCAAGCAAACACTTGACATATAGCTTAATTGCCCGACGGGTAAGTTGTTGAAAAAGGTAATTGCGATTCCTGAGCTGGGTTGCCCTCACGCGCATTGACGTGCAGATGGGCCTAGCCAACTCGTTACATGCTTCGGCGTAATGCAGCGAGTATAATAAAAGATTTGATTTTGATTTGCTTCTATTAATCGTCACTTCTACAATAGATTTAAGATTCAAACTACTTTTTATCTCAAACGACCAAATTCCTTCTTTAATGTGTTTATATTCAGTTCAATTTTTCGGGCAAATGATTTCACCTTCTGTGATAACCGCGAACACAAATAAAAATGCTACTTTTGTAATCATTATTACGCCAAAAATTGCGAGCACAAAAAATAAAAACTTTAACAACCTGACTATTTTTGTGACTTTCAAACACAGCCGATTTCAGTTAACTTGTTTTGCTCGAGTTACATTTACAGTAAATTTCCAAATCATTTTGCACCGGAAGAGAATGGCAAAAATGGTTCCCACTTCAAGTCCTAAAACGGGAGATATAGAAAATTTAAAAAAAAATTCGTTGCTTGAAAATGACGACGTCATCATTATAAAGTCACTAAAATTTATTTTTGGCAGAAATAAGCCATATTATTTGTCCATAACTTTGATTTTTGAGTACGAATCATTAATGTCTAAATCAAACTGATCATTTTTCCAAAACATCTGTGAAAAGCATGCCCTAACTTTAATATTAAGGCCCCTATAAACCTCAGAGTAGAGCCAGCACTTTTTCCGAACCCCAACAATTTCAAATTTTTAAGAGTTTCTTGTGAATAAACTTGACTCAAACTCAAATTATTTTAAAAGTAAAAAGCTTTTTTCTGATTAGGCTACATTTATCTTGCTAAATGAAGAAGAAAAATTTTCTCTCTCTTTGCTTCCTGATCAGAATTCTTGATTTGAAGGCAATGTTGAAAAAAAGAACAACAAAAAATTTTAGATTAATTTCCAAATTTAACTTTTACAGATCGTTTTTTGGGTAGCATGCTTGTATGTCCAAAGTTCACGCACTATCCCGCAGAAAGCTTAATTTGTTTGTGTTGCTTTGGTTTCTGCAATCACGTTCAAAAATAAGTTATAAAAGGATAAAGAAATTAGTTTATTAATTTTTTGCGATGCACTACAACACATCAGCAGGAAAACATGGCAAAGCCCAAAGGCTTAAAACATACTAACATACAATTTACAACTTATCAGCAATATATCAATGAATTAAAGCATAGTATGGCTATGCAAACTATAACATACCGGTAGCGATTGTACATTATAAGCAAAGCAGGACAAACATTAAAGCACAAAATTAAGCGCAAACAAACTATATACATTATATGCACTTATTTACAGTGTTATCAGTAACCGAACAGTAAACAAAGAACAGTCAGACAGACAGTGGCGGATTTAGGGGGGGGATGGGGGGATGCATCCCCCCCACCAGCCTAAAAGTAACTATTTCGGCCAAAAAATCAGCCTCTATTTCGAAAAATTAGGCTCCATTTCGGGATGCATCCCCCCCCACCAGCCTAAACCTAACGATTTCGGCCGAAAAACCAGTCTCAATTTCGGTGAAGACCTTTTTTTGGAGACCACCTGATTTTGGGCGGAAAAAACGTTCGAATTTCCGATTTCGGCCGAAAAATCACTCTCAATTTCGGTGAAGACATCCGAATTTTTGAGGTTTTGTGCTAAAAATCCCCCCCCACCAAAATTTTCTAGATCCGCCACTGCAGACAGACAGAATTATAATTTAGTCATTTACGAGTTACTATCTTCTTGAACACCGTGTTACTGAATCAATCAATCAATTATTACCGTTTTACTGAATTGTCTTCTTTTTAGCACATAAGCACACACAAAGAAAAGTTTAGTTCATTTAATCAGTTCAAAGTTTGATTTTCATGCAAAAAGTCTTTTAAAAGAGCAGTGAAAATACTTTTGCTTTGCGTTTCTCTAATTTTTGCAGGAGGAAAATTCCAAGTTTTGACACCCTTAAACATTATTGATTGTTGTGTTATAGATTTGGAAAAAAGGGTAGATGATATGAACTATTTTTGCGTGTAGGAATTGTGTAAATTTGCTTGTTGTACTGAAATAGCAGAAGAAATATTTCAGGGAGTAAGTTGTGTTTCAGCTTGTACATAAACAAACTCGTTGATAAAATATTCAAGATATTTGTTGAGAGAAAATTTTGTTTTCCTGTCTGCTTATTTCTGTTTATGAATGAAATAAATTTATTACAAATATGTTGTATTTTGTCTATTATTGTTTTGTTTCCATGGTTCCAGACTATTATGCCATATCGAAGGTGGCTTTCAATAAGAGAGTGATAGACTTGAATTAAATTTTCAGTGTTTAGATCGTATCGAAGTTTAAAAATAACCTCATAATAAGACCGCAGTTTTTTGAGTAACGCAATCATTGGAATTTCCAAGAGAGATTTTCATTAAGATTTAAACCTAAAAACATTATATTTTGAACTCGTTCGAGGGAAGAATTATTAAAGTATAACGGCCTGTCATAACTAGTAATGTTCTTTTTATTTGGCCTAAAAACAAGATACTTCGTTTTACCGACATTAAGCGTTAGTTTATTGACTGCCAACCAGTTAGATATGAGATTCATTTCAATTTGGGCATTGGTGTATAAATTGTCAATATGGTTATGATGTAAGAAAATGTTCGTGTCATCTGCATACATAAATGCATCAGATTTATTTAAACATTTATTAAAATCATTAACATAGATTAAAAACAAGATTGGTCCTAAAATAGAGCCTTGCGGAACCCCGTGTTTAATTTGACAAGCTTCAGAAAGTAGATCTCCATACTGGGTAATTTGTTTGCGATTACTTAGATAACTACTAAACCAAGAATGGGCTATTCCTCTAATACCACAGTGATAAAGTTTGCTGAGTAATATTTGATGATTAATACAATCAAGTGCCTTAGAGAGATCTAAAAAAATTCCCATTGTTAATTCCTTTGATTCTATGGCAGAGGTTAATTTGCTTACCAGAAATGATGCCGCTAATTTCGTGGAATGGTTTTCTCTGAAACCAAATTGACAGTTATAGAAAACGTTGTTTTAGTCTAGAAAATTATTGTCTTAAATAAATCACTTTCTCTAAAATTTTTGAAAAACATGATAGCAGACTAACCGGCATATAATTTTGGATGATTTTGGAGTCTCCTTTTTTGTATATTGGAATTACTTTAGCAGTTTTAAATGAGGAAATAAATGTGCCCTGAGCAAGTGATAGATTGAAAACATGAGACAGTGCTTTTAGGATGGTTTTGGGAGAGTATTTTATCACTTTTGATGGAATATTTTCAATTCTGCAGCTTAACTTTGGCTTGATGGAAGAAATTATGTTTTGTATTTTATCTGGTGTTGTGGGCTTTATAAAGATTAATTTGACATTTGGTTCAGACAAATATTTTTTGAAATAAGATTCAGTAGTGGGAATATTATTCACAAGGTCTTCAGCAACTGAAGTAAAATATCTATTAAATTGATTGGCAATTTCAGCATCATCTGATATCAAGAATCCGTTTACTATCATTGATTTTTTTGCTATTTGTTTTGTTTTCCCCAAAAGTTTATTTATTACACCCCATGTAACTTTCAAATCAGTTTTGTTTTCTGTTAGTATTCGCTTTATGTGCAGTTGCTTTTTCTTTTTGATAAGTCTATCAAAAACATTCCTAATTTGTGAGTAATTTTTTTTTCAGACTCATTTCGTTTTCTCACATATTTTTTGTACAACAATTGTTTAGATTTGTAGGTTTCTCGTAGTTCTGCGTCACACCAAACAGCTTTTTCAGTTTTGTGTTTTTTAGTTCGGTTCCTAAAAGGAAAACAGTTGTTAAACACTTCAGTGTATTTAGATATTAATTGAGTATAAGCATCATTAGCTTCTGTGCAAGATAAAATTGTTGATGTTTCCATACTTTATAATTTTTTCACAAAATTTAAGCTATTTTGGTTACTGTAGTTTCGCCTTCTATTGATATCTTGATTTTCCTGAGAAATTTTACAATTTACTTGGGCACGTAGAACAACTGGTAGGTGGTCAGCAACACTGTCCACCATTTTGGCAGTAGTGATTTTTCGGTTTAACAGTAGCATATTCGTCCAAATATGATCTATCACTGTTGCCGATGTGCATATTATCCTGGTTGGTTTAGTTGTAGTAGGGTAAAAGCTATTTTCATACACTGTATCAATGAAATTATTAACATTAGTGTTTTCGTAGTCCAACAAATTGTAATTTAAGTCACCTGTGATCATAATTAGGGTTTTAGAAAATGAGATTGGTTTTAGTATAGCACTTGAGGTGTCAATAAACTGAGCATTTGCACTGGATTTTTGATTTGCTGATCTATATATAGTTCCAATTGTGAGTTTCTGATTGTTGTGAGATAAAATGTCAATAAATAGAGATTCAAAAATTTTTTCATGCATTAGTGTATATTGCTATTAACATTAAATGAAAAAGATTTATGAATATAGAATGCTACACCTCCTCCTGGACTTTTCTCCCTGGAATTGGAGATTAAAACATAATCAGATAAGCAGTTAAATTCACTGATAAGACCATGCTTGATCCAAGTTCCATTAAAAGAAATTACATGTGGCTTAATTTTCATGGACAATAATAGTATTTTAAGCTTGTCAAAGTTATGAGGCAGTGATCTAATATTTAAATGCATCAAAATTATAGTAGAATTTCTAGACATCTCTTTAGTTAGGTTATGTACATTTTCATAGAGAATATAATTATTCTCAGCAAAATTGATAGGTTCATCAATGATATTATCTTCAAATTGTTTGTGATAAAGACCACTTTTAGCACTATCAGGGTTGGAAAATAATTTGTTGAGGTATGAGGGGTTGGAATTAACACCAGATTCATTCCTTTTAGATTCGTAACTTAGAGAATTTAACACTTTTTTAGGGCAATTAAAAAAGGGCAAAGCTTTGAATAGACATTTTTTGCATGCCCATTCTATATTCTCACTCTCCTGACATAATATTTCAAATTTTTCTGAGTTCAAGTTTTCACATTTAGCATGGTTAAAAATGTTACAAAATGGTTACTGATGTTACAAAATACAGTATTTTCATTCTCATTACCTTCTTTAGAACATACAGAGCATTTTGGCACAGACATTCAACAATTTACAAAACTATTGCAAGCAATGCAAAAAAAGTGACACTTTTAAGTATGTCTAATAAGAGATAGGCTCTCTATTCTTGGCTATTTCTTGGATGTCAGTTAGCTGTCATTATAAAACAGTATCCATGCAAACTGCTGTAAGCTTAAATTCAATGGGCTAAGATTGGGATAAAATAGCTTTAATAACAAAAACTAATTTTGGAAGGCCTACCAATACCAAAAAATACAACTATCACTGTAGCAAATAGAACTTAGCTCGATTGTAAGTTTTTAAAATTAAAATTCAAAAATCCTAAAAGTTTAAGAGCAACCAACGTCACCTCAAAGTCTTTTTTACAAAAACTGTAGCACTTGCAAACTCTACGTTAGCAATGACTTAACAAGAATATTGAAATAATATTCTTACTAGCCCCAGCTGGCTGCTTGCCAAACTGTTTTAATACAAGCTGACTTTTTGGTTTGTCATAACCCAAAAAAGAAGGGGATGTAGCATAATGCCCCCAAAAACATTCAATGCTTGAAAATCTTTTTAAAGCTCTGCATTTAAGAACCAAACCGAAAAAATATGAAACACTAATTGGCACTTCTCCTCTCCCTTCCCTAAAATGTTATTGGGCCTATGGAATACTGCAAAATGCTGCAGCGTAACTTTTTGCTGTAATTTCAGACTTTTGACAGCAAACCTATTGAAATGCTGGACTAAAAATTTTAAATCGTTCTTTTCTCGTTCAGCCATTACGAATAAGCAAATTGCTGCTAAAATGCTAGGTGTTAAAGCGTTTTTCAAGCTTATCCTTCGTTTCCTTTCAAATACACTGATTCAAAGGTTTTATGCTTATTTTTGCACTGTATTATGGTCCAAATAAGGAAGGGAAATGACACATTGTTCCTCCCCTAAATCAGCAATATTTCGCTGAATTTTTCATAGCGGAGGATAAGCAAGCAATGTTCAGTTTAGCGAAAACATCATGGCTATTTTTTGACAAATAAAGAAAAACTTTCTTTGATTGACTGTAAATCATTTCTTGTAAATTTTGGTTTTTAATGTTTTATCAAGCTTTTTAAAATTGAAACGCAACGCCTACAACTATTTTGCATAAAGTTTAGTCCAATAAACTAATCACTGTAACTCATTTATCAAAAGCTGTTCGTGAGTAAAGATTAAATTTTCTATCCTCATATTATCATGACTTTCCAGATACTCGTTAGAAACTCTAATTCTCATTTTAAGTTCTGCACAAACGCAGAAACCTTACAATCTATGGAAATTGCATTAATGTGCAGTGATTTATATACTGTTGAATTTAAATTGAAAGGTCACGATATTATATAACAATAGATATTATACAACAATAGGTATTGTTTTCCTGCCAACAAGAAAAATACGCTATCCAGCCAAAGCCATGCAATCATTTCCGCCTTTTTTACTACAGTAGCACTATAAAGTACTTAAATCCCATTCAAAAATGTTCGGATGGAAAAAGCAATTTTACCTAACTTGTAATTAGCACCTAATGATATCATAATAAAAGTTCCTGTTAATTTTTTATTAGTTTACTTTATTTTTAACCCAGTGGTTCTTAACCGGGTGGGGGGCACGCCTCCCCAGGAGGGCGTACTCAAATTTTTACGGAGGGCAAGCCCTAATGCATTTAAAACATGCTTTTTATTAGTTTTGATATTCCGATCTCTTCAAACGTAACTTCTGCAGACGTTCTTTAGTTTTTCTAGATCAAAAGTAACTTTGGGTCAGCTTTGTTTTAGAATCTAAAAATCTTTTCAAATTTTTAATCGCACAAAACGCGTTTCTTCTTACCCTGGCTAAAACATACAGAGCACGTGTACGAATGCTTGCAGCACCAGATGTCCTAAACCTAAATTCTGTCCGAGATATTCTTGTTAGTGCTTGTAACTTGACATTAATGGTAACCCTGCTTCACACACTAAGTATATGATGTCATACAATAGCTAAATTGTCGATTGTGTTACTTTATTTTGATTAGCAGTAACAACTCTACACTGCAGCTTAGAATGTGTCATGGACTAAGGAAGCTATTAGTTAGTTTGTTAAAATAATGGAGCGGTATTATGTAAACTAAATTTACAATTAACTAAGTTTATGATTTGTAATGTAGCAGTGCCTGCTTAGATAGGTTATAAAGTAAAATAATTGAAATGGCACGGAAAAAAAGAAAGTATCTTGATGATTACGTACATTGAACTTGCTTTTGTGTCATTGCTAAAAGGTGACACAAAAATCCCGCATTGTGAATATGTTACAAGACAATTAGTAATGATGTTATGTGTCCCTCTCGCTTGAAACGGCATTTGACCACAGCCCATTCCGCTTTTTTCCAATTAGCGTAAAGCACTTTTTGTCATGCAAAGTCATTCCCTTAAAGAAAACTAAGTTGGACATGAGTGGGATGCTTCAATAACGATCTTAAATTTGTTGAGATTTCTTACGAGATCGCTATGTTGATTGCAAATAATAAGAAACGTAATAATATTGGGGAATCTTTTTAATACCTCATATAATCGAAGCAGCAGATGATGGTGGGCGTAAAACGGGCAGTTATCGTTTAAGGGAGGCGCGGTACCAAAAAGGTTAAGAACCGCTGTACTAACCTCAATCTTCAAAAAAATGGAAAATAGTCGAAAAAATGGGTAAAAATACAAACAAAACATATTAAAAGTCTTTTTCATATCCGTTTGTCCGGTGTGGTTTTGGTGTTATACTAGCTTCTGTTCCCAATCATTTTTTCGTACTGAAGCTGGCATTGTTTTAAATTTGTTTTCAAATTTTGACCAAAATGAGACAAAAAAGTATAATTTTACAAATATCAGTCAAAAATATTTTACAAATATCAGTTAAACCAAGACAAATATCGGTCAAAAATTAAAATCTATTGACGTTCGACGTCACAAAAATTCGAACACACGAACCAATTACTTGTGCATAAAGCACTAGTACACCATATACATAAGCTGAGATTCAGTATGCCTGGTCTCGACAAGCTTGGTTCATGTCGTAGTCACCTCGATTCCTTTTCACGGCGTATATAATAATATACATACGCTGTTTCGATTATTGTTGTTTACATTTCTACTGATGATGGACATAGCAAAGCCCAAAACGCCAAACGACTTCAAATTTTAATCAAGGTTGTGTTGCTCCAAACCAGAAATTTCTCTGAGTAATGCACCCTAAATAAAAGACCGATTTTGAGCATGAAAATTAATTGTTAATTTTGTCGGTATCATAAGTCGACTCAGTCGTTCGTTCGTATGAACAAAGCACGTCGCGCCTATCTAACTACATCTCCAACACGAAACACCTTTTCTAGGTTCTGTTTGGAAGTTTTTCGTCAGGATGGGCCACCATAACCTGTTGCCTGCTGCAAGGCCATAAATGATAGAAATAAACGTTGTTGGGTCTTACCCATTACGCAACGACGCACCGAATGCTACGGAATCAAAACGGGATTCAGCAACTTTCTATCGCTAATCCGTCGCTTTACCAACTGCGATATATCGCCGACTGATTTCTGCTGTTGACTGTTATAATTAACTCAAATGCTTTATAATATTGATTTCTTGTGCTCTGTCTACTATTTGTACACATATGCGACAGTTTCAAATCAAAAAATTATAGCATTAATCCCATTGGAAAGGTTCACGCTCTTTTATTTTAACGTCGAGTCTCCGGCAAAAAAGTTGTGGTCGCGATCTTCCTAAATTTTTGTTTAACCCAACTATGAATCGAACCTGACTCTATCCATTGAGTTTCAGCAATCTTACCGATAAGCCAACAAAATGGTTTAATTTTCTTTAAATGACGACCAGAAAAGACTTGCAGTTGGAAAGTTGCTGTACAAGACAAAGTTTTCTCATGATGATTTATTGATTTGTTTTTGGACTATATTTTTTTTTTATAAAACACTAATATTTGATTGGATTGATTGCATTTTTGTTTTCCTGTCACGAGAAAGCGACTGTGGAGATATACCTTGGACGAAACCACACCGCTTATATTAAGTGTGTTTCTAGTTTCTTGGTGTTTTTTTTTTTAATTATTCTTTTTTATCTAATTTATTTCTAGTTTAAGTTAATTGCTGTACAACGCTTTATCTGAGGACGTAACAACTTGACAAAGATAAGGATTGAACCCAAATCATGCGATTAAATTTACGTTTGTTAATTACTCGGCCGCGCTCCCGATCAAAGAATTGCCATTGCTGCTGTTGCATACTGAATGCATTTACTGTCGCAACACATAGTGATTTTACAAAAAATAAATCAACACTATTATCTAAACAATAATTTAGCCACACTATCATTAACATAGCCGAAAGTTTCATAAGATGCTATATTTATAGTTAACTTTTTTTTAAATGCCGCAATAATCCTTTGCTTGAATTATTGTTGTGTATTCTACTCACATATAGTTTTCTGTTTTGCTACTGAGCAGGAAACGATATCAAAAATATGCAAATGTGGAGTTACGCCAATAAATTAATTAATTGTTTTGCTTGTCTACAAAAAAATATGTTGGATTAAGATAACGCGTTAAAGTGTAATAAAAATGGAACGTTAGTATAATGAATAGTATTTTTTTTTCTGAGCTAGGCGCCAAAACATACGTGCATATTAATTGGCAGTAAGCTAGGGTTTGAAACTCAATGCAACCCGTGATTTAAATGCTTTTTGCATGCTGCATTTAGCTCGAGCCAAACACAGACGTTGTCACGTTATAGTAAAATATCTTTAATGGAAAGTTTAATGGAGGTTTTTGTTTGTTCGGTTGTTTGTTTTCTCATCAAAGGTTTTGGCAAGTTTCTTACATCCGGTTGGTTTTATCCGCATCAAACTAAATCAGTCCATCGGTCCCGAGGAGTGGAGAGCGAATAGTCTCTTTTTATGTGACCTACTGTTTTTTGTTTTTTTTTCATGAATGTGAAAGTGTTTGGCTAAAAGAAAAAGACGAGCATAATGTATCAGCAAAATTGAGTATTTTTGCTTCGAAATAATTTTGAAAAAGGTTTATCAATATTTTTAATAGCTTTTACTCAATTCAATGGCCATTTAAATTTTGCTTTCAAACAATATTTTCAGTGTAAGTCTCAGAAGTTTGCTGATAATCGTAATGTTTGTTATAAATTTCAACCATAGTGTACAATGGAAATAAATAAAACATATTTACGAGTTTGAATTAAAACAGTCGGCAATAGCCCAGTTGCTGGTAGAGCGTAGGGTTAAAGGTTAAAAGTTGCTAAATCCCAATTCGATTTCCGAATTGGCAATGCGTCGTTTGCGTTCTTGGAAAGACACGTGACGTTTATTTCCTATTGAGATCAAGCTGACTCTTAGTTATGATGGCCCAGCCTGACAAAAGGCTTGCAAGCAGAACCCAGAAAGGTGCTCTTCGTTGAAGGTGTGGTTAGACAGAGACAAACTACTTAGTTTACTCTTATAAATAAGCCGGCTTATAATAAAGGAAAAATCAAGAATTTATTTCATGCTCAATTAACGCTCAACTGACGACTTTTTATCAGAGGCGTAAAGTAATGAAAGTAGATCTTTGAGTAGCCTATTCAAGTACAATTTGTCGGTAACGAGCATTTTTAAAGTAATTATATTTTTGTATACTTTCTACTTTCACTTGCTTACTTTTAGCGTGAAACAACTCTACTTAAGTAGCAATTTAATTCGAAAGAGTCCAAAGTACCCTAGTTTTAAATTTGAACCACGAATTCGTCAAAGCGTTTGAGTTTTCTACCGGCTATTTTTCAATTAAATTCAATTTGTAAAGATTTTATGAAATAATTCCAAATAAACTCTGCGTGACCGGATTTTATAGAGCGCTCAACTCACGACATTTTATAGAGTACAAAGTCGATACAGAGAGCACATTACACGGAAAATCCTGATTAAAAACAATAAACCCCCGATTAAAATTACTTTTAAGTCCATAAACGGCTTAGACAATGCTAAGTCCTTTATTAATGGAAATTTGAACAACCAAAATCTAAACTACGTATATCGTAAAAAGAAGTCAAAATTACTTCAAAAAATAACAAACTTGTATAGGCGAGAATACTACCGGTTATATTTCAGGATTATCTGTATTTAGAGAAGTAACTTTTTTTATGCGAGTATTAGCTTTGTGTGTTCATATTATCATTGACGATGGATATGGCACAATCCGAAATGTCTAAATGGATATTAATTGTTAACAAGGGTTGTTGTAGTTTTACTCATGAAAAATTGCTCATTTTACTCTTTTTAGTAGTTGCAACGGCTCCAGCTTTTGTCGCATAATTATTCCTAACTTAATATATACTTCTATTACACTAAGATGTATGTACAGAAAAAGAAAGCTAATCAAATCATACCAAGCTATGTTGTCCGCAATTTCGAGTGCTCTTTTTTGCATTCATATGTGCTTGAGTTACCACAATTGCAACAGCTTTGACTGAAGAAAAGCCATCGCAAATGCCGACATAGTAAAAGAACTGTTTACATTTATTACAATAAATAGAAGGTTATGATTACTCCGACTCAAGTAAAACCCCCCAAAAAATCATAAAACGAAACCTTTGGGTGTTACGGAACAGAACAAATGATTCTTTATACACAAACCTTGATAAGCAACGGTAAGCCAAAAGCCGCTACACCCTACCAAAATAAGCCGTTTATCTTGAACTTAGATTCAAGTATTCACTTTCCGTTGAGGGAGCTTTTTTTTATCAAGCTGCTGTTAACGTTGTTTTGTTGAGTCGTATCGCGATGTTTTTGAACGATGGAGTTAGTGGGTTCTAATTTTGTTGATGGTTTCTCAACTTTGTTTTCAATGAATTTGGTTGGTTGCAATATGTTGATTTAAATTTGTAAACGTTTGATCCAACTGGATCTGCAAAATCGTAATCTGCAGAAACGGATGGTTGCACCCAGGGGCGTATTTAGGGGGAGCATTGCGCCATGGCCCCTGTTTGGTTTGCCAGAATTGTATAATTAGCAGAGAATAGCATCCAAAATTGCGGCATGGCTCCTCCTTTGTAATTTGGGCGAAAGCTTTGAGCACACAAATGGTAGGCGAAGACGTTTGTTTTTGGTCTTCACCTAATTTTGGGCAAAAACTCGAACTAAATTTGAGTGAAGACCTTTTTTTTTTTGGTCTTCACCTAATTTTGGGCAAAAAAAAAAACGGACTAAATTTGAGTGAAACAATTTTCATTCTGATGTTTGTTCTTCTCAAATTTTCTGAAGTTTCTGGCCCCCCTCTTTTCAAAATCCTGCGTACGCTACTGGTCGCACCACTTTATATTCACTCGACAAGCAGGGTGGTTGCTCAATTCCGTATTCATAAAATACAGCCGACTCACGAACATCCAGCTGACCACGATTGCACCCATTTGACTTCGATTGAAACTG
This sequence comes from Trididemnum nubilum, assembly GCA_963965965.1. NCBI lineage: Eukaryota > Metazoa > Chordata > Ascidiacea > Aplousobranchia > Didemnidae > Trididemnum > Trididemnum nubilum. Next base: position 7,519,517 of record OZ014469.1, read on the forward strand.
CATTGGTGGCTCTGCATCAGCTGACTCAATTGCAGATGTATTTCATTGTTTGTTTGAATTTTCTGACGCTGCCGCCATCCTACAGCAGTGACCCCGAGACCAAGAACGAGTATCAATAAAACGGCAATACCGATACGTACTGTATGTACAATCCAGTATTGTCGGATTTTCGACTCTCTTCATGCTGACATGTTGTTGCTTGTTGTTTTGCATTACCAGCACTCATCCTTCACAATTGCTGATTGATTGGAACACAATTGGGGATTAGGTGATTCAGTACCATCGCCATATAAACGCAGTGTGCTTCTTACTCGTTCTCCTGTTGAGTGGCAAAGAATAACTTCACATGGCCCTGTTTCATTCCGTGAGCCCCAAAGCGGTTAACATTTAGTTTGTTTAGTAAAGCTTCATTCACAATATTTTTGCTGAACTCCATCCCCATCGCAATCCACACATGATCGTGCGCACGTGGTTTGATTTGATGACGTACAATTTGAAGTTTCAGTCCAGCTTGACCAGTTAAGTTTGTTGCAGTTCTTGTACAAGTAAGGGAATTGTCCTAATTGAAACCAACATGACCGTGATTGTGCAGAACTGCGATAGAATCTATAAGCCACTTTTGCAGTTCGGTTTACTCGATCGCATTGCTCTTTCCAATCTTAAATATTAGTTAGAAACTGACGATTTCTTTTTATCTACTCAGAAGCATTGTAAAACGACTTCCGAGAAGTATTGAATTCAACTACCGGTACGTCGTCATTTAGGCATCGGTACAGAGTGCTTTAAAGTATGCAAACGTCATTGTTAGAGTTACGGCTGATTGTGCTTATATTAAGCGACCAAATCCTTCATATATTAGTTTATATAGACTCCAATGCATAATTCTACTTTCAGCGAGAACTACAAAGAAAAACAACAATATAATCAGTTGCGTAGCTAGGGGAGGGGTGGGAGACTACAGCCCCCCAATCGGCATGCAAAATATGCAAAAAATGTTTTTATTATTTTTGAGACCGATTTTTGCACTAAAAGTGAAAATAGCCCCCCCTCCCCCCATTGGCTTTGGCAAAAAAAAAATGTGACTACTTTGACTCTGGACAAGCCGTTTTGTTTTTTGGTCTTCACCGAATTTCGGGCAAAAACACGGTCCGAATCCAAGTGAAGACCTTTTTTTTATTTATTTATCTTTTTGGTCTTCACCTAATATAGGGCACAAAACCGTTCCAATTCCAAGTGTAAACTGTTTCAGTTTGCTTTCACACCTCCGAAACAGCCCCCCCCCCCCCCCCATTGCAAATTTCTGGCTACGCGCCTGAATATAATGTTCGTGATCGTTTTTAATTCATATCGTGTAAACTAACTAATAAGTTTGCTTTGATAGCCCCGAACGTGAAAATATAAAAATACTAGCTACTTGATAATATGCGATTTTTAGCGATTGAAATATACTTTTTCGAAGTTTTGCACTTAATGTACCCCCTCCAGTTTATGTACCATGGTACATTGATAGGTGCCAATGTTTTGTTTTGCTGGAGAGGATCTGAAACAGCTTTTGAGAGTGTGGTAGTGCAGAAAAGGAGAAAAAGTCCCTTTGAATGATCTGAATGAGCGTCTAAATTAGCTTTTGGTGGCTCCTGAAAATGCAGGAATGATGCTAAATATTAAACGAGCCAGAGCCGAAATATTATAGAGGTGAAACCTCATAATGAACGCGATGAAAAACATGAACTGGATTTTATTCAAACAAGTGGTATCATGGAGGATGTTGATGAATGTGACAGCAGGGATAAAACTTTTGAGCATTGATTGTTTTCCTCAAAAAATGTGATGTTCTAATTAGAAAACTTTCTGATTTTTTTTTGTCAATAAAAGTGCATAAAAAAAATACACTGTCGGAATAGATACTTCTCATACCGGTACGCTTCCATTCACTGTACCTTTGTGCATTCACTTGGACTAACCTTGATTCGAAACTTTGTTATTTTCCAGTTAATGTACCAAATAAAGTAAGTGGAAAACTTCGGTAGTAACTACTGCTGCTTATTTATTGGGTGGTCATTTGGTCAACGTCATTGTGGGCAAGGTCTAAGAGAAAAGGGTTCAGGGGTTACATTGTATCTGAACCAAGAGTAGCCGGAAACATCCTAATAGGTTACGCGTTATGTGTTCCGTTAGACAATAAAGAAGTGACTGTTCAACTACTGTAGCTTCAAATTAGGTTGACTGTTGGAATTAAAAAGTATAGTAATCTGCCACTGCCCGCCTGATCTGCAATGTGGTTGTTAGGTCCTTCAATTGGTAGGAATTTTCTGGCGTTTCTACCTTTTCCTAACTGATAACGTAGCAGTTGTGGATTTAAGTGGCCCAGATCGATTGCTCTAGGTATGGAGTCTGGGAGCAAGACACTCGGACCCATCTTTGAGTTAGGCCTCTCTAAAAATTCCCCTATTTGAGGTAGAATAGGATAATTCTATCTGCCCTCCAACCTCGAAAGCTTAGGATTAACTTACCACAACTGATCTAACTCACCGCCTACTCTTTAAAAAATTGCTTGCACCTCATTCCTTGAGCATACCAAATCCAACTTTCTGCTGCCAATTTTGGTGCTGTGATGTAAATCGAAGGCTGTATTTTACCCTTGACAAACTTTAAAAGGGTCAAAACTACCGAAACTCTGCCCCGGACGCGAAATTTTTTTTTCTACCATGGTTTTGCACGATTTATTACGTCACATCCGCATCCTATCCATACTCCGCGCTCACTTTGGCTTGATCCGCTGGATTCACAGGCAAATTAATGCAAGAGGTAGGTTAGCTTATAGGTTAGTGATCACAGGTAAATACGCCTAATATATGTTAGCGTATCCAGTTAGCCTAGTATCTAGATAGCGTCTGACAAGTTGTTGTAAGCATCACGGTTAAGCTGTTGACTCGAGTCTGAGCAATTGTTGCTATATTAGGCCTACTAGATACTGGTATAAAGTTTAAATAATAGCCTAATAATATCATACCAGGGATGTCTAATGTGATGGTAGTCAGATAACGATGATGTTAGTGCAATTCAAAGTTTTAATCATGTTATGTATATTTACTTACTATTCGTAAATGGCAGATAATAGCCAAATAATTGATTTTTTGATACAGAATAGACTAGCTTACAGTAAACAGCGTCACTCTTGCATTCAGTTAATGTTAGTCAGTCGATTCATCTGTTCGATGGTCAGAGTAACTACTGTAGTAAGTAAATTAAATTTCTCCTAAGTCTAAACAAATAGCTTCTGGATTTTGGTAGGTCTCAGTAAGCATAGTAGCCTAGGTGAGGTATGCATAGGTGGGCACAAGTCCTTTAATCGTTAATCCGTTAATGACGAAGCTAACTTTTTAAATTTTATTAACTTGTTAATCCGTTAAAAAGTTTTTTCATGTTAACGGACTAAATTAACTTCCGTTAAGTGCTGCTAACGGACTAAAGTAACTTCCGTTAAGTTTTGTTAACTTCCGTTAAGGTTTTCTTTGTATCTTGCACCATTCATTCATCGTACTGGTACACACCAGTTTGCTCTGGTAACACTTGTTGCATATTAGCATGAGTTTTATAGAAGAAAGCAAAGAAAGGAGCTCTTTTTTGAGGCAAATAATAACCTGCAGCCTCAGCGGTCTATTAGTTATTGCTGTTCCCAATTTCCAAAGATTTTCAGGTCGCAGCTTCGATTGTGCATTCGAACTTGTTTTTATCGTGAAATTAGATTAGACTGTAAAATGTAACTACCAAAACACAAAAAGACCACCAGAGCAATAAATTTTTTCTTACAATCAGCTCAACAGCGTCAATACATGTTCTAGAAGCGAGTGAATAAAAAAGAAATGTAAATTACCCGCAAAATGTTAACGGATTAACGGACTTTATTAACTTCCGTTAATCTAAGCTGAAAATAACGAATTAACGTTAACGGAGGTGTGATGTTTGTTAATGAACTAGTGGTTAACAAAGCTAACGTCTTGCATTAACTTGCCCACCTATGGAGGTATGATATAGCCATACAGTAGTAAGGGGTTAGGTTGAGAGTTCACTGTTCAGTTCAGGGTTACCGGTTAACGTTGGCGTACTTACCGATTCTGTGCTATGCCAACTACACCATCCTTGAGATATTATACTTCGCTCTCGGTTTTGGCTTGATGTGCACTGTTAACATCAAAATGTTAAGAAGACCTAGGGCTATGTCAGATGTGTAGGGTAGGTTTATTTTGCTGTTTACATATTTTAAGGTGTTGAACCTGAGTTAATTGTGGCAATTTCTTGATAGTGTAGACAATGGTAACGCCAAATTTACTACTGGTACTAGCTACTTCTACCGGTACATCTCAGATTAAGTAGCCTAAATCGTTTGTCTCTAACCTGCTCATAGAAAGTTTAGTACCCTAATTTTTTTACACAATAGGTATTAGATTGTTGAACTTAAGAAATGTTCACATGTTGTACTCTATGATTATTCAACATACAAAATTGTGTTGCAGGCATAAAATGTTACCCAGCATAGTATACAAGTAGATCAATTTTTTGATATGCCCATGTTGTAGTCTATTTTATTTTTAAAACGTAGGTATGTTCTGTTGTGGTGATCTGTGGTAACCAGTCCAAACCATTTGTAATTAATATAGATTCCTGTTCTTACCATTAGTATGTGACCTATGAAGACGGAAAATTGCATTTCTTGTGTAGAGTGTGGGCAGGCAATGATATCCTGTACAATTTATTGGCAAGAAAAAAATACTGATTGTGTACATGCTTAACCGTAAACAAAGAAGCTATAAGGTTTGTTTGCCAAAGTTTCAAGAAGTATCAAGCATCCAGCATCTGTACTACATTTCAAGGATTCTTCCAATCATCTTTTGTATTTGTGCTTACTTTTCAGTCAAAGCCTACTAACAATCGAATTTGAAAAACATGACTGCTCTAACACTTCAGAGTTTTGGTTATAGCAGTTCAAAACAAGCCTTGTATGCAATCTTAAATTGATTTTTTGTGGAATTGTGAACATGGACTAATGAAAACTTTGGTTTTACCAACTGGATAGTGCATCAGTATACCAATACAGAGTTTGCAGCTTATGCAATAGTGATATACTGTATGGATTGGGTTTGTTTGAGCTGGTAGGTAGGTGTTGTTTTTAGGTAGCAAAGTTCATATTTAGTCCTTTAATACATACCGGTATTTAACAATTTAGCGTATTATATAGGCAGAGGCTGCTGTTACATTACGTAAGAAAAAGAAAATCGCTATTTTAACCCTAACCCCAACCCTAAACCTAACTTTAACCCAAGGTCTAACCCTAACGATAATCCTAACCCAAACTCAAAATCTAACCCAAACCCTAACGATAATTTAAAAAACAAAAAAGAGTAAATGAGCACTCACTCTTTACTCTCTTATTCTCTTCATGGGCATTACATAACGTAATGCTAGCCACTTCGTATTATATATTATGTCTTATTAACAAAATAATGGGATTTAAATTGCATCATGGTTTGAAAGCGTTTGCAGTTTTTTACTGTTAAAATGGTCTTGAAACAGTAGTTAATTTGTTGAGGTATATGATCAATGACTGCTTATTTACATACCTAAAAGAGATTTACTTGGAAACTTTGAGGTTGATCAAATAGCAAATTACTGAATGGTTTATGATGCAAAAAGTATCAAAGTCACCCTTAATCACAAATTGCAGAAAAGGACCACAGAAAAAAATCTGGTATATAAATTCTTTTCCAATTCAACCTAGTTTGTTTTTTTAGTGGGATTTCCCAAGCATGACGTTCTTGTTAGAGCACTGTTGAATCGAATGCTGACATCTTGATTTGGTCTTCTTGGAAATTTTTGGTGGCCTTCCTGCTCCATGCACTCTTCTACCCCGGCTGATATTTGATCTTCTTGCTGGAGTTGTTCCAGAAATGGGAATCTGAATTGAGGTAGATAACCTATGTTGCGTTGATGTTTATTGTGCATACTTTGGTTTTATTTTTGAAACAGTTGTAGCCAGAGATGGCTTTTGTTAAACGTGTACAGTGCAGTATTAAATTGAGAATCTGCAGTGATTTTGTGAAAGTTATTAACAAATGACTGTAATGCTGGTCCATGATATTGAAGGTTTGTCTTGCACTTTTCAATTACCGGTATGGTCTGAAAGCAGTGTGAGGCATGATTGAGCAGGTCTTAATGCACGACATTAGTATCTGTCTTTGCTTGTAGATACTGAAGGAAGACTGTTAACAAGGCATTTCATCAAACTAAAAAGTTCTTAACCTTTTTGATTTTGTTATTAAACACACTTGATTGATTGTATAGTCATTGAAAAGATTATATGTATCAAAGGTGCGTTTAGACCGGAAACAGCAAAATGCCTAAATTGCACTTTTGCAATGTTTGCTAGTCTTCATGGGGGACATACGCAACAATTTGTGAACGCTGATGTAAACAAACATTCACCAACTTAAATCTTTTATTTATTGTATTATGCAGAAGTGTGTAATGAGTTGGCGGGCCCATCTTTGCATCATTAAGCCTGGACAATGCACCCTTCAAAGAAATGTTGCACAGATGGCAAGTGGTTGGCAACACTGTGCCAATTTCACTGACCCAAGATTTGAACCTCAGACCTCACGCTCCAGAGACGAATGCGTTAGCATTCGATTAACTAGCATCAGCAAATAGTCCCCAAAGTAGCTTTGCATCAAGTCTAACTGCCAATTTGCTGTGCTTATTTGTATTGTAACTTTTAGTTGATCAGCTATAGATCACACATACTAAAGAGACATTCTAATTTATGTAATGGTGACAGAATTAGTGTCGCAGTAATACATACTTACTGATATTTGGTAATTTTTTTTGGCAGTTTATGCTGGTATGAAAAGTTATACTGTGGTGTGAAAAGAATTCTATGAATGATGATTTCACTGGAAATTTTTAAGTTAAAGTGAGTGAAATAAAAATTTTCATTATTCATCTTTACATTTTTTGTTTGCCTTTTTTAAGATCATGAAGAAAGTAGGTCAACAAGCTCACATGGTCTTATGTCTGTCCTGCGTTGAAAAACTGCTGCGACTTTGAAGCCAGTATATGTCTGTGGTTGTTTCGGGCATGGGTTGGAATCCCTTCTGTAGGCATTTTTCTAACAATCAGAGGCTGATTCAGATTGTGACTTAATATGTCTTATTTTCGTGATTTTTTAAGGGTTAAGATTTGGGTTAGTTTTAGAGTGAGTTTTGGAGTAAGAATTTGAGTTTGGGTTAGATCTGGATCAAAATTAATAAAAAAGTAGACAAAAATTTCCAGTGAAAGAGTCTCGTTCGAAGAATCATTATTTGACTTAGGTTATTGATAGTGTTGTAATGCCATGCCAAACTATCCCCATCCAGTTTAAGTTTTTTTGTTTGGTTTCACCTAGAACTTTAGCTGAAATGGTATCAAATTAATGCTAACTTTGGCAAGGTTTCCTGGTTTGACGCTTGAATATATATGCGTCAGTTGTTTCTTTTTCTTATTAGTTGTTTTTAGAGCTGAAGGTAAATCAGACTGCACTAATTATCTTCACCACTTTTTCAAAAAACAAACTTTAACTGCTTTTCAACCTCTAAAATTAGTTTTTGTTAGTCTTTTTCGAACTCTGTTTGCAATCCTTTACTGTTAAATGCAATGGAACATCGAAGTATACATTTTTACAACTCATTTTGTTTTTAGAGAAATCTGACCATGAGATCCAGCTTCGAAATACAACCGCTATTCGAAACATTACTTCAATTGCTTGCAAGACTCTGCAAATAAACATTTAACTGTCCAAGCATCATTTTTAAGATGTACAAAAAAAGAATTGTATATGGACTATGGTGGAGCAAATATACTTGTGTTTGAACTGTCGAAAGGTGACCAACAATTGAACTTCAGCAACAATAAGGTCGTGCGGTTATCTGTTTCAGAATCACACTATCAAAGTGCCTCGTTTGTAATTTAATGACGTGTTTGACGGACTTCTTCACGTGTTAGCCTTCGGTCCTTATTTGCATATTTCAATTTTGTTGTAGCATTTGTAATTAGGATCACGTGTTTTAATCCTATACCGCCATGCTCAGCATATAGGTAACGTTTCAAATTTATGCGTTGTACGTAATGATTTGTAGTTCCCGTAAGAATAAGAATATTAAGTCTCTTTGATTGTTAGAGTTGGAAATGGAACAGAGAAGTTTGTGAAAATCATCTAATACGAAATCTGATCCTTGTGCAACAAGACACTCATTAGCGTTTTTGATAAAACCATCTTCATACGATAACTCTTTGTATTATTCCTGGCAACAAAAGAGACATTAATTTTATGCCTACTTGTTTTACAATGGTGAATATTACATGTACTATTTAATCAGTTAAATTTGTTTATTTATTTAGTTTTAATAATTAATGTAATATGCTTTTCAAATTTTGCTGATTAATTTAGTTTGGTTTAGTTGCAGACAAATGCTGTGATTGAAGTATTCACTGCGTCAGTATTTGTATCAGAATTCTTTATAGCAGCGTATCTATTAGATCGCACTTAATTTTTTTTTTTAAGTTTATTTTGCTAGTTAAGTATTCATAAGCAAAGCATAAATTAATATGTTTGAGTTTGAAGTGTTTAAATAATGTTGTGTGTTTTTTTTTCTGCAAGATTTCTTCCTTGTTCATAGAGTAAATGCTTTTGCATGTTGGCTTTACTTACTCTTAATTTTTCATAGACTGTAAGGCTGTTTTTACACATCTGCGCTTGACAACCACCAGAAACAAAATTGTGAAATAATTTTTTTAAGTTAACAAATATGTGAGTATTTGACTAATCGTTACTGGTTTTAAAGTAATTAATGCAGGCGTTGCGTAGACTAGATACCCATGCAAAAGTTCGTTATTAAGTTATGAGGATGTAGTTTTGAAATGACAAGAGCTTTTCTCAAAATAGCCATTGTGTCAGTCATAGCAATGTTATGAGAAAGCGGGATACTAGCGCTAACATAACGCTTTTTATTGCTCTTGGTGGCAACGATTTATCGCTTTAAAAGTTTTGTCACAAACCATTGTTATTCTGAGTAAAATGTTCATGCCTTCGAAGCAATTTCAATCAAAGCAGTTCTCGAGTTTTGTACCACCAGTCAACATTTCAAATATTACTACTCTACAATATTTAGATCTATGCGATTTCATAATTAAGTAGCATAAACGTTCTCGACCGAAGTGATGTTGCTTTAAATCTAGAATTTGATGAGAGGTTGTAGACTAGACGAACGCGTTTAATCTCTCTGGATGCGGATTCTAAATCTCGTTGCAATTATTAGTTTTCCCTTCGCATATTTTGTTATTCGCTTGATCGCGCTCAACAAAATTAAACTAAAACAAATATTAATATTGCAATTAGGAACAGGAATGTGGAAGCACCGCTTTGTTAATTGCTTCCACCTTCTTTACACGAACTTATGTTTTGATCTGAAATTGTTTCAGTCAACTTTTTTTTAGGATTTTTCAAAAACGGCTTATGTTCAGTATCATCTAGACAGACTCATGGAACAAAAATGTCGTTACTTTGTTTGTTTTTATTTATTTTTTTGGCTGCACACCAGAGACATGCAATAAGACGCTTTTGCGTGGAGCCTATATGGCTCGAGGTTTTAGATTCAACATAAAAATAGCTTGTCTTTAATCATTTATGCTGCATATCTGTACATGGCTGTAGTTATGGGTGAAATGAACCTTCAACGGTCGGAGAATTTTTCTTAAAAATAACTCGTTTTTAGGTATGGTAAATTTCAACTTTAGTGGCAACGTCCATTTTCTGCACAGCAAAATAACCAACACTCATTACGAAGCTTATTCTGCTTCGGGATATATTCTGATTATTAGAACAATCCCATAGTTACAGACACCGTCGGTCAGTGGTGTAAAGTAACGAAATACTTGAGTAGATTACTCAAGTGGTTTTTTCCAGCAGCGAATATTTCTTGAGTAGTTTTTTAGTAGGTACTTTTTCTTGCTTACTTATAGACTGAAGTAACGCTATTTAAGTAGTATTTTGTATCAGAAAAGTAAAGACTAAGCGCTTTGTGGCAGTGATGTAAAGGTAATTGGCCAGTTGTGATATGTCGAGTGAATAGTTTCTGTATTTTGCTTGAATACTTTCAGAAAAACTTGTACTCGAGTACTTTTAAAACTACGTTTTTTTACTCCATTCCTTTTTTGGTCAGTACTTTACTTCAAGTAATTTTTTGTCAGTAACGAAACTTTTACTTGATTACAATTCTCGAATACTTTTTACACCGCTGGTTGCGGTCCGTTATAAGACGTCCATAACTTTATAAAGACTAAAAACGTGATCTTGTTTGGCTTACGATTATAAAAAAAATACAAATAAAAGTCCAAAAAGCTTTTCAGTTGTAGTGAATGGTCGTGACTGTTGGTTAACTTGTAAGAAAATCTAGATATAGAAAGACATTGATAAACGGTAAATTTTTGAATTGATAGTGGGCTAGCTGGCCCTCGATAAAAACAATAACTTTTCGTCGCAACTAGTAGTTCACTCACAAACTTGCGATCAAGCGTTTAATGTGTGGATGAAGGGTGCACATTTATTGTTTCAACTTTCGCAACTAAGAAATACAGTTTTCACATTTCTGCATAGCAGACTGCCACACTATGCTTACGGAGAAAAAAATTAATGACGAGTTTTTCATGCAATCAACAATACTATAGCGACCCCTGTTTTTCTATGCTTTTATGAATTTGTTTCTGCGATGTGATTTTGTTTTTAAAAATTCTTAAATATACGGTAGCAATTTTTCAGATTGAATGTGTTATAAAAAGTAAACAGCAAAGCCCGCTCCTGGTTTATATGTGTCTTATTTTTAGGCGGAAGCAAATAAACAGGCATTTCTTTTACTCAAAATGATCTTAAGTTTTTGTACTACTTGAAAATGACGTCTTAATCAATATCCCTATTTACGCTTTCACCAGAGAACATATTAGATGTTGTCGTTGGTCCATCTTGTACATTGTAGAACTTGATTGTGTATACTGCACAGCGCAGCCGTCCTAAGAAAATTAAGTGGGTTGGTGTAAACCTGCTGCATCGACAAGTTTAGAGTAAGGTCTGGGGGTTTCAGACCTCCTCCAAATTGTTGTCTGCGTCAATTTAAGTCATATGTCCCATGTGAAAACAGAAGACATGGATTGCATGAGCCAATAGCTATACAGTAATTCAAGCTACTTCAACAATTGTTGGTTCAACTCCCACCAGCATCCTTGTTGCTTCCTTGGATGAGTAAATGCTTAGCTTTATCGCTGTTGTTTCTAACGAGCTGTAAAAAGCAGCAAAAATCTAAATTCATCCATACTATCAATCATTCTTAACAACCTACTCTGCAAAACTAAACAAATCGAACCGAAGCAAACCGGTATCTCTAATTTTGTTTATTGAAATGCAGAACTGATGCAAAGAATGAAATGAACGGAAAAGCATAAAATGAAATACTTGTAAAAACTATTGACCGAAAAATCACGACAAATGCTAAAAAAAGTATCACCAAAGTCCCAATCAATTAATCCTGATAATCGCATAAAAAAAAATTATGAAGCGGTCTGGAAGCTGTTTTTCATCTAACTCGGTAGTTTCCAAAGTGGGGTCCGCAGACCTTTTAGAGTTCTTGAACCACTTTCGGAAGGTCCGCAAAACAAATTTGGTAAAGCGTTACTTGGCTAATAGCCTAATAATTTTGCTTCCCACTCCTTAGCATTTGGGAGGTACGCAATCTGTGCTTAATGCGAGAGTTATTTTGTGCTTCCTATGCGTTCGTTGCGATTACACTACCCGACTCCCCCATGGTGTCACAGAGAGAAAAGTTCAGTTCATCGGTGGCTAATGCTATAGATAGCTACTTCTGTGGCCTAGCAGAAGCTCAGGCTTTTTGTATCTGTGTTAGTGAAGAAAGGAGTGGGCGTCTGGAAGTAACTGCACTCATCCCATTAAACTTCGTTAATTACTGTACATTTGCGCTCTGTGTAGGCCTATTTTTCACAATACGGTACATTGATCTCGTAGTTGTGATGGACAAATTTTAAGCTTTGTAGATAAGGCAGCCAAACATTTAAAATTTGCATGGGGACTGCTGTGAATTTTTTTAGTTTGGGAACCACTGATCTTACTTAAAACCAAAATGCCTTTGTACGGGTTAAAACGCTTTACGTTGTAGCAAGACAGAAACATAACTGAGCCTACCGTTGCAAAAAAAACACAAAATAGGTGGAGCCTACCCTTGACGACACCATTGATTTAATTGTAAACCATAACTAGATCATTTATATTTCAATTATCAACTATAAGTAGGGTGTAAGTGACTTTGATGACCGTACGGTCTTGTTCGTTGTCTCCCAAGTTTTTGTATTTACCTGTGGTGTATTTAAAAAGTTGATGTAAATAAATATGATATTGCACAAAACTAAAAATCCGTATCCGCTCATTCCATCATCTTTTGTGGTAAGTTGTGCCTTCGCTCAGGGATATCGAGAACAACCATGCCTAAATCCTCTTTCTTCTATCCTCCTGATGAACTCTGCTATTTGAAAAACACTGGAGAGGCCATTCAGGCGAATACAATGCACAAAATTTAGTATTTCATTCGTTTTTCGTCTCTATCAAACGATAACTGCGCACGATATAACGATTTTCTATTACCTTGAACGCATTACTTGGCGCTTAACGCCAAAAGCTCGAATAATTTCAGAGTGGAAAATCTATTTAATAATAATAATGTACCGGTTCAACACAATTTTGCGCCGGTAAAATTTAAAAATACAATCGTCCATCATATCAAATGTATAATACCATCGTGCCAAATATATTCCATGGACAATGTGAGCCAACTCAGTTCAGTACGGAAGAAACAGAAGTTTCATTTAGTAGCATCCACAATAAGTTGGCAATAACAAATATCCAGAGTCAAAATTAAATTATCCAACACCAAGCAGTGCCGTCACCAGAGAAAAACAAAGTGGGGGCGCACTAGCCAAAAGTGAGGGGGGACTAAAATAGACTGAACTTGCAGATAAAAATTGAAATTGTAAGGCTACAAATTATGGGCAATTTTTAAAAATCTGTAATCATGTCAAAAAAAAGGCATATAAGGCCAGCAGCGTTTCTTAGCTAGTTTCGTCAGCGGCCTATAATCGCTTTAAAAATCTACTTGCAGCCGTGAATGCGATCAGACGCGAAACCAAGATTTTGCTAAGAGGCGGGAATTTAAACTAAAAGTAAATCTTTTTTTCTACAAAAGTTGTCGAATTTAGGCTCTATGCTGAGCAAACAAATGTAACTCAAATGTGTTACAGACGAGATCCTGGGGGCGGATCCCCAGCCGCTGGGCGATTTTGCAGCAAAAATAGCAATTTTAATGCCACTTTAATCACATTTCGCTCGTTTTTGAAGTCATATGAGTAATCAAAGGGCTCAAATTTGGAAGTCATTTGAAGAATTAAATTCCCCTACCCCTACAGGCCCCCTTACTTCAGGTCAAATCCAAAACACGTTCTAACACTCGTACCTTGAGGTTAAATTGTTTAAGTGACTTGGCTAAAGAGGTGAAGTCCCATTGGCCTCTTATCTCCTGAATGCGCCATTGACTGCGACCTAAAGACAGGGCCTCAGAGAGAAAAATTTCCAGGGGGTACGAAGGTCGATACCGGGCCCCCAAGCCTTATTGGGGGCCCATGCCATTAAATCAATTTTTGTCGGATGGGTTTAGACTGTAGATCTTTATTTAAAAGTGAGGGGATAACGATATTCCCATATAGTTAGGACCTTTGAAAAACACAACTAGACATAAAATTGCTTTAAATCCAGCTAGGGGGTTTGAAGGAGCGCTTTGAGCTCCCCAGTGGGGTTCGGGGCAGAGTCCCGGAAGCTTTAGCACTTTTTATGTTTCTCGAGGGTAAAATACAGCATTTGATCAACATCCCAGCACCAAACTTGCTTAAATTGACAAGCAGAAAACGTGATATACATGAAAGAAAGTATGTGAAGTGGGGGATGATGACATGCACACAATATTATACAACATAATGACTTTATTAATGCAAATCCAAATATTTTACTGATAAAAGTTTTAAGACGTCATCTGCAATCATAGACTTCACAAACCCAAATACCTATTAAACTCATACAGATAGAGTGAATTGCTTAATGATAGTAGTAGAGTATATCAACTTTGACTCTGCTCTCTGAGGTTGAAATGCTTTTGGATCTCTAAAAATTTACGCTCTCGTACATTGTTATACCCTAGAATTAGCGCTCTCAAGTCAGAGAAATGTAACAAAACGTTGACTTTGGTGCAAGTGTATGGCCTTTGATACATTTTCCTCTTTTTTTAATCAAATCGGCCACTATTGGATGCCCTAAAGGCTGTGTAGCAAAAATAGCGACCAATTATCAGTACTGAATAGGCTGACTAATATTTTTGCAGTAAGCAAGTTTGATTACGGTGGTATGGTGCGATACCAAAACTTAAGGAGGAAACCGGAACTCTTCCGGGCCCCTAGAGCCCGGCCTCCCCTAGGCGTGGGCCCTGGTACGATGTACCCCCTGAACCCACTCTCGCAGGCCCTGCCTTAAGATCGTGAGTGTGCTAAAAAAACAAAAATAGTTGGTCTTCTTAAAAACGTTTTCACGTAGTGTTTCAGGTCATAATTACTAACGAAGCACCGGAAACGATTCTGTAGGCTTACATCTTTTTTCCGCGACACATCCGTGAAGGCGTGTTAATAAGACGGGTTACTGCATCACGATTATTATAGCAGTCGGTTGGCAGCTATTTCGCAAAGAATCGAGTAAACGTTCAATGGTAATTATGTTTGAACATTATTATTCCTTTTTCCATCATTGTCTTGTCGTTAGGAGATATTTAAAAACAGTATTTTGAGTAAACTGAAATGGGGGGCACAACCAGCTATTAGGGGTGCACGGCCTCCTGGCCTCCCCGTAGCGACGACACTGACACCCAGCAACATCAAAGTTAGTTAATCTTAAACAAAGTAATTTTAAACCAAAAAAGTGCCATATTTACGAAAAAATAGCAAAATATTTTAAGTTAAGACTAAAAGCAGTAAAATATACAAGCCAGGCTAACTGTGAGAACAAACATTATGACTTCGATGTTATCCTACATTAATTTAAAGCATACATTTTCCGTTAAAACATACATAACTGTTTGAAACAATTAGCAGACACTTTACATTCACAGCTGGCACATAAATTAGCCTAATACAACTAAACCAAACTAAATTAATCAGCAAAATTTGAAAAGCATATTACATTAATTATTAAAACTAAATAAATAAACAAATTTAACTGATTAAATAGTACATGTAATATTCACCATTGTAAAACAAGTAGGCATAAAATTAATGTCTCTTTTGTTGCCAGGAATAATACAAAGAGTTATCGTATGAAGATGGTTTTATCAAAAACGCTAATGAGTGTCTTGTTGCACAAGGATCAGATTTCGTATTAGATGATTTTCACAAACTTCTCTGTTCCATTTCCAACTCTAACAATCAAAGAGACTTAATATTCTTATTCTTACGGGAACTACAAATCATTACGTACAACGCATAAATTTGAAACGTTACCTATATGCTGAGCATGGCAATATAGGATTAAAACACGTGATCCTAATTACAAATGCTACAACAAAATTGAAATATGCAAATAAGGACCGAAGGCTAACACGTGAAGAAGTCCGTCAAACACGTCATTAAATTACAAACGAGGCACTTTGATAGTGTGATTCTGAAACAGATAACCGCACGACCTTATTGTTGCTGAAGTTCAATTGTTGGTCACCTTTCGACAGTTCAAACACAAGTATATTTGCTCCACCATAGTCCATATACAATTCTTTTTTTGTACATCTTAAAAATGATGCTTGGACAGTTAAATGTTTATTTGCAGAGTCTTGCAAGCAATTGAAGTAATGTTTCGAATAGCGGTTGTATTTCGAAGCTGGATCTCATGGTCAGATTTCTCTAAAAACAAAATGAGTTGTAAAAATGTATACTTCGATGTTCCATTGCATTTAACAGTTAAGGATTGCAAACAGAGTTCGAAAAAGACTAACAAAAACTAATTTTAGAGGTTGAAAAGCAGTTAAAGTTTGTTTTTTGAAAAAGTGGTGAAGATAATTAGTGCAGTCTGATTTACCTTCAGCTCTAAAAACAACTAATAAGAAAAAGAAACAACTGACGCATATATATTCAAGCGTCAAACCAGGAAACCTTGCCAAAGTTAGCATTAATTTGATACCATTTCAGCTAAAGTTCTAGGTGAAACCAAACAAAAAAACTTAAACTGGATGGGGATAGTTTGGCATGGCATTACAACACTATCAATAACCTAAGTCAAATAATGATTCTTCGAACGAGACTCTTTCACTGGAAATTTTTGTCTACTTTTTTATTAATTTTGATCCAGATCTAACCCAAACTCAAATTCTTACTCCAAAACTCACTCTAAAACTAACCCAAATCTTAACCCTTAAAAAATCACGAAAATAAGACATATTAAGTCACAATCTGAATCAGCCTCTGATTGTTAGAAAAATGCCTACAGAAGGGATTCCAACCCATGCCCGAAACAACCACAGACATATACTGGCTTCAAAGTCGCAGCAGTTTTTCAACGCAGGACAGACATAAGACCATGTGAGCTTGTTGACCTACTTTCTTCATGATCTTAAAAAAGGCAAACAAAAAATGCAAAGATGAATAATGAAAATTTTTATTTCACTCACTTTAACTTAAAAATTTCCAGTGAAATCATCATTCATAGAATTCTTTTCACACCACAGTATAACTTTTCATACCAGCATAAACTGCCAAAAAAAATTACCAAATATCAGTAAGTATGTATTACTGCGACACTAATTCTGTCACCATTACATAAATTAGAATGTCTCTTTAGTATGTGTGATCTATAGCTGATCAACTAAAAGTTACAATACAAATAAGCACAGCAAATTGGCAGTTAGACTTGATGCAAAGCTACTTTGGGGACTATTTGCTGATGCTAGTTAATCGAATGCTAACGCATTCGTCTCTGGAGCGTGAGGTCTGAGGTTCAAATCTTGGGTCAGTGAAATTGGCACAGTGTTGCCAACCACTTGCCATCTGTGCAACATTTCTTTAAAGGGTGCATTGTCCAGGCTTAATGATGCAAAGATGGGCCCGCCAACTCATTACACACTTCTGCATAATACAATAAATAAAAGATTTAAGTTGGTGAATGTTTGTTTACATCAGCGTTCACAAATTGTTGCGTATGTCCCCCATGAAGACTAGCAAACATTGCAAAAGTGCAATTTAGGCATTTTGCTGTTTCCGGTCTAAACGCACCTTTGATACATATAATCTTTTCAATGACTATACAATCAATCAAGTGTGTTTAATAACAAAATCAAAAAGGTTAAGAACTTTTTAGTTTGATGAAATGCCTTGTTAACAGTCTTCCTTCAGTATCTACAAGCAAAGACAGATACTAATGTCGTGCATTAAGACCTGCTCAATCATGCCTCACACTGCTTTCAGACCATACCGGTAATTGAAAAGTGCAAGACAAACCTTCAATATCATGGACCAGCATTACAGTCATTTGTTAATAACTTTCACAAAATCACTGCAGATTCTCAATTTAATACTGCACTGTACACGTTTAACAAAAGCCATCTCTGGCTACAACTGTTTCAAAAATAAAACCAAAGTATGCACAATAAACATCAACGCAACATAGGTTATCTACCTCAATTCAGATTCCCATTTCTGGAACAACTCCAGCAAGAAGATCAAATATCAGCCGGGGTAGAAGAGTGCATGGAGCAGGAAGGCCACCAAAAATTTCCAAGAAGACCAAATCAAGATGTCAGCATTCGATTCAACAGTGCTCTAACAAGAACGTCATGCTTGGGAAATCCCACTAAAAAAACAAACTAGGTTGAATTGGAAAAGAATTTATATACCAGATTTTTTTCTGTGGTCCTTTTCTGCAATTTGTGATTAAGGGTGACTTTGATACTTTTTGCATCATAAACCATTCAGTAATTTGCTATTTGATCAACCTCAAAGTTTCCAAGTAAATCTCTTTTAGGTATGTAAATAAGCAGTCATTGATCATATACCTCAACAAATTAACTACTGTTTCAAGACCATTTTAACAGTAAAAAACTGCAAACGCTTTCAAACCATGATGCAATTTAAATCCCATTATTTTGTTAATAAGACATAATATATAATACGAAGTGGCTAGCATTACGTTATGTAATGCCCATGAAGAGAATAAGAGAGTAAAGAGTGAGTGCTCATTTACTCTTTTTTGTTTTTTAAATTATCGTTAGGGTTTGGGTTAGATTTTGAGTTTGGGTTAGGATTATCGTTAGGGTTAGACCTTGGGTTAAAGTTAGGTTTAGGGTTGGGGTTAGGGTTAAAATAGCGATTTTCTTTTTCTTACGTAATGTAACAGCAGCCTCTGCCTATATAATACGCTAAATTGTTAAATACCGGTATGTATTAAAGGACTAAATATGAACTTTGCTACCTAAAAACAACACCTACCTACCAGCTCAAACAAACCCAATCCATACAGTATATCACTATTGCATAAGCTGCAAACTCTGTATTGGTATACTGATGCACTATCCAGTTGGTAAAACCAAAGTTTTCATTAGTCCATGTTCACAATTCCACAAAAAATCAATTTAAGATTGCATACAAGGCTTGTTTTGAACTGCTATAACCAAAACTCTGAAGTGTTAGAGCAGTCATGTTTTTCAAATTCGATTGTTAGTAGGCTTTGACTGAAAAGTAAGCACAAATACAAAAGATGATTGGAAGAATCCTTGAAATGTAGTACAGATGCTGGATGCTTGATACTTCTTGAAACTTTGGCAAACAAACCTTATAGCTTCTTTGTTTACGGTTAAGCATGTACACAATCAGTATTTTTTTCTTGCCAATAAATTGTACAGGATATCATTGCCTGCCCACACTCTACACAAGAAATGCAATTTTCCGTCTTCATAGGTCACATACTAATGGTAAGAACAGGAATCTATATTAATTACAAATGGTTTGGACTGGTTACCACAGATCACCACAACAGAACATACCTACGTTTTAAAAATAAAATAGACTACAACATGGGCATATCAAAAAATTGATCTACTTGTATACTATGCTGGGTAACATTTTATGCCTGCAACACAATTTTGTATGTTGAATAATCATAGAGTACAACATGTGAACATTTCTTAAGTTCAACAATCTAATACCTATTGTGTAAAAAAATTAGGGTACTAAACTTTCTATGAGCAGGTTAGAGACAAACGATTTAGGCTACTTAATCTGAGATGTACCGGTAGAAGTAGCTAGTACCAGTAGTAAATTTGGCGTTACCATTGTCTACACTATCAAGAAATTGCCACAATTAACTCAGGTTCAACACCTTAAAATATGTAAACAGCAAAATAAACCTACCCTACACATCTGACATAGCCCTAGGTCTTCTTAACATTTTGATGTTAACAGTGCACATCAAGCCAAAACCGAGAGCGAAGTATAATATCTCAAGGATGGTGTAGTTGGCATAGCACAGAATCGGTAAGTACGCCAACGTTAACCGGTAACCCTGAACTGAACAGTGAACTCTCAACCTAACCCCTTACTACTGTATGGCTATATCATACCTCCATAGGTGGGCAAGTTAATGCAAGACGTTAGCTTTGTTAACCACTAGTTCATTAACAAACATCACACCTCCGTTAACGTTAATTCGTTATTTTCAGCTTAGATTAACGGAAGTTAATAAAGTCCGTTAATCCGTTAACATTTTGCGGGTAATTTACATTTCTTTTTTATTCACTCGCTTCTAGAACATGTATTGACGCTGTTGAGCTGATTGTAAGAAAAAATTTATTGCTCTGGTGGTCTTTTTGTGTTTTGGTAGTTACATTTTACAGTCTAATCTAATTTCACGATAAAAACAAGTTCGAATGCACAATCGAAGCTGCGACCTGAAAATCTTTGGAAATTGGGAACAGCAATAACTAATAGACCGCTGAGGCTGCAGGTTATTATTTGCCTCAAAAAAGAGCTCCTTTCTTTGCTTTCTTCTATAAAACTCATGCTAATATGCAACAAGTGTTACCAGAGCAAACTGGTGTGTACCAGTACGATGAATGAATGGTGCAAGATACAAAGAAAACCTTAACGGAAGTTAACAAAACTTAACGGAAGTTACTTTAGTCCGTTAGCAGCACTTAACGGAAGTTAATTTAGTCCGTTAACATGAAAAAACTTTTTAACGGATTAACAAGTTAATAAAATTTAAAAAGTTAGCTTCGTCATTAACGGATTAACGATTAAAGGACTTGTGCCCACCTATGCATACCTCACCTAGGCTACTATGCTTACTGAGACCTACCAAAATCCAGAAGCTATTTGTTTAGACTTAGGAGAAATTTAATTTACTTACTACAGTAGTTACTCTGACCATCGAACAGATGAATCGACTGACTAACATTAACTGAATGCAAGAGTGACGCTGTTTACTGTAAGCTAGTCTATTCTGTATCAAAAAATCAATTATTTGGCTATTATCTGCCATTTACGAATAGTAAGTAAATATACATAACATGATTAAAACTTTGAATTGCACTAACATCATCGTTATCTGACTACCATCACATTAGACATCCCTGGTATGATATTATTAGGCTATTATTTAAACTTTATACCAGTATCTAGTAGGCCTAATATAGCAACAATTGCTCAGACTCGAGTCAACAGCTTAACCGTGATGCTTACAACAACTTGTCAGACGCTATCTAGATACTAGGCTAACTGGATACGCTAACATATATTAGGCGTATTTACCTGTGATCACTAACCTATAAGCTAACCTACCTCTTGCATTAATTTGCCTGTGAATCCAGCGGATCAAGCCAAAGTGAGCGCGGAGTATGGATAGGATGCGGATGTGACGTAATAAATCGTGCAAAACCATGGTAGAAAAAAAAATTTCGCGCCCCGGACCGAGCTGAAATTTAAATCATACAAACGTCATCATTCCTTCGCTTTCAAATAAGATCTGTAGTACATCCAAAATGTGGATAGCGATTATTCTCAACAACAATTGAAGAACCAGGTTTCAGTCTTCTTACCAACTGAAACAATTTCTCCGAGGCGATTAATCTTGACAAGTTAGTTCTCATTTGCACCCCAATTAAGATCTATCTTGAATTCACTTTAATTATAGGCTACAATATCCACAATTGTTAATCAGTTTTAAATGTTTTGTAAAATAACAATAGATACCCATATTTATTGAATTCAGGAGTAAATTCAAAATATTTAATTTTGCCTGAAGATCCTGATGCGAGCGCTATAATAGACGCCGAAAACGTTTATTATAATTAAATATACAGTATAACGAAGAATTAATGGTTAAATGCTGGCTAATTGAACGAATGGTAACGCGTTCATTTTTGGAGCGGGAGGTTTTAGATTCAAACCTCTAGTCGGCCAATTCAGACAGTGTTACCAACAGCTCGCCACCTCTGTGACATTTCTTCGAATGGAACCGTGTTGCCCGCAGGCGCAATGATGCGGATATGGGGTCCGCAAACTCGTCACATGCTTCGGCGGAATACAACTAGTGCAGTGAAAGATTTGATTTATTTAAATGCTTGACATTGAAGTGCCGGTTGCTCGAGTGCTAACGCATTCGTCTCTGGAGCGGTAGGCCCGACAGGTCAAATCCGACATTGCGTTGCCAACGGCTCGCCACCACTGCGACATTTCTGTGTTGTCCGGGCGCAATGACGCGGGAATAGGCCCTGCAAACTCGTTACACGCTTCGACGTAATACAGCAAATAAAAATTTGTCGGAGCTGGTGCTAGCTTCTTTGTGGCATTTGGAATATAATTAACAAAATTCCAAAAATATCTGAACTAAGGCAGGCCTTACCATTTTCCATGGTAAGTTACAGCTTTTTCACTAGGTTCAGTTCATAAAAGCGAAGCCAAACACTTTTGAAATTTAGGGTACGTTAGCAAACTTTTTGCAGTACTGCAGTAGAGTGCAGAAAGATATATTTTTGAATCAAGTTTACATTGATATTTGCTAGTTCTTATTTGCTTGTTTGTGCTAAATTGAGAATAGGCCTACTTTGAACGTTCCATTAAATCTGACCAAATTTTTTGCGTTGAAGTCGAACGACAAATTATCTCTTACTACAACAGTGCAGCTCAAAACTGTACGCGAACCAAAATTTGAATCCCCATACTTTGCTTTCTAATCTTTTAAGTTCTTGTAATTATATTCCCTCGTTCATAATTAATTCTTTGTTACTAGATAATGCACATTGCTGTTTCCGCCTTTGCTTACTACACTGTAATAAGCAGCGATATTTCAATCCCATTCAAGAATTTGCATAGATAGCACAGTTTTAAGAGGACAGTAATCCTTTAGGCTTCGATAAATGAAAATCATTAGCGATATACAATAAATGAAAGCCCGACGACTAAGCATTTAGGAATCAGTAAGAAATATTATAGCCACAAGTTCATCGAGCATATAAATTATAAAAATGGTATGCTTACAAATATTATAAAGCTAGCTTATGGACAGATGGGCACATACTATTTGCGCGACCTTGAAAAGCTTTTGGCTAATTAATATTTTACCTTTTATTAGTGCATACTATAAACGACAAAGGTCTTATTTTGATAAATTTATGCGTGTCATTCTAATGCCAAGATATTTACAGTTTAAATATATTTAAACGGCGAAACGTTTTTGAATGAAATAAAAAAAAGCTTCAATCAATTTATGGCTCTATTTTTGTCACAATTTACAGTTTATTTAATTGAAACGAGTGTTGACAGAATTACAAATCGAGAAATAACATCACAATAGGTATATAACTACGAAAAAAATAATAGAAAAGCCGTCAGCAAAAAATTCAAACTACACCTATTCCGTAGTTCCATACGGTTAGAAAAAAAGAAATTATGCTGATATCTTTTATCATATCCGTTTTTTCCAAATGCGGTTTTGCGCTTATTCTGAACAAAGAAAATAACAGCTGCAGACAAGAACTAGAAACCGAGCCAATAAAGTAAACATGAAAATATTGAAATAAATTCACATAAAAGTGGGAAGTAGCGAAACGCAACATGGCGATGAATCTGGCCAGCATATTTGGACTTATGGCACACCAGGAGAAAAACTAAAAAGGCTTCAGCTCCCGCCTCTTTAGCCACGTCACTTAGAAAATTAAAAAATGCAAACTTTTAAACGTGATTTGGGTTTGAGCTGTAATGTAAACAAAGAGGGGCTGAGGAGCTGAGCAATTTAAGTCTTTAACTGGCTTTCAAATGCTACCATTTTAATCTTTCAAAGGGCTCTTCACAACGTTCAAAATTTGATTCAAATGGCGTTTCGAAAAATCAAAATCATCGCCCAGCTCCGCGCGGGTTTTGCCAGCGACACCTCCGTATACAATGCACTTAAACTGTACAAACTCCTTGTTTCTTGATTTTCATACATGTCATATGCAGCAAATCAAGCAAATTATAAAAATATCTATCACATATAAAAATATATATCAAATCAAGCAGTATAAAAAAAATTATCAATATTAGTTTTGAAATAATTGCAATAAGACAGATAAGTTTTTTTCGATGAAGTGCAAAAATAATTAAAAAATATCGACATGCCACAAAATGGAACAGCACAAAATAGGAATGAAAAAGATTATAATTTGCCATTTGACGAAAACGAAACATTTTAAGACGGAATTTAATTATGACAATGTATCGTATAATAATCACAATGCAACGCAAGCGGATAAATGAAAAAAAGAAACTATTCCGTTTCCTGTAACGGAAAACTCACAACTTTCCATTTTCAGGAGCATTGTAAATGAACCTTTTGAATCAATTGGTCAAAAGCAGTACACCCAAAAAACAATAGAACATACATATGAAAGGTTTATTAGTTTCTTCACCAACTGTAAAATTTGAATAATTTAATATTTTGTTTCGTCGAATTTAAGTGACTGAAGTCTGACTGAGAGTGCAGCGGATCCGTCTTGCTGAAGACAGCAATCGTTTTTGTTAGTAAAAGCATTACGAATCAAGCAATACCGCAGTGAACAACGTCCAATAGCAATATGCGGTTAATTAGATATGTGCATTGGTGTAACTGACGAAAGGTAGGAAAAGCATTTACCACCTCAGCTGTGAGCCCTCTTCTGCGAAATACCCCATCCGTAGCAACAAATTTGCAACGGCAAAAGCGGAAATTTTTTTGGTCTTCACCTAAACTTAACGAAAAGCAACGTTTTTTCCGAAGTTAAAATTGACAGAAAAATGCCGCAAATTTCTGGTGAAGCTTGCTTACCCTGGCTCAAATCTTTAGTTATGCAACCTAATGGTGTGCTGGTAACAACTTTCAATCTCTGTTTGAAACTCTGTTGTGTGAAGTCGTTATTTTGACACACTGGAGAAAATGAATACAAAACCAATCTAAATCGTTTAATGAGCGCAACTAAACCAAAAATAAGCTACACTGAAAGCTCAACGGGGGTGAAGTAGATCTCGTTCACGTCCATGTGAGATGGAGCAGAGAGAGCGAAAATAACAGCATCGGCTACATCACTTCCTTGGAGGCAACGTTCGTTGGCGTAAAAACTATTCGCCACTTCAGGACTGTCTGGAAGCATCCTGCAAAGAATAACGAGTTAGGTGGTCGAGCGGCAACGCGTTGATCTCTGGACCAAAGGTCGGAGTTTCAAATCTCGGGCCGATCAAATCGGACACAGTGTTGCCAACGGTTCGCCACCGCTGCGGCAGTTCTTCAAAAGAAGCTGTGCTGCCCGCACGCGCAATGACGCGGAGATGGGCCTAGCAAACTGGTTACAGGCTTCAACGTAGTTCAGCGGGCATAAAGAAAGATTTAAAAGATAGTAGCTTGAGTCGAAGACAGCAAAGTCAAACTTTTTTTAGCCAAGGCAACTTACTGACAACAATCAGAACATAAAAGTTGCAGATTCCCGTACGTTTCAACAAGTATCCTTCAGCGGCCGCAGTACCGCATATTTTTTAACAACTTATGGTGGTGAAATGCTAAGGTGCAAGCTAAACCTTGGCACAGCAGTTCAATGAATATTACAGACACTTTAGAAGGAACATAAAGTTACCAGAAACGCGTATTTTAATTGCCTAGTAACCCTGATATGGCGTAAATCAACTACAGCAGTACAGTCCTAGTTTGATGAAACAACTGTTATTCACGCCAGTCATGTTGTCGCATCAACATACAAGCTCTCAGACAAAAAAAAAATGATACGCCGGTACAATAACAATTTGACGTCAAGTACAAACCAGAATCGTAAACAAACAAATAAAAAAAAGAATGAAACCTGTGGATGAACTCGGTTTCCACCCTGCCAGGAGATATCGAGGTTGTTCGGATGTGGGATTTAATTTGTCGGAGTTCTTTGCGTAACCCTGAAAGAAAAAGAAGTGAACTAGCAATTCTTAAAGGGATATTCACATCAAGTTTTTCACAGTTGACCAAAATGTTGGGATGAGTCTAAAATGGATTCTCACTAAATTTGAACTTTCTACGTCTTGCCGTTTTCAAGATATTGCTGTTCAAAGTTAATAATTTTTTTCTTTCTTCAGTGTTGCCATTTTGGATTTATTTTGACTGAAATTACCTTTTAGCAAGTTGGCTTGAATTTACTTGAAAAGTAGCTAATTTAAAATTTTGGCATTTATTTTGTCTTGGCAACAACATTGCCAAAAACACTTGATATTTACAAACACCCAAAAAATAACTTTTTGAAATTTTGTTTGCAGTTGGCAACCCTGGCAAAATTTCTAACAGGAAAAAACCTTTCAAGGGAAAATCTTAATTATCATATTTTGGGAATGGAAGGTCGTTGAAAGCTCAAATATGATGAAGTTAGTTTTCAAATGTTTAGAAATTTTTTGAGAGAAAACCGAGCAAAAAATCTTGACGAGAATGGCCTTCTAAACATGATTTACTATGAAATATCGAACAAAAATTAGGGATAAACAAAATGTTCAGCAATTAACCGTGAAAACTGTCAGGCAAATTGAAAACCAGGCATAATAAAACTGCACGCTCTTTGGCGTTGTAAGCTAGTCTTGAAAAGAAGATTACCAGTAGTTCTATCGAAATAAGTGCACTGTATTGCCAGCAATGACAGTTAGATAGCTTTGGATAGCGCGCTAAATTGGTGATTTTTCAAAATCAGCTCGCCACAACTATCATAAAGCTTGTAATCGTGAAACAAGAAAAAAATTCGATCAGCAATCAAGTCAACCAATTAATTATACTAGACAACTTTCTAGTTTATACCAAACATTTAGAACATTCAACGTGAACTTAGGAGTCTCCACAAGACCAGCAGGTGAGAAAACAGAGCCGTAGCCAAACGCGTAAACTAATTAGACGAAGCTCGACATACTGCCGCTCATCAACACTAAGAGAAAATTTAGAGGCCAACTTAATCGAAATTTAGTAATCAACTATTTTCGGCCTATTCCACTAAACCTAATTAGAGACACCCCACGCACCTTCGGTGAGCGCGGTTATAGCATATTTCGATGCAGTGTACATTGATAGCGCCACAACTTTATGGCCGAACACACTATTCATGTTGATAATGTGTCCATCATCAATGTTATTAGCTCTCATTAGCGCTATCGATTCACGTGTCACAATGCTGGATGCTATTACGTTCACGTCTAATATCTCTCTCCATTCCTAAAAAAAAGTAAAAAATGATGAAAGTAAATGTCTTTTCGTTAACAATTATTTAAGATTTGAAGCTCTCCAGATTTAAAGCGTCTACAGCGGCAACGTAAATACGCGCATTAACGCAGCTATAAAAGGAAAACATGGAACAAATGGTTGCAGTTGTAAACCTAAATGACATTAATATGAACAAAAAGTAAAATTTTGCCAAGTATCTTAAAAAGTTGTCTTAAACTTTTACTAATTACTTGAGCACTCTTACAGCCTACAATGAACTCGACTCTACGAAAGCAAGTGGACAAAAATTATGGAGCAATAAATGAGCACAAGCAAAGTATTAGCGAATTAAGCTTCGTTACAAATGAATAAGGTCTTATGCGCACGTATTACCCCTCATAACACAGAAATGTTTTGTATTACTCAGAGTTCGATTCCCGGTCGGGACAAAAGAGACTATAAAATTTCATTCGAATAGCTTCCTTGTTTGACGTTCAGCATTAACACACACTGTGAAGCCTCCACCATGTATGGTAGACATGTAGCAGCTTGACACCAAACCGCCTCTCGCTCCTCCTGGCCAAGACAAATTAGTGAAAATGCCATTGCATTCTTACTTCTACGTATTAGTAGAAACTTACCTCAGTGCTACCTTCCAATAAAGACGCTCGATGAGCCAATCCAGCATTATTAATACAAACATGAAGTGCTCCAAACTTTTCTTTGATGAATGTGAACATGGAGAGAATGTCGTCTTCTTTGCGAAGATCGCATTGAAAAGGGTGGAATTTTCCGCTTTCTTTTGTTAATTTCGTTTCAATTTCTTTAAGTTTTTCAAAGTTTCTCGCGCATCCAACAACATTAACGCCTTGTTTCACTAACTTTTCAACAATTGCACAGCCAATTCCAACGGAAGCACCAGTAACTAGCGCTAGTTTGCCTACCCACTTGTCCATATTAACTAGAGTAAACTAACCCAGCAAAATTGTAAAAAAATCAAGATTAAATCGACGGCATATAATCAAACATAAAAAATTCAAAAAATGATTCGCTAATAATGCAACTTTAACACTTTAAGCAGAGCAAGTAGGCTATTAACACAAAGTTTAACCTATGGAACAGGGTTGACTTAGAAATACGAGAGCAAAAGCTTCCCCCAAGAAACATAAACAAATAAACGTAGCCATGATCTAACAGAGTTAAATAACGCTTTTTCCAGCTGTTAGCTCACCAGAAGTCCTCTGGACATCGAGCTTTTACAGCTAAACCTAGAATTTCCGTTTTTAGGACGGGGTAACTTTAACGCCCGATTTGCTACTGTGTGTAAAATCGTGGGCGTAGAAACATATTTTTAAATCAAGTAGAAAATCGGTACGCCACATTTCACCTTACCAGCGTAAAAGCTGGCAGTTGGTTAAAATAAACTAAAGACAGTACGCTCGTACGTTTACAATTTTACAATCAACATTGTAGATTGAGCATTAATTATACCACAACCAGTTTAACATTGACGTCAAACAAGATATGTGCTGTTCAGTTAAATTTGCAGGAAAAAATATTTAAGCCCTCTTCCTCGTAGAGAATAGTAAATTGCGTTTTCCAAACTTTCAAATTGCAAAATTCAAGAGGGGGTGTGCGGCCACCACTGTTAAAAATTTTTTGTAGCTACATTATTGTACTTGGATAGGACTGATCGTTGAATCTTTCTTTTGGATATGGTTTTCCTCTTTAAAGTGGGCAAGCAGTCATGCCAGTGTTAATGTCATGAAATGCCACAATAATGCTTACTACATTGCCTAAACATGCATGCTTGTTTACATTCAAAATACAGTAGTTCATGCTGTCACGATCTACAGGGTGTTCAGTCTCTTTACAATTAAAAACATTACTACAACGTCAAATGATGAGATATGGCAATGAGAGTTGTTTATGTTATTCAGTATTTCATAAAGTTTTTGTTGACTCTAAAATTTATTGTTTCAGATAAGATTTTTGCGTGTTTTAAGAATGAGCTATATGAACCCCCATAAAATGACTACCCCTGAAGAAAAACCCATCAAAACAACCTGTTCAAACAGCTGGTGATGCAAACAACAACAGCGACGCGAAGTAAGGTGATTAGCATCACAAGCTGGTTAAACAGAATTAGCATCACAACCTTATTCTGTTCAACAAGCTTGTGATGCTGATCAAGCAACTTCACGTCGCCGTTGACGTTTGCATCACGAGCTGGTTGAACAGAAAAAAAGGCTTCGATTTTTGGTGAGGTGACAGCCGTCACATCTCTGTCTCCATACATTTCTTGTACCATAAACGAATTGAAGGACGTGGTGGTGGGTCTCTTCCATACTTAGTTCCGTGGTCTCGATGGGTCTAAACATCAGATTTTCTTAATAAACCAGGAAACACATTGCGCTTTTTCTTGAGGAGTAGTCATTTTAGATTTTAAGAGGTTCATGTAACTCAATCATTACACTTGTAAAAATTTTATCTGAAACAATAAATTTTAGTGTCAACGAAAACTTTATAAAATATTGATTAACATAAAACAACCCTCATTCTGTTATCTAATCGTTTAAAGTTGAAGTAATTTTCTTAAATTGTAAAGAGACTTTATGGACACCCTGCATTTGCGATCATTAAATCTTAATTGAACAAATGGAAAAACATTAAGTACAAAATGGAAAAACCAGAGTTAAAAGTTAGAATTGTCGACTTAAACGCACAAGACATGAATAATGTAGCAAAAATATAAACATTGAACAAATTGAACATCGTAACCAGGCGCAAAAAGCAACCAACAGTGTGGTAGCCAAATAATATTGGCGCCAAGCGTATTCACAATAGAACCACGATAAACTACAGCAAACATGTACTTGAACATTTACACCGGTACTGAAAAACAAGGCAGGGTATTGGAAGCAACCAAGCCCATAATCTTGCCAAGATGAGCCATACGAACGACAACAACTAGATGTTGTCGCTGTTCTAGTGGCTCTTCTCGAGATTGCCTGTATTCACCCTAAGATCTATTTTCCCAAACTTTGGCAATTTTTGTTCTTTAAAGTCAAAAAAAGTTCAAGCGAGGAAAATTTGACATAACCAGCAAAGCGGATAAATATATCTAACAGTATCTAGGTTTATTTTTTCCATCCTTTAACGGCTATTAACCTATTTCACGTGCGTGACCAAAACAAAAATAAGCCATTTTTGGTCACATTTTGATTGAAATGACAAATTATGAATTTTTTCATACTAGCTCTAAAATTACACTTGAAAATATCTAAATGAACATATATTTTTGAAAACAACCAATTTTTTGAAAATTTTAAAAATTAATCAAAAATTCTAGAGCGAAAAAATAAACCCAATTAATTAGCTAACTTGCAATAGATCAAAAAAATCGGGGCTAATCATAGATGAAAAAAATCACGTACAATTAGAATAAACTACAAAATTGAAACCAGTTTTTTCAAGCTTCGATCAAACTTTGAAATAGGGAAACATCAATTAAAATGTTTGTTCCACGGGTCTGATGTAGATCTCATTCACATCCATATGCGCTGGAGCAGTCAGAGCAAATATGACAGCATCAGCGATATCAGGTCCTTGCAAGCATTGCACACTGGAGTACGTATTTTTTGCCTTCTCAGAATCATCTGGGTTCAATCTGCGTTCAAGTTTACAACATCATGTGCCGCTACCAAGTGAAATAATAGCAAACTTGCTTAACTAGTAAAGGGTGTTTTTGAATCAAAATTCGGAAAATTAAAAAAAAATGAGTCTCAAGTTATATTATACTGTAACAAGCAAAATTGTTTTATTATAATAAGCTTCTCCTTGATGGTTGTCTCAACCCGTCCAGCTAGGGTTCTGTGGTACCAAATTTTTACTGCACCATGCTGTCATCTATAGATAAGAGCCGGTTTACCATAAAAAACAATTCGTAGTTATCACAAAAACAATAATACCAATGGTAAACAAGCGAGCCCGGTTTCATAATCAGAAAGATAAAAGACTCTACAACACTCTGGCTTCTGCGTGATTAGAAGATCTTCATTAGCCAAGCTGCTTTAGCCATGAGACAGCAAAAAGGATACCTTTCGGGCTTCCGAGTCAAGCTGTCCACCTATTTACCACACACGGTGGTGGCTTAAGATGAATTCTCTTCACACTATCGCATCCATAGGCGCGGTAATGCCAATTTCTGCAAGTGCTGAAATGCCTTTGGTGTAAACAAGAATCGAATCCAAAACTAGAGTTTCAAGAGCATAATTTCATGTTAAAAGTTGATTCACCAAGCTGCCTCGACCAAGTGACAGCGATAGGACCTTCAGTCTTTGAGTCAAGCTGCCACTAGCCCACCTGCATACCACACACGGTGGAGGCTTCACACTGTCTCTTTTTATTGCTGACCGTCAAGCATGGCAACAACAAATACCAATTTTTATAGTCTTTGCTTGACCCAACCGAACCAGAGTCTACCGCGTAAAAAGATATTGGTTAAATACAAAATTAATAAATTTATAATTACTAAATCTTCTTAGTGCGATCCATGCAAAACAAACCTGTACGCAAATTCAGTTTCCACGAGTCCAGGAGAAACTGACGTCGTTCGAATGTGAGATTTGATTTGACGGAGCTCTTTGCGTAATCCTGCAAAAAAATCAGTTATTAAAAATTACATACTCCAAACCCTGTTTTCTGGTACAACTTCAAGCGCCGCCTTTCCAAAACCAAAACTGCACAAGTTTCGTATGTTCTATAATAAAGCAAATGTGTTCAAAAATGAGATTTGAGATCCGACACGCATCGCCATGATCAGTTGAAAAGCCATCCAAATGTTTACTTAAAAATTAGAACGAATTTCATTCTACAAACAACAATCCAAAATTAACTACGCAACTTCTTTACCGAGCAATAACGCTAAAACAAAATATTCATTAATTTGATATCTTGTTTTAGCTTGTTTATGGCTATGAATGAATATCTTGTTTATGGCTATGAATGAACGTGTTATTATTGTGTTACCATGCATTTGCTATTGTTGTGGTGGTCAAGAATAAAAAAAGAATGAATGAATGAAGATATTCATTCGCCTACGCCATTGCATTTATTTCTACTGGTATTATACGAAGTGAAACCGTTCGCAAAAATGATCAACTAAACACGAAAACTTTGATCGTTACATTCTGTAAGGTCCTTTCGCAGCCTCCTGCACACGCCATCTTGGTGAATAAAGACATAATTACAATACAATATTGCAAATTACAATGACACTTATTTTTTACATTGCATTGTTATACCACGAAATTTTGATTTGTTTTTGTTAAATACATTATTGTGTCAACACAACAGTTACATCATTAAACAGAGACCTACCTTCTGTAAGAGCAGTAACAGCAAATTTTGATGCACTGTACATTGGTAAGCCGACTATTCGATGTCCAGACATGCTGTTGATGTTGATGACATGTCCATCGTCGATATCGTTTGCTCTCATCAATGCTATCGACTCGCGTGTAACAACGCTTAGGGCAATTACGTTGACTTCAAAAATTTCTCTCCATTGCTAGAAAACAAATGCTTGATAGAGAACAAGTTGGCCGAGTAGTAACAAGTTTGTCGCTGGAGCAGGAGGTCGGAGGTTCAAATCTCGACCAGTTGAAATCGGACACATCCATACGTACTGGAGTTATGCTTAACTGTTCCTTTGAATAACTGTTACTATCTGCTACTTTGAAAGTTTTATCTGTTACTTCTTATTCGTCAAGTGAAAACAGAACTTTCGCTAGTAGCAGATACGAGAAATAATAGGAAACAAAAAAGCAAGTGAACTGCACTAGCAGATACGAGAAGTAATGGATAAGAAAACTGCAACTATTTAACAGTACTAGGCCAAAAGCATTTAAAGTAGATGTGAGAATCGGGATTGTAGCTTTTTACAAAAAAAAAAGTTTCGGAACGAATATGCTTCAGAACAACGCCGAGTGAGCTGGATCACGTCTTTTCGGCACAACCGGCGCCACCTATTTCGTTGCCGGACGTTTTCTGCACAGCTCGTTTCGGCACCAATCGGTGCTATTTGGCAGTTTACATATTAGGGTTGACAGTTCACTTATTTAGGGAACATCGGTGTCGAAAAGCTCCGCGTCGAAATGGTCGCGCGGAAAAGTCTGGTACCCGAGTGAGCAGTTAATAACAGTTACTTCTTAACTGTTACTTTTGAATTGGCTTAACCATTACTATTCGTTTAGGAAATTATATTACAGTACTTTTTAACGAGCTGTTTTTTTTGCACACCTCTACTACGTGCTAGTTGAAACTTACCTCTGTGCTACCTTCCAACAATGACGCTCGATGAGCCAATCCGGCATTATTAATACAAACATGAAGTGCTCCAAACTTTTCCTTTATGAATTTAAACATGGAGAGAATGTCGTCTTCTTTGCGAAGATCGCATTGAAAAGGGTGGAATTTTCCGCTTTCTTTTGTTAATTTTGTTTCAATTTCTTTAAGTTTTTCGATGTTTCTCGCGCATCCAACAACATTAACGCCTTGTTTCACTAATTTTTCAGCAATTGCATAGCCAATGCCAACAGAAGCACCAGTAACTAGGGCTAGTTTGCCTACCCACTTGTCCATATTAAACCACAGTAACTAAAATCTGCAACTTTTAAAAATAATAATACAATATTGATGTTGATTGCTGCAATGCAGGATATTAAAGTCATTAGATAAAAATTACTATCAGAGAGCGAAATCGGCAACGATCCTGTTAAACTTCGACGCCAGGTCAATTATTTCTAAATAAGGCGCCTTACAAAAAACGCTTGGAACCTTCGAATTAGCACAAAACTTGAACAATAATAAGTCAAAAATCAACTGCAAAGTCTGAAAAAGGTTCAACTCGTAAGCCAGAGCGGATTCAAAAACATAGTTTGCCATTTCTTTCTCGTGACAGAAGAATAAAGAAAAGGGTACCACTGCCGGTGGACGTTTAACATTGCTCAATTACATTTAATATTAGTAATGACGTGAAACAAATTGCAACTATATTAAATATTGCCAACTGCAGAGCTCCAAAGCTATTGCAGTCAAGTCTGGAACAAAGTTGCTGCATATTGAAACAGAACACAGAACCGTTTCATTACATTATTGTAACACAAAAGAATAATTCAAACTGCGATAATAATCAAAATATCTACGGACGAAACAATAAAATCCAAGTCAAAATTTGCATATATAGTAACTACGGTAATATAGCTGTAGTAGCTATACCCTACTGCATCAGTTACACAGGAGGCTTTTTCTGAATGTTTTTTCCTTAACCCTACAGCTTAAAAAGCGACTGGGGTTCATGCTAACTAGTTAGTCTTAGACCTAGTCCAAGAAAAATGTAAGTGTATATTACCTATTTCAAACCCAGAACGGCTAAACGAGCAAGAATAAAGCGGTTACATCAAATGGCAATAAGTGCTGAGATTTTTGCAAATGATCATACCATAGGTGGGCAAGTCAATGCAAAACGTTAGCTTCGCTAACCATTAGTCCGTTAGCAAACTTCATACCTCCGTTCAAGGTAATGGGTTATTTTCAGATTTAATTAACGAAAGTTAATGAAGTCCGTTAAATCGTTAACATTTTGATTGCAATTTACATTTGTTTTTTCACTTACTTCTAAAACAGTATTGACACTGCTAAGCTGATTGTAAGGAAAAATTTATTGCTATGGTGGTCTTTTTGTATTTTTTGGAAGTTACATTTTACAGTCACATATTACAGTTACATTTTACAGCATTTTTTGGAAGTTACATAAATAATTTCAAGATTAAATAAAATAGATTCATAAGCACTAACGAAGTTGCGATCGGAAAACCTGTGGAAGTTGAGAACAGCGATAATTAATACACCTATGAGGCTGCAGCTTATTATTTGCCACAAAAACGCATTAAATGTATTCGTTAATTGTTTGGCAGTTTTTTCCGAAAAAGGCTAAGCCTATTGTGCAGTGCCGTCGCCAGAGCAAACGAAGCGAGGGGGCACTACCCGAAAGTGGGGGACACTAAACGAAACTTTTGCATATAAAAACTGATCTTCAGATCTCAGACGGCTACAAAATATGCGCAATTATTTTAATTCTGTAATCATGTCTAAAAAAAGAGACCTCTAAGGCTGGCAGCGATTTTTAGCTCGTTTCGTTTGCGACCCATAATCGCCTGAAAAATCTATCCAATGAATGCCACCTGAAGCGCAACCAGGATTTTGCTAAGAAGGATGAACCAGAAGTAAATTTTTTTGGAGTAAAAATTGTCTGATTTAGACCCCGCGCTAAACAAACTGATGCAACTCAAGCGCGTGCACAAACAAGGCATTAAATATTTACGGACTGTGGATGGGGGCCTGGGGGTGGTGCCCCCAGCCGCTGGGCGAATTTGCGTGATTGTGCAGGAAAAGCTAAGCGATTTTAACGTTATTTTAATCACACTTTGCACTTTTGAAGTCATATGAATAACTAAATTGCTTATATTAGAAGTCATTTTAAAGAATTAAATTGCTTAGCCCCTTCAGCCCCTCCCCCTTTCTTCAGGTCAAGTCTAGAATACGTTTAAACGATAGTATTTTGAGATCAAATTTTCTAAGTGACTAGGCTTAGGGGTTTAAGCTGTGTAAAGCCCCTTCACCCAGTTTGCGCCACTGACTGCGACCTCAAAATCTTAAGCGTGCTCTTTAAATTAAAACGGCTGGTCTTCGAAGAAATGTTTTCACGTATTGTTTCATGTCATAATCTTAAACAAAGTATCTGTAACTCTTCCGCGACACATCCGTAAAGGCATGTTAGTAAGACGGGTTATTGCGTCAGATTTACTAACGAGATAACGTCGAAAAAGAATTATGTTTGAACATAATTATTCCTTTTTCCATCATTGTCTATTGTTGCTTTGTCGTTACGTGATGTTCCAAAAACAGTATTTTGAGTAAACCAAAATGAGATGGACACTAGAAGCTGTTAGGGGGGGGGGGGGGCAAAGCCCTCCCGTAGCGACGGCACTGCTATCGTGGATTAAAATGTTTATTAATATCTACCACTGAAAAACTAACCGAATTTCAATCAACTCTTATTGATTCTGATTCCATTAAAAAAACACAAAGCTGTGATTGATATCTGATTACAATTATTTGAAAATGGCGTAATCGATTACATATTACGATAATAATCGAGATCACCTCTGCTATAGGGTAAGCAAACTAACTATCCTATAGTCCACTTTCTTGCTAACGCTGCCATGCTATAGTCACTTTCATCTTACAACCAATCACACAGAATTCATGGGTAATTCATGGGCATCACAGTTCAACTCATCTCATAAGATCTAACCCACTTCATACTTGCATGATAAAAATTATATTTGCAGCATTTGTAATCGCGCCTGCTTATCTGATCCAGCGCTTGCTCTTTTTTTCCTGTAGCTCCTTTCTTCGATTTTTCTTCTATAAAACTCGTGCTAATACGCAACAAGTGTTACCAGTGCAAATTGGTTTGTACCGGTACGATGAACAGATGGAGCAAAAAATTAGCGATGAAAACCTATGTTAACGAAACTTAATGAACCATTGTCGTTAAGTTAACGGGCGTTTTAAGAAAGTTACTGAGTCCGCTTACATTAAAAAACTTTATTACGAATTAACTAGTCAATGAAAAAGTTAGCTTTGTTATTAAGGGATTAATGAATTTGTGCCCACCTATGTTGCTAATCTATTGTCTCATACAAGCAAGCAAAATTGACAACATAATACACAAGTAAAAAAAAAAATTATTAATTCTAATGATTACCGGTACACTGAAATTTATCAATAAATAAAACTTAAACCAGTAGAATCAAGTTTTCTAACAGGAAGAAAAAATGCCAAGTACTGCAAGAAGCGTAGTACTGATAAGACAATATATAACCGTAATTAATAATTATTCTTAATATTATACGTTGGTGGTAAGTTTTGACGGAGTCACCAACACTTCTAACAGCTTCGATTGCTGAAAAAGCCATAATAAACTCACGATTTACTGAAGTCATGCGCTAATATTTAAAGAGTAGCGACCTCTCCTTTTTGATCTAGCCGGTTTCGCTAGTCTAAGCGCAAATTCTTCTTTCTGTGACATCACGTTTTGCGCGCCTGTTGAGTTTTATTTTGATCTCGAGTAAATTATTCTGAATAACAAGACGCAAGACAAGCAGCGTGATTTCATCAACAGCTGCCTTAACAGCAAAAAGTATGATGCAGGGAAGAGGGCAGTCCTTTTCTAAAACGTTTGCTCGACAGGTCTGATATAAATCTCATTGACATCCATGTGAGCTGGTGATGATAAAACAAATACAACAGCATCAGCTATATCGCTCCCCTGCAGGCTCTCTACTTTCGAATAAAAATGCTTTGCGTAATCAGGATCGTTCGGGTGGGATCTAAAATGAATTAGTTTAACTTAAAGACATGATCTTAAAAACTTCTAACTGACTATAAATCACCGGATTCACACCAGCCGAGTCAACTTCCTCAGCTACTACTCGCAAGTAATGATTTTTCATACAATAAAATGGTTTCGTCTCTTGTTAATTATTTTGACTAAAAGTTGAACAGGCAATGCGCCGGAGGGTTCTTGCAAAGACATTTAAGACAGACTTGCAGTGTTTCGTTCAAGTACGTAGCTAAAATAAAAAGTAATGTAATATCAATAAAAATATACCGATGGAATTCAGCTATTCGAAAACTAAAACACATTACCTGGCGGCAAACTCGGTTTCAACAATACCGGGAGAAATTGAAGTTGAACGAATGTGAGACTTGATTCCACGCAACTCTTTGCGTAATCCTGGACAACAAAACTTCTTTAGTGTTGATACAATAACCAGTGGCTCATATCATTCAGCTTATTCAACTAGTTAGGTGAATAGAGCGTCTGCTACTGAAACGGTACAAATGGGTTCGATTCCTAGTCGGGCCAAACCAATAATGACCGACTTCAGCACTTTTAGCGATACTTTTTTCATCCATATGTGAACCAAGAACTATTCGTTTTAACCATCTAATAAAACTTACTTACTCTAGCTTAGTTTGCAAGTTATTTGACAGGGTGTGTGTCAGGTACACGATGGCATCAGCAATATAGCTCAGTTGGTAGATCAGATCGGTGACGGAAGATTGTTAGCTCCCGGTTCGATTGTTAACTCGCAATGCATCGTTGCGTCTTTGCGAACGACAACTGACAATTATTTTCCTCTGTCGCCAAGCGGCCATCTCGGTGATCTAGCCTCACAAAAAAACTTGCAAATAACATACTAAGAAATGATTGGCGTCGTGTGGTTACATGGGGCATACAAAGCCTTGCATGTACTTATGAATGAAAAGTACAAGTGACCGATCTGCTTACCTTCAGTGAGAGCTGTCACGGCGAATTTTGATGCACCGTACATCGAGTTTGATGTTAGCCGATGTCCAGACATGCTGTTAATGTTGATAACATGTCCATCATCAATATCATTTGCTCTCATCACCGCAATCGATTCACGTGTCACAATGCTTAATGCGACGACATTGACATCGAGCATGTCTCTCCATTTCTAAACCAATACTAATTGCAGTATAACAATCTACAAGATACGAAACTTCTATGGAAATAAAATTACCTCTTAAGAATCTCGTTATGGTAAAACAGGCAGTGGGGGTTTTCTATTTCATTTTTACTGTAAACCTAATCATTCTGCTTTAGATTTTTTTATTTAGAATTCGTTTGACGGTAGCTTCAAACCCTACATAATTGAACCATTTCTAAAATCAACGAAAAGGGTCGTTATGGTAAGTAACGCTTTGATATGTACATAATCATCCTCAAGTTCAATCAGACGCTGTCCCCATTAACAAATGTATGGAATGTCTCAGACCACTTCCTGGTACAACGCAATGGTAAAAAAATCGAAGAATTCACGACGACGCTAAATTTGATTTGAAAAACGACAAAGCACAGTTAATAAAGAATGAACAGCGCTTATTTAATATACGTTTTTAATCCTGTGATGTCTTGCAAAAAAGAAAAGTTACAGGAACTAGAGTTACC
Source organism: Trididemnum nubilum (assembly GCA_963965965.1). NCBI lineage: Eukaryota > Metazoa > Chordata > Ascidiacea > Aplousobranchia > Didemnidae > Trididemnum > Trididemnum nubilum. The sequence goes on from OZ014469.1 coordinate 7,558,516, forward strand.
TAAATATGCAACAGCCAGTTCAAAAATAAAATCAGAAATCAACTAGAGTAATTTCACATTTCGTCGGTAACTAACACGTACCTCGGTGCTCCCTTCCAATAGCGAAGCTTTGTGAGCCAGTCCAGCATTATTAACACAAATATGAAGTGCTCCAAACTTTTCTTTTATGAACTTGAACATGGAGAGAATGTCGTCTTCTTTGCGAAGATCGCATTGAAATGGATGGAATTTTCCACTCTCTTTTTCTAATTTCTTTTCAATTTCTTTAAGTTTTTCGATGTTTCTCGCGCATCCAACAACATTAACGCCTTGTTTCACTAAATTTTCAGCAATCGCACAGCCAATGCCAACAGAAGCACCAGTAACTAGCGCTAGCTTACCTACCCACCTATCCATATTGCTACAGTCCTAATTAACCTTTTCGACTTATGCTGCATAAGACAATGGCCACATTGATCATTATTTCGATTCTTGTAATTAAGACGGAATAAAATAGTTTTGTACCAGAACTAATCCGTAACTGTCCTGCGTTATATATTTTTAATATATAACTCATGAACAATACGAGTGTAGGCTCCATAAGTTTAATAGTCGAAGCTCAAAATAGCTTAAATTAAAAGTCCAGTAAAACGTTTTTAAAGTAAGACGTGGGTTTAGAGAAATTGATCTCGAATTTTAAGACTAAAAAATTTTCAAAGTACGTTATTTTCCTTTATAATAAAATTTCTAACGGTTTTATTTCAAGTTTTGTTACACTTGGATTGTAAATAACGTTAAGTAAACCAATAAAAATCTTGTTTTGTCTAAACTCATCGTTCGAATAAGGCATACGAACAGTGTCAAGATGAATCAAAAGAAAAAGCGGCAATACAGCATGTTAAAAGATTTTCCATTTTTTGCTATGATATTATACTGCATCTAATATGCAAAGTACTGATACAGCTTCATACAACACTCTGGACTCTGGAGTGCTACAAAATTCAGTTCTAGTCATGCAAAGCTTAGTAACAAAATCCTTCGCGAAGTCCAACACAAGTGCAATTAGAAATAGGAATCAGCAAAATTATGAGCATTAAATACATCCGCGACATTGCGATTATTGAGAAACAATTTAAATTGCAAGTACATTAAAGCATGATTGTTCACAAAACAAAACGAAACACTATGTCATATAATTAAATTGCAAATTAAACTAACAATCAAGTGCCTAATCAAAAGAAAAATCAGAAGCAGCAAATAATCACAACAACAAAATTTAGTTTAATCACATCGCACATGCCCAAATCTCAAATTGCAAGATCTTGAAAGTTTGGTAGGAAAATCAAGAACTTGAGATTTCAGACAAATTTGCACAGCAAATAGGGGAAGCTATTCAAAGCTTCACGTTGAAATCATTTTGCCTCAAAGCAAAACAAGATTTGTGACAAACCTAAACGTTCTAAATCGTACAAAACAATTGCACTGAAAAAATAATTGCGTTACCACTGGCAAAGTTAAGCTTTACCAAATCACCGGTATCAGTAAATCAGGGGTCGGCAACCTTTTGAACTAGTGGGCCTCATTCAGTTCTCAAAAGGTTACAGCGGGCCGCCACCAATTCCAGCGGACTAAAAAAGAAAAGTCTTCGCCAGAAATTCAGGCCTTTTTTGGGTCGAATCGGTGGCGAAGACCAAAAAAACAAAGAAAGTCTTCGCCTGAAATTCAGACCTTTTTTCGGCCGAATTGATGGCGAAGACCAAAAAAGGGTGAGAATCATTTCAGCAGTTTATCGCTTCATATCTATCATTGAAAAAAGATAAAAGGTCGCGGGCCGGGTAAAAATGCCTTGGCAGGTCGCATCCGGCCCGCGGGTTGCCGACCCCTGCGGTAAATCAACACCCTAAAACATGCAAATGCTAGCAAACCACACGAAAAATCGTAAATTTAGTACTTGCTAATACATGTTACTATCTTAGTTCACTTTCAATCCACTTCGCTAGTTTTGAATTGTATGTAACGGAAATCTCAAAAATTGCTTACTACTGCAAATAGGAAAAGAAAATGTTCATCAACTAGGATTAAAAATCATACACCAACACCACTTAAGATAATTAACAAAAATGTTCCTTCCACATGTACCATTAAAGATCAATTTATGACGACTAGCCATCCCAGAATTGAATATTTTACAGCACTAATGCAAATTTAGCAATACGAAATTCTGTTTCATAGGTTCTACAATAACCGATAAGTTAAAAGTGTTAGACAAGAATAAAAAGCAAATATTTTCATGACCCTCAAAAACATTACTCCCATTCAACTATTTTATACTGTTCGGGTTTAATTTTGTCGCTCACAATTTTCCGTCAAAGAGCCTACCGGTATAATTGGAAAATATTTTTCGGTCATTTTCAAAAGTATCTGTTCAATTTGTTAAGAACAAGCGCAATTTTTGGATTAAAAATCTGCAAAAACTTTTTTTGCCATTGACTAAAAATTTAGATCAATGGACGTTAATTGACAAAAAAAGCAGCTTAAACTGTAATACGTTACTAAATTCAGCGAGAAATTAATTGAATAAATTAAACCGAAGTCAAATGAAAGAGATGACAAAACAAATATCGCTTTTGAACAATCTTACTTCATTTGGCAGTTGTTGTTTTTTCACTCATCTTGTTCCACTGGTCTAATGTATATCTCATTAACATCCATATGGGCAGGAGCAGATAAGGCAAAAATAACAGCCTCAGCAATATCGTTAGCTTGCAGACAAACAATCTCGTTATAACGAGCAGCTGCTTTTTGCGGATCACCAAACAGCCTAAATGTACGAGAAATGGTTTATATTTTTCTGTTACACCAATAAATTCACAAATAGTAAAAGTTAGGGTTAGACTTCCTTCAAAGTCCGTATTGAGCCCTTAACGGATATCATTCCAAGAGAATTTTCCAAAGAAGTAGATAAGAAAGCGTCTACTATGGACAGTTAAAAACTTCATGATTAACAAGAACGTGACATCGCAAGCGATATCTGGGCACTTCGCAGCATTATCCAACTTTTGCAGAACTTTATTCACCTTTAAAATAGTGATCCGATGGATTCAAATGAATTTGTAGAAAATGTGGTTGTTGATAGTCAGATCAATAATTTAAATGCGCCCCTTTTAAATTTTGTTTCACTGACTTAAATCGCTTTGTAGTTATTCGAGTTCAAAATTTAAATCTATCGAAGTTATCAAAAATAATCGAGTGACGTCAATCAAAAAGCTCGCATAACAGTTTACAACAGAACGTCAAATCTAAGCACTTTTTATGAGTTTTTAACAGTTTTTCATTCCATTTGAAATAACATAAAGCGGTCTTTAAAATTCCAGCGACTCGCAAGCAAATTTCGTTACATCAATCCAAGTTACAACCATTTATAATTCTGAAAACGCTCTTTTACTTCGCAATTCAACGTAAGTATTGGTATACCGGTTGTTTCGAAATTAAAGCCCCCTCCTCAACACCATAAACCAAAATAAAAAAGTGCTAAAATTATGCAAATTTAAAACAGGCATTTATTTAACTTTTTTTACTAAATCGTTCGTGTTTTTGCCACTTAGCCTTTATTCTCGAGTGGTATAAACAGACAAATTGCAAAAAAAACGCGGAGAAACAAAATTTATTTTCTCTATAAATAATTTGGTAAACCATCGCAGTTTTTTGTACGCCTTTTAATTAACACGATCTTTCGAGATGAGTATCCAGCATGCTTTTGTAAAGATTTAGGTTAGAAGGTGAGAGGTGCTGAGAATGTATCGGCATTTCAGATTTTTATTGTTCATCAATCCATCTAATTTTCTCTCAATCATTAGCTATACGAGTTTGTCCAACTCAGCAACTCGACATGAAAATGAAGAAATTTGAAATCAAAAATAGCTTAGTAGAAACTTACGTAAACAAACTTCAAACTAGTCTAATCAAGAAAACTTAATAAATTTTCATGTAAGCGGTAGAGGGAGGGACCCCAATTTCGAAAACGCTGTATATTAAATTTATTATTTAGCACTAAAACTTTAATTAAATTCTTCAAAAACTTTGAGCCATAAAAAAGTAGGCTTTCTCAACGTTACAGGTGACAGTTTCGTGAAAAAAAAAACTCAGCCATGTGGCTCAAATTTATCGAAGTCATTAAGCTCCAGAGGCGTCGCTAGAGGGAGGGGGCGGCTCGCCCGGGTGTCACCATTTTGGGGTGAGTGACACCATTTGGGCTTTTCTTTCTTTTGAGACCGAAAACCCACTGATTGGTAGGCAAAGACCTTTTTTGTTTTCGTTTTTTGGTCATCACATACTTTTGGACTGAAAACCAACTCGTTTTGCAGCGAAGACTTTTGTTGTTTTTTTTTTGGTCTTCACCTATATTTTGGCCGATGAAGGATGCCACCGCGAAATCCCGCCCCAGGTGCCACCATTTTTAGCGACGCCTCTGTTAAGCTCAAGTGGAGTATGATATTGCAAACGATATAAAGGGAAAGGACCTCCAATTTGAATGTTTAGATGTTCGATTGTGTTTGCAAAAATTTTTTTTCTGTCTTCGATCACACATTTTTTGTTGATGATTATGTCTTTGATCCTGTTTTGTGTATTTAGTTAATGATTTTGTTTAGCTGTAAAGTTTACTTTACTTTTTAATAGCTACCAATTCTGAAAATATACATCTACGTCTTGAGGTTTATAAGTTCAAACATTTGGTGGCCCCGTTTGAGGAAGGCCCCCATTTCGGTATTCCCAAACCTAGGTCAAATTTTACCTTTCTTTTATATTTGCTTACCTTAAACATTTCATGTTTCCAGCTTAAAAGGTTATAAAAACTTAGAATTTAAAAAGGCCCCGTTTGGGGGGGACTTCCCACTTTTAAACCCCCGCTTTTCGTTACACTTAGTTTATTTCTAATATCAACCCAGTCCGAAAGTTTGATACATCTACCTCTAACGGTTTAAAAGTTCAAAATTTTGGTGGCCCCGTTTCAGCGGAACCCGCATTTTAATATCTCCAAATTTGGTCAAATTTTATCTTTTTATATTTACCTACCCTGAAATTTTTGCATACATAGCATGAGTGGTTAAAAAGTTCCAATTTCAGCAGACTCGTTTGAGGGGGGAAAACCCAATTTTAAGACCCAACAATTTTTTCAAATTTTGTCTTTTCCTTATACTTACTCTACTACAACAATTCATGTGGCTAGCTCTAAAGTTTAAAAAGTTTGAACTTTGGAGGGCCAGTTTGGGGAAAAAACACTGGGGAAACACCAATTTTTTGTAAGGTTAAGTTTATTTTTAATATCTACCCATTCCAAAACTTTGATCCATTTAGTTGTAGCGATTCAAAAATTCAAAATTTTTGGGGATCCAATTGAGGAGGATCCCCCCAATGTGGCACCCCCGATTTCAGTCCCACACTAGTTCTCCTTGATATCTTCAATCGCTCAAACTTTGAATACAGCGCGTTTAGCGGCTTAAAAGCAGATAGCCGGAAAAAAAAAAAAAGTAGGAAAAAAGAAGAACTGTAGTATTCAAAGTAGGGGTAAACGAACATAACCAAAAGAAAGGTGGTCGATAATGTGCTCAAAAATCACAAACCATTTTTCATCATCATCGGTAATTAGCGAAATATATTGGTTAAACTCGTCAACTCTTCGCTCAATTTCGGCCTGTAACATTTTGGTCCCGTGACCGGGCGCCCCCAAACTCAATTTGCATAAAGCATTCATAAGCACCCACACTCTGTTCAAATTTCAGCTATGCACGTCAAATGTTTTTGGAGTTATAAGCGAATTAATAAATTTTCAAGCCAAAAATCGCCGTTTTTTTATGTTTATTTGAGTGATTAACGATCAATTTATGATCACGTGACTTACGGTTCCCAAAATTGGCAAACATGACGCTTTCATTAATTCACATGCTGAGTCCAAATTTCAACTTTCTAAGTTTAACCGTTTGCTCGTCATGAGCAAATCAATCCTCATCTGCCAAAATTCGCGAACAAAAACAAAGGTACTACGCGCTCACGCGAAATCCCAATTAGCTTCGATTTCCGATCATTGAGCACATCACTGGAATTGAATTGTGAGTTGCACCACTGTGCTCTCTCCTTTTTTAGAAAAAGCTAGAGAGAACCAAACTACTGACAACATAAGAGTTCACTGATTTGAGATTGGTGATTCCGTTATCGCAAGGGGGCGGTCTCCGTTCGGTTTTCGCGTTCACACTGGATTGAATTTCTGCTAAAAATGCTCCTACCTTGGTGAAATAAACGTGCTGAGCAAAACTATAAAAGTATCGCTGAAGCAAAAGCATAAACCGACGTTTACTAAAGACATCATCACTACATAGCTTGATCATGCCATTTTAAGTAAATAACGAGAACGGTCAAGATTAACGCAAATAATTCAAATAACTAAAAGTGAATTATTTTTAAAGGGTCGTATGCAACGAGAACGAACTTCAAGCACGAGACTTGAGTTTTTGGACTATGAAAGTTTTCATTCATGAAAAAATCCGAACCATGGGTAAATTTTTAGTCAGCTCATTAAACTTCAACTCAAGTTCGCTGGTTATAACAGTAGGTTAAATGGACTACCTGTAACCAAACTCGGTTTCTGTCATTCCTGGTGAGATTGAAGTTGATCGAATATGCGATTTGATTTGACGGAGTTCTTTGCGCAGCCCTTCAGTTAAGGCCGTGACCGCATATTTGGTACCACTGTACATAGGCAGCTTTTTAACGTAGTGACCCGACATACTGTTGATATTAATAACATGCCCATCATCAATATTATTTGCTCTCATCAACGCAATCGATTCACGTGTCACGATGCTCAATGCTAAGACGTTTATATCAAGCATTTCCCTCCATTTCTGAAACAATAAAGTATGAATCATAGTTGTAAGTCGGGCCGGGCTTTTCGGGTCGGGTTCGGGCCTAAAGTTAACAAAAATTTCTGGCTTAATTCCGGCCTGAGACGTACTTTTTGTCTTAGGTGCACAAAAATATAATCAAAATAACTTGGCAACATTGCCAAATTTTTCAAACCTAACTTAACTTTAGGGCTTTTTCAGGCATGATTTGGGCTTCAAATAAGTTTTCGGGATCGGGCTTATATTTTCGGGTTCAGGCCAGTTTCGGGCCTGAACTAGTCGACCCGTTTACACCTCTGGTATGAATGAAATTCCATTGTAGTAACTTCTGCGATGTTAGAAAACCAGAGGTGGGCATGAATAACATCATACCAAAAGCGCAGCGAAACGATCTTTTCAACCAGTAAAAGCGCAGCGCAAACTGCGCAATTTAATTTTTTTAATTTCTGAAGCGCAGAGCAACTTTCGCAATAAACTTTTCACTTCACTTGAAGCGCAACGCAGCTGCAAAACGGCATATTAGTTCCAAGTCAAAGCGCAACAAAACTTCCGCAATTAAAATGACAAGACACACTGCAAATACCGCATTTTTGCGATTTAAGACAGAAAACGAGTAAGATAATTTGCTAAAGCAGGCCGACATTTATGAATAGTACAATCGAAACGAAATTAAGTTCAAAGCAGTGCTCCCTCTAACTTTATGGCTAATCGGCGAGTGCCCAAATTTTCTTGAAACAATTATGCCCAAAACTCTAAAAAGATGTTTATGTGCTTTAATTTTAGAACCAATCGAGCATCAAAGTATACCAAATGTCATATTTCCACTAATTTGTTGAGTTTTCTACAGCTATTTTCACCATATTGCCAAAAATTATTTGCCCTTGCTTCTACAAATCGCTGATTGGCTGAAAAAAATCGGCCGAGTGGAAACACTAGTTCAAAGTATACAATTGCGCAAGTAACCCAAAAAGGATTAGGATTAACCCAGAAAGCGTAGCGCAATTAAAGCGCAAGAAATTTTAGTCATTAGTTCGCAACAACTGCGAACTTAAACCGCAACGCAACTTTCGCGATTGCGGAGGTTTGCACACTTCTGCAGAAAACAACATCCACCAGAAGTTGCTGCAACAAACATCATGTGATGACGGACTTTACAGCAGCAAATCTCAGTGTATCCACGTAAATGTTTAGCTGAATCCCTGAATGATTCTTTTGATCAGCGGTTTTTATACCGTAGATGTCCAACTGGTGAAACGGTTGTGATACTTCTCAATTGCTATCGCTAGAAATATTAACAATATCAATGTTTAATACAGGGTTGCCACAGAAACTGCAAAATTAAATTTCAGGACTTTTCAGGACTTGTTTAGATCATTTTTCAGGACTTTTGCAGGACTGTTTTAAGGTTTTTTTACAGGACTTAAACTTTAATTTTCACTACTACTCTTTTACGCACCACTTTTTGAACTTGTTATTGAAGAAAATTTTAATGCCACGCATTTGGATTTCTAGTACTGACTACTAGCCAGGATCATAGCCATAAATCTGCAATGGGAGGGCTGGGCTGGGGGTATGGGGACGGAGTTGCCAGCTGCCGGAGGCCATTGGGAACCTGAGCCCAGGGGGAAAGACCCCAGCATAAAAGATTTCATAATTTTTTGCAATAATAACTTAATTTTGGGCCCAGTTTGGTAAAAATTAATGCATTTTAAATGAGGTGCAGAAATTAGCACTGCAAAAATATGATTGAACTGATTTCATAAATGGGCAAGAGTATGTGGGTAATGGTAAAACTTTTGTCCTAGCTATATTTCAAGCAAGTAAACCATAAAATCCCATCATTTGAAAAAGACTGAGCTTATTAGCACCAGCGCGTATATATAAAATCGCTATCCTAGCCCTAACCTCAACCCTAAACATAACATATTTAACTGTAACCCAAGCTATAACCTTTAATGTTAATTCTAACCCAAACTCAAAATCCAAATCCAAACCCTAACCATAATAATTGACAAAAAAAGCGTAAATAAACACCCACCGTAACGATAATAATTTTTAAAAAAGCGTAAATGAGCACCCACTCTTGCTCTCTTTTTCTCTATAAGCAAAGCACGCTAAAGAGCAAATGGGCACTTCCTTTGAATAAACACTCAAGTATTAATTCAAATTGTCTGCATTTTATAACGCTAGATAATTAAAGAGACGGGGCTAATGAAACAAGATTTGAAAAACATGATTGATAATTAACTGAATGAAACACTGAATAGTACGCTTTACAATTTTTTTAGAAAGCCTACTTTAAGTATTTTGCATTAAGCGATCAAATTCATTGTTTATTTTAGCCATTTTAGTCGGTCGTTACCGATTTTATTTTTGACCATTATTAACCTTCTCCCCCCCCCCTAAATGATGTTTTAGTGTGGCTTTAAATTACTCGAGAGTCCATACTACTGCAAAAAACTGCCTCATTAATATAGTGTGAAAAATGTCATGTTTTTTGTGTTTAGCAAACAGGCCAATGGGGGGCTTATAGCCCGCTACGCTTCTGTTACAAGCAGTAATACTGCTACTAGAGTATTGCATTGCAATAAATTATTGTTCATAAATTCACTCTTCCTAATAATATTCAATAATTTATACATAATGTACTGCGAAGTGCAAATTTTGGCATTTCAACAAGAAAGTGCTAGCTGCTTATTTGTACGCTGGCGAATAAGCAAGAACTGCTTAAAGAAAATAAGAGAGCTAAGAGCAAAAGAATAGGCGCTAATTTACTCTCTTCTATTTTTTAAATTATCATTTGGGTAGGGGTGCCACATTTTTACAGACCAAAAAGAGGACAGTATCGAAAAACGAACCCTAAACGACCAAACACGCGTAAGGTATACACCGGCCAACCGGGCTGACTGAAGACTTCTATTTTGGAGAACACCATTTTCCATGGGAAATTCAAAAACTGAAGACCGTTTTTTTCTTTGGAGACCACTTGTTTTTGCACCGATTTTGCCCTTTGAAAATGTTGATCTCAAAAAAAAAAATCTCTGTCTGTACGGTTGTATTAAGGTTAGCGGGAGTTGGACGCGAGTATGGACGGAAGTATATCATTTTTGGTCGGTTTGGTGTTCGACTCCCACCTTTAAGTTCTGAGCATCGAAAAAGAAAACATTTGGCTACTTGTTTGGTGTCCTCGGAGGACAATTTATTTTAAACGGAAAAAAGAAGACAAATCCTCTTAAAGAGAACGTATGGTAGCCCTACGTTAGTGTTATACTGGGTTAAAATTAATGTTGGGATTGGAGCTTGAATTACAGTTTGGGTTAGATTTAGGGTTGGGTTAAGGCTAGGATAGCGACTTTTTTATGTGTGCGCCAGCGTACAAATAAATAAGCTCTGTCTTTTCACAAAATAAACTTTTAAATTTACCCTTTCAAAGGACCTTCACAATGCAAATTATTTCATCAATACCTTTGTACAATTACAAGGTACCAGTTATTGCAACAACAAAAAAACTTCACATTCTGTCCTGGTAAATCATGGGAAAACTTTCCAAACTTTTTCCAGAACTTATAAACAAAATTCAAGGACTTTCCAGGACAGCAAAAAAAAAAACAGGACTCTTCCAGGATGTGGCAACCCTGTTAATAGCTCGAATGGTTAAGCAAAAAACTTTTGCCAACGTTTCGATAGGCTAAGCTCGAGGCTGAGAATGAGAAATTAAGCAAGAATTGAGCTTCAGGACTGGGATGAGAAATTAAGCTAGTGTACGATAAACAAAACAATCACATGACAAAACGCTTAGTACAAAAAAGCAAAATTAGTACAAATTTGGAAATGAAAGTGAAAAATTGGCTGTGAATTACGTGGTGCTTTTGGTAGTACTGTAATGCAGCTTATTTGTGTGAAAGTGAAAAATTGGCTGTGAATTACGTGGTGCTTTTGGTAGTACTGTAATGCAGCTTATTTGTCGAGACGCACTTAATTAATCAGCAATTAGGATAGTTTATAAGCAATGAGCACTTACCTCTGTGCTACCTTCCAGTAAAGACGCCAGATGAGCCAGCCCAGCATTATTAACACAAATATGAAGTGCTCCATACTTTTCTTTTATGAACTTGAACATTGAGAGAATGTCGTCTTCTTTGCGAAGATCGCATTGGAAAGGGTGGAATTTTCCGCTTTCTTTTTCTAATTTTGTTTCAATTTCTCTAAGTTTTTCGATGTTTCTCGCACATCCAACAACATTAACGCCTTGTTTCACTAATTGCTCAGCAATGGCAGTACCAATGCCAGCAGAAGCACCAGTAACTAACGCCAGTTTGCCTACCCACTTATCCATTTATTGCTATTTAATTCAACCCTAGAATAATGCACAAGTGTAAAAAGTAAGCCTGCATTTGAATGCACTATACCAATTGATGACGATGATTGCTCAATGAATAAATTGCACTTAAAAAACACAGAGGATGAATAAACTGAAGAACATGAAAATTTGTGATATTTTGTAACGACCAAGAAATGTAAAAAAATTCTTATCGAGTAGGTTGTGAAAAGTACAAACGCGAATAAAATTAAAAGCTTGATTGTCTTCATACTTATCCGTATGACCACCTTGACTGCACAGAAGCGATCTCCAAAAAGGCGCTATTAAGTTGATAGCTAAAAAATCATTTGAAAACACTCGTTTTACTTGAATGCAAAAATACAATATTCAAATTAAAACAACGAGTACACTATAGCTGTGAATTTTACTTATGCATCATGGATCTCACTAATATCAAAATCATTTTTAGTCAATGCAAAGCTCAAATCAAAAAATGTAAAGCAAACAAGAAACACCTGGGTTGAAAAAATGTAATCTCAAACTTATGCAAAATAAAAAATTTAGACACACGCATAAATATTGCACTTACCTATTTTTTAAAATAATAAAAAAATCTGCAGCATTTCCGTCAAATTTGTGAAAAAAAAACTGTATATCGACTTCCTTATTTCAACCAAAACCTTGTTGAAGATTAGACTGCATTTGTTATAAGAGCTTATTCAAAATAATATATTGCATCAATGACACAATGACCATCATAATACATAAAACATTAGATAGGCAAGACTTAAAAGGGATTTAGGTAAGAAACTACAGAGTGTTCCAAAATGGTTGACCCCATTCTAAATACCCATATCTTGGAAACTACTCGATGGATTGTAATGAAACTACATACATTTTATGTTGAAGGTCATAACTTTTATTGGTTAAATTTACAAAAAAAAGTACCAATATTTGTTGGTTCTATGACAGATTTTCATAAATGTTGAATATGAGCGCCGCCTGTGACTGCACACGTCGAGTCGGTATTCAAGCTCATGCCAAACTTGCTGTAGTATGCCTTTGGTAACATTTTCCAGTGCAGCTGTAATTCTCTGTTTCATTTCTTCAATGTTAGCTGGAAGAGGAGGTAGGGAGACTAGTCCTTTTACATAACCCCTGAGGAAAAAATCACCAGAGAAAGGTCGGATGATCATGGTGGCCATTTCACCCTGATCACCCGACCTTTCTCTGGTGATTTTTTCTTCTGAGGTTATGTGAAAGGACTAGTCTTCGTACCTCCTCTTCCAGCTAACATTGAAGAAATGAAACAGAGAATTACAGCTGCAATGAAAAATGTTACCAAAGGCATACTACAGCGAGTTTGGCATGAGCTTGAATACCGACTCGACGTGTGCAGTCACAGGCGGCACTCATATTCAACATTTATAAAAATCTGTTATAGAACCAACAAATATTGGTACTTTTTTTTGTAAATTTAACCAATAAAAGTTATGACCTTCAACATAAAATGTATGTAGTTTCATTACAATCCATCAAGTAGTTTCCGAGATATGGGTATTTAGAATGGGGTCAACCATTTTGGAACACCCTGTATTTTGCTTGACTTTTTTTTCAAAAAATTTTTGACAGATCTGAAGACCAACTTCTCTAAATTTGAGCTTTCTCTGACCTTCTGTTCCTGAGGTATAACAGATTACATTTACCCTTAGAAATTTCGCCAGGGTTTCCAATTAGAAACAAAATTTCAAAAATTGACTGCACGTTCTTGATTCTCAACAAATATTTTGCGGCAGAGTTATTGTAAAACAAAGTGAAGATTTAGAACTGTAAAGTAAGCTGCTTTTCAGTAAATGTAAGCCAGCTTTTCCAAGTTAATCTTTTGCTACAATAGTGATAAAATGACAACAGTAAAGTAACTGAAAAACAGCTAATTTTAAACTGCAATATCTTGAAAATGGAGAAGCATAAAAACTTCAAATTTGGTGAGAATGCATTTTAGGCATATCTCAACATTTTGGTCAAGAGTGAAAAACTTGACTTGAATGCCCTTTTAAATGATGATTTTTCTGAACTAAGCAGTGCTGGTAGAAGTTACTCAGCTTAAACCCGTACATCAAAAATAGCGGGAAAAATCAAGTATAAAGGAATTTACCGGCCTTATATATTAGAAGTAACTTTTGCAGTGAATCACAGATATTAGGTTCAACTAAACCGGGTTTATTTTTCTGTATAAAGTTTCTTAGCAGCAACAACTTTTCATTTAAAACATATTGTCATATCAAAACTTTCATTATACTTGCAGTATTACGCCAAAGCATGTAACGAGTTGGTGGTGCCCATCTCCACGTCACTGTGCCCAGGTAACACAACTCCTTTCGAAGAAATGCCACAGCAATAGCAAGCTGTTTGCAACACTGTGTTTAATTGGATCGGCTTGAAATTTGAAACTCAGACCTCCCACTCCAGAAACAAATGCGTTACCACTTGACCAACTGGCCTATAAAATATTTTCAATGTCAAAAAAAATTTTAACATAGTGCAAAAAACAGCAAAGTAACACTAGATAGGAACCCTGAGTACAACGATTCAAGAAAAGCTAATAATCTTCAAAAAAGAGCTCAGTGATAAGAAGTATTAGACCAGAAGCTGATCTATTCTTTAGCTTTCCAGAGCTACCGATATGTAACTTATAATAAAGCGAATTTTTATCAATGAATCAGCGTTTTCAATGGGGGTGAAAAGACTTTAATTTTCTGGCGCTTACTTTTTGTGATTTATTGGGCGCAAACAAACCGATCAGTGGACCAGTAGATAAAGCATCTGCTACTGAAACACAAAACCTGGGTTCAATTCTTGATCGGGTCAAACCAAAGACTATAACAATTGGTATTCACGGCTTTCCTGCTTGACTTTCAGCATTAAAAGGAACAGTGTGAAGTCCCCACCATGTGTGGTAGGCAAGTGGCAACTTGACTCAAAGGCCAAAAGGTCTCTTTGCTGTCTCTGGACCAAGGCAACTTAGTGAATGAAACAAAATTACTTTTAAAATATTTTGGACTGCTAACCGAGCAGACTCATCAAGATGTAAGAAGCAGCACTGCTCAATAAACAAGAAGAACCTGAGTAGATATTCAGCAACGAAGACACAACATTTCTGAATACTTTATCCCTTACTCCTAACTTAGTCGTTTTGAGCACATAAATTTTATTTAATATGCTTGTTCCACAGGTCAAATGTATTTTAGAGGTTTGAAAAATTGTTGTGCTTTGTAGTATTTAAGTAAAGCTAATCCGCATACCTTTGACAAAAGCACATCAAACAAAGCAATGCAGGAATTTTACAATTTCTAAAGTATGAGAAATATTTATGATAACGTATTGGTTTCCTTCATTTTCTATTTTTTGTTTTGATAATACCATCTGTGACATCACAAAACATGCATTTTTTTGCAATAGTCACATTTGCAGTAAAATATTTGTAATACTGTAGTTATCACACAATTATATGAAAATAATCTCGCCATTTATCTACATTTTAATGTCCCTTTCACCTCAAAAAAAATTATTTTGACCCAACACCAGCAAAAAGTTGACTATTCGAGTGTATAGTGTGTGCATGCGCATATGTATGTAGTTTAAAAAAAACAGTATGACTGCACAGGAAGAAAAGACAAAGTTTAAAGAAATGAATGTTTATTGGTTTTCTATTTTTGCTAAATGATGTAAGAATGAAGCTGTGTTATGAGAAAAGTTTAAGTTTCTACATTGAAACAATACAATGATGACAATGGATACAATAGCAAACTTTTAGAAATGAAAAATGTAATAATTGAGGACACGTCATGTTTTTGCCTAAAAGCGAGTTTTATGTTCTGCAATCAACACAACTGAAACGTTATATCAGATAGCCTATAGCAGTATAGCTGTCTAAGATTGCCAAAATCTTTGAGTTACCTTTGCTGTTTTTCAACTTTTGTTTATTTATTTCAGATTTTGCTGGCGACAATGCGCATTTGTACTACACAATAACAACAGCGCATTTGTATATTCGTCTATACCAGCACACAACCACCGCAAACTTTTTTTCAAAAGGAGCTGTGTGCTTGCACACAACAACAGGGAGATGGGCCCGGCCAACTCATTACATGCTTGGGCGTATTACAGCAAGTAATCTAAGTATAATGAAACATTTGGTTTTGATATGCATAATGTACCACACAGCACATAAATATACAAAGTGGCTAGTGTTACATTACATAATGCACATAAAGAGAATAAGAAAGGAAAAGTGTAAGAGCTCATTTACACTTTATTATTTAAGTTATCGTTAGGGTTGGATTTTGGGTTAAGGTTAGAATAAATGTTAGGGTTAGAGCTAGGTTTTAAGTTTAGAGTTAGGATTAGGGGTAGTACAGACCATGAGTTTTAGGTGCAAACATTTAGGCACAAAATGTTTAGGTGCCACCGATTATGCACCAGGACTTTTAGGTGCCTGGAATTTTATGCGCCAAGACTTTTAGGCACCACAGGTAAAAAATTTTTTTTTCAAAAAACAGTTTTTTGATTTTTTTTCAAAAACATTATTTTTATTTTTAGAAACTTTTTGTTTCAAATAAAAGCTTTTTCCAAACAAAAGTTTTTCATGCAAAAAAGTTTTATCTTGAATAAAATGCTAATTTCTTTGAAGCTTTTCATCTGACACTTGTCACGAAAATTTGTCAAAATAGAGAGCGCAGGCAAAGGAGCAGCTATAGAAAAAAGCCAAGCAGTGACTGGTGGGAAAAAGATCAATGAGTAAGCATCATTTGTGTACAATCTTTAAGCTGTGAACAAATTCTTTTTGTCTGCAGAGGGAGGGGTTAGAAGTTTTGATAAATTGATTGCCAAGTCCCATTTTCCTTTTCTATCATGGACTTCTGAGCTCTGACACAGACCTTGGGTGTGGTCCAGTTGTTGAGTCAACCAGAGTTCCTCCATGACCTCAACCATCTTAAGAATGAGGTAAAATGACAGGTTGGAGGGCTACCTTCAACCACAGCACTGTGTGCAGTATTGAGAGAGCTCTTCTTGATTTGTCTTTCGTCTATCTTTTTATTTTTATTGAAGGAAATGCAGTGAGCATGATAAATTTAAACTATAGCACTTGCATGAAGTTTTACATGAAAAATTGTAAAAAAACTGTTGTTTTTTTTTTAACTGTTATTTAAAGCAAAAAAATTTTTTTGGAATAAAAATTTCTTTCTCGAACGACGTTTTTCAGAAAAAAATTTCTTTTTTTTTTTAATTTTTGGAAAAAAGTTTTTTCACCTCAAGTGCCTAAAAGTCCCAGTGCTTAAATGTCATGCACTTAAACACTGAACGCTGTGTCTAAAAGTTGTAGATTTGTAGACCAGGGTAGGACAGCAATTTTCTTATGGTTACATAACATAACAGCAGTCACTGACATTATAATCATATGATTAACGGCACAGCAGGGTTGTCCATGAACACGAACTAGGAACAAGTTCCAGCCGAAAGTTGCATTTTTTTTGGAACCGAAATGGTGTGGAATCAATTTTCATTTACCGGAACAGGAATTCCTAAATCTCAGATTAATTTTGTTCAAGAAAGATTTTTTGAAGTTAATTGTGCAGTTTTCAAGTATCGGTAACTTACTTGCAGCGTGCGCAATTATTAAATGTAAATGTGTTTGCATTTGCGTGTCAGTTCAGACATCACACACAGACAGTATTTCTCGTTACACACCAAGGGGCACGGGTCACACATATGATTGCCTCATTCAAAATCCACAGTAATATTTTAGTAGCCCAAGCACTTGACTCAGCATTGTCAGCAAGCACGCAAAATTTTCAGATCTGAAGATCACAAGACTTTGCGAAGCTAGGAGTATAAAAAATGGATATGTAATTAGTGAGCCAGCAAGATTGTCAAATTATAAAAGTTTACAGAGTTGTACAGTATGATTTTATACTGATCAACTACCAGAAAATGGTTGATTTACAACTATATAAAATGCCTACCTGTAATTTACTGTGTTCATCCGATTGACTGTTTTTGTGTGTATGAAGTGAATCAAAACATACATCACAACCAAGTTGATATCAAACATTTTTGCAGCCTACTGAAGTGCTAAAGTACGTAGGCAGTTGGCAGCATCAGATTTAGAAAGTTTTTCTTTTGCTGAAATTGTATATAACTAGCCTAATTTGAAAAAGTTCAGTGAGGTAGGTAATTGAAGCTAAATTTGGGGGGAAACAAGGCTAAAAAAGAAGCAATGTCATAAAATGATAAATTATAATGAATGATGCTAGGTAGGGCTCTGTTAATTGAAGGTGCTAAGTTACTGGTAATCGGTAACTAAGTGAAAATCAGGAAAGGCTCAGCTCCTCTCCCCCTAAGGGCAAACCCCTGTTAAGCAAAGCATTTTATTTTACATTTAATCATCAGTTTGATAGCGTAATATGTACTAAGGGCTGTTGCAAAATGCAAACCATACGGTATCTGATGTTCTTGCAGTGCTACTGCTGTTTGTAGTTTTTTATGACCAGTTTATCTGTCTGCACACCTGTCAGCCTGTAGCCTTTTAATCTGCTGATATTTGAAAAGCTGGTGGTATATACCGGTATATATCGATATCAGTCTCTTGCAAGAATGCGATTTTTTTTTTGCCAGTATCATATTGTAGTTAACAATGGCTTATGAATTCATTTCATCCATTAAACTGTTACTAGAAAAAGGTGACATTAATAAGCATAAGCCAGATGATTTCTTGAAAAGTGCTGCTTTGCAAAATTTTTTTTGGTTGATGTAGGCTACTTCCCAAAGGTGGGCAAAGCGCAATTAGAAGCGCAAAGCGCAACTTCCGCAACCTCCGCAATTGCGTAAGTTGCGTTGCGCTTTAATTTTTTATTTTGAAACAATGCGGAAGTTGCGTTGCGGAATAAAGCCTTTAAAATTTGTTGCGCTTTAATTGCGTTGCGCTTCCAAATTTTTTTCGGTTAAAAGCGCAATTCTATACATTGAACTTAATTTTGCTCTATTTCCATCGTAATATTAATAAATTTCGGGCTTGTTAAGCAAATTATTTACTGTTTTTTAGTCTGAAATTACAAAAAACGCAGTATTTGCATTGTGTTGTGAAATTTCGATTGCGGAAGTTAGGTTGCGCTTTAACTTGGTACGAAAATACCGTTCCGCAATTGCGGAATTGCGTTGCGCTTCAACTGAATCAAAAAGTTCATTGCGGAAGTTGCGCTGTCTGGCTGTGCTTCAGAAAGCAAAAAAATTAAATTGCGCATTTTGCGCTGCGCTTTTGCTGGTTGAAAAGATCGTTGCGCTTTGTTGCGTTGCGCTTTTGATATAATGTTATTTGTGCCCACCTCTGCTACTTCCACTCAAACCAGTCTGCATTTTTACATTATAAAGCGCTTTTCCGAAGACCTCCGGCGTGGAAAATTTGTTTCTTTGGCGTGGCGGCGTGAGTTGAAGACCTGCTACGACAATTGGCGTAATACTGGCGCAAGATGCTGCTGCTTTGGCGTAAGCCTTTTTCTGGACAGGGAGTTTAAGTTACAGGCACGAAACTTGCAGCATGCTATTTCTTATCAGCTTCAACCCTTTGTTTTGACCGCCGACGCTGCCGAGCTCAAATTGTGCACTCGTAATGCTTCATTGATCACAATATTTTGGCCAATATCTCTACCTGTTTATGCTAGAAAAAAAGCTTAAGAACATGAAATATCAATAATATGTTACATTTTTCGTCTAGTTTTCAAAAATCTGAAAATAAATTTGGAAAATACATTTTGTTGACTTTTCCGTGATTTATTCACTTGTCCCCTTCCCCTAATTCTCCCCCCATTTTTCAGGTCTGAACCTCATATATCTTTTTTTGAAGTCAGCATCACTTTCTTTCAAAAACATATAAATATCGGGGAAAGCAGCAACAATATGCTAGTTGACTGGTTGTCAAACTAGCCCAGCACATGCTATGGGCTTTTTATAGACCTTTTTGCACCGTATTTTGCTATTTGATTCACATACAAAAATAAATTGAAATATCTCAAAATTTTCCAAAGGAAACACTGTATTTTTATAATATCGCTAGCCGCTGTCAATAGCCACAGCGATTGTTGCTTTCAATTGCAATGGCGATAGCAATAGCGATTATCAATCGCTTTTCGAGTCACTGTTATTTCACTAAGTTACAAATCACTCGATTGTCGATAGTTTTTTCTATTCTTTGTTTTTTTCAGCGACTCCGAAACCTTATTATGATGCATAGCCTACTGTTCAGGTGGGTAGCCAGAAATTCGCAATGGGGGGGCTTTTTGGGGGGAACTGGGTGCGGAGTCCCCAGCCGCCAGAGGCTGATGGGGGTCTGGGGGCGAAGCCCCCAGCTGCCGGAGACACATGGGTCTGGGGCGGAGCCCCCCGCGCTCAAAAATCTTGCATTTTTTTGCAAAAATAACTGAACTTTAAAGCTATTTTAATAAAAAGTAATGCTTTTAAAACGTGGCATAGAAATTGGCAGCGCAACATGATTTGACTGGTTGCATTAATGGGGGTATATGGGAGGTGGCTAATGATAACATTGCAGTTCTCTTGTTTACATGCTGATAAATTATAAAATCCTATCATTCAACAAAACTCACACGGAGTAATCTATTTCGTCTATATTTTATAAATAAAAATAATTGGGGGGAGGGGGCTAATGGAAAGATATTTAAGAGAAGTGATTGGTAATTAACTAACACTGAATAGCCCCCCCCCCCCCCCCCCCCCCCCCCACTTCTTAATCCTGAGTTTATAATATAGGCCTACTGTATTTGTGGATAAAACCTATGTTTGGCGTTTTCACACTAACGATTAAATTTGATTGTTTATTTTTGGGCATTTTAAAAAGTTTTCATAAATTTGCGACATTAATTTTTGACAATTGCCTCCCCCCCCCCTGAATATATGTTTCAAAAGATGCAATAAATCACTTTTTCGTCAATTCCAGCGCAAAAAAAACAGTTTCGAAAGAGCTAAAAACGTGGTATTTTTCTTATTATGCATTTTGGTTGACTAGCCAATGGGGGGGGGGGGTGGGCTATTGTTCACCCTGCCCCCCGGCTACGCTACTGATACTATTGTTGCTTGAAACATAACGTATGATACCAGTCACAGGGGTAGCGGGGATTTTTGATTGGGGGGGCAAACCACAAATCACATGCAATGACATCTTCAGAAATTTTCGAAAAAGGAACTTTTTGAGGGGGCAAAGATATCGTAGAGTGGAAGATCAGAAGCCATAGCCTATTTTGGGACTTAACTGGGATTTTGCTAGAAAAGAGAGAGCTTTAACCAAAAAGTTGAAAAGCGAAAATATCTGGGAGAAGTGTTGACTGTTGAGTAAAGTAGTGCAACTCAAACGTATCATCGACGGGGGTCTAGGGGCGAAGTCCCTTGTAAATTTTTGGAAAAAAAAGCTATTTTAATGCCATTGGATCACATTTCGCAGGTGTTCAGAGATCGCCATTTGAAAGAACTAGATTTTTAACATTTGAAAGCCAATTAAAAAAATTTAATTGTTCAATCCTTCCTTAAGTTGCAATTTAAGACCAAAGCAAGTTGAAAATTTTGCATTTTGGTGTCAAATTTTGTAAGTGATTTGGCCCAGATAGGAGGAAGTAAGATGCATTGCCTCCTGCAATATTTTAGCAGTAAATAATAATCCACTCGAAGATCTCCCTTTAGAAATTTTTAAGTTGTCATAAGAATAACCAGTTTAGGAGTACATGTACCACCAACAGGTCCTTGCTTCCTCAATTCAAATTCAATAATTTGCTCAATGAGCATTTCCCTAGCTAATTTTTTTTTTCTTAAGTAGTTTTTCGCGTAAAAACTGGTGAAGTGGTGGTGAATTGTTATGGCATAGTAGATAGTTTTGTAATGGCAAAGTTTTCAAACTGTCAAGTAACAAGTCTGGAAGCATCTTGGATTAAAAAACCGTCGGGTTCGTCGGTGCTTCCTGGCGTGAACAAACTGACCGTGATTTTTGTTTTATGTGTGTTCGTTTTGTATGTGTTTGTATTGCGAATAAACTGTTTTCTACTCTATTCTATGCGCCTACTAACCATGTTATTGCCAGGGCCGGATTTACATTGCGCGGGGCCCGGGGCACTTTGGGAATTTCCCAACATCTTCTTGCCAAATACAGGTGAAGACCAAAAAAAGTCTTACCATCTGAGCGCGGTGCCCCTTGCACTGTGTCATATGGTAAATCCGTTACTGGCTATTACATTACGTTCATGAAAAGGTTAGAAGATGGCCTGAGATAGCTACTTTTAGAAGAAAAATCTTTAATTTCACCCGGGTGATACATTCAAATTGGTTGGCAAAAATTAAATTGAGGGGGCCCGGGCCCTCTGGTTGTCAATATTATTAATACTTACAGACGCGTGTACTGTTGTACGCAAAAATGCTAAAAGAAACCGAAACTGAAAAAACAATAGGCTTTTTTGTCACCATTTTATCATTGGAGGTATTTCAATTGGGGGGCGGGCCCCCTGGCTACGCCTGTGGTACCGGTAGCTAATACTTCTGTTCTTCAGTTGCCACAGTGATGGTGGCGGATACATCGTTAAAGTGGAGGTAAATTCTAGGGAGGAATCAAAATTTTGACTCAGCTTTATGGATCAAGTAAAAAGTGGAGAGGGTTTTGGGGAAGCTGCTGAAAATTTAAGCTAATTTTCAATGAAAAAATAACATACCGGTATAAGCAATAGCCTATAAGGCCCGTATTCAAGTTCAAGTTTGTTTATTGACGCCACTAAATAAACAAAAAAACAAAACAGATAAAACAGAGAACGAATAGTGTTATTATTAATGAAGCAGCGTCTGAGTGACGGCAAAGGGACCGCGAGGTCTTTGAGTCTGCAGCCATTCTGGAAAGCCATAATAAAAGATATGGCATCTTTTTTCGAGCTACAACGAACTGACATAAAAAAACACAAGGAAGCAAAAACTGAAAATACAAAAAAAAAAAAAAAAAAAAAAAAAAAAGACTAAACAAGATCAAGATCGAGCTATGCCTTCCTCTCGAGCGCAGAGAATAAAGATTTTGCAAGTCTTTAGTCCATCATTCGGATCACCATGACCAGTAATAGTGATGTAGTCAAGACCCTGATGGTCGAGACAGGGGCGTATTTAGGGGGGGGGCCATTGGGCCATCGCTAGGATTGCAAAATTGCATAGTAAAGTAAGCAAAATTGAGGCATGGCTCCCCCCTTTGTAAGTTGGGCATCAGGCTTTCAGGCTTTTGGCTGGAAATTTGAGTGAGTTCGGGTGAAAAACGGGACGGACCTTGAGTAAAGAACTTTTTTTTTTTTTTTTTGGAGATCACCTAATTTTGGGCGGAAAAAACCTTTGAATTTCGGATTTCGGCCAAAAAATCACTCTGAATTTTGGCGAAAACCTTTTTGTTTTTTGTTTTTTCTTTTTGGAGATCACCTGATTTTGGGCAGAAAAAACCTTTGAATTTCGGATTTCGGCCGAAAAATCACTCTGAATTTTGGCGAAGACCTTTTTGTTTTTTTGTTTTTTTTCTTTTTGGAAATCACCTAATTTTGGGCAGAAAAAACCTTTGAATTTCGGATTTTGGCCGAAAAATCACTCTGAATTTTGGCGAAGACCTTTTTTTTTTTGTTTTTTGTTTTTGGAGATCACCTGATTTTGGGCGGAAAAAAGCTTTGAATTTCCGAGCTTTCCGAGACATTTCGCCTCAAGTTTCGGACAAACCGTCTGAAACTGATTCAAGATCAATGAAATTTCGAGTCAAGGTCGTTTGCACACTTCTCACTCTTTCAAAATAGCCCCCCCCTTTTCCAAATCCTGGCTACGCGCCTGTATGTTTCTCTCAAATTTTCTGAAGTTTCTGGCCCCCCCCTTTTCAAAATCCTGCGTACGCTACTGGGTCGAGACCGAGACCATGACCGAGACTTCGAAAAAATTCGAGTCCAAGACCCGAGACCAAGACTTGAAAAAATTTTCGAGACCGAGATCGAGACTCGGTGAGTTTGTTCGAGACCGAGACGAGACTTCGAGACCCGAGATTTTAGAAGCAAAACTTATTCGTATTGACTATTGGCAACCCTTTTCATGGTTTTTCCTTAAACAAACGGCCAATCGCAATACAGTAGAACGACCATAAACCAAAAAACGAACTTGGGCCACGTGCTATTCACAAGCACATGGAGAGGTGACGGCGTAGCTCAACTGACGTCAAGCGCCCGTCTTTAAAATAGAGAAATTGCAGTTCGATGCCAACTGAAATTGGGCAATGCGTTCCTGTGTTCAAACTATCGCAGTGGTCCAGCTTGCACTAACTACAGATTAGTAACAGAGCCAAAAAATCTTGAATCGCATATTATCGCAAGCAAAAATAATCACGAAACACAACGGAAAAAATTAATGCAACCGCAAGAAGTAAGCCTATACCAAAATCAAACAATATGATTATGATTGCATTTTAATGCAACCAGCATTTCTAGATTAACTAAAGATAGCCGAGATCGATGAGGTCTCATGATCAAACCTCCGGTTTCAAAAATACGCTCCACAGGAGCCGATGACGCTGTCAGAAAAAGAACTTGCATCACGAGTTTGTATAAGGCAGGTAGTTGGTTTTCTATGGTTTCCCAAAATTCGAAAATATTTTCGTTAAAATGTTCACCATCGTTGGTGATTTCGAGATACTTTAGCAACTGCGACCGAACGCTTCTTGATCTTTTGGAAGTTGCTTCATGTGGAATTTTCTTTAACTACTAACGCTGACCGGTGTCTTTAACTACTAACGCTGACCGGTCGTTTAAATCTAAAATAAAGCGGGCTTGCTTAAGCAGTTGCATTCAGATAGTTATTTTGATGACAAGAAGGCTGTGGTGGAATGTGCGATTGTGTTTTCATAAACAAGGCATCAAGATGAATGATTCAGTAACCTAGTGGTCCTAGTACACGGCAAACTCCATAATGTATAACAAATACCTGAGTTACAGTATTATTTCTTATCAAGACTTTATTTCTCCGATACCGCCCTAAAAATTTTTTGGGGTTAGCGTCTTCCCCATTTGGTGGCCCATGTTTATACCTCAGGTTAATACCTCAAGCTATTTCAAATTTTTAATTTTCTCTGAACCTAATTGTTACTCCTAATGTTTGATATTTACAAAAAAGCAGTGGTAAAGTAGACTTAAGTTCATCATTCTGCGTCTGCAATCTTAACTGTATCATACTATGAAAGATCTGTTCAACAGAATGAGACTAAAAAAAACAATCACTTTGAGGTCTGAGCTGTCCTGATTAACCTTCCTTGACCAAACCTCATCGCACTGCCATGCTAACACCTCAAACTCGGTCCACGTGCAAGGAACCTGGGCGAAAAAAAGGTTTAGAGCATTTACTACCAGAAAGCAAAAATGTAGACAGCGGCAATTATAGCACCTTCAACAAAGATCAACATCATATAATACGCTTAAGCGGCTTCTTCCCCTCCAGACTGTTTTACATCACACCTTTCATTAGTAAATAACAATGAATAACAGATCGAGCAGTTTTCTTCCGCGGCTCTACCTGAGTTTTTTCGAACCTCAAGTATCTCCCTCTGAGTAGCCAATTATCAAAAATTGAGGTTGTATCGCAAAACTTTGTTTCTCACGATCTCAGTTTAAAAACATTGACAGAAATAAATGAAAATTGACCGAAATGAATAAATAAAGGAGATTGTTGGAAAGCAATTAAAAAGGTGTTAAGACCTAGAAAGTCAATCGAATCTTTGTTTGCGTTGCTTGCATTAAATAATTACATTCAAAATTTTACTCCTACACCTAACCAAGATTTTGAGTCTCGAGACTTCTCATATTTCGAGACCATGACTTTTCGAGACCAAGACTCGAGATGAAGACTTGTAGTTCAAGTCTGAGGCGAGACTGAGACGAGACTCTCAAAAATGTGTCTCGAGACCGGTCTCTAGAACTCCATCACTAACCATGATGCAGAATTGTGAATCTGGCTGGGTTTTCCTGTTGGGTTCGGGCCTAATCAAGCTTGAGACGAGTTTTGGGTCTCCAGCCCAGTTCGGGCTTAGTGTCGGCGGTGCTTCCGCTAATAACTCATCACAATTGATACAAAATCGAGATCAATTTACCAAGCAAAATGGAGAATAATTACTGCTTAGCCTAAGTATGGCATCAATAACAATATTAAGCAGAGACTTTTTTGCTCGATTGTTAGTATGCTTGTGATGATACAACGGAAGTCAGCAATTTCCTTACTTCAAAAGTGTATTTAAAATAGCCATTTCAATATTAAAAATACGTATGCCGCTACTTCGTCAGTGGTCATTGGTCGAGTGGATAGAGCGTCTGCTGCTGAAATGGTAAACAAAGGTGCGATTCCTGTTCGGGTCAAACCAAAGACCAAAAACATTGGTGTTAACAGCTTCTTTGCTTAACGTTCAGCAATAGAAGGGACAGTGAGAAGCCTCTACCGTGTGTGGTAGTCAGGTGGGCAGGTGACAGCTTGACTCGAAGACTATAAAGGTTCCTTCGCTGTCTTCTGGCCAATGCAAGTCGGTAAATAAAGTGTAATTGCGATTACTTCAAAAGTGTTGTGATATCAGTGCTAATCAGGGGCGCCGAGAGCCTAACTTGGGCCCGGGACCAGCTCAAATATGACGGGTTTCCGGTTTTGTGAAGTCCAAAATAGACGGAGAAAATGCTGCAGTTTGGTTCGAAAAATAATGTGATCTCCAAAACAAAAAAGTCTTCACCGAAATTCTAACGGTTTTTCCAGTTGAAATTAGGTGATCTCCAAAAAAAAAGATCTTCAGGGCTTCACATGCTAACTTCTCACTGTCATTTCGATGGGCCCCCTCTCGAGCTCATGGGCCCTCTGCTGGGCCCACTGAAGCCAACAGCCTTCCTGAAACCTATGGGCCCCCAAAAGTAGATGGGATCCAGGATTATTATCCCCCTGCCCCCCCTTTTGGCGGCCCTGGTGCTAATGCCAGAATATCGGTCATTATTGCTAAGTAGAAGCTGCTAAAAGTCAAAGTAAGTAACTTAGAAGATAATTGTTATCACATTATTGGCACTTTGGCAACACGCTGAACTAAGGGGAATTTTTCTGCTTTGTATTGTAGTGTCTCGAAAACGATAGGATATCGAAAGCTGAAACTTGGCGAGGATAGTTTTAAATTGTTCGTGATTTTTTAGTCGCAAGTCAAAAACCAGGCTTTCCTGCAGGACCAGTGTCCGAGTAGCGTGACTGGGGAGAGGGAGGGGCAGAAAAATCCCAAATTATGCCCTGTGGATACGGGCCGTTTGCCTCCTTTCGTGACTCAATTCTCGCTCGATGGGGGAGGGGGGCACGTTCATAGCCTGGCGGGGCGCGACGCAATTTTATGGTGCGGATCTCGGTTCTTGCCCGCAAATTCAGGAGTGAAGACCGAAAATAAAAAAAAGGTCTTTAGCGCAAAATCTTAGGCTTCGTCTTATCGTTCACTAGTGTTTTTCGTCCTGAAACGAGATTTTACTCACGCTTGGGGGAGCACAAGCAGTATTTTATACAGGCCCCGAAATGCACTTTAGTGGCACTGGGTTACTTTTTTTGGGCACTATCCTCGCTTGGGGAACACATTTCTCGCTTAGAGGGGCACATTTTTCGCTTGGGGGGCACGGCCCCGAAATGCCCCCCGTTGCACCGGGCCTGCTTTCCTTGCCCCACAAAAACGCTTGTTTCGGTGAATAGCCGTAGAGTGGACGTGGAGAAATATTCTTTAATGATAACTACTAACTTACAAAATAATTTATAATAGGACTAATAGCTTATAGATGTTGGAAGTTGAAACTGTGAAAACGTAAGCAAAAATAATATCTTGATTCAGATATGAAGGCCACAACGTGTTGAGGCAAATTGTTTTATTACTGCATATTTAATACACTAACTTCAACATCATTATAGTGGCATTGATAAATTGTTCGGTCACGCTATCATTTTCTGTTATTTATGGAATGTCATGTCAGCAACAAAGCAGTAGGGGGTGGCCAAAAATACAAAATTTGCAACAAGCACGTGCATTTAACATGTAGAACTTCTGAAAGAGAAGGAATTATGCCCAAGTCGTCACGTGCTTAAGATGTGCGAAAACTTAAAGTGAGTTTCGTACCGCATAATAAGGCATTTTTTCTCTCGGAATCGAAACAATTTGTTAACGAAAAGTTGGGTCCAAAATAAGCTTATCGGCTGGCGCTGCTCGAACATTAAAAACCGCATTTTTGCACAAAACAACTTTTGCAGTTTTTGAGGATAAAATTTCAAAGTAAGGCTGGTGGTCTCGAAATTGGCCTCGGTCTCTAGAGAAATTCTTTGATCTTAATTCTCTAGAGAAAGCCAGTGGTAAGAGTATGGGATGTGGGTGGGTTCGCCCATTAAATTAATGGGCTGCCCAGATGGGGCCCAGTTTAATCCCGCGGACAAAATCAAGTGGGCCCCATGTGGGTAGCCCACATGTTGGCCCACTATGGTCCCCATTGGGCCCCACATGCAATTGTTCATTGGGTTTGCAGTTTTTGAGGATAAAATTTCAAAGTAAGGCTGGTGGTCTCGAAATCAGCCTCGGTCTGTAGAAAAATTCTTTGAGGTCTCAATCTCAGTTTTGGCAGATGCCGTCTCGATCTCGAACCCAATAGTAATAAACAACTATCGAAGAAAGCAAAACATTCAGCAGTAGGGTAGCCAGAGGGGGCGGGAGGGGGCTATATATAGCCCCCCATCTGCCAGCCGAACAAAACGCGGAATAAGGAAAATACCACGTTTCTAGGACATCTGAAACTGTCTTTTGCGCTGGAATAGACTCAAAAATGATTTAAAGCATATTTCGAAACGCTTAGTTACGGGCGGGGGGAGGCTAATTTGTCCAAAATACTGTAAACTCATAAATCAGAAAAAAAATTAAAAAATGGCAAAAAACTGGTAATCAAATTTGATTGCTCATTGCAAAATGCTTAACATATGTTTCATCAAAAAATATATATAGGCTATTTATATATAAGCTGAGGAATGGGGGGGGGAGCCATTCAGTATTAGTTAATTACCAATCACTTCTCTCAAACTTCCATTACCCACCCTAATTATATCGTTCTCTGTAAAATATACCTCATTAGTGCAGCTTGTGTAATCAATTTTTTGCACTGCTAATTTCTATTCCAAGTCTTAATAGCATAATTTTTATCAAAATAGGCCTAAAATCAAGTTATTTTTGCCAACAAAATACAAATTTTTCGAGCTTTGGGGGTTCTGCCCCCAAACCCCCGTAACAACACCCCATTACAAATTTCTGGTCATGCACCTGCTCTGCGGTCTTTACAGTTCACCAAAAAAACATACAGGCACTTGCCAAGGACCAAAGAGGTCATCCGAGTCAACTGTCAATAAAGTATTAGCTTTATTTCAAAAAAATTTCAATGCAATACTAAAAGGTGGTAAACGTAAGGCACCAAAAGCTGAGCGAGAAACTCCGAACACTGCTGCGCACCTGCTCAAACGGCAGCTGATTGCGAAATGTGCTGGACGCCCTTTCCACTTGGCGACGCTGTGTATTTTTTTTTAAGTTGGCGTAAAGGTTCTAAAATGAAAAAAAGTTGCTTGGCCTGGCGATGCGTCTGCTTGGCGTAACTTCGGCGTGGCCAGAACATAAAATGCATACTGGCACTCAAAAAAATACACAAATTATATAGGCAGTGGCTATTTTGCCTCTAGACAGTCGGGTTCAGTTGGAGAATACTACGATATCGTAGTTTACTACGTTTATCGCAGTATACTACGTTCAATGTCGTAGTATCCTACGATCACCACACAAATCAACATAGTCTACAAAGCCCTTGCATTGTCTACAACTTTTTTTTTATTTTAAAAGACTGATTGGGGACTAATAAAAAAAATCTGCGCGGGAACTTCATTTTTCTGTCGGGGCGTTTAATTAATAAATCCAGTTTTACGCACCAGGTAGGAAATTTGCTCAAAAAACAAAATTTCGAGAAATGGCAAAAATGTGCTGTTAAGTTAATGCGGCAATAAAACAGTTTTAGCTATTTGATAAATACTAAAACTGTGGAATTATTGTAACAAAATTCAAAATTAATAAAAAATAAATAAAAAAATGCACGATTTAGCGCTAACCAAACATCAAAACCCAGTCGAGGGCGAGCCTGATCACGTCCTAACTCAAGGTTTCACCAACCACAAACTGTGACTACAACGCTCTATCAAATTGTTTTTCAAAATAGCCAATTTGGGTATTGCGAACTCGAACTCCAAAAAATTTGATCGTTTTGCCAAACTCGAACTCAGAAAAATAATTTTTTAACTCGAACTCGAATAAAACTGCTCGAGCTTATCAAACAGAAATTTAATTAAAAAGTAAAAAAAATTTGGAAAGAAATACTTTTGTTGATTAGGTTTAAGCCGTGTAACCATGTGTAATTAGGTTGATTGATGACGGTATTTTTGTCAGCGTAAACTCGAACTCGAAAAACCTGATATTTTTGCCGATTTTGAACTCGAATAAAAATCAATCGAGTTCGCAGTCCTAATTGCGACGCCGTTATTGTTTTTTTTTTAGGTTTTTTGTTGGTGTTGAATGTTTTCTTTTTTTCTTTTTTTTTTGTTCGGAAGAAATCCTTCTACCCAATTAAGATTATTTTTTGAACTTACGTTAATATGCAGGTATTCGCTGCAGAAAATATTTTTATCAACTCTTGCTTGGCTTTACAGATAAGTGGAACTACAATGTGAGACTGTGACCATGCAATATCGGAAAACAGAACAAAAAAGTACAAATGAAGTTGAAGCAATACGGTGCCAAATTTCGAGCAAGGCTTTGGGCTCCGTGATGCTCAATCCTGGAACATTGACGACCCAACTGTGGAACCGAGACGATTTGTGATTTCTTAAATAATCTATTAATAATAAAAGTGGTTTTGACTTCACCGATTTTTCGCAATTGAAATTTGATTCTGGTTGTTCTCATTAGGTTGCAATGTGGATATTTTCGATCTTGCTGTTTTTGCATTGTTGATTGTTGTTCAAATTTAAATTTTGAATTGTTAAATTGGAAATAAAACCTGCAGATCTTATGGATTTTGCGTCTTACTTAATATATTTTTAAGATATATAGTAAGTTAGATAAAATTTGAAGAGTAGGAAAATTATTTTTTAAATAAAGTTGTTTTACTTTATTCGAGTTGCATTCCTTTATAGAGCTGGAGTTAATTGCATGTTCGACAAGACTAAGAATAAGCTATGATCAGAACGGTCCAGAAATCTGGAAATCTTTTAGCCATATATTAGCCTGAACCTCTCGATGAACTGATAGCTTTTGCATGAATTGATCACAAGCTTCGGCATAGCATTAAATGTGGACTGAACCTGTGGGTTATGCCGAAAAGGAAAAGGTTGAAACGTAGTTGAAACTTCAGGAGATTTATAGACCGCAAAATAATGCAATTCCAGGGCCAATACCGGTAACAAAAGTTTGCGTCAACTCGTGACTGCGGAAAAACGAATATAATATAGACAATCAGCAAGCGCTATATATCAAACTTTTATTTTCTGTTTATTAACAAAAAAATCGTCAAAGCAGTGATTGATTTGAACGGAGACGGCACCAGTCTTGTTCTTCCTTTTCGTGAGATTTGGACTCCATTAAAATCGTGCGTACCTAACAGAAAGCGATAATTTAAACGAACTGTTTAGTTGACTGTCGAAGACATATGCGGTTCTCTCGATTTCTCATCACGTGAAATATAATCATATTTTCCTCATTACACCCGACTTTGCAAGTTGCAATCATTTTTCAAGCATATGCAGAAATAAAATATTCCTAATACAACTAGTTACATTCCTTTAAACCTAACTACGGGTATTGGTAATGAGTTAATAATGATGGTACCAATACCCAAAGGTAACTGTATATGCATGCACGTTTGCACCGCAGCTAATTAATAATAACTTGATTTCAACCTAATTAATATTATGATGACTATCCAAACACTTTTTAGAACCGCCGCTTTCGGTCGCTGAGGCACATTAATTTTTATCCACTACAAATTACGATTGTTATTTTTCACTGAAAGTCTAAAGATTAAGCAGCACAGAGTGGAAGTCGGGCTTTTCGGGCCTGGCTTTGGCTTCAAATCACGTTTTGGTTTCTGGTTTAGTTCAGGTTTATGTAATCGGATTTGGACCGAGTTCGGATCTGAGCTAGTCGGCCCGTTTACAACTTTGAAGCAGCAATCAGCGAGAATAGTATATAGATATATTTCACCTCAAAAAAATTAAGGCATCTTCAGTGTTATGTTCAAACAGAATCTATTTGAATAATTAGCACTACAGTATCATTGAAACTAGATTCCATACCGCATCGATATGCTGTCTCCTTCTGCTACCGAACCTTTTCCTTTTTTGGTTGCATTGAAAATCCCACTCTCCAATAGGAATTTAATGCATCAGTTTGTCTTTGGTCCTGAAGAGAAAAACGTTATCAACTAAATCAGCAAAAATTATGACGTCTAAAACATATTCATTCTCTTTCGCGAGATAAATGATTCCTCCCCTACGATTTCTCCGCCTTAAACTGTTGGTTTTGAATATTTTTTTTAGGAAATGTAAATAGATAAAGTCACTATTTTAAACGCACATCGAAAAATTACAGAAATTCCGTATTAATCGCAGATACATTTTACGCTTTGTAGTGGTTGTGCTGATGTAAGATGCGCCTAATTAGATATGTTGTACTCAGAGGTGGAGTCGAGGACACAAGGCTCGAGGCAAAGGCCAAGGCCAAGGACACAAAAAAAAACGAGGCCAAGGCCGAGGCCAAGGACAGCCTTTCCGAGGACAGACACTCTCGGGGCCAAGGACAGGAATGCTCGAGGCCAAGGACCAAGGACACAAGCGCCAGTGCTCTCCAAAAAATTCACAAAAATTTTTCAGGCGATTTCCACAAAAAAACGTTTACCAAAAAACTTTTTAAGCACTCCACAAAATTTTAAGAATTCAAAAAATACTGCTGTCCTCGAGCCGAGGACAGGTCAATTTTCGAGGACTTGAGGCCTCGAGGCCAAGGCCAAGGCCGAGGACTTGACCTTCGAGGCCAAGGCCAAGGACTTCAAAATGTGTCCTCGAGGCCAAGAACGTTCTCGAGGACTCCACCTCTGGTTGTACTAATTCCAGCTGGATAAAAATTAAGCAGGATAGGGACTAAGCTTAGTAGAGTGCATCCATTCCATTACGGATTAAATTTGAGCCAATCGTGATTAGAGATGGCAACAGCGCAGCGTACGCGGCCGCGCGCTGTTGTTGGTGGTAAAGTCTAGAACACCAAAAAAATGCAGTCAGAATCGACACGCTTGAGTGATTTTCCAATTTTAATTTTGTGTGTTTGTTCGAAAGCTTTGAGAACACGTAACGAAGGCATTTTTTAATAAACAATGAACGAGTTTAGCGAATTTAAATCAAGCCTTTATCAAAAAATTACTCAAGCGTGTTGATTCTGAGTGCGTTTCTTTTGGTGTTCTAGGCTCTTCCGTTGTTGGTGTACCGCGCCGCGCAGCGTGGGAACTAAAATCTGCATTACGTCACAGCGTCAGCGCAGCGCCGCGTACAATAATTTTTTTACATCATTTTTTTTACAATTATAGCTGGTGATTTTCTCTTTATGAACAACAGTGGTTAATCTGGATGTAACTATTATATGAGTTGAAGACAATGCATGCTTTTAAAACAGTAAAAGGTGCCTTCAGTTTTTAAGTTTATTTTTTCAGAATTCGGAGCATCCTCGAATCTGCTATTTTGGCTACAAGAAACTTACCGGTAGTTTTGATCGGCTGAACGTGTTTTTGACACCAACAAAAAGATTTTGGTTTCGGTAGGCTAGACTAGGATATGAAAGGTTTAGGACGTTCGGTGAGAAGGTGAAGCAAAGGCAGACAAATGTAGAAGAAACAGGTTTATGGAAAAAAATCATCAGAGTAGAGGCACAAAACAAAGCCTAGCGACACACTCATCCTGTATGCAGTAGGTCTATGGTATTGGTACAAGCCCAGGGCTAGACAACAGTTTCTACTACACTTGTATTTCGGAGCGACAGAGTTAGTTCAGTGTATCCTATTCGTCAACAGGTTATGGCATTAAGAATTAGGCTTTCGGTCGTATGTTTGTAGTCTATCTCAGATCTGGTAGACCTATGTAGTACTAGTAGAGCACCTACGAAGACTAGGTTACCCAAATTTCCAATGACAGAATAGCCTACGTAGTAGCAAAATTTATTCCACTATCAAACACACATGCAAATGGCAAAGGTATAAAACAAATTTAGCTGGATAGTCACTGTCGTGCATTAAATCGTACTTGAAGCGCCCTGCATCGGTTTCACTGCCTAATGCATAGGGTAGTTTCATACAAGTGCAGTAGCTTGTGACAGCATGCAGAGCACATGATACTTAATATTTCATTATTTGAGCTACTGGTTCAGGATTAGTACAGTAGTTGCATGGAATCATCAGGTAGACTGGTAGATTGTTTTTGATTGCCAAAACATTGTGCAGAAAAACTGATAGAAAGCACACACAAGGCAGATTAAACCTGAAGGCCTCAATTGAAACGACTGATCTCACGTCGCATGTATTTTAGTTTTTACTCGGCCATTTTCAAAGTTAACGAGTGCGAAGTTTCAGACTTTTACTTACAACTCGATAATGGTTTGGTCTAACTAGGCCTACATGAAATTTTGACAGCAGTTTGAGATTCATAAATTATTTGTGTGTGCCAAATTTCAAGGCAATGAGTTCCGTAACTTCAGGTTTAGGACCCGAAAAGTACTTCAAAAGTTTGGTGTAAAAAGCGATCTTATTCAAAAACGGCTAATGTACGACTAAAAATATTTCACATGGTTATATGTCGCAAGATACTCTTTAATCCCTACCTGCATTTTTAGCCGCATTGAGTTTTTTTTCTTTTTTCAATTTTTGCTTTCTAAATTTTGTACACTCTTCTTCTCCTAAACCACACAACATCGATATCTAATTTTTGAGTGAATTTGTTGAGCTGCAAATGCAATTTTGTCTCCTGAAATTTTTTGAGGCTTCTCCCCAGAATCCCCCCAAAATGGGGCCCTAAAAAACTAATTTTTTAAATTGGTCAAGGTAGAGTGATATTTTTTTGTTTATATTGGTAGTCATTTAGACATAGTATGGAGGTACCACCCCTCCAGGGGCCCCCAAATGGACTCCCCAGAAATTAGTTTTTTGAACGGCTCAAGCTAGGGAATTACTTTTTTTCTATCGGCAGATGTTTAAAAAACAAATATTTTGACATGGTTTGATAGAGCCACCCTTTTAAAAACTCTCCAAAATAATACCCCTAAAATCAATTTTTTGTATGTCGTAAGCTAGAGAGCTAATTTTTTCTTGATGTTAGTGGAAATTTAAAGGATATTTAACTTGCGGTGCGGCGCGGTGCAGCGTGAACTTTGTTGTGTTTGGATGCGGTGCAGTGCAGCATGCAGACAAAGTTTGCGAACGCAGCGCAGCTTGCGGATGTAATTTTTGTTATCCGCGCCATCTCTAATCGTGATATACTACAAGATTCCGCAATCCGCATCGCAACGACTCGGATTATAACTGACAAGTTTGACGTCCTGACACATTCAGCTGAGGGCTGCCGATGAGAGGATGAGAGCTAAAAGCTCGAAACGGCGCTGTCCAGCTCTGTGCATCTTATGACTCGGATTATATTACGATCGTAGTATTCTTCGTTTGAACCCGACTGTATAGCATGAGAGCAGGACAAAATTTTGCTGAATTCTACAGTACTGGTACCAGAGTATGGTACTGTAATCCAAATCTGAGCTCTGAGTAAAGAATTTCACATTCATGATTTGAAAATCTCTCTTATGTAATTGTAGTTAGTATCACTATAACCCAACCCCACATGCCAACCTATTCCTGTCCAGTGTAAAGTAACCTCAGAGTTCTACTGTTTTAAGAGGACCCATATTTTGATGTCAGTGTAGGCTATCTTTTTCTCTTTTAACCTTAATTGTGTGGTATCAGATGCTTGCAATGCTATACTTCTGGCTTGCCTATTTTTGTCATGTGTTATTTGCTTGCTGAAATTTCTGTTCTATCTTGTGTTATTTGCTTGCTTCAATTTGTGTTTCTTGGTGTTAAATGACTTTGAACATTAGG
The DNA here is from genome assembly GCA_963965965.1 of Trididemnum nubilum. Lineage (NCBI taxonomy): Eukaryota > Metazoa > Chordata > Ascidiacea > Aplousobranchia > Didemnidae > Trididemnum > Trididemnum nubilum. The sequence continues at coordinate 7,594,008 of OZ014469.1, forward strand.
TACACTGCAAAGAGTTGATGCTGTTTGTCTTCAAGTAATATCTTAAAACAGTGAGATAAAAACAAAGTAATGGTATATTATTCTCTATGGTTGATTTTTATGTGTTGCATCTCGGCTTTTATCTGTGCATGCTCTTAGTCACACACTTTTTTGGGGGACATGATAAAGTATATATATACTGTATCAGGTACGGTATCAAATTCAGTTAAGGGGGTTCAAAGCAAGAGCACTTGGGACATTGTTTCACAAAATGAATAATGATTTAATGACATAGGAGCATGGTAAATGGACTTCTTGAATAATTTAATCAAAAACAATACAGCCAAAATACTGTAAAACATACGGTATTTATTGAGACGTTTCGGTTAATTTCTTTAAACCATTGTCAATCTAGAACATAAAAATAAAATCACAGCTGACTCTTAAGGAAAAATCGCAAACTCAATGAATAAAATTGGATTTTGTGATTACAAGATCTGTACTATACATGATGCCCAGATAGGTACGCGGAAAACTTGTATGTTTATTAAAGCGTAAAGTTTTTTGTACTATCCCCCCACTCCCCATCCTATTTCCATTAGCCCTAACCCTGCTCAATATTAAACGGTAAGAGTGAGTGAAAATCTAGTTTTTTTTTTTTTTTGATTGAAAACTTCAATTCGTCTTTGCTTGTAACGGTAAGTTTTGTTTAATGATGCTGTATTAATCAATCAAAAAAAAAAAAAACTAGATTTTTACTCACTCTTACCGTTTAATTTTGAGCAGGGTTAGGGCTAATGGAAATAGGATGGGGAGTGGGGGGATAGTACAAAAAACTTTACGCTTTAATAAACATACGTGTTTTCCGCGTACCTATCTGGGCATCATGTATAGTACAGATCTTGTAATCACAAAATCCAATTTTATTCATTGAGTTTGCGATTTTTCCTTAAGAGTCAGCTGTGATTTTATTTTTATGTTCTAGATTGACAATGGTTTAAAGAAATTAACCGAAACGTCTCAATAAATATGTTTTGCAGTATTTTGGCTGTATTGTTTTTGATTAAATTTAATGACAATATGACAATAAATGGAATTGAGCTGTCGCGACGCGTTTCGTCCTTGCTCAAGGGACTCTTCAAGCGACAAAGGTCAATTTTGTTTTCATTAGCCAAAACAAAAAAAATTAATTAATTGGAATCGGCCCCCCTTACCGTTTCTAGGCTATATGTCTTCCAGTGCAATATGGCTACTCCAAAACTTTTCGCCGACAACTTACCAACCACCATTACCCAGTAGGCTACTAATCGCTACTTGAAACCTTCAAAATCTACCACTAATCAATTCTACTAAATACCGTACTGTATATTTATGTAGGCTACTAAATACTGTATTTTTCTCCATTCCTAATCAATATAAGGTACCATAGTTGGTAATGATTGCTTTTAACATTGCTTCAAATTCAACCTGTCAATACTAACTGAAGGTGCAAAAGCACTGAGTGCTTAAACCACCTTTTCATTTATATTTATCAGTATTTCAATATCATACATGATCCCTGTAACAAAAGCTAAGAATGATGTACCAGTAATGATTAAAACTGCTTTTGCATAACAATTCTTCACTTAAAGCTCATGAAACTTTGAGCTAAAGTTGTTTATTATGCAAGACAAGTGATAGAATTTTAGAGCTAAATTGGTATGAAACCTAAAATGTATTTATAGCCTACTTGTGTTGTATATATTAAATTACAATTAAAAGACAGATTTGTATGCACTGTAGCTTATCAAGCATGATCATGACTTACTCCTGGCAAGACTAGTAATGATGTGAGTGTGCTTTTAATGCTACTGCTTACATGAATGCATTAATACAGCCAGCAAACTTTGGCAGTTAAAGTGGAAGTGGTGATATTTTCCAAACGTATCGGTAATGTCCATGGTTATATTCATAAATGGGATATATACTTTTGTTTTGAGCAAGCTCAGGGCTTGATGTCTGGGCTAAATGGGCTTGTACAGTGTTTATTGAAGCAACGATTTAGACCAAGTTATTATTTAAAGCTATTGTTTGACTAGTAGCATCAGGTTAACAATAAGTGCCAACCTGTTTGGTTTGTAATTTGGCACTTTGGCAGTGTCTAGAGCACCGGCCCGGATTCCTATGCAAAAAGCTGCTGCACTGGTCCGGTTTCCGACATTAAAAAGCTGCTGCGCCGGTCCGGTTTCCGACATTAAAAAGCTGCTGCACCGGTCCGGTTTCATATGCGATTTAAATACAGCACTTTGGAAAATTAGAATCAAAGTCGTGATGGTGTAGTGGTTAGAATGTCTGGCTACAGGGCCGAGGGTTGGGGTATCGAATCGTACTGGACTCGCTTTCCAAGAATAGCGTTAGAGAGCTGTAACGCTACTAATCCCTTTTTTTTTTTTTGATTCTTATTCTTAGAGCCTTTTTTTTTCTCTAAAATCTTATTTATTCTTAGAGTTAGGGTTAAAGCACTTTTTTCTATTATTAGGTCTAGGCCTTTTTGAAATAGAAGAGCTCAGAGTGTTAAGACTGGTTAAGTTGACAGCTGACTTTAATGACTACAATAGTCTTTTCATTGTTGAATAATAAATTGAATTGAATCTAGGTTTAGGCTTTTTCAAAATGAAAGCTCTGAGTGCAAAAACTGGAGGAATTGATTGCATAAAAGATACCGTAGTGGCCAAGAGGAATTGGTGATCTCCTGGGCCGTTAGTATTGAGGTTTAGGCTTTTTTCTAAGCTTTTCTATTTCAAAAAGGCCTAGACCTACGTAATAATAGGAAAGAGCCTTAGACCTAAATATTAGGGTAGTGGCCTAAATACCAGCTAACATTGCAACTCAAACAGTCTTTACGCTCTTTTATTTAAAAAAGGCCTAGACCTAATAATAGGAAAAAGTGCCCTAACCCTAACAATAAATAAGATTTTAGAGAAAAAAAAAGGCTCTAAGAATAAGAATTTTAGAGAAAAAAAAAAGGGATTCGGTGTGTAACAGCTCTCTAACGCTATTTTTGGAAAGCGAGTCCAGTACGATTTGATACCCCAACCCTCGGCACTGCACCCAGACATTCTAATCACTACGCCATCACGACTTTGACTCTAATATTCCAAAGTGCTGTATTTAAATCGCATACGAAACCGGACCGGTGCAGCAGCTTTTTAATGTCAGAAACCGGACCGGTGCAGCAGCTTTTTGCATAGGAATCCGGGCCGGTGCTCTAGACACTGCCTTGTAATTTTGTATGCAGTAAGCTAGCCTACAGTATTAGTGTTACACAATATTCTTAACCATTATATTTTGACTTGCAGTAGTATTTGCCGTGCGATGCAACTAGTTTACAAATTTTTTGCAGTAGGGTATGCAGACAGAATTGAGCGGTGCGGTGCAGTTTGTAAACAAAAATTTTGTGGACTGCACCATCTCTAGTAGCAGCTCTTTAACTCAGCCGCCACGTCAAAAAAACAAATTTTCCATGTCGGGGAGGCGGGGATCTTCGGAAAAGCATACATAAAATGCAGACTGGTCCTCACCTCGATCAAAAAACCTACCGGTATTTTTTGACTTGTTAAAAATGGGCCAAGGTCATAGTGACCAATTTTGTTTCGTCTTAAAGAACGCCAGAGAGCTTGCAAAAAATTTTTAGAAGACACGAAAGGTTAGAGTGAAGACCTTTTTTCTGTTTTGGAGAATGCCTGAATTTTTCAGAAAATTTATGAATTTTTGGAGGAAAGACCTTTTTTTGCAGATCACTTCTGTGAGACTGTGTTGTGTCTTTGGTCCTTGGCCTTGAGAGGGTCTGTCCTCTGTCTTTGGCTTGTCTTAGGCCTTGGCCTTTGATTTTTTGTGTTCTTGGCCTCAAGCCTTGTGTCCTCGACTCCACCTCTGCAGTGTGCCGTAAGTTACAGTTATGATAGCCTATACTGCTATAGGCTAGCCCCTGTTTGCCTGTGCTCAGTTAGCCGGTGCTTTCCTCTTAAAATCTTAAAAATTTGTGTACAAGGTGCTTGCTCAGTACCGGCACCACAATCAGGCTACCTTAGCATGCACGGTACCAGTAGTTTTGTAGGCATAGCGATGGTAATAATCTATAGGGCCTACTGTAAATAAACATGCTTGTTTTATGCAGCCTACTGCAGTAGCCTACTGGTATCTGTTCTTCAGGTCTATGCCTAGCCTATGTTGACATACCAGTAGACTGACTGAAGCATTGCGTTGAGCTAACTTGTGGCTTCAGACTTACCGTAACTTCATTCCAGGTTAACCAAGTAAAATCTGAAAATAAAAGAGAGTGATAGTAGGCTACTCTGTACTTCACTAAAATTTTTTTGTTTAAAAAAAAGGCAGTGGCAGCTGTTGCGTTATGTATATAACACTTCACTTGTAGGATAATATTACGTTTCGGTAATTTTTAACATTTCAACGGTGAGATATTTTTATGTGAATTTCGCCACTTAGCTCTTGCCATGTTTATTTATTGAAATGTGAAGACTGCAAGTGCAAGTGGGTGTTGCATTGTAGAAGCTGCAACGGTAATAATACTTTTTGTTAGGATGCATTAGGACCGTAGAACGCATAAGGACCCGTCATGATTAACAAACCGATACTTTTTTTTTCAGACGCTGCAATTTTTCAGGATGAAGGTGTTTTAGAATGAATTTATTAAGAATTTTGGTTGCATTTGATTTGTTGGCAGGTTTAGATGATTGGTCATCTATCTTCAAACTTTGCATCCCTTTAAATTGATGATTTTAATGAAACAAACCATATTTCGAATGATTTTAATAGCGTCCTAAAAAAAGTTTGAAATCTTCTACAAGCTAAATACGGCACTTTTGCGCTTTTAATCAATGCGATTTCCTGGTAGTATATTGGTAAGGGCGTGCGTCTGCTGAATCTTGCGTTTGGATTCGATTCGTCCTAAACGTGGTGGCATGTCTCAGGATGAAAAGGTTTTCCGGTGCGTTGTTTTTTTTCTTTCCTTCAGAACCTTACGTTTGGGTTCAGATCGTGATGCCACCCTGAGAGATAGCAAATCCAAGTGCATAAAGAAAGATTTTGATTGTCTTTAAAAGTTATTTTAGGATGCAAGTGTTTTAGTATATGTCTACCTGTATTGCATTTATTGCCGCATGAATTCGCTTCTAATTTTTTACTAGATTTGAGTCAGTTTTTGGTAGCATCCTAAAAAAAGTATCGGTTTGTTATGACGGCTCCTAAAATATTAATTTAATAATTACCCTTGCAGCTTCTACCTTCTACAATGCAACTCGTTCTTGCACTTGCAGTCTTGTCGCTTTAATAAACATCGCAAGAGCCAAGTGGCGAAATTTACGTAAAAATATCTCATCGATGAAATGTTACAAATTGTGAAATATTATCCTACGAGTGAAGTGTAACGTAACAGCAGCCGTTGCCAAAAAAATAAAATAAAATGAGAAATAGGCCTACTGCATTCTTTTCATTTTTCAGTTACTTTTTAAGGGTTAGGTAAGAATAAAATCTGAAACAATAAGCCTATTTTTGAATTTAACTGTATAAACAAGTTGAACTAGCTCTGAGCTTATTCAAAATTAAATACGATGGATACTGACTTATATGATGAATTCGGAAATTACACTGGACCTGATCTTGAGAGTGATGAAGAGGAGGAAGATGAAAATGAATCGATCCCATCTCCAGCTGAGCAGGAAATGGATGATGAAGCTGATGAAGGTAAAATTGTTTCTTAAATGATGGTCTGACTGTCTGATAGTAGCAGCTTTTTAGTTTCAGAAAGTAGTTATATTGTCTGTATAGGCTAAATATACAGGGTGGGCCAGAAGTTAGGGGGCAGTGATACACAAGCACTGATTGTATCACTGCCCCCTAACTTCTTGCCCACCCTGTAGATTGTATTTCCTCTCTGTTTGGGTTGAGGTTAGAGTTGGGGTTGGGGTAAAGGTTTGGGTTAAGTTTAGGGTTTGGTCTATTTTGGCCCTGGAAGTAAAATAGCATTTAGGACTATTTGCCTCCAATGGCAAAATAACATGGGGCTATTTTGCCTCTAGAGTCAAAATAGCCACTGCCTTAGTTTTAATCAGGGCTGCAGAATTTTTCTGAAAAAAAATTTTTTTTTGAAATGGAGTAAAACTGTTCAAGTTCATAAAAAAAAGCATTTGAAGATGAAAAAAATTTTCAAAAAGAAATGTTTTTTGTTTATCATGTTGTGTAAATTCAGATTGTCATTTATGTGGTTGTGCTGTGGCGACCTAGAAAAACAGCACGTATGTATCATGTATGCAAAAAAGGAGCGATTAAGTCGAAAAGTTGACTTACCACTACCAGCAGTTCTTGTCAATGTGAACTCAAAGTTGAAAAACTTGATGCTTTTACTAAACTTGAACTTTAAAAAATTAAATTACAGAACTCAGACTTGCTAAAATACGCTGAACTTGAAGTCGAATAAAATAGATTGAGTTTGCAGCCGTGGTTTTAATGCTCACTCTTTGCACTTTTCCGAGTTTTTTTTTTCAGTGAGTTCATAAAGTTTTGAAACACTAGAGGCATTCTGAAGACAGACACTAAAATGTTGCCATTAATGACTGGATGAAGAATGTTTTTCTTGGGAGTTGAAAAATGTTGTATGAGATATAGCACTAATTTGCTCATTAATTATTGATTTAAACAAGAACCTGGTTTAAGTTTTTAAGTATTAAATATTCCACAACTTTTGTGTTGTGTACTGGTGTGGAATGTCTCGCTTATAATTGTTTGATTACCCAGATGTTGAAATTAACTTTTTTCAACAACTTGCCCAATGGGCAAATGATATCAAATGTCTACTTGCTCGAAGAATTTTCAACTTGCCCAAAAAATAATAAAAAAGTTTTTAAAAATAGGTATAATAAGTTTTAAAGTTGTTTAGCTTTAGAAAAAAATTTGTAAAATGTACTTCTTGGCAAAAAAAAACAAAAAACAAACACTGCATTTGCATACTGTAATCCATGTATTTGTGCATGATTTCATGTTAATGTGACATTGGCTAATAATCAACTTTTTCCAATCATTCATTATGCAAAAATTGAATTTTTAATGGTACTTATTTCAATCATTACATCAAAAATGATATCGATTAATGTTGCGGTTTTGTTGCAAACACATTTTCAATCATGAATATTTTGGGAAACTACTCCAGCTAGAAAGCCAAAATTGTTTGCTAAAGTTATGTAACAAAAACAATGCAAAATTTAGGAAGCCATCTTCATGCAGTGCAGGGTAGTATTGGTACTATACTGGTTTATGAAAACTTATTTTTGAATTTTTATGGTCTGAGATGTTTAAAGTGTTTCTTTTGGTGAAAAAACACTACACATAAAATATTTTTCAAAAATTTTGCTATTTGGGGTAACTCAACCCCCATACATTTTTCGAGTTGGGCCAAATAACCCCTACAGCCATAAAATAACTCAAAAACTACACATGCTAGAGATTTGATTCAGGTGTCAAAAGATGCAGAATGTCTGGTTTCCTGTTCAACTTAAATACGTGATATATACCAATCTGGTCTGGTCTAGATTTTATCAGGGCTCCCAGAGTTCCGGTTTTTCTGGTATTTCCGGTATTTTGAACTTCAAATCGGCACCTACCGATATTATTCCAAAAATGCACTTTTTTTTTAAAGTACCTACCCCCCCCCCCCCCCTAAGCACCATCTGTCGGAATTTGTTTACATTAGATATATGACGTTTCGCTTTTATTCGCACGTTTTTGTACGAATTTTGTCACTTATTTCACAACCGATCCGTTGTTAGGCAAAGCTAAACGCGAAACTTTCTATAGCAAGTTGTTCTTATTGCATCACAAGACAAGACAATGGATAATATTTTGTGTATTGCTTTCTGGTGAAATTATAATTGCAAGTGCTTTTTGACGTAATAACAAAAAACTAACGGCTGAAAGTTTGATGTTTTCTTTTGTCAAATGACCGCATTCAGTTTGCACACTGCGCAGGTGCGTAGTGCTTTTCGCGCCTCAAATCGACAGACTTGACTTTGATCACTAAGTACGACACTGTGAATCTGTTTTTTGGACGGAAGGCTTTATTTCACTGGAAATACTGGAAATTTTATCTAGTTTTTAATTAATTCTGACTCATATCTAACCCAAAATCAAATGCTTACTCTAAAACTATTCCCAAATCGTTCCCTAACCCAAACCCCAACCTAAACACTAATCTTAATCCCTAAAAAAGCAAATGAAAAAAGCGCGGATGAATATTTCTCATTTTTGTTTTATTCTCTTTAAGTTGAAAATTTTCGGTGAAATAGTCACTACCTTTTTGGACAGTGTAGGTAAGAGAAAAAAAAAAAAAAAGAGTAAATTTCAGTTGTTGCTAGCGTTTTGCCACGTGCAAACTTTAGCAATGATTGATGCTTCGATGAGCGATGAAGGAGTTTAACACGCTATGAACTGGTACCAGAATTTTTTATCAGCAGTTGCGATTAGAAATAGATCGCAGAGAAATCACTCTCACAGTTCTGTTTTCATAGAACTTTTATCGCCAGTGAAGAAAAATTAGGCAATATTTTTTGGATGTCGTTAGGTAAGCTAATAACGGCACAGCTTTTGGTTTGACTAGTTTTGGTCAGCATTGGTAGTATTTGGCGCTAAGATAAAAAATTATTTTACTGCGGAATAAAACTGCGGCTATATGTTGAGTTTTGGTGCTTTATGCTGCAGCTGAGTTTTGATGCCATCCCCTAGTTAAACGGGAGTATCTTTGTCTTTATCATGTGATCAGAGCTGCCTTTACGATCTTTCATGGTCCGCGAGCGGAAAGCTCTTTCAGCCTCATGCAAACGGTGCTCTCTTTTTCGAAACCCTGCACCCAAATTTCTACATTCAGTGCAATTCAAACAGTAAAGTACCATTTGTTGAATAACAACAAGCGTTCGATTGAATTATTTGGGTGGAAAGTAGGATTGTACAAAGTAGAATTTCGAATCCTTGAGATTCGAATCTCCGGAGAAACGAATCTCAAAAAGCATTTTTTATCGGGTAATTGGATTCGAAAAAAAATTTTTAAAGGGCTGCCAAACCGCAAAGAGTGGTGCGTATTACGCAATTTTAAGCAACCTAATTGTTTAGTCGCATTTCATTGATAGTGCATTGCACTCAAACAAGCGGGCACGCACTCAAGTGGCAGTTGTGTAACTTAGTCAGGATTGTGTTTTTTTAATTTTTGCAATAAAACTGTATTGTCACAGTTTGCCATGAGTTATTCTAGAATAGGATTCGAAATTCTAGATTCGAAATTTCTATTCTAGAATTATTCTAGAATACTGCATTATTCTACTTTGTACAACCCTAGTGGAAAGATATGAGCGCTTCTATTGATAAAATGATGTGTGTCGATATTCCGCGCTTCCCACAACCGCTACCAGCATTCTCTGTCTAAGGCCAGAAGAATGCGCCCTTTACAAACTGTTTTATCTGCGGCACAGTATGATATGGCCGTGAAGAGGAAGAAGTCAATGTTCGTTGAGAAGGAGATCAGGCGAAAACAAAAATTGGCCATGCGTGACCTCCTCGAATGTTGAAGGAAAAGAAAGAAATAAAATTAAAGAAAGTCAGCTTCCATCGATTTTCTTCATGAGCTTTTCCGGAAGGATCACGAGGGCAGCACTTCAAGATTGAGTCGCCGTGCCTCACGGTCCTCTACCACTTTTTCCTCGCTTGCATAAGCTTCTTAAGCTATTCCATACCAGGTCCTGTCTGTGTTATATATAGCTATGTACCGGTTGTACCCAGGGCCTGTGAGAGAGGGGTTCAGGGGGTACATTGTACCCGGACCGGGCCTAGGGGGGCCCGGAAGAGTTAGGTTTCCACATTAAGTTTTGGTATCGCACCAAAACACCGTAATCAAACTTGCCTTCAGCAAAAATATCAGTCAGCCTATTTGCCTTTAGGGCATCCAGTAGTGGTTGATTTAATTAAAAAAGAGGAAAATGTATGAAAAGCCATACACTTGCGCCGAAATTAACGTTTTGTTACATTTCTCTGACTTGAGAGCCCTAATTCTACGGTACAACAATGCACGAGGGCCCACATTTCCAGGGATCCAAAAGCATTTCAACCTCAGAGAACGGAGGCAAAGCTGACGATATACTACTGTACTATCATTAGGTAACTCACTCTATCTGTATGAGTTTAATAGGTATTTGAGTTTGTAAAGTCTATGATTGCAGATGACTTTTTAAAACTTTTATCAGTAAAATATTTGGATTTGCAGTAGTAAAGTCATTATATTGTATCATATCGTGTCGATGTCATCATCCCCCACTTCACATACTTTCTTTCATGTATATCACGTTTTCTGCTTGTCAATTCAAGCAAATTTGGTGCTGGGATTGATCAAATGCTGTATTTTACCCTCAAAAAACATAAAAAGTGCTAAAGCTTTTGGGGCTCTGCCCCGGACCCCGTTGAGTGAGCTCACAGCGCTCCTCCAGACCCCCTAGCTGGATTTAAACCAATTTTATGTTTAGTTGTGTTTTTCATAGGTCCTAACTGTATGCGAATATCGTTATCCTCTCACTTTTAAATGAAAATCTACACCCATCGGACAAAAAATGATTTAACGGCATGAGCCCCCGATGAGGCTTAGGGGGCCATGTATCGACCTTCGTACCCCCTGGAAACTTTTCTCTTTGAGGCCTTGGTTGTATCGCTCTATAACCTTCCATAATATTAGTTGTAGCTTCATTGTTTTCCTACTTGTGCTTCTTAGCTATTTCTTTTTACGATGTTGTGTTGGGTCATGACGTGGTATCTGCTCTGCGAGTCGTATTACTAATTTTTTCCGAAACGACCGCTGCTTCTATTTTCGTGCTAGCCGTGAACTCAAATACTTAGTGATTTGTTTTTATCTTATTCGTCATTAAACAGAGCAGTATTTGCTTACGAGTGTGACTCTTTGCAAGGTTACTGTAACTAAGCTGTAAAGTTTGGGTTGTTCTACAGTAGTATCACTTACATATCCACTTACCGTGTTATAAAACTTTTTAGTTTGGGCGTTATTAGCTTACGGCACTACCGGATGCTGCATTTTACCATGTAAAACTAAAAACGCCCAAGTCTTTAATGGGGAGCTTGCAATACTCCCCAGACCCTTTAGCTTAATCATACAATTATTTTTGTCGTTAATAGTATTTTACTGCTAATTGCTACTGTTTTTACTGTAAATGTGGAATTACATACCTTACGCTGATTCTCAGAATCGGCCTAGTGTAATTCTGCCGTAAGACTTCTAAAAGAGTATCCCAAAGTGAAGTATTTTGAACGTTAATCTTCTGGGGGCGGAGCCCCCAGACCCCTTCCTCAGCCCTCTCGTTTCCGATTTTGGACTACTTACCTTTTCCGGTTTTTTCATCATTTTTGGCTGGGAGCCCTGTTTTATGTAAAGTTAGAAAAACACAATTTTAGCTAAATGTGATACAATGTCGGTTCTACTGGTAAAGCTGCAATTGAGCTTATTGTAATTACTTCCCAATGTGTTGCACCTGGAAGTGGCTACAAAGTTCATTTCTATGTGAAAATAATTGGTTGTGGTGATATGAACCTCAGTTTAAGACCACCAGCTGCTATTAGAGCAGGCTTTGGAAAAACTCTGACAACAAAAGTGAAGCTTTCGATAGAAATTTGCATAAACTTGTATTAATCATTTTATCTTTATCGAATAATCAACAAGAAAATATCTAAAGCTGCATTAAAAAAAATGGCAGGTCAGTTGTTGGGTTGGTACTATTTGATGATGAATTGCACAATGAAACCAAGGACAAAATGGTTTTGACTATCAAAGAAAAAGAAAGAAAAGATACTGTAAAACGTGCATAGACAGACTTGGCACGCATTCACCAGATGACATTAGTGCAACGTTTCTCAACCTGGGGGTCGCGAAGGTGTTTTCAGGGGGGTCGTAAGGTTATTTATGAAATACTGGTATTTCTTTAGTCGCAAAGAATTCTGAAATTTTCAAAATCTTTGCAGCGATTGCTTTTCAATTATATCATAGCAAGTTGTCAACTAGTTGTAGGCCTACTATTGCAAGTATTACAATACCGTGTGCAGCTTAGTTGGAAAGCCAAATTTGCTAAGTGGTACAATGAAGTATCGCCATGTTTGAAAATTTGTCCAGTGCTATTAAAGAAGATGAAGAACTCGATGAACATTTGAAAACATTGAATACACAGCATCTTCAACCTCTAAAAACTGTGTTAAAACAATATTTTCTTGAGCTTAAAGAACAAGAAGCTGTATTCGTATGAAATCTGTTCTTAACTGCTTTGAATGTTAGTGATATTCCCGATGAATTACTAGACCAATTTTATGATCATCAAAATCATTCATCCGCACGTGATGTTTTTTAGAAAATGACACTCTCTCAGTCAGTAGCAGAGCCAGGGGGGCGGCAGGGCTACAGCTCCCCTCCATTGGCATGTTGACCAAAATGCAGAATAAGACATATACCATGCTTTTAGCTCTTTTGAGACTGTTTTATGCACTGGAATGGATTAAAGTAGTGATTTAAAACATCTTTTGAAACTTATATTCAGGGGCGGAGGGGGCTAATTTGTCAAAAATAAAACTCACAAATATATGAAAACTTTGAAAAATGACCAAAAATAAGCAATCAAATTTGATCGCTAGTGTAAAAATGCTAAACATAGGTGTCATCAACAAATATACCATTAACATAGTTAGGAATAGGGGGAGGGCTATTCAGTATTAGTTAATTACCAATCGTTCTTCTCAAATCTCTTTTCATTAGCCCCCTCCCCCCAGTTATTTTTCTGTATAAGCTGTGGACGAAACGATTACTCGATGAGAATTTTCTTGAACCATACGATTTTATAATTTACCAGCATCTAAATATGAGAATTAAAATTTGGCCATTAGCCACCTCCCAAATAGCCCATTTATGCAACCAGTGTAATCATGTTTCCACTGCCAATTTCAATGCCATGTTTTAAAAGCATTATTTTTTTATCAATATGTCCTAAAATTAAGTTATTTTTTCAAAAAAATGCAAAAATTTTGAGCGGGCCAGACCCCCATGCCTCCCATGGCAGGGCCCCTAGACCCCCTTTCTCCAGCAGCTGGGGGCTTCACCCCCAGACCCCCAAAACAGCCCCCAATGTGAATTAATGGCTACACCCCTGCTCTCAGTTCTAGTGTGCTATGCGCGAATCCTACCCACAAGTATCCAAACTGCCTTTTCAAATATTACTTACACTTGCAACAACATACCTCTGCAAGATCGGCTTTTCAGCTCTTGTACATATCAAAAACCAAAGCACGAAATCAAAGGAAAGTTAAAGATGATATAAGATTGGCTTTATCGAGCACTAAACCACAAATCCCTAAATTGACTTTGTGGTTGCACAGTCTACCGTCGCACTAACAGATGTAAAATTGATCAATTATTTGAGATTAAATATCTTTGAAGTGTTTTTTGTTGTAATTTCTATTTGCGTAAAAAGTAGAACAGGAAGGGGTTCGCTGGCTGTATGGATCTCTTAAAAGGGGTCATGAACCGCAAAAGGTTGAGAAACACTGCATTAGTGGATTTAACATGCAAAAACTCTATGGCTCTTTTCAAAAACATGCATCTTCTTCCTGATGATTTTCTTGAATTTCCAGCAGATCAGGGAAGCATCAATCCAGCTTTAATGATGCAAAAAGCTTCATCAGTTCAATGGCCATTACCAATGATCATGCTGAACGTGGCATTGCTCTGATAGAAAGTTTTTCAGGCCAATTTACAAAGGACGAAAAACAATTCCAATTCGCCTTACAAGTTGTTGCTGATCACCAGAGGTGTGAAAAGTAGTCAGAAACGATAGTCAAGTAAAAGTGTTGTTACTGACGATCAAATGGAGTGCAAGTAGAGTAGAAAGTACTAAACCATTTAACTAAGCAAGTAAAAATACAAATTAAACAGGTTTTTAAGCTACTCAAGTAGCCAAGTAGAAATCTATAGCCTAGCCTACAAACTAAGAAACTTTCAACCTCGTAATTAAATATCACGTCACTAGCACCAAGCATCACAGCCACCCTTATGGTGAGTTTACTTTGTTACACAGTAGTCAGTAATCAAACTAATATTCCTGTGGTGCAGTAATCTCTAGTGCCATATGCAAATCTCGTCTCTTTGCCAACCACAGCTTAACATGAAGAAGCGCGGACTTGGACCTGTCTGTACTAGTTGAGCTCGCGCTTATTCACAATTTTCACCATGGTTTGTACATTTTGCTCGACGTTGCAAAAAAAAAAATTAGTTATTTCTTGCCAAGCCTACAAACTACTTTTAATATAAAATGTACGTAAGTAGCATCATATTACGTCAATGTTAATCAAGTGAACGTAGAAATTATTTAAAAATATAATTACTTAAAAAGTGCTCATTACCGACAAATTCTACTTGAGTAGGCTACTTAAGTAGAGTTACTTTTGTTACTTTACACCTCTGCTGACCACTGCAAAAAGTTTTCTGAATTTTCAAAACAGACCTAGCTCAACAATTTTGAACCCGGCCAATAGGCAGCATAGCATTTAGGAGTATTTTGCTCATGAACAAGAAGAATCTAGATCTATGAACACTGAACAACTCTTGAAGGACTGTAGTGTGATACTGTGATTTGCGTTAAAAAAATGATTCCAACCACAATGACAATATCAGATCATGAATTGCTTTCGGCTTTTATTGTAATGCAAGGCTGCTAAACTGCTAACTCAAACCCATATATCACAATAATATTTGTTCATTTTCACGCAGAAGATGAACTTTATAGCAAATTATTAGGTGTTGCATATTGGCACATTATGACGACTAAAACAATTACAGGTTTATCGGTAACATTAACATTACAATTATGAGCTGTATTTTGCGAAAAATGTGTTTTTCTGACTTGACATAAAATCTAGACCAGATGGGTCCATATCATGTATTTAAGTTGAATAGGAAACCAGACATTCTGCATCTTTTGACACCTAAATCAAGTCTTTAGCACATGTAGTTATCGAGTTATGGCTGTAGGGGTTATTTGGCCCAACTCGAAAAATGTATGGGGGTTGAGCTACCCCCAAATAGCAAAATTTTTGAAAAATATTTTACGTGTAGTGTTTTTTTACCAAAAGGAACACTTTAAACATCTCAGACCATAAAAATTCAAAAAAAGTTTTTACAGACCAGTCTGATTGGTACTTGTGATATATATCTGAAACAGTGGTTAACTAAGCAAGGGTTGGAAAATTTGTCTTTGAAAAATAAGATGCAGCAATTTGTGACAAAAAGTTGCTAAATGTATCTCAGTATCCAAAAGTCTGCCTGCGAACGATCAAACAAAGTGTTAATTGTGGTGATTAAAATAAAGCATTAAAACAAATGCTCATTAAAATAGAGCAAGCAAGCAATAAACTTTTTACAAGGCCTTTTTATGACTTTGCATTTTGTAGTTGAACTAAAAAAGAGAGATAAAGAAGAGTGATAGGCAACTAAGAAGATCTGGAGCTGGGAGCTATCCTGCAGTGATGTTGCTCCAGCTCCACCTGAATTTAACAGTGAGCTCCAGCTCTCGCAAAAATGGACTGCACCTGAGCTCTGGCTCCAACACCCTTGATTTTATCCATCAAAAAATGTACTTTTTTTGTCATTAAAAAGTTTTGAAACTGGTGCTAGCCTCCCATTCAATTGTTTTGTTGTTTTTTTATGCACAAAAAGTTATGCAGCAACACAGGAACAAATAAAAAAAATCTTGCCTTCCAACTAGGGTTTCAACCAAAAACTTAAATTTTTGTGTTTAAAATATTTATTTGGTAAGGAGAGGCATGTAAAAAAATAAAATTGTGCATCACGGATGGATAAAATTTGCTTTCACTTACTGGTGGGGAATTTTTATGATAGACTATCTTGGAAAAATACTTATCTTAAAGCACTTTGGGAAAACGTTTGCATGTTTTATGCTCATTTAAAAGAATTAAGTTGGTACCGGTAACTGAAATACACTGGAAAGAATTTTAAATAGTTCGAATATGTCTTTCAATAAAGTCGATTTCATTTTACTTTCGCAATAAGCTTTTCGGACGGAACTCTTCAGTTGCGATCTCTGTCTGGTTTGGTATGTGGTGAGCAGGATCTTTTAAAGACCAAATGCAGTAAGGAGAAATGCATTTTAAGGAGATTGCACAATAGTAAGGAGAAAAGCAATCTACCCCATGACAGCAGGTAATTTTAAATAGCTGCAACCTTCCGGCCCCCATTTCGGACTGATAGTGGTCAAGTTCAAAAGCTTGGATATTAGCTATAAAACATGATTTTTGCCTGGAAATGCATGTGATACAGTAGGTTGTAGAAAAAAAGCAAGCCTTATTTCATGAGAAACTCTAATCTTTTTTTTCTATCCCCAACTCTAATCTTAACTCTAATTCTCACTCTAAACCTAACTCAAACTATGAAAGCTGGAAAAGTCAAGGAATTCTTGAAAACATTACTGAAATAAGTCAGATGAATGTATTTTTCATTCCTTTTTGTTTTTTTAACTTCGTACTTATCTGCAAAATTATTTTGAACACAATGAGAGTTAGTAAATGATATTGCTGAACATGGAGTGGCTCTGAGAAGTGAATGCAATGAACTTCACACCTATGGCAAGAACGATGTCAGTTTTTGCTCCAAGCTGTGAAGAGTTTTTGAGTACCAGTACCAGATATTGAGGACCATAAGGCACATGAACCTAAAACTTGTTTGTGGTTCGCCTTATGTATCATATGGATCAGATTATATTCTCTTTCTCATCAAAATTTGATTTAGAGCTTCACAAGAGTTTAGAGATAAATTAGTTTTATTGCATTTAACGTGCCTTATGTAAGAAAATAAAAGCAATAAAGTGGTTTATTGATACTGCATCTTATACTGCAAAAAATTGGGTCCACAACAACTGATCGTAACAAACTGATTGCAAACAAACTGACCCCAAACAAACTGGCCGCGAACAACACCGATTGGCAGAGAAGGGCAATCCTAAATATATTTTTACTATCACCAGAGCCATCTTGCCCAAACCCTCACTTTGAGACGAAATCACTGCGACGAAATGAATGACAAAATCACTGTAACGAAACCGTTGGTTTGCGGTCAGTTTGTTTGCGGTCAGTTTGTCGCGGTCAGTTGGCTTGGCTCGAAAAAATTTGGTAGACTCAATATCCAAATTGGCACAAGTTTAGAGTGATGCATCATTCACAAATTGGTTTTTGTGTGCATTTTGCATTTGTTTGTAACCAAATATGACTTGGTACATGCAAAAAGTATTGTTGCTGGTAGCACCCTCTAAAAATATCTTAATTGATATAAAATTTTCACAGGTTTATTTTTTCACATATAGGAACCAAAATAAAGAATGCCCCATGTCACTTTTTAAATTTTATTTATTTATTTTTTCAAGCTTTTTCAGTCATCTTATTGGTAACTCTAAGATGCCAAGGATAATCGAATATAATATTATTTCACGTGGTAGTATTGTTACAGAACCCCTCCTTAACACTGCTGTGCTGAATGTAGGTGCTCCAGCGGAACTCTGGAGCCTTCACCCTGTCTGTGCAGCCAAACCACTATTAGAATTCTCCAAACTTAAACTTTATGGTCGAGTTAGAAATAAAATAAATAATATGAAACAGTACAAAACTGCATAAAATAATTAAAATTTTATTAGTTTTAGTTAGGGGGAAGATTGAACGTCATCGATTGAGTAAGATTTTCATGACTTGATGGGCCACAAACTGTGATGTTTTTTTTTCACCTCAGCATGGGGTGACAAAAACCAATCAATGATTTCTTTATGTTTGGCATTTGCAACCTCGCAATGGGGTCACAAATACTACAAACGTTGAGAAAATACCTTGGTTAAGGATAATTGGTCTTGAGGCAAGGTATATCTGTTGTAATAACCAACTAAACTTTCTGCTGATATAAATAAATATCATCCACACGATATTGTACTCAATTTTTTTAATACCGTACAAACAACAAAATACGAATAGTAATCACGCGAGACGCTACTACCAGTACATTGTGATGAAAATAACGAGTAGAACAAAAAAACACAAATTGTTGAGACACTAATACATTTCGGTCATTGTTCTGATCCATGTTGTTTGTATCACTATCAGAAGAATCCGATAGATACTCAGCTTCTTTTGCGTGCTGTTTGTTTTCCCTTGCCCTCTATGGCCTGATGTGAATTGCTCGTCATTTTTGAGTCGTCCAACTCTTTTACCAGGAACAATGTCTAGCTTCTTACGTCTTTCCTTGCTGTTTGGTTTTTATTACCATCAAATACGCTGGAAAAACCTCTGATACCGAAGAACTGCTTTCATCTGGGTTAGAGTTGAGTTTAGATGAGGATCGCTAAACTGAAAAGAATATCGCAAAAATGATTAAAAAATATCTTGTAAATATGAATTTGTTGGTGTTTTTTTGACCCGTATTTGTTCATACGGTCCAGGGTGACAATATCCACCCCAAAAATAACCCCTAAAGAGGCTCATTAAAAATATGTAGAGTTTACCTCAATCTCGTTATAACTTAAGCTACAATTTGCCACAGAACTAAATGTGCTATTAAAACCATTATTTGAAATACGTACGGAAGTTTCCAAGCTTTAAATTTCTTGAAAGTTTTTCAAATTCGAGTCAGTTGGTTTTGATCATTGTAGTCAAATTCAAACAAATGCTAAAATGCTATTCTATTCGTTAAGTAATTTAGAAGATGTATATTTAAAGTTGAAATTTAAAAAACACACTCTTGCAGAGAGAATAATGCTTATTTTAAACTTGAAAAGTCAAGAAAAAAAATTTTTGACGAGTGGTATTAGTCACGCCGTTTGTATTTTTCACCCTATTTTACTGTGTTTAAAACGTTTGCAGCTAATGGCTGTAGGAAATACTGTGACGTGAGCAAAACTAAGGTAACTAAAGAGAAGAAGCGGCCGAGTTCGAAACTTAAGACGGGCAAACAAAAAAAAATCAATCGGTGCTGTAACAAGTATTTAGTTCTTTTCTCAGTTGTCGTACTTTTTTCAAAAACAAGTCAAACAGTAATTTAATCACTGCATGAGTTACACCACATGTCTGTCATGATAGCCTACCCACAAAATGTACCAGCCTACTACACGAGTACCGCTGCTCTATAAAAGAATATCACCTTTCGTCAGCTAGGTGGGCCTATCAATTCTCAAATGACTGTTGTGCTGCAATTGAGTGGTTTGCAACAATGATTGGAGTCACGGAAACCAGTTCTTTTTTTGCTTTCTAATTCTTATTTACCGGTACCTTTCTTTTTCTCGGTTTCTCTTACAGTAACTTGCTGTTTTTTAGACTCACGAAATTTACGTTTTTGTTTTAGGTTTTCTTAGTTACTTTTTTGTTGGATCTAATTTTTTTTTTTCTTTTAAGGCTATTTTGAGAATAAATTGCAACACTGCCAACAGAATGACAAGTAAATTGTAAAAATAGTATGGTTAGCTTTTAGCTCAGCTTAGTAGCCCAAGAATACTTAATTTTTCTTGCTTTTTAGATGATGACCACGTGAGGGGAATGGAGGTTGTTCTGCATGAAGATAAGAAATATTACCCAACTCACGAGGAGGTTTATGGGCCTGAAGTAGAAACGATTGTGGAGGAAGAAGATGCCCAGCCTCTCACTGAACCCATTATTGCCCCAATCAAGCAAAGAAAGTTTGCTCTTATTGAGCAAAAACTCCCTGACACAGCTTATGACATGGAGTACCTAGCAGATATGATGGACAGCCCGGAATTGATTAGAAATGTTGTTCTAGCTGGCCATTTACATCACGGAAAGACGAATTTTGTGGATTGTTTAATGGAACAAACGCACTCCGATATTGTGAAAACAGAAGAAAGTGACTTGAGATACACAGATACTCTGCTTGTGGAGCAACAGCGCGGCTTGAGCATCAAGGCACAGCCTGTCTCACTTATTCTGTCAGATACCAAAGGCAAGAGCTACCTGCTCAACGTTATGGATACACCTGGACATGTCAACTTTTCAGATGAGGTCACAGCAGCGATGAGGCTCAGCGATGGCATGGTCCTGTTTATTGACGCCTCAGAGGGAATTTTGCTGAACACTGAGCAACTACTAAAGCACGCTTTACAAGAACGGCTTAGTATCACTATCTGCATCAATAAAATTGACCGCCTTATTTTGGAGCTTAAACTGCCTCCATTGGACGCTTATTATAAGCTGAAGCATATCATAGACGAAGTAAACGGATTGTTGAGCACATATAGCGACTCGGAAAAAATACCACTGGTGTCACCATTACTTGGCAACGTTTGCTTTGCCAGCTCACAATACGCGTTTTGCTTCACCCTGACCTCCTTTGCCCAACTCTATGTCAAGCAGTTCGGTGATGAATTGGATCCGCGTGCATTCGCGCGTCGCTTGTGGGGCGATATTTACTTCAACCAAAAAACAAGAAAATTCAATAAGAAGCCGCCACACACAAACGCACAACGAAGCTTTGTCGAATTCGTGCTTGAGCCTTTGTATAAAATATTTGCACAAGTTGTAGGTGACGTGGATTCGACGCTTCCGAAAGTTTTGGACGAACTTGGAGTCTTTTTATCGAAAGAAGAATTGAAGATGAACATTCGACCGCTGCTTAGACTCGTTTGCTCTCGATTCTTGGGCGATTTCTCGGGGTTCGTTAGCATGTGTGTTGAGCACATTCCGTCCGCTAAGCATGGCGCCAAAGCAAAAGTGTCCCACACATACACAGGACCATTAGACGACTCAGAACTCGCAACTGCTATGCTCGCTTGCGACCCTGATGGCCCTCTAATGGTCCACACTTGCAAAATGTACTCGACAGAAGATGGCGTCAGTTTCCGAGTGTTTGGTCGCGTTATCAGCGGGACAGTGCACGCAGGGGATGCGGTTAAGGTCCTGGGTGAAAACTACACGCTTGAAGACGAGGAGGATTCGCGCGTTTTGACAATGGGACGACTCTGGATCTCAGAAGCGAGATACACAGTCGAGGTGAACCGAGTCCCGGCTGGAAACTGGGTGCTGATGGAAGGCATCGACGAGCCTATCGTAAAGACGAGCACGATCTCACAAGCGAGAGGCAACGAGGAAGCCCACATTTTCAGGTAGGATTTACTTCAACAGTTTTCCCTGTTGGCTTAAGGCTAGCATGAAAAAGTGTTCTTTTTGAAAAGGTGAACCTGCCTGCTAAAATTATTCTTTTAGCAAGGCCGTTTAAAGCGTTTAATTTAGTATTTTTGCATAAAACTTGTTACTCGTTGAAGTCTTTAGCGCGGTTTTAGACATGGTCTAAAATCGTAAGCGTATGCGTTATCCTTTTACACGTATTTTAAAAAGATGTTCGATATCAGGCTATTGATTGGCATAGAGCTTCCCCCAGTCCGCTTGTTATTGGCGACTTTGAACGCTCAATTTGTGTATTATATGCAAGCTATTCTAATTAGCAGGGTGGAATGGGACAGCCTGCTGCTGGGGGACGCTCATTTTATGCTAGCTGTTTTAATCAATAGGTTGTCGATGCACTAATGCCGTTTTATTGTTCCAGGTCAACGAGCGAAAAATAAGTTAAAATTAATGACGAATACGCTCGTACGCTTACTTACGATTCTTTGTTAAGTTAAATCCAATTTTTGTTACTTTCTACTTGCTGAGCTCCGAAGCTGCTCGAATAAAAGTTTTTTGAGAGGCGGCATCGTTCGATAGTCGTGCTTTTGTGTTCTGCTACTAGTCATTTGTTCTACAAAAGAATTAATTTTTTTGCGTCTTTTTCAGACCTCTTAAATTTAGCACCAGTTCGGTTGTGAAAATAGCTGTCGAGCCTGTCAACCCCTCAGAACTGCCCAAAATGTTGGATGGTTTGCGAAAAGTCAACAAGAGCTACCCTCTGCTAACCACCAAAGTCGAGGAGTCGGGAGAGCACGTTGTTCTGGGGACGGGAGAGCTGTACTTGGACTGTGTGATGCACGACCTGAGACGGATGTACGCCGAAATCGACATCAAAGTCGCCGATCCAGTGGTCGCATTTTGCGAGACGGTTGTTGAAACTTCGTCGCTTAAATGTTTTGCTGAGACACCGAACCGAAAGAACAAGCTGACGATGATTGCTGAGCCGTTGGAAAAAGGCTTAGCGGAGGACATTGAGGGCGAAGTGGTTCAAATTGGCTGGAACCGTAAGAGACTTGGCGAGTTTTTCCAAACCAAATACGACTGGGATTTGCTAGCTGCTCGTTCAATATGGGCGTTTGGGCCTGATAACTCGGGCCCCAACATTCTTGTTGACGATACTCTGCCTTCTGAAGTCGACAAGGGGCTTCTGGGGTCGGTTAAGGACAGCATTGTCCAGGGTTTCCAGTGGGGTACAAGGGAGGGACCGCTGTGTGACGAGCCTATACGAAATGTTAAGTTTAAAATTCTTGATGCTGTGATCGCAAGCGAGCCCTTGAACAGAGGCGGAGGTCAGATTATTCCTACTGCGCGAAGAGTCGCCTACTCCGCTTTTCTTATGGCTACTCCGCGTCTTATGGAACCGTATATGTTTGTTGAAGTGGTAGCGCCTGCTGATTGCGTATCCGCAGTTTACACGGTGCTGGCCAGAAGGCGAGGTCACGTGACTCAAGATGCCCCCATCCCGGGGTCACCCTTGTACACGATCAAGGCTTTTATCCCAGCAATCGACTCTTTTGGGTTCGAGACCGATTTGAGGACCCACACCCTGGGACAGGCGTTCAACATGTCCGTGTTCCACCACTGGCAAATTGTCCCCGGCGACCCTCTAGATAAGAGTGTCGTCATTCGACCGCTAGAGCCGCAACCTGCGACCCATTTAGCCCGCGAATTCCTGGTGAAAACTCGACGGAGGAAGGGCTTGAGCGAGGATGTGTCCATCAGTAAGTTCTTCGACGATCCCATGTTGTTGGAATTAGCGAGACAAGATGTGATGTTCAACTATCCTATTTGAAGGACATTTTTGCGTTGAAATGCCAAAGGTTACTGTAGGCTGAAGGACAATGCAAGCTGCGTGAGGCCTTTGTGAACTATTTCACGACTACCGCCGCTGAGTAGTGCGTGATTCGAAGTTTATATGACGGTTTAGATTTATTTCGAATTAAAAAGCTAAATTTGGGATCTCTGGAATAACAATCATAAGATTTTTTTATTCTCGGTGCAAATAACTTTTTATCGTTCGTTATTTTCGGTAATTTACTGTTTTGCAAAATAATGGAGCAGTTTTTTTTTAAGTCGGTTGTGTTTTTGCATACAGAATCTCAAAACATGAATTTTCCATTATGATATGGTTTTACCTTTTGTGTTGCGTACCTTTTAAGAAGCTAAGTTTAAACTTTTTATTCACAGAAAGTAATAGCATATTGCAAAATTTGTCCCCAAAATTATCCGCAAAAGTAGTCGGCCAGTGATCCAGATTTTTTGCCAAACTTCTCAGTGGGACCAAAATCTGTCGCTCTTGCAGATAGCAAATTTCTATGCCAAACGGCTTTAAATTTAGTTTGTGAAAGCTGCACTGGTTATAAAATTTTTTACTTTTTCTCTCAGAAGCAAGCATTACCGCTTTGTCATTGTAACAAGTGTAACATTAATTTTTGTGCGATATTCCGGACATGACCTCAAAAATTTATGCTTTAAACATGACCCGTTAATTTGTCGAGCGGTAAAGCGTTCGTGTTTGGGGCGGGAGATCTGAAGTTCAAATATGTAGCTGATGAAATCGGACACAGTGCTGCTAACGGCTTGCCATTGCTGCGACATTTCTTAGAAAAAAGCTGTTTTTTTTCCTTTGACGCAATGACGCGGTGATGGGCCCCGCCAACCCGTTACACGCTTCGGCGTAATACAGTTAGTATTATGAAAAAATTGATTTATTCTGGACTTTTTTTACCATAGAATGTGCACTTTTAGTGTGCGTAGGTCTTCATCAAGTTTTGAAATGGGCAGGGATTGAGCTTTTGAATTGAGCTATAACATTTGAAGTCAATGGCGTCGCACTCATCCGTTTGCCGTCGGTAGTATAAGGTTAAGTAATTGCTTACGTTAGAGGGAGTAACAGAGCAGTATTTGCAATAGTACGGTATCATGTACGGAGTTTTTAGTATATTGCGGGTTCGCTAAGTAATCATTTCAAGTGCAACTGATTATTTAAAGGGTAGGCAGTACGCAACACCTTTATGAAAGCGAAACTGCGATTCACCCTATTTCGGTGTTAAATTGTTTATTTCCTGTTTTTTTTTTCGATTAAGTAGCTTACCTTAACGCAATAGAATTACGTTGAGCAAATTACACCGTCTAATTTGCTTCTTCGCTATATTAGACTTAGTGCGTCTTCACAAGCGACCACTTTCAATCATCAACATTCAGGTTAAAGATTTGAACAGAACTGATAGGATTACAGTCAAACCTCGGTTTTCGAACATAATCCATTCCAGAAGGCTGTTCGAAAAGTGGTTTGTTCGAAATCCGAAACAAGTTCTCCCATTAAAATTAATGCAAATAATTTTAATCCGTTCCAACTCTAGAAAACAACTTGTGTAAAGTATTTGTTTACTATTTTACACCATAAATTGTACTGTGTACTGTAGTATCACAAATAAAAATGGGTTGAAGTAGATTGTGTTTTATTTTAATAAAGGATTTCCTATCAAAGATGATGAAAAAAAACAAAAAGTAAACATTTCTTATGTTTTATTTTTAAAACATCAAAAACATTAATGGTTAAGATGCAGTACAATACAAAAAATTTGCAAAAATTACTAATCAAGCAGTAAAAAAAAATACAACAGCTCAGTTACACCAAAAATCATGTGAAAAAAGCCGACATATGCAGCATCATGGCGCATTCGTGTTCGCTCGGCTTCTTTCGGTTTGGTCGTGACCCAAATTTATATTCGAAGTCTGAGACGTAATTTTTTGGTCGAAAACCGATTTGGTCGAGAACAGAAACGTTCGATAACCGAGGTTTGACTGTATTTATTTTTTTTAAGAAAAAATTCTTCCATCGGGAAAAGATTGGAATTGACGTTATTAACAAAACGTTTACATTGAAGACCCTGTCTACGCAGTGCGTGAAATCTCGAGCGTACAAGAGCGTATCCGTAGTTTGTTTAACTGATTGGCGGTTTGTGCGCTTGTAAGGCGATACGCAGGTTATTTCGAATTTTTGTTTAAAGTAAACTATAAATGCTGTTACGATTTTTCACCATTGTGTGGACCGGGCATAAATGTTTTACATGCCACAACCGTTTGCGTATAAGATATTTTTCGAAGTCAAGGCTGCTGTCTTAATTCCAATTTCAATATATTTTAAATGTGAATATTTTCAACGCGAATATTTCAATTCATCCAATTAACAAAAACTAAATATTTTAAAATTTTGCCTTCGAGATGCTAAGGTACCTGAAGGTAATAAAGCCCAGCAGGTAATAAGGCCCACTGCCCAGATTTACGAAGTTAAGCAGACTTTTTTCTTTTAAGGTAAAACATCTTCAAAATAAATCCGATTCGCAAAAATTGAGATTAATCCGTGCATAAACGAAATGGCTAGAGCGAATTGAAATTTCTGAGTCAACTTTTGACATGCTGATGTAAAAATTGTGACTTACCCGTGTTCAAAAATTGAGGGCTTAAGCTTGTCGGATGACAATTTTTGTGGATAAGGCAGTAAAATACTTCTTCATATTTTGTTTAACCAAATTTAGATGCTAGTGAAAAATTTAATGTTTGTTTTATGATTTGGGTAACGTAATGGTAGGCTTTGCAGCTAAAGAGGCCCAAGCAAGATTTTTAGCCATTTTGCCACACTTTGAGAAACAAAAACTGTTTACTTCATTGGCACGCGAGTGTTCGTTATAAATTGTCATCAAACTGTGTAATTTGACATCATCTGGCTTCCAAAATTTGAGCATAGTTTAGTGACTTCTGCGTTGCTGATTTTTAAGGGTCTTTTTTGCCACCTTGAAATTTAGCGACAAAAAGCTCGTTTAAAATTTAGGTTAAACAACTTTACGGAGATTTGTATGCAACTTTTTGGGCTTCTTTATTATTTTTTCAACTTATACTTGACACAATACAAGTTATATGCATTAACTCCTGCTTTGTTATTGCTTTGCAGTGGTGGGCCTTATTACCAGCATATGCAGATAATAAGGCCCATAAATTTTTTTTTTCAAAGTGAGATCACGCTAAAGTGTAATATGGCTTTGGCTAATTTTGATATAAGGTTACTACGGACCTAAGCCACTACCAAGCAAAATTTCATTCAAAACGGGCGAGTAAGTTTTTGCAGACATCAAAAAGTGTGTTAGGTGGGCCTTATTTCCTGCAGGTACCTTAGGAAAATTGTTACCGTACTTAACCGACGAAGTAATCGTAAGAGTTGCTTCGGCAGCGTGGCCGAGTGGTTAATGGCGTCGTTTTTTGGACGACTCTGATCGCATGATCTGGATTCAACGCGCACCCTAGTCACGTTTTTGCGTCCTTAGATAAGACGCTTCACGATGATTATCTCTGCTTGGTGGCTTCGAACAAGCAACAAATTCAGTCAACAAGAATTCGAAGAAGAAAGATTGAAATGCTGAAAATTCCTAAGCAGATGCGGATTTCTCCAACTACCACGTGGTCATTGCATTGAAAAGTGCTCGGATTGCCCAATATTTAGCCTCCAACGCTGTTCGCTGACAGGAGAATAAATATACGCTAAAGCAAGTGCGAAAAATTGACTAAGAAGGTTCAATTGCATAGAATTTAGTACTCTTGCAGCTGCTGGTGACAAAACTATAGGCAAACGATTTTTGTAGTCCAAGTTATATTCGTAGGTTACATTACGTTACATAATATTACCATAGAAGATTATGAGAATGACTGTCGACATAATTTATTAGCTTATGGTTGCACCGCCAGAAAAAATAGGTCGTAGCTTGTAAATTTTGCACTTAATTCATTCAGTAGAAAAAAATGGCGTCGCTTTGAAAAAGAAAAACTGCGTAGTTGATTCCAATCAATTCATTGAGTTGCTGAGTGAGCGATAAGCGCTACAGTTCCCTGAATAAATTGAGCTACTGATATTTTAAGTAAGAAGCTGTCTCATTTACCCGCATGTGCTATTTTTTGCGAAAGTTTTTCCGACAGTAGTGTAAAGTGTTCAAAGCGTCACTGTGCACTTTTTTAATAATTTTTTGTGTAAGTGCACAGCAGAGGTGGAGTCCTCGAGGACGTCCTTGGCCTCGAGGACGTCCTCGAGGACACATTTTGAAGTCCTTGGCCTTGGCCTCGAAGGTCAAGTCCTTGGCCTTGGCCTCGAGGCCTCAAGTCCTCGAAAATTGGCCTGTCCTCGGCTCGAGGACAGCACGATTTTTTGGAATGTTAAAATTTTGTGGAGCGCTTGAAAAATTTTTTGGAAAACGTTTTTTAGTGGAGATCGCTTGAAAAATTTTTGTGAAGACCTTTTTTTTTTTTTTTTTTGGAGAGCACTTGCGCTTTGTGTGCTTGGTCCTTGGCCTTGGCCTTGAGCATTCCTGTCCTTGGCCTCGAGAGTGTCTGTCCTCGGAAAGGCTGTCCTTGGTCTTGGCCTCGGATTTTTTTTGTGTCCTTGGCCTTGGCCTTGGCCTCGAGCCTTGTGTCCTCGACTCCACCTCTGGTGCACAGTGACTTTCCGAACACCCTGTTTAAGGTTTAGTTAATGCTTAAGTAAAGAGAGAACAGGAGAACAGTAATCGCAGTGGTATATAAAGTGTTTAGTGAAATGCGGGATCGCGAGGTAATCGATTTTAATACAATCGGTTGTTTAAAGTGTAGACAACACCTCATTATAGTGGAAACGGCAAATCGCCCTATTTTACTGTTAAATTATTTTCTGTGTTAATTTTTTCCGATTACGCACCGTAACTAGGGCCCGCGAAAGCCAATAACGTCAAAATTTTTTCAGGGCCTTATATCTTCAAACTTATACCAACATTGGTTTTGGGTGCCCTGGAGCCAGCTTAGGTAGGTTTTATAGGTCAAAATAAAGTCAAAATTTTGCGTTAGGTCAAAATTGTATGTGATCAAAACTTATTTTTCAAAAATAAACAAAGTATTTTTTCTTCATTTTTCTGGACTTAAAGTACTAATTAAAATTTATACATTTTATTAAGAACAATGTACTAAGAAAATTAATAATAAGCTATAGACAGTATATAGAGTCTTATAGGCACAATCAAATCTATGATTAGCAGCCTAAGACATACTGTTCCGTGATCGACACTCGTATTCATACCTGTAGTTCTAGCTGTACTAAAAGGGATAAAAGACGAGTGTTTGACTGTGCCTATAAGACTCTGTATACTGTCTATAGCTTGTCATTAAATTTATACATGTTTAAATGAATTTTGCTACTCAAACAATGAATAAAATTGTGTCAATTTATTTTCCTATGAAAATTTAAAAATAAAGGAGGTCGAAAATTCGTGAAAACTTAAGAACAGCCAATTTCAATCGAAAATTTACTGGTTATAAAAAAAAGTGTAATTAACTTGGAAATGTGCGCAGATTCCGTGGCTTTTGTTTTGCTTCGCTTAGTTGCTTTAATCGCAAGACTGACTGACTGATTGAGATTTCTTTGTAAATGCTGTAAATGAAAACCGAAGAAGGTTTCCTACTTCAAACTTACGTGAATTCGTGAATTGCAAATTTCAAAACATTTTTAAAAATCGAAATTCAGAACTCAATAAGGCCAGAACGGTTTGAGTTAAAACAAAGTCAAAACTGAGCGAAAATAAAGCAAAGTTATTTCTTTTTAGGTCAAAATAAAAATGGCTCTAAGCAGTAGCGTAGCCAGGGGGGGCGGGGGGAGGCTCGAGCCCCCCCCCATTGGCTTGTGAAGTATGCAAAATCGCTCGTTTTTGGTGCTTTTGAGGCCGATTTTTGGTGAAAAATTGAAAACAGCCCCCCCAAAGGAAATTGGGTGCCGAAGTTGTGAAGTAGATCTCGTGATGCGGTACGAAAAAGCATTTGAATTTCCGATATTGGCTGAAAAATTAGTCTCAATTTCGATGAGGACCTTTTTTTTGGAGACCACCTGTTTTTGGGCTGAAAAAACGTTTAAATTTCCGATTTTGGTCGAAAAATCAGTCTCAATTTCGGTGAAGACTTTTTTTTTTTTGGAGACCACCTGTGTTTGGGCTGAAAAAACGTTTGATTTCCGAGCTTTTCGTGTAAAATTGATTCAAGAACAATGAAAATTCGGGTCAAGGTCGTTTGCACTTTTCTCACTCTTTCAAAAAAGCCCCCCCTTTTCCAAATCCTGTCTACGCGCCTGGCTCTAACCGTAACACTACAAAATTATTTTGAAAATATTCGGTGCATTAAACATTGGGCATCTTCACAAGCGACCAACTTCAGTAATCAACATTCAGCTAGAAAATTTGAACAAAACTGATAATTTACTTCTTTTTTTCGAGGAAAAATTCCAGCGAGAACAGATTGGAAGTGACGTTATTATCAAAATGTCTACATTTAAGATCCTGTCTACACAGTGCGTAAAATCGCCAGCGTAAGAAAAATGGCGTTGTTCAGTACGAAAAATGGCGTCGCTCAGTAAAAGAAAAACTGTATAGTAGTTGATCCCAAACAATTTAATTGAATTGGTTAGTTGCCGAGTGAGCGGTAAGCGCTACAATACCCTGAATATTTATTAAATTTTATTCGTTTAGTTTTCAAAAAAATGTGTTAAGACTGAGAATTAATAGTCTACTGCAAGATAGCGTACATGGAACTTATTTTGAAGAAAATGTGACATAAACATATTGGATTTTGAGCAGAGAATCAACCAATGTGCAGTTTAGTCAATGAGTTGAAACTAGATGTGTGTAAACGTTTCTTCACTTTGTATAAAACTTTTAGCCTTCCGTATTATGAAATTTAAGATTTGAAAAGTTTTAGTTGCTTATCTACCTAAAGGCTACGATCTTCTTGCCAAATTTCTAACAGCTCCATACTGGAAAGCAGTATGCCATCCTTCCTTCGAAATTCAATGTCCGTTCCCGCGGACTCATTCAAAAAATGACCATCTTCTCTTACTGTTGCCTGACCTGCTGTAGATCGGTTTGAGATAGATTTTACAGCATTACATTATTTTATGTAACAGTTATCATAAAGTGGTGTGCTGCAGCCTAATTCGTCTACGCCTAATAAGCTCCAATCGTCATTAATTTCTCAAATTGCTTTAAAATTGAACATAAGCTTGGTTTTTGTTTCTCTAGTTGTGTTACAGCACGATCGTTTATAGTTAGATTCTAGATTCGAACCTAGGTTTTATGTTTTGTCGTTAACACGTTCATTTACCTTATTTGCATCTCACCTTTGTGTTGCGCGTCTTTCATTATTCGCTCAAAAGAAACTTTGCAAAGTTGCCTGAAAGACGCGCCGTTTTGTTTTTTTGTTGATCACTTTGTAGCAATGTTTTAATTCTACCTCAGCAGCTAATTCAGTTTTAATTTTAAACGGTAGCGTCAAGAGGTTTTTAATTTGTTGGTGTTAAATTCGGTTTTTTAGTTTAAGTGTTTTCCGCCCAGCCGGGAAATCCTCGATAAATCTGCTGGACTGGTCTTTTTTATTTTCCTTTTTTATAAATACAAGTTTGCTTTAAATATCCTTTGTTAGCCTCTTGAACGCAAGACCAGACAGTGAAGACCTAGGCATTCCGCCTAGGACACAGCCTTCAATCTATAACAAGTTGGTCAAGCGCCTTCGTCTCTGAAGCAGGAGGTCTAAGGTTCAAATCTAGGGTCGGTCAAATTGGACACAGTGTTGCCAAGAGCTAGCCACCGCTGCAAGATTTTTTCGAAAGAGGCTGTGTTGCTTGGGCGCAATGACGTAGAAATGGCCGCGGCAACTGGTTGCACGCTCGTCGCATAGCAGCAAGTAAATGAAAGATTAGATTTGATTGCATTAAAAACTACAAACAAAAACTAACTAGTTTATGGGGCGCCGTTTGTGTACCCTAATTTGTGCAATGTTTTTTTTTTGCATATTTAATTAAATAGCCATTTTAATCAAACATACAAAAATATATGCCGCAGAGCCGTTGCAAAAATAAATAGACAAAAAACTGGTACACAAAAATTTTTTGCGCAGAAATTTCTGACACAAAAATTGTTGTCGCAAAAATAAATCGACAAAAATTTTTTTGAATTTATTTTTGCAACATCATTTTATGCATCAAAATTTTTTGCTTTACAATTGTTTGTGTCACAAATATTTGTAGATTTATTTTTGAGAGCAAAGGAACAACACAAGCCGAAATAAATGTGCAAAATTTTGTGACGCAAAAAACGTTGATGCAAAATCTCTAGTTGCAAAAACAACGCGTGCAAAAATAAATCGTCAAAAATATTTGACTAATTAGTTCGTGTCCGTAATGATCAAGGGTTGAAATTATGCGGGCGGGAAGGTACCAGCAAGGTATAAAACTGGAACATCAGGACGAAAGCTTCAAGCTGTACGGCAGCTATAGGAAGGTGCTAGCCTGCTTATGAGACCTATCGTTGGACTAGGAAATGATAGTTCATTCACCCGTACCTTCCGCCCGCATAATTTCAACCCTTGATCATTATGGACACGAACTAAATAGTCAAATATTTTTGACGATTTATTTTTGCACGCGTTTTTTTTTTGCAACAAGAAATTTGGCATTAACCTTTTTTGCGTCACAAAATTTTGCACATTTATTTGGCTAGTGTTTTTTCTTTGCTATCAAAATAAATCTACAAATATTTGTGACACAAACAATTGTAATGCAAAAAATTTTAATGCAAAAAATGATGTTGCAAAAACAAATCCAAAAAATTTTTGTGGATTTATTGTTGCAACAACAATTTTTGCGTCAGAAATTTCTGCGCAAAAAATTTTTGTGTAACAGTTTTTTGTCTCTTTATTTTTGCAACGGTTTATTCTGCGGCACATATTTTTGTATGTTTGATTAAAATGACTTATTTAATTAAATATGCAAAAAAACGTTGCGCAAATTATGGTGTAATAAACATTCAAAAATTTTTGCATTTTATTTTTGCACATGTTTTTTTTGTATATTTATTTTTTTACATTTAATTAAAATGACTATTTAATTAAATATGCTAAAAAACATTGCACAAATTAGGGTGCACAAACGGCGCTCCAAACAAGTTCTGTAAATGCACTAACCCTATTCAAATCAAACAGCAGCCAGGCTTAATATATTAGCAGTGTGTAATGAAAAAAATTGAAAGTGCTCCATCCCCTTCTTGATTTAGCTCACGAACATGTTACTGTTAGCTGCTGTAGTACTATGTATGCAAAAAGAAAATGAAATGCAATGCATGTATACGTATTGCGACGCATAAACGCAGGTATTCAGGGCCGGATTTAGTTTTCGCTGGGCCCCTGGCACTTTGGTATTTTTCTATCAAAGGAAGGTAAGACCCCAGAAATGGTCTTTGCCAGGTTTGTTGCTTTTTCCTTCCAAATAAAGGTAATGACAAAAAAGATCTTACCAATCAAGAACTGGGCTCCTGGCACTGCTTCATACGATAATAACGGTTTAGCATGTGTTACTTGCAATATGAGGCTGATGTTCAATGCTGTGCTCGAGCACGTATTTTTGATGTTAAATTTTGAGAAAAACTAAGACAAGGGTCTTAGTCAAGAGACTTCTTAACCTAGAATGCCCAAACCACTGTCTTGGTGAGCGGAAATCAAATTCAGTCAAGGATTTCAGGACAAGAGCATTTGGGACATTGTTTCTCAAAAAGAATAATGAATTAATGATTTAATGACAATAAATGGATTTGAGCTGGGTAAGGGGGGGGGGGGGGGGGGCTATACCAATCACATTTTTTTGCCTATTAAACAAAATTTGCGTGTGTCGCCTGAAAAGCCTCTTGAGCAAGGATGAATCGCGTTGCTACGAGCTCAAATCCATTTACTCGTATTGTCAGCAAATCTTTATTCATTTTTTGAAACAATGTTTCAAGTGCTCATGTCCTGAGCCACCTTCACCAAATTTGTTTTGTTTTTTCATGTTATATGTGTTAAAATTTATTCCTGGTCTGATTATATATTATAATAATACACCAACTGTAATATCTTCAAAAATCATGGCCGATTGGATTTTGGTTCGATCTCAATTGCACACCTTCATCTTCTACAACACTGGTATTGGTATGTATAGTAGACTGGTAGTTTCTTATTTGTTTTAGATCTTACTTATACGAGTTATAAGATATGGTAACGCCAAATTGCTTTTAGTCTAAATTTCCCCGAAACATTCTACTAACTTTACTCGAATGTTTTGGAATAATTTCCAGTGAACTTCCAATAGAAATTTATAATAAAAATTTGCACGTGCATTTTTAGAAATTCCAATATAAACTGCAATGGAAATTATTTCAAACAAATGTTTCAACGGAACCGCATCAGAAATAATTTACACACTTGACGATTAATTTTCATCCAAAACATTTTTGTGAATTTGTGCGCCAAATGCCATCTCGGCTATTGTAGGTCTACTGATGAAAATATTGAAAACATACTAGGGCGGCTTTTACCAGAGGTGGAGTCCTCGAGGACGTCCTTGGCCTCGAGAACGTTCTCGAGGACACATTTTGAAGTCCTTGGCCCTGGCCTCGAAGCCTCAAGTTCTCGAAAATTTCCCTCTCCTCGGCTAGAGGACAGTGCTATTTTTTGAACCGTTGAAATTTTGTTGAAAAACGCCAGAAACCTCGCGGAAAATTTGCGAAGACTTTTTTTTTGTTTTCCTCAAGTGGAGATCGCCTGAAAAAAAATTTTTAAGATCTTTTTTTGAGATCGCCTAAAAAATTTTTTTGAAGACGTTTATTTATTTTTTTTTCGGAGAACACTTGCGCCTGTGTCTTTGGCCTCGAGAGGGACTGTCCTTGGCCTTGGCCTCGAAATTTTTTTGTGTCCTTGGCTTTGGCCTTGGCCCCGAGCTTTGTGTCCTCGACTTCATCTCTGGCTTTTACCGATCACGCGTATTTGCGCTGCAGAATTACGCTATCATTTGACTGCATGCATTTTTGCCTTTTTTCTTTTTTCGCATTTACAGTACATTAAAAAAACATATCAGTACGCTTATTTCCGCTGGTAAATACGTGTAATTAGTGAAAGCAGCTTAACAGTGCTTCTACGAAGTAGAGATCTCAGGCACAAGTTGATAGTTTCTGAATGGAGCCGCTGCACTGAATTGGCTCTTGGTTTATAATTAGTACTCCGCACTGTATGTTTATTATAAGTGGTTTAAGTACTCCAGAAATGGCAATTAGATTTTTGCTGTCAGCGGAACAGAACAAATGGGAAAAAGGTTTTATAAAAATTCCCAGCTCTCTCCATAATTTTATTTTAATAATGCTACTCGAATGCAGACTATTGAGAAAGCCAAGTTTTCGGCCAGATATTTTTTCGATATTGTTGGATATTCTTCAGTTTCCTAGGAGGTTAAATTTTTCATTCATGTTTTGAATCCTAGACCCCCTCGGATTCTCACAAATTTCGGAGTTTTTAAGCCTACTCTATACTAGTTTTTTAACAATTTAAGATATATCGTCGGCAAAGCTATGGTTTATTTTTGAACCAACTAAGAAAATGCTAAGCTAGAAGGCAAAGTTGATTTTTTAATAAATTGAAAAATAATAAATGTATCACAAATTTGAAAAAAGATTGGTGTATTAGGGTAGAGTTGTAAAGCGGCCCGCGATTGTAGGATCGGGGTCAGGTTTAAGATTGGCAAAATGTTGGTCTTAATTCGCGATTGATTTACAGTACGTATACTGGCCCAGTGTTTTCGCCTTTCCTGCAATAAAAACGTAATCCAAACCAGGAATGTGGGAGCGGCAATTTTTGAATTGCTTCGCTTCCACCGTTAACGCTTCCGCTTTCACCACTTGATGACGTAATTTTTGCTAAAAACTTGTGATCTCAAAATATTTTGACAAATTTTCCAGAAAAGTCAAAATAGATAAAACAGCTTTGTTATCATCATCTTAACACTATCATAAAGAACCAAATTATATACCGGTAATTGTATTCAGAGGTTTGTCATCGCAAGGATCAGCGCATGGGCGTAGTCAGTATTTGGGTTTGGAGCAGTCCTGATGCAAAAAGTCCGATTAATCACATGGTCTTTATATTTCAGCTGATGTGAATTTCTCTGAACGTTCACCCAACAGTTTAAAATAAGGAGCGATTATTTGGGGGCCTTGTGACGGATTTTTAAGATTACATCTGCGCTGTTAAGCCCTAATCTTTACTTGGTTATAATGAGGTAGCCCTGAGCCAAAGCTTTCCACTTTGCAGAATTTTGTTTTTTTCTTAGTAACTTGTTTGTGCATGTGATTGGCTCGAAATGATTGCTAGCAACGTGTATTTTTAGGACAGCAAAATAAAAGAACAGTGCAAGAATTATGCGGTTATACACAGTACCACAGCAGAATAAATCTTATCGCCAACAGAACATAGCAATAATTTAAAGAAATAAGCACTAACTTTGCTGGATTCAACATTTTTTAAACAAAACGTATAAAACGTTTTTGGCGCATATCAATCAAGCCCTCATCAAGATATCAATGATACAAAAACATCTGCAAATGAAAATAAAAGGATTACAGTAACATAAATTACCTTTGATACTATAGGTAGGCTAGACTGTTCTTCCGGTAAAAGGCACACGATTAGCATAACGCTAATTTATTACCTTGACGTTTCGCTCAGCTGAAAACGCCGAGCATCTTCAGAATTTTTTTTTTTTATAAATTACCTTTAACTGATTAGGAATAATTACGACAGGACGTCGTTTAAGCACAAATGCTACTATTATTACGCAATTATTATTATTATTACGTCACAATTTATCAGCAATGAGTAGTTTGATTACGAGGAATATCCATTCATATTTTTAAAACTAACCAAATTGTCGTGCCTGGTTTTGGCTTCAAATCACTTTTCAGATGTTTTTTTGGTTTGGGCCTAGTTTGGGCTTGTGCTTGTCGGTCAGGGCCGGCGCCAGAGTAGTGCATTTGGGGGAGGACACATTTTGTGAACTAAACAGGTGGACGTTTTATGAAGAGTAATAACTACGGTATTGTTAGGCTACTTGAAGCACGTTCACTTGACCTATTTTGCTGTTTCATTTCTCGCTTTGGGGTGAGGCAAAAACGGTAATTTTATGGGATGGCACAATCTGAAAATGCCCCCCTAGCGTCCGGCCTTTAGTCGGCCCGTTTGCAAGTTTGGTATTAGGGATATATCAAACCCATACAAAAGCTTTTATCTATATGAAAATCATGTAGAGTATTCAATTCTTTTCTTGCTGATTTCTTCTACAGCATAATGATATGTATTTACATGTAGAACAGCGTGCAGTTTTTCACAAGGTTGAAATTAAATAATGAGATTTGAGGCGTTTATTCGATACCGTAGAAAATTAAATAATTGTGGAAAATGCATAAAATTTTAGTATTGATACGGTGACATTCTAATCCGAAATTTTAAGTTTAGCTTTTCTAGCTAATCACGGAGATCAAGATCAAAAAGCAAATATTCTACTTTACGTAACTTTTTATCTAAATCTGTGATATTTTCTGAGTTTTTAGATTACTCTTAACCTATTTTACACAGGTCCCCCTGTCGTTTTTTGTGATAAATCCCTTTAAAAACAAGCTTTTTTTTCAAATGAACTTGACTTTGAGTCAAATGAAATCACAAATAACTTCTGAAAATTTGAGGTAGCAAATTAAGCGGGAAGTTTTCCAATCTTTTACGTTTTCCAAATTCAATTTCCAAATCCTGAGCATTTTTTGGGCAAGGTTTAACTTAAATGACGTCATTAAACGTTTTTGTGACGTAATCAGGTTGACTTTAGCATTATATGATTCAGCATCAAGAAACAAACGTATGCTCAAAATTTTAACGGCCTTTGACGTCAACATAGACCTAGCCGAAATGATGTCGATTTTCAAAATATGCCCGTGACGTCATAGTGGTAACGTCATCAATTATCAACTAATTTTTTCAAAAAGATTTTGTGAACAATAACCAGCATACCAAATTTGGTGTTCCCATAATTTTTGGTTTAGGAGTTCCCATAATTTTTGGTTTAGTTTAGTTAATCAAGAAGGGAACATTTTTGCCCCCCTCCCCGTGTAAAATGCGTTGGTCAAATAACCCATGTAAAATAGAGTTAAATACTTGAGTTCGAATATCAAATCTGATGCACATATGTAGCGAAGCTTCACTCTAATCATTCAGTCATCTTAAATATTTTTTTCGTATATTCTTCTTTCAACTATCTTCACTTTTTATATGCAGTAGTTTTGCAGTGTTCCAATTAGTTGATACAGTATGAATTTTTCATTTTTGAGATAATTTTTGCAATGGGTAATAATATATCACGGTTTTCCGGGAGTGAAAGTTGCAGCGGAGATTCTAATTTTCCAGAAGTAGTTCAACTTACAAAAACTGCAAAAACTGAAAACGGGGAAGAAATCCTTGAAGTTGGTGTGGAAGACGTAAACGAGGTTCTGGGAAACCCCAAATATAAAGACCACTTCGTCGCCATCTACACCGTAGCTGGACCGACACGCACTGGAAAGTCTTTTCTCCTCAGTTTACTTTGGCATTATTTACAGCATAAAACTGGTAAAGCGATTTCCAGCCATGAATGGTCAAACAATGCTGACAAAATAAAAAAAGTTTTTAAGTGGAAAAGAGGACAAAAATCGTGTACTCAAGGAATTTATATTTTAAAAGACCCGATTATCATTTCGTTGAATGGAAAAACGGTGGCATTATTTTTGATGGACACTCAAGGAATTTTCGACCACAACACCTCCGAACGGAATCAAACTTTTCTTGGAACTTTTAGCTTTCTGCTAAGCTCATTTATATGTTTTAATGTACAAAACAAAATCGATCCAAATCATTTAGAATTCGTATATAAGTGCGATAACAGTTTGAGAGAAATTGATGAAAGCCGCGCTGAACAAAAAATCACGTCAATCATGTTTGTTGTTCGAGATTGGATCTGTATTGGATCTGGTGATGGTAGCAATAATGATGACGATGTCGATGATGAAGATCAGGAATTTCCTTATGGAATAGAAGGCGGAAAAAAGTATATTGTCAACTTAATGCAAAAAGGGAATGCGCACAAAGCAAAACAACACCACACTATGGTGGAATATCTGGATTATGCTTTTGGCGATAACATTTCTTGTTGTCTTTTACCACATCCTGGCAATGCAGTTTTTCGCCAAACTTGCAGCATGGCAAACTTAAACAGAATTTTTTGTCAAGAAATTTTCAAGTTTTTTCGAGAAATGGAAAACGAGCACCAATTGAAAGTCAAGAAAATAAAAAACCAGTCTTGTAAATGTCAAGAACTTTGCGAAGCCATTAAGGACTGCGTGTATAGGATTAGACCCCATCTTGATGCTTCGGATCGTCACGAGTCATACATTGAAAATGACATCAGAGAAAAAATGAGTGAAGAAGTGAAAGTTCACGTTGAAGAATTTATCAATTTATCGATGAGTGAAAAAGTATGGGATGATATCCCTGAAGCTGTTTCAAACAAACTTGATAAACTAAAAGAAGAAAATCAGCAAAAATTTCAGCAAAAAACTGGCAAATTGTATCCACAAAGAATTGTCAATGAATGGGAGGAAGAACTGAATCGTGTCCTTTCTCAAGTGGTGCTAAACTTGATGGTAAGCATAAACGTAGACGATGCATACAAACAAGCAATTCTATGTTTTCAAAAGTGGCTTGAAGACAAAGCAAAAGATCCGAAAAAAGCAAATTATAAATCTGAAGCTGAAAACAAACGCGAATCACTTTTAGAACAAATAGAAAAAAGTATTCAACAAAGCTTTCAATCTTTCGGAAAAGACAATGATGCATGCTCAAAAGAAGGAAACAAGTTGTCTGCTGATATTTTTTTGCAGTGCAAAAAGTATTTCAATCAACACACCAATAAGCTTGTCGCAAATGTAGATAAAGACATCGACGACTTTCTTTCCAAAATGAAAACGAAGAGGAATTACCAAGCTACAAAGGTGTTAATAGGACTCACTTGTCTGGCAGCGACTGGGGCATACTTATACTTCGGTCCTGTGCAGACAGTATTGGCATTAAAAAAAGCTATTGAGGCAGGAGCAGTTGGAAAGGAATTAATCGCGAAAAAAACATTTGCAAGTGTTGCAACACCACTAGGCGAATTTTTATTTCCTTCTCTAGGTGGAGCAGCTAGTTGTTATGCGGGAGGTGCTGCCGCGGACGCTTATTTTCCTGCTGATTCTAGAAATCCGAGTGAAAGCAACTACTATGATGAAATGAAAAAGAAACTTGCAAGTCTTGTCAAATCAGATTCTTCGTTAGAATTGCAACAGTATGAAAAAGGCGAAATGAAAATTCTGCTTTCTTTCGGAACAATTGCATT
This sequence comes from Trididemnum nubilum, assembly GCA_963965965.1. Classification (NCBI taxonomy): domain Eukaryota; kingdom Metazoa; phylum Chordata; class Ascidiacea; order Aplousobranchia; family Didemnidae; genus Trididemnum; species Trididemnum nubilum. The sequence continues at coordinate 7,633,594 of OZ014469.1, forward strand.
TAACCTAGAAGTGCGGAAGAATTTGAACGAGAGTCCTTCGCTTTCAACTGTGATTATTAGAGCAAAGCATTGAAAAGTCCTACAATGGAAACCCATACCTCAAACTTCAACGAGAACGGCAAGCAAAATCAACGGAGTTTTCTAAAATTTGGGCAATCGTATTGAATTAGATTGAAGCTGACTCTATCCTTTTTGACTCAGCCGTTCTAGAGATATTCTTACTTTAAACACGACATAGAGGCCTGCCTGATTTTAATTTTATGAGCAACCCTAACGTTGATAAAGTTAGCAACGCCATTTCAATTTTATTTTGAGGCAATTAATCATGTCAGCAAAGTAAATGCCATTTGGAAAAGAGAGTATTCTGCAACTTCGAACAAACAAACTAGCACATTGATACACAGCAAAACTATTAATGCGATTACTCAAATATTCTGCTTGCGGTCGATTTTTTGCATCTGTTTGAGTACCAGTAGCATATGCCGTTTTGCATTTGTTCATCATGAAGATACTGCAATCTTGCTTGCAAAATACTTGTTGATTAAAAAAATATGTTCAATTAAGCAAAGGTTTCAGAAAGAATGTTTAAAAACGAAATGTCTCAATAGAAGATTTTACTTTTCGTTGTATGTTTTGTCATGTTCTCTTGCCTGCAAATCTCTTTCATGCCAACCTCAAAAACCTTATACCGTAGAAAAGCCATGTTAGGATAACCTAGCCGTGTTAAATTTCAGTGTTAATTTTACAGGCTGAATGTGTTTCGTTTTGTTTAAATAAGCGTCTTTGCACGTTACTTACGTAATATCAATTGTATTTATTTGCTTTGCTTTTCTAACGTTTCTTACTACAATAACAAAGGAAAGTGTTAAACGACTTTTGAAACTAGTTCAGACTTGAAATACGCACGACTTTCTGGTAATAAAATAAATTAAGCAATACCACATTTAGGTTAAGTAATTTTTTGTCAACTAGTTGTTACTGATATTAGTGTAAACTTACCACAACATCCGCTGTTTTTTTGTTTTGTCACCAATTTTCTGACCTTAGTTTACAGAACACAGCCATTGCTTTTTTGCATGCACAAGGGGACCCAACAACTATACTATTCTCACCAATTTCAACAATTTTGAAATACTTTTTGCAGCTCGACAAAAATCTGTGTGAATCAGTTTGGGTTTGTGTGTGATTTGGTTATTCCCAAGTTCACTTTTTTTTAAATGAAGTAGTGTTTTTACTTTGTTTGAGTTGCCTTTGGTTTTGTGAATACGCGTATGTCTGTGCTTTATTCATAGTTACACCGAATTGAAACCCCACAGAAGAACGAGACAATAGCTGCGCAGCTACAATTAGCAAAGCCACATTTAGGGCTCTAAAACAAAAATGCGCGAAATGCATTTGGTATCATCAGCATAAGTTTTATTTTTTTATCTTTTCGTTTGGTTTTACAACAAAAGCTAATATTTGCGATGCATTTAAACTTTATGTGATTTGTAATCATTCAATGCATTAAACTGGTCGTAGATTTTCTAAACTAACTAACATAATTGTTGTAAATTTAAAGCAATAAAATATACTCTTATGGTTGTAGAATATAATTAGCAGCTTAATCCAAAATCCAATTGTAGTCATGGTAACCCAGGAAAATAACGAATAAGAATGCTAAACATTCACAAAGAGACCTACTTATGCAAACCAAAATTTGAAAACCGTTGTTGCTTTGCCCTTATCACTTGCATTTTTAAATAGAATATGTCGCAAGTTGATGATTGTAATTACGTAAATACTTATCTTACTTCAAAGTATCTTGCACATACGAGTACAGTAGTAAGATTTTGCGTGAGTTTTCATTCATTTATTGCACTTTTTTCTCTATGAGTTGACAACAATATTTGTAAATAAACTACCTGTTTTGTTTTATAGGTTTTGCATTAACTTATATTCAAAGATATTTTTGACTAAAAGTTCAATGGAAAATGTCAAACGCTTTTCTGATAGTGCAAGTTGTAGGGGGGACTCTGATTACTCAACTGAATTAGTTCAACTGACAAAAACGAAACGCACTGCTGAAGGAGAAGAGATACTCATAATTGATGTTGATGTTTTGAACAAAGTTCTGGGAAACCCGGAATACAAAGACTACTACGTTGCTATTTACACCATAGCTGGACCAACACGCACTGGAAAGTCTTTTCTCCTCAGTCTGCTTTGGAACTATTTGCAACGTGCAACAACTGGTCAAACGATTTCCTACAATGAATGGTCAAACAATGTTGAAACGATACAAAAGATTTTTGAGTGGAAGAGAGGGCCAAAATCCTGCACTCGAGGAATCCATGTTTTAAAACAACCTTTTGTTTTTTCTTTTGAAGAAAAAAAGATTGCATTGTTCCTGGCGGACACTCAAGGAATTTTTGACCACAACACTTCCGAACGGAATCAAGCTTTTCTTGGAACTTTTAGCTTCTTTCTCAGTTCGTTTTTAGTCTTCAACTCATTGAACAGAATCGATCCAGCGCATTTGGAAGCGGTCTACAAGTTTGATTCTAATCTGAGATGCAAGGATGAAAGTTTTATCGTGGAACAGGGGTCGCTTATGTTTGTTGTTCGGGATTGGATTTGTGGTGAAAGCGATGATGATAGCCCCGATGGCGATGATGACGAAGAAGACTTTTCATATGGAATGGATGGCGGGAAAAAGTACTTCAACGCGATAATTCGAGAAGCTTCCCCAAACAAAGCAAAAGAGCATCAATATATGCTCGAATATCTGGACCATGCATTTGGTAACAATATACCATGCTGTTTGTTACCGCATCCTGGAAATGTAGTCAATAGTCGAAAACCTAACAGCTTATCAGAGTTGGATAGCAATTTTTTGCAAGCAAGCTTCAAACTTTTTCAGGAATTTGGAAATGGACGCAAACTCAAAATCAAGAAGATCAACAACAACCTTTGCAAATGCAGAGAACTCTGCGAATCCATTAAAGACTACGTGTCTCAGTTTGGAGCTGATCTTGATGTGTCGGACCGAGATTCGTTTTTGGAGAAAGATACGAGAGTCAAAATGAGTCAAGGCGTGAGGATTTGTGTAGAAAATTTTATTGCATCATCTCGGAAAAACGTTCGATGGGATGATCCTAACGAAACACTAGCAACAAGTCTGAACAATTTGAAGGAAGAAATGAAGTCAGTGTTCAGAAGCAATGCTGGTAAATCTTACCCTGAAAGAGTTGTGGATGAATGGGAAAAAGAGCTAGATCGTGTTCTCGCTCAAGCAATAAGAAACCTGATGACTTGCATACATGTTGAAAAGGCATACAAAAGAGCGGTCATCGAGTACAATGATTGGATTCAAGACGATGTAATCAGAAATGCCGAAGATTTTGGTTCGCAGGCTCGTGCAATGCGTGATTCTCTTGTAAAAAACATGGAAGCAAGCATTCGTCAACAAACGGATGACAATGATTTGGAAAACATAGTTTCCCAATGCAAAGACTACTTCAAGCAACACACCAACAAGATTACTGCTGGTATTGATGATGACATCAAAGACTTTTTGAAAAAAATGCTTGTTGCAGAAATTGCAATTAATGTTTTATCTATTGATTTGGGTGTTTTGATTGCCTCTAAGTTATGGCCCTCAGTTATCGGCGAAGTATCTCAAAAGTCAATAATACTGCCGCCAAAGGACACTTTTGTCGCTAAGGCAACTGTCACTAGTATAGAATTGCCGCCCGCACAGCGGCTCGTAAAACAAGGAATTAACGCCCTCGGTTCGAGTTGGGGGTTTGCTCAAAAACTTGGCAATTTACTTAAAGAAGGTGCGAAGAGTTTAGTTGGAACAAAATATCAAAACGATATTAGAGGCAGCATAACTGCTCACGATTATCATTTATCGTTTGCAATGGAACATTACAAAGATGGGGAAATGATGGTAGAACTTTCATTTGGCACACTTACGTTTAAATTGAAAGTTCGCGAAAATTTGGAGAATAATTCTTCACAGCCAACTTCATCTCAAGTTTGAACTAGAATTAAACAAAACATAGTAAAATCAGTGAAACTGTGACATGATCATCTCCACTCCAACTACGACTCCGTTTTATTTATTTGTTTATTTTTTGTTCAACTTTGATAACCAACTTCCCCACAAAAAATTCAGACATTCACTTCAGTTCCAGTAAAATTATCATGAATTGAATTTGATAACTCCAATCGTTGTTTTTGCTCCTAAAATCTTTCAGTGATACGCAGTAAAGGTATGAAGCATTGCCCGCATTGCGTAAAACAAATAATGCAAAAAAATACTCCACTTTAGCAATGAAATGATGGAAAATTTTTTTAAATTCTGTGATTTTGGGTTAGCGTTTTTTTGTTAGTGAAACACGTTAGCATTCAGAGTCGACTACCTTTTTTTTCACTCAGACTATGACAAGATAACATCAAATTTATTTGGTCGCTAAATGACAGTGATAATCATCACTATAAGTACGGTAATAAAAAGTTGGTGTTGGTAAAATAATAACGTAGTCGAACTTCCTGTAGGCTTGTTCTCAACTCTGTTAATGATTAATATTGTAACACAAATTTAGCCTATGCATTCTTTTTACCAATTTCAGAAAAAAAAATTTACAGGTTATTAAATAATGTATAGGTTGTGTTATGGTTTATATCAGCATTTCTTTGATTAATATCAGTATTTCTCAAATTCTCAAGTTCTGTACCACCAATCAACTCTTCAGATATCAGAATTTCTTAAAGCGGTAAATGATACACCAAGGAAACATGAAAATTTTGCAAGGATAAACCAGCAAAAAGGGTAAATGAAGAGTTAACCAGCACTCACAAAAAGTGCCTGGAAGCAACACCTTATCACAAAGGTTTCACTTTTTGGTCTGACAACAACGTAATGCTTGTGTGCTCACTGCAACGTTACGTCAAACTTCATTTAATGGTTGCACCATTTGCGCGTTTTCCGATTTTTTACCCACTAATATTGCCTTGTCATTCATTTATCCACGAAAATTTTTACTCATTTTGATGAACTTGTTGGAATGTAAATGCTCTCTTTAAAATTCATGCACTCTATTTTTCAATAGCTATAATGTCAAATGTTTCCAATAGCTATTGTGCTTCCAAAAACTATTGTTGTACTATTTTTATAGTTCTAGGCTATTATGACAGACAGGCGTTTTGTGACAATAACTCATTGAGTGGTTCATTTATTTGTTGACCTTCAAAAATCTTGTCCGTATACGATGCACGTAGTCAGTCTTGGAAAATTGTGTTTACTTCCATCTATAGTTACAAGGTTTCAAATTAACTTAACAAGCATTTGTGTTTTTGTATTCTTTCATATTCTTTGTGTTTTTCCAATCTCAGATCTCTGCCATAAAACATTGTTTTACGTAATCCATTACATTCTCCCAAAGACTTGAATAAAAAATGTATTGTGTTCATACCGTACTTAAATAAAAAGCATAAGCAAAAGTTTATCAGTTACCGAAGGACTTACATCTCCTTTTGCTTGTCGTTGTATGAAATATCCAATCGGTTGTCATAGAAATCATGTAATGATAATTAATAACAAATCGGTTGCCATAGAAATAATTTCATAAAATCATTTCATGATTTCAATGGCAACCGGTTTGTTATTAACATATCGGCAAAGAAAAAGAAATGTAAGTTCCAAGATAACTGTTGAACATTTGTTTATATCTTTTATTTAAGTACACAATACATTTTCTATTCAAGTCTTTGGAAGTATGTATAATGGATTACGTAAAACAATGTTTTATGGTACAGAATTGAGAAATGACAGTGATGAAGCCCAAAACACTTGCCCTGGGACCGTGGCAATTGCATGAAAATGGTTGCTCAACCTTATTTTACGTGGGGGTTAGCTCGAATCAACATGAGTTTGAGTTGGGTCAAATTTGTTCACAAAATAACGTCTGAAAATTCGTAACTGCAAAAATAAAAAAAAATTTCTAATCTTAAGGTTTACCGAAATCACTTTCCAAAATCTGAGCATTTTTTTATCAATATTTAAGTTAAATGACGTCATAATATGGTTTTGTGACGTAACCATTTCTACTTGAGCATTTTATAATTTAGTCTGTATACAAAATTTGGACCACCTATGAAGTCAATCGAAAAATATAATCGAAATTATGGCTCCAAAGTTGCTCTGATGACGTCATCAACTCAAAACCAATTTTTCTAAAAAATTCGGTTTAGGAGTTAGCTTGGGGTCATTTTTGCTCCCCACCCTACAGTGTAAAATGCGCTGTTTGAAGTAACCCGTGTAAAATAGGGTTAAATGCAGCTAAAGACATTTGTTACACGCTTCGGCGTAATACAGCGAGTAAAATAAAAAATTTTATTTTGATTTGGGTCACGCTGCCACCTGCACCATGCACGATTGACGCTTCAAACTGTCCCGTTTACTGTTGAATGTCAAGCACGGTTGAATATCAGTTTTTTCTAGTGTTTGATTTCATCTGACCGGGAATCAAACTTGAAACAACTTTTTAGTAGCAAACGCTTTATCCATTTGAACCGCTCATTATAGATCTTCGTGTAAGTTGCGTTTGGGCAAAACAAAAAACTAATACCAAATTTTATAGTATTTACTGTATTTTCTACAAGTAAATGACATTAACTGTGTACAGTAAAGTAGATGGCATACTTGTAGATGACATAAGTGTGTTTTATGTCTTAAATAAAGCTAATAGTACTACCTCATGTCAAAATTAGTAGTTACCTAAATTGGACAAGACAGTGATCACGCTGTCTCAGAGGCAATAATGCGAACCAATATTGCTCTTAAATTGATCAAATAGTACGTTCACTGCCTTCAAATTTTCTTTGGTAATAGGTAAGGTTTTATTGTAAGTAGTTGTAAAGTGCCGTATAATTGTTCTCTTTCATATAACACAACAGTAAAGAATCGGACGCCAACTTGCACGTTTCGTCTACAATCATTTCCATGCGACTGCCCAGACAAGTGAATCGGCAGTTGTCGGACAGAACTAAGCTGAAGCTACTTTTGTCAAAGTGCTTAGAATTCGCTGGAAAGGTATCGGTTTGTAAACAGAAAATTTGTAAACTCTCTAGCTTTTCTTAGCAAGAATTAAGCAAAGACAAGACAAGTTTATATCATCGCTCAGTAACAGCGCAAAGTAGAAATTAATCAGCCTAAAGCAGCAGACACACAAGACAGCTACTTTTTATAACGAACAGTCAAGCAAACATTAGTGTATTTGCTGTCAAAAGAATTAGCAAAGTAACGCGAAAAACGAAAAACAGGCACTTGTTCGTGCACGTACAGTACAATGATAACAAATGGAATTGAACCTTCATTCTGTTGTAATTCTTTACCAAGCGCATCAGTTGACTCTGACTAACAACACGGTAACACTTACACAGAAGAAAAATAAGTTTTCAAAAAGTAGCATAGCTTTGTATTTACAAATTCTTGCTAAATTATCAACAGCAGAGAAATCGAGCAATTGAACCTTAGGCCGGGTCGCATTTTAACAAAGTGTACCCATGTATTTACCATCAATTGCTTTTTATTCTCATTAACTCAAATTGACGAGTGGACAGCGTTGCCTATGTGGTGTAGTGGTTAGAGCGCGTGTCTGGCAAGTCTCGCGCTCGGGTTTGATTTGCGCTGTGTTCTTTTAATCTTTTTCTTTAGAACCTTGCATTAGAGTTAGAGTTTGTGCAGCGTTGCCAGTTTAAGTGAGAGTTAGCTAATCGAAGCACAAAAAAGAGTGTACATTTTGCAATCCAAAAAAACAAATTTAGATCTGATGTTGAAAACAAACGCGAATTACTTCTAGAAGAAATTGAAAAAATAATCAACAAAGCTTTCAATTTTTCGGAAAAAATAATCCTGCATGCTCAAAAGAAAGAAACAAATTGTCCGCAGATAATATCTTTTTGCAGATAAAGACATTGACGACTTTCTTTGCAAAATGAAAACGAAAAGGAATTACAGTACCAAGGTACAACGAGGTTAATAGGCTTCACTTGTTTGGCAGCAACTGCGGCATACGTATACTTTTAAGGCCGTTACTACTGACATTAGATAAAGTTCTTAAGGCTGCACCAACAGGAAAAAATTAATCGTGAAAAAAGCAATTCTTACTACACCAATGGCCAAAATTTTAGGTGCTTCTACAGCTGGTACAGCAAGTTATGTTTCGGGACTTGCGCAGCTGCCGCAAATGCTTATATTCCTGCTGATTCTAGAAATCTGATAAGAAACTTGCAAGTCTTGCCAAATCAGATTCTCCATTTGAATTGCAAAAAGATGAAATAGGCGAAATGAAAATTCTGCTTTCTTATGGAACAATCGTATCTGACCTGGAAGTGCGGAAAAATTTGAACGAGAGTCCTTCGCTTTCAACAGTGACTGTTAGAGCAAAACAATAAATAATCCTGCAATGGAAACCCATACCACTCAACTTAAACGAGGACGGCAGAGAAAATCAAAGGGGTTTTCTAAAATTTGGGCAATCGTATTGAGTTAGATTGCAGCTGACTCGATCCTTCTTGGCCCAACCGTTCTATAAAGATATTCTTACCTTAAAGATGACGTAGGGAGCTGCCTGATTTTAATTTTATTGGCAACCCTGACGCTGATAAAGTTCGTAACGCCATTTCTGCTTTTATTCTAAGGCAATTAATCATGTCAGTAGAGTAAATCCCATTTGGAAAAAAGAGTATTCTGTAACTGTAAATAACAAACTAGCACATTGCTCCAAAGTACTTAAATATTCGGCTTGTGGTCCCTTTTTTGCATTGACATGAGTAGTAGTGGAATATGGCCCTTTGGATTTCTTCATCATACAGATGCTGTGTTCTTTGTTGTAAAATAGTTGCTGTATAAAAAAATATGTCCAATTAGGCAAAGGTTCAGAAAAAATGTTTAGATATAAAATATCTCAAAAGAAGATTTAGCTTTTCATTGTGTGTTTTGCCATGTTCTCTAGTCTTGGAATCTCTTTCATGCTAACCTCAAAACTCTATAGTGTTGAAAAGCCATGTTAGGATAACTTTGCTGTATCAAGTTTCAATGTTAATTTAACAGACTGAATGTGTCTTCTTTTGATTAAAGAAGCGTCTTTGCATGTTATTTACGTATTTCCTACTGTATTTTTTCCTTTGCTTTTATTGTACCGTACTAGCTAAAAGTGATTAAAAATTATTGAGATTTATCATGACAACTCAAAGGAAACTGTTAAATGATTTTTGATATATTGTCTGGTTCAAACTTAAAATAAGTACAACTTTCCGGTAAAGAAAAAATTAAATAATGCTGTGTTTGAGTTACGTAAACACAATCAACTGCTTTAAATTATGCGTACAACAATAAAAACCTAAAAACTTGATGCTTTTTGTCATCTAGCTGTTACTGATATACTGTAGTGGAAGCTCACCACAACCACCTCGCTTGTTTCTCCTGTCACCAATTTCCTAAACTTAGTTCCTATGGCGTAGCGTAACATTTCAGATAAGGCATACAATTATGATGACGTTATCAGTTTTGATGATGTAATTGATTATCATGCAGTAAAACAAGAAAGCAACTTATCACTGCCAAATGTCTACTATTGCAACTAGGCCCCTCCTCCTCAGTACACATTACTGTTACCGCTATGGTTTTTGATTGCAAGGAGTTAAAACGCAAAAGCAGTTGTTTTTATTGAATTATTTCGTAGAGACGTCATTTAAATTTTGTTCTAATAATATTTAACTGGCCTCAGTGTAACTTTGATGGAGCCGTAATTTGCACGTATTTCGACTTGCGCTCGTGATGTTAAATATTATTCACAAATAGTGCTTAAACTAAACATTAATCTGCCATGCGTAACAGCTGCGACGTAGAATTTTAAGTATTTTAGAATATGGCCGAATTTATGAATGTAAACCAAAGCTAAATGCCGTTAAAAATGGACAATATCAGGCAATGGACGATGAGAATTCACAAAAGGCATAACTTTCAAGACCCGCTGAGCTATGTAAACTGCATAAGTCGCTTCTGGTAACTTTCAATTAAGGCCAGGCTATCTATAAAAGTTTTACTTTACAACCAAATTCTTTAAACATTCCCACTGAAAGAATTATACATTGATTTGCGGTAACGTCCAATGCTTTGTATTGACGTTTTGCCGTTTTGACGTCCAATCGTTTTGGCGGGAAAAAGCTATGACGTAGCTGCAATCCATCAACATTTAGACCTGACCTTATTAAAACAAAACAGCTAAATAACATACAGGTAAGTAATTGATAGTTTTAAAAACTTTCTTGCAAACTCTACAACTAGCCTTGAGCATAGGCCTACTAAGTACTATCTGAACCAACTACCTGTAACACTCTTTTCAAAAGGGCATTCAGGTCGAAAATTTTTGTGCTCGATTTTTTCTCAAAAAATTTTGACAGATCTAAAGACCAACTTCATTAAATTTGAGCTTTCTACGACTTTCTGTTTTTGAGATATAGCAGATTAGATTTTCCATAAGAAAGGCTTTTTCCCCTAAGAAATTTTGCCGGAGTTGCCAATTGGAAGCAAAATTTTAAAAATTGACTGCATGTTCTTGATTTTCCATAAATATTTTGCGGTAGAGTTATTGTAAAACAAAGTACAGATTTAGAACTGTAAAATTACCTGCTTTTCGATAAATGTAAGCCAGCTTCCCCAAAGTTAATCTTCTGTCACAAAACTGATAAAATGGCTACACTGAAGTAAGTGGAAAACGACTAATTTTGAACCGCAATATCGTGAAAACGGGAAGGCGTAAAAACTTCGAATTTCGTGAGAATGCATTTCCGCCATATCCCAACATTTTGGTCAAAAGTGAAATACTTGACTTGAATGCCCTTTTACATGGATTTCCCATGTTGATCTCACTCTTATAGCCAACATTTAGCCTAAATAGTGCAAACAGTACCATATCAAAAACTCATTCTGACTCACATTACCTAATACCTACCAGTAGGGCCTACCAGAGGGGGGTTCAGGGGGTACATCGTACCCGGGTCTAGGGGCCCTGAAGAGTTCAGGGGTCCGCGTTAAGTTTTGGTGTCGCACTCAGTGGCGTATGTATGGGACTAAGTTTCAGTGACGACCTTTTTTTTTGTTCCTTACCTAAATATGAGCAAAAAATCGGATTGAATTTCAGTGAAGACCTTTTTTTTGGTCCTCACCTAATTTTGGGCAAATAATCGGACCAAAGTTTAGTGAAGACCTTTTTTTTGGCCTTCACCTAATTTTTAGTGCCCAAAGAGATTTGGGGGCCCGGTATCAACCTTCGTATCCCTGGAAAAGTTTCTCTCTGAGGCCCTGCCTACCGGCAATAACGGCTGGGTTTCGCCGCTGAGCCGCTGAGTCATTCGTTTTCAGTACTGAAAACGGATTTCTTGAACCGTTGAATGCAGTTAAAACATTGCTTGTATGTTGCCATTATTTTTTGTATTTTAGCAATATGCTGAAACTAGGCTAAAACTAAAATCAATGAATTAAGCGAGACTATTCATTGCTACTTTGACTTGAAAGTTAGTTCCCGTAACTGTGGAAACTTAGTTTGAAACTGCGAAAATTTAGTTAAACTTCACTGAAATTAGTAAAATTTAGATTAGTTTGATTTGTTTTAAATTTTTACATGCACTTGTATAAATTATTATTGCTTTTTTAGCTTAATGACTAGACATGCAATGCATGCCTTGCATCCATGGAAAATACGCCGCTGCTTAGTTAACTGAAAACACAGCTACGGCTTATTTTGCATGCACAGGGTGACTCAACAATCATACTCAAAAAACAAGCACAGAGCCAATACTGTTGAAAGCATTCTTTTATTGCTAACGTTTCGAGATAGTACTCAATACTCATCTCTTTATCAAAGCTGATCTGTACTGTCTGGAAACGTTAGCAATGAAAAAATGTTTTCAGAAGTATTGGCTATTTGCTTGTTACTGAGAATCATTCGCCGATCTCGTCATTTTGCTCGGCACAACCATACTATTCTCAACAATTTCAACATTTTTGAAATATTTTTTGCAGCTTGGCAAAAATCTGTGTGAATCAGTTTGGGTTTGTGATTTGGTTGTTTCCAGTTTTACTTTTTTGTTTCATTGAAATGATGTTTTTGCTTTGTTTGATTTGCCTTTTTTTTTGTATAATACGCATCTTCAGGCGCGTAGCCAGAAATTCGCAATGGGGAGGTCTGGGGGCGGAGCCCGCTGCCGCTAGAGGCCAATGGGGTCTGGGGGAGAAGCCCCCAGCCGCCAGAGGCCCGGGGTACGGAGCAGCCGCCGGAGGCACGGGGGTCTGGGGGCGGAGCCCTCAGCGCTGGAAATTTTTGCATTTTTTTCCAAAATTAACTTCATTTTAGGGCTATTTTGATTAGAAAATAATGCTTTTAAAACGTGGCTTAGAAATTGGCAGTTCAAACATGATTAAACTGATGGCATAAATGAGCTATTTGGGGGGTGGCTAATGGTAAAATATTAGCTGTCTTGTTTAGATGCAGGTAAATTGTAAAATCGAATAGTTCTATAAAACTCACACGGAGTAATCAATTTCGTATACAGTTTATAGAGAAATATAATTGGGGGGGGGGGGGGGGGGGGCTAATGAAAAGAGATTTCAGAGAAAGGATTGATAATTAACTAATACTGAATAGCCCCCCCCACCATTCTTTAGTTTATAGTATATTTGTTGATGACATCTATGTTTTGCATTTTTACACTTGCGATCAAATTTAATTGCTTATTTTTTACCATTTTTCAAAGTTTTCATTTATTTGTTGGTTTTATTTTTGACAAATTAGCCCCCTTCCCCCTTGAACATATGTTCCAAAAGATGTTTTAAATCACTATTTATTTCACTCCAGTGCATAAAACAGTCTCAAAAGCGCTAAAAACGTAGTGTTTTTCCCATTCTGCATTTTGGTCAACATGCCAATGGGGGGGCTATAGCCCCCTCCACCCCCTGGCTACGCTACTGCGCATCTTTCACAATTTCATTCTTGATGGTTACACCTAACCGAAACACCACCGAGACAATAAAGACTTAGCTACGAAAGCAAAGCCTCTCAATATTTACTGTAAGGCACTGATACAAAGAAACACAAAAAGCGAATGGTACCAGCATACGTTTTATATGTTTGTCTGTTTTCTGTTTGGCTTTAAAAACAAGTTTTTGCAATGTTTTTAATCTTTATGTGATTTGTAATAAATTATTCAATGCATTAAACTGGCCGTAGATTTTTTAAAGTAAATAACATAATTGCTGTAAATTTTAAGCAATACGAGTGTAGTTGTTGTAGAATATAGTTAGCAGCCTAATGCAAAATCAAATTGCAGTTATAGCATCCCAGAGAAATGAACATTTAAAATGATAGGCCTTGACAAAGGAACTTACGCAAACCAAAATCTAAAAAGCTGTTATTGCTTTGCCCTTATAACCTGCGTCTATACAGTACGTGGTAAATTGATGATCATGATTACGTAAAGGGTTATCGTACTTCAAAGTATTTCGCACATACAGTCGTGAACTCTTGCTTGAGATTTTATATTTCATTCACTGCATTTTTTCATAATGAGTTGAAAATAATATCTGTGAATAAACCATCTTCTTTGTTTTGCAGGTTCTGCATTAACTCATATTTCAAGGCAAAACAATTGGAAACTGTATTTGTATTTAATATTAAAGATATTTTGATGTTTCAAACATATTAATATGCTCGGATTTGTAAAGGCATTTTTGACTAAAAGTTCAATGGAAAATGTTGAACGTTCTTCTGATCGTACAAGTTGTAGGGGGGACTCTGATTACTCAACTGAATTAGTTCAACTGACAAAAACGAAACGCACTGATAAAGGAGAAGAGATACTCATAATTGATGTTGATGTTTTGAACGAAGTTCTGGGAAACCCGGAATACAAAGACTACTACGTTGCTATTTACACCATAGCTGGACCAACACGCACTGGAAAGTCTTTTCTCCTCAGTCTGCTTTGGAACTATTTGCAACGTGCAACAACTGGTCAAACGATTTCCTACAATGAATGGTCAAACAATGTTGAAACGATACAAAAGATTTTTGAGTGGAAGAGAGGGCCAAAATCCTGCACTCGAGGAATCCATGTTTTAAAACAACCTTTTGTTTTTTCTTTTGAAGAAAAAAAGATTGCATTGTTCCTGGCGGACACTCAAGGAATTTTTGACCACAACACTTCCGAACGGAATCAAGCTTTTCTTGGAACTTTTAGCTTCTTTCTCAGTTCGTTTTTAGTCTTCAACTCATTGAACAGAATCGATCCAGCGCATTTGGAAGCGGTCTACAAGTTTGATTCTAATCTGAGATGCAAGGATGAAAGTTTTATCGTGGAACAGGGGTCGCTTATGTTTGTTGTTCGGGATTGGATTTGTGGTGAAAGCGATGATGATAGCCCCGATGGCGATGATGACGAAGAAGACTTTTCATATGGAATGGATGGCGGGAAAAAGTACTTCAACGCGATAATTCGAGAAGCTTCCCCAAACAAAGCAAAAGAGCATCAATATATGCTCGAATATCTGGACCATGCATTTGGTAACAATATACCATGCTGTTTGTTACCGCATCCTGGAAATGTAGTCAATAGTCGAAAACCTAACAGCTTATCAGAGTTGGATAGCAATTTTTTGCAAGCAAGCTTCAAACTTTTTCAGGAATTTGGAAATGGACGCAAACTCAAAATCAAGAAGATCAACAACAACCTTTGCAAATGCAGAGAACTCTGCGAATCCATTAAAGACTACGTGTCTCAGTTTGGAGCTGATCTTGATGTGTCGGACCGAGATTCGTTTTTGGAGAAAGATACGAGAGTCAAAATGAGTCAAGGCGTGAGGATTTGTGTAGAAAATTTTATTGCATCATCTCGGAAAAACGTTCGATGGGATGATCCTAACGAAACACTAGCAACAAGTCTGAACAATTTGAAGGAAGAAATGAAGTCAGTGTTCAGAAGCAATGCTGGTAAATCTTACCCTGAAAGAGTTGTGGATGAATGGGAAAAAGAGCTAGATCGTGTTCTCGCTCAAGCAATAAGAAACCTGATGACTTGCATACATGTTGAAAAGGCATACAAAAGAGCGGTCATGAAATACGAGGATTGGCTTCGAAATGATGCAATCAAATATGCTGAAAATTTTGATGCACAGGCTCGTGCAATGCGTGATTCTCTTGTAAAAAACATGGAAGCAAGCATTCGTCAACAAACGGATGACAATGATTTGGAAAACATAGTTTCCCAATGCAAAGACTACTTCAAGCAACACACCAATAAGATTAAAGCTGGTATTGATGACGACATCAAAGGCTTTTTGAAAAAAATGCTTGTTGCAGAAATTGCAATTAATGTTTTATCTATTGGTTTGGGTGTTTTGATTGCCTTTAAGTTATGGCCCTCAGTTATCGCCAAAGTATCTCAAAAATCAATAATACTGCCGTTGAAGGACACTTTTGTCGCTAAGGCAACTGTCACTAGTATAGAATTGCCGCCCGCACAGCGGCTCGTAGAACAAGGAATTAACGCCCTCGGTTCGGGTTATGAGTTTGCTGAAAAAGGTGGCAATTTACTTAAAGAAGGTGCGAAGAGTTTAATTGGAGCAAACCATCAGAACAATATTAGAAGCAGCATTGCTGCTTACGATTATCATTTATCGTTTGCATTGAAACATTACAAAGATGGGAAAATGATGGTAGAACTTTCATTTGGCACACTTACGTTTAAATTGAAAGTTCGCGAAAATTTGGAGAATAATTCTTCACAGCCAACTTCATCTCAAGTTTGAACTAGGATTAGATAAGACATTGGAAAATAAGTGAAACTGTGACATGATCATCTCCACTCCAACTCCGAATCCGTTTTATTTATTTGTTTATTTTTTGTTCAACTTTGATAACCAACTTCCCCACAAAAAATTCAGACATTCACTTCAGTTCCAATAAAATTATCATGAATTGAAGTTGATAACTTTAACCATTGTCTATGCTACCCAAATTTTCCCGTGATACAGCGCAAAGATGAAAAAGCATGGCCCAATATGAGTCAAATAAATTATGCGCAGATCTACATTATTTTAACAATAAAATAATGCAAGAATTTTTCAAACTCTGCATTTTTGCGTTTGAATTTTTTTATAGTGGAACACGTTGGCATTTGGAGTCGACTATCTTTTTTTTTCACTCGGACTATGAGAAGATAACATCAAATTTATTTAGTTGCTAAATAACGGTGATTATCACAACTATAAGTACAGTTACAAAAAGATGGTGTTGGTAAAATAATAAAGGCAGTTTACTCCGAATATGTTGATAGCATGCGACAAAAACTTGCGAATGGACCCAGGCGTCATCAAGTCAAGCCACCACCCTACCTGACAGAGTCACAGCATAACTCACTAATTATAAAGGGTAGGGTAGTTGCTTACTGTTGATTCATGACTCATGATTCCTACGTAGTATCATTTTTTCACAACAATTTCCCACAAAAACTTTCCGCTAATGCGGCTTCAGCTCTGATTTCGATCTTGTAGTGTTGTTTAAACTAACTTTTGCTGTGTTTGTTTTCTGATTTTGTGTTTTGTTTTGATCTGAGTCAAGGACGTAGCCAGAGATGGGCCACAATAACCATGTCCTAAACAGAATCTACTCTAAGGAGCAAGAATTTACTGAAAGTGTCGACTTTTTTGCAGCAGCCTCGGAATTTATTATTGGTGCTTTATTGCAGTACTACAACGAAATCTTGAACTTTGAATGCAAATATATAGAAAATTAATAAAAAAAAATCAATGTCCTCACTAAAGTTGAATTGAATTTGAATTTTGAATTTTATTCCGCTCACGAGTAAATTTGAATTTGAATTTGACTTTTGCAAAGTCAGTAAATTTGAATTTGTCTTTTTCAAAGTCAATGAATTTTAATTTTAATTTGGGTTTTTCAACGTCAATAAATTTGAATTTAAAAATTAAAAACAAAAAGAATGGATGCAACCCTGCATTTAGGGATCAATACGATTATTAGTGCAAAATAATAATGATTATTGCATCACAATTTTTAGTCAATAATCATCATTATCAATACTACTGTTCAACAAATTTTGGGTGATAAAAATATTCAAAAACAAAAATATGACCCATTTGTCAATTTTGGGCACTGAATCCGAATATGCAATCCATTTTTGCAGATCAGGTCAGCGTTTTTTAAAAAATACATTTGAATTTTTCAAAATTTTGGCCAAATTGCATTGGTATTCCCCAGCAAATGTATAATACAGCCGAAGCTGCGGCAATTACTGTATATTGTTAAATTTGACAGGGGGGATTATAAAAGCTACTACAAACAAATAATATAAAAGCTACTACATACAAGAAATAGAATAACCTTCTAAAAGTAAAGAAGGCGTGGTAAACAATCTTGGTTGGCCGCTTAACTGATAAGTAAAATGTTGCTAGCAACAATTTCGTAAAAAATAAATTTTAAGCATCTGGACAGTTTGTGTGAGGCAGAGGGAGTGGGGGATAGGACAACACTGAGATTAAAGTCTATCAAAGGAAACCAAAAAAATCTTACAATATCCATTCTTTCGTACAACCTGTGTCAGATGTGTTTAATTTCTGATTTTACTAAAGCGTATAAAATTTTAAGCGCATTAAAAATATAGCTTAAACACTGTTTACGTTTTCGCAATTTTCAAAAGACTGCAGTATCTAATCTAATTGCACTATTTTGATTGCCAAAAATCCTATTTTATTAAAAGACATTTCAAATCCTTCAGAACAGTTATATGAATTAATTCAGTTCCCTATAAATCAATTGCAACATTAATTGAGATTGTTTACGGATGAGCGTATGAAAACTTAGCAACATCATTTAGGATAAGCATCATTTGCAATTACTGGATACTGCACTCGACTTCAGTAAAATCTTTACAACACCTTTTACTTTAACATATAATTGTACATCGTCTAAGTTCTATTCTAAGATTGACTCTTCTAGTAGGCAATGGGGACCAACAAGGTTACAAACAACCAAATTCGCACCTGCCCATGCTTTATTTAGAGCAGAATGGTGAAGTCAGCGGATTGTAAAAGGGATCCAATGGGTACTTGCTCCTCTTCAGTGATGGTTTTCTCTGTGGTGATAGAGTGCCAACTCGTTGAGTGGTGTGGAAATGTCCCACTTTTATCTTCAACGTTCTATAGCCCAGCTGGGGTTAATTTGGTTTTTTGGTTGCCACGTTTTTTGGGTACCACTTTTTTTGGGTTTCTGCTCTTCACCACAACAAACAAAGTGCTGTGTATAAAAGCAATAACAAGATAGCTTTTTAGAAGCCAATCTATGGCTCCAGCTTAGTAATACAAAATCTGGCTTAGATGGTAACACAATTACGAATAACTGTAGAATCCACTAAACTGCTGTTCCATTCTGATAAGAAATCAAATTTAGGTTTGAAACAACGCATTGAAACGCTCAGTTTTGGCATGCGAATCTATTAAACTACTAAACGCATTAGCAAGCATTAAAATGTTCATTAATCAGAAAAATAAAATTTACTACCGAAAAAAAATGCGGTTTAAAAATGTACTAGAACATTACTGATGCTACTTTTAAAAATGCAGGCGCATCTTTAGAACATTTTATAACCAATTAGCTTAATCTACCGGCTCTGGTAAATAATGTAGCAAATACATAAATGGGCAATTACACATAACCAGCTCAAAATTTCGAAATTTAAATTTTCAAAAAATCCAAGCCTAATAGAAAAATTTGACTTCAAATTCGTGTTCTGCACGCCCAAACTACCCTAAATTGCATGACATAGTTTTTGAAGCTTTTTTATTGTTGGACATTGTGATTAGTATTTTAGTCTTCATGTCGCAACTAGGGTTGGATTGAATTTGAATTTGAATCGCTCACGATTTGTTGATGAATTCGAATTTGAATTTAAATTTAGTTTTTTCAAAGTCAATGAATTTGAATTTAGTTTTTCAAAGTCAAAGAGTTTGAATTAGAATTTAAAAATTTAAAACAAAATAAATGGATCCAACCCTAGTACTCACTGTACATGATGTCATACAAATGACTCAATCATGGTGAAAAATGCCCCCTTCAAGCTTCCACAAAAGTATGGGCTAAGCCTTTGTACACTTTCAACATTATGAGGGAAAATGTCGTAATATGGGCAAATGCACCTTTAGTTTTCACCTTTGTTAACGGTAAAATTGTACTATGACAGTAGTATGCCTTTAATTTTGACTAAATTCAAAAAAAAGAAAAAAAAAAGAATCGAAAGTTACATGTCATTGGATTAGGTGTACTGTAAGTTGTGTTATGGTTTATATAATACTTATATGTTTTGTCGAAGTTAGTATTTTGTTGGTTGGTTTGTTTTCTTTCAGACTCATCAATTGCTTTGTTAATTGAAATTTTGGATAAAACAGTTAAAACAGATATCAATTTGTTTATTGAAGACAGAATTAGTTAATTTCCACATTAAACTAAAAAATAAATTGCACTTTTAGCCAAAGAATTGTACCCAGTACTTAAAATGTCGGGGGGACGCGTCTCCCCATCGACATTTAGGTGTCCCCCTATCGAGATTTGAGCGCTGAATGATCAGGAAAAAAAAGATCTAATTCTTCATCTAATTTTGGCGAAAAATCACTTCAACTTCCGGCAAAGACCTTTTTTTTTGGTGTTCATTCAATTTCGGCGACGGAATTACGTAGTCTTTACTATGTACTTTCGCATGCCAAATGCGTTTGGTCAAGGCTGCAAAAGCGTCCCCCCATGCAAAGTTTTACAATTTAAGTACTGATTGTACCGAAATAGAAAGAACTCATCAATTCACTAAATAGTGCAAAGAAGCCATTTACGCCTTGTAAGTGAGCTACTCGTAGGTGGGCACAAATCCGTTAATGGTTCATTCCTTAATAACGAAGCTAACTTTTTCAGTTACTCGTTAATCCGTTAAAAAGTTTTTTCATCTTAACGGATTAAATTAACTTCCGTTAAGTTTTGTTAACTTCCGTTAACGTTTTTATCGTTAATATCTTGCACCATTCATTCATCGTACCGGTACAAACCAGTTTGCACTGGTAACACTTGGTACGTATTAGCACGAGTTTTATAAAAGAAAGCGAAGAAAGGAGCTCTTTTTTGAAGCAAATAATAAGCTGCAGCCTCATAGACCTATCAGTTGTCGCTGTTCGCAATTTCTACAGATTTTCGGATCGCAGCTTCGTTATAGTGCATTTGAACTTATTTTTATCATGACATTATATTAGACTGCAAAATGTAAGTTCCAAAACATAAAAAGACCACCATAGCAATAAATCTTTCTTTACAATCAGCTCACAGCGTCAATACGTGTTCAAGAGGCGAGTGAATAAAAAGAAATGTAAGTTACTCGCAAAATATTAACAAATTAGCGGACTTCATTAACTTCCGTTAATTAAAGCTGAAAATTACCGATTAAAGTTTAGCGGAAGTGTGAAGTTTGTTAACGGACTAGTGGTTAACGAAGCTAACGTTTTGCATTAACTTGCCCACCTATGGAGCTATTGCGTGATATATAGCATGGTTTTTGTACAGTGGTTTTGTTTCACGTGATGTTGATTACATCTTTACGAAAAGCGACATTATCGGTTAGATTTCCTTTTTATCATTTTAAGCATTGACAATATTGAAATTGATGCTGATATAACATCAACATTTCATTGTTCTTTTGACACATTTTACATTTCTCCAAAACACTGCAATTAAACAATAATTTATGATAGTAGTTGCACCACTAGCGCGTTTTCCAATCTTGTACAGAAAAACATTGCTTTGTCCTTCATTTCTACAAAGAAGTTTTTATCCATTTTGATGAACTCGTAGCAATTCTTATTGATGCAAATTTACAGAGAGTTTTTATTACTTTTGTACTTCCAAAAACATTTGTTGTGCTATTTTTGTGGTTAAGCTATTATAACTGATAAGCATGTGACGTAATTCAAGGAGTGGTACATTTATTTGTTGACGTCACTTCAAATATTTTCTTTACTACATGGAACCTAGTCAGTCTTAAAATGCAGCTGTTCCTACGGAATGCTTTTTCTATGGAATGCTATTCCTAATCATAATAAGTCTTTCATATTCGAAGTTTTTGGAAAGATACAGTATAAGTAGCATTTTATATCACTCTACCAAGTATGAACAATGACAAACTAAAGTACCAACTCAACCTTACAACAGTTTGACCAATTAGCAGTGATGCTCACTTTGTTCTGTTTTTTTTTTTTAATCCTATTTCACTTTACTATATAACACCAGTACATACCGGTAAAAAAATTTGGATGGTTGCTGACTACATGAGCGCAAGGTCTTTTCGCAACCTCCCCGTCATTAATAATTTTGAACCAATTTTAGTTTTAGTGTTATGTTTTAGTGTGTTTGATATTTAATGACAAAATAAACTAGTCGTTCGTTCTTAAAGTTTTTTCCTTGCGTTGGATTAATAATCACTAGGTTTCAAGTTACTGTAATTTAGCAACCATTTATTTATTGATAACTCTGTGCGAGCGTCGTTGTATTCTTTGTATTTTTCCGATCTTTATTTTGTACTGTTTTATTGAGTTAGTTTGGCCAATCACCAAATAATAATTTCTATGACAACCAATTCGTTATCTTACAGTAAGTAACAAAGAGTAACTGTTGAATGGGGTTACTGTTGAAATTTTGATTATATGTTACTGTATGTTCAAGTGCAATATACACACAATATGTTTTCTAGTTAAGGCTTTGAAAGTAGATAATGGATTGCATAAAAAATGCTTTTTGGCACAGAAATGAGAAATGACAGTGAGACCCACAATATTTGACCAGCGACAGCTGCAATCGCAAATAAATGATTGCATTAAACCTATATTTTACACAGGGAGTTACATCGAATCAATTTGACTTTGAGTGAATTTGTTTCCAAATGACCTCTGAAAATTCGTAGCTGCTAAAGTAAGAAAAATTTTCCCAATTTTGAGATTTGCTAAAGACACTTTCCGAAATCTGAGCATTTTTTGACCAATATTTATTTTAAATGACGTGATAATACGTTCTTGTGACGCAACCATTTCGACTTGGGCATTTTATAATTTAGTATAAAAAAGTCTATGTGCAAAATTTAAACCATTAATGGCGTCATTAAAATTTTTTCGTCAAATTATGGCTTTGGCGTTACTCTGATGACGTCATCAGCTCAAAACCAATTTTTCAAAAACATTTTGGTGAACACCAAGCAGCATGATAAATTTGGTGTTTTCATGACGGTTGGTTTAAGAGTTAGATAGTGAGGCATTTTTGCTCCCCCTCCCGTGTAAAATGCTTTGTTCAAAATAACTCGTATAAAATAGGGTTAATACAAGTAAAGACACTGTCGTTTACACACAACACGCCTACAAAGTTCATGTCTCGTATTTGAACGTTATACCGTGCTTTTCATTTCATTACCTTATTTACGGATGTGACGCCTGATTGCTACACTGTTCAGATTGCTGCAGTTTCTTTTGAGCGACTACTTGCGTGAGTGAAATGGTAATTACAGCTTTATTTACTAAGTTGCTTTGGCCAGGAGACAATGAAACGGCTTTTCAGTTTTTTCGAGTCAAGCTGCCATCAGCTGGCGCGTTTGTCTCTGGAGTGGGGGGTCGGAGGTTCAACTTTCGGCCCAGTCAAATTGCACATAGTGCTGCCAACGGCTCGATACCGCTGCAACATTTCTTCGAAAGGAGCTGTGTTGCCCGGGCGCAATGACGTGTAGATAGACCCCTCAAACTCGTAACACGCTTTGGCGTAATACAGCGAGTATACTAAAAAGATTGATTTTTATTTGAATCAAGCTGCCACCTACACCAACAGCCATTGAGGCTCCAAACTGTCCCGTTTACCGCTAAATATCACGCAGGGAAGTTGTGAATACCAATTTTTTTAGTCTTTAGTTTGATGCGACGCATATTGAACTCGAGACAACTTTTCAGTAGCTAACGCTTTATCCATTTGAACTACTGATCGATCGTACTGTAAGTTGCGTATCGCAAACATACAAAACTGTTAACAATTTGCGTTTTAAGTTTATTCTGTATAGCTGTAGCAGTAATATTAAGATCATACTATTGTGTACGAGTAAATGACTAAAAGTGTGAACAATAAAGTAGATGACATGGTGCGCGTTTTCAACTTGAATAAAGCTAGTACTATATTACAACATGCATAATTTTGGTTACCTAATTTAGTCATGGTTTGTAGTTACCTAATGTAGTCAAGACATTGATCGCGCTATCATAGAGGCAAAAATGCAAACCAATATTGCACTTATAGTAAATGGATCAAATAGTGGCTTCACTGTCTTCAAATTATTTTGGTAAGAGATAAAATTTTATTCTACGTAATCCGTGAAGTACCGCATAGTTCTCTTCCATATGACACAACAGTGAAGAATGGGACGCCAACTTACAAGTTTCGTTCACTATCATTTCCACGCGACTGCCCCAACAGGTAAATCGGCAGTTGCACAGAGCTGGACAGTGCTGTTTCGAGCTTTTAGCTCTCATCGGCAGCCCTCAGCTTCTCTGAGAAAGTTATTTCCCAAATGAACAAGACTCTTGGCCAAACTGTACAAACCTTAAGGCCTTGCGCAGTGGCAGAGGCTTTCTAGGAAATGAACGATTTTTCATTTGTAGTTCTTTAAAAAAACAAGTGAAAAATTGCTGAACCCTTGTAGTAAGGATAGCCATAGGCTATCCCTACTACAAGGGTTCCCCTTGTGTGACCACGGAAATCATAACCAAAAAGTTTGGCGTTCTTCGTGGTCGACTCCTGGGAAATCATAACGACTTCCACTGGCAGTTAGGTGGCCAGATCCTTACTACAAGGGTTCTGCGATTTTTTCACTTGTTTTTTTAAAGTACCACAAGTGAAAAATTGTTTATTTCCAAAAAACCCTCTGCCACTGTGCAAACCCTTAAGGTTTGACCAGTTCGGCCAAGAGTCTTGTCTAGGTGGGGAATAACTTTGTTAGAGAAGCTGAGGGCTGCAGATGAGAGCTAAAAGCTCGAAACAGTGCTGTCCAGCTCTGTGCATGTTATGACTCGAGCTGCTTTGTAGCTGCAGGGTTGGTGGTTGATCTGGCCACCTAACTGCCAATGGAAGTCGTTATGATTTCCCAGGAGTCGACCACGAAGGACGTCAAATTTTTTGGTTAATCGGCAGTTGTCGGAAAGAAAGCAGCTGAAGACTATTCCAAGTTTTTAGAATTCGCTAAATAGATATCGGTTTGTAAACACGGAATTAATTTGCATTGAGCACTCGTGGAGCAAAGCAGCAAAAACGTAAGACAGCAGTTTTTAACACAAACAGTCAATCAAACATTAGTGTATTTTCAGATAACCAAATGCTCAAAGAAGCACTAAGTTAAATTCAATACCACAAATGAAATACTGGCACAATGGTACCGCACACAACACCACAGCATCTACTCAGGAGAAAACTAAGTTTTTGAAAAGCATCATAGCTTTGTATTTACAAATTCTTGCTGAATTAGCGGCGACTGAGGGAATCGATTTCTCAAACCTTGGTCCCGATATACGCAAACTTGGCAGGCCGTAAGTCGTGCACGAGATTATCCTTGTTACAATGTAGTATTTTATCGAATTTTACGCTGATAAGACAGTGACACCGGACATACTGATTAAGACAGAGATGTCCACCGAACTTATTCGATGCAGACCCAAATATTAGACTCAACGCATTTGCGTGCAAGTTATTCCAGTCCACCGAAATCAAAATGAGAGAAGAAGACGAGCTTTTTGGCTAACCAGTGACAATTCGCCGAGTAAAAAAAGGTGAAGACCAAAAAAATATCCTCGATGACTTTGAACCTAATTTTCTTTTGTCATAAATGGAAGCCAAGAATATGCAATAAAGACTACGCACGCCAGTGTCTTTCGTTCACAACGATTAGCAACGACTCTGAAAGTAGGCCAGACTTGCATTCTCGACGCTGGCCAAATTAAATTGTTTCGCGAGCCGCAAATAACCAATGAGTCGGACATCGGGCACCCCTGGCTCACAGCCAGTGGCGGATCTAGAAAATTTTGGTGGGGGGGGATGATAAAATTTATGAGCACAAATTGAGTATAATCTTAAAATTTTGCATGTTTATGATTAATGTTCTTGACCTCGCGCAAACTTGTTGGGGATATTTTTGATCCGTCCCATCCCAAAAACGTTACCAGTATATAAAATATTTTTTAAAATTTAACCAATGACATAAAACTAGTTTCATGTCATTGATTTAACCAATTCAATTCAAATTAATAACATAAAACGCTCTTTTCGTCTTTCCTGCGTCAAAAATCGTATTTATTAAACTTTCGCCAGCATAACCGTCTGCATCTACACAAAACAGGCGCGTTGCCAGAAATTCGCAATGAGGGAGCTGCTGTGGGGTCTGGAGGCGGAGCCCCCAGCGATTGAAAATTTTGCATCTTTTTGCAAAAATAACTAAATTTTAGGGCTATTTTGATAAAAAATAATGCTTTAAAAACGTGGCTTAGAAATTGGCAATGCAAACAAGATTAAACTGGTGGCATAAATGGGCTATTTAGGAGGTGGCTATTGGTAAAATGTTAGTTCTCTTGTTTAGATGCTGGTAAATTATAAAATCGAATAGTTCAATAAAACTCACACAGAGTAATCTATTTCGTATACAGTGTATAGAAAAAAAAATTTGGGGGGGGCTAATGAAAAGAGATTTGAGAGGAACGATTGGTAATTAACTAATACTGAATAGCCCTCCCCCTATTCTTAACTATATTAATGGTATATTTGTTGATGACACCTATGTTTAGCATTTTTACACTAGCGATCAAATTTGATTGCTTATTTTTGGCCATTTTCAAAGTTTTCATATATTTGTGAGTTTTATTTTTGACAAATTAGCCCCCCTGAACATATGTTTCAAAAGATGCTTTGAATCACGTTTTAGTCCATTCCAGTGCATAAAACAGTCTCCAAAGTGCTAAAAACGTTGTGTTTTTCCCATTCTGCATTTTGGTCGACATATCAATAGGGGGGCTATAGCCCTCCTCCCCCCGCCCCTGGCTACGCTACTGGTATTGCGTGTGGTTTGAGCGAAAATGCGCCATAATTGAACTCCTGTTGTGTTATGCCTTTATCGTTGAAAAGTGCGAGTTGTGAATTTTGCTAGTTTGGCGCTTTCAAATCAATTGGACCTGTAAAAAACTAATTTCTGCTTTGTAAAAAGTTTGCTGTAAAAATAAGTTTTTCCTCCCCCGCCCTATCTCACCCCCCCAATGGCTTCAGAAATTATATCGCAGTCACCCGGCTTATCGACTATTCACTGATTGCTTTTTTTTAATGTTTAATATCATGATATGCACGTTATGTTTAGGCTGGTGGGGATCCGCCACTGCTCACAGCATGCCATTTTTAGGACAGATCCACTGCACACTGAGCGTAAAATTGTGAGCGCAAGAGTAAATTATTAGTTTATTTTCAACAGAAATTCGGTGCGCCCGCTTACCGCCTTTATTACCACTTATTAGTGTACAAGGTGTCAATGTTGGTTAAAATAAACTCAAAATACCCTTTCAAACTTTCGCCTAGTTTTGACTGGACGTATTTGAAGAAAATAAAAATAAAAAAAAGAATTATTCATCGCACATTTTTGATTTACATTTTTAATAGTTAAGATTAGGGTTTGGGTTAAATTTAGGGTTAGTTTTGGAGTAAGATTTTACGTTTGGGTTAGATATAGATCAGAATTAATTAAAAGTAAATAAAAATTATCAGTGAAATAGTCTCTTTTTTATTGCATTTGCTCAAGACAAGCATAGTGCGCTGTGATTGATTTATTTCTTTTTTTTATAATTTCTGCAGGTGAAACAAGCTGATCAGAGTTGAAAAGAAATTATAAAAAAATTATCCAATTTTACCACGCTGCTTTCAACCTCAGCAAAGCAATAAACTTAACCTAAAGATTTGAGTTTGATTTGCTGCGCCAACCGCCAGCTCACGAATACACAAGCAAATCTCGATATCTTTTGTTTCAGCGAGACAAACATAAATCCATAAAGAACACAACGCAACTTTTTCCACATAAGCATTTCCATGCACTAGCTGAATTTGCTGCAGCAGGAAAGCAAACCTTTGCCTTTGCAAGTTTGAATCTAATTCTCTTCAGTTGCTCAATTTGTAAGAACATCAAATCTATAGGTTTTAAATCATATACTAAACAGAGCGCACAAACGCCATCAAGCGCATGTAAAATAAACCGTTGTAAAACTTTCAACAAAAACCTATAAGATGGGCTGGCAACAACAATTTGCTGCCAACTTTACAGAATTACAAAATACAAAGTTTATGGATTGTACTGAGACATGCTTGTTTTTTTCTGATATTATAATCATTTAATCATTGTTGCAACGTTATGGATAATCTGCTACTAGTCGCTAGAGAATTAATGTCTTTATCTAAAGAAAACACGTCTAGTACTAAATAGCAGCGATAGCTTCGTGATAGAGCATCAGGCTTGTGATCGAAAGGTTGCTGACCCCTAGTTCGAATCTCGAACGGGCAATGCTTCGTTGTATTCTTGGAAAAGACACTTTACATATATTTTGATTGGGGCCAAGCGGTCCATCCCTTGTGGTGGCCCAGCCTGACAAAAGACTTGCAAACAGAACCTAAAAAGTGGTCTGCATTGGTATGGTTAGATAGACATACGAGCAAACAAACCAACACCACCTAAAGTTTGATTTAAAAGTTGTCAAACCAAAAATCAAAAGTCAAAACTGAAGCTGCTGATTGCGCAATGCCGAATACAGTATTACAATTCACACCTGCCAGAAGAAATTAGTTATTCATACACAAAATCTTTCAAATAAATTCTGGTAGCCTTTAATTTAGTTCTAAGGCGCGGCTTTCTTTTTCTTCCTTTTGTTAAGAACAAAAACTAACAAGGCTCTCCAAAAATTCTCCTTTTGTTGCGTTTTCCAATTGTTTTTCAAAGTAATCTCTTATCTTGGTTGTCATTGTATATTTGGTATACAATGTAGTTTTTGATCTTTTTTATGAAAGTTGAAATGATTTGAGCTTTTCGAAATTGACTGCAATTTTTGCTGCTGTACATGCCATTGTGTGGTAAACATATTCTTTTTAAACTGCCTAAACTAAAAGTAAGAGAAGAAAAACTTCAACCCTACTTTCAGCTTCTAAACTGGATCAATTAACCCTATTTTACAAGGAGTATTTTTAACCTCCTCAGTTTTTTCGTGATAAATCCCTTCAAGAGCAAGATTCAAATCAACTTAAACCTTGAGTCAAATTTCATCACAAGTAGCTCCTGAAAATTTCAAGTTGCTATAAAGCAACGCAAAATTTCCCAATTTTGATGTACAAAATTTATCTGCCTGTAACGTCATCGCAAAATGACGTTAATTTTTGAAAATATTGTCTTGACATCAATATGATGGCGTCATCAACTTAAAGTCAATTTTTTGTAAAACATTTTGGGGAACACTAACATGCATGCTAAATTTGATGTTTTCCTGTATTTTTGTTTTATAGGTGAGATAGGGGGGGATTTTTATTACACCCCCAGTGTAAAATGCTTTGGTCATATACCCTGTGTAAAATGTGGTCAAAATTTTATCGCAAAATTAAAAATAATTTTCAAGCCATGAGCTTTTCAATTGAAGCATTTGTCAAGTTTTCATTTGAAGCAAATTGAGTGATGTGAACTCGTATTTGCGCAAAGTGGTTATAGCCTAAAGTGTTTCAACACTATAATTTGCTTTCTATAATTTTTTTTACCAAATTTTTTTCTTTAAAATAATTTGTTTTATTTAAAATAGTTTGTTTTCAGAAACACAATAATTTGTTTAAAATAATTTCTTTTCAGAAGCAATCATCTGATCAAGTTCAAAGAAATGTCTTGATTCAAAATCAGAATTTTGGTAAAAAAATGTCTTACTGTTACTGCTCAAGATTGGTTTCAGTAAAGAAATGAGAACTCCTTGAGGAAATAAAGAGGTGCTCTAAACGTTGTTCCACTATTTCGCAAAATCCCTTATCATTGTACCACTGTCAGCTCCGCGTTTGGAACTTTTGAAACATCATAAAAGGATGATTTAATTAAAAGCAGTTTACCTTATTTAAAATTGTCAAATTTCTAAACGCTTCGGGTTGCTGTTGGAACGTTTAGTTGACAGAACTCCGAGCTTTAGTTTTATTTGATTATAATTCAATTTTGCATGGCGTTCGTAAAAAAAGGCGTCGCTGCGTATAAGAACAACTACAAACTTAGTTAGGTAGTGTCAGTAGAAAGACAGCGACAGCAAAATAAGCACCAACTAAATCCCAAAAAAATTTGTCTAAGTATTCAAACTGAGTTAGTGCATTTGTAGTTTATTTTAGACAGAAAGTCGTTACGCTCGGCGTACGACTTAGCAGCGTGCGGGCTAGCTGTCAGTTGGTTAACGCTATAATAGGGTTGAGTTTATTTCGTGAGTGTGACTATTGTACCGAAAAATTATAAATTAGACAAAATAAAACAAAAATAAGAAATATTCATCCTCGCACTTTTTATTTACGTTTTTAAGGGTTAAGACTAGGGCTTGGGATTTGCTTGGAAAAAGATTTGAGTTTAATGGGGTTAGATTTTTAGTAAGAATTCGTTAAAAGTAGCCTACTCGATAATAAAAATTCCTGTTAAAATAGTCTCTTATTCATTGCATTTGCTCCAAGTTGTAAGCGCAGCGCAGCTGAGGTTGGTTTATTCTTAACTGATGTTTGCATCTGAAACAAGTTGAGCAGAGTTGAAAAGAAATTAAAAAAAAAACAAAAACCAATTTTAACACGCTGCGTTCAACTTTTGCAAAAGCAATAAAATCCTAAGAATCAGAATTTGAGTCTTTATCGCTGAGTCAACTTTAAGATGGTTCAGGTCATAGGCGTAGCCAGGATTTTTGATTGGGGGGGGGCCCAAACCAAAAATTACATGCAATGACGTCATCAGAAATTTTCAAAAAAGAAAGCTTTTGTGGGACAAAGGTATCATAGAATGGAAGATCTGAAGCTCTAGTCTGTTGGCACTTAACCAGAATTTTGATTAAGGGAGAGGGCGAAAACTAATCGTTAGAAAATGCAAATGCCTAACTTAGAAGACGTGTTGAGTATGCTAGTGTACTTAAACGTACTACAGACGGGGTCTGGGGGCGGAGCCCCCAGCCGCCGGTGGCTATGGAAGTTTGGGGGCAAAGCCCCCACTCGCTGGGCGATTTTTGTAAGTTTTTGGGAAAAAAAGCTATTTTAATCCCATTGGATCACATTTGGCACGTGTTCACAGCCATTTGAAAGAACTAGATTCTTAACATTAGAAAGCCAATCGAAAAATTTTAGTTGTTTAATCCTCCTTTTACTTGCAATTAAATTCCAAAACACGTTTAAAATCATGCATTACAGTGTAAAATTTTAATTGTGGGTAATTTGGTGCATGTAGGGGCAAGTAAGGCACATTGCCTCCTGCAATATTTTAGCAGTAAATAATAATCCACTCGAAGATTTTCCTTAGAGATTTTTGTTTTGTGATGAAGTTAACCAGTTACAGGGTTACATGTACGGCCAGGGGGCCCAGGAGCCCTCAAATTCAATTTCAATAATCTGTTTAATGAGCATTTTCCCTAGCTAGTTTTTTAAAAGTATTTTGTTCGTAAAAACTGGCGAGATGAATCGTTGGTAAAATAGATAGTTACGCTTACTAAACATTTTATTCCCGGGCCGGATTTACATTGTGCGGGGCCCCTGGCACTTAGGGAATTTTTGCAACATCTTCCTGGCAAATATAAGTGAAGACCAAAAAAGTCTTACCATCTGAGGGCCGGGCCCTGGCACTTAGCCATATGGCAAATACGTTGCTGGTTATTTCATTACGTTCATAAAAAGTTAAGATGAGGGCCTAAGATAGCAACTTTCGGACAAAAATCCTAGATTTCACCCTGGTCATAGTACGTTTAAATTGGTTGGAAAAAATTGAATTACGGAGGTACGCCGGGTCCCCTGGTTGTCAGTATTATTTATTGTTAATTACTGTTGTACGCGTGTACTGTTGTACGTAAAGATGCTAAAAGAAACAGAAAATAAAGAAACAAGGTTATTTTGTCAAATTTGCGTCTTTGGTGGCGTTTCAATTGAGGGGTCCCGGGCCCCTCTGGGCCACCCCCTGGGCCACTCCTCTGGCTATGTCCATGATTTTGAGATAAGATCGCGCCCTTAAGTTCTTTCATAAAAAAAAAAACTTTTAAAGCAAAATTGAAATAACTTTTTTTCCAAAACGTAGAGGACTCGAGTCAAGTCACTTGACAGTTTTTTGAAATCTCCAGGAATTGCATGATATTATTATGACGTGGACACAAGTGGTCGTCATTATTATTACTTGCTTTTGCATCCGTATATCCTAAACTAAAGAAATTGCAATTTTGGACAAGGACAACATACTGGCTTTGCTCTCATTATATGTATCATTGGTAGTATTTCAGTTGGGGGTTTGCCTTACCGCCTGAGTCATAGCATTAAGTTTATAATATCGTTAAACGAGGGCTTGGGGTTGCAACTTTTAGCACAAAACTTTTCAATTTTTCACAGGTTTTGCGTATGTATTGTTAAAAATTTGAATTGCGAGGCCCCTGGCCCGGGACCCTTGGTCATCAGTTAGGGGCCCCAGGGCCCTCTGGTCATTAGTTAGGGGCCCCGGTCCCCCTGGTTGTTAGTTAGGGGCCCCGGGGGTCTCTGGTTGTGAATTAGGGGCCCCAGGGCCTCCTGTTTGTCATTTAAAACCCCTGGGGCATCCGTTTGTGCGTTAGGGGCCCCCTGGTTGTCGGTTAGGGGTCCCGGGGTCCTCTGGTCGTTAGTTAGGGGCCCTGGGCCCCCTGGTTGTTGGTTAGGGGCCCTGGGGCCCCCTGGTTGTCGGTTAGAGCCCCGGGGCCCCCCGGTTGTTAGTTATAGGCCCTGGGCCCCCTGGTCGTTAGTTAGGTGCCACGGGGCTCCCTGGTTGTTTGTTATTGGCCCTGGACCCCCTGGTCGTTAGTTAGGGACCCTGGGGTCCCCTAGTTGTTGGTTAAAGGACCCTGGTCCTCAGTTAGGGGACCTGGAACCCCCTGGTTGTTAGTTGGGGGCCTGGGGGCCCCCGTTTTTCACTTTGGGGCCCTGGGGCCCCCTGGATATCGGTTAGGGGCCCCCTGGTTGTTAGTTAGGGGCCCCAGGGCCCCCTGGTTGTCAATTAAGGCCCACCTGGTTATTACTTAGGGGCCCCTGGATGTTAATCAGGGGCCCCTGGGCGCTCTCGTCGTTCGTCACTGCAACTAAACATCGCTAGGCTATGTTATCATATATTTTTATATCATTGGTGGTATTCAATTGGGGCCCTCCCCCTGGCTACGCCTATGGTTCAGGTTAAAGCGTAGAGCTATAAGCTTGATTTTTGAAAATGGTGACATAGTGTTTTAAAGGTACAGTATAAAATTGAAGAGAGCCGCATTTGCACAAGAAAGAGCAACCGCTTTAGGCTTTGGCAAGTAAGGTCGTGTATTGTATACCGCATTTACGAGTTTAGAGCAAGAAACTTTTTTGCTTATAGCCCTAACAAACAACTTTCATTTGAAGCACATCTAGATCAAGAGTATTCCCCAGCCAACTCTCGGCCAAACCTTAATGGTTTGCATAGAAGTGGCAGAGGCTTTACTGGGAATAATCACGTTTTCAGTTGTGGCACTTTACAAAAGAAGACGTAAAAAACCGATGGGCTCTTATATTAAGGACACAGCCATAAGTTATCCTTAATATAAGGGCTCTCCTTCTGCGTTATTTCGATGCAATTTAGCAGCGGTACAAATAGCCTAAAACAAAACAGACCTTTGGTTTTCATTATAATTTCTTTTTTGAAATCATTTTTTGTAGTTCTATTGTAGATACGTACCTATTGGAGTTATTGCAGAGTTGTATGTCGGGCCTGGCTTTTCAGGTCGGGTTTGGGATTGGGCCGGGTTCGGACCTAAAGTTTACAAAATTTAGGGCTTAATTTGGGCTTGAGGCGTGCTTTTTGCCTTAGGTGCACAAAAATATAATCAAAATAACTTGGCAACAGTGCTAAATTTTTCAGACCTAACTTAACTTTCGTTTTGTTTTTTTGAGGGCATGATTTGGGCTTCAAATTAGTTTTTGGGTTTGGGCTTTTATTTTTGGGTTCGGGCCAGAACTAGTCGGCTCGTTTATAACTCTGGGTTATTGAACAGTTTTCAAAACCCGATAACAACCACGAATACTGTATGCAGTATACTGTGGAGTGTATGAAATACTTTTAGATAGTGTACATACTTTTTGGCTTCCTCATCTATTTTAACTCGATTCGAAAAGGATTGATTTATGCTGTAGTAGATCTCGAGTGAGTACTTGCGTACAAAGACCATCTCAACAAAACGGTTGTCTTGGTCGTGCATGCTAAACCCGCCCCTACCAATCACTGATTTAACTGTGCTGAATGCAATAACATGAAATTTACTCATTTAATTTCATTTTTATCTGAAGATAATAAAAAAAGCTTTGCTTAATTCCGAATTATGTAATTACTCAAAGTTGCAATATTTTGTATTAAAAATTGTGCATTCAAACTCTACACAAGCAATATTGCTCAAGGAAGCAACAGAAGATTTTTCAGCTGTCTCCTACCCCTGTTTCGCGTTCGTCGGCAACGTGTCATTGAGTTAATGAACCGTAATTACACCTAGAGCATATCAATTAAAGTCCGCGAAAATTTTCCGTTGTTTGCCGGTCGCAGGATAAAAAAAGGTTGCCGACCCCTGACCTAATGATTAGGTTTTTTTTATTTATCTAGTATTATTTATTTTTTGTTAGTTGATTAAGATTTACAGTACTTTAGTAGGAATTTATCCATAAGGACAAAATGCGTCGCCAGAAAATTTAAACAGAAAATAATATGAACAACGCTTGACAAGAAGCTTTTTCAGTCCCAATAATATTATCCATTAAACCAACCAAAAAATTGCGGCTCGATCAAAATTTCAAGTTAGGGCACAACGAGCTTGTTTTGAAGAAAATACATTGTTCTTGTTAAAATCATAAATGTGGGGGGCGGGGTTGCTTTATGGTAATCTTGTATAAAGACCAATAGCTAAAAAAGTTTTTGAGAGAAGCGTTTCAATCAGCAGTAGCAAACTGTAATGTCCATATTTTTAAACCCGTAAAATTTTCTTCAAGTGGCACAAATAAAAGTCTTTTTTCTTCATTGCTCGCTTTTCCGTGATAGTTGCGCTTCCTTCATTTGGCAAAAGGAAACATTTTTGATTTTCACTTTTTGAAATAATCCAGTTTTTGTGCGCAATTGTCTCAAACTATGACGTAATAAATCAGTGGCGGATCTAGAAAATTTTGGTGGGGGGGATGATAAAATTTATGAGCACAAATTGAGTATAATCTTAAAATTTTGCATGTTTATGATTAATGTTCTTGACCTCGCGCAAACTTGTTGGGGATATTTTTGATCCGTCCCATCCCAAAAACGTTACCAGTATATAAAATATTTTTTAAAATTT
The DNA here is from genome assembly GCA_963965965.1 of Trididemnum nubilum. NCBI lineage: Eukaryota > Metazoa > Chordata > Ascidiacea > Aplousobranchia > Didemnidae > Trididemnum > Trididemnum nubilum. The sequence continues at coordinate 7,668,323 of OZ014469.1, forward strand.
AACCAATGACATAAAACTAGTTTCATGTCATTGATTTAACCAATTCAATTCAAATTAATAACATAAAACGCTCTTTTCGTCTTTCCTGCGTCAAAAATCGTATTTATTAAACTTTCGCCAGCATAACCGTCTGCATCTACACAGAGCAGGCGCGTTGCCTGAAATTCGCAATGAGGGAGCTGCTGTGTGGGTCTGGGAGCGGAGCCCCCAGCAATCGAAAATTTTGCATCTTTTTGCAAAAATAACTAAATTTTAGGGCTATTTTGATAAAAAATAATGCTTTGAAAACGTGGCATAGCAATTGGCAGTGCAAACATGATTAAACCGGTTGCATAAATGGGCCATGTGAGAAGTGGCTAGTGGTAAAATTTTTTCTTGTTTACATGCTGGTAGATCATAAAATCCTATAGTTTAACAAAACTCACACGGACTAATCTATTTTGACTATATTTTATAGAGAAAAATAATTGGAGGGGGGCTCATGGAAAGATATTTGAGAGAGGTGATTAGTACTAACCAATACTGAATAGATACCTTCCTCCCCCCTGTTCGTGAGTTTGTAATATTTTTGTTCATAAAAATTATGTTAAGCATTTGCAATGAGCTATATTAAATTTGATTGCTCATTTTTGGTCATTTTTCAAAGTTTTTATTGATTTGTGAGTTTTATTTTTGACAAATTAGCCCCCCTGAATATATGGTTCAAAAGATGCTTTGAATCACGTTTTAGTCCACTCCAGTGCATAAAACAGTCTCCAAAGTGCTAAAAACGTAGTGTTTTTCCCATTCTGCATTTTGGTCGATATATCAATAAGGGGGCTATGCCCCCCCCCCCCCCGCCCCTGGCTACGCTACTGGTATTGCGTGTGGTTTGAGCAAAAATGCGCCATAATTGAACTCCTGTTGTGTTATGCCTTTATCGTTGAAAAGTGCGAGTTGTGAATTTTGCTAGTTTGGCGCTTTCAAATCAATCGGACCTGTAAAAAACTAATTTCTGCTTTGTAAAAAGTTTGCTGTAAAAATAAGTTTTTCCTCCCCCGCCCTATCTCACCCCCCCAATGGCTTCAGAAATTATATCGCAGTCACCCGGCCTATCGAGTATTCACTAATTGCTTTTTTTTAATGTTTAATATTATGCATATGCACGTTATGTTTAGGCTGGTGGGGGGGATGCATACCCCCAACCCCTCCCCCTAAATCCGCCACAGTAATAAATACTTTGTTGAAATTTGCCTCGAAATTTTAGGTATATTTTTATGTCACAAGCAAAAAATCAGAATGTTCCTTTTTGCCAAATTAAAAACCGTTTTTTAAGTTGAATAAGATATGTTCTCTTTTGCCAAATGAAAAAGTTTTTTAAATTGAAAAAAATTGCCGAGAAATCTTTCACTAACTGAAAAATTTATTTTCGTAAAATATTTCCAAAATTAAAACCAGAAAATCAGGCCTCAATTAAACAATATTGAGTTGTTTGGAAGTTATTTCGCGCTATTGTGTATCCTGCTTAAGTTTAAAGTTAACTTGTTTAAAAACTACAATCGGCGATGGATTTTATTTTACATTTGTTTCGTTTTTTTATTATATTTCAGGAGTTTGTAACGATGATGGTCGACAACATAGAGCGGTGTAGGTGTAAAAACGCGGATATTTTATATATCCCTGGTATAGTATTCTACCAAATTAAGCAATATAGAATGAAATTTATACGAAGAAAAAACTGCGAAAAATTTTTGAAGCGGACTGTCTGAAACCAAAGATTGAATAAAATGAAAACGGAACCTGCAGGGTTGTCGCAGCATAAGCACCTTGTCGTCTTGAAAATCTGCAAATTTTCTTGCAGCTCCTTCCAAACACATTCTTCGTGTTAGAAAGCACCACCGTCGACTATTTTATGTTCTTGTTTTATTTCGCGAAGATATCTAACTGGCAGTGACATAATAAATTCACTTTTTTTCAAGAATTTGTCTTGAAAGTTTGTTTGTAAATGTTTATGTCATCTTTTACTGTACGTTGATTGTTTGGATCTTTATCCTCATGTTGGGAGAAAGCGACAGTGGCGCTTTTGGCTTCTTTTGGACAAATCCTCATTCGCTCAGCAGGCCCGTAGTCATTGACAAAATCAGGAAGAGGCATTTGAGTTTTTTTGAGAGAAGCAAAGTTTAGTAATGACTAAGATATTCATTGCTATACGTTGTAGATGCAGAGATCTGGAGGCAAAGCCTTCAGCCGCTTTAAAACTTTGTAAACTTTAGCTAACTTTTAATGCTCTATATTTCCGGAGTAATGTTTATATTAACTAAAAGTTTAAGTTTTACATCGGGATCTGGGACAAGCCTAGCAATTTATGCCATCGTTTTGGAAACAAAAACTTCTAGCGGGACTTAGAAGCGCACACCTTAACTTATAAAGACCTCACTCATACATCTGGGATGAAACCTGAGCTGCCGTCCTAACCAAAGAGATGGATAGACGTAGCCAGGATTTTTGATTGAAGGGGGGTGGGGTCAAACCGCAAATCTCATGCAATGACGTTGTGAGAAATTTTCGAAATGAAAGATTTTTTATGGAACAAAGGTAGCGTAGAAAGGAAGATCCAAAGTTGAATATACGCGTAACCAAGGTCGTGCTTAGGGAAGGGACTTGGCCAGGTCGAGGGAGTAAAGGTACGTTGCTTCCTGCAATATTTTTAGGCTTGGTGTCATGAAAATAACCAGTTTTAGGAGTACCTGTACGACCATGGGGCCCAGGCCCCGGAAATTCAAATTCAATAGCTTGTTCAATAAGCATTTACCCTAGCTAACTTTTTTCAAAGTATTTTGTCGCGTAAAAAGTAGCGAGATACATTGATATTTAAAGTTGGTACAATAAATGGTTTGTTATCATGTAATTGCATAACGTTCATGAAAAAGTTGAAGAGATGAGAGACTGAGGTTGCAAATTTTTGGACGAAAACCTTAAATTTCTTCTGGGTTGTGTAATTAAACTGGTTGGTAAAAATTTAAATTAAAGGAGGCCCGGACTCCCTGGTCGTTAATATTAGTTCTTTCTCTTCTTTCTTCATTCCCCGTTTTTCCGTGATGGTTGTGGGGGCAGCAGCTCGAGATTAAGCCACAACACTTTACAATCTTCCATCACATCCATTATTTTGCACTGGTGAAGTCCCAAGCAATTCCATCCAAGTTTCTCAATAATCTAGGTTCATCTAGTTCTAGGAGGTCCAACTGGTCTTCTCCAATTTGCTTTGGCAAGTGAAGCTGATTTGGGAAGTCTTTCCTGAGGCATTCTGCTTACGTGGGCAAGCCATCTAAGCTTAGATCTTTCAATTCGGAGAAGTAACGGCTTGATGTTACGAGATTTTCTAATCTCAGAGCTACGCACTTTGTTAAACAGTGTAACTCTCTTCCATTCTTCGTAAAAACTCATTTCATAAGCTTGCACTTGCGATCGCTCTTTATCGGTCGTTACCCAAAACTCATGACCATAAGTGAGAATGGGGACAAAAACGGTCGCAAAAATTGAAAAGTGTGCCTGTTTCGGCAATTCTCGTTTCCCGACAACTGAATAGTGCAAAGCTCGCATTATTGCTCACTAGCCTTGCCCGGTCGGGTTCCAGTTCTTCGTCTTGCCTTCTGCCACTTATGAACGTAACCTCAAGATACTTGAACTTCTCTACTTGCTTCAGTGTTGCTCCATTTACTTGCAACACATGCTGGTAACAGTTTCTTGATAGGTAAAGTACCTCCGTTTTGGCCGTGCTTATTTTCGTTCCTGCGGTGCCACATGTATCTGCAAACCTATTTAATGCTCGCTGGAATCCAGATTCTGTGGAAGAAAGCAGAACCAAATCATTAGCAAATAGCAGACGACTGATTTTGCAATTTCCAATAAGGCACACTCTTAAGCTATAGGCTGCATTTGTTGATCTAATTCATCTAAACAATGAAAAGAAGAGGTGACAAAACGTACCTTTGCCGGGGTCCAACGCCACGTGGAACGGCTGTGATTGCTTGCCATTTACTCGAACAAAAATCTCTGGTTGGCAGTAAAATGACTTAAAAGAGCGTAACAACTGACCATCATCGTTTTACTACCGCAAAACCTTTCAAAGTTTATCCCGAGGAACTCGGTCATATGCTTTTCAAGATCGACAAAACATGCCATACCATACTATCGAGATCTTTGCCATACTACCGAGATTTCTCGAAGATTAGCTTCACAGTAAGGATCTACTCCGTGACGCTACGACGAGGCCATCCTGCACTGGCCATTCTCCAGTTTTGATGCCACTATTTCTTGGCGTTTCCTTGCTAGGCATTTGGCATATACCTTTCCTGGCAAACTGAGGATTGATTTACTTCAACGCTTTACATGTTGGCGATCCATTTTGGGAAAATCTCCCGTTTTGTAATCCCGAAGTTTAACTTTTATGCTTTTCTGTAATAGCAACTGATTTTGAGAAAGAGCAGTGCCGTAATGTACTCCATGTTTCATCATTAATGAACTGTCTCCACAAAATTGTCATTTTGTACTTCTTCGATCTACGCTTGATTGTTTGGATCTCCCCATCAATAATTACATTAAATTTGAACAAGTCATTAGTAGTTTATATTGGTCGAAATGCTTAGGGATTGGGGTGTGGGTCGTTTGGGGCGTGGGTCGTTTGGGGCGTGGGTCGTTTGGGCGTGGGTCGTTTGGGATGTTTGCAAAGTTATTCAATTGGGGCGTCATCCAATTGCGGCGTCTTAACCTTAGCTCTAACCCTAGCTAGTTGTTTGAAAGTTGGTCTTGACCTAAGTACCGAACCACCGCAGGTGCCTGACTTCAAGTGTAAAACTTGAAGAGTGTCTGAGTACCGAACCACCGCAGTCAAACCACCAGCTTGAAGGGTGTCTTGCTCGAGTACCGAACCACCGCAGGTGGTTTGCCTGGCTTCAAGTTCAAAGTAGCCGGTTAAAAGTGAATAACCCAAGATCTAGTCTTAACTCTAAGTTTAGTGTAGTTGTAAGAATGGAAACTTAGTGTTGACCTGAAGAGTGCCTGAGTACCGAACCACCGCAGGTGGCTTGTCAAATCACCGCAGGTGCCTGGCTTCAAAGTAGCTGGTTAAAAGTGAATAGCACGGTAGTTTCTAAAAAAGATTACCTAGTTAACACTATGAAGTCTATTTTGTACGTTTAAGCTTCGTGTAACTTGAAACGTTTCCTGTAGTTGAATTTCCGCTGCCGTGTCGAAATCGTGACAGCTGTTCACCTATCTAAGGTTTAGCTGTGAATCACTACCTTTTTGTTAATTTTTTTCGAATATGGAGCGAGCATGGTGCAATACAGCTTGTTTAATTCCGATGATGTCAGGGTTAGTTTGTTACTTTTTTTATTCTTCGAATATGGAGCGAGCATGGCGCAATATAGCCTGTTTAATCCCAATAAGTTTAACCCTTTGGCATACGATAGCACAATATCGTTGCTTATAAAAGGTGGTCATCAAACTATGTTTTCATTCAAAAACAAAAGCAACATGGCAGACGCTTGTGATTCCGTCCCAGTACGTGGGTTAGATATCCCTCCACCCACTTTTTCTCAGTTCCCGTGTAAACAATCGATGAACCCGCACATGCGTAGCATTGGCGACCGCTATGAGACGTTTGTAGAGTATTGGCCCAGAGAAAGGATAGCAGCCGATCCCAAGTTAATAGCAGATGCCGGATTTTACTATCTCGGTGACGGTGATCGGGTAAAATGTTGGTACTGTAACGGAGGTTTGAAGAACTGGGAACGTTTCGATGACCCGTGGATAGAACACGCAAAATGGTTCCCGTTCTGTGAATATCTGTTAAAAAATAGAGGGGTAGATTTTGTGAAAGATATTGTGAGGGGTTTTGTTACTTTAAATCGACCGCCTGTTCCCAATCCACCACCCAAAAGCAAGCTTGAAGGTTTGGAAAAATTAGTCAACTATCCTTCCCTTAGAAAACACCAACCACCGTTCCCTCCCCTCATCGACCCTAGAGGTGGTGTGGATGTAAAAGAAAAAGTCGAAAGAGAGATGTTGTTGGGAAGGAATGTCGACATGGCGAAATTGCTAGGGTTTGAAGACCAAAAAATATCTCGGGTGTTAACCAAAAGATTTCAAGAACACAACGAAAACTTTGCTACCTTTTACGATTTTATGTTAAAATTAATGGAAGAACCCGATGTTATTTTTAAACCCAAACTAACAATGAAACGTGCAAAAGAAAATTTGGATGAAGTGAAGTGTTTGAAATGTGAAAAGGAAGAAAGTTGCATGGTATATCTCCCATGTGCTCACATCGCTCATTGTTTTTCATGCTCCAGGAAGTCGCAACTGTGTACCATTTGTGGTGAAGTTGTTGAAGAAAAAATCCACTCGTATCGAGTGTAAGATTAGGATTGTGCCATATTCACAAAACTGGCGTACTCTCCCATTATGCACAACCGTGGCGCAATAACACCAAAAACCGCTGTGGACTTATTTCCATTTTGTGGCGCAATTTCCTTTTTCTCTTCGTCTATAAAAAGAGCTGCACTCGAAAAACTTGAAATCATGCAATCGTACACTAACAGAGCAGACGAACTTTATTTAGAGGCTCAAAACATACAAATACCAGACTACATTCCCCCGTTTACGAGCTGCTACGAGACTCTTTACCAGCAAGAAGAATTAATCGAACGTGCTAGAGCAATGGAGGATTCAGCAAGACAAATCCGTCAGCAGTTTCAAACCATCGCAGACTCTGGGTTCCCGCTACCCACCTCGACTCTACTCAGAAAGGCAGTGGTCTCAGTCAAAAAAGGAAAGTTTATGTTCTCTACAGAACAACTTTCGCGCGTGGTACAAATGATTATGGAAAACAAACCGTACTTGCTGTTTCGACCAAAAAGCGATACAAAGGACTACGTTATTCTCGTTTTCTGGTCTACTAATTTTGATGACACGCTTTGCGGTATTCAAGAAAACGCAGTGGTAGTTAAACAGGAAGTTCTAGCTGACGGCTACCAACTTCGCTTTAAAGTAGAAAACATTCCATCACCGCAAAGATTTACCCTTTACATGCTCAACAACTACATCACGTTAGCAGTTCAAAACGACGACGATTGTCACCTCCCCCCAGTGGACCATAAACAATTGGAGTCTTTTTTGACTCTTTTGGAGGCGAACAACATCGCGACACCGAAGAAGCATAAACTTTCTGACACCGCTCTTCCTACCGTTTCTGAATTACCTCTCACTCAAAGTTTAGAGACATATTTGTAATGAAAAGTGTACATTTTTCTGACTATGTGACTATTCGCTTGCTGTTTGAATCTGACACCTGTCGCGAAGCGCGGCGCGGCGATTGGATGCGTGCTGCTCGAAATCGCCAACGTTTTTGCCGGCGAATCGAAGCTTGTGCTAAAGTAATTGAATTTTGTCTCGAACCTGTACACAGAATGAAAATCAGACGTTTGTTTTCTTTGTGACTTTTTATTGCAATAAAACACATGTGAAAAAAGTTTGCGTGTTCGATTTACATGAAAGCACGAATAAACAGGTTAATGTTACGATCATTTTCAGTAAGATTCGATGAGAAACGAGAAACAATATCACGCATGCTATAACCATGACAACAATACAAAATAAAATACACACAATAATGAACACACGTTGTAGAAAACAGACTTTGTACAGTTTTGTTGTTGTAAATCCAACCGTTTGAGTTACGTTCCATAAAAGCAGTAAAACCGTTCATGCTAGGGTGCAGACCGTAACTGTCAAAATATTCACCCTTTCCATGCTTATCAAAATACACCGCGATCCAATGCTCTCCAGGTTTGGAGCTTGGGTGAGAATTAATGACGTAAGCAGACGGGTAATCAATGCGAAGTAGTTGGTTTTTGGTACAAGCCTTTTTAAAAACAGTTTTAGCAAAAGGGTCTTTTTTCAATAAATGTTCGATCTGAATCGTGTTCATGCTGTATAGTCGAAAGCTACATGTCTTTGGTCGTCTACTTGCAAAAGATTATCGTGCTCAGCAAGAACAACAGCAGTCAAGGTACGCGGAGTTGCTGCAGCGAAATGAACTTCCAATCTAATATTCCCACTTTTTATTAACTCGAAAGCGGGGTCACTCGAATTTAACTGGGGGGTTAAATCGAAAGCAAACAGCGTGTAACCACCACCAAAATCAGACCTAGACAAAGCTAGACCTGTGTCAGCAAAATATTGGGAAGTCTGCGAAAACAATCTCAAGTAACTGCGAATAAATTTGTTGTTGTTAAAATCCGGTTGAAGGGGTGACGAAGGGATTTGCGTCCCATCACGATAAACACACACAAAATTAATATCATAATTCTTAAAATTGAAGGGTGGTTTTGCGATGTTTCCGTTGTAAGCGTCGTTGTCAACAAAACCGACTACGATTCGGGTGGGTAATTGCCCCAAAAACAGACTTTCTTTCGAAAAAGAGCGATTTCCTTGGGGGATAGTGAAAGTTTTTACTTCTACACGTCTCAGGGGGTATTTTGCAGTCCCGTGTTGTAGAGCCTTGGCGTGTGCTAGTTGAATGGACGGGTTTGGTTTCACTTTTCGGCAGAATAAAGAGACCTCTTTCAACGAGACCTTGTTTTCAGCTTGGTCGGCGTTTCCATGCAAACAAAAACTATCCTTTGCTCTAATCAACCTGTATTTGATTTCAATTCCATTAAGAACGTATCTAGACTGGAAACTCATGTCTAGATGCAAACGTCCCATCATATCAAATTCATGACTTTGTGCTGCAATCGCTTTTCGTTTCGTATAACCGGCGTTACCTGCGCCACGCGTATCAAATGAACCAGAAGAGTTTTGATACCACAAAACCGACGATAATTGCGAATCTTTAGCGTCTTTTCCAAACGACATCAACGTTTCTATGTAACTGCGATAGCCGTAATTGTTGCTCGACTGGGTCACCAATGTGTCGTTTAAGTATAGATCACACTGAGACCACAACGAATGTAAAAAATTACATTCTGGGGTGATTTCGGTATCCGCTGCAAGAGCAGTGCCATCTGCTTTAGTGACCGACGCTCTTACGTACAGAAAAGTGTTGGCTAAATCAATGTAGTTTGAGCTTTCAGCAGCAATACAAAACTCCACCGGACCGCCTGAGGTTAAAACAGAAATGGGTCTGTACTCCGTAAAAAATCCATCTTCCAAACTAGTCTGAGTTGGCGGCACTGAGAATAGGTCCAATTGACTGGTCACAGACTCCGAAGAACTGGGGTGTATCAAGGAAGCCATCCTAACTGAATATGTCGTTCGTTCGCTTGCGTCGTTTCTTTTGTACCCGCCCTGGAGCTTTGCGTTTACGACCTGCAGCTTGTCGCAAAAGGGAAGAACCAGCCATTGTTGCACGCTCGACAGCCGCTTCCTTTGCGTTTTTCCCGCTAAAACGTCTGAGGCAAAACCAAGACCACCCTTTAAGGCTTGTTTACCTATTGCCTTTGCCCCTGACTTAATCAAGGGCATAATCAACTTTGCCAGACTAGAAAAAATTCCACCAAGACCGTACCCATTTTGAAAGGGTGCACCGCTAAAATACGGGCCACCGTGTCCAATTTGGTTAAGGTAATAAGACTGATAAGCCTTTGAATCACAACAGTACTTTACATGCATATTGCTAGGTCTAAATGAATGCAGTGTAGAATTGATGCTGAATTTAAAGAGGTAGTTTCGATCTTCTCAAATGTAAAGTCACGATTACTTTTCCCTTTTCAAAACGAATCAGTTCGCCTTGATCATCACGTAAAGAAATGTGGATGTCGGAAAATTGTTTTCTCAAAACAGGTTTGTAATGTGGTTTGTCGAATCTTCTACAGACCAGATCTCCAGGTCCACCTTGGACAGCAACAACGTCTAGAAGAGGTGTCAGGGTATCGCCAACGATTTGTGGTTGAATTAAATCGTTGTAAACGAATAGAGCATGAGTGTTGTTTAAATCTACAACTCTTGAAGCTACATACGTCCCCGGTCGTCTGTAATTTATAGTGTCAAAACCTAACATGCGTGCTAACGGCGGAGAAATTCTAACTCTCATGTTTCTGAGCTGAGGCTCTTGGATTTCCAACGACGCTACTTGAGAATAAGGGTCGAAGCGTAAATGTCTCTTCAATTGCGGGCGTGTCGTCATTCCTGACGTAGGGTCTGCCATTTTCTTATCTACCACATATGTGAAAGATCTTTCTAAATCACGATTGAGCTGATCGATCACATTGCGAGGGTCTTGGTAGTATCCTGGTGATAAGTAACCCATCGCCTCCACGTTACCCTGCCGGCATTGCACCCAAATATCCAAAGATTGTGTGTACCAAGATCGTGGGTACTGTATCTCAGCTAAACCGCATTCCCAAGAATTCTTCCAGACTCACAGACTTTGGTAATTGTACTTTAAAGTCTGAAGTTTTATTGTCAGGAAAAACACCAATCGAAGAATTACTGGGTAGTACTAGAAACATGTTTTTTTGTGAGTATGGGGGTCGGTAGCAAATACCCCACACTACTTGACAGAAGGCTCACCCAGAGCTCTTTATTATCTGAACCTCGTGTCAGATTTAATAGACTTATAACGATTACAATGTAGACAGCAACCACTTGAAACAAAAAAGCGATGATGTCAGCCGTGTTTGAGGAAAGATTAAGCATAACGTACAAGGTCTCGTTCGTGTATCCAACTGTTAAACGAGTCTGGGTACCCCAACCACTTCACAAAATACTCTTGATGCTTCTTACGTTTCCGTTTTTTAAGAATGGACTCGATTTTGTAAATGTTATCGTTTTTAACTACTTTTTGAACTTCTTGCACGTAAAAAGTCCCTTCCAAAACAGTACCCTTTAAATCTTTGACCTTATAATAAGGAGGGTCGTCTGTGAATGCCTCGGCAATCTCAAACTCCTCCTCGGTCCACCCTTGATAATAACTTTTTTCAAATCGTCTACGCATCATTGAGATCCTTACTCGATCTCCTACTTTTAATTTCGGTGTTTTAGGGTGCAGACTTCCGTATAATGTCAGCCAAACCAACTCCTGATTAGAAGGGTTAACCTCCGCTGGTGAACGTTGAATCGAATGGTGAAAGGTATGATTGTAAGCAAGCACTAATTTTTGAATCACGTGGGTATATTTTCGTTTGTTTTCATTCGTAAAATAACGCCAAAGTTTTTCTTTAATAGTACGAATAAAACGTTCCGCTATACTAGCCTTAATTTCGTGGTTGTGTGTGGTAAAAAAATGAATATTGTGTTGTTTGAGCCAGCTTTGAAACGCTTTATTTGTAAATTCGGTACCCAAATCGGTTTGCAAAGTGGAAAAATGTCCACTTCGTTTCAATATTTTAGAAAACGCAACTATCACACTTTTGGAAGTTTTATTCTTTAAACATTCTACGTAAGCATATTTCGAAAACACATCAATCACGACAAGAATAAATTTAAATTCGTCATTGTATTTCTGTAAAACGACTAAAGTCAATCAAGTCTGCTTGAAATTGTTGTTTCGGACCAGCCACAATGATTTTTCGTCTTGGAAACCGCCTTCGAACCGGTTTGTGAAGAGTGTAAGCGTTTTGGGTTAAAAGCCACTTCTTTGCCTCAGGGTTTTGCGCAGTTCTTTGAAACGCCGCCGCGCCACTAAACGATCCAGGTTTATTTTCATTATAATAATCTAAAAACTCTCCCATGGTAAAACGCTATCGAACGATTGCCACCCTGGAATATTCGGTTCTTTTTTCACTACAGCTGATCGTAGCAGTTCTGTTATGTTGCTGGAAGGGATCGGGCGGCCGTCAAGAACCAAGTTTTCGGCGTCGTTCCAGCTAATATTTTTCCGTTCCTCAATACCTTTCAGAATCCGTTTCACCTTTTTGTTTTTAGCTTTTTTGAAGTGTTTCAAAATTTCTTTCTTTGGTAGCTTTTCTTTTTTCTGCACACGTCTAGTGCGCCGCTTTTGTTGGTATACTTTGGATTTACCAAAAATATTGTTATATAATAACATTTTTTCGCTTGGTGGTTTTTGAGAATGTAAAATGTTTTACATTTGTTGCTCAAAGTCCGCTAATATTCGATCTTCTGTCGCTTGCGGTTTACCATCTGCAGTCTTTTTTTCGTACCGCGCCACTTTTTCCAAAATCGAGTTATAAAGATTAATTTTTTCATGTTTGGGTTGCTGGGAATGTAAAACTGTTTGCATTTGTCTATCCAAGTCACCAAGAACACGAGACTCGATTCGTCCAGCCCCCTCCTTCAATTTTTTGTACACTGCTGGCTCCAGTGCCACTAATTTCCTCATTTTGCTAGACCGAACAAGCTACCCAAAACAGGGATCGCTGTGGCCAATAACGCCGATAGAAAACCACCACTTTGAATCACTTTTCTCTTTTTTTTGAGGGACAGTTTCCAGTCAATAAGTTTACGTAATGAACTTTTGTGACGACTGAGTCGCTTTTTATGCTGTTTTGAAATCAGTGCAGTACCTTTCAGAACGTTGAAACTTATGTTGCAAAAACATTTTACTAAATCATCTTTTGATTTTTCCAAACAGCTTTTTGGAAAGAAGGTTTTGCGCCATGCAAAAGCTTGAGAGTAGAAGCGTTTCTTTTCATCTGATCCATGTGTGAAGGTTGCTGATAGATGTAATTCACTTCATTTGGAAAAATTCCTGTCCGAATTCGCTGGGAGTCGTACGTATCCGGTCTGAAGTCTAGCAATAAATAACCCCTTGCTTCCGATGTTGCGTTTTTATATGCCTGAAACGCATTTTTTGCGTTTTCTTGGAAAGCTTGGCGCATGAAAGTTTGGATTTGAGTGGCGTCACGACAGTTTTTAAATAAAACCACAAAATGTGAATTTAAAGATATTTCACGAATGCTTTTATTAAAAAGATTTTGTGTGGTAAATATAACTGAGAAATTATAATGATGGGAATAGACAGTAAAAATTTTGCTTATCACGTCTTTGGGGTAATGGATCAAGTCATTAAGAACTACTAAAGACTGACTTGCATCTTTCAATATTTTCAGACTGGGTAAACCTTGAATAAATTCTATAGAGTCGACGAACTGGTCGAATTTTTTCTGGTATGTGTCATAGAAATAAAAAATTTTTTCGATTTTTTCTGTAAAAATTTCATTGCGATGTTCAATAAGGCAAAAAATCCAATAAGATTTCCCAATCCCTGAAGGCCCCGAAATAAGGAAAGAAGCGGGGTTATCTACCTTCAACGCCATATTTACAACTGAAGAAATCACCCCCTTGCACGCATTTAAAAAAAATTTCGCGACGATTGGCGTGGCGCATGGAATTGTTGTTTGCGTCGGTTTTGCAAAGCGGTTGTGTGATAAAGATTGCTTAGGTAAAGAAAGAGTTTAAACACAAATTGAAAATAGTAGCAGAGAATTAACTTTTAAAACCTATTTTTTGAGAGTGTTAGCAAAGAACTTTACTGTTTGAAAATGGTAGCCAAGAATTCACTGAGAACTGTTAAGGTTTAAACTCTATTTTTTGAAAATGGCAGCCGAGAATTCACTGAGAACTGTTAAGGTTTAAACTCTATTTTTTGAAAATGGCAGCCGAGAATTCACTGAGAACTGTTAAGGTTTAAACTCTATTTTTTGAAAATGGCAGCCGAGAATTCACTGAGAACTGTTAAGGTTTAAACTCTATTTTTTTGAAAATGGCAGCCAAGAATTCACTGAGAACTGTTAAGGTTTAAAACCTAGTTTTTGTGGAAATTAGCTTGTAGTAACGTGTTAAAACTTAACTAAGAGCTAAGAAATTTTTTAACCCTATTGTTTAAAAAAATATTAGTTTGTAGTAAATTTGTTTGAAAATGGTGGTTTGTAGTTAAGAACGTTTATTCGCGAAATATTGGTCAATTCACTGTGGAACAACTTTTAGTGGATAATAGTGTGATCTTTGCAACCTTAATAATTTGCAGGTAAGTGAATCTGTTATGTTTTTCATGATTGGTATTTTTTCCAAAGCAAAAGACACGTAAGCAATTGCTAGCGCGCAATTTTTCACGCTTGACTGGGTGCACGCTTTAGAGACAAAGAGATTCTAGCCGCACAATCAACGCGTCACAACTCGCAGTGACGTCATACGCTTAGACAAAGTTCTTTGTGATCGAGTATGCGATAGTTTGCGGTGACGTCATCGTGACTACTTAAATTCTCTATGGAGAGGTTCGATTCCTAGCTAGATCTGAAATAACTTTTCACAACTGAATTTTTTGTATTGATTTTATTTCATTTTTTTATTTTTTTGGAAAAACACATAGAAAAAAACGTAAATAAAATTTAATAATAAATTCTAAAAAAGTAAATAACCCTTTCCCTGCAAATAGGGCAGTTTCGATTCCCCCTCTTCATAAATAGCGAAACATCTCAGGCAGAATGATAAATGTCCACAAAATAATGAGACCATTACTGCATCCCGCTCCATGCAGGCGATACACGGAACGCAAGGGGGTTCCGGTTCACCCTCTTCCAATGGGGGTTGTACCCCCACATTTGCATCAAATTGCTGAATGATTATTTCTTCTTCTTCTTCTGCTGGTTGCTCGAAAGGGAGAACGATGTTGCTGTAGAAATAATGATAGTTCTTAGAAGAAATGGAGGTATGTTCCTTATTTATTTTGCTAATTTATCCAATTGCTCGAAATTTACATTTTTTATGGTTCGACTAACCTTACGTTTCTTTAAAATAGTAAGTGTATTTTTTATTTATTGTTCAACTAACCTTACTTTTCTTTGAAATAGTAAGTATATTTTTTATTGATTACTCAACTAACCTTACTTTTCTTTAAAATAGTAAAAAAAGAACGTTTTTTTTTTTTTTTCAACTAATTCGAAAAAAGAAGCTGTGTTCCCTCTAACTTCATGATTAATCGGTGTTCGAATTTTCTTTACACCAAAGCTCTAAAATAGTGTTTATGTACTCTAAATTTTGCACCAATCTAGTATGTCATATTTCCACAAATTTTCTAAAGCTATGTTTACTGTATCGAAATCATTTACCATTGCTCCAACACAGTTCGTCTTAGTGGAAACACTACTCATAACAAATTGCTAGACTTGATAAAATAGTTAAACAAACTCACTTTTCTTGTTCCATGTGGGTGAATTTTTTTGTTTCTTGAATTTGTTCAAATAAATGTGTGAAAATATAAGTTCGAGCCTTTTTAATACTTCTCAACCCCCCACTTTTTTTCTTTCAACTCTAGGTTGATTTTGTTAGTTTGTTTAACTTGCAAAAAAACACTGCAAAGCGCGTGAAGTTTCCCCAGGAACCACGTGTTTGAACGACCTTGATGTAATACGAGTTTGCAATGAAGTAATTGATCGTAATTTCCCCCATACGTTTTGGTGCAGTATTGATCATTTTTTAGTTCATTTTTTATACGAATTGAAAGCGGGACTTGTGTGTTTGATAATCAGAGTTAGAGTGTAAATGAAAAAACAGAAAACGGCGCGAAATAGTCTGCAATTGATCATAACTTCCCCCATACGTTTTGGTGCAGTATTGATCATTTTTTAGTTCATTTTTTATTTGAATTGAAAGCGGGACTTGTGTGTTTAATAATCAGAGTTAGAGTGTAAATGAAAAAACAGAAAACGGCGCGAAATAGTCTGCAATTGATCATAACTTCCCCCATACGTTTTGGTGCAGTATTGATCATTTTTTAGTTTATTTTTTATACGAATTGAAAGCGGGACTTGTGTGTTTGATATTCAGAGTTAGAGTGTAAATGAAAAAACAGAAAACGGCGCGAAACAGTCTGCAATTGATCATAACTTCCCCCATACGGTTTGGTACAGTATTGATCATTTTTTAGTTTATTTTTTATACGAATTGAAAGCGGGACTTGTGTGTTTGATAATCAGCGTTAGAGTGTGAATGAAAAAACAGAAAACGGCGCGAAATAGTCTGCAATTGATCATAACTTCCCCCATACGTTTTGGTACAGTATTGATCATTTTTTTAGTTTATTTTTTATCTGAATTGAAAGCGGGACTTGTGTGTTTGATATTCAGAGTTAGAGCGTGAATGGAAAAAAACAGCAAATGGAAAAAAACAAAAATAGTCTGCAATGAAACTGTTGAGGTTTTCTCAGTTCCTAGTTTTTTACCGTATAGCATTGAGTGTGTTTACCTACTTGTTACTGTGCAAACAAGTTAGTTGCCTACTTTGTTATGTACACAAAGTCTTAGATCTGAAAAGCTGTTTTGCAATAAAACAAAGGTAAAATCTGATTTCATTTTTTATTCCAAATCGATATAAGACAAACACATTTCCAACAATTTCACATTTGTAAAAAACACATTTTTACCAACGAAATAACAGTTACAATACACTGGTTACAAATCTAGGGGCTCTGTTTCGATTCCACAATCGAGTACGCGCCGTTGCAGTAAAAAGAAGAAAGACCACGTTTATTTTGCTTGCAGGAATATACACTGTGGTTCTTGGTTCGAAACCCCCTGTTTGTTATTGACAGTGTGTCATCTGAAGTTAATATTTGGAAGTAATCGTCGAATGTAAGTTTGTTTTGTGTTTACCCCCTTGCATGCCAATTTATCCCCTTCTGGCCCACTACAGATGTAACACTTTGGGGACAAAAGGGCCATTGAGGTGGAACAGAATTCTAATTTAAATTTTTCGGGCATTCGCTTCATAAATGTTTGTCTGGCAACACAGCAAGGTTCTGGGTTCCATTCTCGCCCGGCTACTTTGGTTTCAACGTAATTTTGTTTGTGGTTTTCACAAACAGCCACAATTAAATAATTTGGTGTTTGGGTAAAATATTCGCGCCTTTTTTCAGCTTTCACACATTGATCAAGATCAGGTTCAGCTAGAGCACAATACATTGAATCGGTATCGCATTCTAAGAGAGATAATTTTTCTTTTTGGCAGAATTTTAAAAGAAAATCGTACAAAAATTGTAGCATGGTCAATTTTGCATTCAAATACACAAACAGGCCGATTTGAATTGGCAAGTCGTTAATAATATTCTTCTTTAACGATTTAATTTCATAAACACCGGGTGAAACAACTTCCAAATTAACAAATCTTGGGTTATTGATCTCCTCATTCACTGTGCTGTCATCACAGTAAGTAACTACCCTGTGTTTGTCTTTATTAATTAGGGTAGCCGAATAGAGGGAGTTCCCCTGCAATTTCGCCGTTAAAGCAGCTATTTGCGAATGTGGATTCAAATCTCCGAGTCGTCTGGCGTCACATATCCGATTGCCTAAATCCTCAAAACATTTTTGGGGGTGAAATTCGATAAATTCATAAATTTTGGTAATTTTTAGTCCCTTTTCCAAATAAAATTTTCCCATTTCTGAGGTGATTAACACTTCTTTCCCAAAATGGCTGCAAATTAAAGCTCTTTTTGATTTTTTAAGAAAACCATGTTTTTCAGCTACACCCCTCATATAGTCCCCAATATCCTCGCGTGAGACCATTGTGTTTTTGATAATGAGGGGGTGGTCTGCAAAAAGCGGTTTCAACTCTGTTGGTGTATGAATATCAACAATTAGGAGCCCGAAAAGAGTATCGTTTTGAATCCCTTTTAGAATTTGGTCAAAACTTAGCTTTCTTCTAGGTTGGACTGTTTTTAAAGTTTTTACAAATTCAGCGACCTCTGGTCTCTTTTTCATCTTTTTCCACTCACATTCCCACATTGATATTACCTCGTACCCGTCTTCTTTAATTTTTTGTGTGATTTCCAGGGTTTGCTTCTTCAACTCTTCCACTTTTTCACCGCGCCAGTTGAACTCCTTGAGGGTGCCGTCTCGATTTCTATTGGCCTAGCAGCGATCACAGCCGTGTACGGAACATCCATGCATTTGGAATATTTGGTTCCCTGACTTCCCATCAACGGGTAGACTCATGGAGGTCACGTACGACATTCACCACCATTGAACTGGTGTTGGATGTGGATGTTTCGACAACGTTCTTCCCAGGAAAGCCATTGGTAGCAGGATAGTCCATATCGGCAGACAGGTAAGGGTCTAAAATCATCTTCTTCTCGGTACCGGCAAAAATATCCTGTGGGGTTCTTTTGCATGATGGCATGGAGGTACAATGCATTGCAATCGTAGCCCTTTATAATAGCACATGTATACGGGTTCTCCACCTGATGAGGGCGAATTTTGGTTTGGCCAGCAATTGCTAAGCGGCAGAAGACCGCGCTCAGACCGCCGGTTAACTGAGATCTTAACTTTTGGTAGAGGTCGCTATGCCTTTTTGGAAACAAGCAAAAAAAAGTCCCATTGTTAATTTCCCTCTTCATTTTGAGTTTTGCAGCACCGCTCACTGAAAAACTATCTTTAAAGAGGTCGATACCATCCTGAAAATAGGGCTGTAAAAGATTTGAAATTGCTTGGATGAAAGGAGACACATCTAACAAATTATAATAAATAAGGAGATCTTTGAGGGTTGTACAACCCTCTTTCTCCCAAGTTTCTACAACGAGAGCATATTCCTCGATGCTAATGTTAGTTTGGTGCAGCGAGCTATAAAAAACTTCATGGGGTGGGGGTCTGGGGAAGTTCAGTTTTTCAAAAGAATCCATGAATTCGTAAGGAAAAAAAAATTTCCTGTCTTCAGCCCCGTATGCAATGAGAAATTTTCTATAAGAGAACCCTGGGGCTAAAAAGTTTCTAATATCCAGAAACCTAAGTTTTGTGGTTTTTAAACAAAGAAAAGAGTTTGCTTTTTTGAGCACAAACTTGATTTTACCCATCAAACAACGAACCAGAGCAGGTTTAATAAGTGCCAAATCATAATTAGACGAATTGAAGCCCAAAACCAGTAGCTCTTGCAGATATAAGTGAAATTCAGAAGTCAATTTTTCCCTTCTGCAATTTGGATGATTTTCGAGAGCTGCCAAAACATAATCAAATTTCTGTTTCAGTATCTCGTACGAAGCATCAGCCACCTCTTCAAGATAATCGATCAATTTCGCAACGAGTTCGTTTTCGTCACCGGAACTGACGTGGCAAACACCCTCTGTGAACCCTGGAACGTTGGAGGCAACACCAAAACTCAACGGCACATGTCTGGCTTCATAGGAAAGTTGTTGGGCGTTTTGTGGTAAGTTTTGTTTGTTAAATAGACTTTCGAAATCAAAGCAAGCGTAATAGGGAAAGTGACGGTCATTTGGGGGAACATTAATACCAATCATTGCTAATTTATCAAAAATTGTTTCTTTAGCTTTAAATATACCCCCGGGATAAGTTTGCCGGGTGATGACTTTACATGTTTTACAATGGCGTAAGAAATGAACTCACCCGTAATGCAACTTATCACATGACATGCAGCGGTACACAGTACAATATTTTTCAAAGTCCGTAATCAAACTAAGATGATTCTGGTATTTATTCAAAGCCATTGTTTCCTGATAAAGACCTCGGCTCCTGTAAACGAGTCGAGCTGATTCTTCATTAAGTTGATATATGGAAACATTGACCTTGAAGAAATCCTCGATTGGAATCAAATCCTCAATAGCAATACCATTAAAATTATGTACATCAAAATTCATAGCATACTGTGCAAACAACTCTCTGGTCTTTGTTTTACAATCCAACCTATCAGCCCCTTTAAAAACCGCTAGACAACGGAAAAAGCAGAGATTTTCATCATCTGAAACAGTGATGAGGCCACGATTATATTTAACAAAATTCGGGAGTGGTAACGGTGCCCCTAGCGGTGCTTGTTTGAGGTGGTTAACAAAAAACAGTAAATTCGTAATTTGATACAGCTGCCATTTTGTATCAGGTTGGGAAACAGAATCCAAAAAATCTTCATCTGCGATTTGTGCTAAAAATTCATTTAACTCAGCTTCCTTAGAAATCAGTACTGCAGCGTCAAGCATTAACGAATTATTTGAAGCATGGTAATAACGAAATTCACCTGTTTCAATATTTTTTAACACAAACCCAAAACCATAGTTAATTTTAAAACGATTTTCTTGTTTTTTCATGATAGTTTTCGCTATACGACCAATTAAATTACAAACATCATCACTATAGTAAAAATTAAAAAGATTTTGAACGGGCCCTCTACGCGAAAATGTACGAATGGAGTCCCAGTTTGAACGGATAAATCTTTCTAAATCTGGATCTAGTTCATGAATAATTTCGTTTTCTTCTACTTCCCGCCATTTCCTTTTGGTTTCAGCTTTCCGCGGCGGTTCGAGAAGCAATCCAGGTGCTGGTGTCAGCGGTGGCGGTGAGGGAATATTCGAGAGCTTGGTGGGCCGCTTGATTTTCAAACTTTTGCGACGTCGAGGAGCTGGTGTCAATGACGGACAAGTTAACGCCGAGGTTGGAGCACCGCTCGGAATTGGTATGGGTTGAACTGCTGAAGGGAGTTGCTCCGCAACATTGGTTTGAAGATTAGAAGACTCTGCTTCATTTGGTTGAGATTTCGGTGGTAACTCTGTTGGGGACTGAACTCTTGGACACTGCACCGGTACAGCTTGTTCTTCACTTACAATTTGGACTTTTTTCATAACCGGTTCACATACGTGACTTTTTTTCTCCTGGGGGGTCTTGAATTGAACACGACATCGATAGCAAACGCAGCAAGTTGGTTTATGCCGGTCGAGGTGATGTTTTCTTTTAAATTTTTTTTCACATTTCTCACACTCAAACTGTAATAACCACTCGTGAACTTCTCGCTTGTGACGCAATAAATCACAATTTCGACGAAAGGGTTTTGCACAGTATTCGCATGAATACATCTTGATAGAATGAAAATGTAGTTTCATGACCGCCTTTTATAAGCAACGGTATTGCACCATGCTCGCTCCATATTCGAAGAATAAAAAAAGTAACAAACCAACCCTGACATCATCGGGATTAAACAAGTTGTATTGCGCCATGCTCGCTCCATATTTGAAAAAAATTAACAAAAAGGTAGTGATTCACAGCTAAACCTTAGATAGGTGAACAGCTGTCACGATTTCGACACGGCAGCGGAAATTCAACTACAGGAAACGTTTCAAGTTACACGAAGCTTAAACGTACAAAATAGACTTCATAGTGTTAACTAGGTAATCTTTTTTAGAAACTACCGTGCTATTCACTTTTAACCAGCTACTTTGAAGCCAGGCACCTGCGGTGATTTGACAAACCACCTGCGGTGGTTCGGTACTCGAGAAAGACACTAAGAGTCTTTAGACTTGAAACAATTCCCAGGCAAACCACCTGCGATGGTTTGATACTCACTCTTCAGGTCAACACTAAGTTTCCATTCTTACAACTACACTAAACTTAGAGTTAAGACTAGATCTTGGGTTATTCACTTTTAACCGGCTACTTTGAACTTGAAGCCAGGCAAACCACCTGCGGTGGTTCGGTACTCGAGCAAGACACTCTTCAAGCTGGTGGTTTGACTGCGGTGGTTCGGTACTCAGACACTCTTCAAGCTTTACACTTGAAGTCAGGCACCTGCGGTGGTTCGGTACTTAGGTCAAGACCAACTTTCAAACAACTAGCTAGGGTTAGAGCTAAGGTTAAGACGCCGCAATTGGATGACGCCTCAATTGAATAACTTTGCAAACACCCCAAACGACCCACGCCCCAAACAACCCACGCCCCAATCCCTAAGCATTTCGACCAAAATAAACTACTGTCATCACTTTAAACTTGAATTTTATTTTGAATTTGAATTTTAAATTAACTTTAATTTGAACAAAATTGTAAGTAATATGTGCTTTCTGAATCTCCGAAATGAGCACCAACAATGCCTCTTATCTCTTGATTTTGCAGTTACAGTAATTTTTGTGTAGCCTACATGCAAGATAAGTGGCTTCCCATATTATTGCACCATACAATAGTCGTGAATGTACTAAAGCATAGCCGAGCTTTAAGGAAACATTTGTTTCAGTTTTGTTTGGAATTCAACCTAAACGAGCCACTTTTTCCTGCAATTTTTTTTTTCAGTATTTTGGGAACTCATATTGCATGTAAACTAATAAACCCATAGCCTACTGTAAAATAGCAACATGCACCTAGAACACACCAAAAAACTAAGGTCGGGGAGAATTGCAACATTCATTAATCTTCTGGTTTAGTCTGTTACAGTAAAAAGCATAGTTCATGAACTAACTTTGAGGTTATACACATTTTAAAAACTTAACTAAATTACCTACTGAAAAAACTTTTGAAACAGTCGGTTGAAATTTTCTTCAAGAAGCTGTAATAACCTTACCCAAACAAAATGTTTTGTAAAAGCAATTTGAATCTTTTAAAACTAAGATTACCTGCAAAATTTTACTAAAATTCATATAAATCAGTATTTGTTACTCACCAAAATGTACTTCTACTGTTTTGAATTGAATAATATGCCCGAATTCAACATCAAAATGCTTAATATTTGATGAATTCAACTTTAAGTTTCACCACTTGGTGGCAGCAACGCTTATTAAATGTGTAATAAAACAGCAATACCTTTGAACAGAATGACTCAGTTTCGTGCAATTTCTTTAAAAGATGGAGAATAACATAGTGCATCTATCAAAATTATGTCCAGCAACACAGCTTTCTATCTACGACTTTTATGCGCGGACGTTTAGCCTTAGGATGTTTATGCGCCGCCGATTATGCACGGTACTTTTATATAACTGGACTTTTGTGCGCCAGAGGTAATAAAAATTTTTTTCCAAAATTAAAAAAAAAAGTTTTTGTTTCAAACAACAGATTTTTTTCGATTTCAGTTGGCGGAGCTGCAACTAAAACCAAATTTCCTGAAATCGAAATTCGACTTAATAATACTCTACGTACAATTACTTAAAATGAAACATTCTCTCACGTCAATCATTTGTATTAAAAATTTGGTTTTTTGAAATGAAATGACATATATAAATTTGAGCTTGCTAAATTTATCCATAAACATTTTAATAATAAATTGCCACTAGTTTTTAAAGTCCGTTTGTAAAAACTGTTCGGGTTCACTCGCATAAAACTAGAAGTGTCCAAAAGCGTAACTAGTTTTTACCACGAGTAGCAAAATTTGTTTGCGAAAACTCTTTGATTTTTCCAGGAACCAAAATGAAGAGCGAAACTAATAAGAAATTAAGGATAAAATTTTACCATCTTCAAAAAACAATTCAAACAATTCTTGCTTGAACAATACGAAAACTAGGATGCAAGATGCTAAACGTGTTTTGGACTTAAATTGCAAGTAGAAGGAGTATTAAACAATTTAATTTTTTCAATTGGATTTCAAATGGCAAAAATTTAGTGCTTTTAAATGGCTCTGAACACTTGCGATATGTGATTCAATGGCATTAAAATAGCTTTTTTTCCAAAAAATCACAAAAAATCGCCCAACGGTTGGGGGCTTCGCCCCCACACCCCCAAAGCCTCCGGCGGATGGGGCCCCCACTCCCAGACCCCCGTCTGTGATACCTTTGAGTTACACCAGCTTTCTCAACACGCTTCCAAAGTTAAATCTTTGCGTTTTTCAACTATTAGTTTAAGCCCTCTCCCTTTGCTAAATCCGGGTTACGTGCCAACAGGCAACGATTTCAGATCTTCCATCCTACGATATCTTTTTCTCAAACAAAAACTTCCTCTTTGGAGAAATTTTGATGACGTCATTGCATGTGATTTTTGGTTTAAGCCTCCCCCAATCAAAAATTCTGGATACGCCAATGAATTGGAGATCGCCTGAAAAAAATTTTTGAAGACTTTTTTTTCGGAGAACACTTGCGCCTGTGTCCTTGGTCCTTGGCCTCGAGCATTCCTGTCCTTGGCCTCGAGAGGTTCTGTCCTCGAAAAGACTGTCCTTGGCCTTGGCCTCGGATTTTTTTTGTGTCCTTGGCCTCGAGCCTTGTGTCCTCGACTCCACCTCTGGTGAAAACTAAAGAAAGTAATTCTGAATCTACTGTAAATCGTGCTTTTCTGTTGACCATGTTTTAGAAAAAAATTTCGTCCTTTAAACTGTTATGTGTTAAAAAGAGGGGGGGATCTTGACTAGAAAACCGAAAGGATTTTCGGTGCCCAAGACAATGCAACTATTTTATTTACTATATGTGTGTTTTATCTTTTTTTCATATACGTGCATAGTCAAATAACAATTAAAAAAACTAACAATTTGGGTTGTATTTTGCTGAATGTTTCCAAGTATACGTACTATAAAAACAAACTGCAAGTTAGATGTAGTCCGTCTTAACTTCAGGGCCTACGAGAGGGGGGGAAGGAGGGGACAATGACCCCGGTACCCATGGATTTTAGGGGGCCCATCATGGGGCCCAGCAGAGGGCACTTTGAAATGACACTGCAGCATGTGGAAAACAGAAGACTTTTTTTTAAAGATCACATCAAAAACCTGAGGAACTTAGCATTTTCCCGTCTCTTTTGGAGTTTACAAAACCGGTAACCCGTAATATTTGAGCTGGCCCCGGGCCCACGTCCGCTCTTGGCGCCCTAGCTGCTATCAGCATAATTTTGTGGAGTTCTTGGTAAGTATACATGATATTTAGTTACGCTAAATGCATAGGTGGGCAAGTTAATGCAAAACGTTAGCTTCGTAAACCACTAGTCCGTTAACAAACTTCACACCTCCGTTAACGTTAATCCGTTATTTTCAGCTTTAATTAACGGAAGTTAATAAAGTCCGTTAATTCGTTTATATTTTACGTGTAATTTACATTTCTTTTTATTCACTCACTTCTACAACTCGTAATGACGCTGCTGTGCTGATTGCAAAGAAATATTTATTGCTATGGTGGTCTTTTTGTGTTTTGGAAGTTACATTTTACAGTCTAGTCCAATTTCAAGATAAAAATAGATTCAAATGCACTAACGAAGCTGCGATCGGAAAAACTTTGGAAATTGCAAGAGCGATAATTGATAGACTTATGCGGCTGCAGCTTGTTATTTGCCACGAAAAAGAGCTCCTTTCTTCTATAAAACACGTGCTAATCCGCAACAAGTGCTACCAGTGCAACCTGTTAAGTACCGGTACGATGAATGAATGGTGCAAGATATTAACGATAATAACTTTAACGGAAGTTAACCGAACTTAACGGAAGTTAATTTAGTCCGTTAAGATGAAAAAACTTTTTAACGGATTAACGAGTTAATGAAAAAGTTAACTTCGTTATTAACGGATTAACGATTAACGGACTTGTGCCCACCTATGGGTAAAAATAATATTTTACTGCTGTGAGCCCTGAGCAGTGGGTTAATGTAATCACTATTTTGACAAACAAGTTACTACATTACTACATTTCCTCTTGTCGATGCATGTTTTTTAATATTTTTTTTCAAGTTGAAGCGAGACTGATTATCAAAAATGTTTGAAAATAACTAAAAAGTTACATCATTTTCTGATTTTAGCCATGAAAATTAGTCTTTTTAAATCACCTTAAAAATTAGTCACTTTAGAAGAAAATAATGCATTAACAGCATATAGGAAACCACATCTTTTGCATATTTTGATCCTAAAACTGGGTCTCTAACAACAGTAGTTTTCAAAATATGGACTATCTATTTGGTAAAAGCTGGCTTGTTTTCATGGAAACAGGCCGGGGGACACGGTCAAACGACATTTTTTTTTCAAAATGTTTATACATTTCTAGTCAGTAAATCAAGCCTCAGCTTTTGTGACCCAACCTATATTCGTATTTGCTCAGCTCGCCCCAACCTAAATTCGTATTTGGCAAAAGCTAATGTGAGACCATTGGTCTCATATTGAAACAATCATCGAGCACATTAATTCTCTGAGCAACAAACAAACAAAAAAAAAGCAAGAAAATGCATAAACTGAATGTTTGCGAATTCCCTATCTAATGCAAATAATTTTAACCACTTATAGTCGAAAAGTTTAGGTCTATTCTTTATAAAAACCATCTTTTAGTCTTATTAAAATTCAACTTTCTAGTACTAACTCATTCCGATCAGTCTAAAGCAGAGGTGGAGTCGAGGACACAAGGCTCGAGGCCAAGGACACAAAAAAAATCCGAGGCCAAGGCCAAGGCCAAGGACAGCCTTTCCGAGGACAGACACTCTCGAGGCCAAGGACAGGAATGCTCGAGGCTAAGGCCAAGGACCAAGGACACAAGCGCAAGTGCTCTCCAAAAAAAAAAAAAAAGGTCTTCACAAAAATTTTTCAAGCGATCTCCACAAAAAAACGTTTTCCAAAAAATTTTTCAAGCGCTCCACAAAATTTTAACTATTCAACAAATAGTGCTGTCCTCGGGCCGAGGACAGGCCAATTTTCGAGGACTTGAGGCCTCGAGGCCAAGGCCAAGGACTTGACCTTCGAGGCCAATACCAAGGACTTCAAAATGTGTTCTCGAGGCCAAGGACGTCCTCGAGGACTCCACCTCTGGTCTATACCAGCTGTATAGTGTATAGAACTATACCAGCTGTATAGTATAGTCTATACCAGCTATATAGGTCAAGCCGGGACATTGGTTTGTAACACAAGATGTGATTTGCACGCTACAGAAAACATGCTTTTTTCAATTTGCTGATGACTCCTGCATTAACAAGAGAGATAAATTTGAGTCCCGTTGCCACCACCACGAAAATATAACCTGAGCAGCGTAAAAGCTTAAATGCTTGCTTGGTATTTAGTGTTAGTTTTTTAGCGTTGTGATGTAACGGTTGAGGTTTTAATAGTGTTAGCTTTATAACGTGTAATTCCCGTTTTTATCTTATTATATTGCTGTATTAATTTTGTTTAAATTACGGTTATTATTTCTATTTGGATTGGAGTAATTGCCATGTAAAGTTTAACGCACCTAATTTGACTATTACTTTTTTTCGTAGGTATTTAACAGTTTATGATTTGGGATACCGGCCAGTTGGTTGAGCGGTAACGCGTTCGTCTTTATAGCAGGAGGTCTGAAGTTCAAATCTCGGTCCGGTCAAATCGTACACATTGTTGCCAACGGTTCGCCACTGTTGCGACATTTCTTCGAAAAAAGCTGTGTTGCCCGGGTGCAGCGACGCGAAGATGGGCCCCGCCAACTCGTTACACGCTTCGGCGTAATCCAGCGAGTATACTGAAAGATTTGATTTGGTGATTTTTGATGCAATAGTTTTTTTGTATATAGGTATAGTATAATGCTTTGTTTTGATCTCCTCAGTTGCACGTTAAAATTTACTCCGATTGCAGCAAAAAATATGCAAAAACCGGTTTTGTTAACTACAGCGAGTAGACTGATCACACTGAGTTATAATAATCGAATACATAAGAGTCAAAGGCAGGTTTTGATAAAGGATGGACTTCAATTTTTTGACGATAAAATTAAGTGGTAAAGTTATAGGTGTATTTGATGGAGAATTTAGAAACTTATCCAGTTGATGTATGATGCATCATACTGCTTGTTTCTTGTACAGAGAATTACCGGTAATGTGCGTGATGATTGTATTAATATGAAAACAATGGTGCTCATTAATTACATAGTTTCAACTAGCAGTCAGTTAAGTACTGCAATAGTAGTAATTTAGTCAGCAAATTTTATATAACGTTGCTTCCGATTCTCTGTAAAAGTGCTCAATGAATAGCAAGGTCAAAGCAATACATACTACACTAGTGGTTTTCAATTGCGACTCTTGACTATTCTTTCTCCGGCACTCATTAACCCTTTAAAAATTAATCATTTTTAAAATCAAACGTTTAGCACTGTTTATGTAAACTATATTGAACCATTCTTCATCTTAATAGTAACCTAACATTATTAAAGTAATAAATTTTTATTAAAGTGATAAAAAATACATTAGTAAGTAATAAAGAGCTGTAGCCTCCCCCCATTGGCCTGAAAGGTATGCAAAATAGTACGTTTTTAGTGCGTTTGAGGCCGATTTTTGCTCCAAAAATAAAAAAAGCCTCCCCAACGGAATTGGGGAGCAGAAGCTGTGAAGGACTTGCCGTTATTTGGAACAGATTAGTGGAGTTTTTTGTTCTGGAGCTCATCCAAATTTGGTGAATACCTTTTTTTTTTTACTTTGAGATCACCTAATTTCGTTTTAATTTTGGTGAAGACCTTTTTTTTTCGGATCGAGATCACCAGATTTTGACAAAAAAACCGCCTCAATCTAATTCAAGACTGATAAAAATTTGGGTCAAGTTCGTTTACTGTTGTTTCAAGCTTGTGGAAACAGATTTGGAAAAGATTTGGAAATTGGAAAGAGAAAACAGAAGCTTGTGGAAACAGATTTGGAAAAAATTTGAGATTTGGAAAAGAACAGATTTGGAAAAGGGGGGGGGGGGGGGGGGGGCTATTTTGAAAGAGTGAGAAAAGTGCAAACGACCTTGACCCGAATTTTCATTGTTCTTGAATCAGTTTCACACTTTTTCTCCGAAAATCAAGACGGAATTTCTCGGAAACCTTGAAAATTCAAACATTTTTTCCGCCCAAACTCAGGTGGTCTCCAAAAAAAAAAAAAATAGGTCTTCACCGAAATTGAGACTGATTTTTCGGCCAAAATCGGAAATTCAAACATTTTTTCAGCCCAAAATCAGGTGGTCTCCGAAAAAAAAAAAAAAAAAAGGTCTTCACCGAAATTGAGACTGATTTTTCGGCCAAAATCGGAAATTCAAACGTTTGAGGGGGGCTGTTTTCCTATGGGGGGGGGGCTATTTTCAATTTTTCACAAAAAATCGGCCTCAAAAGCACCAAAAACGTGCGATTTTGCATACTTCACACGCCAATGGGCGGATCTATAGCACCATTTGCCCCCCCCTAACTACGCTACTGATCGTGGCACCCCCAAGTTTTGTTACGTTTAGTTTATTTTTGATATCTACGCATTCCCAACATTTGATTCATCTAGCGCAAAGGTTTAAAAGTTCAAAATTTTGTAGGACCCGATTGAGGGGGATCCCCTATCCTGGCACCCCTAATTTATATCACACACTAGTTCTCCTTAATATCTTCAATTGCTCAAACTTTGAATTCAGCGTGTTTAGCGGGTAAAAAGTACACAGTGCAGAAAAAAAAAGATGCAAAACAAGAAATTTAGTATTTAAGTTAAGGTAAACTAACGTAACTAAAAGAGAGGTGGTTGTGCACTGAAAACTCACAAATCGTTTTTCATCAATACCAGTTTCCCATAATGCACAAAGTGCGATATTTTTCCTAGTTGTGCAAGCCCTCACAGCGTTTCTTACACAAACTCAAACACAAAACCGAAGTTACTGTTGTGAATAACTGGTACTGTTTGCCATTTCCACAAAAGATTAAACTCTGCAACAAACGAGACTCAAATGTCAATATTTTTTAGTCTAAAACTAATTTTTAGATTTTCCGACCTCCAAAAACTTTTTCTGCACCTCAATTAACTTTACTATAACTTTTGTTCTACTTGACCCACGACTTCAACCCTGGTATCGTTAGAACCAGTATTAGCTCCATATTTTCATCTATACAAGCAATACCACAAAATCATTTACCGCTAAGTGACAGAAAAGAACTAAGCATTTGAGGAAAATTTTGGAAACTTTGGGCCATTAGGAAAATAACGACTTGCCTGTTTCTAAAATCGATGAGTTTTGCTTTTTTCAACTTAACGACATTACACACAGGGCCTGCGAGAGGGGGGTTCAGGGGGTACATCGTACCCGGGCCCACAAGAGTTCAGGGGGCACATGACAGACATTTCCTCGTTCGCTTTAATAACGAGTTTTTTTTTAAGAGGCGCTAACGAACGAAATACTCGCTAAACGTAAGAGGTCGTTTTTGCACGTCTATGTAAAGCCTTGCGAAATCCGTTACGTCATTCTTTCTCGCTAAATTTCTTCGAGCGATTGCGGAAAGCAGTTCGAGTAAAAAAACGTCACATTTTCCTCGCCAACTTAAAGAGGATCTTGAAGCACTCTTTATGCGTGCGAGAAATTTTTTTGGTTTAGAAATTCAATGGCGAAATGTTGAAAACTTCTAACTCATGCGAATTTTTGCTGAAAATTAATTCAAATCGTCGACATGTTTGCTATTAGACTGCTAAAAAAAAAGTGAATTGCATTGAGAACCATTTGCTGTTTCGATTGATAAAGATATGCTAAGTAGTGCAAGTTGACAAAAATAGTAACACACTCCTTTCATAAGAACGATTTTCTGAAACACGAGGCTCATTTTTGCTCAAAATTTAAGAACAAATTAAAAACACTGCCAGCCTCAGCAGCAAAACAAACTAAAAAAAAATTCAAACTAATCAAAGAAACTAATATTCGTGCTGATTCAAAACGATAAAATTTCAGTGATTTTCTTGTGTTTGCAAGCAAAATTGCAACTATTCAAGATTATAAAGCTCTGTTGCTCTGCGCAAGCAATTGAGAAATTTTTTCGGCAGTTGTTCAACTTGAAAAAAGCTTGCTATTTTGCTTTTGCAATTTTACGATGCTGCAAAAGCAAGAAAAAAGCCTTCACTTAAGTCTTAAGCAGACAGAGCTATAGGAATTAAACAGTGTTTCCAACATGCCCACTGAAATTGACATCGATGCTCTCAAAAGTTTTACAAAATCAAGAACAAATGAGACTGAATATTGGCAAAAAATTAAAAACAGCCAGTCTAAACTCAAGATTTACCGGTTCAAAAAAGGAAGAGTGTACTTCGACTATAGCTCACTTTTGAAAATTTTTGAAACCTTAAGGCCTAAAGTTACCGTTAACATATGAGTTTACCCACCAACAACCTCAAGGGCGCTTTACTTCATTTAAAAAAATTATAGTATGCAAAAAGTTGTTCTTATTTTACATTAATCCAAAAATATAATTAAATTCTGTCGTTCATTTACTAATTATTATCAGTTGAAGAATTTGCTTGCGTAGAATAATCACGCATAGCTTAAAGTATCTTTTTCCATAACAATGCAGTACATACATTATGCTTGAACGCATTATTTTGAAGTAGAAATGCATCTGACGTCACAATGGGGTATTTATTACGTACTAACACAAGTAACGAACATCTCGCAAAGAAATTCGAGCGAGCCGTTTTAACGTGTGTTGGGCGAGACGGCTCAGAAATGGCAGTTAGTTTATGAAGATTTTTTGCTCGTTAGCGCTTTTTAGCCAGCGAGAATGGCCTTTACAGAAATGGCAGTTAGTTTATGAAGATTTTTTGCTCGTTAGCGTTCTGTCATGTCGCCCCAGGTTTCTGCGTTAAGTTTTGGTATCACACCACAATCAAACTTGCCTACAGCAAAAATATCAGTCAGCCTATTCAGGGGCGACATGACAGAACGTGCTAACGAGCTCGTAAAGGCCATTCTCACTCGCTAAAAAGCGCTAACGAACAACAAACCTTCGTATACAAACTGCAATTTCTGAGCCGTCTCGCTCAACACACGTTAAAACAGTTCGCTCGAATTTCTTTGCGAGATGTTTGTAACCTGTGTTAGTACGTAATAAATACCCCATTGTGACGTCAGATGCATTTCTACTTCAAAATAATGCGCTCAAGCGTATTGTATGTACTACAATGTTATGAAAAAAGATACTTTAAGCTATGCGTGATTATTCTACGCAAGCAAATTCTTCTACTGATAATAATTAGTAAATGAACGACAGAATTTAATTATATTTTTGGATCAATGTAAAATAAGAACAACTTTTTGCATACTATAATTTTTTGAATGAACTAAAGCGCCCTTGAGGTTGTTGGTGGGTAAACTCATATGTTAACGGTAACTTTAGGTCTTAAGGTTTCAAAAATTTTCAAAAGTGAGCTAGTCGAAGTACACTCTTCCTTTTTTGAACCGGTAAATCTTGAGTTTAGACTGGCTGTTTTTAATTTTTTGCCAATATTCAGTCTCATTTGTTCTTGATTTTGTAAAACTTTTGAGAGCATCGATGTCAATTTCAGTGGGCATGTTTGAAACACTGTTTAATTCCTATAGCTCTGTCTGCTTAAGACTTAAGTGAAGGCTTTTTTCTTGCTTTTGCAGCATCGTAAAATTGCAAAAGCAAAAAAGCAAGCTTTTTTCAAGTTGAACAACTGCCGAAAAAATTTCTCAATTGCTTGCGCAGAGCAACAGAGCTTTATAATCTTGAATAGTTGCAATTTTGCTTGCAAACACAAGAAAATCACTGAAATTTTATCGTTTTGAATCAGCACGAATATTAGTTTCTTTGATTAGTTTGAATTTTTTTTTAGTTTGTTTTGCTGCTGAGGCTGGCAGTGTTTTTAATTTGTTCTTAAATTTTGAGCAAAAATGAGCCTCGTGTTTCAGAAAATCGTTCTTATGAAAGGAGTGTGTTACTATTTTTGATAACTTGCACTACTTAGCATATCTTTATCAATCAAAACAGCAAATGGTTCTCAATGCAATTCACTTTTTTTTTAGCAGTCTAATAGCAAACATGGCGACGATTTGAATTAATTTTCAGCAAAAATTCGCATGAGTTAGAAGTTTTCAACATTTCGCCATTGAATTTCTAAACCAAAAAAATTTCTCGCACGCATAAAGAGTGCTTCAAGATCCTCTTTAAGTTGGCGAGGAAAATGTGACGTTTTTTTACTCGAACTGCTTTCCGCAATCGCTCGAAGAAATTTAGCGAGAAAGAATGACGTAACGGATTTCGCAAGGCTTTACATAGACGTGCAAAAACGACCTCTTACGTTTAGCGAGTATTTCGTTCGTTAGCGCCTCTTAAAAAAAAACTCGTTATTGAAGCGAACGAGGAAATGTCTGTCATGTGCCCCCAGTACTGGTAATTGGTCGCTATTTTTGCTACACAGCCTTTAGGACATCCAATAGTGGCCGATTTGATTAAAAAAAAAGAGGAAATGTATCAAAAGCCATACACTTGCACCAAAATTAACATTTTGTCACGTTTCTCTGACTTGAGAGCCCTTATATTCGCTCGTTTTACAAATTTATTGAACGCGAAAGTTTTGAGATTAAAGGCTTTGCAGATGACCACCAAATATATGCATCATTTGCACTTACTTACCAATATCAGTTTTTGGTAACCAAACTTAACTGTATTTTTACAAGTGTTGATTTATGGATGTCTAAATTTTTTCTCAAGTTGAATCCACTAAAAAGCCAAATTATTGTTTTTTGTAGTGATGCTCTTAAACGACAGGAAATTCCTGTATACGTTTTTGTGATACTGTGAGAAATTTAGGTTTTACGCTTGATTCTCATTTAACATTAGAACAACAAATTAAAGAATGTGTTTCGTCTGTATTCGCATCTATCAAAAGTATTGCACGTATAAAACATCTTACAAGAAATGAGGTAACCATCTTAGTATCCTCACTTATTCTTTCAAAGCTTGACTATTGTAATTCTTTGTATTATCATTATGATATACATTGCTCTCTTACAAAACAATTGCAATATGCACAAAATTGCGCAGCGAGACTGATTTACAACAAGAGAAAATATGACCATGTCACTGAGTTACTGATTGAACTACACTGGCTTCCGATAAAGCATAGAATTTTGTATAAAATGTATTTGCTGACGTATAAATGCATTTACCCCACTTCATTTGCACAACCTGAAGAATTAAAATCTTTACTTTCAAGTTGATTCCAAGTCCACTCGTTTTATTCGTCTTAAAGTGCAACGCAACAACTTTAGAATATGTGATCGTGCATTTTCAATTTATGCTCCTAAACTTTGGAATCAATTGCCAACTGCTTTGAAAAATGAGTTAAATATTTCAAGATTCAAAGGTGACTTAAAAACTTACTTATTTCGTGAAGCATTCAATCTATAGGTATAAGTTTGTACTGATTCTCTCCTTAATCTATAGCAATCTTGCAACACACTCAAATTTATGATTGTAAAAATAATTAAGATGTTTTTTGACGTTTGCAGGCCAGAGTTTTAATATTTTAATCGTCTTGCGTGCTTCTGGCCTAAAGGCTACCAGCTCGGAAGCCTAGGGAAGAGCCACCAGAACGGCGACTACTTAAAACATGCAATGCGAAAAATCGTCTTCCTACAGGAACCGAACCTGCAGCCTTTGGATTACCGGTTTTTTCGCATTGCTTGTTTTAAGTATAAGACAATTTTTTGCATTGCTTGTTTTAAGTAGTCGCCGTTCTGGTGGCTCTTCCATAGGCTTCCGAGCTCGTAGCCTTTAAGCCAGAAGCACGCAAAACGATTAAAACACTCGAATTTGTTATTTTTTGATTTGGGTTTTGTTATTTTCGTTTTCTGTAATAACTGTACGCATTTACTTCTCTTGGCTGTTTCTATGCTGCATGACTTATGTGTTGTCGTGTATATAAAATATGAGACGACTTCAGAGCAGTGCTCCCACTGAGATTTTTGGAAAAACCCCAGATCACCTGGTCAAAAAACCCCAGATAAGCAACAAAAACCCCAGGTACAAATTTTTGCTTTTTAACAACAATAACAACGGATTTATATACCGCTTAAATTGATTGAAGTTTTTTTTACAAAAAAAAGTTGTTTTTAAGCTAGCAAACTACTTGTACTTTTCTAAAATCAATAAACTACTCAAGTAGCGTTACTTTATCCTATTAATACTTAAGTAAAAGTAGAAGTAGCTAAAAAAATTCTACTCAAAAAAGTACTCGTTAGTCGTTACCGAAAAAAACTACTCAAGTAAAAATATTTCGTTACTTTACATCACTGCTTATAAGTTACCAGTACATGAGAGGTACAAATAAAATACCGGTACATAAATGAACGAAATTAGCAGAGCATCATTATAAAAGCAAAAAGCATGATATCAGTACCGGTACTAAAAAAAGTAAAAGCGACTTAATTTGCAGAGTAACTGTGTGAGCAACAAAGGTAAAAAAATAGTAGGCTAGCCCATGACCAAAAATATGACAGAAACCATAATCAATCAACCATCACTTTAATTATTGAACACTTCATCATCACTTCCAGGATCAGTGCCAGTAACGCTCTCAAGTTTTTGGGTTTCAAGCCTTTCTTGGTACCTCTTTCTAACTGTACCATCTGCAACCTCTCTGATTAGCTTTTTGTTAGGTTCCCAACTACAACACGATTGATTCTTTCTGAAGATAGACTGCTTTGCAAGTAACCTATTATCCACAGTTTCTGCTTTCAAAGAGTTGGTTGTTTTCGTTTTCATTCGATTAATCTGGAAAAATATTCTTTCCACACTTGCAGAAGAATGTGGTAAGACTGTCATAGTGGACATAAAATGTGACAACAAAGGAAATTTCAAATTGTCGAGGCCATCCATTACGGAACCCAGATTGTGCCAATATTCTGGAACACAATCTGCAGAAACACCCAAGTCTTTTGCAGACACACGAAAGGCCCTCCACTGGTCATCAAGTTCATTCAACTTATTTTCTGGGACAACATGAGGGAAATGGACAGCTAATGGGATAATAGATTCTGGGGACTGACTGAGATCCTGGGCAATCTTTGCGTTTAAAACATTCAGTATGGCAATCAATCCATTCTCCTCCAAAGGCAGCTTTTTCCTCATCTGGTTAGATAGTTCAATGAGAAATTTTAAACAATCCGTTTTGAATCTTTTGGTGCCATTCTCATCCTGACATGGTTGATTGATCAAGTGAGCAAGAGCTTGCCCTCCAAGGTACACATCATTCGTGCTTTTTTGGTTCCTAACTTCTTGTGGATCAATTAGTGACAATTTTCTTTATCTTATAACCTCATCTTTGATGAAACAACTAAGAATACTCATGAACTCTTTGGTAACCATAGCATGAAGCACATGTAGTCGAAAGTGTTCTGACTGGAATTCGATGTTGAGAGCGTTCACTTTCTGTAAATGTATTGCAAAAACAAAAGCATGTGTTTGGTACGACAGTTGGTAAGCGTTTCCAAAATTTTTCGAGCACCATCAACCTTGTCAACATTACTTTCCTTTTGGAAGTAAGGAATTAAAGCATCATACTGTTCAATAATGGTAGCTATTACCTTTTCTCTTGAAAGCCATCTCGTTTGTGCAAGCATCACCATTTTATGCGGCACAATTCCTACTGCTTGCTGAATTGCAAGAAAATCTCTTCTTCGCTTGCTACTTCTGCTGAAGTACGAAGTTACGTCTTTTAAAAATGCTTCTAAATAGGAAGGCAAAACTTTCACAGCATGACTAGCACAAAGAACCATTGAGTGACAAATACAACCCATCACAAAAACAGAGGGAATATCATCTTTCAATAGTTTTTTAAAACCACTCTTTTCACCCATCATAGAAGAACAGTTATCACTGCCAAATCCAACAATATTTTCAAAAGGGATATTTTTTTCTTTCAGAAGACATTTAACTGCTTGAAAGAGACCTTGTGCTGTTCCATTTTCCACTGCAACAGTATCGAGCAAAGTGTCTACACCACTATGCTTGTTTGGATCAAAATACCGCACAACCACCGCTAAAACTTGCGTAAGAGATACCGTATGTCAGTGCTTTCATTAATCATAACCGAAAACTTGTTTCTTCTGCACATATTTGCTACTTCCAGTTTTTCATGAAAAGCAATACCATCTTGCATGGCATAAGATATTTTAGTTTGTTTCATTGATAGCTTGGAAGCGATTTGGCTATCAGGAAAAGCTCGTTTACACAATGCCAGTAGATGATCAACATGGGCAAAAGGAATATGGTGTTCAGCAAAATAGCCTGCAAACAGCAACTCACTTTTTGCGATCTGATGATTTTCTGTTGAGCTTTTCTTTGAAAAGAATTGAGATATCTTAAAAGTTGACTTTGTACTTTCATAATTTCTTTTGTGTCTCTATGTATCTTTGTGTCTAAGTAGCATAAATTTGTTAGCATTTTTTAGGATCACTTTGCAGCATTTGCAATAGCT
Source organism: Trididemnum nubilum (assembly GCA_963965965.1). Classification (NCBI taxonomy): domain Eukaryota; kingdom Metazoa; phylum Chordata; class Ascidiacea; order Aplousobranchia; family Didemnidae; genus Trididemnum; species Trididemnum nubilum. The sequence continues at coordinate 7,705,129 of OZ014469.1, forward strand.
ATGACTACTATCGTCAATGTACTGCTCTAGCCAATCTTTGAATGCTGGATCTTTTAGCCACTGAGCATTAAATTGCTGAGTGTACCACTTGATCTTTTTGGGGGGTGATGCTTCAATCTCTATAACACTTTCATCACTTGAACTCATCAGTAATTACTCAATACTATTCAGTTTGCTAAGATTTAAAAATAAATAAGCTGTCACTTATCAAGCTAATTCTGATAAACTGCAAAGATTCAGAACAAAATCAAGCTAATTCTAGCTTTTATCCTAAATTAGTGCCATCAGCAGTGCTCTCTTAAAACCCCAGATTATCAGTGAAAAAACCCAGAACCCTAAAAATGCACTGAAAACCCAAGATCTGGGGGGTAAAACCCCAGGTGTGGGAGCACTGCTTCAAAGCGAAAGACCTGCTTTAACCAGGTCTAGTTGAAGTCGATAAACTTGCATTATTATTATTATTATTACTACAATAATAATATTATTATAATAATAATAATATATATTATTATTATAATAATAATAATATAATAATAATAATAATATATATTATTATAATAATATATTCCATGGTTTGGCCATGTAAGCAGAATGCCTCAGGAAAGACTCCCCAAACAAGCTTTACATACCAAAGCAAATGAGAGAAGACCAGTCGGACGACCTAGAACTAGATGGACCGATTACATTGAGGATCTTGGATGGAATCGTTTGGGACTTCGCCCAAGCGAAATGATGGAGGTGATGGAAGACCGTGAGGTGTGGCGGCTCAATCTTGAGCTACTGCCCCCGCAACCCTCACGGAAAAGCGGGCAATGAAGAAAGAAGAAGAAGAAGAAGGATCAGCATTGTAGAAACTAATTAATGTTTCGTGAGCGTAAATCTGCGACTGCGATGTTTTCTCGACGGAAATGGCAAGAAACAGGTATGAAAAGTGCCCTACACGAAGTAAAAAGAGATGCAGTTTCGATTAGGGATGCTGGTGTTCAGTACAAAATTCCAGAGAGCGTTATTCGCTCAAGAAAAAAAATTGGTAGAATTTGCCAAGCCGTATCCTGCGGAAGAAAAATTTTTTTTAGCAATCTGTAGCCTAAGGGGTTGTCCATAGAAGACGTCCAAAGTCGGGGAAGGAAGTCGAACTGGTGGGAGGGATCATTTTTTTCAGTTTTTTTCGCAGAGAATTTTCTTTCTAAACAACCCCTAATTTTTTTAAATATTACATGTAAAAATTACAGTAAGCTTATTAACTTGCTGTTATTGCGTTATTGGTGACGTCGTTATCACCATGCAGGCGCGTCGCCAGCGGGGGGCAGGGGAGGCGTTGCCCCCCGATTTTCGTTTTTGCCCCCCCGATTTATATCTTGCCCCCCACGGTATTTTTTAGGGAGAAAAAAGTTGCTGTTTTTGGCCGGAAAAAACGTTTGAATTTGTGATTGCGGCCAGAAAGAGCCTTTGGATTTTGGCGAAGACCTTGTTTTTTTTGTTTTTTTTGGAGATCATCTGATTTTGGCCGGAAAAAACGTTTGAATTTTTTGATTTCGGCCAGAAAAAGCCTTTGGATTTCGGCGAAGACCTTTTTTTTTGGAGATCACCTGATTTTCATTGAAACTTTGCCTCAATCCAATTAGGAGCAATGAAAAAGCTTTGCCCCCTGATTTTAATTTTGTCCCCCCCCCGATCTTACAAGCTGGCGACGCCCCTGTCACCATGACAATTTTTTTTCACTTGAATACTTCTATCTTATGATTAATTGAGTAATGTGGTATTTGAAAAACCTTTTGAACACTCGTACTGTGCACTAGTGATGGTAGCCACGCTGCGTAAGCGGCCGCGTAAGCGTACGCGGTTAGACCAACAGCGCCGCGCCGTGCAGCGTGGTAAATTCCAGTAATTTTTTAGTGCAGTGCGGCGCAGCGTGAACGAGGATGAGACCACTTCTTTGCATTAGGATGAGGTTAGGAATCATCCACTCTTTAGTATCTTTACCTCAGTTGTAAAATTCAGTCTCCAATATAACCAGCCCAAGTCTGTTAGGTACCGTGGTTTACCAGTAAGCTAGGTTTATCTCTCAAATCGTTGGCTACCTTGGATAGGCTATTTAAAAGTAGGTATCGGTACCTGTATGCTGGGCTGAATGAGTACCGGTACCTCACTTGTACTGAGTGGTAATTGGTGATTCTGTGCCAATGGTAATACCGCAGTTACCCTAGGCTATTGCATAGCCTACTGCATAGGCTTAACACCAGACAGGTAAGGTGATACTGGTATCATGTCATTGGATGCCAGTCACTTCGTCATCTAGACATTTCGTCATGGAGACTTCGTCATCATCGAGAGCAGCGCTTTGATTTGCCCGCATCACTGAATTGATTTTTCGGGCAAATAACATCACGCATACCGATAGGTACGTGGTGACTTCGTCATCCTAGAGACCGCAATCTCAATGGTCAAAGTCGGGATTCCTTTATAAAGCTGTCGAGTTGGCTTTACGTTTCATTTGTGGTTTTTTATGATGACGTTCCACTTGATTGGAGTGTGACTGTGGCATGCCTCTTAATAACTTTATATGCCTCCTAGTAACTAATAACTTCAAAAAATAAAAAATAAAAAACTTAATTTATGAAAAGTGGAAAAATGAATAAACCACTACTTGAGTTCACCAGATGTCTGTCATGGTATAAAGTAATATCATTTATGTTACACTAAGCTTATAGCGTAACATTTCAACTCAGTTGTATTTATTTTTATTCAGTTGGTTGCTGCAATTGAAAATGGAACGTAGTTAAGTTGATTTTGAATTTGAAACAAACAACATATTGCAACAGATGCACAAGTGAATGCCTGCCAGCGGAAGCGATTGGTTAAAACGCGCGTTCATCATTTAAACTGGCGCGAGTATGCACGATAAAAATGTAATCTATTTTTAATTTGTTTGCCTATTTCCTATACATGCTATAACTTAAACTTTTGGCGAAAATTTTACTTGCTTCGAAAATTAAGAGTACCAAAGTAGAATTACTAAAAAAAAAACAAATTACTGAAAAAATGATAATACCAAATCTATAAAAGCAATTTTTTGAAAGCGAGTGTTTTGCAATGCAAAAATACGAATGAAAAGTTTAATGTTATGTGAATGGAAATCACGTAATTATTCCACTTTGCATATCACACCTTGTGCTTGCATTATTAATGAAATAACACTTCTTATTCTCTATTAAATTCTTTTTATGTTTTGATATTAACTTTAATAAAGGCATAATTTGTCATTTTTCGTAGCCCATAAAAAATATAAATATTTTTACAGAAACATGATTGATTTAGTAACGATACAACGTCATCGCTGGTACAACATGATTTCAGTCTCGATTACGGTTTTTGGTATTAGCTGGTTAATTGATTTTGGTATTAGTAGATATTCAGATGACAAATATTTTGACATAGTTGGGGTGAACTCTAATTGAATCCCCCAAAATCAATTTTCGATACGAAATATGCTGGAGAGCAAGTTTTTGTTTTGTATCAGTAGATTCTCAAGAGCAGAATAGTTCCGCCGGAGGCAATTGGGGCTTGCCGGGGCCCGGAGGAATTGAGGGCGGAGCCCCCAGCGCTGGACGGACCCCAGTCCAACTTATTCTGGTTAAACGTATTGTAACGACACAGTTTCAAGATAAGAGTAATTATTTACGTCCCGAAACTTTCATGCGTATCTCATAGTCTGTCACTAGCAGCGCCTTTCCAGCGCGAGTTTTGGCTAATTAAGATCATCTATGAGTGATGAAGTGATTGTTTGATCTTTGCCCGTAGCTACTTTGCACGCTAATAAATAACTCTTCTTTGTAAATGAGAATGTGCAATATAGTAAATATAGTGATTTAAATATGGTATATTGTCTCTAATCATCTTACTTTTAAAATTACTTGAATTACTAAGGTAATATTTCGAAATTACTTGTTACTTAACTAATTTTTCAAAGCTTACTAGAACCCAGCCCTACACACGGATTAATCTAACTCGTCTTTATGTTAAAGAGAAAGATCATAGAGGGGTCTAATGGAACAATGTTTGAGAGAAGAAATAATAGTAATTACGTAATACTAAATAGCCCCTTCATTCCCACATTTTTTTTTTGAAACCTATATTAAGCATTTTCCAACTAGCGAATAGATGTGATTGCTTATTATTGGTCATTTTTTTTGAAATTTTTTATTGATTTATAAGTTATATGTTTGACCATGTTTGACAACATTGGCTCCCTCCAAGTCCAAATATATGTTTTAGAAATGGTTTTAACACACTATGGAGCCCATATGACTGCAAAAGACGGGCTCAAAAGTGATAAAAACGTGGTATTTTCCTTATTGCGCATTTTGTTTGGTAAGCCAATGGAGGGGAGGACTATAGCCCATCTCCGCCTTCCACCCTTTGACTACGCTACTGTTTTTGTCGGTTAACCTCATAAACAAAATGACTTCATGTTTTTCCTTTCAAGTGTTCTTTGTTAAGTGGCGATTAGGCTTAATTTAAACTTATTTTTTTGTTGTGTATTCTCCACAATCGAAAATTGTAGGTGTGAAACGCAATACCGGTACTGTAAACTATTTTAACAAAAAAAGTGCACAATGAAGGATGCCAACTCGTTCGATAAATGCAAGCCATTTTTGGTGCCACCCACCCGAGAGCCCCACTAAATTATACTTCTAAAAAATGAATTTTTGCACCGCTCAAAATGGAGAGCTAAATTTTGAAATTAGTAGATATTAAGAGACAAATATTTTGACATAGTTCGGGGGACCCTGTTAAATAGACCTCAAAGTGAAAATGTCTGAACGATTATTAAATATCATTGGCCCAAACTTACGCGTATACCAAACAAAAACGGTTTTTTCTTCCACTGACATTTATTTTGCAGATGCCAAACACTAAACTACAAGGTAAACTAAAACACTTAAGTCGCACATCCAGCGACAAGATAAGAGCACGCCTTGAGGAGCTTTTCAGCGGATTTTCCCCGTGTGTATATTGTCGCCAAAGTTTAAACATACGTTGGTTTAATTTTGCATATTTTTTTCTTAGTCTTCTTTTAATTTTTTTTATATTCAATAGTTCAATATTCATTGGAATGTCAGTAGCTTCGTTATGAAGCTACTGCACCATGAAGTAAAAGGGAGTGTTTGGTCGAGCTCTTTTATTCATTCTGTGATGCCATCCCTCAACGTCATTGTTGGTAAGAAATGGTAGACCAAAAACACTCCAACTTTCAGGTTTGAATGTTGAAGTTTCAACCCATGTGTCCCTCATATAATCAATCAGTGACTGCATTGAAGGAGATCTCGCTTCTTGAGACAACTTTTGAAAAAGGGGGCGGATGTGGATAGCTGGAATGTAGCACAGCGCCATGAGTTTTCTCACATAGTTCCTATCAGAAACATTTTCCTGGTACGCTGTTTGTAAGCCCAAAGACTGCACATGCCTATACACGGCTTGCGTAAAATGAAAGCTGCAGCCTCGCAATTCCACTCCCGGAAAAACATTTTTCAATGCTTTCCAAGTTGCTGCTTCGAAATCCAGAATAACCCTCTGTAGTTTGGGTGGAGTTAAAAAACTTCGGGAAATTGCTTCAAACACAGCCTGGTAATCCGATGTTTGACGACGAGACATGCAACAAAAAGCCAAGGGAACTTGCTTAAAAGCATCTTCGGATTTTGCAAACGCGCGAATGCTGAATAACTGCATAAAGGGCCACTTCATAGACTTAAAAGTTCCGTCTACAAACCAAGTTTTGGCCGAGTGAAGTAGCTGTAGTTGCTGTTTGGTTGCGAATATGATATGTCTCTCGCCGTGGTGAAAGAGATGTTCCAGAAGAAAATCTTCGGGTATGCTTTCAATTTGTAATTCAAAATCTTTGGCTGTAGGGTCGCTCGGTCTTAGTTTTTGTCTATGGCGATTGACGTTTCTTATTATGTGGTCCATGTTCGGCAAAGCCTCAACGTGAGCTGGCTCAATCTCTTTTCGGATATGTTTCCTGATGATTTGAGAAGCAGAAACGAATGGCTGTTTCGCAGCTTCGTCTTTAGCCTTAGAAATCGCAATAGCAGCTTGTTTAGCTCCAATTTTCGGCAAGTGACAGTGTGTTTTTTGAGGATTTCGATAAAATTCTAAGTGATCCCGCAATTACCTTTTTTGTTTCGGACTACACATCGCCATGAACAGCCTGACGAGGTATTTCGATGAAAGGCATACTCGTATCCGGCACTGTCAAATAATTTGGCTTTTCCTTTGCTAGATGCATTTTCAACCACGCTGTATACGAGATCGAAGCTCTGAGGTTGGACTGTGTCTGGAGGCGAGTCAGAAATTGATGATTCGTTGCAGTCATCCGCTATGGGTATGGTGGTGTTGCTTTCATTCAATGAAGTACCAACGGTTTGTGCAGGCTCTGGACCATGATCGAGAGTAGAATCATACTGTTCCTGTTGTATCAGCGACGCTGCCGTATCGTTACTGGAGCAATTATGCCTCTGTAAAAATATATCTCTTTATGGGCTACGAAAGATGACAGATTACGTCGTTATTAAAGTTAATAGTCAAAATATAACAAGAATTTAGCTGAGAATAAGAATTGTGATGTTATTATTAATTTGTGTAAGCACAAGATGTAATATGCTATGTGGAATGAATAATCAGGCAGTTTCTGTACACATAAAACTAGAATGTGACATTGCAAGCAATATGCAGGGGCTTCGCGTAAGTATCCAACTTTACTAAACAAGTTATTTTTAGTCCTTTTGCTGCCTGGCCGGTAAAATCACTAATATCGTAAAGTGCCAAGATGTCAGGAAAAAATGACGTTTATGGAAAGGCCGCTAAAATCATTTTATTTGCTATAAAATTGATAGAAACAGCCAAATCGTAACATTTTTGGAAAAAAACAAGTTTCAGGGGCGGTTTTTTGTTTCGAAACTGATCTACCGCTTTTTTTTTTTTCATAAAGTTGCAGTTCTGACAGCGCAATGAAATTAGTTGATCATATTTTGTATTATTTCTGGCTGCTAAAAATTTTAAGGGTCGATTTATGAAGGGGGTTAAGACTTATACCTCCCATTATTCTATTTATACCAGCTAAACAAGGGTGCAAAGCCAAGGTTTTCGTTTTTGATATTGTTAAACATTTTAAGATTTTAATGGCATTTTAGCAGGCATGGCATTGTGTTAAAAAGATTATACGATTGCGCACGGTACTCCAGCAAAAAACATTATAGTTGCGCACGGCACTCATGTCCTTGCAATACAATCTCAATCGTAAGAAGTTAGTTCAAGAAATTTAAATGCGCCATCTACAAATGTTGTTTCACTAAGTTTGTTTTATTAACTTCACTAAGAGTTTATAGCGCCAAAAGTCAAACACCTTTTTGTCATATTTTAAAATGTTGATCCCTAAATTTTGTCATATTTTATCTTTCTTTTAAAATTTTGAGAAAGGCTACGACAAGGGTCATGGTCAAGAGATTCCTAAACCGAGAGTGCTCAAACCACTAACACGGTAAGCGTAAATCAAATTCAGTAAAGGAGGTTCAGGACAAGAGCATTTGGGACATTGTTTCACAAAATGAATAATGATTTAATGACAATATGACAATAAATGGATTTGAGCTGTCGCGACGCTTTCGTCCTTGCTCAAGGGGCTCTTCAGGCGACAAGGTCAATTTTGTTTTATTAGCCAAAAAAACAACAACCTTTTTTAATTGAAATCGGCCCCCCCTTACCGTCTCTAGGCTACATCTATCTTCCTGTACAAAATGGCTACTCCAAAACTTTTCGCCTACAACTTACCGACCTCCATTGCCCAGTAGGCTACTAACTCGCTACTCGAAACCTTCAAAATTCACCGCCAATAAAATCTATCTACTACCGGTTCCCGAAATCTACAAGCTAAGCCTACTTAATGCTAACAGCAAACAGTGCAATTTTGGTCTGCAGGGAGTTAAGTTTGAAATCAAAACATAGAAATTAATACCAAAGTTTCAAAATTTGAATTCGCTCACTTTTTTAGTTTGAGCACTCTATGAGATAGTGCTATGTGGATAGAAAAATTTAATTAGAATAACGTTGGGGTCTCTTGTTAAAATTTTCCATTGCGTAACGCTCCATACGTAATGTTTTGCAATATTTTGTATTTTTTGCCAATAATGGGCTATTATTCGGTATTAATTTCTATGATTGATTTCAAACTTAAGACCGAAATTGCACTGTTTGCTGTTAGCATTAAGTAGGCTTAGCTTGTAGATTTCGGGAACCGGTAGTAGATAGATTTTATTGGCGGTAAATTTTGAAGGTTTCGAGTAGCGAGTTAGTAGCCTACTGGGCAATGGAGGTCGGTAAGTTGTAGGCGAAAAGTTTTGGAGTAGCCATATTGCACAAGAAGATAAATGTAGCCTAGAGACGGTAAGGGGGGGCCGATTTCAATTAAAAAAGGTTGTTGTTTTTTTGGCTGATAAAACAAAATTGACCTTGTCGCCTGAAGAGCCCCTTGAGCAAGGACGAAACGCGTCGCGACGGCTCAAATCCATTTATTGTCATATTGCCATTAAATCATTATTCATTTTGTGAAACAATGTCCCAAGTGCTCTTGTCCTGAACCTCCTTTACTGAATTTGTTTTATCTTTCTTTTATATTTATTTATCCTGAATATTTCATTTGCTACTTTTCCTTTTTTTGTTTCTAGAATCACGGTACCTAGAATCTCCGAAACCTGCATACATGACGCTTTCATTTATTCCCACGTTGTGTCCGAAATTCAACTTTCTACAATTACTTGTTATTTAGTTATAAAGAAATCAAATAAATTTCGATGCTTATCCATCAAACTGGCCAAGATAAATTCCAAGGTGTATGGTATTTACCTGCCTGCATTAAAGACTTATATACTGTGACGCAGTGCGGGGCCCCTGGCACTGTGCTATGTGTTAAATCCGTCCCTGGTTATTGCATTACATTCATAAAAAGGTTAGATGAGAACCTCAGTTAGCAACTTTTAGGATAGAAACGCTTAATTTCACTCGGGTTATACGTTTAAATTGGTTGGCAACATTAAATTGAAGGAGCCATGGCCCCCTGAAATAGTATTATTGTTGGGGGGGCCCATATAAATTAGAGGGCCATATAAATATTCTTGTAGGGGCCCCATTTAAAATGGTTGGCAAAAATTAAATTAAGGGGCCCTGGCCCCCGGATCAATATTGTTGTTGGGGGCCCATTTAATTATTATTGTAGGGGGCCCATTTAAATTGGTTGGTAAAAATTAAATTGAGAGGGCCAGGGCCCCCTGGCTCAATACAATCGTTAATTACTGCTGTATGGGTGTACTGTTGTATGCAAAGATGCTAAAAGAAACTGAAGCTGAAGAAACAACAGTCTTTTTTGTGACAATTTTATCATGGGTAGCATTTCAATTGGGGGGGCCCCTGGGCCCCCCCTGGTTACGCATATGACCTAAGTAGCCTAAGAGTAGCAAGCAAAAAAAAAATGGTAAGTTGACTTTACCAGTGAATTTTATTATCTGTTTACTAAATCTGACTTAAAAGTTGAAAGTAATATTGTCTTGGAAAGGGGGATATGTGTAATAACACTTGGAACAAGTGCATCTTGAGGGAGGGGGTACATATGTAATGACACTTAAAACAAATGCATAAACTTTTTATCATAATTTGCTATAGTTTTTCATAATCAAATTTTTCTGCGCGCGATAGGTCAAATGGGGGGCCCCCCAGAAGTGGGGGGCCCCTGTGCATTTGCACACTTTGCACATTCCTAAGGCCACTACTGAGTATTATGTTAGTAGTTGATGAAAAGCGAAGAAGGTTACCTTGTTCGAAACGTGCTTAACTTGCCAGTAATAACACTTTTTTTTAATCAAAATTCGTAGCTTATTAAGGCTAAAACGATGAGGTCGAAATAAAGTCAAAATTTAATTAAAATAAAGTCAAAAATAATTAAAAAAAAATTTTTAATCAAAATTAATTTTGACTTTATTTCAGTTAAATTTAACTTTATTTCGACCTAATCGTTTTAGCTGTAATAAACTGCGAATTGTGATTAAAAAAAAGTTTTTATATTCGCAATTTACGTACGTCAAAAGCATTGTTTGCAATTTACGTAGGTCAAAATAGAAATGGTCCCATTTATCTAATAATCATTCAGTTTTCTTGAAAGGCACGCTTATTTCTGTGAACATTTAATAAAACTAATCGGCAGTGGCGTAAATCCGTAAAAATTATTGGGGGGGATGAAAAGAGCCATAAAAAGTTGCACATATAAAAAAGCGTATAGTTGCGTAGCTGCAATATTAGCCGTACTGCGTCTTATACGCATCACATCCACCCAAGCCTTTGGTTACTAACATCCAGTGAGATTTTGCAATGGGAATGGATTTACATTGCAGAGACGATCACAGCAAGGGAGCGAAGCTTCCGTCGCTGAAAAAATTTTACGATTTTTAAAGCCAAAATAAGCGTTTTTGGAGCATAGGCCCATGATTCAATGCTTTATTAAAGTTGTCGAAAGGATTCCAGTTGTGGAAAAACATGGTAACTTAAGTAATTGCGACGTTACTTAGGCCTATGAGAGGGAGGGGGGCTGGTCTGGCCCCAGAAATTACGCCACTGGTAACAATTTGTATAAAGCAGAAACAGATCCAGAAAATTTTGCAAGAGGGGGGCCCGAGGTAATATAACTGCCGGAGGGCATGTATTAAATGCCATTTTCGCATCATTTTACGTGTGCCTTGGTTAAGCTGGGGAAGAGGAAGAGGGTCTGGAACCCTCTGGATCTGTTAATGACTGATAACGGCGTTAGCCACAAAATCTAAAATTAATACAAGTTCACTTGTGCTGAAGTTTGAAATTACGGTACCGGTATATAATATGCACAGGAAATCAGTAAAGATTAAAGAACAAGCAAAGAACGTTAGAATTATACTGTACAACACCAACATTTAGCAATAGCCTACACGTTACACAATACGACGAATTGAATAAACAATCGGGGCGCAAACATTAATTGCTAAAAGAACCATGAAGATGAATCCGAAGCAAATTTAGCATTTCAATTTTACCATACTATACAGTATTTTGTTTGTGGCAATCCGTAACCATATTAGCAAGAAACGGGAGGCCATTGAATCAGTAAGATAAATCGTCAAAAATAGCAGCGTACGATAAATTATTGGGGGGGATGCATCTCCCCCTCAAAAATTATTGGGGGGATGCATCCCCCCATCCCCCCGGGATTTACGCCCCTGCTAATCGGCTTCTTACCGGTGCGACCGAACATCTCAATGAATTGTCAAACTGTTCCGCTTTACTCTGGGCCAGTAACGATGATGTTGGAGTGAAACTTGAGTTTTCCGCATCCGCATCTTGTTTCTGAAAATATTTTTGAACTTTAAACCGACCATTAGTAAAACTATCAACAAAACAAAGCACAGTAGATACATGCAATGGCCGAAATTGCCCTTTTCCCAAAAAAGCTTATAATATACTTGTCGTAGTAATACATTTAAATCTACTCAAATTTTACAGTATCTTGGAAGATTTCAACGGCTGCCTGAATTTTCGGCAAACCGAAATTTTAACCGTAAAGGTTAGTCTCTCGGTCAAAGAAAAATAGCAAAAATAATTATTGCACGGCCTTTAGCAAAATTAGTCAATGTAAGAAATATTCTACTTTCAGATGGAAAAGTTATCTCACTTATTTGATTATATCTTTTGCGATTTTTTTATAACCTAATGATGTGAAAAATATGACTTGATCTTTACCAAAATATGACTTTAATTAAATATTTATTTTTTTCTCGTCTTAATTCAAAAATACGCGGTCAAATTTGAAAAAAATCCTTTAGAGCATCTAGAACAATTCAGTTTGATTACCAAGTAATAATACACAAGTTTCCCAAGATTGTTGTGGAAAGTGCGTCAGATCTTTTTTGGATTATATAGAACAAAAGCGGTACCTTTTGACCACGAAGTTAGCACTATATACTTTCATATAATCTATATACAGAAATTGAAGCAAAATAATCTTGTATATGCCAAAAGACTTAGCATACATGCGTACACCCATGTAACCTACAGTGACATACCATTATATTATTTCAGTGACTGCAAAAAAAAAAAAAAAAATTACTAGTTAGATACCTGTAGCCTACCAACGCGCTACCCTTATATAGTTAATACCGTGCATTTTTAATACTTGTTTTAGATTAAACCACACAATTTACAGAGTCATTCATGATTTTCAAGACATCACAATGCTGCAACAGTTGCAGCGGGACTGCGAAACTCGCAACTTGATTTGATTTAAATTCTAAATTAAACCTCAACACATAAATTATATGACCGATATAAGTGCAACTAGCTTTTTATTTTAATATAAATTTTCTTGGTTGTCATTACGATAAAATTGACAATATCACGTTAATGATGAAAAATATATAAAACATATTACGATTTATTGCTGAAAACATGACTTGATACAACTTTTTAGCTCTACTGTTAGACAACCTACGAAAGTTTTGATTTAAGTTTTAGCATTTTATAACTAATAGATCTCGCGAAAAAATAGAACTTTAATGACAAAAAATTCTCCTAGTTGTATGGGAAATTTTTGTCATAAAGTTTTGTAATTATAAAAGACTGTTGTTGTGATTTGATTTTTGTAATTACAAAAGACTGTTGTTTTTGTAATTATAAAAGAAAAGACTGTTGTGCTTTTAATCTCTTGCTGTGATTTTTATTGATGTAGATGCAGGGTGTCTTAAAAAGTGTAACACTTTCAAATCCTTATTAAATCTTTGTTTTGGAGTGCATTTAATTGTGGTTTGGCCAGTAGGTGGCGTATATCATGAATCTTTTTCCTGAAAAAATTAGGTATTATTTCGATTCTACTGCAAGGTTTTTATTTCAGTCTCTATTGCCCTAAGCATTAATTTTGGTAGTAAATGAAATGTTCGACATATCCTCCAAGACCGCCATTTTGATTCCTGCGATATTAATTAGACTGACAGCGCCGTTTTTAATAACACGGTAGCATATCTGCATTTGGGATTCTCCTGACAAACTGCTTGATCTTTTGTCTATAATTCTAAAACAGTTTAATGATCTTCCTCACTTTTCCTGCCACGAGAAAACAACGGTGCTGTTATACAATATGTTGGACGAGTCCACGCCAGCTTTCGTTAACCAGTTTTCCTAGTTTTCTGTTAACTTTTTGGCTTTTTTTTATGTAAATTTGGTTCACTTAGATAGAATAGCTTTGCCATGATTATTTATGCTTGGAAAGTTCCAACATGTAGCAAATTTACGTGGAAGGAAACTTGAAAGAATGGTTACCCAAAGCGGATGTAAAGTCCTTCAAAGAATAGGGCCACCGTCGCTTTCTCGTGGCAGGAAAAGTGATGATAATCATGAAACTGTTTAGGAACTAATAGACAGATATTACGCAGTTTGTCGCGATAATCCTGAATGAAGATATGCTAACGTGTTATTGAAAACGGCGCTGTCAGTCTAAATATCGCAGGAATCAAAATGGCGGTCTTAGAGGATATATCGAACATTTTTTTATTTACTACCGAAATCAATGCTAAGGGCAAAAGAGAGTAGGCCTAAATTCAATCATAGAATCAGGATAATAGCTTTTTTTTTCAGAAAAAAAATTCATGGTACTTTATATTTGGCAAAAGCACTATTATATGCAATCCAAAACAAAACATTTATTAAGGTTTTTAAAGCGCTACATTTTTTGAGACACCCTGAATATGCAAAGCAATTAATTTTAAATATTAATACTTTTATAAAGACTCTCATTAGCAGCACACGAAATTCACTTCATTTAGTAAGTCGCAGTAGAGGGATTTACGGGATGCAGTAATTTACTATAACGAGATTTACTACAACTGCACATCATTCAAAAACCTCGACAAAGTTTGATGAACAAAGAAAACTTCTAACGGACGCTGTTTATAACAATTTTTATAATATCACCAAAAATTTCTTTTCTGCTCTTTGACTGTTTAATTATCGCCCAAAATAAGGTTATTGTAAAAAAAATATTATAGTAATCAGTCACTATCGGGGTAATCAGTCATGCTTCAACTATAAAATAATGCTTTTTTTATTCTCCGGGTGCCAAGTGAGATGCCAAAAAATTTTAGAGCAAAATATTGTTGCAGACGAATTATTTCTTTGCTTGTCTTATGGTTTTGTTTTGGCATTATAGCAGAAACTTATGTAAAAGAGTTAGGAAACTAATATCCGCTTGAAGGCGTTAAGTCAAAATTATGTTTTTTCTCTCATTCCTTTATCTAAGAAATTAAATCCTAGAAAGCTTTATTATAATACTGCCGATACAGAGGAAAACACTATTTTGACTATTATAATTTACCGATGATTCTTTGCACTCTACGCTCTACCATTCTTCCATCTCCGCTTCACCTCTTACCATCTTCCGGTAAAAACTTCTCGTAATTCCAGTGTTACAAGTTCGATGTTGCCAGCGATGGCAAGCATCACATTTCAATGCTTCTTGCCTAGGCCTTACAGTCTTACTGCATAGCACACACAACTCAGATTCAGATGTCTGCGACATTTTTGAATTGCAAAAATGAGGAATGAAATATGTCCAATTTTGCGTTTATTTTATATAGCACTGGAGTGTGAGAAATTTGATAATTCTTGTTTACTGAATGATGAGAGGTAAAAGAGTAAACAAGAAAAAGTGACCTCTTTTGAATAATCTTCAATTAACATTTTCGTATAGAGGTTTTGAAAATAATTTGTGCAACATCCTGCTGTTACGACACGGGATCACACTATCAAAGTTTTTGCACAATTGTATTGCAGTAAATGAGTGAGAGGTCGCGCAAATTTATGATTAAATGTTACGCGCACCTGTCGGCGATTAGATTGAACAACACGTGAATTAGATAAAAGGTGACTGGAAAGCCCTGCTCAGATGTTGTGGGAAAAGTGCCGCCATGGTCAACTATTTTCCCAGCAAGAAATCAAAGTGCCGCCATGGCCAAGGCCTGCCGTTTAATATTTTTTCAAAGGTTTAAATGTTTTTCAAAGGTTTAAATGTTTTTTCATATTAGTTTAAGATCACATACCCAATTTTTCCTAATTGCTAAACTTATTTTTTATTAATAAAATTGCAGTAGTTTTTAACTTTTTGCTTTTGCTACGCCTCCAAAAATTTGGTTTATAAAATTGTGCTTTTATTGTTTTTGTTGTCAAAAAATTACTAATGAGGAGTGAGAAGTTGTGAGGTAAAAAATGTTTCCTGAAAGATGTTCTTTGCAACTTGCTTTATTGAATCGAACAAAAGCAGAACTGAACTCAAAATTTTTGATATATTTGCAAACGTTGAACTCGAACCCAGAAAAATAAAAACGAGATACTTGATTAGCTGCTTATCAACTCACACAAAAAATCAATTAAGGTGGCATTTATCTTCATGCGCTTTTTTATTAAAATATTTGATTGCATTTCACACTTACGATATACGATTGATTGAGAGTACAAGACTAAAAAAGTATGTTCACATTAAAGCGTTTAGTCGCCATTTAACGCAGAACACAAACAATAGAAAATATGAAGTTATTTTTTTTTATCTGATAAACCGACAAAAATATATTCCGGATGTCGGATTTCAAGTTTGTCGTTAATTGAATAATCGATATCCGGATAAAACTTTCACTGCAATCGCAAGCTTGAGCGGTGATAATATTTTGCTTGGTGTATGGTTCAATAATTTTTCCCATTGCAATACATTTATTAAGTTGCAATAATTGTTCAATTTTTCATTCGGTTTTAGTACGAACACCAGAAATTCCTTCTGACGAAAATTTGGTTGAAACATTGAAACTCATTACGCTTTCATTGATTCACAGTCATGCTGTTTCCGATTTTCTAATTTCTACGTTTTGCCGTTTTTAAGTGAGAAGTTCATTAAATGAACTTCGAATGTTTCCACAAAAATTAGATTTCAATGTTTCCACAAAAATAAGATTTCAATGTGAGGAGGAGATAAAAAGGTATCGTTCGATATATAACTGTGTGAAATATTTTCTGTGGTATTATGCCGTTTTTGAATGAGACTGCCTTGGTGCACCAACTATGTCAAAATATTTGTCGTCTGAATATCTACTAATACCAAAATCAATTAACCAGCTAATACCAAAAACCGTAATCGAGACTGAAATCATGTTGTACCAGCGATGACGTTGTATCGTTACTAAATCAATCATGTTTCTGTAAAAATATTTATATTTTTTATGGGCTACGAAAAATGACAAATTATGCCTTTATTAAAGTTAATATCAAAACATAAAAAGAATTTAATAGAGAATAAGAAGTGTTATTTCATTAATAATGCAAGCACAAGGTGTGATATGCAAAGTGGAATAATTACGTGATTTCCATTCACATAACATTAAACTTTTCATTCGTATTTTTGCATTGCAAAACACTCGCTTTCAAAAAATTGCTTTTATAGATTTGGTATTATCATTTTTTCAGTAATTTGTTTTTTTTTTAGTAATTCTACTTTGGTACTCTTAATTTTCGAAGCAAGTAAAATTTTCGCCAAAAGTTTAAGTTATAGCATGTATAGGAAATAGGCAAACAAATTAAAAATAGATTACATTTTTATCGTGCATACTCGCGCCAGTTTAAATGATGAACGCGCGTTTTAACCAATCGCTTCCGCTGGCAGGCATTCACTTGTGCATCTGTTGCAATATGTTGTTTGTTTCAAATTCAAAATCAACTTAACTACGTTCCATTTTCAATTGCAGCAACCAACTGAATAAAAATAAATACAACTGAGTTGAAATGTTACGCTATAAGCTTAGTGTAACATAAATGATATTACTTTATACCATGACAGACATCTGGTGAACTCAAGTAGTGGTTTATTCATTTTTCCACTTTTCATAAATTAAGTTTTTTATTTTTTATTTTTTGAAGTTATTAGTTACTAGGAGGCATATAAAGTTATTAAGAGGCATGCCGCAGTCACACTCCAATCAAGTGGAACGTCATCATAAAAAACCACAAATGAAACGTAAAGCCAACTCGACAGCTTTATAAAGGAATCCCGACTTTGACCATTGAGATTGCGGTCTCTAGGATGACGAAGTCACCACGTACCTATCGGTATGCGTGATGTTATTTGCCCGAAAAATCAATTCAGTGATGCGGGCAAATCAAAGCGCTGCTCTCGATGATGACGAAGTCTCCATGACGAAATGTCTAGATGACGAAGTGACTGGCATCCGGGTTTTAGTGATACTAACTACAATTGCATGAGAGAGATTTTCAAATTAGAAATGTGAAATTCTTAACTCACAGCTCAGATTACAGTACACTGGTACTATAGACTCAAGCATTCAGCAAAATTTTGTCAAGCTCTTATGCTATAGGCTAATGATAAACTTTAATTTTCATTATAATGGATCATTCAGTTCTTAGTAATACTCTTACTGTAATAGCCACTAGCTTACTGATCAGTGATATGCAACAAACTCCACAAAAGCAAAAGTAGGCCTACCATATGACTTTACTCCATCCATCAAAAAGCTAAAGTAGGCCTACCATACCCGTCAGCACTTAGCAGCAACCAATAGGCTGATAGGCCTATCATTACTTGTATCACCTACGGTACCGGTACCAGTATCTAGCTGTACTGGTTAAGCTGGATACTGGTACTGATAGGTGATACCAGTAATGATAGGCCTATCAGCCTATTGGTTGTTAGGTACCGTAGTGTACTCAGTACCGGTATTTGGTTTAACTCAACTCACAAGTACACCTGCTAACAGTTAGCCTATTAGAGTTATAAATGACAGGCTAGTTACTATAAATGACATGGATGCCAGTCACTTCGTCATCTAGACATTTTGTCATGGAGACTTGTGTTGTATAAAAATATATAACCTACTATATATAACCTATTACAGTAAGAGTATTACTAAGAACTGAATGATCCATTATAATGAAAATTAAAGTTTATCATTAGCCTATAGCATAAGAGCTTGACAAAATTTTGCTGAATGCTTGAGTCTATAGTACCAGTGTACTGTAATCTGAGCTGTGAGTTAAGAATTTCACATTTCTAATTTGAAAATCTCTCTCATGCAATTGTAGTTAGTATCACTAAAACCCAACCCCACATGCCAACCTACCGGTATTCCTGTACAGTGTAAAGTAGTCTCAGAGTTCTACTGTTTTAAGAGGTCCCATATTTTGATGTCAGTGTATCTTTTTCTCTTTTAACCTTATTTGTGTGGTACCACATGCTTGCAATGTTACCGGTATGCTTTTGACTTGCCTATTTTTGTCATGTGTTATTTGCTTGCTGAAATTTCTGTTCTGCCTTGTGTTATTTGCTTGCTTCAATTTGTGTTTCTTGGTGTTAAATGACTTTGATTCTTTGAACATTAGGCACACTGCAAAGAGTTGATGTTGTTTGTTTTCACGTAATATCTTACAACAGTGAGATAGAAACAAAGTAATGGTATGACATCTATGGTTGATTTTTATGTGTTGCATCTCAGCTTTTATCTCTGATCTGTGCATGCTCTTGGTCACACACTTTTTTTTTGGCCATTAGGCTATATATATACCATATATATTTCTCTCCATTCCTAATCAATATACAGGGTGTTTTATAATTATTGAAACAAAGCGATTGGGCACAAATTCAGGATTTTAAATGATACCACAATGATGATTACATTTATTGAAAGGTGAAAGGATAACATTTTATAATCTGAAACTGTTTATCTTCAAATCAGAAATAATATGTCAAGAAGATTCCTAGAGTACATGCTCCAGATGTCCACCGTTCTGTCGAAGGCATTCTTGAATGTGGCGTGCAAAGTTGTTGATAACACGCTCACATTCCTCCTGTGTAATGGCCTGAATTTTCTCGGTAATGGCTGCTTTCAAAGCTGCAATATTAAGTGGGTTATCCTGGTAAATGTTGTCCTTGAGGAACCCCCACAAGAACAAATCTGGAGGATTCAGTTCGGGTGAGTGAGGTGCCCATTCCACTTCAGCTTTGCGGCTGATGAGACGCTTCCCAAACTTTTCACGGAGCCAAGCCATGGTAACATTAGCAGTGTGAGGAGGGGCACCATCTTGCTGGAACCACTGTTCTTTCTCATCAAGGTCCTCATGCTTATCGAGCTCTCCCCAGAACTGCTCAAGCACTGGAACGTAGCGCTCTTTTGTCACGGTTACTGCAATACTGTGATCATCTTCAAAGAAAAATGGTCCGATGATACCATGCGTGGAAATGGCAACCCATGCTGTGCATTTTTTTGAATGCCAAGGGCGTCCAACAACTCTGTGAGGGTTCTTACTTCCCCAAAACACCCAGTTTTTAGAGTTAACGTGACCATTCAAGAGGAAGTGGGCTTCATCTGAAAACCAGACATCATTCAAGAATTTCTCGTTATTGTCGATCGTTTCCGAAAACCACTGGCACATCGCTACCCTTTTTTCCTTATCATTCTCGGTTAGTTCATGCTTTACGTGGATCCGGTATGGATAAAGTTTTAGATCCTTAACCAGCATGCGCCTTACAGAAGAGACAGAAATGCCAAGTTCTTGGCTCCTTCGACAGAGAGATTTGCTCGGACTCCGACCGACTGACTCTTGAACGCTGCTGACATTGTCGGGGGTGCTGATTGTTATTGGAGGCCCTGAGGGCGATGAGCCCGCTACCCTACGATCTCCACAAGTGCCATGAGCTTCAAACTTCTTGACCAACTTGAAAATCTGACTCCTGTTTGGAAATTGGTTGAAGCTGAACTTCCTTCTGAACCTTGCTTGAACAATCTTGAAAGACTTCGTTTCGTAATATGTCTTTACACAAAAGATCTTCTGCTCCATCGACCAAGGCATAATTAGACTATTTTTTGTTTAACGTATAAAAATGTTAACTATTTCGCTATGACAATCTGAAAACAGAAAAAGAATAAGGTCATTGGTAAAGGTTTTAGAAGCTGCCGCTTTGTTTCAATAATTGTGAAACACCCTGTATATACTGGTAAGATACCACAGTTGGTAGTAATTGCTTCTAACATTGCTTTAAATTCAACATGTCAATACTCATTGACTGAAGGTACAAAAGCACTGAGTGCTTAGACCACCTTTTTCATTTATGTTTATCAGCATTCGAATATTATACATGATACCTGTAACAAAAACTAAGATGTACCGGTAATGATTAAAACTGCTTTTGCATAACAATTCTTCACTTTAAGCTAAAGAAACTTTTAGCTAAAGCTGTTTATTATGCAAGACAAGTTAGAATTTTTGAGCTAAATTAATATAAAACTTACCGTATTTATTCGAGTACCGGTACTGGTATTATATTAGTTGCATGCATGTATAAGTCGCACCCCCATTTTTGACATGAAAAACAGGACAAAATTTTTTAAAAATTATTCATTCATTGCTATCTCATAACAAAACATTAAAAACCATCAAAGTCATCTCTGCTATCGCAGTCTTCAAATAGCCCTGTTTACCTCTGGAACATCCTCATCAGCATGCGATGAGGGTGGCAAGTGATCCAACACAACACGACTGGTGTAGATAAGTGATGACTAAACGTGTTAGAATGTGAAAAAAAGGTGAGAGCATTAAAAGTGCAACGCTACTTGCATGGAAGGCAATAAGTGATATGATAGTATGAAAGGAGACAGCGCAGAAATCGATAGCAAAGAAATACCTTGAAAAAATTGGTATGGCATACAATGCACTTCATGTATTCGTGTATAAGTCGCACCTGACTTTTTGGGTGATATTTTGGTACAAAAAAATGCGACTTATACTCGAATAAATACGGTAAAATGTATTTATAACCTACATGTGTTGTATAAAATTACAATTAAAGGACAGATTTGTATACACTGTAGCTTATCAAGCTTGATCATGACTTACTCCTGGCAAGACTAGTAATGATGTGAGTGTGCTTTTAATGTTACTGTTTACATGAATGCATTAATGCAGCCAGCAAACTTTGGCAGTAAAAGTTGAAGTGGTGATATTTTCCAAACTAATCAGTAATGTACATGGTTAGATTCATAATTGGGATACTTCTGTTTTGAACAAGCTTGACATCTGGTTAATGGGCTTGTTTATTTAAGCAACAGTTTAGACCAAGTGATTATTTGAAGCTATTGTTTGACTAGCATCAGGTGAACCATGTGTGCCAACCTGTGTGGTTTGTAATTTTGCATGCAGTAAGTTATAGTATTAGTGTTACACAATATCGTTAACCATTATATTTTGACTTGTGGTAGTATTTGCGGTGCGGTGCAACTAGTTTACAAATTTTTGCGATGCAGTGCGGTATGTGGACAGAATTGAGCGGTGTGGTGCAGTTTGCAAACAAAAATTTTGTGCACCGCACCATCTATGCTGTGCACCACCATGAGCAAACTTACAGGTCTACGCGATTGCTAACAGTGCAATGTGCAATTTAAATTGTTAATCTAATTGCGCAAAGATTTTTCCCTTTAAAAATTCACAGTTGGTAACCGAAAATTTTGCTGTTAGAAACTGTACAAAACGGGAAAGTTGAAAGGTATAGTCCCTTAAATAAAATTAAAAAAATTTGTTCAATGAAATGGTGGTAGCAATTTTTGCGAAAAGCTTCGCGCAATTTGGGAAATAGGTTGGTGATTACCGAATACCGAGATAGCCTACCGTACCGGAATATCAGTTCAAATTTGTCTACTTTTTGCCCATTTTTGGCCTGTAAATTGTTGGTCACGTGACCGGGCACCTCCAAACTTGGTTTGCAAGAAGCATTCATTAGCACCCACATTGTGTTTAAATTTCAGCTTTGCACGTCAAGTGTTTTTTGAGTTACCGGTAATATCATAAGACGTACCGGTAGCCTATTAATAAATTTTCAAGCTAAAAATTGCGTTTTTTTTTGTTTTTTTTTTTGTCTCAATTCATGATTACGTGGCCTAGAATTCCCAAAATTGGCACACATGACGCTTTGATTAATTCTTATGTTGAGTCCAAATTTCAACTTCTTAGGTTTTATTACCATTTGGGTCATTCCATGTCAACTGATCCATAAATTTTGAAAAATGCCACCCACCCTCTTTGATTTTCGTATAAATTTGTAGGTTTGTAGAACTTTTGATGCTGATTCCAAAAAACTCATTTTTTTTGAAATCGGTCATCTGTAGCAAAAGATATGGATGTTTAAAATTTGGAATTTTGTGATCACTCAAGCAAAAAAAAATAGCCAAAATTTAGGTATACAATTCGAATTGACTGTATCTTTGTCAAATGCAAGTGGTTAGGGGTGTTCTCTTCAAGATTTGTTCTCCACATCTTCCTGAACACAGTCACAGGTCGTTTGACCTTTGTAACATCTTGAGTTGACCTTTGACCTCTTGTTTAATAATGTCAATTTTGAAAATCAATCACGCGTGACAAAATTTTGATTGCTTATATCTCATTGTTGACAGGGAGCATCGAGCATCATCAAGTGTAAGGTATCATATGAAAGGTCTTGACAAGGGCTTTCAAACAAAACAGTAAAATTCTGGGGTTATTGTTTCTAGCATGTGATAAAATGGTAAAAATCCAAAACTAGAAAAACTCATAATTTGAGAAAAATTTTGCCTCGGGGCACTAATTAAGAAGTAGTTAATAATGGTATCATAGGTATTAAAATTTAGCTCATCAGTATCTATTGATTAATTAAGATATAAATAGTTAAGTACGTACATATTGTAGAGTTTTTCCAATTCCACAGAAAGATTGTTTGCCCTCGTAGGTTATTAGTTATTACAGCATGAAGTACAGGCATCAGACAAGCTGTGTTCTCTCTAACTTTATGGCTAATCGGCGTGCGCCCAAATTTTCTTTAAACAATTGTGCCCAAAGCTCTAAAAAGACATTTATGTGCCCTAAATTTCGTACCAATCTAGTATGAAAGTATAACAAATGTCATATTTTTACAAATTTGTCGAATTTTTTGAAGCTATGTTTACTATATTGCCAAAATTTATTTGCCCTTGCTCCAACAAATTGCCGATTCGCTGAAAAAAATCGGCTTAGTGGGAATACTGCAGACAAGTGATGACAGCATCATCAAGTGGAAGGTGTCATATGAAAGGTCTTGACAAGGGAGTTCAAACAAAGCTATAAAAGTTTTGGGTTATTGTGTCTAACATGTGATAAAATTGCTAAAAAATCAAATCATAACAATTCCTATGCTGGAATGAAAACTGTAAAATAACTTTATGTATTTAGTTGTTTTTTCATGTTCTACTTGGGCGATAAATGCTGTGAGGTGAAATTGATTATGACTTGCTTGATTTTTTTTTTTTTTGAAAATCTACATCTTGACCAAGTTCGGAAAAAGTTCACACAAAAATGATGATCATCAGTAATGCTTAACAAAATGCTTAACCCTTTCGCTGCCAGAGCTTTGGGAGAGATTTGCCTTATGACGTACGGCGTACGTTCGTTTTGAAGATGACTTGTATGCCGGGCTTCTTACCGATTTTTGAAAATTGGACGTTCGTCGTACGTCTGAAGGCAAGCTAAGAGCGTCTGAATGCTCTTCCAACATGCACATTGTGTACTTGATTGTATAAAATAAAATGAGAAAAAAATAATTATTATTTTTTTGACGGTTGATGCTGATGCCTCCCGCTGGCGTTCATGTGGCAGATTTTCGACCTGGCTTATGCGGATAATTGACCGTTACTGCCTTATTTGGTGTGTAGAGTCATAAAGTAAAATAAATCACAGTGATAGCAAATATTGCAAGATTGATTTGTAACGAAAAAAACATTTTTGATAATCTTTATACTGTAGATAGCGAAAATAGTAAATAATATCGATATACATGCAGTTATTAGCTAGGATTGTGTACGTTCAGTTACCCAAAAATAAACCAGGCCTAGTTCATGCATTGCATTTGGCTGCCAGTAGCATACCGTAAGTGCTGTGCACGAAATATTGGTACTAGTGGAATCATATAAAATGTTATATTGGTCAGCCAGCTGGAAAAGTGCAAGATAACATAGGCTGTGGCATGGTTGCCAACGTGTACGCTACAGTACTACCACATTGCCCGGATACAGCGTAGCAGCTTAGCCTATTTTTTAGGTGAATTCACCGATGAACAGCCTGTAAACGTCACCAAGCGCGTGCTAGTGAAGCAAGGCATCGGCCCTCATATTCCCTCAGTGACAGTATGAATGAGCTATGCTTAGATTCTAACAGTGATGAATCAAATTTTGGTATACCGGTAGATAGTGAAGAAGAATGCGAACCACAGCCCATTGATATCAGTGACAGCGAGATATAGATACTAGCCTAGCGAAGATCGCGATGTAGATGGTGAAAAAAAAATGAACCACCGCCACAACCTATGTATATCCTCTGATGGGATGCTGTTAGAAATACCACATGCAGCTATTGTATTGGAAATAAAACGTCTAAGATTGGCACTGCTACTTCTTACAAATAAAATACTTTTTTATGAAACCTTATGTTGATGTAAGCAAGAAAAAGCTGAGTACTGATATCACTAACATAGCAATTTCAACCGGCGTGATTTAGAAAATGCCAATACAAAAACTATTCAAAACTTTTGTACGAATGAGCAATTTCTGATTAAAATAAACAAATTAATAATGTCAGTGATGACGTCATTGGTCACGTAACTAAAACGCATATACATAACATCACTAAAATGCGCTTTTGAAAAAATTTTGAAAATATCCGAGTTTGACAACACTAGCATATACCATTTCAATTGGCGCAATTTAGAAAGAGCAAATATAAAAAATATCCAAAAACTGCAAAATTGAGCATTTTTCTAAGTAAAATAAAAAATTGATGACGTCAGTGCCGACATCATTGTAGATGCAACTAAAATACATGCACATAGCATCACTAAAATGCGTTTTTAAAAAAATATACGCTAAAATGGTTATCGAAGAAAATTATCTATACAATAGCAAAACTTAAAATAATGACGTCATTAGTGACGTCACAAGTCAGTTTGGGCATGCTAACCCATCAACATAATATCTCAAAACGAAAAAATATTTGATTTTGTTGGTTATTGTCTGAAACGAGCACATATTGCAATAACACAAAAACAGCCGAATTTTGTTTAAAATGCTTTGGCAAACGGGTGTCAAAGAGTGATGACGTACAACGTACGTCCCAGGGCAGCGAAAGGGTTAACAATTTGATTTGGTGCAAACTAGACAGAGCATCGACTGAATATAAACTGATAAAAGTCTAGAAGTTTAGGTAATTTTTGTATCATTTATACCAAAACTGAAACGCAATACAGCACACTGATATGAATTTTGTTCCTGGTCAGTTAACAGTGTCTATTAACATCTCTGTATCTTCTGCAAGCAGCGTAGTCAAGCAAAATTGATTACTGATTGGTTGAAAATTTACGAGCATTTGGGCATAATTTATGTTTGACATATATATACAGTATTTGCTGGTGGCAGAAGATAGAAGAGCTATAACTTTTTGTAAACCAAGTTTTAGTTTACAGAAATACACAGCTTTATTCAGTTGACATTGTCTGCTATCGCATTGCTCTACGTATAAGTAACCTTGTCCATGCTCAATTCTGCCAATAATCAAAGTATATATGTGTAAATTAAAACTTATCAACCTTTATGAATTTTTTGAATTGAATTCATTGCAATCACCAGATTACTGCAGTTTCATTTTTACCAAGTAGCCTTGGTCAGGAGACAGCAAGGAGCCTTTCGGTCGTTCAGTCAAGCTGCCACTTGCCTATTTAAATTGGTTGAATGACCATTCTTAAAAGGGCATTCAACTTCAAGTCAAGTTTTTCAAGCCTAAAATCGATTTTCACCAAATTTGAACTATGTCTTGCTAATTTCAAGATATTGCAGTACAAAGTTAATAATTTTCGACTTACTCCGTTGTTGCTATTTTAGCAGTATTGTGACAGAAAAGTTTTAGGAAAGTTGGTTTGAATTTACGTGAAAAATAATTCTGACTTTTTACTTCGCTTTGACAAAAACACTTATTCAGAGTTACAATACAAATAATAAGCAAGCAGTAACTTTTTGAAACTTTGTTTGTAGTTGGCATTCCTGGCGAAATGTCTATTGGGAAATCAGTATTCTGTATTGTCACATCTTGGGAGCGGGAGGTAGTAGAAAGCTCAAATTTGCTAAAATTAAGTCCTCACTCCTCAGATTTGTCAACAATTTTTGAGAGATAACCAAGCAAAATTTTTTCCGACCTAAATGCATTTTCAAATGCTGATTGTTTTGCCTCTGTCAGCACTCGTCTGATGCCTGTACTTCATGCTGTGATAACTAATAACCTACGAGGGCAAACAATCTTTCTGTGGAATTGGAAAAACTCTACAATATGTACATATATACTTAACTATTTATATCTTAATTAATCAATAGATACTGATGAGCTAAATTTTAATACCTATGATACCATTATTAACTACTTCTTAATTAGTGCCCCGAGGCAAAATTTTTCTCAAATTATGAGTTTTTCTAGTTTTGGATTTTTACCTATTTGTCTTTTACATATTTACGTATTTGTCTTGCATCTTCGAAAAATAAATTTGATTTGATTTGATACCATTTTATCACATGCTTGAAACAATAACCCCAGAATTTTACTGTTTTGTTTAAAAGCCCTTGTCAAGACCTTTCATATGATACCTTACACTTGATGATGCTCGATGCTCCCTGTCAACAATGAGATATAAGCAATCAAAATTTTGTCACGCGTGATTGATTTTCAAAATTGACATTATTAAACAAGAGGTCAAAGGTCAACTCAAGATGTTACAAAGGTCAAACGACCTGTGACTGTGTTCAGCAGAATGTGGAGAACAAATCTTGAAGAGAACACCCCTAACCACTTGCATTTGACAAAGATACAGTCAATTCGAATTGTATACCTAAATTTTGGCTATTTTTTTTTGCTTGAGTGATCACAAAATTCCAAATTTTAAACATCCATATCTTTTGCTACAGTTGACCGATTTCAAAAAAAATGAGTTTTTTGGAATCAACATCAAAAGTTCTACAAACCTACAAATTTATACGAAAATCAAAGAGGTTGGGTTCCATGGCCTGGATCAGTTGACATGGAATGACCCATTTGCTAGTTATAGGCTAAGCAAATCAATCCTCATCTGACAAAATTCGCAAGCAAAAACAAAGGTACTATGCGCAAATGCAAAGTTCCAATTACAGAGCTAATGGCGCCCTCCACTTTTACTGTTTATGTGAGAATTATTATAACTGCAGACAATATTTACCAAGGTAGGTAATAATAACATTGATTTAAAACCAGTTTCAATTATCCGGTTATATCTCAACTTGGACTCCAGATAATTTGAGATTTGGATCCTTCTGGATTCAGTATTCTGTAATGCTCTTCCCTCTGCTGTAATATCAACCTTTGTTTCTTTAGTTTATGATTTTGTGATATTTTAGTTTTTAACTTAGCACCTTAGTACAGTGCCCTGATGAAGCCAGGTACTATGGGCTGGTGAAATGTTGCAATAATAAAAAACCTGTGTCCATTGAGCAAAACTAGTTGAAAATTTTCGGTTGCTAGACTGGGGCCCCTCACAACTTTGAAATTTGAAGTGGCTTGGCGAATGGAACACGCGAGGTTAAATAAACAAAGATTCTAGTGACGTCACTCGTTTTCGGAAATTTTTATTTTGATTATTACACTTAAAAGTTTGGGTTAGTGTTTAGGTTAAGGGTTTAGGTTAAGGCTTTGGGTTAGGACTAGGATTAGGGTTAAGGTTAAGGTTAGGGGTTAGAGTTTGTTGTTTTAGGCTTTATTTCAAAATGTCTGCGCAAATAAAACATTCGCCAAGCCTCTTCCTTTGAAATTTGGCTGTAAATATAGAAAAGTTTGAGAGCCAATGCACTACAAAGTATACACTCATTTTTTAAATCAAAAATTTGCTAATTTAGAACTTGAATGCAACATCTTTGGTTGAGTTAAAGTTTTTAAAAAATTAGAATGCCACGAAAGCAGATTTTCTGCAATTGTTTTCCCTACACAGCTAAAGTATTGGTTTTCTCTTGATTCAAAATATTGGTTTTCTTGTTTAATATTACCTAAAACATAGTATTTTTGTTTAAAAAATCTCCAAATTTAATTGGCATTAGTACTGGTAGTATTTTATTGGCAGTGTCTGCTGCACCGGCCCGGTTTCCAACATCTAATCGCTGCTACACCGGCGGCGTCGGTCGTTTCATTTAGGTGTTCAATTTGCTATCTCTCAAGCTGGCATCACTGCCCAAACCCTAACTCTAATCATAAGGTTTAAAAAAAAAAAGGAATTATGCAGTGAAATAGCTCTCTAGCGCTATATTTGCCAAGCATGTCCAGCGCGAATCGATACCCCAACCCTCGGCTTGGCAGCCAAGCGTGCTGACCACTACACTATCAGGCCTTTGCATTGGATGCGTCAAAGTGCCATATTTAAACTGAATCAATGAGAAAAAAGCAATATAATATGCTGCCGGTGCACCAGCGATTTGATGTCGGAAACCGGACCGGTGCACTAGATACTTCCATTTTTATTTATTAAATTATTGACTTTAACGTGTAAATAGGGTGGCAGCTGACACTGATGACCAAACGATCTTTTCGTTGTCTCCCAATTTTTTTGTATTTATCTGTGAAGTATTTATATTTGGTGTGAATAAGTAAATCTGAATTTATCAGTGTATGAAGAAACTTTTAATGGTTGATAAATGTTTGAATACAGGCTTACATTAGTTTTGAGTTTTAAGTATATATTGAAATGGGAAATTCTCATACTTCACAACTTTCTGAATCATCTGTTGATCCTGATTGTTTAATTACTACAGTTCAACTTGCAAAAATCGAGAAAAGTGATTCCGGAGAAGAAATGCTTTTGGTAGATATGGATGCCGTAAAAGAAGTTTTATGGAATCAAAAATACGAAGACTGTTACGTCGTTATTTACACCATAGCTGGACCAGCGCGAAGTGGGAAATCGTTTTTGCTCAGTATGATTTGGCATTTTCTTAACAGTTGCAATGGTAAAACGATTGCATACGAAGAATGGTTAAGCACAGTCAGAGAACTTAAAAAAGTTTTCAGATGGAAGAGAGGGGTAACTTCTTGCACTCAAGGAATATGTATACTAAAAGAGCCCTTTATCATTCAGGTCGGCGAAACAAAGCTTGCACTATTTCTTGCTGACACGCAGGGAATTTTTGACCACAACTGTTCTGAACGAAATCAAACCTTTCTTGGAACTTTTAGTTTTTTGTTGAGTTCATTTTTGATCTTTAATGTACAAAACGGAATCGAAACAACACACATAGAATCAATATACGCATTTGCAAACGATCTAAGAGGCGGTGATGGATGTTCAATGTTAGAAAAAGGGTTACTCATGTTTGTGGTTCGGGATTGGTTCAGTAACGAGAGTGACGAGGACGAAGAAGATTTTGCGTATGGAATGGACGGTGGAAAAAAGTACTTCAACAAGTTAATTGGACATGGTTCAACAAATGAAGCAAGACTGCGTAAAATGAGGAGGGAGTACTTGGAGCATGCATTTGGAAATAATATACCTTGTTGTCTTCTGCCACATCCTGGCAACGCAGTATTTGCCCAGGAAACTTGCAACGTGATAAATCTAACAGATAAATTCAAACGAGAAAGTTTCAAGTTTTTTCAAAACATTGGAAGTGAAATCAAGATTCAAAGCAAAATCAAGTTAATGCAAAAAAAATGTTGCACATGTAGGGAACTCTGCAATGCGATTGATGATTACACGACACAGCTTGGATTAAGTCTGAATATATCAGATCGAAGTTCTTTTCTCGAAAAAGATATGAATGTTAAAATGAGTAGAAACTTGAGAGCTTGTATCAATGATTTTATGCAATATTTATACTCAAAGCAAGACAGTGTTTTAAAAGGTTCTGTGGAAATAATCATTGACAACTGTGAAACTTTAAAAGAAGAAACAAAATCAAAGTTCAGAAGAGAAAATAAAATTTATTTCCCGCAAGGAGTTGTTGATGAATGGGAAGACGAGTTGGGTCGTGTTCTTTCACAATCGATACAAATTTTAATAACTTGCTTACACTTTCAAAAAGCTTATAAAGATACAATCTGTGATTATATCAATTGGCTAGAAAAAGATGCAATCACAGAGGCTGAAAACTTTGCCAGCAAAGCCTGTGCAAAAAGGGAAGCTCTTTTGGAAAGCATGGAAAATTACTTTCGAGAAAATTCACAAGCAGAAGTTGATTTCGATTCAGCTTTGGATCAATGCAAAGAATACTTCACCCAACACACCAATAAGATTACTGCAGGTATTGATACCGACATCCAGGAATTTTTGAAGAATATGAAGATTGCGAAGTTTGGAATTGGCGCCATATCAGTTGGTTTAGGGGCAGCAGTAGTTATTTACACCTATCCGGCACTTGCTTCAGCTACTGCTGCAACTGCGTTAGAAACGATAGCAGCTGCTCCTCTGACTTTGTTGAAAAATGCTCCCGATCGTATCAACCAAGTGAAAAAAAGCTGCATCACGTTTGCTAGTGGAGTTGGAGCAGGCTATAAAGCTGCTAAAAGTGTGACAGAGAAAATTTTGGCGAAAAGTTACAGCAACAAAATCAAATCTAGACTTCCTGGCCATGATTCTCAATCTTCTTTAGGATTGCAACATTACAAAGATGGAAAAATGGCAGTACAACTTTGGTTTGGCGTGCTTACATTCAATCTAAAAGTTCGAGGCGATTTGGAGGGTTAGCTACAACCATAGGCCAGAATTCCCTATAAGCGCAAAAAAAGTGCGAAAAGTGCGAAATTTTTTCCGGCATTTTCGCACTGAAATTTTGCGAATTCCGGCATTTTTTCTCCCGCCAAAAACCGGCTTTTTTGTTTCCCGCCAAAAACCGTAGACAGCCGCGGTTCACGGCGTCTCACTCTGGTATGTCGCAGAAATTGCAGAGAAAAGTTGCAGAACTTAGACGAAGGACCTTTTTTTTTGGAGATCAACATAAAATTGGAGAAAAAGATGCCTTCATCGGCGTGATGACCTTTTTTTTTTTTTTTTGTTTTTGGAGATCACATTTTAACCGGACAAAAATGATGAAAAAATTTTCGGCATTTTCACATTGAGTTTAGAACGTTCACACTATTTCCGACATTTTCGCAGAAGGTGAAAACTTAAGGGGAACACTACCATAAGCATCAATTTTTTGTTGATTAAGCAAATTTCGAGGGAGCGAAATTTTTTTGCGAAGTTTGGTTGAACATATTAATTCTATTTTAGCCCGGAATTTTGTCCCCAAATTCAGGTGAAGACCAAAAAAAGGGTCTTTGCTGCATTCTGGTTCAATCTCAGTCTGAAGTTTCGGATTTATTTGTACACCTTAATTTTTGAGTACCAAATGGACATTACTTGCCAAAATACCGTGGGGGCCAGACATATTTTGCCCCCTTGAGTGTCAGACTCGAGGGGGCACTGTCCCCCGGCCCCCCCAAAATCGACTCCAGTGGCTACAACCATCTTCATCTGATGCTGCTGCAGGGTAATGACAACATTTTAGATTTTACACTTTCATCACAAACCTATGCAACAATATAGCTCGAATTATTATATTTGGGTGGAATAGGGCAATATTTTTCAGGGCGAAATGAGGCAATTTTTATTGGGTGGAATACGACACTTTTGTAGGAGGGGAATGAGGAAAATTTGTTTTTGGGGTGGAATGATGGCTATTTTTCATCAAATAGTGTAAGAGCAATTTTTTATGGAGTAAAATACTGCATTTTTTGATACATCATTTTTGTCATTACGTCATTGATATATATGATGCTATTTTAGATTGACTATAAAACTATAAGTTGAGGAATGAACTGACTTCGGTTCCCTTTTTTTTGCGCAGTTATTGTTTTCATCAACTATATTTTTACTGTAACATATTATCAAGCTTCAAAATTGTATGGAAAATAGAGCATGAGTTGACAATCTTTTACGCCAACTTTCTGATTGTCATTGACTTTTTTTAGGAAAATTTTATGCTCAAAACTTGGTTTAATCTTTAGAATTTATGACTATCTTACTCTTTTAAAATTACTCTTCAGTTGCTTTTAAAATCAATCAGGTATCATAATTAAAAAAAAAAGATTTTTGTTGTTGTATACACGTAGTTTAGGGTTGTTAAAATTTGGGTCATGCTGCAAAAGTAAATGCTGATGCTGTCTATCCCTTACGTTAGATCTTAAAATAATTATTTCTATGCAAAATTGATATTAAATTTTTGTGATTAGCGTTTGAGCGTTAAAAATTTCCACCCAAAAATGATAAAAGTAGATTCAAAAATAACTTAAAATCTAAAACAGATTTAAAGTTGAAATCCCTTGCAAATTAAGTAATAATGTTTAGATGATACCCTGAGAAGAACTGATTTAATTGTTTAAACTATTATTGTTAAGCAGACTGCAACATTTTGAATTTTTATGAGTGACGTGTATTGTGTTATGTTAGATGATACTAAGTCAAAAATTGTATGATTTCGTACCGTCAAACGGGACTACTTTGATAGGCCGGGGTAACTTTGATATAGTGGGGCTACTTTGATCAGAATGTACAAAACTTCCGAATCACCAATGTAGACTGTACGTGATTTAAGCAGTACGTAGACATGTTTTTTTTGCAGATGTACTGGTTTTAAAACCTAATAATGATAAACTGTTGTGTTACAGGTACGCGCACAATTTAAAAAAGTTATGTCACAAGTTACAATTGAATATCACTTAAAAGGCCTTAAAAGATCAATGGAATATTGCTTAAAAGGCCTGCTGTTTCATTTGAACTTTATATAAATCTTCGAGAATAAAACACTTTGTCACTTTTGGTTCCATGTGTGATGGTAATTTGGTTTTTTGTGTGTATTATTGACCAGGCATTTATTTTGTTTCAGTGAATTTGACAAATGCTTAAAAAAAACAAAAAAAAACACGCACATTATTATTGAAACATCTGAAAAATTAGAATATGTGAATACAAAATCTTTTGTTTCATTAAATATTTTGTCGAAAAAGTAAATGGAATAACTAATTGGCTACTTTTGTCGAAAAGATTAAAACATGACAAACAAAATGCATTTCACTATTAGTATTGATATGATATACCTTGATTGTAACATATAGTGAATCCCTGTAGAAATGTGGAAACTGTAATTTGTGACAATTAGAAGAGTCAAATTCATTAGTGATAAGTGTTCCCTCTAACTAGGGACAAAGGATT
Source organism: Trididemnum nubilum (assembly GCA_963965965.1). Lineage (NCBI taxonomy): Eukaryota > Metazoa > Chordata > Ascidiacea > Aplousobranchia > Didemnidae > Trididemnum > Trididemnum nubilum. Next base: position 7,738,541 of record OZ014469.1, read on the forward strand.
AAATTTAAAAAAATAAATAAATTTTGCAAACTGTCAAAATTAAGATTAATAAAATCATGCTAAATATAGCAAAAAATTTGGAAATTCTTGCATGAAACAATAGCATGCCTGTTGCTTCAAACTACAGTTTTCAAAGCATTGGACAAAATATGCCTACATTGATAAAAAAATAATTCTCAGGGACGATTTTTTATTTAAATTTCTAGTTGAGCAGATTGCAGGTGTCAAATCTTAGAGGGAACGCTGTCTGTGGTAATGTTGTAATTAGTGCTGACTATCGCTATCAGAAATGTTACGATGCTGATATTTATAACATGTAAATCAAATTTAAAGTACTCCTCTCTGAAAGACAATAATGACGTATGTACTTGCATTGTCATAGTGTCTACACGATAACCTAATTCTGCAATTATCCTGTAATGTTGGGGCTTCTTTGATCAAGCAAGTTTTAGTACTTTCTGCCTTCCAATTTTTTTTAAAATGATAAATATGATCAAACAAGCCCCAATGAAGGGGATACAATAACTTTTTTTAAAAATGAATCACCTATCAAAGTTACCCCTTCTTGGGGCTACTTTGATCACTCGCTTCTTTTTTAAAAAAACAAACAAAGAAATTGCTTGGGTTTCAAGTTTCTGACACAATGTGTTTCTTGCATCTATAATGTTCTGATAAGACTTTAAGTAAACTCCTATGACTTCTTTATGAGCAGCCATGCTCCTGAAAAGGTCCAAATCCTATCAAAGTAGCCCTGTTTGACGGGTTTGATAGCTTCACATTAGCGATTTTTTAAGATTTTGTATTTTAAAATGCTGGAATCACTTGCAAGTCTGAAGTAGCATACTTAAGCTTTTGCAAGACACTGTTTGGGTTGATTTAAATTTAACTGATTAGTGGTTGAGTGGATAGAGTGCCTACTTTTGAAATGGCAGACTCAGGTTCAATTCCCGGTTGGGTCAAACCAAAGACTTTCAAAATTAATATTCACAGCTTTCCTGCTTGATGTTCAACAATCAAAGGGACAGTGTAAAGCCTCCCCCATGTGTGATACACAGATGTGCAAGTTGCAGCTTGACTCAAAGACGGAAAGGTCGTTTGGTTGGTTCCCGGCCAAAGCAACTTGGTAAATTAAATGTAATTAGAATAAAAATTACAATGACGTCATTGCAAAGTCAAACATTGACTCTTTCAGCAAATAAAGAGCTGTAGTAAACTGTATCTCTTTTGTAGTTGCCCTGCCATTCCTTGAATGAGGGATCGGGTAGCATCACCACCACAAAAAAGTTAATTATTTCTTTATTAGTTGATGATGTCACTGCTAGACGTCATAACGCAAATTATTCCACTGCAAAAATCCATTCAGCATCTTGCGATAACAGCTCAAAAAGTAGGCAACTTGCAAATGATTCCAGCAGTTTAACCACAAAAGACCTAAAATTGCTATTGTGGCATCATTAAGCAATAAAATCACGTAATTGGGACTTCGCGTGAGCATAGTTCTTTTTTTTTGTTCGCGAATTTTCACAGATGAGGATTGATTTGTTCGTAACTAAAAAAAGGTAAACCTAGAAAGTTGAAATTTTAGACTCAACATGGGAATTAATGAATGCATGATGTGTGCCAAATTTGGGGATCCTAGGTCATGTGATCTTGAATTAAGACACAAAAAACATAAAAAAACGGTGATTTTTGGCTTGAAAACTTATTAATTCGCCTATAACTCAAAAACTATTTGGTGTACACAGCTAAAATTTGTACACAATGTGGGTAATTATAAATGGTTTATGCAAACTGGGTTTCAGGACGCCCGGTTACGTGTCCAAAATGTTACAGGCTGAAAATAGGCAGAAAGTTGACGATTTTGAACTGATATTTCTCGGTAGATACCGATTTGGATGGAAAATGATTTGTGGTTTTTGAGCACACTATCAACCGTCTTTCTTTTGTTTATGTTAGTTTACTCCAACTGGAATGCTATATTTTTGTTTTTTTTACTTTTTTTTCTTTTCCTTCTCCAGCTATCTACTTTTAAACTGCTTAACGCACTGTATTCAAAGTTTCAGCAATTGAAGATATCAGGGAGAACTAGTATGACAATGAAATTGGAGGTGCCAGGTTGGGGGGGTCCCCGTCAAATAAATTAAACTAAACAAAAATAAACTAAACCCAACAAAAATTCGTGGTTCAACAATGGGGGTTTCCCCCCAAAGGGCCCTCCAAAATTCAAACTTTTTAACCTTTCAAGCTTGGCCCACAAAATTTTTAAGGTTGATAAACATAAAAAAAAAAAATTGGCAAAATTTTGGGGTACCAAAATGGGGGTTCTTCCCCAAATGAGGCCACCAAAATTGTAACTTTTTAACCACTCACACTAGACACGTGAAATTTTCAGGGTAGGCAAATGTGACAAGGTAAAATTTGGCAAAATTTTGGGTTACCAAAACTGGGGATCCCCCTCAAACAAGGCTGCGAAAATTTTGAACTTTTAGATCGTTGGAGCTAGATAGATGAAATGTGGGGAATGGGTAGATATTAAAAGTAAACTAAACCTAACAAAAATTGGTGGTTTCAAAATGGGGATTTTCCCCGAATGAGTCCCTCAAAAATTTAAACTTTTTAATCTTTTCAAGCTAGACACATAAAATTTTAAGGTAACTAAACATAAAACAAAGGTAATATTTGGCAAAATTTGGGGGTACCAAAATGGGAGTGCCCTTCAAATGAGGCCACCAAATTTTTAAACTTTTAAACCGTTAGAGCTAGATGGATCAAATTTTAGATATAGGTAGATATGAAAAATAAACAACCTAACAAAATGAGGTTCCAAAATGAGGGTTTCCCCAAACGGGGCCCTCCAAAATTCAAACTTTTTAACATTTTCAGCTGGAGACATGAAATTTTTAAGGTAATAAAATGTAAAAAAAGATAAAATTTGACCAAATTTGGGGGTTTCAAAATCGGAGGTCCCCCTAAAAAAAGCCACCAAAATTCAAAACTTTAACCATACACATTGTACAAATGAAAGTTTTAGGGTTGACAATTATGAAGATAAGATAATTTTTGATAAAATTTAGGGGTACCAAAATAAGGGGATCTCCCTAAGTTGGGGCTGCCAAAATTCAAAGTTTTTAACTACTCACTTTAGACAGATAAAAATTTCAGAATAGATACATATAAGTTAAAAATAAAACAGGACAAACTATGGGGATACCACAGTGAGAGTGTCCCTCTCAAAAGTCACCATCGAAATTCAAACTTTTTAACCACTCACGCTAGACGCATGAAAATTTCAGGATAGGCAAGTACAAAGAAAAGATAAAATTGGACAAAGTTTGGGGGTACAAACATGAAGGGATCTTTCTCAAACAAGAACGCTAAAATTCAACTTTAACCATTTACACTAGACTGATGAAATTTTTAGGATAGGTAAAAATGAAAAAAGATAAAATTTGGGGGTACCACAATCGGGGTGCCCCTCAAACCAGGATGCCAAAATTCAAACTTAATTGTTTAAGCTAGACACATCAAATTTTTAGGATAGGTTAATATCAAGGAAAGACAAAATTAATTTGAGGTACCAAAATCGGGGGTCCCTCAGTTGGATCCTTCAAAATTCAAACTTTTCAACCATTCAAACTAAACACATGAAACTTTCACAATGGATAAATATAAAACAAAAATAAAATCAGAATAGGTAAATAAAATATGACTAGGTGCCACAATTGCAGAGTCCTCATCCAAGGGTCCTTCAAAATTTTGACCACTCAATGCTATAGACAAATAAAATTTTCAAGATAGGTAAAAATACATATGAAAAAAGATTGAGAATCTCATACGATTGGGGTACTCCAATTATGTTGACACCTCCCCTCATTAGCAACAAAATCTAAACGAATTAAATGTATTGGATAGGTGAATATAAATCAAAGATAGATAGTAAAATTTGGTGGGCCTTTTCGCGGAGACCATGCCAAAAGGGCCTTTTAAAAATTTTAAATCTGAAATACGAAGTACTCCAGCTAGACATATCAAATTTTAAGAGTACCCGTTGGCTAATATTAGAAAAAGATAAAGCATACCAAACTTGGTAAGGGTCCACGACAACTGACCGCAACAAATTGACCGTGAAGAACGCCGATTGGCTGAGAAGGGCGATCCTAAATATATTTTTACTATCCCCTGAGCCATCTTGCCCAAACCCTCACTTTGTGACGAAATCACTGCGACGAAATCATTGCTTCGCGGTCAGTTTGTTCGCGGTCAGTTTGTCGCGGTCAGTTGACTTGGCTCGCTTGGTAAGGCATGTTGGACAATAATTAGCTTGAAAGATCGTGTTAATTAAAGGGCGCATAGAAAACTGCGATGGTTTACAAAGTTATTCTTATCGACCTGTGACAACTTGGGAGTGAAGCATTAACTAGAAAAAATAAATTTTAATTTTCCTTTTTTTGCAATTTGTCAAATTATACCATTCGAGAATGAAGTCTATGTGTCAAACACATGAACGATTTAGTAAAAAACTTAAATAAATGCCTGTTTTAAATTTTGCGTAATTCTAGCTCTTTGTTTATTTTAGTTTATGCTGTTGTGGAGGGGTTTTGATTTCGAAACAACCGGTATACCAATACTAAATGTTGAGTTGCGATTCAAAAGAGCGTTTTTAAGAATCATAAATGGCTCTAAGTTTCGTTGAAGTAACGAAATTTGCTTATGAGTCGCTGGAATTTTAAAGACCGCTGTATGTTATTTCAAATGGAGTGAAAAACTGTTTAAGAACTCGTAAAAAGTGCTGAGATTTGACGTTGTATTGTAAACTGTTAATGAGAGCTTGTTGGATTACGTTACTCGATTATTTTTGATAACTTCGAGAGATTTAAACTTTGAAATCGAATAACCACAGAACTATTTAAGTTAGTGAAACAAAATTTGAAAGGTCTGCATTTAAATTATTGATCGACTATCAACGACTACATTTTTTACAAATTCATTTAAAGCAGTCGGATAACTATTTTAAAGCTTAATAAAGTTCAGTAAAAGTTGGATAATGTCGCGAAGTCCCAGATATCGCTTGCGATGTCACGTTCTTGTTTTTGACTCGATATTTATTACATTAATATTTATTCTTAACGTGCAGGTGATTCCAACTTTTTTACCGTTTTAGATCTTGGGATATTTTAATTTAAACAATTTCTGACTCATAGGAAAATCCCTTTTCATTGTTGTTTTAATGAAAATTTTTAATACCTATCCGCGATCGCAAAAATTTTCATGTTCTTTTCATAGAAATTGTTAGTGTAATGCACGAAATAAACTGCGTAGACATTAACTTTTGCCACATGACCCAATTTAAACAACCGTATAGGTATTTGATCACATAGCTGTAAACTTTATGATTATTTCAAGAGTAATAATTTTGCAATATTTTACTATATGTGTAGCTTTGTTGCGGATAATTTTAATAATTGGTCTTTCGTTTTCACCGGTTGGTCGAGCGGCAACGCGTTCGTCTCTGGAGCGGGAGTTCTGAGGTTCAAACAAATCTGACATAGTGTTACCAACGGCTCGCCACTGCTGCAACATTTTTTGAAAGAAGCTGTGTTGCCTTGGATTAATGACGCGAAGATTGGCCCCGCAAACTCGTTACACGCTTCGGCGTAATACAGCGAGTGTAATGAAAGATTTGATTTGCATGAAAGGTTTGATTTGCATGAAAGGTTGATTTTTCATTTTAGTTGATTCTTTATGAGATTTTGTTTTATTTGATTTCGTGCATCCCCAATCACCCATCACTTTTCAACGTGTTTTTTTTAATAGTGACTTTTTTTGTTGGTTTGATTCATGAATTTTTTTTGTGAACTCTGAGTACTCTTGCCAGTTCGTGCACTTTTTTAGCTTGCAGTTTTTATTTACAGTTGAAGTTTTGCCTAAATTTTACAGTTAGTTTCACTTTGGGTAAAATGTATTTGTTGTTTAAATGCTATGTGAACAGGCTGATACGGCTTTAATTTTCCTTTTACGTGTGATAGCTTACTCTTGATATGCATTAGGTTGCTAAACAAGTCTCCCCGTTAGGTGCATGTTTTGACACAGGAAAGTTGTAGCATTAAGTTTAAGCTGCGGTGGCAACCTATTAGCAACAATGTGCCGATTTGACAGGCTCGAAATTGGATCTGCAGATCTTTCGCTTCAGAGACCTACGCGTTAAGTCTCGACCAACTGGCGATAGAACTAGACGTATAGTAATTACAGTAATTGAAGGGAAAATGATGTTCATACGAAATTGCATTTCATTTTCATTGGCGTATATCATTCTTCTCCAAAATTGTGGCACTATGTACAGTAGTGCAGTAAGTTTCATATTTTCAATGCTCAGAAATCATGCTGCAAAATTTTATGCTTCGATCTATTCTAATTCTTATGTTAGATAGTTAGGTATTGAGAAAAAAAGTGGAATGATTTTGGTCGAGCTCACCAACATATTATGATCATGTCCTTAATTTGCATATCAGTAGCTTAATTCCTTCGAAAATATAAGTCATTGACATGCATCACGCGAGTGGAACCGAGCATTGTGCAATCCGCATTTACCTAACCACTCCGAGGCAAAGCACTTTTTGGGGTTCTGTTTACAAGTCTTTGGTCAGGCTGGGCTACCACACCGCATTGACTGGGTGTCTTAGGAAATTCGTATCGTTGAAAGAGCAGCAAACGTTGATTTAACTCATTTATTGTATGTCAAGCAAAATTTTTTTTGACATTTTTTGCAACTACTTTTAAAATTCTGCCACTTCTGTATTAAAAGATGTTTGTGTATATTTTTCCGTCTATCTGTTGGCAATCCTTTCATTTTAAAAATAATTTATGAATCATTCATCTGTGACTGCTCTTGTTGCCATGGTTAGACGCTAGCTTGAACGCCATCTGGTACATCTATTGCTGTTAAAGCTACTACCACCATTAGCAACCTACCTTAAATTTTTACTTGAGCATAATTGTTTTTTAAATGAGGTTTTACTGTAAGAATTGCAACAAACAACCACTTACGTAACTTTGGCTGTGCTAGCCTACCAGCTTAAGCCTATTTTTGGTTTCTTTCCAAGCGCAGCAAGTTTTTTGCTATAAGTAGCAAATTGAAACCAATAGGCCTAAGTATATTTTTACACTTGAAAAGCAATTTACCTCATCAAAGTCACAGCAGAAACTTTGCAGAAGGTTATCCTACCGCGAGACCAACATTTTGACCAAAGGCAAAATGCAAAGTTAATACTGTCATGTTATTACAGCCGAATTTTTTCCCGTAAAGTCAAAATCTTGCCCGTTAAAGCTATTTTACGTCAAACAATGAAAAAGCGGGCAGAAACTTTGGTAATCACCTAGCGTTCAAGTTCAAACATTAGACCTCAATGCCCCTTTGAGTATTTTATCCAAACATACAACGATGCACTGCCTGCCAATAATATGCTCAATCGACATATAATAGACTGCTTGAATTAATTTTGTTTTAGTTTGTGATTTAAATGTTTTTGTTTGTTTTACTTTGTCTGTATAGTGTTATGTTGCTGTATTGATATATGCGAACAGAGTGTTTGAAAGCAACATCAACCGCTAGCATGATCAGTTTCGGCCTCGCATGCAATTGGTAGCTACTCAGCTGACAGATCGCGGTGTGTATCCGCATCTGAAAAGGTACGTGCAAACCTCTGCGCGTTGTGGATTTAATTATGAATTTTTTTAAACATCAGTAAACCAAAATGTTTACAATTATGTGCGAAAGTGCAAAAAACGTACCATTTTTGGAGAAAAATTGCAAAAACCTTGTCTAGCAGCTGCGTTCTTTGCTTTCAACCCCCCCTTGTAATGTACTGGAATATCCTTGTTTTTTTTGCAGAAAAAAGTTGTAAAAGTTATTTGGATTAGATTTTAATTGCAGTACGTAAGGCAAAGCCTTGGTCGCTGATTAAAAAAACTTAGCATTTTCGATTAAATTTAGACTGTTTTATATTGCGTTGATACTGCATTAATATAGTCAATATAGTTTTCTTATCTACACCAATTTCTGAAGTGTTGAATATCAGTGGCTATAGAGTAATATCATGAATTTACTGTATAATAATATCATGAATATACTATATAGGTGTTGAGTGCTATGTAGAAATATCACGAATATACTTTATGATAATATCATGAATATACTGTATTATGGTTTACTAATTTATCACAAAACAGTATATGTCACAAATCAAGATTATTAAAACCCTACAAACTGTTTCACTCGTACAGATTGTTCTACTCATACTCGATACACACCCTCTGTACTGGATAAAACTAGTCTGTAGGATTTTAGAATTTCTAAATTGTGTTGTGTATAACTGTGTTATAATTGTGCACTTATTTAATGCTATATATCTGTGCGCTCTATAGCCTCTGTTTTTGAACACTTTTTTTAAATCAGCTTAATTCCAGATATGTTTTACTTTTGATTTAGAACGGCATTCTTGTCGGTAATTTTCTGCTCAATTTTTTCTCAAAATTATTTTAAAATATCTGAAGACTATCTTCACTAAATTTGAACTTTCGACGACCTTCCGTTTCTGAGATATAACAGATTAGATTTCCCCTTAAAAAGGCTTTTTTCCCTTAGAAATTTTGCTTGCGTTGCCGATTAGAAACAAAACTTCAAAAAGTTACTGAAAGTTCGTGATTTTCAATAAAGGTTTGCAGCCAGTTATTGTCAAAACCAAGCAAAGGTTTAGAACAGCAAAATTAGCTGCTTTCCAATAAATGTAAACCAGCTTTTCAAAAGGTAGTCACAATACTGACAAAATGGCAACACTGAAGAAAGAGGAAAATTGCTGATTTTGAACTGCAATATCTTAAAACCGGAAGGCGTAGAAAGTGAAGTTTGGTGAGAATGCATTTTAGGCTTATCCCAGCGTTATGGTCGACAGTGAAAAACTTGGATGCCCTTTTAAGTTGTTTTCAATCGTACACTACATTTTGTTATAAGCGTTTTTTTTTTGTACAAGTTTCATGTTTTGATGTTGCGCAATGTATTACTGTGTATATTTTTTTGCTCTCCCTGCGCTTTTTGTTTTTAATTCAACTTTAATCCAAAAAAATCGAAAAAACTTTATATGCAATGAAATTATGAGAAACTTTGATCAGTGTTACTTAATCATAAATAAGTGCTTTAATAAACATATGCCACTATAAACCAGTTTGAACAGCTTTGCCGCAATTTTATGAAACATTAACAAAAACTACCGGTACTGTTTTTATTATTACTTTATATCGATGACAATATTGTGAATAGTTTTCAAAAGGTTTGCATCAAAGATGCTACACTTGCTCTAGTGGCTACAAAGGTTCAAAAAATCATGCAAAGGTTCAAAGAACAATTTCAAGATAATTAGCAAATTTTGTGTTTTTTAAGTTAAATAACCTATTCGAATGGAAAGTGCTGCTTTCACTCGTATAGCATTCTATATTGTTCCATTATATGTAGAAAAATGATTTCTATGGCAACCGATCCCTTTTTGATACGGCAGCAAGGAAAAAGTTCAAAAGTGACGTAAAAATTAAATTGTTTCCGAAATTTAGGAGATAATGGGCCAATACATTTCTATTCAAGACTAATAGATAGGTACGTGTTGCGTTCAACAATGTGATTAGTATTGAGCAGAAATAAAAGAACAAAACACGTTTTTTGATAGGTCGTTGGGCAACGATAGGGCTACAGTGGAAAATGATAACTCTTGCAAGACACCCTCCCGCACGGATTGCTATAGTTCTTAGCTTTTAACTGTGGATGATAGCATGATGCAGCGGAAATGCTACACCGTAAAACCCCAACAAGGCTTGAAAAAAAAATACGGAAAAATTGTGGCCATTTCCACACCGCTAGAAAAGTGGGCTCCCCATAGGTCGGTTTAGTGGCGCGTCACAATGCCCATTGTCTGGTTCTTACTGCAGATCGTAGTAAAATTCGCCCATTTGAATCAATGGTAAAATTATACATACACGCAACTTCAAACAACCACTGTAGGTTAGTGGGCGGCGTTTGTTGTTTGATTTTAGTTTTATTTAAAGGGCCAAAGCTTCGTAATTCCATTTCAGGTTATTTTCGGGGTTAAAAGTTTTTATAAATGCGTATTAAACTCATTTTAAAAAGGGTACTATTATGACACAGAATAGCGTTTCTAGACAACTTCAGAGGATATACTGTACAGAAAATCAATTGCTAAACAATCATAAACATAGCGAAATGTGAAGACAAGAACAATCTACGACCAAAAAAAGGTCAACAACAATTTTAGAAATGAATGAACGCTACAGCTCTTAATTAACAGCTCATAGTGTAGAAAGGTCAAAGCAAAGTAAATGATTTTGTATTATTTTGTGAATGCAAAATTAAAGTCGCATATGCAAGCGTATACGGTAAGCGCGGCAGGGCTTGCAGGGGTAAGGTCTAGGAGAGCTAAATCCCCCTACATCCAGTCCCATAGTAATGTCACTTACGATATTTAGTAAAAGGGCTTTTTGGACAAAAAGTTGCTATTATAATAATTATTTCTTCCTTAAATTACACTCCGCCACGAGGCAGCACAAAACGCCTAAGTAAAACTGAAAAAGAATATTGTGAAATTTTGGACGAAGATCTCAATTAAAGTCACCATTTTTAAACAAATGTATCCAAAATTTTTAAAAGCGGGGCGAATGCGACGCCAAAAAAGCCATTAGATCGGTTTATTTGACAATATATTAGCAAACGAGAACGAAGTTAGCTAATTTTTGTCTAAAAATAGCGTGGAAACCCCTATTTTCAGTAAAAAAGGCCAAAAATTCGGCAGCGAAAGTATTCCTTTTTTGAAAAACTTTCTCCTCCCCTCTTTGAAAATTCTGGGTGCACCACTGGGCCGGATTGATATTTTAGCGGGCACTCCACGAACAACCCAACCTAGTTGCCCTATTCTCAAAAATGAAAATATTACCGGCAGGGATCTACCTCTACTGTAGAATACCTAGGTCGTACTTCAGATATGATGGTTACAGGTCATCACTGAGAAAGTATTTAAAGTTTTTTAAAAACCACTTGTTAAAGCAAAAGTGTCTTTGCCAAAAAAGGGACTAAAACTAAAACAAAAAAGATCATTACTAGGGTAGCGATGCGCTCCAGTTTCGGACCTGGACTCCTGGTGCTCCAGCTTTGGACCTGGACTCCTGGCGCTCCATGCACGTCCTTTGTGCAGGGCTTTTGGCAGAAATTGAGACTAGTCGAAAAACCTGCAAAAAGTGTGCCCAATAAATAAAATTAGAAAACTTAGCAGTTTTCCTTTTCGTCAGGGTTAGGGTCAACTTGCCCAACTCCTCCTCCATCGAAGAACCTGGCTGTTAGTTAGCCACAGTGCTTTAGACCATTGTTCCTGCAGAGGACCAAAAAAATTGAACATAAATAATATTGCTTGAAATTCTCCTAATCTTCTATCGAAAAACTTGACTTCATGTAGTGATTAGTTTTGATTATAAAACAAGCTTACCTGCAGCATGATTCCTATTTTGAAGCCAAATTGCTATTCTTAGGAAATCGGTAGAATTTGCAACTACTCTTTTCGCTTGTATGATCGCATCCTGGTGCGAAGCACAATATCATTTTACTCTTATTCTATATGCCAATCGCAACTCTGCTCAGAACTATCACATGTCATTAAATAAGCGTTAAAACGCTATTTTACGGTGCAAAAGTGCCCTTTTTAAAATGAGTTTAATCGTGGCCACCGAAACAACAAGGCCTCTCGCGTTGTTTTGAAAAAGGCGATGACGTCATAGCGAGTAGTCCGTCTGGCGAAGCTTTTTGCTTGCTAGTGGTAGGTGGCTGCGGTGAAAAACTGCATTAGTCAACTCTTAAATTTAAGTACTGTACTGTAATTAAAAATATTGTGAACACAATACATGACAAAAAAATATGGGAGCATATAATGAATAATGATACACCATATTCTTGTAATATCGAAAAATTCAAATAAACAAACATTCTGTTTTTGATCTTTGCACAGTAAAACACGTAATAATTTGTGCAGTTGTAATGTATAAGTTAATCATATTTCAACTAGTAATACAGATAAGAGTACGAATATCACGAATCAAACAATTATTGTGTAACAAATACTGCTTTTATACTAAATAAAGGCTACAGTACAAATACAGTAATGTAATATAGTGATTTGCAAAATTAGACATTGCAACAATAAACCAAGTATTTAACAGCACAAACCTTGATCTCAGCGACAAACCTTCATTGCAGAGTTATTATTTTAGCTTAAAATTTATGTTGAAAATGGTCCCAGACTTTTAACTAATATGTATAGCTTGATCACAACATTAAAAACAAAATTACACGTTCATTTCCAGTAACTCTTGCACGAAAACAAAAACATATTACACATTATTTTGTACAATACTACAGTTAGTACACTCATACCATTTCCAATTTAGCTACTAGATTTTCAGCGCAATGCATCGACAGAAGTTGATGGTAGCTATTACACATAAAATCGAATAGGAGAAAACAAATTTAATAAGAGAAAAACATTACTGTACCGCGTAATAATTAATACCGAACGATTGTAAGGTATTATACAGTAAATAAACTATCGAAAAGTTGCCAATTTTCTTCTCTTTGCCAACTTTGCTACCCTTAATACATCGGTTTTTATAAAGCAATGATTGTTTAATAATATGTTAACCCAAATTGACTCAATTTTAATCAATTGGAATGACTCATGATTGGATGAACGGAGAGCAAAAAAATCGAGCAACTGCACTTCACTTCATCACCCATTGCGGCCAAAATGAATTTAAGGAAAGAGCACGTTGTGAATTTAACCGGAAAAATTCCTCAAAGCATGCAATCTTTTGGATTACGATATAGCTAATGAGTCTTATGTGCATAATGTCAGCATTAGGATATAGAAGATTACCTCCACTTATGTCTCTGATCAAAGAATGATTGAAGGTGGTTTCATCCTCATCGCTGGATGGACACTGTGCGAAGTTTACTTCCTCGCAATTTAATTTCTTATTGATGTTATAACAACAATTACTGCCAATATAAGCAATCACGGAGATGGTGTCGTCAGCAGAGCTAATGTCTTCCTTAATTGCAATTTTCCATCGGCAAGCTGTCTGTACTGTCCAAATCGGATTCCAATCAATCGGTTTGGAATTTGCCAAGTAAAACTTATTTTGCTTAGAGTTTGTAAATGCGATACTCAAGATATTTCTTGAAGACCATAGTGTGGTAAACAAAGCACCAAAAGTTTCTTTTGTCAGCTTTCCACCAGCAGTTTGAAAATAAACCCATTTGAAGTTGAAAATTAGCCCATAATTAACTTATACACTACATCTATAAGGCATCACTACGAAAACTAAATTCACAGTGAGAGTACGTTGACAGATTTTAACTGGATAAATTGAAGTTCTGTTTTGTAACAACAACAGGAGTAAACTGAAAACAAAGGCAGTATTACATCTGCACAAAACTTAGTTCAGCAACATTTGCTAACTACGGTATTCTTGACTTAACTCATACATTCAATATTTTGCGTGCATGCTGATGCAAGCAAAAACGGTAGACGTTCTTATTGCAAGCGATCTCATACAACACAATAATGAATGTGATTTAATTAATTGAAAACTTTTACACAACCATGGTTTCACAATTTCTGGCGGTTCTGCTTACTCTAATCCTTTTAGTGTTATTCTAATTATGTATAAAACTATCGCACGCTGCCAATCATATTGTATTTTTAGTCGCTGCTAAGGATTCACACCAAAATGAAACGGCATATACACTGGTTCTAATCAAGTTAGTTTCTGGTAATAATTGGGTAATTTCTTGACATACCACCACTAAACCACATTGCTAAACCCAGGCTAAACACGGTAAACGTTAACAACCAGCAGTATTTCTTAACTTAAAAACTATAAGCTGAGTAAAAACACTTTGCTAAACTGCTACTCTATTACTGCAACTGCTTCTAACTGCCTGCTACAAAACCAATGCAAATCCAGGCGATTTCGCACTTTAGTCAGCAAACAAAACAAACCGCGCAGAAAAGTAGGACAATCAATCGGACTACTGTTGATGACGTCACAAACCATGCGTGAGGCCTTGTTGTTTCGGTGGCCACGGTTTAATACGCATGTATAAAAACTTTTAACCCCGGAAATAACCTGAAATGGAATTACGAAGCTTAGGCCCTTCAAATAAAACTAAAATCAAACAACAAACGCCGCCCACTAACCTACAGTGGTTGTTTGAAGTTGCGTGTATGTATAATTTTACCATTGATTTAAATGGGCGAATTTTACTACGATCTGCAGTAAGAACCAGACAATGGGCATTGTGATGTCATCACTAAACCGACCTATTACCACGCAAGCGGCCTCCGTTCATGAGTACCCATTAGTCGTTTTTTGCGACCCGCTGGATGGGCGGCTGCACTAATCTGCTCGAATTGAGTGCGCGAGCAGCAAACGATGTTGCGCGGAGGCACCTGCAACTGTAGAGCAATTCCATTATCTCCGTTGCATTTTCATTGATCAAGTAGCAGCTTTACTTTTAATGCCTTTTGGTAATAGGCAGTACTTAAGTTCGAGAGAGAACGCTGGGAGATGCGTTCCCCCATCGAGAGTTAGCGTCTCCCAATGGAAATCAGCGTTTCCCCCACAAAAGAAAAGCATCTTGGTCGTTTAGAGTTTAGACGAAAAAATAGTCGAAAAAAGTTTTTTTGGTATACTAAGCTATATTTTGTTTTCATTCCAGGAATAGTCCGGCTGCGAAAGCGTCCCTTCGTGCAATATTTTACAGTTTAAGTGCTTGTTATAGATGAAATTGCATTCATTACATATATACAATTCACACGGAGCAGTTTAGATTGCTTCCAGATGGCACTTGCAGCATTAAAAAATTGAAAGTTGCAAGATCCATCTATTCATTACCGATCAGTAGTTGAGCGGATAAAGCGTATGCTACTAAAACGATTGACTGGGGGTCAGTTCCCGGTCGGGTCTAACCAAATAATATTCACAGCTTCCCTGCTTGATGTTCAGCAATAAAACGGAACTGTGCAGAGCCTCCACCGTGTGTGGTAGACAGATGGTGAGATGGGGTGGCGGCAGTTTAACTCAAAAACCTTAAAAGTTTCTTTACTGTCTCTTGACCAAGTCAACTTGGGGAATAAATATGTACTGTGATTCCAATTTAAGGCGGCTTGACCAATCACGCGTATTACACGTGACGTCTTTTTTAATATAGGCCTAAATGCAAAAAAAAGGCAAAAAGCATGTTGTCAAATGACACGCGCATTTATTTTATATACATGAGCAGTGGTGCCGATCTTTGTTGAGCATTAAGGGAGATAGTTTGCAAATTTACCCCAATTTTGCCCGATTTTCAACTTTGGGGGAATGAACCTTGACCACGATCTTTTTCAGGTAAGCAAATTAAGTGAAGACCAAGAAAGAAAGGTCTTCACCAAATATTAAAGAATTTTTTTCCTGGAATTTAAGTGAAGACCAAAAAAAAGGTCTTCACCGAAAATTGAAGAGTTTTTGCCTGAAATCACGTGAATGCCGCAAAAAGGTCCTAACATCATCCAGCGCTCAGATGCAAATCCTAGTAAAACCAGAGCTGGGCACTAGCGCCGCAACTATTTCACTTGCTATATCGCTTGCGCCTCAACTATTTTTAAACGGTTGCGCTGACGCTTGTGCCGCAAGTATTTTAGCAATTTTGTGCGCAATTGTGCAAGCGCAATTTTAGAAAAAACGTTGACGAGGAAGATTTATAAAAGCCTCCTCATGGGAAATTGCTTTCGTTTACTGCTTGCAAAACTTCGTTATACAGCACGATTTACAGTAGGAGTTTTTCATTGAAACTTTTTCCATGAAAAGTTTTGCCAATTTTTCAAAATTTCAAATTTTTCAATTACGTATTTCAAAAAATGGTTGTATAATCAAATTCTAAACAGAGAAAAACTACTTTTATAATTGTCTTTCCTGAAATACCCTACTCGTTCCTAAAAAATCTTAAAATATTGCTTCGCGATAGAATTTAACGCGTTGCTTGCCATTTGTCTAATGTCTTACCCAGAGGTGTAGCCAGGCGCGTAGCCAGAAATTCGCAATGGGGGGGGCTGTTTGGGGGGTCTGGGGGCGGAGCCCCCAGCCGCCGGAGGCCAATGGGGGTGTGGGGGCGAAGCCCCCAGCTGCCGGAGGCTGGGGGTTTGGGGGCAAAGCCCCCAGCCGCCGGAGGCACGGGGGTCTGGGGGCGGAGCCCCCAGCGCTCGAAAATTTTGCATGTTTTTGCAAAAATAACTTCATTTTAGGGCTATTTTGATTAAAAAATAATGCTTTTAAAACGTGGCCTAGAAATTGGCAGTGCAAACAAGATTAAACTGGAAGCATAAATGGGCTATTTGGGAGGTAGCTAATGGTAAAATGTAGTTCGCTTGTTTAGATGCTGGTAAATTATAAAATCGAATACTTCAATAAAACTCACACGGAGTAATCTATTTCGTATACAGTTTATAGAAAAAAAATAATTGGAGGGGGCTAATGAAAAGAGATTTGAGAGAAATGATTGGTAATTAACAAATACTGAATAGACCCCCCCTTTTCCTTAGTTTATAGTATATTTGTTGATGACACCTATGTTCAGCATTTTTACACTTGCGATCAAATTTGATTGCTTATTTCTTACCATTTATCAAAGGTTTCATTTATTTGTTGGTTTTATTTTGACAAATTAGCCCCCCCCTGGACATATGTTTCAAAAGATGTTTTAAATCACTATCTAGTCCACTCCAGTGCATAAAACAGTATCAAAGTGCTAAAAATGTAGTGTTTTCCCATTCTGTATTTTGGTCGACATGTCAATGGGGGGGGGGGGGGGGGGCTATAGCCCCCCCGCCCCCCCTGGCTACGCTACTGTCTAAAAACGTGGTATTTTCCTAATTCTGCGTTTTGGTCGGCAGTTCATTAGCCCTCCCGAAATAAAAGTTTCAAAATAGTCTAATTCAGTGCAAAAAAACAGTCTTAGAAATGCTAAAAACGTGGTAATTTCCTTATTCTGCATTTTGGTCGGCAGTCCATTAGCCCCCCCCCCCAAAATAAACGTTTCAAACTATGCTTTAAATCATTTTTTAGTCTAATCCAGTGCAAAAGAGAGTCTTAGAAGCGCTAAAAACGTACTATTTTCCTTATTCTGCATTTTGGTCGGCAGGCCAATGGGGGGGGCTATAGCCCCCCCCGCCCCCCCCCCCCTGGCTACGCTACTGGGTGTAGCCAAGGGAGGGGGCAAGGGTACCCGTGCCTCCCCCAACTGAAATGCCACCAATGATAAAAATATGACAAAAAAAAGATTGTTTCTTCACTTTCAGTTTCTTTTAGCCTTTTTCGCGTACAACATACACGCGTACAACAGTAATTAACAATAATATTGAAGACCAGGGGGCCCGAGCCCACTCAAGTCAATTTTTACCAACCAATTTAGATGTGTAGGCTAATACGGGTGAAATTAAGATTTTTGTCTTAAAAGCTGCTTTCTCAGGCCCTCATCTAACTTTTTTATGAACTTAAAGCAATAACCAAGGGCGGATTTACCATAAGACGCAGTGCCAGGGGCCCAGCTCACCGATGCTAATACTTTTTTTGGTCTTCACCAATATTTGGTAAGAAGATTTTGCAAAAACCTCCAAAGTACCAAAGGCCCCGCGCAATGTAAATCCATCCCGGTCAATAACGTGGTTAGTAAGCGAAACCATCTGATATACCATTTTAATAACAATTCACCGCCACCTTGCCATCTTTTATGCGACAATTTACTTTTGAAAAATATTAGTTAGGAAAAATGTTCCTTGAACAAATAATTGAATTTGAATTGACGGAGTCTGGGTCTCCTGGCCGCACATACTCTTACAAGTGACAAAACAAAAATCTCTAAGAAATATATTCGAGTGGATTAGTTTATTATTTACTGGTAAAATATTGCAAGAGGCAATATACCGTACTTCCCTTATTTGGGCCAAATTGCGAACAAAATTTAACCCCAAAATGCAAGACTTTAAACGTGTTTTGGACTTAAATTGTAAGTAAAAGTAGGATTTAACAATTTATTTTTTTCGATTGGCTTTCAAATGTTAAAAATCTAGTTCTTTCAAATTACTCAGAACGCATGCGAAATGTATTCCAATCGCATTAAAATAGCTTGTTTTTTTCAAAAAATCGCTCAGCTTCTGGGGGCTTCGCCCAGACCCCCGTCTGTGATACGTTTGAATAACACTAGTTTACTCAACACGTTTCCCAATTTAGACATTTTCACTTTTAACTTTGGTAAACCTGACAACGGTTTCTGGTCTATCGTTCTACAATATCTTTGTCCTACAAAAACTTCCTCTTTCAAAAATTACTGATGACGTCATTACATGTCATTTGTGGTTTTGCTCCCTCCCCTATTCAAAAATCCTGGCTACGCCTATGGTCTTACTGTAATTCAAAATCAAGAAACACCAAAACTATTAATTGCAATTTTTGCTGTTAGTCTGGAAAATTTGAAAGAAATCGCTAACCAAAGTGACAGCATCGCTTTATCTCTGAATTAATATACTTAGATGATTCAATTTCTTTATACAAAAAGGTGATGATTTTTGTAGCATGCTCCAGTCGTCAAAAAGCGATGCTAATTGCTCTAGAAGCATAAATGCACAAATGCCTCAGTAGCTTTTAAGAAAACAGAAGACATAAAGTCACAATCTGAATCAGCCTCTGGTTGTCAGAAAAAAAGACTGCGGATAAGATTTGAACCCATGCCCGCAACAACTAGAGAAATACACTGGTTTTGAATTCGCGGCAGTCCTTCAACGCAGGACAGGCGTTAGACCACTCTGCCACTGTGTAGCTATGTGTTAAAATGAGTATATGTTAATATGGACTAGGTGCACTAAGATTTAAACGGTCAAATTCGGGTTCCGATGCTCGCGCTGTGCGCGTGACGAGTTCGTAAGATTGTTGATCAACATTCTACTCGTCGGTATAGCTCTTAATTGATTTAATTCCGTTATACTTAATAACGGTATATGATAAATTTTTAGCGTACTCCATTTGTCAGAGCAGAGTGACGCTAATTGCTCCAGGAGCACAAATTGCATTGAAGCTAGTAATCGATTTGTTTGACAAGCCACAAGAAAAAGACAGTGACTCCGAAGTCATTCACTTACCACCCCATGAAAACTTTATTGGTAGAAATTAAACCCCCCAATTCCTTTAAATGCGATTGTTGAGCGTCATTTTTTATTGTTTTTTGCCCAACATGAGTGGAGTTGAGCGATGCGCATTTTCAAATGCCTATATTTTTTAAAGGAAATCAATAATTCTTTTTTTTTGTTCACTAAGTGGTGTTGTGCATAATTTGTTTTGAATATTTGTTTCGTACCGTAATCTATACCGCTTTTTAAGCAGTAAGTCGATCAGATTTATGCTTTTAAAAACGTTACACTTGCGGTTGCGCTTGCAGCACATTTATTTTTTTGGGATTCCGGAAATGCTTGCGCCGCAAAAATTTTAGAGTAGTTGCGCGTGCGCTAGCGGCGCAGTTATTGTGACATGCGCTGCCCACCTCTGAGTAAAACTATTGGGGGGGATGCAGATGCAGACCATAGTCAAATTATTTGGGGGGATGCAGTCAGATTATTGGGGAGATATATCCCCCCATCCCCCCCAGGTTTCGGCACCCCTGTACATGAACATACTTTTCTGGCATCTGCATAAAAAAAAAACTTATGTTTTCTATGTGGATGCGGAAAAAATACGAATTACCAATAAAATGAGCTTATGCGTGGCCGATAGAAGCCACCTAACCAGATTTTGCGCGGTTGGGAGGATTTTTGCTCTTTGTTTTGATAAAAAAATTTCTTCAAATAAAGAGTTTTCTATTTTGAATTATTTACAAATCTTATTCATATTTATTTATTTACAAATTATCCAATATTTTGAAGTAGATGGGATAAGAGCATTTAAGTTTTGCAGTTTGTCATAACCACGTTACCAAAATTTTGGCATTATTGTTAGGCTAATATTTACCCTAAATGACATCATAGGATATTTTTGTCTCGTAGTCACTTTGAATTAAACTTTGTCGATTCAAAATTAAAAAAAACAAACTTATATGTAATATTTGTATAGAGCTTATAAAGCCATTTAAAAAATACGTAGTTTTTTCCAAAAATTTGCTCTTACACGTGGTTAATGCATTGACGTCATCAAGTCAAACTCATTTATGAAAATTGAGATAAACATCAACGCACAATAAATGGCGAAGGTATAATGCTCCAATGACCTACGGTTTAGAAATTAGAAATCAAAGATGGCGGCCTTATATCTCTTCCGTGTATAAAGCGTAGGAAAAATTTCAATTTACGTAGGTTAGATCTGTTATTATTTTTTCCGACATACCCAAAAGTGAATTTTGGTTAGCTTGGCCAAGTATGAGGAGCTGAAATCCACAGCACCCTAAGTTTGACTGCTGGATAGTTGGATAAACATCTTTATTTTAGCGTAAGTTTCCGACACTGCAAAAAATTGCGCCCGTTTGGTGTACAGAAGATGAGAAAATCCCAAACAAATCAAGCAACAGCAACATAAAATAATTTTTCAAACAACATCATACACGAGATTTTTAACTGGAAAAAAAATTTAAACTTTTATTTTGCTGTTCTTTTTTTTTTACCCGTGCACGACCAAGCAGTGGTGGAGTCGAAAAAGCGTCTGCTACTGAAACTGTCGACTCGAGTTTAATTCCCGGTCTAACCAAAGATTGTAGAAATTGGTGTTCACAAAGTTCTTGCTTGACATTCAGTATCGAAAGAGACAGTGTGAAGCCTTCACAGTGTGTAGTAGAAGGTTACGCATCAGGTTCTGTCAGCTTGATTGGAAGACCGAAAGTTGTTTTTGCTGCCTCCTGACCAAGTTATCTTGGAGATAAAAACATGTAATTACAATTAATCGGCTATAAAATCTATGGCTTTGTTGCAAACTCGTAGTAAGTTTTTTAAACACAAAACAGAAATAAAAAAATATAAGTAGCACTGCTTTACGTGTTCGCGACCTTAGCACGCCCCGAACAAAATAAACTTTCTTTAAGAATTGAGCAAACAAGACTAGACAAACCGCTTCCGCTATATCTACCGCAAGAGTGTGTAAGCGCTTTGGCAACGTTAGATTATGTTTACACCAAAACAACTCTCTAGCTCTTTCAAGCGTATGTACAAGGTGTCTGTTCTGTAGTTTAAACAAAAACCTAAGGCGGCATTATCAACAATAATACTTATTCTTCGCACTTGCAGATGGTGTTGCGGTAAAGAATCAAACTCCCAAGAACGAAAGTCCGATTCTTTGCAAATTTCGCAGGTGCTGGTAAACACTTTTGTAGAAAAATTTGTCTTGTGCCACTTGTGAATTGATGTTAGTAAAAAAACAAACAAAAACGGGTAAACATCAGTTCGCAAAAAACATAAAACAATTTTTTAAGTTTGTTAAAAAAAAAACAATTATTTCCTTCTCCACTTGACTCCACAAGTTCACAAAATAGATTTTTTTTTACAAAGTTTATCGGGGATCAATATTTAATTTTGCAACGCTATGAATAATCTACGACAAATCGCTAGAGATCCATAATATCTTCTGGATAAAGAGAAAAATAGTCTTGTTTACAATAGTAAAGTGTAATAAAAAAGAGCATTTACAGCTCACGAAATCACTTATATTAGCTGAGTCGCAGAGGACTGCAATATTAGTAGCAGATGCGCAACCAAAGTTTTGCTAAGGGGACTTGACTTATAAAATTTAATATTTTTGCTTGAAAACTGTCTCCTTGTGGCAGCTTGATAAGAAAGCTCCTGAAATTCAAGCGTATCACAGACGGGAGTCTGGAAGCAAATTAAAACCTCGACGTTGTTTAGATATCCCTATCATCTGTTCAGGGATTTTGTGATTTTTCGGCAAAAAATAGCCAATTTAACACCATGCAAATCATATTTCGCTCGTTTTTAAAACCAATAAAAAAAAATTTCGTTTGCTGTAATCCGAAAGTCATTTGAAAGATTTAAGTTGCCCAGCCCCTTCTTACCTACAGCTCATATTCTAAGTGACTTTGTTAAGGGGGTGCTGGAGCTCCGCCTTTTGTTTGCGTCAATGATTATTTCAGTAGTGGTTTTACTAGTTCAAACTTTTCAGCCGCGGTTCTTGGTTCTGGTGCCTGCTTATTGCCGAAACAAACTATACAGCCTAATTACGAAGAAACAACCAAACAATACAAAGAGTCTATAGGTCGGCGAACTCTCGGATTGCAACGTTTTTTTTGTAGCTTTTTACTAAAAACTGCACGGGTAAAACGCTATCTCTGTTCAAATGATTTACCCAAACCACCGAAGCGCATGATTATTTTTGAACAAAATACTTCCGGTTTGTCTAATGACAGCAGCAAAAAGCGTTTGTTTGGTGGTCTGTTCGCAAATACTTTCTCTACTGTATAGCTTGACCAAATAATTATTTCCTTTATGCAGATTGCAATAACAGCATTAGCAAATTGCGGGTCAATTTGGGTTTGATCTCAATATTCCTAAAAATATCAAAAATTCTAACTTTTAGTTGGACTTGAAATGCCGCTCTAATAAACACAAAATTTTCATGATTATTGGCTAACTGCTTTGCCATTTATTGTTGACAGGCCCGTTTCAAGGTATGCATGGTTTGGCAGGAAATAGTTGACCAACTTTTTCCAAATACTTGCGGTTACGCAAAACAGCTATAACTAGAGAATAATTAATAGTCTTTCTATGTCTCTTGTATGCCGAACTGGATTTACCTTATAGCACCCAGAGCTCGCGCTTGAAGGGTATAACCTATTCTTTTTCGTTTTTAATTGTACTTGGCACAATAATATCAGGTTAAAACCTTTTTTTTTGTTCTTCAGAAGTTCAGCTTGTTAATATCTCATAATAATGCGAAGCAAATCTGCCAAAAAACTTTTTACTTCAATTTTATTTGAAGGCAAAAAAATCAAAAGTGCAATGGGGTTCCGAGCAATGTAAATCCGCACTGCTTGTTTAGCTTTGGTTTTGACGTTTATTAGCAAAATTTTAATAAATATAGAAAAAATATTGTTCCATGATTAAAGAAACTTTTAGCACATTAAAAAAGCATGGAAAAGGAGCAATAATATTTTATTGTATGTCTTTAGCCTGGTTAGAAAACAGGTATGAACCTTGTGGAACACACTTTTGATAAGCCAACAACTCGAATTTGCTGCAAAGCACGAAATTCAAATTTTGTCTATTAGCTGATCTTGCAAAATGAAATCCAGTTTCGCTTCTCTTTAATTAAAACTTCATGTTTTCTTTTTAATTGAGCAAAAGCTTATTGGCAACTTTAACCGCTAATCAAACAGAGAGTTCGTTTACATTTTGCTAGCTGAGTAAATTAAAATCAGCAATACACCAACTTCAGCAAATATCAAACCAAAAAGCTTCCCCATCAAGGTGATCAAAGGAACCTATTAAGCAGGCGATCACAACTAGACGTAATCAAATATCCAACACGCATCTTTTACCAGCTCAGAAGCCAAAAATCCTTATTTGATTTGAATTAGTAACATCACGTGTTCGATTGGCTGTCCCATTAATTCCAATAATATTCGCGTTTTCCATGCTACAGATTACATCTATCCATTAGCTTTTTTGTAATTTTAATTTCATTTTAGTTTTATTATTACAGAACAAGAAGTAAGAATTAACGCAGGTTTTGAGTGGTCAAATAAAACCATTGTACTGCTGCATTTTACTGCAGTATAACGTCAAAACGCGCAACAAGTTGTTGCAGCGCGATTCCGTTCTGTTTGGACCGCACAGTACGAAAAAAATGTTGCAATGTAGTAATATCATGTTACAGTAGATTTGTCGAGGTCAAGAATTGAACCATAACGCTTCGTTTCAAAGCAAGCCCGATTACAAACCAAATCTTTCATTATGCTCGCTGTACTACGCCAAAACGAGTAACGAATTTATGGGGCCCAACTCCCCGTCATTGCGCCCGGACAACACACCTCATTTCACAGAAACGTTGCAGCGGTGGCGAGCCGCAGCAACACTGTGTCTGATTTGACCTACTCGAGATTTGAACCTCGTACCTCTCGCTCTAGGGACGAATGCATTACCGCTCGATCGCCTGACCGGTACCGCTCGACAGAATTCCAGGTTGCAAATTTAGCAAAAGCTGGACATCCATCTTTAATGGACACTCATCAAGGATGTCAAATTGGCTTCTACTGGTGTCACATATAATAGGATTGCTAAAAGGCTACAGCATCTACCGACCGTGCGTCAATCTGAACGCAGAGATGAAATCATTTCGTTTTACAAAAGTGAATTTGAATGAACTCAGGTCCAACTTGAGCAAAACCTTTATGCGTTGTAATTGTAGGTACGTTCATTCACCGAACTGGCTTGGCCAGGTGACAGCGAAGGAACCTTCCGGTCTTCGAGTCAAGCTACCACCTGCCCACCTGTCTACCACACGCGGTGGAGGCTTCACATTGTCCTTTTAATTGCTGAACGTCAAGCAGAAAAGCTGGAAACCAATTTTTATGATGCTAGGTTTAAACAGACCATGAATCGAACCCAGGTTTACCGTTTCAGATGAAGACGCACCATCCACTCGACCACTGATCGGTCAAAAGCCGATTCTAGCCAGAGTAAAAACACAAGACTTGAGCTGACCAAACTATAGGCTTTAAGGTTTGAGTCTGGATGAAATTACTTTTTAAATTTTTATTGCACTTTAAGGTTTTGCTCAGGTTAAACTTGAGTTTAAATTTTCTGGTGCAATACAGCACATAGCTTTCACATTTGAAACTGTGAAGGCCATTTTTGAGTCTTTGTTTTGATCTAACTGGGAATTGAACCTACCCTACCGTACCAAGTCTACAGCAGCATATCAGTATTTGCTCCTATAGTTCTCAGTTTTGAGGCATTTGACTCATCATGTCCATGGAGCTATCGTTAGCATGAGTAACTTGAACTACAGGTTGGGATTGGGCATAGTGATGATGGCATTTTTGTTGGAATTTCTTATATTTGGATTTTCATGGGCCTACAAACACGCATCCGCTTGTCGACTAGACAAATATGGAGTAGCTGACTCCTTCGCTTCTCTATCAGTTTGATTTAAGAAGTTCATAAGAATTTCATAGCCGTTTAGCAATGTCATTAGTTCAGTGTTTGAATGTCCACCCTGGTTAGCACTGTTCACTTCCTCTAGAAATGCCAATTCAGTAACTTGCTGCCAATTTGAATTTCCTTGTTTTGTACTTCGCATTCTAACATTGTTACAGAAAGACCCGTAACAAGTTGTTGAATTTGTCCTGGAAGGAACGTCCAATTCTTTACCGCTCCGACTTTACTAAACCAATTTCTCAACAAAAAGAACTTAATCTAAATTCATTGAGTTAGTTAAAACAAAATCGACGTGGCAAAAATTAACCAAACGTTTTCCAGAAAATAAAAATGCAACAGAAAAACTGCGAAGTCTTCTCTTGCAAAAATACGTCCGACCGCCAGGCAACTCAAATTCAGAATGAGAGCACCATGTACTTCGGTGCTAAATTAAATAGTAACCATGCAAAAAGCGTGAAAAAATAATTGTCTAAAGCTGTGCAAAACGAGGCAAAGTAAAGTGCGAAAGAGCTGCAAACAAACGCTGCTTTAGGTTGCTGCAAAAGTAAGCAATGTAAATGTGCCCTTGAGACCCAACTGTGACAGATAAGGAAAATAAACAAGTTTGGTGCGATAACAAACATACAATTCGCTATACTAAATTCGATTATAAGTATGATGTTCAATATTTGGCCTGGTTGAAATGGGTCGATCTTTGATGCTTGTTCGACTTCACCGACATGAGTCTGCAAATGAAGAATCGAAGAATAAGAATCATCAAAAAAATTCCTACCATTAGAACAAAAATGAAAACACTGATATCGAATGTTTTTGTGTTTTTCTCACTTAAAGTTTGCGAATTTGTGACATTGACGTTGCCAAGCTGTTTAATCAACGTCATTTCATTGGAACATAACGCAATGTCAGTTTCATTCCAACCTTCATACAGACATTTTTTTTTGCGTTCGCGAGTGAAACTACATTCATCAGCATCACAGGGCATGGGCGTAGTCCGAGTGCTTGAAATTGCTCTACACGTTTCTTGCTTGGGGAAATTTCGGACTCATTTTTTGTTGTCGAACCCATTAGAGCACGGTGGCAACAAAGTATCGGTCAAAATCTACGCATGATCTAGAATAGGTTTTGCTTGGAGACAACTAATTACATTTGGTTGTTTCAACCCAGTTAGTTCAGTAAAGTTTATCGCAATTTTTTAGCAAAAAGAAAGAAGCTCTGAGAACATGCCAACTAGACCATTGAGAATAAGCGTTCTTCAAAATTCTAAAATATTTTACGACATAAGAAGGCAATTTCAATATTTCAAAAAATTTGCGGATTTGCTGCGGACTAAAATCAAAAATAGTCCGCAAATCTGCAGATTTTTTCGTTAGTCCGCAATCGCGAACTTACTTGCGGACTTTCTCAGCTCTAAAATTAAGCCCAACAAAACAAGTGCAAAGTTGTGAAGTACAGGCCTGCCGGCCTACAGTACCATCTACTCTCAGTTTTTCTTGAAGGATCTAAGCTCAGGTTCTTTAAAGTCTATTTTCGGCACCACCACTAGAGATGTAGCAAAGCAAAAACCGCTTGCTTGCTATCTTGTTGTTTGATTCCACTAATTCCCGATTTGTCATCAAAATAAAATTGCCACCACCAAAAACCGATATTGAAAAGCGGACAAGTAAAAACGTTATAAAGCATATTGCTTAAGTTAAGAAATACACAGGCTTGTCCATGGGAAACTTCCCATGGGATGGGATGGGATGGGACTGCATGCACTGCATTTCCCTTGGGACCCATGGGACAAAAATTGATGAGCAGGAAATTGAAACTTTGCTGAATGAGCACAGTGGTTCGGAATATGAGTGCCAGAATGATAATGAATTGTGAACGCTTCTGTTTTTGAAGTTAACAAAGTCAATAAATTTTGTCGTTTTGTATCTCTCATTGCACGTGTAGTCCTATCTAGTACACATTATACTTAAATTTTCATTAATTTATTAACTTTTATTGAATGGTATTTTGATGGGAATCCCATGGGGTTGGATGGAATTGGACAGGCATGAGCTGCTATGGAATGGGATGGGATGGAACAGAAAAATATGTCCCATGGACAAGCCTGGGAAAACGAACTTCAAAAAAAAAATTGCGGGGTACAGCTTTTGAGGTTTGCCTGCAGAATGCAGATGCACGGCATGTTGCGAAATTCCAATTTATTAATGTTGTCATGTTGCAGCTGTGTTGTCTGTTGTTTCCGCTTCTTCAAAATGAAATCATCGCAGCGACCCTGGAATCCAAGAATTTATTGTTGTGGGTCGAAGCTTCTAACATCTGACAATCGTTTATTGTTCTAATGTTCGTAAAAGCACATCGAAACAACGCATCGCAAGCGGAGCAAGCAGGCTGGATTTTTAGGTATTTTATCTACTTACAATATAATATATATTAGACTGAAATGGTGCGATTAAGTTAGCTGCTAAATAACTCCTGCGAATCAGTTACTTAAAATTAAACAGAGCAGCAATAATGATTAAAACTTCGATAATATGTGCTTTTCCTACCGATAGTTGTAGTTAACTGCAAGCACTAAAAGACATTTTGCTGAAAGACAAATCCTATTCATATTTGCTTTGTATCATAAATCAACAGCTAGGTAGTAGAAAATTTTTTCAACAAAAATTTCATGCAAGCCTAACTTATTATTTATGTGTTTTCAAAGTTGTTCGGTTTTAAACAAGATTTCTAGTCGAGTTTTTGGTTAACATACTGTACAATGTAAATTTTTGGGTTGCACTTTTACTTAAATCCGAAGGAAGCACGAAGCAAACAATGCTTTGCATGATTTCGTTACCTGTCAAGCAGAGTTTTCAATGAGATTTAAAGTGGCTTCGGAAAACTGCTAGTATCTGTAATTTGTAAACTTTGCGAATGAAAAAAAACGCTCGGCGATGTTTTGTAATTTTTTTGGAAAAGTAGCTATTTTATTGCCTTTGGGATCGCTTTTTGCTCGAGTTTAGATCCATTTGAAAGAACGAAACTTTTAAGATTTGAAACCTAGTTGAAAAAAATAAATTATTCAGCCCTCCCTTTACTTACAATTAAAGTCCAAAACACATTTAAAACGTTGCGTTTTTGGGTTAAATTTTGTTAGTAACCTGGCTCAGGTGGGAGAAGCAAGGTATATTGCTTTCTGCAATATGTTTAGTAATAAATTATTTCCTCAAACATTTTCCGGGGAGATTTTTGTGTTGTCATGAAAATAAAATAATTAGCATTATAGAATTATAAGAACGATCCGGAGGCCCAGGTACTATTAATTCAAATTCATTAATTTGTTGAATAAGCATTTTCCTTAGCTAATGTTTTTTAAGTGTTTCATCGCGTAAAAACTGGCGAGATGGAGCTGGAAGGTGGTACAATACAGCAGATGGTTACCAATTATGCTAGTGCGTTAAGTTCATAAAAAGGGTTAATGTTCGAGGGCATGAGGTTACAACTTTTAGGGCAAACACCTTGAATTTCACCGGGCTATTGATTTAAATTGGTTACCAAAAGTTTGAATTGAGGGAGCCCGGGCTCCTTGCTCGTCAATGTTAGTAATCTTTTTAATTACGTTTACTCAGTACACTGTTCTACTGTACACGAAAATGCAACAAGAAACTGAAACTGAAGGAGCAATAGGCTTTGTTGTTATCATTTTTATCATTGGTGGCATTTGAATTGGGAGAGGGAGCGCGCCGCTTGCCCTTTTCCCATAGGTTCGTTACACCCCAAAAATATGGTGCTATTTTGTGGTGAGATAGTTTTTTAGCAAAGCTGATGTTTTTATGTACAAAGTTTTCAACACTATCTTTTCGTTTTTAACCCTGAAGTCAAAGAAAGTGGAGTGGCAGTTTTTCCACCTATAATAATCCCATAAACAGGTGCAAAACTAGATAAAGTGCCAAGTGAAGCAATATGAAACAGCATGTCGATGTTCAAGTTTTTTCAAAAATCTAAAAAATTAGTCAAAATAAAAACAATTTTAAAAAATTAAAAAAAGAAAAACCAAAAGGTTATGCGAGCAAAAGAGAACGCATTAGCATGAAACAAAGAAAACAAGCATGAAGCTCTCGCGAAACGATCCGCAACATTAGTTTTTTCAACTACAGTTGCGAGAAAACCTACAACTGCATTGTATGATGATTGAGCTGCGTGGCATGCGACAGTGAGAATCCTGCTAAATATAAAAGTGTCGCGTTGTAACGTGTCATTTTCTTCTTGTAGGTCTGCCAATTGCAAGCAAGCGATTGGACGGCTTCCAACGCGATTCTGGGTGGTAACGTGAATGATGTTTTTCGTTTTCAGGTGAAAATTTGATAAAAAGTTCAAAATCAGTAAGTTTTATTTACGCTAAGTAAAACTGCTACTACTATAAGATTAATTGAAGAATCATGAAGTCAAACAATGTTTATGGTAAGTTCAAAAAAAATGTGATTTAGATGTCTGTATTGCGCATGCGTAGTTTTCCGCAAGCAAAATTTATATTGCTGCTTTATGACGTTTTATTAAAGCAAGCAGGATAAAATAATCATAATAAACCAATTAGAATTGAATTAATGTCACTAAAACTAGTGAGGCAAAATTTCGACTTGCTAGACAGAGTTTGTGCTAATTTTACTTTTTAAATTAGGTGAAATGTTATACAGTGTTCAAACAGTTGTTTTTTTGTTTCAAGCGAACACTGTACTCTCACAGTAACAGTGTGGCAAAAGTAAAGTAGGAATGTCACTCTAGTCTGTTTGCAAAATTGATTTCGTAATTGATTGCTTTGCTTTTGATAAATTGTGCATTTGACTTTTAGGTAATTTCATAAATCAGCAATTGGAATTAAAGAGTCTTTTGCTTAAATTGTTCAAACCTAAAAATATCGTAAAACAATCAAAATCAATAATTATGTTTTCAATGATTAGCCATTAACAAAAGACTGGATCAATTTTAAATTTTCTATCCAATTTTTACTTGTATCTTTTACTTTATTGCTGTTGGGCTAAATCAAATCTTTTATTATAGTCGCTGTATTACGCCGAAGCGTGTAACGAGTTTGCTGGGCCCATCTCCGTGCCATTGCGCCCGAGCAATAGAGCTCCGTTACAGCGGTGGCGAACCGTTGGCAACATTAAGTCCGACTTGACCGGCCAAAAATTTTAATTTCAGACCTTCTGCTCCAGAGACGAACGCGTTGCCCCTCGACCTATTTTGATTGACGGGCTTAACTTTAATTTTCTTTTTTTTTCTAGCATTCATAGTTTGATTGTTCCACTTAACCCGAGAATAACTTATGCTAAACATCATAGTAATTAATTTTAGCGTAGCAGGCCTATTCTTAAATTAATCGCAAAATCGCTGTGCACTTGTCCGGAATGAGAACTTTGCAAACGTTTAAGGGAATTAATTGTTTGGCAACGTGAGTTGTAGCTTTCAGATTTAAAAATCTTGTCCTACTGGTAAATTTTCAAGTGAGTATCTTACCAGGATCAAGGTTTGGTGGTTTAAACAAACTGCGTAAAGAAAGATTAAACCCAAACAAGTTTTAGTTTTGCCTACAGAAAAAGTACCTGCAAGACAATCACAACAAGTATAGGCGCGCAACCAGGATTTTGCTATGGGAAAAAACTTGGCCCTAAAGTTAAAAAGTTTTTGTTCGAAAAAGGTTATTATTAAGAGGCTTAGTGAGCAAACTGTTGCAACTTAGCTCATCATAAACGGGGTTCTCGAGGCGAAGCGTCCAGCTGCTGAAGGCCATGGGGGTCCAAAGGTGAAGCCCCCAGCCGCTCAGCCATTTTTGTTATTTTTGGAAAAAATAATAATTTCAAGGCCAATTGAATCACATTTCGCACGTTTTAGAGCCATTTGAACAAACTGAATTATTAAAATTGGAAATTATTACCAAGAATTAGATTCCCAACCCCTTCAGCCCTCGTTTTTACTTACAGGAATGGTTTAAAACACGTTTAAACGCATTTTTGGGGTTAAATTTTCTCGGTGACTTGGCTAAGGGAGCGAGGGGCTCAAGCCTTTTTAACTCCTTCTGGTTGTGCCACGGCTGGCTATATATTTCATCTCGCTCAGAACCTTATCCAACGAGATGAAAAAAGCGGGGCAGACAGCGGAGTGTGGCCTGCCACTGTTGGGTTGCTTATGGCCTACTACAAGAAGACGGCCATACATCTTATCTAACAGCGAGAAAATTAGAAGGGTAACTTCTGCGCGTCGTTTTGTTTGCTTAACACAGAGAGCGCTACTGCATATCGGCTGTAACAAGAAATATCATAAGAACAGCACATTAGCGCAGCCTTATAAACAAAAACTATTTGTTTCACTTTCACTTCTAAATGTTAAAGTTGTTTTAGAAACAATTGATTTGTATTTCATAAGATTGATTTAATGAATTTTTTAGAAAACTTAGGCTACTTAAGGTGCAAACGTTGCAAATGCTATTATCACACCACTCATGCAGCGTTTTCTGATAAACGGTACTTCAAGTATTATGTTAAACAGTAATAAACGTTAATTACAACTTTCAATTCGATCATGTTTCTAGCCGCTTTCTTTGGCCTTGTCTGAATTGTTCACTCACTTCTCGTCGAATTTTATTTTTTTTCTTTATCTTGTACGTGACCTTATGTAGTAGGCTACTTTCTCAACTTTGAGAAAACTGCTGCACAAGTTGTCACTGTACTGCATTTCAATGCCGTTGCCAGAGCAAACCAAGTGAGGGGGCAGTATCCGAAAATGGGGGGGCACTATAATAAACTGAACTTTTACGTAAAAAGACTGATCTTCAAATCTTGTCCGGCTACAAATTATGCACAATTTAAAAAATTCTATACTCAATTATTCATGTCTAACAAAAAAGAGACCAGCAGCGTTTCTTAGCTTGTTTC
This sequence comes from Trididemnum nubilum, assembly GCA_963965965.1. Taxonomy (NCBI): domain Eukaryota; kingdom Metazoa; phylum Chordata; class Ascidiacea; order Aplousobranchia; family Didemnidae; genus Trididemnum; species Trididemnum nubilum. The sequence goes on from OZ014469.1 coordinate 7,770,732, forward strand.
GTCTGCGGCTCATAATCGTCTGAAAAACCTATCTACAGGATTTTGCTGAGAGGGCAAGTTTTGTTTTTTTTGCACAAAAATTGTCTGATCTAGGCCCCGTGCTAAAGAAAATGATGCAACTCAGGCGTGTCACGGTCACTAAATATTTAGTATGTCACGGATGGGGGCCTGGGGCAGAGACCCCTGCAGCTGGGCAATTTTTGTAATTTTACTCTTAAAAGATAGCATTTTTAACACCATTTTAATATCATTTTGCACTTTTTGAAGCCATATGAATAACTAAATTGCTAAAATTCAGAAGTCACTTTGAAGAATTAAATTGCTTAGCCCCTTCAGCCTCCCTCCCTTTCTTCAGGTCAAGTCTAAAATGCGTTTAAAGACTCGTATTTTGAGGTGAAGTTTTCTAAGTGGCTTGACTAAGAAGGCTTGGGCTTTTTCACCTGGTTGCACTTAGAGATAACACTGCGCTGTTATCTCAAAATCTTGAGTGTGCTTTAAAAATCAAAGCAGCTGGTCTTTGAAAAAGTGTTTTCGCGTATTGTTTCATGTCATAATCACTGACGAGGTACCGGTAACGGTTCTGCAGGCTTAAATCTCTCTTCCGCGACACATCCGAAGAGGCATTGCCATGTCTGTTGTCTTGTTGTTACGTAAGGTTCCAAAAAAACAGTATTTGAGTCAACTAAAATGGGGGGGCAGGAGCAGCCGTTATGGGGGCACAGCTCCCCCGTAGCGACGGCACTGCTGGACTTTGTGTATAAACTATTACCTTTTGCACAATGGTAAATTCGTTTGTGCTGCCACCTATTTTCTGATAATAATGCTACATTTAAAATATTTTTTTACAGTATTGCTTCTCAAAATAAAATCTTTAAAGCTTGGTTTTCAACGATTGAATATATTGGACTTCACTAAATCATCTTACTTGAAATAATTTTTCTTGGGATTTAATGTGTCTTTTGGTATGTTTGTAGCTTTACTGTAGCCTTGCATATGCTACAGTAAGTTACAGTTCTAATGTTAAAATACTCTTTCTCTTCCTAGCTGTGCAGTTTAGTACAGTGTTTTTCGATTTAAATCTTGAAAACTAAGCATGTAATTGAGAAAGAATTATCTCTAAAACGTTAACCAAGCAAAGCGACGCGCAAAAGTAACCGTACCCTTCTAACTTTCTCGCTGATAGGTGAAATGTCTGCTGTCTGGTCGTCTTCTGTTTAGTAGGCCATTGGTTGCTTCTAGGAAAAATGCTCTCGAACCTCAGAAAAGAACTTTTTGGAAAAAGCTAGCAATGAAAAAAGATCGAAGTGATTAGACTTAAATGAAGTAATTAGACTTAAATGACTAAAGGCAAATTCAAAGGGGATATTTAAAGTTAGGGCAATCATATTACATAGAATGGCGTTGACTCCATCATTCCTGACCCAGCCGTTGCAGAGTTTTTTAACTGAAACACAACGTAATGGGGTTCTCTAATCGTAATTTTTATTGGCAACCTTGACCTTGATAACATCGGCGACGCCATTTTAATTTTATATCAAGACAACGCTGCAATTAGGCTAAACTATTGCAGTGAAACTTCAGGGTTGCCAATAAAAACATAATTAGGGAGCCTCTACGTCGTGTTCAAAGTAGAATGTCTCCGAAACGGCTGGATCAAGAAGGATGGATCTAATACAATTGCCTTAACCATAGGTAGGCAAGTTAATGCAAAACGTTAGCTTCGTTAACCACTAGTCCGTTAGCAAACTTCACACCTCTGTTAATGTTAATCCGTTATTTTCAGCTTTAATTAACGGAAGTTAATAAAGTCCGTTAATCTGTTAACATTTTGCGTGTAATTTACATTTCGTTTTATTCACTCGCTTCTAGAACACGTATTGACGCTGTTGAGCTGATTTTAAGGAAATATTTATTGCTGTGGTGGTCTTTTTGTGTTTTGAAAGTTACATTTTACAGTCTAATCTAATTTCAAGATAAAAACAAGTTCAAATGCACAACGAAGCTGCAAGATATTAACGATAAAAACCTTAACGGAAGTTAACAGAACTTAACGGAAGTTACTTTAGTCCGTTAACAGCACTTAATGGAAGTTAATTTAGTCAGTTAACATGAAAAAACTTTTTAACGGATTAACGAGTTAATGAAAAAGTTAGCTTCGTTATTAACGGATTAACGATTAACGGACTTGTGCCCACCTATGGCCTTAACCATTGACTTTAGTTACCCCCATTGACTTTGCATTCAGCCTTCGTTTAAATTGTCTTTGCGAGGCTAAGTGTAATTTACTCTTTTATTGCAGGTTTCGTGGCATTGATGTTAGTGATGGTTTCAATGAACGCGCTGGCTGAAGCCGAGTCAAGTATCTATGAATTATTTTATAGCTTATTTTTTGGTCAATTCTAGTTTATGAAGTAAATTTTTTTAAAATTAGTTTTGGTGTTGAAAAAGATCGCAGTTTGTTTGCAGTTACCCGGCAAAATACAGCAGATGAAGTCTTAAGAATTGTGTAAAGATTATCGTAGGAAAATATTAAAAACAATTATCACTAGCATGCGGGGGCCCCTAGAGAAATCTTGCCAGAAGGTACGAAGACTGATATCGGGCCTCTGCCGAGTCAGAAATTACGTAAAGAAGGGGGTTGAAAAAAAAAAAACAGAAAAAAGGTCTTCACCGGAAGTCCGGCTAGGTTTTGCCTCATGCACACAGAACTGCACTACTTGAGTGTCGGAGCAACTGCTTGGGTGCGCATTAACTTATCGCTTCTTCCGGGCTCCCTGAGCCCGCGTCCTCTAAACTCGAGTCCTCTAGACCCTGGTACAATATACCTTCTGAAGTTCCTCTAGACCCTCTAAACTCGGGCCCTGGTACAATATAACTTCTGAAACCCCCTCTCAAAAACCCTGCTAGTATGTCTAAGATGTATAAAAGCCTATTATTTACTGCTATAAGGTTAGAGAAGAACATAGCTTGTCGGCTACCGGCCATGAAGTATGAAAAACCTAGAAAACTTCTCCAGCTGTTACTCCACCTTTGCCAACCCATTACAGCTTCGGTGGTGAGTAGCTTATTGAGGCTGAATAAGCTGCTGGCCAAGGACCAAAACTTTCTGCCCTACAAAGTGCGGCATTATACAGTAATGTGCAACTGTACGGGCTTTATAATCGAAATACTAAGCCACTAGCTGAAATGACTTGAATATATTTTTTTCTGTAGGACTGACTGTTTCATTTGCTTCTATTTTCTTGTTTTTTATTTGTTAGGTCAGTGCTGTCAATTTTTTGATATAATACGATCAATTTTTTAACGAATTTAGGTCAATGAAAACCATTTTTGTCATCAGAGTTTTGTTTATTTGGAGCTGGCTTACTTTTTCTCTTTTTTGTGTCTTTATTATTTTTTTTCTTTTGGGTTGCTTTATTGTATTTCAAAAGTGCTCATACGTGCAGGAGCAGTCAAGTGATCGAGTTTACCAAAAACAGCTGACGTTTTTGACGTTGCGTAGAAGTGCTCATGCGTGAGGCAGGGAGTTTACTAACTCTTATAGACAACTCTATTGTCATTTTATGTTCACACAACCTGCACAACTGTTAAAATTTTGATTATGCAAGAGTGCTGAAAGTCGCAAGCTTGTTCAGACACTTAAATAATTAAAATACTGGCTGCAAAATAAAAAAAATATTAGTTTGAAAAGAAGATAACAGTAGTAGCATAAAAGGTCTGACAAAACAGAAACGAGACTGGATCTGTCGCACTATTGGTCCAATGCCAATCGGAAAGCCACTTGTTCAGCATGCAAAGCAAGTTCTCAGCTCTATTGTGTTGCAATACTTTTAAGTTGAGCCATTCCTTTCTTACGTTTCAGGCTTTTCTGTAACGTAGTGTTAGTAACTCTTCTCAGAAGTTTGTTGCTTTGTGTCGCGTTCAGAGTTGTAAATGGGCCGCCTAGTTTAGGCCCGAACCCGGCCCGAACCCAAAAATTAATTTAAAGCACAAATCATGCCCGAAAAAATCCGAAGTTTAAGTCAGGTCTAAAAAATTTAGCAATTTTGCCAAGCTATTTTGATTATATTTTTGTGCACCTAAAACAAAAAGCACGTCTCAGGCCCGAATTAAGCCCGAAAGTTTTGTCAACTTTAAGCCCGAACCCGGCTCGAAACCGACCGGAAAAGCCCGGCCCGACTTACAACACTGGTCGCGTTTGTTCGCAGCCAGTGTTGGTGTTTTTGATGCAACTGTTGAAAGCACGAGAATGGAACAACGAATCCACCTGAAGTTTTTGGTGAAACTGGGAAAGAATCCAACTGAGTGTTTCAAACTTCTTAAAGAGGTTTATGACAAAGATGTGATGTCAAGAACAAGAGTCTTTGAGTGGTACAAACGTTTCAAGAGTGGCCGCGAGGAAGTGGAAAATGATCCCAAGTCATTACGGCCTACAGTACCACAACGAAGACGGATGAAAACATCATGAGAGTGAAGCAGCTGGTGCAGAGTGATTGCAGATTGACGGTTCGAATGATAGCGGATGAACTCGGCTTAAACATAGAATCAGTGCGGACCATCTTGCAGCATGATCTGGGGATGCGGAAAGTGTGTGGCAACCTGGTACCCAAGATTCTCTCAGAAGACCAGAAGCAGCGCCGAGTCAATTTTTGTAAAGACATGCTGGAGAAGAAAAGGGATGATCCAGACATTATTTAACAGGTCATCACAGGAGATGAAACGAGGGTCTTCCAACACGATCCTGAAACGAAGAGACAGAGCATGCAGTGGAAGACCGCAGAATCACCCCGACCCAAAACGTCAGCATGTCAAAATTAAAGATCAAAGTCATGCTGATTGCATTTTTTGACCAGAAGGGTTTGGTTCATCATGAATTTGGGCCTGAGGGTGAAACAGTAAATCTGTACTTCTACCAGCAGGTTCTCATTCGCCTCCATGACCGAATTTGACGCACCAGGCGGGCACTGTGGAGTGACAAGTCATGGCTCCTCCACCATGACAATGCACCCGCACAAAACGCGGTTAGTGTGAGGTAGCTCTTGGTCAAAAAACAAATCGTAGCTCTTGATCACCCGTCGTATTCCCCAAATGTAGCACCGTGTGACTTTTGGCTTTTTTCCAGGCTGAAAATTCTGATAAAAGAAATTCATTTTTCATCTTCAGAAGAAATTAGGGCCTTAGTGACAAAGGAGCTAAATAGCCTCAAACACGAGAAGTTTGGCAAGTGCTTCCGTGGATGGCAGGATCGAATGCAGAAGTGCGCTAACGCAGAAGGGGAAGTACTTTGAACTTTGAAGGACTTTGAAGTACTTTGAAGGAGACAATTTGTAATTTACCTAAAAATATTGTATTAAAACTTTTATAAAAACAGTCTCGTTTCTTTTTTGGTCAGACCTCGTACTACAAGGAAAAAAAAAGTTTGAAATTTAATTCAAATTCGCCATATACTCTACATAACAATCTCTTAATTACAGTCTTTTTATTATACTGCATTGTTCTTTAAAATCTTTATTTGTCAATTTCAATAAATACGTATTTTTAATTTGTTTTGCGCAGTTGAATGTCCTGTTGCATCAAATAATTGGACAATTTACAACAATGCATGTTACGCTAACAGCGGACCTTTTCGCAGTTGGATTGAAAGTCAGGCATTTTGCGAAAGTTATGAAGGATATGATGGAAATCTTGTCAGCATTCTTACCGAAGAAGAAAATAACTTTATAATCGGTAAGAAGGAGTTAAACAATTCTAAGATACACTTATTGTTTATTAGTACATTTTTACAAAAAAACAAGGTTCATTTTGCTTAAAATTTAAAAACAAACTAAGAACAATGCCAGCCTTAACATAAAAAATAATTTAAAAGCACCGGCTAGTACAACGCATTTCATTTTGTACGTAATCAGCAGAGTTTTCTTGGTCTTTTTTAACTGCCTTTGTTGATTTGTCTAACAGTAATCACAATCTACAAGATTAACCAAAGACAATTTTTTTAAACAAGCGAGAATCACTTTGTATAATTTTATTCTCCTATACGAAACAAAAAATAAGCCTGAAAATTCGCATAAATTTAAAAACAGCCAGCCTCAGCCCAAAATTTAATGGTTCTTATGAAAAAATAGTGCATCTTAACCAAGAGTAAACAAAAAGTCAAAAATTAATAAACCACCCCTTCGCTCCTTGAGTTACATTACATGTCTGTTACGACCAGGCGCGTAGCCAGGATTTGGAAAAGGGGGGGGAAGGGGGCTATTTTGAAAGAATGAGAAGTGTGCAAACAACCTTGACCCGAATTTTCATTGTTCTTGAATCAGTTACACACGGTTTGTCCGAAAATTGAGTCGAAATTTCTCGGAAAGCTCGGAAATTCAAAGGTTTTTTCCGCTCAAAATCAGGTGGTCTCCAAAAAAAAAGGTCTTCACCGATTTTGAGACTGACTTTTCGGCAGAGATCGAAATTTTTACGATTTTTCCGCCCAAAATCAGGTGGTCTCCAAAAAAAAAAAAAAAAAAAAAAGGTCTTGACCGATTTTGTGACTGATTTTTTGGCCCAATTCGGAAATCCAAACGTTTGAGGGGGGGCTGTTTTCCAATGGGGAGGGCTATTTTCAATTTTTCACAAAAAATCGGCCTCAAAACCACCAAAATGGTGCGGTTTTGCATACTTCACAAGCCAATGGGGCGGGCTCGAGCCCCCCCCTGGCTACGCTACTGGTTACGACAATCTATCTACAAAATATAGCACACTAGTACTGCTGTTATTTTTAGGAATATCTTCTGTCGTGAGCTAGGCTTGCTTGGTGGGCTTATCAACCATGTCCTGTTTTCCCCAATTACAATTACGAACATTTTATCAAATCGTCTTTATAAATCATTTTATAAAATTGAATATTGCCTGAGCATAATTTGGCGGCCCGTTTAAGTGTGGTTGTTATTGTGACAAAATGAGCAAAAAACTATTTGCTACTGCGCTGATTTTGTATGGTATCATAGTTGTGGGCTTATGGCTTACCAGACTTCTTCAAAAGCTTTGGTTTTGTGGGAAGACTTTACCATCAATTTAGTTGTTTTATGTTTTTATGATGTACACACCCCTATGAACTATTAAAAGCATTTATATGATGCGGATCTGACATAAAGCATGTGTCACAAGCTGATGCAATTTAAACTTTCTCAACCTTTAACTTCTATGCACATTTGCATGACAATATAAATTAATTGGGAAATGACGTTTCAAATGACTCCAAAAACGTACAAAATTCTCATTCAAATGACGTCAAAAATTCCCATTTTTTCTTGAAATTGGAAAAATCGCCCAGTGGCATGAAACTGCGCTCTGAAACTCCCATTAAGGGCCTCGAGCACATGGAGGTTCCGCCCCGAGGCTCCCGCCTGTAATTTAATAGAAATGTCTCGATTGGGCGCGGAACAGAATTTTGATTTAAAAGGGGGCAAAGCTAAAGGCGGCAGGCTTTGATCCCAAAGCTAAAATTTGCCTGCATCTCAAAGACGGGGTTTTGCTTTGTAATTTTTTTCCTAGAAAATTAGCCATTTAATTTCCATTTCTAAGTCATAACGCACGGTTGTAAATACACTTGAAAGAACTAATTGCTATTATTTAGAAGCTCATTGACCAAAATTCACCTTTTCAACCCCTTTTACTATTAAGTTCAAAACAGGTTTAAAAGCATGCATAATTGCATAATGTTTAAGTTAAATTTTTTAATGAAACCTATTTGGAGGAGGTGGGAGGCGAAATCTTCCGGATAATGACAAGTTGACCACTTTAGCTCCAAACGCTCCCTTGTCAATTGGATGCAAAGTTAATAGCGGTGTGCTCAAGAATTTTTGTGTAAAGTTCACCTAAGCCACGCTTGGGAACAGCATAAATTGGTAGTATTTCCACAAGTTTTTGCAGTTAAGATGCCACAATTTACACAGGATCAAAGCACATAATGCTCTGACTTTTGGGGCTTCACCCCAAACCCCGCTGGCTGCAGCGCAACCACGAGGGATTAAAGGGACCAAGCCTCCCCTTAGCCAAGTCGCTTAAAATTTTTAACCCAAATTGCAAGCGTTTAAAGATGTTTGAACTTGATCTGTAAATAAGTAGTGAGCTTAAAGGGGCTGAGCGATTTAATTTAATTAGCTTTCAAATCTTTGCAAATTAATTATTTTAAATGGCTTCAAAAAGGTACAAAGTTTGATACAAATGGCGATAAAATGGCTGTGAAAAAAATCACAAAAATCGTTCAGTGGGTGGGGGTTTTGCCCTCAGAATCTCGTCTGTAATAAGCAGGAATAACACCAGCTTGTTTACCACGAGGCCCAAATGCGGCATTTTGCAAGCAAATGCATTTACCTTTAGATTCAAGCCTCACCTCTTAACAAAATCCTGGTTGAGCGCCAGCCAGTTGTGGGAGCTTTCAGCGCTTTCCCAGATCCCCCTGGACTAAAATCAGCGGCATTTGAACATACTGTATTGCTATATCACTATTAAATTATTTAAAAATACAAACCGCATTTTTTCTTTCCCTTTTTATTGCTCTAAAATAACGGAAAAAAAAACTATATAAAGAGGTGCATTTTTTTCTTTAGTAAAAATTTACGGCAATTTCTTTAGTTAGGCGTACTAAATTTTTATGGAATTTGTCCTTCCCAATCATTTCGGGATGGCACCGCCTCTGCCTCGAATGACTGCTCAACCACAATGTAGCAACTTGCAACAATCACTTGAGTCAACCCATCTAACAACCAAAAAAAAAAAAAAAAAGGAGAAAATGGATCTCACGAAGGAGTCCCCTGGAAATAATTAAATAACAGGTAGGTAACGGCTACAAAATCGACACGCCGGCATATACGCTAGATTACGGTGCCTACAGCATCGTTGAATGAGAGGTGATATTGAGAGAACACTTGAGAGGAGATATTTCTTGAAATAACAGCAGTACAAGGCTGCTATACATTGTGGGTAGGCTATCATAGCAGACATGTGGTGTAACTGATAGGGTGGTTCATATACTTTTTGACTTCTGGAAATATTTAGTTGTGTATGTAAATAATTTGAGTAAATGAAGAACACAAACTTTGAAAACTAATTTCCCCATTCGTTATTTTTTTTCATGCAACTTTTGTTAAACATAAATGGCAGCTTTTGCATTTATTCTTTAAAAATAAACATAAATTCTTTAAAAATAACCGTAAATTTTTCATTTTTTTGTAAACTTCACAACAAAAAGTTGTCCTAATTATAAATTTCCATTCAACTAACTTGTAAACTCCTTGATCGAACACTGTATCACGTAGAGTCACCTACTGTGGTTAAGGATTACTGTAGGTGAATGGGTAAAGATGAAGAAAGAAACAATCAGTGCTGCCGTCGAGAGTAGGCTCAGCTTACCAACTATTTTTAGGCAATGTAGGCTACCACCCGTTTTGCCTCGCGATTGCTCTAACTTATTAGTTATTACTAATTCTTATTGGCTACCACCTTTTTTTGTTCTTCAAATGAAATTGGCAAGAAAAAGGAAAGAAACTTTTAGAGCCTACCCAGTACTCACTAATTTCGTTCGGATGGCAGCGCTGGTAACAACTTAAACCACTTACATTCAGGCGCGTAGCCAGGATTTGGAAAAGGGGGGGGCTATTTTGAAAGAGTGAGAAGTATGCAAACGACCTTGACTCGGATTTTCATTGATCTTAAATCAGTTTCAGACGGTTTGTCCGAAAATTGAGACGAAATGTCTCGGAAACCTTGAAAAATCATAGGTGTTTTCCTTCCAAAATAAGGTGGTCTCCAAAAAAAATAAATAAAAAAAAAAAAAAAAAGGTCTTCGCCAAATTTCAGACCGATTTTTCGGCCGAAATCCGAAATTCAAAGGTTTTTTCCTCCCAAAATTAGGTGGTCTCCAAAAAAAAAAAAAAGGTCTTCGCCAAATTTCAGAGTGATTTTTCGACCGAAAACCGAAATTCAAAGGTTTTTTCCTCTTTACCAAAATTGAGACTGATTTTTCGTCCAATTTCGCAAATTCAGACATTTGAGGGGGGGCTGTTTTCCTATGGGGGGGCTATTTTCAATTTTTCACAAAAAATCGGCCTCAAAAGCATTAAAAACATGCGATTTTGCATACTTCACAAGCCAATGGGGGAGCTCGAGCTGGCTACGCTACTGCTTACATGACGAAGTTTTTGACGTTTGCTAGCCAGAATTTTAATGATTAATTGTTTGCGTGCTTGCTGGTTATTAGCGCGGAAACTCAAAGAAGAGTCACCAGAACGACGACTACTTAAAACAAAGCAATGCAAAAAAAGCTGTCTTCTTACAGAATTTGAATGTGCAGTCTATGAATTACTGGTCCAGTGCTCTACACTTGACCTAGAGAGGACGCGTCTTCTCGCGTGCTTAATTATGGCTATATTTGACATCTGCAAATTGCTTCTGCTATTATGCTGATAATAGTTTAATTTTGATGCTTTTCAATTATTCAATAATTACGTTATAATTATCATATTGATTTTCGAGGTTAAGCAAGTTTAAGACGTTCGCTCAATTCATCAATTTTGTCGGGTTCGGTAACATGAAGTTTTAGATCTCTACAATATGAAGCGAAAGAGGATTTTAGCGAATCAAAATTGGTAGACAAGCTGTTTAACTGCTTTAGCGTTTAACATAATTTAAAATCTTTTTGCATTTTATATAATTTTTCCATCAATTTACGGTGACGGGTCAAAAGCTTACGAGTGACATCAAGAACATTCTTAGGCCCATCCGTGGTATCAATAGGAGTAAAACAACTTTTTTTAGATATAGAATCCAAATGTTTTCCGGGTCGCCGTCCCGCGTCGCTGGCATTGGCATTTGTTAAAGGACCCAACTCGGTTTTTAGCCATGTCAAACATTTCAAAGTTAGTCAAGTTCGACTGAACTAAAGTAGGCTATTCATTGCTAGTAGTCGAACTGTCACTGCCACCCTGAGAACTCATTGCAAGATTCATTGGTGAATAACAAAGATGTTAAGTTAAAACAAAGCAAAATAAGTACCAGTAAATAAACAAAATAAAATGTAATAAATGTTTTTAACTGAAATTAAAACTCGAAATAGAAGACGTGGCTGAAGATTGAAGTTCTTCAAGCAACAAACACAAGGAACACTGATTCACACGTCACCGAAAACGACGGAGACCACAAAAAACGAAGACCAAGTAGGTCCGCAAAGAATCGCTGCTAATCGCAGTGGATGTGAGCAGAAAGCCGAGATAAACTTCGAAACCGATGATTAGGAAACCGGCCAAAGTCGAGAAACCAACTCACAATCTTCTCCAAAACGGCAAAGAAAGGCTAGATTATACTTCTTCAAAACCAACTCGGAAGTTGGGTTAATATTTCGGGGGAGCCACACGAGTATTCGTTGCGCAATTTGACTCCGACTTACTGGTCTAGCGTAGACTTTGCAGACTTGGCTTCACTCACCAATTCAAATATACTGTGAAAACTGTATTTTTATCAGATTTTATTAAAATTGAGACTAAACAGGCAAGAGAACAAAATCTAGACCTTGCGGGCGAAATAAAAATTGTTTAAATTAAATTCTCAAGATATAAAGATAAAAACCAGCTGCTTGCTTTACAACTGAATATTAAAAACTGAAGGCGACTAACTTTCGCGAGACAGGCCAACGTATCACGTGAGTGTGATGTAGTTACAAAGCACCGTGCTCAAAGTTAACTGAAAACGGTGATTGGCCTACAGAACTTAACAATTACTAAAACCAAAACCGTGTGAAACTATATGTAAAATAGATAAACAACGGCAAAGTTGCACGTTTCGAAATTTAATGGTAATGCTGAAACAGTCTTTAAAAGCTCTTCTTTCCAGTCATTTATTTTACCAAGTTCAGTAATCACTAATCAATTAGGTCTCAGGGAAGTTACCCTAATATCAGTACAGCCAAGTCTATCACACAGTGAACATAACCCGATTTCTTAAATCTTTTTCAAATAGAATCTCCTGTCACTTAATCCAGCCAACTCTTGGATTGCCGCTTGATAACGAAATTTAACGGAGAGTCTAAAAACTAAACACCAGGGTTGCAACGAGTCCTTGTGTGACCCGGTTAGGGTCATTTGGGTATGCTGTCTCGAGTCGACTCTTTTGAACAAAATTAAGCTAAAAATCAAACCAATGTCAGCTACATTTTCATTGTTACTGTGAATCAACATTCTTCAAAAAAATAAATAAGTATAATGATAATAGTAACATGAAAATACTAAATAACACTAATTATGATGATAAAATAAAAATAGAATTTTGTTTAAAGTATTAAAAATGATCATTGTAAGCAGGCGCGTAGCCAAAAATTCACAATGGGGGGCTATTTGGGGGGTCTAGGGGCGAAGCCCCCAGCCGCCGGAGGCAGGGGGTTCGGGGGCAAAGACCCCAGCCGCCGGAGGCACGGGGGCTGGGGGCGGAGCCCCCAGCGCACGAAAATTTTGCATTTCTTTGCAAAAATAACTTCATGTTAGGGCTATTTTGATTAAAAAATAATGCTTTAAAAAGGCGGCTTAGAAATTGGCAGTGCAAGCAAGATTAAACTGGTGGCATAAATGGGCTATTTGGGAAGTGACTAATGGTAAAATGTTAGTTCTCTAGTTTAGATGCTAGTAAATTATAAAATCGAATAGTTCAATAAAACTCACACGGAGTAATCTATTTCGTATACAGTTTATAGAGAAAAATAATTGGGGGGGGGGGCTAATGAAAAGATATTTGAGAGAAATAATTGGTAATCAACTAATATTGAATAGTCCCCCCCATTTCCTTAGTTTATAGTATATTTGTTGATGACACCTATGTTTAGCATTTTTACATTTGCGATCAAATGTGATTGCTTATTTCTTACCATTTTTCAAAGTTTTCATTTATTTGTTGGTTTTCTTTTTGACAAATTAGCTCCCCCCCCCCCGAACATATGTTTCAAAAGATGTTTTAAATCACTATTTAGTCCACTCCAGTGCATAAAGCAGTCTCAAAAGCGCTAAAAACGTAGTGTTTTTCCCATTCTGCATTTTGGTCGACATGCCAATGGGGGGGCTATAGCCCCCCACCTTCCCCCTGGCTACGCTACTGATTGTAAGTAAAAAATCTATTTAAAACAAAATATTCGTGATATTTTTTAAAGGTATTTTAGACCTTTTGGACCAAATCTGCAACATTAAAAGAAGATAGATAGCAGATTAGCTTTCGGATGCTACAAGAAATGACTACAGATAGAATTGAAACTCATGCCATCAAAAGTAAAATTACTTTAAATTACAGAACAAAGCCAAACAAAACAAAAAAATGTGAAATTAAGATTTCCCAAAACTAGATATTGTTAATACCTTTACCTGATCTTTTTTACGAAGCATAGCTGATATATTTCTTGACACGTTTATTCCTAGTCTCTTATAAGCATAGCGGTAACTGTAAACACGTTCACTGACATATTGTTTAGTCTTACGTTGATTTCTAGTCATGCATTTAATTATTCCCAAAGTAGTTATATCTAAAGAAGATAAATCCTTCAATGAAGAAAAATGAATGAAAATATACGAGGAGAAAAAACTTAATAGCAAATTAATAAAAACACATATTTTTTAGGTATTTTAACCAGTAAGCCTTTTGTAGTTCAGATTTTCTTCTAAAGATACGTTTCTAAAAAATTGTGTTTGAACGTAATCACTCTCCGTCAGCCGTTTTGGAAATGACATGATCAATTGATATTGGTCAGAAGCAGCCTGCCACTGTCAGGTGCAAAGCGCTGTAGATTTTTCTTGTTTTGGAAAAACAACCATCCATAATATTTACGAAAGATTGGTAAAACGCTTATGGGGATGCTGCTTTAGATTACAGAACCACAGCATTGTCAAAAAGTGGATGTTCAAGAATGAAGACAGAAAAAAGAAAGATTTAAGTTTTACTGATCTTCGAGGGAAGTAAAGAACGGAAGGTCATGAATTGCGGTTAGTCCCTGGAAACAGTTCAGTATGTTGGGGTTGAGGAGCCGTTCTGAGATGGTTGCAGAGTCACTATTGATGAAATTGCCGGGTGCCTTGGAATCAACCGTGGAAGTGCTGTAAAGATTGGGAAGCTTGGTTTTAGCGAAAGTTTGTGTAAGGTGAGTTCCAAAACGACTTATGGACGTCTGCAAACAAGACTGTCTCAAAAATCCCATTCGTATATTTATAGCCAAAAAGTGGCTTTACCTAAAGAAAATGAATACTTTACACAAAGAATTGTAATTCAAAACAACAGAAATTATAAAATTTTGAAAATCTACAGCAACTTCACAGTGAAAATACAACATTTAATAAAAAATGAAGAAAATTTAGATTAAAAAACGACTATTTCATCTAAAAATTTCTTTCAAAACAAAGACTCCAGTCTGTGATCTCAGTCTGTTCTACCCCACACTCAAGTCTGTAATCTCTGAGAGATCCCCGTCTGTGGTTTATTCAAGATGCCTCGGCTTAATCAAGCGCATTAGTTGTTTGATACGTTGTTGGACATGCTAATTTTAGTTTTCGTAAAATCTTATCCTCCCTTTGCAAAATCGAGGATGCACGCCTGACATAGACGTCAAAAGAATTTCCAATCCAAACACGAAGTAATCGGAGGAGTAGAACATTATGCAAGATGTTGCTTGGCAAATACAGTGCTCTTTTAAATCTAAACTCTTTTCTCAGATCTAGCAAGTGTAAGAACCGCAGTTCTATTTAAATATTACTTTAACCAGATACTAAAAAAATGGTTACTGATGATAGTGCTATCTAAAATAACGTGGCCCAAAAAACCGTTAAATTTGTTATCATCCATAAACCAACTAAAGTTGAAATGACAGCGTTAATTCGTGAATATATAAAGTATTTGATTTGTGGATATAACAAAGACAATTTTAGTGGCTAAAAATGGGTTACAACCAATAATGCTAGATTTATTAGAATTAAAGTATCATCAAATGTACAAATGACGAATTTTAGATATTTTAATCAGTCGAATGATCATCATCATCATATTTATTTACTTACCAAGTGACGTCATATCACAAGAAAAAACTGCAACTTCCTCTAGGTCTATCACCAAAGCATCGAAAAATGCAATTCCTTTAAAACCAACACACAAACTTGCAGAGTCAAAGCGATATTTAGTCGCTTGGTGAGGAGACAGCGAAGGACCGAAAGGTCATCTAAGTCTACTGCCACCTCACCAAGTTAAGGTTAAAAAAAGCAGTTTCTAGATTTTCTCAATCCTCTACTTTCTATGATAAAAAAATTTACGCAAAATTAAAACAAAGTGTTGCAAAGATATGTACACTTTGTACAGTGTATATACAAAACTCACAGTCAACATGTAAAGAAAATGCAAGGCAACGTTAGAATTGTTCTAACTCTAAGCATACTAAAAAAAAAAAATACTGTAACTACAGATTGGATAAAAAATAAAATCAATAAAGTTCATAATGCTTATTTATGTTTTATAGAATTTAAAGTGGGCAATTGGAGTGAAAAAAAAAACTCCTTACTTTGTTTTGTATTGTTTGCCAATATGTCATTAGAACTGGTACAATTTCCAATACCAGTATATATCAACCTCAGTCAGTTACTGCAAAATTACCTTTAATTCTAGGGCACATCAAAATGAGAGATGACGTATTGTATAAATGTGTGATAGGTGAATGCACCATCTCATGCCATTCAAGCAATAGAATAGGTTATTGTTGAACTCAAGCATAAATATGCAACTATGTTTCCTGTAATTACTACTGCATTGCTGATAGAAAGCTGTTATTCTAGCTTTTATCGATGATAATGGTTATTATCTATCGATGATAATGATAATAGATGATTTTATCGATTTATCGATAAATTTAGATTTATCGATTATATAGATTTTTAGATTTATATAAACTATATAAATTTAGATATTTTATTTATATAGATTCATATAGATTTATATAAATTTAGATTTAGATTATATAGATCTATTGATGATAATGATAATAGCTTTTATCGATAATAATGATAATGGTTATCATTTTTATAGTCGGTACCGTAATTGCCTGACTCTTTACGACTTCGCTGTAAATAAAGCCACGTGTATACTTATTGCCATTTTTAAGCAGCTGCTCAGCTTAATTGGAAGAGTGTTGATTTTGTGATCGGAAGGTAGCTTGCTTATGGTTAAATGTCCGAACTGGCAGTAGCAATGCTCGAACTGGTGCTAGCAATGCATCACTATGGTTTTGGAAAAGGTGCAAACGTTTAGTTCATGTTAGATCAAGGCAAGGATGTCTACTCGTTATTGATGGCTTAGTTTTACGAAAGAGTTGCAAATTAATAGTATCGTAACTCAAAATACGACCGTGACGTTGATATGGTTAGAAAAAAGGTAGAGTTTTTAGTTAAGACACAAATGAATAAATAGTTACTGTTTGTTAATTGATTTCAAGCGAAAACAAACGTAAAGTTAACAAAAATAATGAATATGCACGATCTCAAAAATCACAAAAATGTTTTTATTTGATGTGTTTCAACATTTTCTTACTGTCCAGTATATCCTGCAGAAACGAATGAATGAGCGTGTTGTTACCGCCCATTTACGCCCTAAAGTTATAAAGGCACCATAATTCCTGAATTTCAATTATTCCCGACCAGCCAATTAAAAAGTGCAGTGATTGATACGGTTTGATCTAAATTATTGATGCAAACTTTTTTCCAAATACGTTCAAAATTAATATTTTTAAATGGGAGAAGACCAGTCGGACGACCTAGAACTAGATGGACCGACTACATTGAGGATCTTGGATGGAATCACTTGGGACTTCGCCCAAGTGAAATGATGGAGGTGATGGAAGACCGTGAGGTGTGGCCGCTTAATCTTGAGCTACTGCCCCCGCAACCCTCACGGAAAAGCGGGCAATGAAGAAAGAAAAAGAAGAAAACCGCAATAATTATGTCACAAACTCACTTACACTAATGCCCCAGATGGCAAGAAGAAGCGAAGTAAGGACGGCGGGTCTTTAAAAATGCGAGCTCGTCGCTGCTGAGGTCTTCCAAATACTCATACACCTACAGTAGTTACTACCACAACGGTACATATACCCTTATTCAAATAGAATCAAAATAAAGCACAATTAGCGCAAATATAAAATATATCAAAATAATTAATTAAAAGAAATTTAGTAAAAGTAATCAAAAGTATTAATCGAAAGTATTAGGTCAAACTTATGGCAACCAATTTACAACTCGCACTTCAGATGCGACAACTATGCTAAAATCCCAAACTCAAAATATTCCTATTTCTGCATTCGCTAAACCAAGTTACACAACAACACTTATAGCTCGACTCGTAGACTGCCATTTACGAATAATAAAATCTCGAACAAGATCATGGGGCAAAACAGCAAGACTTCAATAATTTCTACACTCTCACAAACATTACAGTTTCTCAAATTTGTCGCTCTAGTTAACAAATGTGGTACCGGTAGTACAAATTAGATTTAGAGAGAAAAAGAGCTCGTCATACGTAATATGATATCACCCAAACAAACTTTTATGCAACTTTAAACCACACGCTGACAAGCTTGATAATAAATGACCACGATAATAATTAGAGCAAACGTGGCAAAAACAATTCGAGAAAACAACTCATTATCATTATTATTATTATTATTGTGACAAATTACAACTATCGCAAAAAGACTGGGGGGCAAAAAGAAATAGAAGCTATTTTACTCTTGAACGTTCAAATAAATTATGTTTTATCCAGATTTGTGGCCTGTGCAAAGTCACTCGTTAAAGATAATTGCCTTTAAAGTAAATAAAACAGGAAAAAAATGTGACTATGGTGAGAGTTGATTTAAATGAGCATTGATCACGGTCATTGGTCATCGCAAACGTTTTTATCCAATTGTGACAGATCACATCGGTACAATGGGTTTTAACCATGGTTTTAACCAAAGCAAAGAGAAGAGATCAAAACAGACTTCGATTTCATAAAAAGAAATAAGCTATTTTAAATTGAAGTTTACATTATCCACGTACCAAAAACTCGTAAAAGTCAAAATCAACAGCAGTTTTTATGACGTTGCCATTTTGACTCAGGCAGTTTGTTTATTTGTGACCATTATAGGCAAATTTGAGTTGCCTCAGATGTAATCATTAAATAAATAACGTCTACTGTATTTTTGTAAAAAATTTGAAAATAAGCGCCAATGTCTTCATAAAAATGACCTAAACCATTATTTGAATATTTTTTTTCAAAATATTAAGAATAAAGCCACTGACCAAAACTTAGCCAATTTTAATAAGAGAAAATAGCTTAAATTAGACTTTGAGCCGGCTAATAAAAATATTGGATTATAGGCGCCATTAGTATTCAAAACTTTTGGCGCCCTCAGAATATCAAAATGGTATGTGTGCATCTTTCTGCATGCACAAAGAAAAATAAAACGGATTATGTAGAATCATACGTTTGGGCTGCAAAATGCAGTTACCAAACAATAAAAGTATACTTTATACGGTACTGTATTGGTCGGAGCGTTTTTAAAAATTTGTTTATGAGGATAAATGTTCAAAAAGTGTTATTATCATTAACAAAATGCAATTTATTTCTCCTCGTTAATTGAGCTTTGCCGATCTCAGTTTGGTACAGAGCAAAGCCATGTAGTTAAGGAGGATAAGCAAACCAATCATTATTGCAGACAAAAGACACCTCACTTTTTCACGCAGTTTGTCTCGCTGAGACAATTTCATCAAACAATGCTGCTAGGTTCGTACCATGCGTACAATAATCCAAAAATCTTCGAAAAAAAATTACGAAATTAATTTTAAGAAAATTAGATTGTGATTATTTGAGGCATTCACTATTCAAGAAAACATTTAATTTCTTTGCAAAAAAAACACCGAATTGTCGATTCTCATCATGAGACATGGACAAAACCAAATAGTCTAAAGTTCATTATTTTGTTGAGTAATTTCTATTGCGCATAGTTTTATCCGCCCAATCCGCTTTCATTTTCTTCACCCCGTCTTGCACTTACTGTGCTGACCTTCCGGCCTTTAGCTTAACTGCTTTCATAGGTTCAGCTCACCTGGATAGTCTTGGCTTCGCATTGTTTAGATGTAGGTTGGCTGCGGGATGACTTGCAAGACCATTGCAAACTAGAGTAAAAGATCAGAATTGTAATTTATTGTTTCATTCTTAGATCATACCCGAAGATCTCATGAGAATTATACAGGCTGTAAAGGTTTTTCGTCTCATCAATCGCTGAAATTTGAGTAATTTAATTGCTCTGAATTTTTTGATTGAGAACTCTTTTGTTGGTAACGTCCAACTCATTATAATTTAATTTTTAGATAATTTTATTGGGGGCACTTTGCATTGGATTGGGCTTCGGGTTGACAGCAGTTTTGATGATATTCTTACCTGGTCAGATGCAAATCCCTTGGTAAGTTTTTATTACCAAGATATAAGTTATTACTATGAAGAATCAGGGTCAACAGAGTCATTTTTTTGTTGTTGTAAAGAATAACGAAACAAACCTAGACACAAAGTTTCAAGGTCGTATGATCAGTGCTGACGAAGTCATAAAGTGAATTTTTTTGTCTTGAGTCAAATATGTTTTATTAGGTCTGTTTTCGCTAACTTGCTTTTTAAGCGCGATTTTACTTCAGTAATCAAAAAGAAAATAAGTTACATGATTCAGAAATGAAGGTTGGTAACTTTTAATGGTACCGGGAAGGGTATGTACTGTCGCCAGGCTGTTACTACATTTCCACTCATACTTAATTTTATCAATGTTTTCATCAGATTTAACTGATTTTTATTGTAAAAGTCCATTAAGACGACATGTGACAAATTCTTCTGCAGATAAGTTGATTGATATATTGTTAAAGGCGGTGAATCATTCAGCCGATTCCGGTGGTTTACCATAGCTAAAATTAAACTATAATTTTTAATATTTTATGTTTTGATTTTGGGTCTGCGTTTGCGAAGATATTCAACAAATACAAAAAGATATCCCCCAAAAAAAGTTTTATGAAACTCTGAGTTTTGTTCTTCGCGCCAAAACCACAGTGCTCTAAACTATTAGGCCTACTGTAATCTTAATAAACTATTAGGCCTAACTATCTCTAAACTATTAGGCCTAATAGTTTAGAGATAGCTAGGCCTAAACTATTTAGAAATAAACTATCTCTAAACTATTAGGCCTACCACAGTTCCCTAAACTAAACTGTTAGGCCTACTGTGGTTTTGGCGGGAAGAACAAAACTCAGAGTTTCCAAAATTTTTTTTCGGGGGATATCTTTTTGTATTTGTTGAATATCTTTGCAACCGCAGTCCAAAAATTAAAACAAAAAATATCAAAAATTATAGTTCAATTTTGGCTATTGTAAAACACCGGAATTGGCTGGATGATTCACCGCCTTTAACAATTGTCACACGTTAATTACTATACCTACGCGTGTTACTAACATATCACTCACTATCACTGATAATATTATGATCACTTGCCCCAAGATGCTACTTCCGCTGGAGTCATCCAAACCAACGTGAGCAACCATTTTCTTGTTGTTTTTTTTAAATCTTAACTACTCTATTCCCAAATCCAACTTTAAAAACATTTTTCATAGAGATAAGAGTACATTTAACTCTGAGGCTTTACGTATTGAATTGGAATCTAATCTTACTTTTTCCATATTTTTTGATGTTAATCGGAACTATTTTAACTAACTTTTTATCCAAATTTCTCAAGACAATAGAAAATACCAATGAAATTCATGCTCCACTAAAAAATCTTTGAAGAAAACAACGCAAACTTGAAGCCAAACCTTAAGATTACAACACGACTTTTACGTAAGATTCAACAAAAAAGAAGAATGTACAGAAGCCACTGCCTGAATGGTGATGAAACTGAGAAACAGATGTACTAAAATTTTGTTAATAAGCTTAACGAACCTAAACCCAAAGCAAAAAAGAATTATTTTAAGAAACAATTTCTGAATAATCAAGGCAATCCAAGAAAAACCTGTTAATTAATTAAGTCTGCAGAATTAAATCGCATGCGATCAATTTCAACAACCAAAAAACGGGCAGCAGAAAAATCTACAGATTAATCTACAACAATCAAAAATTATTGGAAAATCATCTAATTGGCGAGAATTTAATGAACATTTTCCTTCAGTAGGAATCAATTTGGCGAACAAAGTACATTCTTCGGCTAAATCTTATCGCAAATTGTTGCCAAAAAAGCGTAATGCTCTCCATTTTTTTTTGAACCACTTCGATATAATGAAATCTACAATGTAATTCATTCCCTCGGCATTCGTAAATCTTTCGGTAATGATAATGTTGATGCTTATAATCATTCGTACATCCAGCCACAAAATTGACCCGTATATAACTCATTAATGTTTTTTTTTTTTGAATTTAGTATATTCTCAAAATGTCTAAAAATCGCTATAGTTATACCTATATTAAAACTGGACGGAGATAAATAACTACTGTTCTGTTTATGTAACTTCTCAAAAATCTTCAAAAAACTTGTTGTTGCTATACTACCAAATTTGCTTAAAAAACACAAATTTCTGCACGATATTCAACACAGCTTTTGTCCAAAGTTGTCTTCTATGCGAAGTTATCTATACTATCTCCTTAGCTTGACGTTACAAATAGAATAAAAGCATCAATATGAGCCAAAATCAATACACTGGTTAACCGTCTATTAACCACTGCAGCATTAGTGCTACAACGTTATTGTTGGCCATTGATAGCACAGAATATAAATAAGTTGCTGTTTTTATTTTTTGCTTGTAATATCCATTTACTATAATTTAATGGTATAAAAACCAAAAATGCTGGATGAAAACGGTTTTAAGTCAAGTTGTAATGCGACTCGAGCAAAATGACTGTTTCAAGCTCTTCTGGCGTGAGCGATTTTTGGTAATTTTGCTCTGCTGCAAATACGAATTTTGTTATGATTGTTAGTTCATGACTGTGATAAACAAACATTACATCACAACAAATAAATTTGTTATAAATGTTGGCGAAGGGTTGTAATAAGTTATGCAATTCTCAAGTGGCAGATTTGCTACATTGGTTAATCAGATAAAAATCAGCTAAAATTTTTCTGAGATGTTTTGTTTGGATTCAAGTTTTTACCAAGCCAACTCCGTCTAATTGGTGACGTTTCTTGAAATTCAAAAAGTAATTAAAGTATGATATTACAATTACATCTTTAGTCACTAACTTGCTCTAACCAGAGGGCAGTTAGTTTTGTTATTTCAAGGTCGAAGTAATGTTTTTGGTCTTTAAGTTGAACACGACCTCGTAAACTGTCTGTCGCACATGGTAGAGGTTTTTCATTGCCCCATTGATTACCAAACTTTGAGAAAAACAGCTTGAATACGATTCATACTATTTTTTGCAAGGCCTTGTTTCTACACAGCAGGCTCTCAAATTTAGCTACTGATTTTACAGGACACAGAATCCCTAAATTAGGTTGTCAGCAACAAAACATCAAAAGATATCTTAAAATCTAATAAATTTTGTCAGCAAGTTTCAGAAAATTGTAGCCAAACAGCAAAACATTTTGTCAAAAATTATCCAAAATAACTCAAAAATTTAATATAGTCAGTTCAAATAATCAAATGCAATTCCAACATCAGCTTTCAATTTTAGACATAGAAAATTAACAAATAGATTCAGAAGCTCAAAAAATTTGTTTCAGCCAAGCTTAAGGAAATAGACAAGTAGGTCTAAATTTAGTTAAAAAGATGAAGAAGATTTACTACGAAATTTGGGCAAATAGCCTTATTTAAAATATAAAATAAAGAGAATCATTGAAAAAGGCAGTTAACTATAGCTTAAACACTGAATGCAGTCACTCAATGCGGTAATCCAGGCAAAACCTAAACCCTAACGGTGTCCCAAGTTTAACAAGCTTGAAAACCAAATCACAAACAGTAATGTTTCCGTAAAAAAAATATAAAAAATTCGCACAGAGCTGGATAGCGCTGTTTCAGCAGCCCTCAGCATTTAACCTATGGTATTCCCCAGCTGGACAAAAACTCGACTAAAAATTCGACTCCGTAACTATGGATAGGAAAGAGACAGCAAGCGACATAGGCCAGAAACTTACGTTCTAAACCCTACAAAAAGTAATAGTCCACAAATGCGAACAAACCATTCCAAAAAAAAGAACACAAAACGAGATGGTAAATAAAAGGATTAGGCTTAATAATAGCTCTCTAAAACAGGCCTGACTGGGAATCAAACCACAATTTACCGTTATGGTGCGAATGCATTATCCAACCCACCACAGATTGATTGGTTTGATAAAAGTACGGAGTTTGCACAAAAAAAGATTAAAGAAACTAGATGTTCATTTTCCCGGGGGAAAATAATACGGGACTTCCGCCAGTTCCATTTCAACAGTGCTGGGCACCACAAGTTTTTTTTTAAGTCCGCAGTCCGCAAATCCGCAATCGAATTTCAATTTTTTTAATCCGCAACCGCAAGTCCGCAATTTCACGTTTAAAAGCTTAGTCCGCAACCGCAAGTCCGCAACGACGTTGCAAGATTCGTGAATCCGCAACCGCAAGTCCGCAACTTTGTAATTCTTGAAGTCCGCAACCGCAAATCCGCAACTTCGTAATTCTTGAAGTCCGCAACCGCAAGTCCGCAACTTCGTAATATTTGAAGTCCGCACCGCAAGTCCGCAACTTTTTATGAACCGAGTAGAAGAGTTTTGCAATCAACCATGTCCTGAAGTGATCTGCTCAGTGTTGATTAGCAAACATAAGTCAAAAGTTTTGACGTATGAGAAGTATATCAAGCGTTATGGCGGATACATTCCACGCAATAAAAGGAATTACTCACGATCGTTGATTGTTGTAAATGTACACGGAATGACTTGTTATTGAGCAGCTTTTTCGGATGGCTAACTTAAGAATTTCCCAGTCCCCTCTTTTTTTCGGGTCCAACTCAAAACAGATTTGGACGCTTGTATTTTTGGTTAAAGTTTTTAAGTGACTTGGCTAAGGGGGTTGTAAAACCCAGACCGCTTGGTTGCGCTACTGCTTATACAGTAGGTGCCTAAACTGCATGAAAGCATAATACGCAACCCACCGACAAACCCTTTAAAATGCTACATTAAAGCTAGGGATTCGAAGATTAAAAACCATTGGATTACAGTGAAAAGCCATCAAATAGCAAAGCGCAATCCATATTTCCGCTTACAACGAGATATTCTAAAAAAACAATTCTTTTTCAAGGCAGAAAAAGGCAAAGGCAGTAGAAGGCAAAACAGCATTCATATCACTAATCGTATTACTAAATTTTTAGTCCATCGTTTCTACAAATACTGCCGGAACGAGATAACCACACGCTACCAGCAGTGCCGTCGCCAGACCAAAGGAAGTGAGGGGGCCCTAGCTGAAAATGGGGGGCGCTATAAAATAGACTGAACTTTTGCACATAAAAACTGATAGTTTAAAGCTACAATGTATTCATCTTTGAAAAAAGAGACATGTAAGCCCGGCAGCGTTTAATAGCTCGTATCGCATGCAGCCCGTATAATCGCTCGAAAAATTTGTTTGCAGGAGTGAATGCGACCCGAAGCGCAACCAGGGTTTTGCTAAGAGAGAGGAGGCTTGAACAAAAGTAAATATTTTTTGCACAAAAATTGTGTAATTTAGGTCCCGTGCTGAACAAACCGTTGCAACTCAAGCGTGTCACTAAGGGGGCAGAGCCTTCAGCTGCTGGTGATTTTTGCAATTTTGCGGCAAAAATAGCGATTTTACCGCCATTTAAATCACATTTCGCACGTTTTAAACCATATCAATAAGTACAGTAAATCGCTAAAATCCATAAGTCATTAAAAGATTTAATTTATCTAGCCTCTTGAGCCTCCAAATGCTTCAGGTCAAGTTCTAAACACGTTTAAACGCTAATTCCTTTTTTGGTTATAGTTTCTAAATGACTTGGCTAAAGGTGGCTGATGCCTCTTAGCCCCTTCCCCTGGTTGCGCCACTGACTGCGATCTAAAATAAATCTTGAGTGTGTTTTAAAACCAAAACAGCTGGTGTTTTAAAAAAAAATGTTTTCACGTATTGTTTCAGGTCATAATCACTAACGAAATACCGGTAACGCTTTTATAGGCATACATCCCTATTCCACAACACATCCCTAAAGGCTTGTTAATAAGACGAATTATTGGGTCACATTTATGTAAAGCAGTTGGTGGCCAGCAATTTTGCAAAAAATCGAGAAAATTTCAAACGAGAATTATGCTTGAAAATTATTATTCCTTTTTCCATTATTGCCTGTTGTCTTGTCGTTACGTGATGCTTCAAAAAAGCATTTTGAGTAATCCGAAATGGGGTGAGCACAAGCAGTCGTTAGGGGGGTACGGCGCCCCTGGCCCCACCGTAACAACGGCACTGGCTACCAGTACAAAAAATGATACACCAGTGGCTAATTTTGTGAACTCACGGTAAAAAACAACAAAGCCATACCGGTACTTTGCACCAGGGCTGCAAATTCAAACTTAAACTCGAAAAAAGTCGGTTGTTTTGCAGAACTCGAAAAAACAGCATGTCAACAAAAAGAAAGCGATTAGGTCAAAAAGCAGACTTTGTATTTTTTGTCAGCCAGAACTCGAAAAACTTGATATTTTTGCCCAACTTAAACTCGAAAAAATTAAATTGATTTCTCGTGTTTGACTTGGTAAAACCATGAATATTTTACGAAAATAGAAAAGAATTTCAATATTTGTAAAAAACTTGCGGAATTGCGGACTAAAAATAAAAATAGTCCGCAACCGCAAGTCCGCAATTTAAACTGCCAAAATCCGCAAGTCCGCATGTCCGCAACTTTTTTCGTTAGTCCGCAATTGCGGATTTGCGGACTTGCGGACTAACTTGCTGACTTGCCCAGCTCTGCATTTCAACATCATTTTCCTCTTCATACTTCGAAGGTTACCAATAGTTAGCTTTCAAAAAGGAATTTTTGGGAAGGTTCATGCTGGGGGTTGGTACCCCCGAACCATGTAAAAAATTGTCTTTTAAGTATCTATTGATATCCAAAAAATCCAGCGCCGTAGCTCAGGCAGTTTAAAATAATGGATTTTGGGGGGTCCATTTGAGAAGATTCCGGAGGGGAGTACTCAAAACTATGTCAAGCATTTTGTCTCTTAAATAGCTTTTGATGTAAAAAAAACTGAAGCCTTAGCTTAAGTTCAACAAATTGATTTTTGTGGCGTTTATGTGGGGATTTCCGGGGTGTGGTACCCCCATATTATGTACAAGAAAACTGGAGTTTTAGCTTAGGCCGTTCAACGCAATGACGTTTGGGAGTTTTTGGGGGGAGGGTACCCCCAAACTATGTCAATTTTTTGTCGCTTAAATACCTACTAATATCAAAAAAAAAAACGAAGCCTTAGATTACATCGTCCGAAAATTGATGTTTGTGGAATTCATTTGGGGATTTCCGTGGGGTGGCACTTTCAAAGTATGTCCAAGTGTTTGTCTTTTCAGTATTTCATAATATCAAATAAAAACTAGTACTCTAACAAAAGCCATTGAAGAAGTTGATCTTTAAGGGGTCCATTTGGAGGGTCGTCGGAGGAGAGGGTGGTGGTACCCCCAAACTCTGTCAAAATGTTTGCCTCTGAAATATCTACTGATATAAAAAACACAGGCATCGTAAGTTTGGTCGCGCAAAAATTTGATTTTTGGGGGTTCACTTTGGGGCGCTTCCCTGAAGGGGGGGGGGGGTGACACCCTCAAACTATGTCGAAATATTTGTTTGTTGTATCTGTTGATATCAAAAAATAAAACTGGCGCCCTAGTTTGAGCCAAACAACAAATTAATATCTGGAGGGTCCATTTTGGGGGGGGGGGTTTGCAGGGGGGGGGGTATTCCCAAATGATGTCAAAACATTCGTGTCTTAGATATGGGCTGATAGTAAAAAAACTAATACCCTAGTTTGAGGCAATCAAAAAATTGATTTTTGGGGGGTCTCCGGGGGGGGTGGCACCCCAAACTATGTCAAAATATTCATCTCCAAAATATGTAGTGCTGATATCAAAAAACACTGGCACCGTAAATTAAGTCGTTCAAAAGATTGGTTTTGGGGGGATCCCCAGGGGGGCCATACCCCCAAACCACGTCAAAATATTTGTATCTTAAATATCTACTGACTGAAAAAACACTGGCACCCTAGCTTGAGCCATTGAAAAAGATTGGTTTTTGGGGGGTCCATTTGGAACGAGGTGGTACCCCCAAACTCTGTCAAACTATTTGCCTCTAAATATGTACTAATACGAAAATACACTGGCACCGTAAATTAGGTCGCTCAAGAAATTGTTTTAGGGGGGTCCCCAAAGGGGGAGGTTGGCACCCCCAAACTATGTCGTAATGTTGGTTTGTTAAGTATGTGTTGATAGCGCAAAAAACTGGCACCTTTGTTTGAGCCAATCAAAAAATTAATTTTTGGTGGGTCCATTTTGGGGGTTCCTCGGGGGTAATACCCCAAACGATATCAAAATATTCGTCTCTTAGAAATGTGGTGATATAAGAAAAAAAAAAAAAACTAGTGCCCTAGCCTGAGCCAATCAAAAATTGATTTTTGGGAGTCCCCAAGGGGTGTGGTACCCCCAAACCACGTCAGAGTATTTGTCTCTTAAATATCTACTGATATCAAAAAACACTGGCACCTTAAATTAAGTCATTCAAAAAATTGATTTTGGGGGGGCTCATGTTGGTCCTCGAGGGGGGGTGGTACCCCCAAACCACGTTAAAATGTTTTCCTCTTAAATATCGACTGATATCAAAAAACACTGGTGCCTTAAATTAAGTCATTCAAAAAATTGATTTCTGGGGTGTCCATTTTACTCCCCAATGGGGGGCGGTACCCCCAAACCCTGTCAAAATATTTTCCTCTTAAATATTGACTGATATCAAAAAACACTCGCCCCCCTATGTTAAGCAGTTCAAAAAATTGATGTTTGGGGTGGCCACTTGGGGGAGGAGTCCTCGGGAGGTTGGTACCCCGAAAGTATGTCAAGGTATTTGTCTTTTTGTTGTCTCTTGATATCAAAGATGTAGCACCATAGTTTAAGCCGTCAAAAACACTGATATTTGTTTGGGTCCATTTGGGGGTTTTGGGGGGTTGGTCTCCCTAAATTATGTCAAAATAGTTTTGTCCTAAAAACTTCTTCTGACACCCCAAAAAAGTAGCGTGCTTGCTTATGGTGTTAAGAAAGTGTTTTTAGGACGTCTTCACAGGGAATGAAACCTGATACCCTCTGATCATACCTAGTGTCAAGCAAAAAATATGCAAAGCAATTATGTCGTAATCGAAAAAAAATTAATATGCTAGATTCGATATAATGTTGGTTTGATAAAAGTGATGGCCAAGTAGATAATTGAACCCAGGTCTTAGGTTTCAAGCACTGGCTTCTGCCAGTTCCATTTCACCATCATTTTCCCGTCAGGGTATGTGTCTCTAAATTGTCTCTTGATATCAAAGATGTAGCACCCTAGCTTAAGCCGTCAAAAACACTGATATTTGTTCGGGTCCATTTGGGGTTTTTGGGGAGTTGGTCCCCCCAAATTATGTCAAAATAGTGTTGTCCTAAAATTTTCTACAGACACCAAAAAAAAGTAGCTCGCTTGCTCATGGTGTCAAGAAAGTGCTTTTTGGGGCGTCTTCACAGAGAATGAAACTTGATACCCTCGGGTCATATGTAGTGTCAAACAAAAAATATTGTAAACGATTTTGTCGTAATCGAAAAAAATAATTGGTATGCTAGATTCAATATAATGTTGGTTTGATAAAAGCGATGACCAACCAGAGTATTGAACTCAGGTGTTAGGATTCAAGCACTGGCGACTTTAAGTATTCGGCCGATCAGCACGCGCGCGAACGTGACTAAGTTGGTCCCTCAAATTATGTCAATATAGTTTTGTCCTAAAAATTTCTACAGACACCCAAAAAAAGGAGCGCGCTTGCTCATGGTGTTAAGAAAGTGCTTTTTGGGGCGTCTTCACAGAGAATGAAACCTGATAACCTTTGATCATACCTAGTGTCAAGCAAAAAATATTCAAAGCGATTTTGTCGTAATCGAAAAAAAATTAATATGCTAGATTCAATATAATGTTGGTTTGATAAAAGCGATGACCAAGTAGGTACTTCAACCCAGGTCTTAGGTTTAAGCACCGGCGCATTTAATTATTCGGCAACGGCAGCACACGAGTGTAGGTGACTACCTCCAAAGTACGTCAAAATATTCTTGTTCTTAAAATTTTGTAGTGATAGCAAAAGAAACTATCGCGCTAGCTTGCGGTCTTTAGAAGCTGATTTGTGGGACGTCTTCACATAGAATGAAACCTGATTACCTCTGATCATATGTAGTGTCAAACAAAAAATATTATAAACGATTTCGTCGTAATGGAAAAAAGAAATTAGTATGCTAGATTCAATATAATGTTGATAAAAGCGATGATCAA
Organism: Trididemnum nubilum; assembly: GCA_963965965.1. Lineage (NCBI taxonomy): Eukaryota > Metazoa > Chordata > Ascidiacea > Aplousobranchia > Didemnidae > Trididemnum > Trididemnum nubilum. The sequence goes on from OZ014469.1 coordinate 7,800,285, forward strand.
CCAGAGTATTGAACCCAGGTGTTAGGTTTCAAACACTGGTGACTTTAACCATTCGTCCTTGGCAGCAAGCGTGCGTGTGTGAGTAAAATCACTTAATAAACTTCGCTGTCGCAAGTTTAGGATGCATATGCCCCAAACCATGTGACTAGGGGGAGCCTCCAAATTTGCCGTGACGCAAGTCCATGTATTGTATAGACCTATCATCTGTACAAATTTCAAGTTTCTAGCTTTGGTTGTTTCAGAGTTTTTGTTCCCATAATGTGATTTGCTTAAATAAATAAATAAATAAATAAATAAAAACAAATAAAGAAAAAAAAAGTGTCGGAATTGTCATGGTTAATTTTTAAGAGCTGAAAGGGCATGCCCAGACGCTTCTAAATTCAAAAATTTTATTCTCCTAGTGCCATTAGTTTTCGAGCTAGCACAATTCAAAACCTACAATTGGCAATTCATTTTTTGGCTCGGAAACCCGTATCACGTGACTGATTGCCCCCATAACTTGGAAGAAAAAGGATTTATATGTGCCCCAGCTAAGATCTAAATTTCAAGTTTCTATCTTTAGCCGTTTTAAAGTTATAGCGTTTTTTATTTTTGTTTACGAATTCGTAATTTTTCACGGAATAAAGCGTCGCGGAAGTCCCAATAAATAAATAAATATAAATAAATAAAAAAATAAAGAAAAAAAAAAGTGTCGGAATCGTCATGGTTTATTTTTGAGAGCTGAAAGGGCATGCCCAGACGCTTCTAAATTTGAAAGTTTTATTTTCCTAGTGCCATTAGTTTTCGAGCTAGAGCTGTTTGGGTAAGGTTAGAATGAATATTATCAACCTTTCCAGTCACACTACGTGACCAAGCCAATTTTGGTGAATCCCCCATTTTTTCATTTATTTTGGGTTTAGGGGGATGAAATAGAGTTGGGGGGATTAAATACACTCTATTTGGTTCCCTCAATCCCAATTTAGACGAAAAAGGGTGTTTTTATCAAAATTGGATTGGTCACGTGATGTGACTAGAATGGTTGATAATATTCATTCTAACTTTACCCGAGCTGTTTAAACCTACAATTGGCATTTCATTTTTTGGCTCGGAAACCCGTATCACGTGACCGATTGCCTCCAAAATTTTCACTAAGAATAATAATTCATATGTGCTCCAGCTAAGATCTAAATTTGAAGTTTCTATCTTTAGCCGTTTCAAAGTTATAACGTTTTTTATTTTTGTTTACGAATTCGTAATTTTTTACGGAAAAAACATAAGGACTTCCAACGCAGAGCGTCGCGAAAGTCCCAACATAAGGACTTCCGATGCAAAGCGTGGCGAAAGTCCCAATAATTGAAACTATTATTAAAATTAAAATCACAAATTTTTGCTGCCACTATTAACCAATGTAGCGTTTCTGCTGCATTCTATGTTTTGGAAGTCCGTGTCTCCCGATTTTTTTCAGCTTAAATCACTTTTTAGACCTTTAATGGCGTTATATCATAGAGAAACAGTTTTCAAGCATTTATAACAATGTCTGCTTTGTAGTGAGTTAATTTTTCTTGATTTGAAAAAAGCGTTTGACACCGTGTCACACTACATACTATTTCGAAAACTTGAACACTATGGCAAACGTGGCAACACGCTTGAATTATGTATTTCCTATTTGACTGAACGTAAACAGTACTGTATATTCCGCAAATGGTTCTTACTAATCAGTATTCATCATTACTAATCAGTGAAACTCTGAAGTATGTACTTTGTACTCATTCTCATGTAGTTTGTATTTTGTATTCGTACTATGCACTCATCAGTGAAAATTATAAAGTCTGCCGTGCCTCAGGGATCAAACCTTAACCTTATGCTATTTTTAATATACGTTAATGACTACGTTAGTCATTTCAATTCAACTCCAATTTTGTACGCGGATGATACATTCTTAAAGCGTGAGAGCATTCAAACCTAAGCCTATGGCCTAGGCCTATCGACCTAAGCCGCTTTTTTCCAATTTTTTGCATTGAGCCGCAAAGTGATCCTTTTCATGTTAAATTAGGTAATCAAACCAATACGGATAATTTCACTTTTGAAAAGCACCTTTATTTTAACAAAATTTATGAACTTACAAGGTCCTACATTTAACCTACCTCATCACCTGGCAGACCTGTTTTTTTTAAATTCACGCACAAAATTTAAAATTCACGAGCTTACAAGCGTACCAACTTAAAACATCTGTTCTGTAAGCAAATTTTTTTTGCTGGCAGTTTTACTCTTGTAAGGTGGTACGCCGGTAAGGTGGTACGCCAGGGCTCACGGAATTTTTCTTCAAAACAAACTAAGGTTACGTTCGTAAGCTGACAATTTTACACACAGTGTAGACAGGCCCTTATAAATCCTTTCGTTTTTGTTTTTTTTTAGTTGCTGCTATTTTTAGGTTGTCTCGACATGAAAAGTGAACAACATGCAACTGTTGGGAAAAACACAATCTTGATTTACAAGACTTGATTTTTTTGACGAACTCGAACTCGGACGGTTTTATTTGAGTTCAAGTTCATAAAAAATATTTTTTTAGGTTCAAGTTCAAGTTTGAGTTCGGCAAAGAAACCGATTTTTTTTCTAGTTCGATTTCAAGTTCAAGTTTGCAGCTCTGGCCCAAAGGGCTCAAAAGTTTATTGCCGACTATTAGTTGGCGTAATTGAGCTTTTTTTAATGGTTTTATAAATGCGCAAAATGTTTCCAAATGGTAATGAAATTAAAGGCGCATACTTTGTGTGTTTAAAGTGTCCAATGAACATCCTAAGCATTGATTTAATCAATTTTGTAAAAAATATCAGTTTGCTTGTGTTTACTTCTTTAACAATATTTTTATTTAACACTTCAGCATGATCAATTTTTCTTGCGATTTAAAAAAAAATTAGTTATGGTTCAGCAGCTGAGCTAAGTTTACTCTGTGACGCAATAATTAGTTCAAATTTTGTTGGAAAAGATGTTTGGAAAAGCTCGCTAAACTGACACAAAAGCAGCAATAAACAAGCTACAGTACTTTTAAATAAAAACTGTAAAAAAATGTTGAAATGCAACAAGTTTTTATTAAACTTAATAACAAATGTTTATCAAAATTATTACTTTTTATTAAACATTTTAAATCATTATAATGTAATTCCAGGACAACTTTTCTGAATGTGCAAATTCAGTATGTTGAAGTAATAAGCTCAAAGGTGTAAAAGATCAAAAAGTAATAATCCGCTGATCAAAGTTAATCTGCGTATAGGTGCATGCGATCTTAAAATTTTGCAACCTTTGTATGTTTATTGCGCGGGGCTGAAACTAAAGTAAGCTCGAGATTATATTATAAGCTTAATTATAACTTAAAAAGTCTTAAAATCATTGTTTTGCAGTTGAAGTGCGACGTCTATAAAGCAACAATTTGAACCCAAATAGATCTAAAATTAGGTTATTTTATCAAAAAAATTTCAAAAATTTTCCACAACTGGGGCGCTACGCCCGAACACCCACTATTCGTCCTGCCTATTCCCCTTACGCGCCTGGCGAACACCCTGTAAAAACTTCACCGTAAGCCACTGATTAAAATGGCTATTTAAAAAATGCCTCACCCCTTAACCACCTCTTATTCGAAATCTTACCTGCTATAAGTTTACATACGACATAAGACATTGCATATTGGCTTCTTCAGCATAGCCACTAAATGCTACATTTAGTGGCTATGCTGAAGAAGCCAATATGCAATGTTTAAATATAGACTTGTAGTTTATGGTTCGAGCCCTCTCTTGACAAAATCCTGGCTGCAAGCCTGCAATCTTGGTCATAAAAATGGCGCTGCCGACAAGCACAAAAATATGAGTAGCTCAATTTGGGAGGAAAATGCAAGGTTATAAATACCCACGAAAAAAACTAATAAACCAAAGTTTATTATAAAATTTCGGTAAAGACGCGAAAATTTTTTTAAACCACAAAGCGCATATCAGCAGAAACTTTATTCTCGATAGCATTTTTTTTTTTCTTTGAAACGTTTTCGGCGCATTTTCTAAATGGCTCTCTTCAGCAAATTAAAAAGCAGTTTACAGCAACTTTTAAATTTAGAAATGAAAGGTTACCAAAATATTATCGGCAAAACACGAATGTTACAATATATCAACTACTATAACTTCATACTTTTGAGATTGTGACGTATACGTTATACCTTTTCCATAGTAAAATCAAGTCAGAAAAAAAAGAGAAAAATCAAGCAACACTGTAAAATAACAATACTGTATGTGGTACAATGTAGACAATTAGAAAGACATACACACACACGAAACACACACGCAACCGTTAGCTTATAATTGCAATCTCAATCGCGGTGTTAGCTCTATTATCAATAATGTCTCCTGTATTTTGGTTTCATATTGATTGTGACAGCTTCTAATTAATTTAAACGAACTAACATCCAAACTACAGTTTTGGCATGTTTGGGAGGAAGAAATGTGTTGGCTTATGGCACTTTTGGCTGAGTTGGAGTTAAGCTGCAAGTGTTTTCTGGAGCTAGTCACTAAGTGGCGCGTTGACATACCAATATATGTCGTGTTTACATCACGTGAACATGCAAATTTATGTACAACAATGGTTTTTAAAGCAGCAGGAGTTTTAAATTTCAGATTAAAATATGACCCATTTTTTAGGGAGGAGTAATACCTAAAAATTCGAACATTAAATTTATGCTTTAGTAAGGTAAACAATTGGGATTCAAATTTACGAGATGGTTTTCCAAAGTAGTTCAGCTATACTTCACTTCTCAAAAAATGCGAACACTCGTTACAGTTGAATAAATCTTCAGTGCAATGTTTATACTATGTTGATGGTAACTAAAGCCTCGCTAAGAATCGTCATGCTAGACTGCCTAAAAGCACTAAGATTGCAAAATTAGGAGGCAATTTCAATATTTGTAAAAAAAAAATTGCGGAATTGCGGACTTAAACTAAAAATAGTCCGCTACTTCAAGTCCGTGATTTAAACTGCCAAAGTTCTCAAGTCCTCAAATTCGCAATTTTTTTTTGGTTAGTCCGCAATTGCAGACTTGCAAACTAACTTGCGGTTTTGCCCAACTCTGATGCTAAAATTTACATTGATGAGGGAATTTAAATTTGGACCAGTCAAATCGGACGCAGTGTTGCCAAACGCTCGCCTCGGCTGCGACATTTCTTTGAAAGAAACTGTGTTGCCAGGACGCAATGACGCGGAAATGGGAACCGCCAACTCATAACACGTTTTGGCGTAATACAGCAAGTACAGAGTGATCAGAAAGTCACTGTGCATGTAATATTATTTAGATGTTATAATGGCATTTTTAGCAGTTATTGTGAGTAGCATATCGATTAAATTCTTTATTAAATAGCAACTGATCATTGTTCTAAACAGCAAACCGGTTTGTTTACACTTGTGATTATTGATTTCTAAAAGACAGAATGTTGTTTATGCATTGGGATTACAGGTGCACAGCGACTTTCTGATCACACTGTATAATGAAAAATTTGATTTGAAATTTTGATTTGAGGAAATTTAAAACTAATATCATGTCGGCTTTAATAAGTTTTGTATAACGGTTTTGTGTTTAGAACTTCAAACAATTTGTGCCCACTTGCATGACTTATGATAGCAATTCAATTACATGGACCTTATCTCCTTGTGCTGGATTGAGACAACCATTGTGCAAAGCTCCGTCAAGCGGTAATAATTTCTAACATAAGCAGACCTAAATAAAGTTTGTTTTGGAAGTATTAACAGTTCTAGCCGAAAAAATTAGAAATGTATTTTTAACCTTGGATGCCCGACGATTTTTCCTACCGAAGATGCCAATTGACCATGGTAGTCATTTTGACTACTTTGGTTTTTGCGAAGTAAATGGCGAGCTTTACATGGTTGTACGGAACTAGATCTTTTCTTTTCACGATAAATCGACTATCAGCATTAATATTAAAGTCTTATTTGTGTGCTAGCGTTACTCTTACTTTACTATCAAGTGATATCTTATACCGATGCACTTTTTTGCTTTGTTTTCCGTTATATTTGGCAAACACTGACTGTGTTCATAATCACACTCTCATAAATTGAATTCTTGCTAACACAATGCAGTACACGGACACAAAAAATTGACAAAATCAAACTGACTACGTAGTGCACTTTTTGCACACACGTTGTACAAGCATCGTGCAAGTTCCACATAAAGATTTTTTTACATTGAATGCACACCCCAACCAAGCGATTTCTCTTGCACATTATCTTCACTTGATAGAATTTTTTCGGCTGTGCTTCGTGTTCGCTACTTCGAGTTTGTGATGGCACTGCTTGGCCAGAACCTTCATTTCTCTTCTTCACTTGTGGTTCAGCCAACTCCTCCGCTAATTTGCGAAGACAGGACCTGCAAGAAATCTTCTCATTGGTAACCTCTTTGTAAAGAACCCAGGCATTGATAGCAGCCAAATCCAATGTGTTTCGAAAACTATGTATTGGCCATCTTTGTGTGCCAGTTCTGCAAGTGTATTTTTTAGTCATTTGGTCAACAATATCAACTACGTACTTTTTTTCATTATAGGAGGAAACTGTTTCCGGTGCATTCTTTGCATTATTAGCTATAGTAATGTCCTTGTGCATTGTGCTAAGTATTAGCACGTGTTTATTCACCTTTTCCTGGTCTGCAGTTAGAATAATATCTTCAGATTTGTATAGCTTGAAGATCTTCTTTTATTTTCTCAATGGTAATGGCACTTCTCTCCTGATTTTGTTTGCTATTCCCAGAGGACTTGTTTGCTTTTCTTTCAACTGATTGGCTAATTTCACAGAAGTGAAATAACTATCAGTGGTGACATTTCTCCCTTTGCATAAATAAGGGCGCATGAGTTGCATCACAACACGATCAGAAACGCGTTCGGTTGAGGAGCGCATTTCATCTTTCCCTACGTAAGGAAAGCCTTTTATCACGTATTTGCTCTCCTTGTCCACGGCTAACCAATACTTTTGCCCAAATTCATCTGGCTTCGAAGCCATGTATTGAGTGAAAGGGCATCTGGCTTTGCTAGGGAAGAGCTGCTCGCCGACTGTCATGAAAGCTTCAGATTTATACAATGCGCAGCAATTATCCGTAAAGTGGGACCACTCTTCAGAAAAAAGGGCAAATTTATCGGTCTGTAGCCGATGTGAACGATTCGATTTCACATCAAAACGAAGGAACCGGAGAATTTTACTAATCGCTTTTAGGACATAGCACTTTTGCACAAAGGCACACCCCAATTTGCAGTCCAAAAGTCATGCAAAGGTAAAGCACTTTTTCCTGTAGCTCCTCGAACATACATGATTACAATGAAAGCTTCTAATTCTTCAATCCTTAGAACAAATGTATCATCTTGAAGTTGGCGGTGGGCTTCAGTAATTGAACATTTTGCAATGTGTTTGAGAATAAAGTCATCAATAAGAAGACGCCATGCACTTACATGGCTACCAGCAAACACATTTCTCTTTGTGAAAGGCGTTGGCCCAGAAGTTTCTATCAAAATATTCTGTTGCGAACATCTTCCAACCGAACTGTCACCGGGAGTCAGGGCCTCAGAGAGAAAATTTTTCAAAGGGTACGAAGGTCGATACCGGGCCCCCAAATCTTATTGGGCCCCCCAACCCTTATTGGAGCCCGTGTCGTTGAATCATTTTTTGTCCGGCAGGTGTAGATCTTCATTTAAAAGTGAGGTGATAACGATATTCGCATGCAGTTAGGATTTATGAAAAACACAACTAAACATAAAATTGGTTTAAATCCAGCTAGGGGGTCTGGGGGAGCGCTGTGAACTCCTCCAGCGGGGTCCGGGGCAGAGCCCCGGAAGCTTTAGCACTTTTTATGCTTATCGAGGGTAAAATACAGCATTTGATCAACATCACAACCAAACTTGCTTAAATTGACAAGCAGAAAACGTGATATACATGAATGTGAAGTGTGTGAAGTGGGGGATGATGACATTGACACAATATTATACAATATAATGACTTTAATACTGCAAATCCAAATATTTTACTGATAAAAGTTTTAAGAAGTCATCTGCAATCATAGACTTCACAAACCCAATATCTATTAAACTCATACAGATAGAGTGAGTTACTTAATGATAGTAGTATAGTATGTCAACGTAGACTCCGCTCTCTGAGTTTGAAATGCTTTTGGATCTCTGGAAATGTGGGCCCTCGTACATTGTTTTACCGTAGAATTAGGGCTCTCAAGTTAGAGAAATGTAACAAAACGTTAATTTTGGTGCAAGTGTATGGCTTTTGATACATTTTCCTCTTTTTTAAATCAAATCGGCCACTATTGGATGCCCTAAAAGCTGTGTAACAAAAATAGCGACGCGACCAATTATCAGTACTGAATAGGCTGGCTGATATTTTTGTTGTGGGGAAGTTTGATTACGATACCAAAACTTAACGCGAAAACCTAAACTCTTCAAGGCCCCTTGATCCCGGGCCCCCTAGGCCCGCACTAGGGTACAATGTACCCCCTAAACCCCCATGTCGTAGGCCTTTTCGGAAGTTATCTGAACCCATTCTGTTCCATTTGGAGCTATCAGAATTCTCTTTCTAGCAGTGCTACAAACCTCCAGAGAAGGAAGTTCGCTTTGTGGAGTGTCCGATGCCACGTCACTGTTTCGATCATTTTTCTCTTGATTGTGACATGAATTCATTTCAGAATCATTGTCTACTTCCTGAGGAGCTTCAGTTGTTCGAAATGGTGTCCGTCGTCGTTTAGAAGGGGGATCGAGCGAATCAGAGTTAGAAATTATGCTCTCTGATAACTCCGGCTCATATTCGTCCCTGAAAGAGGAGTCTGAATCTAGCTCGGGATTATAGAAATCGTCTAATTCTGACTCACTGTCCTCGCATTCAGAAACATCATCACGAATATTACGCAAAGATGAAAGAATTTCGTCATTGCTGAAACGTTTTCTTTTCGCCATAATGATATAGTTTTCTCCAGCGCTGCAACTGTAAATTTTACCGTAAATTAGAAAAATACTGAAAGAAAAAGCGACGGCTAGATGATTGTACGAAGAGAGAAAACAAAAAAGAAATGCGGATTAGAAAGGCTGCCCAGAATTGCTACTATCACAAAAACTCAGCAGGTAGTTAAAATGGCTACCTTGGACATTCAAGATAATCTAGGTCTCCTGGTCCACAAACAAAAAAAATTGGAAGTGTCATTTCGTAATCCGATTAAGTTCAAAGATTAAATAAAAGTCAGAGCAGGACACCTGTCTAAAAATAATAGCAATAGAGCTGTGTCAAATTAAATAGCTCCAAGTAGTCAAAATGACTACACTGGGCATTCTAGTGTTTGCAGATTTCGGTCAAATTTGACTGATTGTTGATACAACGTGAAAGATAATAATGCATTTCTTAGCTGCCACAAAACAGGCCCCACTGAAACAGACTGGGTGAAACTGCCTGTTGCATTTTATTGAAACGGTTTTGTTTACTTAATAAATTTTATCTTTAAAATTTTTTTTGACACGCCTTAAAGACCGTTGCCCGAAAAAGTTTTTTCTCACTTGCTTGTTTATGCTACGCCTTAAAAAAAGCTTCAAGCAAAAGGAACCTAGATAAAGGCCCAAATGTTATCTGTTGCTAGGCCGACAGAATAAAACATTGATTTAACGATGACTCTGATCGAATTATGTGGGTAACACTAACCCTGGTTCATAGGCGTAGCCAGGGAGGGGGCCCAGGGGGCCCGTTTCCCCCAATCAAAACCCCACCAATGATAAAAATGTGATTAAATAACCTTGTTTCTCCAGTTTCAGCTTCTTTTAGCATCTTCGCCTACAACAGTACACTTGTACAACAGTAATTAACAATAATATTGAAGACCAGAGGGCCCAGAGCCCCCTAAATTTAATCTTTGCCAAACAATTTAAATGTATAACTCGGGTGAAATTAATTTTTTTTTTGCTTGAAAGTTGCCAACTCAGACCCTCATTTAACCTTTTTATGAACATAATGCTATAGCCAAGGCCGGATTTACCATATGGAACAGTGCCAGGAGCCCCGCGATTAGATGGTAAGATTTTTTTTGGTCTTCACCTATATTTGGCAAGAAGGTTTTTCAATAATCCCTAAAGTACCAGGGGCCCGTGCAATATAAATCCGGCGGAAATAACGTTGTTAGTAGGCGTAACCATTTATTGTATCATTTTTCAATTACAATTCAACTCCACCTCGCCATTTTTACGCGAAAAAAATTCATTAAAAGAAATTTAGCCAGGGAAATGTCATTGAATAAATTATTAAATTTGAACCGAAGGGGTCTGGACTCCCTGACCGTAGGTGTACTCCTACAACTGGTTAATTTTATGACAAACCAAAAATCTTGAAAGGACAATCTTTGAGTAGATTATTATTTATAGCTAAAATATTGCAGGAAGCAGTGAACCATATTTCCCCCTACCGGGGCTAAATCGCTTACAAAATTCAACACCAAAATGCACGATTTTAAACGCATTTTTGGCTTAAATTGCAAGTAGAAGAAAAATTGGACAATTTAATTTTTTCCAATTGGTTTTCTAATGTTAAAAGTCTGTTTTTTTCAAATGGCTCTGAACACGTGCGAAAAATGGTCCAATGGCATTAAAATAGCTTTTTTTCCAAAAGGTTATAAAAACCTTCATAGCCTCCCGCGGCTGGGGGCTCCGCCCCCAGACCCCCGTCTGTAACGTCTTTGATTTACACTAGTTTACTAAAAACGTCTCCTAAAATAGATACAATATTTCCACTTTTTAACTATTCGTTTAAGCCCTCTCCTTTTAGCAAAATCCTGCTTAAGTGCTAAACCAGGCCACGGCTTCTAGTCTTTCATCCGACGATATTGTTGCCCCGTAAAAGTTCCTCTTTTAAAAATTTTTAATGACGTCATTGCATGTGATTTGTGATTTGGGCCCCCCCAACCAAAAATCCTGGATACGCCTACGCCCTAGTTACGTTGTTGCGTCGTTGGATAAGACGCTTTACAATGATTATTATCTCTGCTTGGTGGCTATAAACAAGCACCAAATTCAAGAATTCGAAAAAATTCGCTGGAACATTCAATCACTGCAAAACTTCTAAGCAGTTGCGGATTCTTTCAAGAACAAAGTAGTTGCCGCTATAAAAAGTGAACATATCACTCAATAGTGCGCGTCTGGCACTTTTTGGCGACAGGAGGATCAATATGCTTTACAACAATATTTATTTCCGCACTCGTAAAAAAAGATATGCTTTCACATAAACTCTAAAAGGCCTTCAGAAAATCTCTCCTAAATGCAAAGTTGAACTGGCAATTAATCACTATTAAACATATAAACGTCCAATAATCCAAATAATAAGATTAACTTCCAAAATAATAAGATTATTATTAAACGTCCAATTATCAGTTAAAGTTAAAATAAAATAAAAAAAACCATTTTGGCACCGACTAAAATTATCCTTATTTGCGCAAAATAATGATGTTAAGTTTAAAAAAATTGCTCCTGAACATTTTTGAGTTTCTTAAATCTTTAATGCATTGATAATTAACCTTCTTTCAAACTTATTTGAGCTAACTGTAAGCTGCTAGTTGACATGAAATCAGTTAAAAGTCTTAAAGCGCAAAATTTGGCCAGAAGGTCAAGCGGTAACGCGTTCGTCTCTAGAGCGGGAGGTCTGAGGTTCTATTATTAAGTTCTAAGCAAAAAAGCAAAATGTGGTTTAATATTAAAATGACCAAAAATACAAAAAAAATTGGCAATTCTTAGTACATAAACTACGTCGTTCTAATCTAACGACTGTGAAATTTTGTTTCAACATTTTTTCTAACTTATTACCCAAAAAAATTAGCCGTATTAAACATGAACCGATAATGATAGTTTTGTTTACCAGGCTTATACACAGCCTTTTTTACTTACCTTTAATTTAATTTTCTTGTTGAAAATGTTTTTGCAGTATACGCGCCAACTTGGGTAACTTATTGTTACCAAAAAATTTGTAATAATTGAAGCTAAGTCCAGGGCAAAAAATCAGTCTTACACTGGAAACATCATATGAAGCAATATGTCAAAATTATCAAAGAGGGTAAAGTATTACGCAGAAAACTGCTCTAATACCAAACATTTTAAAACATTGCATTGAATAAAGTAATGTACCAAAAAATGGTTGTGAGAGATCATTCATGATGATTAGATTACGCTTAGTTTAAAAATTTTGCTGAAATATTAAAAAAAAAATTAATCAAATAAAATGGTGGGCAAAATAAAATAAAAAATTTTTTTAGTAGAAAATGGGCTGTTTTAATTTATCAGTCTCATCAAAATAGAATGAACTGGAATTTTTTAGCATAGACTGATTATAATTGAGCGTTCAATAAATTTTGTTTCTTTGATTTTAACCAAACCCTCACCCGTTTAGGATCTTTTTCGGCGTTCTAAGTATAGTTGCTCCGCTTTTTGACCCTTTTTTGGTTGAATTTTGCTGCCTGAATACCATCATGTTGATATGCTAAAATATTGAAATCTTAAATTGCTTATTTTTGACCGGTATCAGCGAGCTTTAAATGCACGATTAAACCAAACAAATTTTTCGGTTGTTTCGATAATAAATTTAAATCCTAGCATAATATGCACCTTTATTACATAATATCGAATGGAAAAGATAAACCATTATTAGCATAAAGTCATACTCTGTACATTTCGCGTTTGTTGTTTTAAAGAACTTACGTAGTAACCGCTCTGGCGGATTGTTGACTTCCGCACTGGCAGCCCACATCTGTAAGCCAAAAACCATGCAAACGGTTAAATATTAAAACTTGGCCTCGAAATTATCATGTTAACCCAATTTTTAAAAGGAGGGAGGATTTTTTGGCACTTTTCATTTTTTTCGTGATACATCTCTTAAAAAAAAGGATTTTTGTTTCGAATCAACTTGACTTTAAGTCAAATTTAATTTGCAAATAACTCCTGAAAATTTTAAAATGCTAAGGTAATGGAAAGTTTTCAATTTTTAGGTTTTGCGAAATCACTTTCTGAAATCTGGACATTTTTTGGCTAACTTAAACGACTTCATAAGATGAGTTTGTGTTTGTGACCTAACGACTTTGACTAAGACATTTTATGATTCAGTATCAAAAAATTAACCTATGTAAAAATTTGAACCGCCTGTGGCGTCATCACAGAAAAATGTAATTTTTCAAAAAGATGGCGGTGGCGTCATAATGATAACGTTTTCAACTCAACACTAGCTTTTACAACTAATATTGGTAAACGCCAACCTGCATAACAAGTTTGGAGTTCCCTTGATCTTTGGTTTAGCAGGTAGATAGGGTAGATAGGAGTTGCATTTTTGGCCCCCCAATCTGTGTAAAATACGTTAGTCAAGTAACCCGTATAAAATAGAGCTAAGTTAAATGATGCACGTTTGTTTTTTAATGAGTAAAAGTTCTTGTGATTTTTGTTGCATATTCTGATTTGCAAGCGCGCAAAAGTTTGAAATTTTTTGAAGCAATATTCATTTTATGTTACCACATATCCAGGAAGCAACATTGAATCTCGCATGCCATTTAGATCTGTTTCAACAAAAAAATCGCAGTGATAAGGAGTAACAGTAACAGTCAGAATTCAAGTATTTTCGAAAAGTTTGCGTTTTGACTTTATCATGATTGTCCCTACTACTGCCAACCTGAAAATAGAACCAAACCAATCACAGTATGGTTACCGGATTACTATTTGCTTTGCATTGAAAAAAACTTTAATAGTTTCATAATGCTCAAATAATAATTATTGTGCGAAGTAAAGTGTAATCAGTACGTTGTCAGGGGTGGGTTGGGGTGCAGATTATGAAAAATACCACGTTTTTAGCATCTCTGAAACAGTCTTTTGCACTGGAATGGACTCAAAAATAATTTAACTCTAGAAAGCCCAGATTTTTCTTTCAAGAAAGCCCATATTTTTTGTTCTTCAAGAAAGCTCAAAGGGGTCAATTGACCCCTAGAACGTAGTATTGCATTTCCTGGGCACTTCGCTGATGAAATAATTCTAGTTAATGTTTTTTTCCGAAATCAGTTGGCAACAAACTAATTCAAACATTATTCAATTAACACTCTTTTGCATGTTTAGTGCGACGTAAGTCCTTCAACAAAGCTGTAATTCAGGGGTTGCTTTTTCTTTGTAATATACTGCAGGCATAGCAGTCAAGGTAGGCATAATAGACGCAGTTAGCTTATTAGACTGAGCAGATTTAGTATGCTTAGTGGACAAAGTAGTAGGCCCGACGCAAGTGTAGTGCGCTTCGGGAGCATAAAAAAAATTTGGACGGACGCAAAGCGATTTTGCCCTCAAAGGCGGGGTTAAACACTTAAAAAAGAAAAAAAAGTTGTTTTTGCAAATTCTTCTCCCCCTCCTTACGTGGCTCCCGTTTGGTTACTTTTGTTCAGGGCACAGTTCTTGCCAGAGAGGCTCTTCTTTCGCCAAGAGGAGCACGACGGAGTCCTTTGGTGTAGAACTCAGTTCTTGCCCTAAAATTCAAGTTTGACGACAAAAGAAAACTTCTTTGTCGCCAAATTTTAGGCTACTACATGGCTTTCACTTAATTTGACTGGCTTTTTTTGCCCTAGGAAGAAAGTTTACTCACTTTTGGGGGGGGGACAAGCAGTTATCAGGGGGGACCCAAGCAGTGATCAGGGAGGGACGCAAGCAGCTATCAAGGGGGCACAGCCTGGAAATGTTCGCCCGTGGCACTGGGCCTGTTACTTTTTATGGGGACACAATCCTCACTTGGGGGCACAAGCAGTGCTTTGGGGGGGGAGCAAGGCCCTGAAATCCCCTACCATAGTGCGAGGCATACATATTAGGCTTAGTAACTATAGTAGACATAGTAAGCATAGTAAGCTTGCTTGGCATGGTAGACATAGAGTAGGTTTGGTAGGCAAGACAGACGTAGTAGGCTTAGTAGCAATGGTAAGCAAGTACAGTAGACATAGTAGGCAAGGTAGGCATAGCCTAGCATGGGATAATGAAACCCTTACCTTACTATGCCTATTAGAACCACTGTGTTTCATTTTGTTTACATTGCTTTTACCATAAAGTACTGTAAGCAATGTCTGCTGAATAGTAGATTATGCAATTGGCTGCTGGAAGTGGTACCAGAAGCTCAATACGAACAGATTGATTAATATTTGTCTAAATAATGCCACGTAGCAGTGAGCAAGATATAGCAGTCTTTAGTGCATAATAATTTAGAATTTCTGTGCTATATCGTATTGAAAGCACCGTTTACAAAGTGGTTTAAGAGCCAGCTCAAAAAACTCCGATGGTTATGATTACGATTATTTAGAAAATGTTTATGATTACTGCCGTTATTGGTCACTAGTCTGGAAATTGCTCTCACTATGTTTGTGGCATGTGCTCAAACACCAATTTGCAAAGAATGCGTCAAATTGGAGTAGAAATGCTGTATGTTTTGGAAGCTTTTTTACAATCAAGTGGCTGTGGTGTCAATTGACCACTTTGGGCTTTGGCGTATAACTGAGAAAAATTGCACAAATTTTTTATGGATTTTTTGTTACTTATTTGGGGTGTGTAGTAACCAAACTAAATAAAAGTCAAAAAACCTAAGCCTGCAATCTTAAGTATGTTTTGCTTATTTTTAGATAAAACAAAGAAAAAAGGGTCAGTTGACCCATTTGGGCCTTCTAGGGTTGAAGCATCTTTTGAAGCATTTATTCAGGGAGGGGGGGCTAATTTGTCAAAAATAAAATTCACAAATCAGTGAAAACTTTAAAAAATATGCAAAAACAAGCAATCAAATTTGATCGCTGGTTGAAAAATGCTGAACATATGTTTCATTAAAAAATATTTAAGTTCAGAAATGGGGCTGGGGGGGGGGGGGGGGCGGGGGGGGGCTATTCAGTATTAGTTAATCACCAATCGCTTCTTAAATCTTGTTCCATTAGGCACCCCCAATTATCTTTTTCTAGACGAAGTAGATTACTTCTTGTAAGTTTTTTAAAACTGTGGAATTTCATGATTTACCAGCTAACAATTAAGAGGAATGAAATTTTACCATCAGCCGACTTCTACGTTGCCCAGTTTTTGCGACCAGTTTAATCATGATTTTTACACTGCTAGTTTCTATGCCATTTTTTAACAGCAGTAATTTTCATCAAAATAGGCCTAAAATCAACTTAATTTTGCAAAAAAATTACAAAATTTTTGAGCGCTGAGGCAGGCTCTTTCTCCAGACTTCCTGCCTCTTGAAGTTTGCGAGCAGTTGAAATCTTTCGGAAGTTATCGATGACGTCAAATTTGGTTGCTTCACGTCCAGTGTGTACTGTAAATCAGGCTTAACTTTATTAATAAATTTGCATCTATGTTAACGTGGCGATTGTGATTTTGTGTACACATAACAAAAAGCTCTTAACAGAAGAATTGAGTACAGTACATACTATTTTACAAATGATTATTTTCTGTAATTTCAATTAGCTGCCCACTTGTCTACCACCCACGGTGGAGGCTTCACACTGTCCGTTTTCATGCTGAACGTTAAGCTGTAAATATCAATTTTATAGTCTTTAGTTTGACCCTACCGGAAATCGAACCCAAGTCCGTCATTTCAGTAGCAGACGCTCAACCCACTCGACCATTAATCGGTTAATGTTTGAAATCATCAAAGGAGTTACTTACAAATTTCTTGCTTTTAAAATTTTTGTTTAGGATCAACGTGTCCTTCTGGATGGACGTTGCGTGACTCATTTTGCTACAGCATACTATCAACATCTGCAAATTGGGCGAATGCTAGATCATTGTGTAGTGATGATGGAGGCGATCTTGTTAGCATTCACTCACTAGCTGAAAATGACTTCGTCTTCACTCGTAAGTATTATTCCATGGAATAGGAGTTTCCAAATTTCATTTCCGTTTTAAAAATGCGCCAGCGATTTAATTTTTGTTCATTTATATTCCTTGTTATGTAACAATAAGTGTGTAAAAAAGTAACGACATGCAATTCAATTTAACGAATATAGTCACTGCTGGCATAACTGACTGGAGGAGGAGGAAGCAAGGTTGGGATTTGCTTCCTCCTCACCGCCCCCAAATGCGGCTCCTTTATAAAAAAAAGAGCATCTGTAAACAAAGAATTTTTGAGAAAAGCAATTTTTTTCTGTTTGGGTTTGTAAAAATTTGACAAAAAAAAGCAACTAAATTACGGTGAAAAATTGTGTTTTAGTCTAAACCGAGATTTAACGGAAAAAGCAACAAAGTTTAGTTTTTTATTTTTTAAAATAATTTTTTTATCTTCACCTTTAAGTTAAGAGACAAAAAAAAGCAAACTATCGCTGAAAATCGAAGCAGAGACATACAGCAAATTTGTGGTGAAGCTTGCTCCCAGGCTCAAACCTTTGGTTAAGGTACCTCCAGTATAGGCCCCCACATACTGAGACTGGGTAAATTTAAGCTCAGCAAGCAAACTAGACGGTATTTTCCCAAAGCATTGCCCTGGAATCAAGTTTTGCGTATTTCCAAGGCTTATTTGCAGGAGTGGCATTAACTAAAGTACTGGTAACCCAATGATCAAAAATCGAAGCAATTAATTCTTACTACAAAGAGCGGGACAAGAATTAATCTTTTTTTTTTTGCATTAGACAAAAACATCTAGTCGATCAGCCAAAAATCAATAAAATGAAATAGAAAAAGAAAACGTCCAACGGTATAAACTTACAAAAATACAATATCAGCAGATTACCGCTATAGAGCTATGTACGTAAACAGATTGTACAGGCGCGCAACCAAGATTTTCCTAAGAAGGAGGACGGGAGGCGTAAACCTAAAGTTAAAATATTTTTGTTCGAAAATGGTCTCATTTAAGTGGCGTGCTGAGCAAAGTGGTGTAACTCTAATATACCTAAAACAGGGGTCTAGGGGTGGAACCACCAGCCACTGGGCGATGTTTGTGATTTTTCAGCAAAATAGCCATTTTAGCGCCGCTTAGATGACATTTCGCACGTTTTTGGAGCTTTTTGAAAGAACTAAATGGCTGAAATCGGTAAGTCATTTAAAAGAATTAAATTGTCCAGCCCCACCCCCCCCTTACTTACAGGTCAAGTTCACAGCACGTTAAAAGCTTGAATTTTAAGGTTAAATTTTTTAAGTGACTTGGTAAAGAGGGGATGAAGCCCACTTAGCCCCCACAGAGGCGCCCTCAGAAATTTTTCCAAGAGGGGGCAAATGACGAATTCATTATGTACTCTGCATCAATAAATTCTCGCAGCTGCAAGGGGCTTGAATCAAAAGTCAAAATGATCCTGTTCAAGATATATTTCAATTGGGCGGCATGTTGCGGCAATTCAAATCCGAATCGGGTTCGAATCTTCATCTTCTAATGAAACTGGATCCGAATCCAATCCGGATCCGCTAAAAAACAATAAGATCCAGATCTGATTGGGTCCGCTCCGGATCCGTTGCCACCTCTGCAATAGATCTAACAGATAATTTAATCGTTTGTAAACAATAGACCTGACAACTGACCCAATTGTGCACGATAGCAATTAACACAGTAGAAAGTTAGTAGCAACTTGTACGTTTTTTAGCTAGCTCATGAAAGCTGATCAATTGGATGAAACTTAACTCATATCGTCCTAGCGTCAGTTTAAACTGATAGCACGCAAAAGTGTATTTAAGCTACAAGAAGCATTTGAGGGATTAAAGTTTAATGTTTTGTCAATTAACAAAGCCCTTTCTACAATAGAAAAAAAACGTAAACAAAATTTTTGTCGATACAAAAACACATTATAATTTTTATTTTATGAAAAAAAATTGTTTATTGTAAACAAAATTACTCTTCATTAATTGGCACTGAAAAGTTCATTGAAATCATTAATAACAAGCTGCGTGTGTTAAATGATTTCTACACAACGTATAGGTAAAATAGGTGAGTAATTTCATGGAATGCATTTGGCTAGCCTGTGAGCTCTGACACCCGATTTAGTTCCATTAGTATCAGTTTAAACTGACGCTACAAAGATATAGGGTGCTACAAAATTTCAAATTAAGAACTCAAGGATCCTATATCTGTAGGCCTCAGCATTACTCTATCGCAAGACATTCAAGTTCCTAACTTTGTTTGTAGCCGATAGGGATTGGGATGCTGAGATTTTATCTTCTTTTTTTTCTGATTATCTAAACCAGAAACTTTTCTTTCAGTGTCGAAATCCTACAGCCGAATTTTGTACTATTTCTAAGAGGAGGAGCAGACTCGGCGACCGTGTCGCTTAATTAAGCGACGTTCTTATTTTGGTCTTTCGCTTCTTCTCGTCATGCTAAATCATGTCTTTAAATGTTTGCTGAATTAGCGATTTGTGTATTTGTTTTTGCTCGACGATAAAAGACTACTACTACTACTGGGATATGGTGGGAATAAACATCTTCTCCAAAATTATCTTGTTTAGTAAATGCAGACGAATTAGTTTAAAATTTGTGATTTTTTTGTTTTAAGGTTTACCAGCTTGTTATAAAAAGGCTTAAAATTTTACCATTAGCCACCGCCCTCATAGCCAATCTGCTCATTTACGCAGCCAGTTTAATCATGTTTTTGCACTGCTAATTTCTATGCCACAATTCGAAAGCATTAATTTTTGCCAAAATAGGCCTAAAATTAGGTTATTTTTGCACAAAAATTGCAAAATCTCCGAACGCTGGGGGCTCCACTCCCAGACCCACTTGCCTGCGGATGTTGGGGGCGTTGTTCCCGAACCCCCAATGGCATCCTGCGGCAGGTTCTGCCCTTATATAATAGATAATTTGTTTGTTGTTAGTTTTTAGTGTTTATGCGACGTACTCAGTACTCTGGCTTTGGTGAAGTGTTTAATTGTTTGACCGTATGTCTAGAATGTTATCAGTAATAATTGTACTTACAGTATTGAAAGTGTCATTTGAAAAATTTCCCCCCCTTGCCCTTCTGACGTTCCGGCACCCCTGTTTCTAGAACGCTTCCACAGGTGTTAAAATTTCAGTTTTGAAGATAGGTTTGGAAATTTTTAGCTATCCAACTTTGTGAGAGTAAGCAATACGTCAAGTTTATGCACTGGTGTCAGTTGTGGCACATGTGGGGTGCTGTTCATCAGTGAATAAATCTTTTCCGATTATTCTTATCATCTTTACCCATCAATCAGTCAAATTGTGCCTATAAGACTCTGTATACTGTCTATAGCTTATTATTAATTTTCTTAGTACATTGTTCTTAATGAATTTATAAAAAGAATGACCCTTTTTAACTCAAAATTAAATTAAAGTTGTTACTATCTCAAGATATGAACAGCATTGTTAAATGTAGTGACTATTCAATGGCAAACTTTAAAAGAAGTAAGTCATTTGAGGAAAACTAAAGATGCTTCAAGGGAGTACTTCCTAGTTGTGGTTTTGCTGACGGCACTTCACATGTGCCACAACTTCACATGTGACACCAGTACACAAACTTGACGTATTGCTTACTCTCACAAAGTTAGGCAGCTAAAAGTTCCCAAACCTATCTTCAAAACTGAATTTTTGAAAGCTGTAGAAACGTACCAGAAAAGATTATGACTAATCAAGGTCTGATTAATGCAGCAGCAGCTGCTTATGACTACGTAAACAGCAATTATTTTCTTTTGGCTTGAAAGAGACAATTAGTTACTGCAAATGATTACCAAAGTGTGAGTAATGTAAAGCATCTTTTCGACTCTGATTTTTTAAATGATTTTTGCTTTGTTATTGTTTACAGTTCTTGCTAGCCTTAGCCCGGGAGGAAATATTTGGACTGGACTTAGCTTTAACAATGAAAATGAAAATGTTTTTGGCTGGTCGGACGATTCTGAACTGGTAAATATTATAATGTAATGTATTGCTAATATTTAAAAAAAGGGTTTTGACTTTGAAAACCAAACAAAATAATCACTATATACATGATTTTATTTTTTCGGTGTTTCTTGATTAAACTCTATAAGATTGATTGGATAATTTTGATTATGGTGGTCTACATGTAAATTACGTTTCATTAAAAAAGTCAAAGAAGACTTTGCTTTTTCTGTTTAATTTTATGTTATGGCATAATCAAATTGGACGCATTATGCTTCACTAAAGATCGTATAAGTACATACCAAAACGTTTAAAAAATGACTGCAAGAGTGTTGTGGCTTTTTTTACTAAGTTGGGTAAAAAACATTTTAATTTTTTTTTTTTTGACTAGACATGACATAATGATAGTTATTTTGAGGACTGGGTTTCTTTAATTCTTGTTACTAAATATTACATACCATATACAGAATAATGTAATGAATAATATATATTTTGTACTGTAATAATGAACAAAATACTGTGATATTTAGAGACTATATGCTTCAACATAACTTCGTTTCAATTTGCAATGCTATACAAAGAATATGTTAGATAACAGAAATCATTACCAAAACTGAAGTAATGTTTCCAACCATAAGTGGGCAGGGTAGTATGGGGCGTCAATTAGGAATCGATTGAGTAGACATCTAGAGGAAGATTTTTAGAACCATATGAGAATTGGAAATTCATGAGTGGCTCTGGAGGAAAAAAATTGTAGGGAGTGACGTAACTTTGTAGAGTATTATAAGGTTCGGAAAATTACTACTTGAAATAAAAGGGAGTTTACGTTTCAAATCGTTGAGGTTACTTAAAAGAGATAAATTTGTTGGGAGCGAATAAATTTGTTGTCGTGAAATCATATTGTAAGGGACTGTGAAGAAAAAGTAAAAACAGTCCGAGGTAATGTAAAGAAATGAGTGATTTTAGAACTCGCCATGTTTGTGTGAGTTTGAGCCTTTGAGTCGAAAAAAAATACATATAACAGGTGAAAAAAAAAACAATAATAATTTCTGACTAAATAAACTTCAGCGAAATGAAAAGTTTTACTAAACGTTCAGATGATCTCGAGAAAGAAGCCAAAAATTTTGATCATACAAAGGAAGCTGTACCATAGAGTTTCTGTTATGAATCTCTCATAGAAGAAGAACGACTAAAGTGGGAAGCGAGAGAACTTCAAGAAACTGCTCGAATTATCCGAAAACAGTTTAATGCTATCGTGAAAAAAAGTTTTGGTGTATCAAAGGAAAGTTTGCTTAGAAAAGCAATGGTATCAATTGGAAAAGGAAAAGTTTCTTTTTCCATTGATCAACAATACTTAAAGCATGTGAAGTGCTTTTCGATGAAGTGCTCCACATCGTTTTCAAATCTCCGAAAGAATCGCGGCTATACACTACTGTACTGGGCTTCGAATCCTCGTGAGGAAAAATGTTCTGTGTTAAGCAATATGGAGGCTGTGAAAAAGGAGGTGGCACTCGATAGAGCGGAAGTAAAAATTGATGTTGATGCAGTATTTTCTTCCGTTGCGTTATGTCTGATTCTTGATGGGCAACTCTTCCGGCACAGCCGCACGAAACCGTCAGTACAAGCTCGGTGTTGAAGAAGAAAAACGGCTGACTGCAATAATGAGCATACTATGCAACCCTCGTCGCAACCTCAACCCCACAAGGCTACCAATAAAGCGCCCTAGCACCCTATAAACTGGAATTGAAGAAAAAACGCGCAAAGACTCATAGCCTATCCTGTGTTGTGTTTTATAACTTGCTGTTTCTTTTGTAAATATAAAAACACTGTTTTCTTTTTTATTTTTGTGCTTTATTTCAAGTTATAAATTTGGCCACTTAAAAGTTACAAACCACCGAAGTACAACCAATAAAAAATGATCAAATTAACCAAAATACAATGAGATAGTCACAAACAGAAAAGAGAATTACTTTTAGCATTTTAATGTCAAATTTTCGTCGTTTCAAATGTTAAATAAAAGTTGAAAAGTGCAATCACACTAAAAAAAGTTATGTCAAATTTTCAGAAAAAAGAGTGTATGTGAATCAGACTTTTTTTTAGCAGTTTTTAAATAAAATATATTCATCACAAGTAATATAAATTAAGTTTTTTAAATAAATTTTACAACACCACAAATAATATAATTTGCATTTTTCATTTGTTTATTCATTAATTAATTATTCTTATTTTTTTAGCATTTTTAAAATAAATTTTACAACATCTCAAATAATATAAACTACTTTTTTATTCAGCATTTTTTAGATATACGTCTTAACACCACAAAAAAATTACACGTCTCTAACATCTTCTTTACTTTAATGTTGAAGTTATCTTTTATAAACTTTAAAATTCGATGATAATTATGCACCAGATTGGTATCGAAATTCAGCAAAATTTTTCACGTTGATATGCCTCTACATCTATACAACAAATAATAAACAAAAACAGAAATGCCCGCACGTTATCGAAAAGTTGTAAATTTGTATGTAATAAGTATTCAATAATCAAAGTAATATGTATACGATAGTATGCATACAATTTTGTACATAATAATGACTTGTGTTGCAAATTATTCAAGTGTCAGGGGTGTATTTAGGGGGGGGGGGCATGGTGCCATGATACAACTTTATTACATACAAATTTACAACCTTGGGCAGAAAGTTTGAGCACAAAAACGCACTAAATCTGACTGAAGAGCTTTTTTTTGTTTGCATTTTTGGTCCTTACCTACTTTTCAACCAAAAACTAGACCAAATCTGAGTAAAGACCTTTTTTTTTTGGTCTTCATCTAATTTTGGGCAGAAAAACGAACTGATTCTGAGTGGAGAAATTTTTCATTTGGTGCGCATTATTCAAAAATTTCCTGCCCCCCCTTTCGAAAATCCTGCGTACGCCATAGTCAAGTGCTTATATATTCTACTCCGATTTGAGCTTAAAACCAGGTGAACATTGCATTGTATCGTATTTTGACTACAAAAAGCGTGGGAAAGATTTTGATAATTATGGAATAGGACTACAAACACATAACCCTAATGATTTTATGAATATAAGCACTCATCGGTTTGGCAATACTGTACAGTTGTGGTACAAGGACCGTTTTCGATAACGTATGGGAATTACTGTGTTTATTACTTGTTGGTAGATGTAGAGAAATATCAATCAGAATGATTTAGTTGAATTTCATTACCAATCTTGCGCATAATGATCAATGAATTTTAAAGTCCATAAAAGATAACTTCAACATTACCGTAAAGACGATGTTTTAGACTTGTAATTTTTTTGTGGTGTTATGAAGTATATTTTAAAAATGCTGAAAAAAAAAGGAGTTTATATTATTTGTAGTCAGTGCTGGGCACTTCCGCAAATCGGTCCGCAAATCTGAAAATTGTAGACTCAAGGTTTTGGTTTGCAAATTTGCGAACCGATTTCTTACCGCAACACATTTGCGGATTTGCGGTAAAAAAAATTGAAATCTACCGCAAATCAACAACACCGCTGAGATCGTTTCTTTGCAATTTCAAAAAAAAATACGTTTTTACGATTCAATGTATCGACAGATTTTGGTGGATGTATTTATAAAGTAAAACACTCTCTTACCAAGTTCCTCTGCTGTGGAACGATTATTTTCCTTGGATGCTGCAGTTCTTGCAGCAAAATTAGTTGGCTTAACGTCGAGCAACTTTCTACGGCTTGTATTTGTGAAGGGAAACTTAGACTTTTTGACGTAGCAAAGATTGCTCAAAACGACTTTGATGACATGCCCAGCTGCACACCTAGTAAATAAACAGGCTCCAGGCCTACAAACATTTTTAATGTTAGGTTTATCTTTTGTAGTGTTTTTGTTTTTAATTTCACTAATCGTGTTTTAGAATGCATACTTTCCAAAGATGTTTGGAAATTAATATTACTGCCCATTTTGGAATTCTGAAAAAACTCTCTGCCTCCTGCATAATTTTGTGATATTTCGTGATGCACACATAATGGAACTATGCATTTTTGATTTTCAAAAGTTTGTGTATTATGCAGATGATGCGTCTAAATGTTTAGCCTGTTTTTTATTCAAAAAATGGCTTAAATTTTTGAGCAGTTGGAGACGTTACTCCAAAATTTTTCCAGAGTTCACGAGCTAAGTTAGCCAGATTGACGAACTTTTTGGCGAGTAAATTACTACAGCACTTGCCGCTGTCGGAAACAGATTTTTGATTTAACAGTGGCCATGAATTGAATCTGCGTTACATCTATACTATAGGTAGGCTAGCCTACTAACTGTTCTTCCGGTAAAAGGCACAAGATTAACCTAACGCTAATTTATCACCTTGACGTTTCGCTCAGCTAAAAACGCCGAGCATTTTCAGTAGTTGAGTTGGAGGAGTGTCGAGCACTTCTCCAATACTAGCACAAACAGTACATATCGCAGATAGGTTACAACAAAATAAATATCAAAAGAACCGAGTAAATTAAGTGAGTTATAGATGATTTCAACGTCATAATAATCAACTTGTGAGTTAGGGCTAATTCAACAAAACGTAAAAATTCAATTGCTTTACTGCGATGAAACGAGAGAACTTGGCTAAGTTATATAGGGTAAAAAATGAAATTAGCAATAAAACAACATTTACTGAGCACTTTTGGCTAAAAATCGGTACACTGATGGCAATGTCTCACCATCCGAGCGGTTGATAACGTTAGTGTGGGCATTGATAAACCAACTTTCAGCAATTAACCGTCTACGATAACTATTAACGTATTTTAAAACAGTGGATTCTTCCCAATTAATACGATGATCAAACAACATTTAGTGTTCACATAAAGCAGATTTTTCTGGTTTCGCATTTTTAACGGCTCTTTTATGTTCTGCAACACGACTTTTTAAATCTCGTTTCCGTTTGTACCACATACACAAACTCAGAATCAGCACAAGGTATCTTATAAACTAATCGACTCTTTTCATGCTCTGCAATAGAATGTTTGGGTGAGGTAAGAATGTTACCAATGGTTTTAACCGGCTTCATCGCAACTTTCACACCAGCTTTGTTAAGAATACGACCGATACGTTCTGAAGTACTCTGTACATAAGGTATGGAGGTGAAGTGCTTAAGATGCTGTGTTGTGTTCCGTTGTTTGACCTTTGGGATGGGGTAGGAGTGCCGGAGAGGGAAACCGTTGAGTTGTAGAACAGACAGAACATGGGTGGCTTCGTGTCGTGCATCTGCTGGGATGGTGTTGTGTGTGTTAGCTCTGTCATGTATAGTGTCTTGGTAACTGCGAGTTTCTGGTGCTGAGGATGATGAGAATCAAAGTGAAGGTATCTGTCTGTGTGGGTGGGTTTGCAGTAGACTTTTGTGCGAAGAGTTTTGTCATGTCGTATACAGGGGTGCCGAAACCCGGGGGGATCGGAGGGATATATCCCCCCCAATAATTTGAGTATGGTCTTCATCAGCATCCCCCCAATAATTTGACTCTGGTGTGCATCTGAGCGCAGGTCTTTACCTGAATTCGGGGAAACAAAGCGTTCCATTTTTGGTGACGACCTTTTTTTTTTGGTCTTCACCTGAATTTGGGGAAAAAACGTGTATCATTTTTTGGTCTTCACTTAATTTGCTTACCTGAAAAAAATCGTGGTCGAGTTTTATCCCTCCTAATGTCAAAAATAGGGCAAAATTGCAAATTATCCCCCCCAAGCTTAACAAAGATTTGCACCACTGGTCGTATAACTAGAACATCCAAGAAAGGCAAAGAGTAGATAACTAGAACATCCAATATGATCTGTACCATATACAGTTATAATGAAATGTATCATATACAGTTCACTATTGAAGAAGAGCAGGATCTCTCTTTACCTTTCTTGGATGTTCTGAGCGAAACGTCAAGGTAATAAATTAGCGTTCTGCTAATCGTGCGCCTTTTACCGGAAGATCAGTTAGTAGGCTAGCCTACCTATAGTATCGATTTTCATGCCCGGTAGACCAGATGGTTCGAGAAAACACGCTTATTCTGCGTTACATACCGATAACCAAGACTTAAAACCTAAATTTTTTAGTTTTGTAAATACCTTAATGGGTGCTGACTGCTCAGCTCCAAAAAGAAACATGAAATTTTAAATAAGAGCGAGTTTTTAATCAAAATCAATATCTGAACCCAGTGGCGTAAGCAAATAGTTTCCGAGGGGAGCTCAAAGTTTCGTCACACTGTGACGTCACAAACCAACATTATGGCGAGTGCCGAGGGCAAGACCATTGTAGGGTACTTTGGGGGCATGCCCCCAAAAAATTTTGAAAAATTACACTAAAAATACGCGTTTTCGAGCATTTTTAAAGTAAGTTTTAGTAATGTGCTTTTATGTGACTTATTAGAAGAATGAAATCGTAACATGAAAGTGCTTCAAAACATTACGGAATTAAAAGCTAGGTCATAAATGAAAAAAGAAGAAAAACCAAATTAAAGATCGATTTATTTTTGCATTTACGCAGTAATAACGTACTTCCTGTTAAAATTGCCCGGTTTTGGCTTATTTTTTTCATTTTTAGGGTCTGAGGGGATAGCTATGGCACAGTGGCCACTTTCTCGGTATGTAGCGTCAGCACCGTAATTATATTTTATGCAATTTGAGAGCTTTTAAAAGACTGCTATTATCCAAAGTTCAAGCGTTAGAATTTTATGTAACCATTAATCTGGACTGTATTGCAAGTGGCAACTGAAATAAAATAAAGAAACCAAGCATTTGGCTTGTCCTTTTTACACCTAGCGCATTTTCATCTTTGCAAAAGTTTGCCTCTAGATAAACACCTTTTAAAACAATTTAAACATTTTTGCACCAGCAGTACAGTAGCAAAAAAACCGTTAACTGCAACTATTACGTTTGAACTAAGTTATTTTAATTGTGATCTGCAAATTGCCATGCGTGAAGGAAGGAAGGGACCTTGACAACAAACTGCCCCCCCTTCCCCCTTTTGTCACTCAAGCATGAAATAGTAGCCTATAAGCTGTAAAGTACCATTTTCAAGAACGCAAAAACGCAAGTTCGTGCGTCTCGAGTTTTTACTAACCGCGACTTAATAAAGATCCATTTTTATCCTTTGGCAAGTGCTGTACAAGCATGCAAATCAACTAAGGATTTTCGACTCAACGAACATACCGTAATTAGAAGTTAAAACGAGCGAAGAAAGTGACTGGCATGTAAGGTTACTTTTTTCCAAATCTCCACTACAGGCACCAGAGTCGCATCCGTGATCCAACTCCGGTCGCAGTTTCGTTTAAACAAACCAGCGTACATTTCCACTCGGCCAAGCTGCTGACATGTATTATTGCAGTATCACCTCTAAAAATAGGATATTAAATAAATCGAAGGAAACTTACTGATGTTTATCACAGGTCTATATAGCCTACTTGGAAAATATGAAAAATTATAATACTGCTTTAGCTCTTTTGTATTTATCAAACCATAATAAAATAACAGCAACATTTGCGGTTCAAGTTTGCGGAAATAAAAAGTCATTTACGGTCGCAAAAGTGCAAAAACTTTCCGCAAACATACCGCAAACTTACGGATTTGCGGTTGCTGACCACCGATTATTATTTTGCCGAATTTGCGGTTGCGGACTAAAGTGTAAATTTGTGGTGCCTAGCACTGTTTATAGTTTAATCGTTTGCGTACTATCTGGCATAAAGGGTATCAGCGCGGAAGCGTAGGAAAGAGTCACCAGAACAGCAACTACTTTAAAACAAGCAATGCTAAAAAGTTGTCCTTCCGCAGGAATCAAACCTGCAGCTGCAGGCTCGAAATAATTTTTGCTCCGTATTTTGTCAAAACAATTTCACAGATGTGATAATCAACGTCACCAAATTTCAGCTTTTTGCGACCTTTTGTTCCCATGATATGACAATTTAAATTTCTCCCTAAAAAGGCATTTTCTCTTTTATTTTCTTAAGGGTTGCAAACCACTAACAAAATTTCAAAAAGTTACTACATGTTTCTGATTCTCAATAAGTGCTTTCTGCAGTGTTGTTGTCAAGACAAATTAAAAGATCAGAACTGCAAATCAGCTGTTTTTCAAGTATATTCAAGCTAAGTTTTTAAAAGTTAATTCTATGTCACAATACTGGAAAAATCGTAAAACTGAAGGAAGAGGAAATAGTTGTTAACTTTAAACTACAATATCTTCAAAACAGCAAGACGTATAAAATTGAAATTAGATGAAATTGCATTTTGAGCTTATCCCAACATTTCGGTTAACAGAGAAAAATTTGAGTTAAATGCTCATTAAGCATCAATGCGATTAATATTATCCAATTATCTTTATTGCTTCACATTTTATCAGGAACGAACAGTTTCATTTAAAGCATATACAAGCAAATACCATACACTTTTTTTAAATGTAATCTATTTTTCGGATCTGGTTTTGGCTTAAAGTCACTTTTCGGGTCCGGTTCGAGCCTATATTTTTAAGCCTATTTACAACATAGGCCATATTATTTCTTTTCCAGTAAATATCATTCTATTTTTACTATTAATTCAGTAACCTCTAGCTTAATATTAAATGTAGTTTTTAACATTGGCGTAGCTAAGATTTTAGTGTAGAATGGATGATTAAAAGCTGAAGCCTGGGTTGGCTCATAACAAAGACTTTGCTGAAGAAGGACTTGAAACAAAAATTAAAAAGTTTTTTTTTTTAATTTTCAAATAGGGAGACATGATAGACAAACCAATGTAACTCAAACGTATCATTGACTGGGTACAGGGAGACGTAGCCCCTAGCTGCCGGAGGATATCGGTGTCTGAGTGATTTTTTTGTAATTTTTTTATAAAAAATAAATAAATTTAAAGATTTGAAAATCATTAAAAAAAACTAAATTGTTTAATTCTCATGTATATGTATATTTACAGTAATATTTAATATTTTTAAGAATAAATTTTTAAGATTTGAAAGCCATTTAAAAAAATTAAATTGTTCATTTCTTCTTTTCTGTACATGCCAAATCCAAAACACGTCTAAAATTTTGCATTTTTGTGGTTAAATTTTGTGAGTGACTTGACCTAGTTGAAGGGAAGCAAGCCTCCTGCAATATTTTTACCAGCAAAAATAATTTACTCAAAATTTAACTGGGAAGATTTTTGTTTTGCCATGAAAATAACCAGTTTTAAGAGTACAAGTACAATCATAGGGAGCTCAGATTTTTTAAATAAAAATTCGATAGTTTGATTTTCTTTTGCAAATTTTTCACCGGTTACAATCACATCTGACGTTACTGGCCGAACTCCAAAGTAGGTTAGGGATGGTCAGAGTTAGTTTTGAGATAAAATTACTCTTAACAAACTTAAAATCTATTCTGACTCTAACTAACACTAACTCCAAACCAAAACAGCATAACTATAGCAGAACCTCGAAGAATAAAGAAACAGGTTAAATTTGAATCTACTTTCAGTACTTGAAATAAAATTAATTTTAACTACTTTCCTGTTTTTACTTTAGTGAAAATACTTAATCGTCCTACTTCTACTTTTACTTGAACTAGATTTTTGAGTAATAGCAATACTTTTATTTAAGTAGATTTTTTGGCTACTTTGACAACCTCTGCTCTTGGTTACGCCTATAGCATTAAATGGTTATATAAGGAACAAAATTTTGTAATTACTTAACATTTGGTACATGGTTTGGTTTAAATAAAGATTAATTTTAACGTTTCCATGCCTTCAAAAACTAAAAAACATGTCGACGATAAATTCTTTAGTTTAGGGTACAACCAGTACTTAAATTGCAGAAGGACGTGTACTTCATTGAGAGTTAGCGTTCCCCATCAAGATTTAGCGTTCCACCATCGAGATCTAGCGGCCCCCTACGGCAATTCAAAAACTCAGCGCAATCCTCGCTAAAAAAAGCATCCTGGACGTGAAGACGAAAATATGGCTGAAAAAATTGCCAATTTCCGGCCAAATATGCCACGACCATTTTTATTTTTTTGTATTCACCCGAATTTGAGGCAAAATTCGCACCAAAAACCAAAGATTTTTTTTGTTTTTGTTTGTTTATTTATTTTTTTTGATCTTCACTTGAATTGGAGCAAAGTTTTTACGAAAAATGCTGCCGCATTTTGAATGCGTCTGATCACCGCTCCAAAAGCGTTTTTCCCGATGCAATCTTTATTTTACAGTTTAAGTGCTGGTGCAACTATATGCGCTTGGGCATGCTTTGTTTAAAAGAGAATTTATTTTTCTGGTACAAACTGGCCTAGATCAGGCACGTGCAACCTTTTTTACGAGAAGGCCAAATGTAAAATATCAAAATGAGCTGCGGGCAGCATCAAACATTTAAAACTAAGACAAGGTTATTACTTTTACGAAATGAGCAATTTTTGTTGTCTAAAAGCAGAGTTTGCACATTTTATGCCACACATTATACCTTAATGCAGGGTGTTTCAAAAGTAACTTACCAATATACTGGTATTATTGCAATAATATAATAAAAGGTTTTCCAAACTTAAAGTCTTATCCCATTCCTGTGCAGTGTGGACCTGGCTGATGTTATTAGTAATACTCTACTTGGTTTACAGTAGATGCTACATACCAATATTGTGGTGTTATTGCAACTATATACTGGTATATTTCTTTTGAAACACTCTGTACAAATAATACAAACTGAAGAGATAAAGCCAGTCAATCACTTTTAATAGTTAAATACTAATGTAATTTTTGTTGAAGTACATTTCTCACAATTTGGTTAGTGTTCACTTTTGGGGGCTACAAGCAATTCTAAGCTGACTTTTTAAATGTTACGTTTGATAACTGTCTTCTATGCTTTTCGTTGCAATGTTTCATTTTTCAGAAAAACTGTTCGCAGCAATTTATAGCTGCTTCCCAAAAGTACAACAATTTTCAACGCATGCATAGCAAAATTCGGATATTTTTCCTCCACATAGTTTTTGTGAAAAGTCACCAGATTATTTTTGTCAAACGCTCTTTTTAAGTTAGTAGTGGACTGCACAATCAATTCTATTTGAAACTGGTCGGGGTTTTGATGGGAAACTGCTTGAAATGGGTTAGAAAAAAAAAAAATCTTTAAGTGTTCAAAACTCCCAAAAACGAGCTTTAAAACAAACAGCCAAATTATCAATCATAGTGCTGTACTTCTGATAATTTATATTTTTACGATCATGGTGTTAATTTTTTAGACACGGAAAGTGAGCAAAAACCGTTGCGGACATGCTAAATTGCGCTTCAAAATGCTCTAACTTTTTTAAAAATAATGCAGTGTGTTCAGACAATATATTTGTCAGTTGGTTTCTTCTTTGCTGTTGGTTATTTAATTTTGATTGATGTGTGACGTCGGTAAGGAATGCCAAGTCATTTAACCACTCTATATCGCACAAGAAAGACACATTTTGGTTTTCACTTTCCGAGGATGATTTTATTTCATTCCTTAAATTCCAAAATCTTTTTAATGCGTCAGCTCTGCTTAACTACCAAACTGGTGAAAAATAACGTATATCTGGGACCTGGATAATCTGTTTCAAGTTCTTCCGAAAAAGTTCAAGTTCTTCCGGAAATATTTTGAACTTTATTCTAATTACTTTGCGGACCGCTCAAAATAACATAGCGGGCCGCGTGTTGCACATGTCTGGTCTAGATAAAGGGTTAAAAAAACAAGACTGAAGCGAAATTAGTGAAAATTTTACTGCATAATGACCAACAATCGTATCAAAAACAGGCCACCAAGTTTGATTGAATTAAAATTTACTGTTCAACAATAGCGTGCAAGACTCACTTGGCTTGCTCCGACAGTGTTTCAGACAGTGTGCGACCTAAAAAAAAATTGAGTGATCAAAAAAAAAAATTTTTTTAAGATTATTTTAGAACCAATTGTACGTCATGTGACGTTTAAGCAACGCTAAAAAAATTGTTGTCTATCTTACGTCAATTATCTGTTAATTAATAACAGTCCTCTTTGGACAAATACAAAGTGCAATTTTAAAATGCTAAAAAATTTTATAGGGTATAATTCTTAGGAATGTTAAACGCTTTCCGATGTTTGTTTTGAAGAGAACTGATTTTAACTACCTCCGCAAATATCAGTGAACAGTTTTGGCAAAACTCAGTTTTCTAATAAAATCGATTTTGATTCCTTTAGGGTCTTAATTAATACTAGGGTTGGGTTGAATTTGAATTTGAATCCGCTCAAAAGTTAGTGATGAATTTGAATATGGATTTTCAAAAGTCATTTAATTTGAATTTGATTGTGGATTTTTTAAAGGTATTTAATTTGAATGTCTAAAATAAACATTCGATGAGTGTGGATTTTTTCAAATCGTATTGTACTATACTAAAACAAAGTAAACACATACAATTATCTACATAAAAGAAAGAATACAGGTTTTCCACAAGGGACCGTTTAAGGGTCTTCAATTCAAGTGGCAACCTCAACGGAATCAGACCATTGCCAGAAGGCGACAGACTTACATTACAATATGTGTTGAAAAAGATTGGAAAAAAAATTCATCAAGCTTTCTACGGGATCATTTCTATTGTAGATTACAATTGGGAAAATTTTAGTTTTGAATAAATTTTTGAAACAAGCGTGCGTTTATTAGTATTTTAAAACAGCAAAACTAACGAAAGATTAATAGGTATTCAAAATAGAAGTTTTAATTTTTTTAAGAAAAATACTAAGGGAACAACTTTTGATTTTATTTGATAATATATTTCACACTTTTACACCTGCAAATTTTATGAAATGTTGAAGCTTGTTTGTTTTGAACAAAGATGGGCAGTACCAAGTACAAAAGTACCGCAAAACTTTGTTAGTACCGTTATCGACTATACTTTTTCAAAAATGGTACCGAAGTACCGATACCGCGGTACTTATTTTAAAAAAGTATTTGGTATTTTCCGCTTATGTGTTATCACTTATCGATTGAAAATCAAACTCTCTCTTTATATTAGTGCTAATAAATGTTCAACTCCAAAATATAGCGTTACGGCTCACTCCAAAGAAAGGTTTAAGGTGTGCTTGCCAAAAATTAATATGTAATTGCTACATCTCTGAATCCGCAGCTCCGTATCATCTATGATGACGATCGAAGTCGAATATGATGAAACATTAAACATCTTTATGGATAAAGGAATGCAGCAAACGTTCAAAGCCAGAGTAACTAATTTGTTACAAGAGAAATTGGAAGCGCAAGATGCTTCTGATGAAAGCAACGATATGCACGAAAGTGAACATTCGGACAAAGTTTTTGACTTTTTACGCAAAACAAGCAATAACACTTGCCGAAACAGTGCTACAAAGATTTTTAAAAGTTTTGTCAATTAAAAGCCTCAAATACAAATTAGTTTTTCTACTGTCAAAGTTTTAGAATGATGCGCCGAAAAATCTCTATAATTAGAATAAATATATTACTGCAATACCTTCTACTGCAATACCTTCAAGTGCAATGATTGAACGAGTGTTCTTTGCAGGGAAAGACATAACCCTATTTTACACGGGGTAGGCTATTTGAGGAACTGCATTTTACATGGAGAGCAAAAAAGCTTCCCATTTCTAACTTCTAAACCAAAAGTGATGAAAACACTGAATTCGGTATGCGAGTTAGTGTTCTCCAAATTAAAAAAAAACTGGTTCTGAGTTTATGACGCCATCATAGTAACGTCATCAGCAGGCGCGTAGCCAGGGGTAGCAGGGGGTAATTGTCTTCCAAATAGATTTTACTTAAATCTTTGAGTTTTTGGATGGAAAGAAAAAGTGTTGTATTTATTTTGACTTGATAAAAAGCAGCAGAAAATAGTGGCTTTCCGAACCGAAGGTCTTTGTTTTTGAAGATCACCACAACGCTTGCAGAAAATGGTGGCTTTCCGTATAGAAGATTTTTTTAAAGATCTCCCCTGGAGTGAAGTCATTGCCCCTCCAAATTTTTGTTTGCCCCCCAAAAAATTTGTTCTTGATGCGTGCCTGAACGTCATTGCGACATGTTTTTAAAATGACGTCATTTTTGCGATGAAGTTACAAGCGGTTCAACTTTTATACATAACTTTATTTCTGGAAACTAAATCACATAGTAAAATGCCAAAGTCAAGATTGTTACGTTAATTACAAAAACGTCTTATGACGTAACTTAGTGTAAATTATAAATTGGTCAAAGAATGCTCAGATTTTGGAAAATGACTTTGAAAACCCTCAAAATGGGAAATTTTTCTTTACCTTAACAATGTGAAATTTTTAGGAATTATTTGTAATAAAATTTGACGCAGTTTGAAAAAAAATGTTTTTTCAAGGTATTTATCTCGAAAAAATCCAGAGTTGGGCAAAAATGCCCGCAGTGTAAAATTGGATTAAAACACTGTAGAGTTGGATTAAGTTAGTAATTGAAGATTTGATTTTCTCCAAGTAAATATTTGCTCGTAATCTTGATTTGTCGTGCTTTTTTTTTTGCTAAAAATTACAATTTTTTTGAAACGAACATTCATCAAAGATTCTAAGAAAATTAATTTGAATCATCAAAAAGTACCGGTACTGAGGTACTTTTTAAAAATAGTACCGGTACCGACGGTACTTTTTTCAAGCAGGTACCGGTACCGCGATACTTTTAGAAAGTACCGTACCCACCTTTGGTTTTAAACCGGGGGAAATACTAAGTGTCGGAGGATCAGCTTCTAATGCTAAGTTTGCGGATACCAGAGGTCAATGTAAAGAATAAACTAAGATTTTAAGGCACATAGTTTGATCAATATTTGAACCTAAAAGCAGCCATTTAATAAGTGAACAAGTCGTCTAAAGTCAGTATATCATGCTTTTTAAACAGAAGAAGAACTTTTTCACGTTAATTTCATTTGGCTATAATTTTGATGATTCTGTTTTGTAATTTACTAATCTCGGAAGTGTACTTTGTACCAGATGATCAAACTGTATGTTATATCGGAATAAATCATTGCAAAATATAGCAGAAAGAATACTCAATCAGGAACATAGTATTTGATTTTAGATATTATTCTAAAATCAATTGAACGAGAAAGTTTTGATTGTAAATAAGATATATGGGGTCCAAAAGTTAGTTTTTATCTCAATAAACACCTAAATATTTTACTGATTCAACTACAGAAATTTGACAAGAATCAATAGTTATTTTGAAATTTGGAGCTTGTTGTCGAATTTTGGAAGTACAGTATTATTAAAGCTTTAAAACTTAAGGCATTCAGAAACTTAAATAGCGAAAGTTTTTCAAAGCTATAGTTTTAACTTTTAATAGCAACCTTGGATTGAATTTGAATTTTGAAATTGAATCATGCAAGAGCAAGTTAGTGATGAATTTGAATTTGATAGTGGATTTTGAAAAATGAATTTGAATTTAGTTTTTCTAAAGTTAATGATTTGAATTTAAAATTCAGCATTGAAAAAAACCCTGCTTCTTACCTTGGACTGTCTTCAATAACATAAAAGCAAGTATAAGCCAAACTAAAAGTGAT
The DNA here is from genome assembly GCA_963965965.1 of Trididemnum nubilum. NCBI lineage: Eukaryota > Metazoa > Chordata > Ascidiacea > Aplousobranchia > Didemnidae > Trididemnum > Trididemnum nubilum. The sequence continues at coordinate 7,836,615 of OZ014469.1, forward strand.
AAAAAAAGAAGAATTGTTCCTCAAGTTTGTGGAAAATAATAATTTTAAGTCAGTGTAGATGAGTTGAAACTCCGCACTTATCTAAACTTTACTTCTAACCAAGTAAATTTGAAGCTTGAACTAGAAAACAAGACCGGCCTCTAGGTCGAGCGGTAACCGTTCGTCACTGAAGTGAGAGGTCTAAGGATTGAACCTCGAGCCGGCCAAAGCAAGCACTTTGTTGCCAACGTTGCAACATTTCTTCAAAAAGAGCTGTGTTGCTCACAAGCGCAATGTCGCGGAGATTAGTCCTGCTAACTCGTTATACGCCTTGGCGTATACTGCAAGTATAATAATAGATTTGATAGGATTTCAAATCTGAAAAACATGTAAAAATGTTTTTTCCACAATTTTGGTAGTTTTGCGTGTAAGCAATCAAATTTTTTATATATGTGGAAAAACTTTTTATTTTTTAATTTCCTGGTAAACCACTTTCGGCCTCGGCACCAATTACACAAGATCTGCTGCAAGAACAACATCAAGCTGAGCTGCATTTGCACCACCAGCATGCGTGGCTGACATTCTATCCTGTCACAACAAAAAGATCCTATTTAAGAAAGGAGGCAAGCCGGAATTATCATCGTGCAACAGCAGAAAGATGCCTTGATGCCTTACGTTCGAACGATGCCGAAAGAAACGTATTGTCTACAAAGCCCCAACGTCGACTGCGATGCTTTGGCTTCTGCGAAACGAAGTTTGAAGCTCAACACTACTATCACGTGCAAACCTTCATGCACCGTTTCATGCACCGTTGGAAAAGCAACGCCACTGAGCTTTCCAAATATGGTCCTGCTTCGACGCCGACAACAATCCTAACATCACATCGAGCAGGGGTGCCGGAACGTCAGAAGGGCAAGGGGGGAAAATTTTTTAAAGGACACTTTCAATACTGTACGTACAATCATTACTAATAACATTGTAGACATACGGTCAAACAATTAAACACTTCACCAAAGCCAGAGTACTGAGTACGTCGCATAAACACTAAAAACTAACAACAAACAAATTATCTATTATATAAGGGCAGAATCTGCCGCAGGATGCCATTGGGGGTTCGGGAACAACGCCCCCAACATCCGCAGGCAAGTGGGTCTGGGAGTGGAGCCCCAGCGTTCGGAGATTTTGCAATTTTTGAGCAAAAATAACCTAATTTTAGGCCTATTTTGGCAAAAATTAATGCTTTCGAATTGTGGCATAGAAATTAACAGTGCGAAAACATGATTAAACTGGCTGCGTAAATGAGCAGATTGGCTATGAAGGTGGTGGCTAATGGTAAAATTTTAAGCCTTTTTATAACAAGCTGGTAAACCTTAAAACAAAAAAATCACAGCTTTTAAACTAATTCGTCTGCATTTACTAAACAAGATAATTTTGGAGGAGATGTTTATTCCAACCATATTCCAGTAGTAGTAGTAGAAGTAGTAGTAGTAGTAGTAGTAGTAGTAGTAGTAGTAGTAGTAGTAGTAGTAGTAGTAGTAGTAGTAGTAGTAGTAGTAGTAGTAGTAGTAGTAGTAGTAGTAGTAGTAGTAGTAGTAGTAGTAGTAGTAGTAGTAGTAGTAGTAGTAGTAGTAGTAGTAGTAGTAGTAGTAGTAGTAGTAGTAGTAGTAGTAGTAGTAGTAGTAGTAGTAGTAGTAGTAGTAGTAGTAGTAGTAGTAGTAGTAGTAGTAGTAGTAGTAGTAGTAGTAGTAGTAATAGTAATAGTAGCAGTAGCAGTAGCAGTAGCAGTAGCAGTAGCAGTAGCAGTAGCAGTAGCAGCAGTAGCAGTAGTAGTAGCAGCAGCAGCAGTAGTAGTAGTAGTATTCTTTTATCGTCCAGCAAAGGCAAATACACAAATTGCCATTTCAGCAAACATTTAAAGACATGATTTAGCACGACGAGAAGAAGCGAAAGACCAAAATAAGAACGCCGCTTAATCAAGCGACACGGTCGCTGAGTCTGCTCCTCCTCTTAGAAATAGTACAATATTCGGCTGTAGGATTTCGACACTGAAAGGAAAGTTTCTGGTTTAGATAATCAGAAAAAAAAGAAGATAAAATCTCAGCATCCCAATCCCTATCGGCTACAAACAAAGTTAGGAACTTGAATGTCTTGCGATAGAGTAATGCTGAGGCCTACAGATATAGGATCCTTGAGTTCTTAATTTGAAATTTTGTAGCACCCTAAATCTTCGTAGCGTCAGTTTAAACTAATACTAATGGAACTAAATCGGGTGTCACAGCTCACAGGCTAGCCAAATGCATTCCATAAAATTACTCACCTATTTTACCTATACGTTGTGTAGAAATCATTTAACACACGCAGTTTGTTATTATTGATTTCAATGAACTTTTTAGCGCCAATTAATGAAGAGTAATTTTGTTTGCAATAAACGATTTTTTTTCAGAAAATAAAAATTGTAATGTGTTTTGTATCGACAAAAATTTTGTTTACGTTTTGTTTCTATTGTAGAAAGGGCTCTGATGGTTGACTAAACATTAAACTTTAATCCCTCAAATGCTTCTTGTAGCTCCAGTACGCTTTTGCGTGCTATCAGTTTAAACTGACGCTAGAACAATATGAGTTAAGTTTCATCCAATTGATCAGCTTTAAGAGCTAGCTAAAAAACGTACAGTTTAGTATAGCCTGCTGCAAGTTGCTACTAACTTTCTACTGTGTTAATTGCTATCGTGCACAATTGGGTCAGTTGTCAGGTTTATTGTTCACAAACGATAAAATTATCTGTTAGATCTATTGGAGAGGTGGCAACGGATCCGGAGTGGACCCGATCGGACCCGGATCTTACTGTTTTTTAGCGGATCCGAATCGGATCCGGATCCAGTTTCATTAGAAGATGAAGATTCGGACCCGATCCGGATCTGACTTTGGCTTTACCTCCTCAAATGGTTTGGGGACAAAATCAGCACTGCATTCTGCAAAGACCTTTTTTTTCTTTTGGTCTCCACCCAACTTTTGGTAGAGAAAATGCCCAAATTTTCAGTTAAGATTTTTTTTTTAATTTTTTTGGTTTTGACCAGAATTTTGGTAGAAAAAACGTTCTTATTTTTAGTAAAGACCTTTTTGGCTTTTTGGTTTTCAACCGAATTTGGGCAGAAAAAACGCTCCGGTTTAGTGAGGACCTTTTTTTTGGTCTTCTCCTGAACTTGGGCAGAAAAAACGCCCCAATTTTGAGAGAGGACCTTTTTTGCTTCTGTTTGGTCTACTTTTGGTTTTCGTTAATATGAACAAAGCGCAATTGTATACTGACGGAACCGGATCGGATCCGATTTTAAAATTTAAAAGGTGGCGGATCCGGATCTCTTCTTGTTGGATTTGGATCGGTTACGGTTCTTTAAAATTGTGGATCCGGCCACCATAGATCTATTGTTCATTGAATTTATTCTGCATTAGATAAGCGAGCTTTGAGATTAGCAGACGTTTGCTTCGTTACTATCGTACTGAAATGCAAAGGACAGTACTGCCCCACTTGCCCCTCCTGGTAAAAGGCAGGGTGGGCAGCTTCCTACTGACATCGAGCATTGTTTGCCACCATAAGCCATATCAATAAGGAGCCAAATAATGCCAGCTACACTTGGCCAAAAATACTTCATCTTTATTGCAGACACCAGCGCTACGTGAAACAAACGAATTGAGCTTATCAACGAGTCCGGTTACAAAAGAAATATAAATTAACTGTAAATAAAACATAATCCAGAGTATTTTATTGGTTTTGCTCTTGCTTCTCATTTCACTCTTTGGCTTTGGTCTATGTAATATTTTCTTTTTTTTTTAGCAGACTGACTTGCCTCAGCTACGAACCACCAAATCTTTTTTCTCTACGTTTTTGTTGTTGTTTTTATTGCCAACGTCATTGCTTCACGTGACCTAGCTGCTATCGTTAGGATTGTTCAAACTTGCGTTAGTTCGGTGCAGCTCAACTGCTGGCTTAAAAAGCCTAGACCTAGTTATCAAAATTTAAGTTTTAAGCTTTGTAATTTTAATTTGAATAGACTACTTTTTAAACTGTTTACATTTACCTCTGAGGATTCCATTTGCAAGTGAAATGGACAGTTAAGTTTTATAAATTTTAATTTTTAATATTTTTAATGTTTTAACACTGGGGTCATGTACTGTGATATTTGCTCTAACTCTTGGTCATTGAACTCTTCCAAAACCCTGATATCAACCATAGACTAAATCTAACGAAACATATAAATCCACTACGGTCAGGGCCTACGAAAGGTGGGTTCAGGAGATACATCGTACCCGGGCCCGGGCTTAGGGGGACCCGGGCTCAAAGGGCCCGGAAGAGTTCAGGTTGCCGCGTCAAGTTTTTTTTGCCACGTTTTGACTTTGGAAAGACCTTTTTTCCTTTTTTGGGCAAAATGTGGGACCAAATTTGAGTGAAGACCTTTTTTTTTGCTTTTCACCCAATTTTGGGCAATATATGGGACCAAATTTGAGTGAAGACCTTTTTTTTTGCTTCTCACCTAATTTTGGGCAAAAAATGGGACCAAATTTGAGTGAAGACCTTTTTTTTTGCTCTTTACCTAATTTTGGGCAAAATATGAGACCAAATTTGAGTGAAGACCTTTTTTTTGCTCCTCGCCTAATTTTGGGGCCCGGCATCAATCTTTGTACCCCCTGGAAAAATTTCTTTTTGAGGCCCTGACTACGGTGCAACAAAACTTTCGTTTGTGAAAAACCAGCAAAGCTTGCAATATGACGGGACGTAAACCTGGCGACCTTTATAACACAACTACACGCTGGCAGGCTCCACATAAAAACTGGTGGAGGATGCAATGCAAATACTGCTTTCGTACTTTTGAGTGAATAAATTTGCTGCAGTATAACATTTTGTTCATTTTTTGCCAAAACAAGCAGTTGTGAAAATGATAGCCTGTAAAATCATTATGATACCACAATAATATCACAAGTAAAGCAATTTCGTATTTTACGAACTAACTTTAATAAATTATCTTTAGCCAGTACTTTGCCACAATGAACTTGTCTACACTCCTCAAACTACTAAGCATGTATAATTGTATATCGTATTTTTATATTGATGCAGGATCACTTTCCTGCTGGACTCGCTGAGCCACTTACTTTCTGCAGAGGAGGCAGCTCAGGCCAATGGAACCTTCAGTTTGTAATAGAAGAAGCAATTTGTAAATTATTGCCACTTCCAGGTACTTTTGCGATGTAAACTGTTTTAGTTGAATATTCTATTTAGATGCAAACTATTTTGGGCATATGTAAGCTATACTAATTAAACAACTACAGATGTTTATTTACCAGAGAAAAGTGATGCGGAGATTCCGCACGTTTTATTTCACCCGCACTATCTTAATCATCGATTAAAGTTTGCTGTTATTTTTTTTGAAAATCAATTGTCTGTAGATATTGTACCTCAAAAAGTTTATTGCGAATTTACAGTTATAGCCCCATCGCATGTTTCAATTAAACATGATAAAAGTTTTCAAGTCTTAAAGTGTTACCTCCTTGTCTGCCTCACACGATAGATTACTCTGACCTTTTAATTGCTGAAGTTTTAAAAGAGAAGTTGTGAATACCAATTTTTATAGACTTTGATTTGATCCAGCCTATAATACTGCAGAATCCAATTCTACTTCTTCAATCTCCATTAGCAAATGATTTACCCACTTGGCCGCTTACAGCTTAGAAAACAAGCAAATGCAGTTTCAGTTTTTCACTTAACTGTTCACTGGAAGATTATGCCTGAATTTTTGGTTTAAGTTTCGTTACAACCTGAGGAGGGGGATAAAGAGGAAGATTGTGATTATTAACTCTGTTAGATGACAAAGAGATGGGTAAGTAAAGATGCAATGTTACCGTTGGTATCATCTTGACTGTTTTGATTGGTGTCGAACTCTCACGAATTATAGGAGAAAAATAAAATAAAAGTTCATAAAAAAATATATATTCGAATTCGTAATTACAATGTTATAACATAGGCTATGTAGCTGCAAAAAAAATTAAAATTCATTTGAAATAGTAAAATAAAATTAAAAAAACTTGGATTTTAAATAGCCCTTAACTTTTGACGAATCAAATTGCTATGTTCTTTCTGACCGCTGATTACACTTTAATGGCTCAGATGCTCTAATTTCAACAAGCTGTCAATGGTAAAAAAAAAAACAAAAAAACTGAAAACATGCTAAACAAAACCAAATATTGTTGTATTGCATATTTATCTTTCTCTCACCGAACAACCTACCGCTAACTTTTGGACGATCGGCGCACTTTTATTGCAATGGCTACTTCGTACTTAGAGGAATCCGCATCTGCTTTCTTTTAAAGAGTTTTCAGTGATCCTTTGTTCCTGTGGATTTTTCAAATTCTTGTCCACTGAATTTGCTGCTTGTTCGAAGTCACCAACCAGTGTTAATCATCTCAAAGCGCCTTATCCAATTACGCAAAAACGTAGTTGAGCTGCATGTTGAACTCAAATCATGCAATTAAAGTCGTTGTAAAAACGACTTCTTTACCCTTTCGGCTACGCTGCCGACAAGATCCCCAAAGAAAGAAACAAGATTTTTCAGAATAAGCAATAACAGCTTAATGTTGCTGGAATAACCAAAAGTGTGCTAGATGCTCCAAAAAGAGATCGATTTTGAAGCTAAATTTCTAATGGAGCAATTACTGCATATTTTGTTTTTTTAAATTGCTGATCGAGTTAAATGTTTGCAGGTTTGAATGGTAATTATTGGGAGAAAAAATTTCCTTTGTAGCCAGAAATTACTTATCGCGTACGCAGATGTTTGACGAATTGCTACATCATTGAAATCACAATCAAAAAGCTTTTTCCTAAACTGCATTTTGTCTTCTTGTAATTGTTTGTACCAGGATGAACACACCCGATTAGTTTTGGATCACGGCTTCTTAATGCAAAAAAGTACGTTAATCCTTCGGCTTTCAAATGCAGAAAACGTGTACACGTTCGTACCTTAAGGTACGCTGGATTAGCATTTAATGCAGAGAAAGTACAAATCACGAGAAAAAAGAGAAAGCTCGTTTCTGATTGGCCGCTGTGATTGCTCAAGCGTGTCACTTGTTTCAACTTCTGCAGAAGGTTCATTTAATTCAGATTACCGTGATGGACAGGTCAGGAAGAGCTGAGGGTTTGGGTGCGATTCCTCGATAGTGACGCATTGTCGTTTGGATAATTCAGGATTAGTTACTGGTTTCAATCTATAGTGCTAGTAGGCTAAGGCAAGATACTTTCTTGGGAATTTAGTTTGGTTTTGTTTGTAGAACACTTGATTAATAACAATATATACTGAATACCGGTATCAATATGGTTGGCTACTCAGTTGTTCATCATCATATTCATTAACCAATTTATTAATGTTCAGTTGCTACCAGTACAGTACCCCCTTTAAAGTAATGCTGAAAGCCACCTGCATATCTTCCAAAGCGGCAGGGTGACAAAGCAAAACAATGTACGGTAGGCCTGCTAGAAATGAATAGGCCTAGCAAAAAATTTAGCCAGAGCTACCCCATAATGTGATGGTAGGGATTTTTTAGCATTTCTGTCTTTTTCTAACTGACAGTGTGGCAGTTGTGGATTTTACTCGAAATTGGCTCAGAGCAATTGCTCCTGTTGTAGTATCTGGTATTGTGGGTGTCCATGCCCTAGATAGCCTAAGGCACTCGGACACACCAAAACTAAACAGAACCAAACCAAAACTAAACAGATTTAAACCGATCAGTGGTCGAGTGGATAGAGCGTCTGCTACTGAAACGGTAGACTTGGGTTCGATTCTTGGTCGGGTCAAACCAAAGACTATAAAAATTGGTATTCACAGCTTCCCTGCTTGACGTTCAGCATTAAAAGGGACAGTGTGAAGCCTCCGCTGTGTGTGGTAGACAGGTGGGCAGGTGGCAGCTTGACTCGAAGACCGAAAGGTCCCTTCGCTGTCTCCTGGCCAAGGCAACTTGGTGAATTTAATGTAATTACAATTACAATTGTAATTACAATTACACCTGATATCTTTGTGTGTTGGATCTCTCCAAAAATGTCCCAGTAATTGTGGTAGAATAGGCTAATTCAATCCGCCTTCCTACCCGGTACCTCGAAAGATTAAAGTACCCAACCTGAACTCAACTTATCCCCTAAAAAAATCTCGTATCCTTAAGTTTAAGCCGTCCACTTTTTGCACAGAAGCTCTGTGACCTCAGACCTGTGTATGGCCGCACATGCTCTCTCCTGTCATTTCTGCACTACCAGTAATTTAGGTTATATACTAATATAGGGCTAGACTTTAGGGAATACCGGTAGGTTAAGGTTAGTTTTGGAAAACAGCTTAGATTTGAGATTGGAGCACTCATTAAGTTTAGGATTGAATTTTGGGGTAATAGCTTAGGTTAGACTTAGTGAAATAGCTTAGATTGGAGAGAGAGCGTAGGCGCTCAGTGATACACTGGTGGCAGAGCTTCCGAAAAAAAGCGAAGCCTTTTATATACTTAACGACACCCAATAAATTGTTTGCACCGAGAATTAATTAAAACCCATACCAGACCCATTTTCATGCCTGTCCATTTTCTGCAAATTCTATGATGTTAATTGACTGATTAAATGCTGCACAGTACTTCCTCGATTATCCGTACCTCGTTTATCCGGCATTCGGTTATCCGTCCATTGGGTCAGATAATAATTTATGATATAACTAACACTTTTCCAGTTAATGTGGGGCAATAGATAGCCCTACTGTAATTTTAACGATCATGCAAATTTACATTGCTTTCAATAAAAAAGTACTGAGATCCCTCAATGCGGTACATTATTTGATGTTGAACCTCGTTTAAGTTTTGGTGCATTCGAATCTGCTTCTTGCTGCGTTGTTTTGGTTTAAATAAAGAAATTCAATTATCCGGTTTTTTTACTTATCCGTTCAGGTTTTGAAGAAATGCTGTCCCGACTAGACCGGATAATCGAGGAAGTACTGTATTTTTATCCTTGACAAACATTAAAAGGCTAAAGCTTCCAGGGCTCTGCCCCAAACCATACAAGGTAAGCTTACAGCTCTACCCAGACATCTAGTTGATGCAAATGTCATCATTCCGTTGCTTTCAAATGGAGATTTACATTCGTAATATTGGTATAAATAGTGATTAATCTTGACAACAACATAGGAGTAGGTACGGTAACATTTGGGCGGCTCTACATCTTCTGGCCCAGCCACAAATTAAAAAAAAGGGTGCCAATTTTTTTACGATTGTGATTGTGCAGTAGCATTGTGCTTGTGGTTACCTTCAACAGATAATTCTGAATTGCCCTGCATAAGCCGGGTGTAGTTAAGTATAAGCCGTCGGCTTTATTTTGGAGTCTCTGCGACTCAAATATGTGTGTGCACGTGTTCTTGCTCTTCTCATGCGTGCACTCATTAGGGTTAGGACTAGATCTAGAAAGTATTATAGCTTAAATCGGAGAGAAGGAGAGAATGCACGCGCGCTCATGCACGAATCGCAAAGCTGCTGAAAATAAAGCGGCAGCTCATACTTAATGACATCCGCATAAGCCATCTGCTGCTTACAGCTTATGATTTTCATGGTAACTGCAATGTGCTTTTGTTGAAAAAAATAATAATAGTCAATTGGGACTACTACAAATCTGGATCAATTTTTTCACATGGTTTAGTTATATACTGTTTGGAATGATTTGCCTCTTGATATTTGGAAAAGTAGCAGCATTTCATTGTTCAAGATTAGATTGAAAATGCACTTTTTTGATATGGCCTTTATTGATATGACTAATATTGATTAGTATAATATGCTTTAACACTGTACATTATAATACAATCTTAATAATCTTTTAACAAGTCCTACTTTTCATTTTTTAATCTGCAATTTTTCTGCTTTTTCACCTGCTTTACAGCGAGTGCCCCGTAGTGAAATGCTGGCTTCTTGCTATCTCATCTCAACGGATTGACAAATTGATTTTTATTATTATTGGTATTATTTACATGCATTTCCAAAATTTGTAAATAATACAGATTGTGAAGTCATGAAATGCAAGCTCTAGGTATAGCTGGCAGCAATCCAATTCTTGTTTGTGCAGCAGACTCCTGAAAACAAAAAAAACAACAATAGCAAGAGAATGCAAAAATTGTGGCTTCACGATATAGTAGCTGATGCAAAAATCGCATGTGCAAGCAATCAATGAAAAAATCATGGATTATATACTGTTGCTGTATAGTAGGCTGACATAGTACAAGGTTTATAACAAATGAGGCAGACAATTCGCTAAACAAAATATAAAAACAACATGCCTCCGACCAAAAATTACTAGCTGCATTAATTATGTTGCCACCATGTACGGCTTGGATTTTTTCAACAGACAAAGAAATTGCATTGAATGGTAGCTTGTCAATACTTAGTCGAGATCCTATTATTATTAATGAATCAGGGGGCTGATGGCTTACAAAGTAGTTGGGGGCTCTCAACATGTTTTACTAAAGTAAAAGATGGCATAGCTGATTTGTATGAATTTGCAAGTTGAGTAAACTTTGTCGGCATATTTTTGTGGCATGGTTTTTATGACGACCGTGATCACATGATTTGGGTTTAACCAACAGTCCTGCACGCTGGTCATGTTGCTGCGTTCTAGGTTAAAAATGCGTTATGATGACTGATATCTCTGCTTGGTGGTTCCAAACAACAGCAAATTTAGTGGACAAGTATTTGTAGAAATCCCACAGGTTCAGTTAAACATTGGAACACTGGAAACTCTTTGTTTGCTTTAGGTGCAAATTCCTCCGAACACGAAGTAGTTATTGCAATGAAAACTGTGTGGATCATATAATCGTCAGCATCCAATGCAGTCTGGTAGCAGGAGATCAAATATGCACTTACAGCAACAGACAACAACAATCATAGACCAGAGTCAAATGGCAAATTAATGCGAGTCTTAGTGAAGTTCTCTGGCGCCAGGTGATCTTCATAATTTTTTACCAAAATAATGGTCGTTAATCAACATGTTTGCATTAAATTGTAAAACTATTTTGTTTTGTTTTTGTTTTTAAAATATCTGAGTTATGTTGAAGGTAGCACCACCAACCACCGATCGGAAAGTTTGCCGAAACCTGCATTAACATAAAGATTAGCAAATTGAGCATTAAGTAAAAAATATATACACCACATAAATGCTTAAGGCACCTTGAAACATGTTATGAAAACCTGTTGCTATTACCACATGTAATGCAGTAGCAGTGCTAAAAATTTGCACACTTTTAAAACAAAATGAAATTAATTGCCCCTAATGCCCCCCCTTAGTATGGCCCCCTACAAATTGATGACTTGAAAAGTTTGTAGCTGTTGATAAAAAATACGAATCTGAGCATTAACCAAGCAAGATTGCGTCAGCAATCAATTTTTTCTTACGTAGGCTCACTCAACTATCGAGCAACAAATGTTAACCAAAAACAACATGCTTGAAAGACATTATTGTTCCAAGAAAGTGCGTCACAGACTACAAAAACTTATTTATCATTTAATCTGTTAATGATCAAACATTTTCATTAAATGTCAACACTGATAATGATTGCTAGCATTCCTCCCCTTTGGATTTGTTGGTGTTCAGAGGTCGGTGCTTTTTTTTGTATTAGTTATATTTTAAATAATTATTGTGAAATTGTGTGGCACTTTCAAAAGGGAGGACTGGTTTTCTAATCCCCTCCCCTAGCTGTGTCAATGTCTGTATCAATCTTTGCACTCCCTGAAAAGTTCTATTCTTCCCAGCCCTGATCACAATGACATAGGGTAGAGTTACTTTAGTCATTTAAGCTTGTGCTTTCAATATTTGTAAAAGTCCATGTCAATAGGCTATGAATGAATATGAATAGTTGCTTGATAATATCATATGATTAATGAGGGTTGCCAAGTAATCAACTTTTGACCCAATTAGTCAGTTATTAAATTTTTTCTGAGTGTAATAATAACCCATTTTAGTCGTTTAGACAAAAATGAGTTGATGGACAGAAAGACAATCTGCTGCTGAAACAGTAGACCATGGTTTGATTCTTGGTTTGGTAAAGTTAAAGGCTGCAGTTTAGAAATTGATACCAAAGCTTCCCTGCTTAATGTTCTCTGGTTTAGCATTAAATTAAAAGGGAGTGATACCTCCAACGACATCATGTGTTGTAGCAGGCAGGCAAGTGGCAGATCGAAGCTTTGGCTGTGTTGCCAAGAAGGTGAGGGTATTGTTTTACAATGACCCTGATCCGGTAATCTCGGTTCAGCTCACACCCCGCTCACGTTGTTGCATCCTTGGATAAGATGCTGTACAGTATAATGGTTATCTATGCTTGGTGGCTTTGAACAAGCAGCAAATTCAGTGGACAAGAATTGAAAAAATCCGCAGAAACATTAGATCACTGTCGATTGTCAAAACTCTTATGCAAATAGGGATTCCTCCAAACCTAAAGTACTTACTGCAATGAAAAATAAACAGCCAATGTAGTCTATCCCCCCATGGATGGTAGTGGTTTTGAGTTTATTGCAATTCAAAAGTATTTTGGATTTTTTTAAATTCTAAAACACCACATAAAGTTAATTGTGTCTGTTTATTATTAACCTTGAGTATACATCTGATGCAAACATTCAGTTTAAAAAACTGTCATCAAGTAATACCTAAGGTATTCATACATTATCAGTGTTGGACAAAATCGGGAATTGACCATTTAGACAATGTTTGGCATAAACATTTTCGACATTTTTGTTTGGCGAATGCATTGATATACAACAGTTTTGAGAAACCTACAGCAACATTTGCGTAGCACGAAACGTCACAAGCAGTGGTGTAAAAAGTACTTGAAATTGGTAAGGAAATAAAGTGCAAAGTATTAACCAATAAAAATACTTGAATAAAAGTAAAAAAAACATAGTAAATTTAGAGGTGCTCAACTGTAATTACTTCTAAAAGTATTCAAGCAAAATAAACAAACTTTTCAATCAAGATCATGACAATTGGTCAACTACCTTTACATCACTGCCACAAAGCACTTGGTCCTCTAATACCTCACTATCTCAAGAAGTCATGAATTAATCCTTGTCGCAAGTTTTTTGTCACTCCGTTCAAGACAATTAATTAAAAAGAACAACAACAACAGCTAAACCTCAAGATTTGAAAATTATGCCATGCAGAATTTATATGGAATCGGAATCGTTTAATAGAGTCTTTGCTCAAATACTCATTCAATGTCATTGTTTACATCACATGCTAAAAAGTGCTAATCTACTGTATCTACAAGATGGGCCAAAAGTCACAAACCATAGCCAATTCAGTATCTTTGGTGATAAACTTTTTGGTTTAGTTAATCAAAATTATTGTGAATTAATAAATATTGTGTAATATACAAAGCTTTACATGCTAGCTATTAGCATGAAAGTATGCAAATCTTTCTGAAAATTAAGTGATATATCTTTTCTGATCTACTGCTATTTCCATGTTGTCTTATCGATGGTATGTTTTGATTGCCAAATGTTTCTCAGTATCTTCAAATGGTTTTATTTTGGAATCCAGTTAAGTGATAAAATTTAAAATAAATTTATCCTCATTGTGGTAAATGGTTAGGGCATGTGAGATAGCTGTCAGTTAAGAGTTACTATGCTCTTTATCAAAACTTGAAAAATGCCGAGATGGGCTATAAGCTGAAGTTATAAAAAAGAACTTTTCACTTAACATTGGCTGTTTGCATTCATGTTAAACTACTCAGTTTTCATCTCTCAGTGCTTACTTGTTGATTTTTGTGCTGTGTGTGCATTAAGTGATTTGAACTATGAAGTGCTAAATGTTTTGTGTTTTCCAGATTGTTTGTTGAACAAGCAATAATTTAGCTTTGTATTCCATGACATATGTACTGTAATATTAACCAGTATCAATGCACAGTACTATTCTTTACATGATTCAAAGAAAATTTTAACTGGTTTAAGAAATGATGAAGAGCAACAGAGCTTTTGTGAGTGGCCCAAATGCTTCTCCTAAAATGACACTGAGTCGAATTCACAAGCAGCAAAGTATCCATCCTTTGAAGACCAGTTTTTGGAAAATTCTGTAGTAGGTAACTTTAAAAAGCTAATCTTTAAATTGAGGGGGTGAAGCATCCAGCAAATGTGGTAGCTTATAATTTAGTTAAAATCGAAATATAATTTTTGAATTTTTTTGTTTTTTATTTTGCGGGCTGCGGTTGCAAAGATTATCAAGAAACACAAAGAGATATGCCCCCTAAAAAGTTTTAGAAAACCCTGAGTTTGGTCTTTCAACCTGAATTGCAGGGAAAAAGAGGGATTGAATTATAGTATTTAGTATTATTATTCAGTCTCTTGTGATCTTCCAGTGACATCCTATTGTGGTAAACCTTTTCTTTTCTGGAAGCTCAGGCTGCGAGAACAAACTCATGGTTTTTAAAAACTTTTTAGGGGGATATCTGTTTGTATTTGTTGAATATCTTTGCTACCGCAGCCCCAAAATGAGAACCAAAGTTTAAAATTATATTTTAATTTGAGCTTTTGTATTTGTAAATACCGGAATTTGCTGGCTGCCCCCCTTTAATGGCTAGAGATTATTTTGAATGCATAAATTATACTGCTAACGTTTGTATTGTGACAAATATGCCTTAGTTGTCCATTTATGCTGGTATTTTTAGTAACTATTTGTTATCATTTAGTAATCAATTAAGAACTTAGCATGTTTAAAAATGGTTTTGAGGACCTGAACCTACTAAGAGTATGAAAGATAAATGTAATGATGTAAGTAGAAATTTTTTGTGAAGGAAAGATTTTTCAAAGAAAATTGCAGACACAAATCCTAGTGCAGAAAGTTGCATCATAAGTCGATTACCCTTTGCATTGCATCGATTGCATCATAAGTCGATTGCATCATAAGTTGCATCATAAGTCGTCGATTTCACTAGCAGAAGAATTTCTTTTTGTCGTATTATTCTGAACTCTTCCAACATAAATGCATTTTCAAGTTCAAGAACGTAAATCATTGTTGTGAACGAGAATATCTTGTAAACTGCAGAAATTAAAACTCTTGTGGTTTCGTAAAGTAATTTTAATGTTTTTCAGGATATGAAAAAGCGTCTAGAACAATCTTTCGGTGGCGGATGATGACAAACTTTCAATAAAATGCTGTGCTATTCTACTGAAAAGATTTGTCAACTGAAAGCGATACTATTTTTTGAATAAACACCGAGATTTCACTAGCAGAAGACTTCAATATCAGAAAACAGTCTCAACTATTGTTCTGCCAATCAATTGACCAACGCATGCTAAACATTTAACGATGCATGTGTTCATGTCAAAACTCGCACAAATATCACAGTTTTCGAGACGGTTTAGATTACGCATCAAATCTGTTATGATAGTGTTCAAATATTATTGTTGATTATTTATTAGTGTCCTTTTTTCAACGCCGTAGCCAGCAGATGCATTGTACACAGTGCAGGCGTTTGTATTGATGTAAAACTTTCAAAAGCCTTTGTAGCTCAGTCTCGGCAAGTGTTATTGCTTGTTTTGTATAAAAAAAAATCAAAAAGTTTGTCCGGATGTTAAAATAAGCGAACCGTTACGGAATATTTTGGAGTTAAAAATATATTAGCTCCACTCCAAAAAGAGGGAGTTTAATTTTCAATTGGTACCGGTACTTCGGTATCAATTTTGACAACGTACCAATACTTTGTACTCGATACTGCCCACCTCTGATAATGGATAATGTTTTCAAATTATTGTTTTCAGTGAAACGTGCAAGATCGCTGCCTCCGGCTCTTTTGTCTCGGGTAAAACTCGGTAAATTGTTCTAAAGTTTTGTCAACCGTTTGCTAAGTACTTGGTATTTCGAATCCGGGCCATCCATCCCAGCTTACCTGAAAATTTTTGAAGAAGTTCTCTGTATTGTGTTAGTTATTACCGTAATTAATGTATTATTGCCGTAAGTTTCCACCGAGTTAATTATTGCCGTAAGTTTATACTGAGCGATTTTTCATTTTAAACTTCTTGTGTTTTCGATTTTCTTCATTTCAAATTTGTTCAAATAACCAAGTTGAACAAGACCTCATAGGTAAAGAATCAAAAAATGAGAAAAAATTTTTTTCACCTTTTTGCGATTTGCTAAGATTATATCTCTCACAAATGAAGGATATGGGGCAGGCAGGTGGAGGCTCTACAGAATATGAATGGTTTGGTGAAAACTTAAGTATTTTGCCCGTTCTAAATCAGTATATCTTGATTACTTTGTCATTCTAGTTTATGATGTGTTGGGAGAAAGCTCAAATTTCCAAACACCCTGTAGTGATTGTTAAAGGCGGTGAATCATCTAGCCTATTTCGTTGGTTTACAATAGCTAAAATTGAACTATAATATTTGTTTTTTTTGTTTTAATTTTGGAACTGCAGTTGCAAAAATATTCAACTGATACAAAAAGATATCCCCCAAAAAAGTTTTTGGAAACTCTGAGTTTTGTTAGTTCTTTAAACTATTAGGCCTACTGTGGTTTTGGCGAGAAGAACAAAACTCAGAGTTTCCAAACACTTTTTTCGGGGAATATCTTTTTGTATTTGTTGAATATCTTTGCAACCGTAACCCCAAAATCCAAACAAAAAATTTGAAAAATTATTGTTCAATTTTAGCTATCGTAAATCACCGAAATTGGCTGGATGATTCACCGCCTTTAAGTGTGTTTACACTTTACAATATCTGTCTAGCTATTCCAAAGTGAGCGTAATTTATTCTTGACGTGTAATGAGAAGTTTAAACGGGATGTGAAATTTATTTTTACCGGACAACTTTTTATACTGCATCATGTGTATTTGTCAGTTTATAAATCCGGCAATAAATTCTTGAAACAATGATTTTGTAAATTGCTAGTTTCAGAGTTCGTGCATTTAAATCGGAGTAATTTTGCAATTAGATTTATTCAGCTCTCATATTTGTTTAACCACACTAACTTTGGATTTCTATTCGCTGTGCAACATCACGACGGATGGACTGTTGGGCCCCTAATGGGAAATGAGCGTAATTATTTTTATCAAAAAACACTGCACGCATGATTATTGATGTGAAATTTAGGTAGACTCGGGTTTGAATCCAGCTCGGTTTGATCAAACATCCA
Source organism: Trididemnum nubilum (assembly GCA_963965965.1). Lineage (NCBI taxonomy): Eukaryota > Metazoa > Chordata > Ascidiacea > Aplousobranchia > Didemnidae > Trididemnum > Trididemnum nubilum. The sequence goes on from OZ014469.1 coordinate 7,853,761, forward strand.
AAGTTGATATTTTAAACTACCTGCTTGCGAATCTAAACGGGTAGGTGCACCACGAATAGCGACTTGAGTCGATTATCGAACCTTTTTCTTTTTGCTTCGTTGCCCAAGATGATTTGCCAAATTAGATACGAGCGACTTTTAGCAGCTTGATTTTTATAGTACTGTAGTTTTTTCTTCTATTTATTTCAATTTCTTATGAAAATGCGAATATCAAGTAGCCCTGCTGGTCACTTAAAAGACATTTCGTTAAATGTATGTATCAATCAACCTCTCTCCTGTTAGTTCTCGATATGATAATTCGGTATGCGCCTAGACAATTGTAGCCATAATAGTATGATGTAGCTTTTGAGTACTTTTTTTTGAACGCTAAATTTTTAAATCACTACAAAATGTAAACCAGAAAAAACGAAATTTTAATAAAAAAAAAACAAATGTCAATAAAAAAGAGAACTTTAAGGAAAAGGAACAATTTTTTTAATTTGGAAATTTTATAATAACTTAAATGGCATCCCTTTTTGACGTAGTTTTTTTCGACTAATCAGCTCTTTTTAGCCAAAATTAAAGCATGAAATTTAAAAACAGAACGAGAAAAGCTTGAAAAAAACAAAGCCAAGATATAACAAAACATTCTATTTAATACGAGACGTTTCATCATGAACTTACGCCGTTACTTTTTAATCCTATTTCACGGAATAAAATTTATCATTAGCTGTTTTTCATGCACAATTAACGACATTGTATCTGTCTTATTATATTGTTACCCAGCCAATAAACTATCGTATGCAATGAACAAAATTCATGCCAAAGTAAAGATTAGGAACATACGTCTCAGTTCATCATTACCAATGAAACAAACTTTCAATATTCTCGCTGTGCAGTATTATGCCAAGGTATGTAACGAGTTTGCGGGGTCCATCTCCGCGTCAATGCACCTTAGGGCTACAAAGCTCTTTTCGAACAAATATAGCAGCAGTAGCGAGCCACTGGCTAAGATTTAAGCCTCAGACCTCCCTCTTCAGTCACATACGTGTTACCGCTCGACCAACTTAAGGCCGGTAATTTCTCATATCTAATATTGTAAACGAAACAGCGATGAGTTTACTTAGCATAGATTTTGTATTAATAGAATAAGTAACTTACGTTACTCTTTGTTTCGATTCAAAATTAACGACTTATTATATTGGTCGAGCGTTAACGCGTTCGTCCCTGGATCGGGAGTTCAGAAGTTCAAATCTCGGGCCGTCCAATCGGACACAGTGCTGCCAACAGCTAGCCACCGCTGCGACATTTCTTCGAAAAGAGCTGGGTTGTCCGGACGTAATGAGGAGGGATGGGCCCCGCCAACTCTTTACACGCTCCGGCGTATTACAGCGAGTGTAATAAAAGATTTGGTTCGTATTCTAAAGAGAGGTGGAGTCCTCGAGGACACATTTTGAAATCCTTGGCTTTACCCTTGGCCTCGAAGCCTCAAGTCCTCAAAAAGACAGTGCTATTTTTTGAACCGTTAAAATTATGCTGGAAGACGCCAGAAACCTATCGGAAAATTTTCGAAGACCTTTTTTGTGTTCTTTTTTTGAGATCGCCTGAAAAAAATTTTGAAGAACTTTTTTTTGGAGATCGCCTTAAAAATTTATATATATATTTTTGGAAACACTCGCGCCTCTGTCCTTGGCCTCGAGCATTCCCTGTAGCGTAGCGAGGAGGGGGTTATAGCCCTCCATTAGCCTGAAGAGTATGCAAAATACCCCGTTTTTAGCATTTTTAAGGCCGATTTTTGCCCAGAAAACAAAATAGCCTCCTGTGGCGTGTCAAGAGAGAGCGCGCTTCGATTGCGGTTAACCGGCTCGATTGTACAACCTCTGAGCTGCTGTGATCTGTTGTGTTATAAAGCTATCGGTTCCAATTATCTTTCATTTGTGGTTACTTCCATGCTAGTTTTCCACATCGCCACTGGATGAAGCAGGAACTGCGACACACTTCCCCCTTTCTGAAAGCAGCAGGGGTGGGCACAAATAACATTACATCAAAAGCGCAAAGCAACAAAGCGCAACGATCGTTTTAACCACTAATAGCGCAGCGCAAAATGCGCGATTGAATTGTTTTAATTTCTGAAGCGTAGCGCAACTTCCGCAATCAACTTTTTAATTCAGTTGAAGCGCAACGCAATTCCGCAATTGCGAAACGGCATTTTCGTACCAAGTTAAAGCGCAATCTAACTTCCGCAATTGAAATTTCTCAACACTAGGCAAATACCGCAATTTTTTCGATTTTTGGCAAAAAAGAGTAAATAATTTGCTAAAAAAGACTGACATTTATCTAAATTACGATCGAAATCGAACAAAATTAAGTTCAATGCATAGAATTGCGCTATTTACCAAAAAAATGGTTGAAAGCGCTGCGCAATTGAAGCGCAACAAATTTTAAAGACTTTAGTCCGCAACGCAACTTCCGCAATGTTTCAAAGTAAAAAATTAAAGCGCAACGCAACTTCCGCAATTGCGGAGGTTGCGCAAGTTGCGCTTAGCGCTTCTAATTGCGCTTTGCCCACCACTGGAAAGCAGTGGTAGGAAGGGTCCTGCTAACGTCGTCTCGAGCGCCGACCATCCAATCACGTCGGGGTCACCAGTGTGGTGTGGTAGAAGGGAGCGCGCTCCGATTGCGGTTAACCGGCTCGGTTGTACAACCTCTGAGCTGCTGTGATCTGTTGTGTTATAAAGCTATCGGTTCCAATTATCTTTCATTTGTGGTTACTTCCATGCTAGTTTTCCACATCGCCACTGGATGAAGCAGGAACTGCGACACTCCCCTCCAATGGTATTGGCGATAAGAAGTGGTCAAGGACCTGATGTGATTACGACCAGACAAACTGAGCCTGGCTGAAGACCGTTTTTTTTTTGAAGATCACCTAAGTTTGGACAGAAAAATCGGCTCAATCTGAGTGAAGACCGATTAAAATCTGGATCAAGATCGTTTGATGTTGCTTCCAGCTCCAAAACAGCCCCTCCATTTCAAATTCCTGGCTACGCGCCTGAGCATTCCTGTCCTTGGCCTCGGATATTTTTGTGTTCTTCGCCTCGGCCTCAAGCCTTATGTCCTCGACTCCACCTCTGATTCTAAATATTACAATAATTATTTCAAAAAACCAAATTAAACAAAGGACGAAAAAAATCATTATACAAAAAAATAATAAACAAACAACAAATTTAAAGGAAAAAAACATTCAAGCATTCTAGAGAAACAGCAATAATATGATTTTTATATAACTTAATGCGCATGCATCGTAATTGCATGATATAAGTCGACCCCTGAAACGTTTTTGCCTCCCTCTAGTATTTTTCAAATGAAATATTATAAACCACAGTAAGTTAAGCAGTTTCAAATTTTTCCAAAATCTCTTTATGAACTATAGCTACAAGTCCCCGTACAGTATTTTGAAAGTTCGTCAAAAGGTTGGTTAGTAAATCGTGCGGTTTTGCGAGTAATTTTTATAATTTATAGATAATAATTAATACACTCTTGTTTCAACACAACGATCACAGCCCCATAGCAGCAAAACCATTAAAGAGGCACTGCTCGAGATCGTTTTTAATGAAGAAATGAGAACTACGGTACTTGGGGTAAAAAAAGCTTCTACTATTCCCCTTAACTGCATATATACGGTAGATTTAGTCCGTTTGGCTCCGTACCGTAGGCAACCCGGCATTTTAAACTTTCGTGAAACCAGAATAGGATGACTTCGCAGAACTTCGTGCAGAATATTAGACATCGTATTGCTGATTCTGCAAGAAAATTTGAAAAGTCATAAAATTTAGTTTGAGACTGCTAGCTTTACTTATTAATTTTCAGACTAATTTTTTGTTCTTGATTTGTTCTCAAATTTTATTGGGAATCAAGAGTAACACAAATTCATTTTTGATGAATCTTCCTTAAATGTGAAGTACTGTAAGATGCTCTGGCATTTGCTTGCGTCTGTTTCAGATTTTAAAAAATATTGCAGGTTAGTGGACGTCCAATTACCTTAAAATATTGTAAAGTGATAGGAGATCGATTTCAGCTCCAAAATGGGACATCATCAGTCTAAATGTAAAAAAGGTCACACCTTTATCGATTTTTTTTTGACTGATTATAGCCCTTTTTGGAACTGAAATCAATTTTTTACAGTCCTCCTTTGCATTAACGAATATTGGTTCACAGGTTTGTGATTTGAGGAACCCGTACATTATTACGAACACTTTGGCTTAGCTTTATTTTTTTTTGTATTTAATCTTGAATCTCGAATATTAAGAAATGATGTTTCCGACTACACAACACTTTGCTCGAGAAGGGAAAGACATGTAAATGATAGTAATACGTTCAAAGTTTTTGAACCTACCAACTTGTAAAAAATCTTCAATTCTGCTGACTTATAATGCACCCCAAATCTTTTTAACTACCAAAGAAAAGGATCACCAATTGACTCATTGAACTTGGTGCCAAGGTTTTAGCATGTTCTGCGAGATGAAGCGGAGCGGAGCTTATCATATGTCGAAAGATTATTAATTTCTCAGTCATAACACTGGTTAATCAGTTTTCATCATATTGACCGGTGAACGACACATACCATACGACCTTTTGTGGCTTCTTCATGAACTAAATGCAATAAAAAACCAAGGCATCTTGCGTAATTATTGTACAAAACAAAAGAAAAAAAAAGTCAGGCATCCATGTTCAATTTTTTCAGATAAAATACAGCTGTGTTTTTGTTCAAAAAATCGACTATCTCTGTCTCACTCTGATGACCAATACAATACTCATGTTTTGTTTGTAGCGCATATATATCCTCATGTTACCGGACATCGTCAGACGCTAAATAGTGGACAATCCGCGCACTTTTCATTGCTATGACTACTTTGTGCTTAGAGGAATCCGCTTAGGAGTTTTCAGTGATCCAATAATCTTGTGAATTTCTTCCAATTGTTGTCCACGAAACTTGCTGCATGTTCGAAGCCACCAAGCAGAGATAATTATCGTAAAGCGTCTTATTCAAGGACGCAACAACGTAACCAGGGTGCGAGTTGAACCCAAATCAAGCGATCAGGATCGTAGTAAAACAAACGCCTTTACCTTCTCGGCCAGTGCAAATCCGTACGAGACTGCAAATTAAACTAAAACTGCTGTTCATATTCATCATATTGACTTGGTTTGCTTTAAATACCTGCATTTCAACGAACTTTGTCAATTACATTATCACCACGGCTATCACTGTTTCCAGGGCCTACGAAAGGGGGGCTCGGGCGGTATCGCGTGTAGAGTGTTTTTTGATAAAAATAATTAACGCTCATTTCTCATTAGGGGCCCAACAGTCCATCCGTCGTGATGTTGCACAGCGAATAGAAATCCAAAGTTAGTGTGGTTAAGCAAATGAGAGCTGAATAAATCTAATTGGAAAATTACTCCGATTTAAATGCACGAACTCTGAAACTAGCAATTTACAAAATTATTGTATCAAGAATTTATTGCCGGATTTATAAACTGACAAATACACATGACGCAGTACAAAAAGTTGTCAGGTAAAAAAAAATTTCACAGTATCAGTAGTTTATTCTTTCAGCCTGCACAAAAAAAGGCACACAATGATATCTGTAAAAGCTGAACAATGCGAAACTACAGTCTATGCATACTGTGGATGAAGCGAAGGAGCAGTGCTCATCATGTGTAAACATTCTTAACAATCATTACCAGAGGTGGAGTCCTCGAGGACGTCCTTGGCCTCGAGGACGTCCTCGAGGACAGATTTTGAAGTCCTTGGCCTTGGCCTCGAAGGTCAAGTCCTTGGCCTTGGCCTCGAGGCCTCAAGTCCTCGAAAATTGGCCTGTCCTCGGCTCGAGGACAGCACTATTTTTTGGAAAGTTAAAATTTTGTGGAGCGGTTGAAAAATTTTTTGGAAAGCGTTTTTTCGTGGAGATCGCTTGAAAAATTTTTGTGAAGACCTTTTTTTTTTTTTTTTCGGAGATCGCCTGAAAAATTTTTGTGAAGACCTTTTTTTTTTTTTTTTTTTGGAGAGCACTTGCGCTTTGTGTCCTTGGTCCTTGGCCTTGGCCTCGAGCATTCCTGTCCTTGGCCTCGAGAGTGTCTGTCCTCGGAAAGGCTGTCCTTGGCCTTGGCCTTGGCCTCGGATTTTTTTTGTGTCCTTGGCCTCGAGCCTTGTGTCCTCGACTCCACCTCTGATCATTACAGGGTGTTTCGAAATTCGAGCTTTCCACCAATACATCGTAAACTAGAATACCAATGTAATGAAAATAAACCGATATAGAACGGGCATAATACTTAAGTTTTTTTTAACAAACTATTCATATTCCGTGAAGACTCCACCTGCCTAGGCCATGTCCTTCATTCCTGACGAGTATAATCTTACCAAATCGCAAAAAAGGCAGAGAATTAAACTTCATTTTCCCAAGCATTTCCGCAACAAATTGTCAACAATCGATGAGAATAGCTTTGTAAACTATTGCAGTTTTCTGTACGCTCTACAAACCGATTCTTGTAGGTGACTACCCAGTTTTTTGAAGTTCTAGGTCAGAGACGCTAAGAATGCACCGGCATTTTTGACTTTGCCCAGGTTTGCAATCTAATCTTTCTTTTACCTTTAGCCATGTGGGCTTGTATAACTCAGTTTTTTTGACGTGAAAACACAAAAAATTTGAAATGAAAAGTAGCTCAGTAGATACGGTAATCATTAACTTCATAGCACAATATCGTAAAAACTAATTTCGTAACACAATATAGTAATAATAAACTTCATAACACACCTTTATAAATTTTTAGGTAAGCTGTGATGGATGGCCCTGATTTCGAAACACCAGGTACTTAGCAAACGGTTGACAAAACTACAAAACAATTTACTCGAGCTTTATCCATGATAAAAAAGCCCGAAGCAGCGATCTTGCGAGTGTCATTAAAGACAATGATTTGAAAACATTATCCATTTCAGAGGTGGGCAGTACCGACTACAAAAGTAACGGTACTTTTTTGAAAGTGGCAGCAAAGTACCGGTACCGCGTCACTTTTTCAAAAACTATTTCGGTGTTTTCAGTTTTTATCACTTATAAATTGAAAAGTAAACTCTCTCTTTGGAGTGGAGCTAATGTATTTTTAACTCCAAATATTCCGTAACGGTTCGCTTGTTTAACATCCGGACAAATTTTTTGATTTTTTTTTATACAAAACAAGCAATAACACTTGCCGAGACAGAGCTACAAAGGTTTTGAAAATTTTACATCAAAATAAACGCCTGCACTATGTACAATACGTCCGCTGGCTACGGGCTTGAAAAAAAGGACACCACTAAATCATGAACAATAATATTTGAAAACTATCATAACAGATTTGATACGCAATCTAAACCATTTTGAAAACTGTGATTTTAGTGCAAGTCTTGACATGAACACATGCATCGTTAAATGTTTAGCACACGTTGGTGAATTGATTGGGAGAACAATAGTTGAGACTGTTTTCTGATATTGAAATCTTCTGCTTCGTCAGCGTCCTAGCGAAATCTCCGTTTTTATTCAAAAGATGGCGTCTTTTCCAGTTGACAAATCTCTTCAGTAGAATAGCACAGCATATTATTGAAAGTTTGTCATCATCTGTCATTGAAAGATTGCTCTAGATGCTTTTTCATATCCTGAAAACATTAAAAAATACTTTATGAAACCACTAGAGTTATAATTTCTGCATTTTGCAAGATATCCTCGTTCACAACAATGATTTAGGCTTTTGAACTTGATAATGGATCCATATTGCAAGAGTTCAGCATAATACTACAAAACGAAATTACAGCCATGAAGGGTAATCGACTTCTGATGCAACTTTCTGAACTAGCATTTGAGACTGTAATTTTCTTTCACAAACCGTTTTCTTCACACTAAATTTCTACTTGCATCATTACATTCACTTTTCATGCTCTTAGTGTGTTCAGGTTATCAATACTAATTTTAAAACATGTTAAGTTCTCAATTACTAACTAAATGATAACAAATAGTTACTAAAAATACCAGCATAAACGGGCAGCAAAAGCATATTTGTCACAATACAAACGTGGCAGTATAGTTTATGCATTCAAAATAATTTCTAGCTATTAAAGGGGGAAGCAGCCAGCCAATTCCGTAGTTTACAAATACAACAGCTAAAATTAAAATGTTTTTTTTTTAACTTTGGTTCTTACTTTGGGACTGTGGTATCAAAGATATTCAACAAATACAGATATCCCCCTAAAAAGACTTTAGAAACCATGAGTTTGTTCTCTCAGCCTGAGTTTCCAGAAAAAAAAAATTTACCACAAAAGGATGTTACTGGAAGATCATAAAAAACAGAATAATACTACTAAATATTAATATTCAGTCTCTCTTTTTCCCTGAAATTCAAATTAAAAAAACAAACTCAGGGTTTTCTAAAAATTTTTAGGAGGGATATCTCTATGTGTTTGTTAAATATCGTTGCAATCGCAGCCCCAAAATGAGAAAAAATTTCAATAATTTAATTTTGATTTTAGCTAAATAATTGTACGTTACCACAATTGCTGGATGCTTCATCCTGCTTAATTTCGAGATTAGCTTTTTAAAATTACTTACAAAAGAACTTTCCAAAAACTGGTCTTCAAAGGATTGATAATTTGCTGCTTACGAATCCGAGTCAGCGTCATTTAGAAGAAGCATTTGGGCCACTCTCAAAAACTTGGTTGCGCTTCATCATTTCTTAAACCAGTTAAAATTTTCTTGGAATCATGTTAAGAATAATACTGTGCACTGGAAAGCAAGCAACACTCTCAAGCAAAATTGTATAATACTGGTTGATATTACAGTACAGCTGACATAGCATACAAAGCTAAATTATTGCTTGTTTTAGCAAACAATCTGGAAAATACAAAACATTTAGCACTTCATAGTTCAAGCCAATCAATGCAAACACCAAGCACTAAAATCAACAGGTAAGGCTGAGAGAAATCAAAAACTGAGTAATTACCAATGACTGCAAACAGCCAATGTTAAGTGAAAGCTCTTTTTTTTTATAACTTCAGCTTAAAGCCAATCTATGCTCTTTCCAAGTTTTGATAAAGAGCATAGTAACTCTTAACTAACAGCCATCTAACACATCGTCACCATTAACCACAATGAGGATGAATCTGTTTATATTTTATCATTAAATTGGATTCAAAAATAAAACCATTTGAAGATACTGGGAGAACATTTGGCAATCAAAATATACCATCAGTAAAGACAACATAAAATAGCAGTGGATCAGAAAAGATATATTTCTTAATTTTCAGAAAGATTTGCATACTTTGTGCTAATAGCTAGCATGCAAAGCTATGCATAATACACAATATTTATTAATTCACAATAATTTTGATTAATTAAACCGAAAAAGTTTATCATAAAATATACTGAAATGGCTATGGTTTGTGACTTTTGGCCCATCTTGGCTATGGCTATCTTGTAAATACAGAAGATTAGTACTTTTTAGCATATGAATTAAACAAAGACATTGAATGAGTTTTTGAGCAAGGATTTTATGAAAGGATTCCAATTGGTATAAATTCTGCAAGGCATAATTTTCAAATCTTGAAGTTTAGCTGATGTTGTTGTTCTTTTTAATTAATTGTCTTGAATGCAATAACAAAAAAACTTGCCACAATTGTTACTTCATGACTTCTTGAGATAGTGAGGAATTAGAGGACCAAGTATTATGTGGCAGTGATGTGAAGGTAATTCACCAGTTGTCATAATCTTGATTGAAAAGCTTGTTTATTTTGCTTGATTACTTTTAGAAATACTTGCAGTTGAGCACATCTAAACTTACTATTTTTTTTTACTTTTACTCAAGTGCTTTTATTGGTCAATACTTTGCACTTTACTTGAACAGTTTTTTGTCAGTTACAAAACTTTTACTTCATTACAAATTTCGAGTACTTTTTACACCACAGCTTGTTACACCACAGCTATGCAAGTGTTGCTTTAGGGTTTCAAAAGCTGTTCTATATCAATGCATTTGCCTACCAAAAATGTTTATGCCAAACATTACCAAAGTGGTCATTCTCAATTTTGTGCAACACTGAGAATGTATGAATACCTTAAGTATTACTTGATGATATTTTTTCTTAAAACTGAATGTTTGCATCAGATGTACACTCAAGGTTAATAATAAGCAGACACACTTAACTTTACACGGTGTTTCAAGATTTAAATAAATTCAAAATACTTTTGAACTGCAATCAACTCAAAACCACTACCATCAATGGGGGATAGAGACTACATTGGCTGTTTATTTTTCATTGCAGAAGAATAAGTACTTCATGTTTGGAAGAATCCGCATTCTCTTAAAAAGTTACGACAATTGACAGTAATCTAATGTTTCCGTCAATTTTTCGAATTCTTGTTCTCTGAGTTTGCTGCTTGTTTAAAGCCACCAAGCAGAAATAACCATTAAACAGCACCTTATCTAAGAATGCAACAACATGACCTGGGTGTGAGCTGGACCCAGATTATGGGATCAGGGTCATTGTAAAATGATGCCCTCACCTTCTTGGCAGCACTGCCAAAGATTCAAGCTGCCACTTGCCCACCTGCTACAACACATGATGCCAACGCAAATTTCACCCCCTTTCAATTTAATGCTAAACCAGAGAACAGCAAGCAGGGAAGCTATGGTATCAATTTCTAACTGTAGTCTTTCTTTTATCTATACCTAACCAAGAATCAAACCAGGGTCAGTGGAGAATTTAGGGGGGGGATGGGGAAGATGCATCCCCCCCACCAGCCTGAAAGTAACGATTTTGGCCGAAAAATCAGCCTCTATTTTGATTAATTCGGTGCCATTTCGGGATGCATCCCCCCCACCAGCCTCAACCTTACGATTTCGGCCAAAAAATAACTCTGAATTTCGGTGAAGACCTTTTTTTTTTTTTTTGGAGACCACCTAATTTCAGGCGAAAAAAACGGTTGAATTTCCGATTTGGCCAAAAATTCACTCTCAACTTCGGTGAAGACCTTTTTTTTTTTTTTTTTTTTTGGAGACCACCTGATTTCGGGCGAAAAAAACGGTTGAATTTCCGACTTCAGCCGAAAAATCACACTCAGTTTTGGTGAAGACATCCGAATTTTTGGTTTTGAGCTTCAAAATCCCCCCACCAAAATTTTCTAGATCCGCCACTGACCAGGGTCTACTGTTTCAGCAGCAGATTGTCTTTCAGTCTATCAACTCATTTTTATCTAAACAACTTAACTAAAATGGTTTATTAGTATACTAAGAAAAAATTCTAATAACTGACTAATTGGGTCAAAAGTTGAATACTATGATAACCTTCATTAATCATATGATATTATTAGGCAAGTATTCATTCATTTATTGGCAATTGACGTACATTTTAATGTTTATAAACACTGAAAGCACAAGCCTAAACAGCTAAAGTAATCCTACCCTAGTATATACCCGATGTCATTGTGATCAGGGCCGAGAAGAAAAATTTTTTCAGGCAGTATAAAGATCGATACAAAAATCGAAACAGCTAGGGGTGGAGATTAGGGGAACCAGTCCTCGTTTTTGAAAGTGCCACACAATTTTACAATAATTATTTAAAATATATATATATAAAAAAAGCACTGACCTTAAAACACCTTCAAATGCAAAGGGAAGGAATGCTAGTAGTCATTATCAGTGTTGACATTTAATGAAAATGTTTGATTATTAAATGATAAATAAGTTTTTGTAGTCTGTGATGCACTGTCTTGGAACAATACTGTCTTTTAAGCATGTCCTTTTTGGTTTGCACTTCTTGCTTGATTTTTGAGTGAGCTGTACGTAATAAAAGATTAGATTGCTGTTGCAATCTTGCTTAGTTAATGCTCAAACTCGTATTTTATACCAGCAACCATCAACTTTTCAAGTCTTCACTTTATAAGGGGTCATATTAAGGGGGACATTAGGGGCAATTAATTTCATTTCTTTTGGATTAATTTCTTTTTGAAAGTGTGCAAATTTTTACTACTGCATTATATACGGTAATAGCAACAGGATTTTGTAACATGTTTCACGGTGCCTAAACCATTCATGTGGAGTATATATTTTTCACTTCATGCTCAATTTGTAAATCTTCGTGTTAATGTAGGTTTTTGAAAACTTTCCTATCAGTGGTTGGTGGAGCTAGCTTCGACATAACCTCAGATATTTTGGAAACAAAAACAAAACAATTTTACAATTTAATGCAAAATTGTAAAATTCCATCAACGGCCACTATTTTACTTTTATATGGTCAATCAACTGCCTATTCTATTTTGACGTTTATAAATATTGAAAGCACAAGCCTAAACAGCTAAAGTAATCCTACCCTAGTATATACCTGACGTCATTACTATTAACGATCATCACTATTTTACTTTTATTTTTATATTTTGATCAATGAACAAAGGCCATTATTTTGCTAAAAAATTGCAAAGATTACCTAGCAGCAGAAAACTTTGCTCAAATCCCCATTAATTTGGCATTAGACTCTGATCTATGAGTGTTGTTGTTGTATGTGCATATTTAATCTCCTGCTACCAGACTGTATCAAATGCTGACTATTATACAATTCACACAGTTTTCATTGCACTAACTATGTGGTGTTTGGAGGAATTTGCACCTCAATGCAAACAAGAGTTTCCAGTGTTCCAATATTTCACTGCTCTTGTCGGATTTCTACCAATACTTGTCCACTAAATTTGCTGTTGTTTGGAACCATTAAGCTGACATATTAGTCATCATACAGCATCTTTACCCTAGAATGCAACAAAATGACCACGGTGCGCCGCTGCAGGACTGCGAGTTGAACCCAGTTTATGCAATCACGGTCATCATAAAAATCATGCCACTAAAACATGCCAACAAAGTTTACTCGACTTGCTAATTTATACAAATCAGCTATGCCATCTTTTACTTCAATAAAATATGTTGGGAGCCCCCAACTACTTTGTGCCCCATCAGTCCCCTGATTAATCTATAATAATAGGATCTCGACTTATTGACAAGCTACAATACAAAGCAATTTCTTTGTCTGTTTGAAAAACACAAACAGTACGTGGTGGCAACATAAATAATGGGGCTAGTAATATTTGGTCGGAGGCATGTTGTTTTCATAAACCTTACCGTATACTATGCCAGCCTGCTATATAGTAACAGTAATCTATGATTCTTGCATCGTTTGCTTGAAGAACACACAATTTTTGCATCTGCTGCTGAACTGTGAAACTGTATTATAAATTTTATATTTTCTTGCTATTGTTGTTTCTTTTTTTCAGGAGTCTGCTACACAAACGAGAATAAGACAGCAGCCAGGTATAGCTAGAGCCTCTTAATAATTTTTTCATAATTTGCATAAATTAAGTTTTGGAACTGCATATAATAACAAGAATAATAATAATCAAATGCAATTTGTCAATCACTGGAGATAGCAAGAAGCAAACATCTGACTATGGGCACTTGCTGCTAAAGCAGGTGAAAAAGCAGAAAATTAGCAGATACAAAATGCAAAATAGGACTTGTTAAAAGACCATAAAGACAGTACAGGGGTAAAGCAAATCAATCAATATCAAGCACATCGATAAAGACTATGTTAAAATAGCATATTTTTACTTTAGTCTCAAACAATGAAATGCTGCTACTTTTCCAAATATCAAGAAGCAAACCATTCCGAACAGTAACTGAGGTATGCGAAAAAATTGATTCAGATTTGTTGTAGTTTTAATTGACTAGTTTTTTCCAACAAAAGTACAACGCAGTTCCCACAAAAATCATAAGCAGCAGAAGGTTTATGCAGGGTAATTAGCTGTTGAAGGTAACCAGGAGCACAATGTTACTGTACAATCACAATCGTAAAAATTTTTTTCACCCCCTTCTTTAATTTCAAGCTAGGCCAGTAAATATGAAACCCCCGATATATAACCTGCTCCTTTGTTGTTGTCAAAATCAGTTGCTATTCATATCAATATTACGGAAGTACATCTCCGTTTAAAAGCAAGAGAATGATGCACTTGCATCATCTAGATGTTTGAAAAGTGCTACAAGCTTACCCCGCAGAGTTTGGGGCAGAGCCCTGGAAGCTTTAGCCCTTTCAATGGTTGTCAAGAGTAAAAATACAGCCAGACAGCATTTGATCAGTCAATTAACATCAAAGAATTAGCAGCAAAATGGAAAGGCATAAAAATGGGTCTGGTATAGGGTTCAATTCTCGATGCAAATAATTTTTTAGGAGATGAGTTGAGTTCAGTTGGGTTACGTTAAATCGGTTGCCAGTGATTTGGTCACAGTGGTTTTGTCACAAAGTGTTTACGCGACAGACGGCATTCTAAAGACAGAACAGGTCCTGGGCCTGTTCTGCCAACCCCATTGTACTATTGCGTTATTAAAATTGAAGTATTAACTGAGAACAGCAGTCATTAAACAAATCTACTATCCCCAGAGCTATCTTGCTCTAACTCTCATTTTGTGGCGAAATCACTTTGTGATATGAGATCACTGGTAACCCTTTAAATCTATCTTTCGAGGTAGGAAGGGCGCATTGAACTAGCCTATTCTACCCCAAATACATCTTTGGAGAGATCCAACACAAAGATATCAGATGTGTTTGAGTGCCTTACTCTATGGCATGGACACCCTTAATACTACAACAGGAGCAATCGCTTTGGGCCCAATTCTGAATGAAATCCACAACTGTCACACTGTCAGTGAGGAACAGACAGAAATGCCTGAAAATCCCTACCATCACATCATTGAAACCTGAAGCATCTGACTATTGCCACCCTAAAGGTCCAGCAGGTCTGGTGGGTGTTGGCTGAATAATTGGATATCATTAAGTATCATTAAGCTGTCCTTTAAGCTGTCATTAAGCTGTCCGCTTTTTTATTTTTCCGCTTTAAGCTGTCATTAAGCTGTCCTTTAAGATATCATTAAGCTGTCCACTTTTTCTTGGAAACTCTGGGACTTGTGTACTAGCGTGCTCTCATTCCCTCATGGGTGCACTCATTACGGTTAGGACCAGTGTTTCCACTAAGCCAATTTTTTTCAACAAATCAGCGATTTGTTGGAGCAAGGGCAAATACTTTTTGGCAATATAGTTAACTTTGCTTTAGAAAATCCAACTAATTTGTGGAAATATGACATTTTGTGTACTTTAATACTGGGTTGGTACGAAATTTACGGCACTTAATCGTCTTTCTAGAGCTTTGGGCACACTTGTTTCAAGAAAATTTGGGCACTCGCCGATTATCCACATAGTCAGAGGAAACACTGGTTAGAACTGCTTTGGGGAATAGCTTAGATCGGTGAGAAGGAGAGAGCACATGCACAGTCATACACGGGATTCAGAGCTTCCAAAAAAAGCAGACGATTTATACTTAACAACACTTGAATATTTTAGCTTACCAGTAGACTAGGCTATTGGATATGGTTATCACAGATTATATACTATTACTGTAGTATTTCTTGAGCTTGTCCCCTAAGGCTTGGGTCCGGGTGATGCTAAGGCTGATGCTAAGGCTAAGACAATGCCTGATGCAACCACCACCAGAGTCCCTCTACTGCTCTAGTGCTATAGTTTGGTAGTACTAGTATTAAGCTTACCACCATGCGATGTACCGGTAACCCCTGAGCCCCCTATAGTATCCCTAGCCTACATACAATAAACTCAGATTCAAGCTACCCAGCATCAGTAGGACTGAGTAACCTCTGATCCTAGGAATCTAAAAGCAACTGTGGCACAGTGGTACCTCAGGTAAGTTGGTAAGCAGGTGGGGGTATTCACGTTGTGGGGTAGCCTAGGCTTATTTTTTGCTATTCATTTCTTGTACAGGTTTCTCCTTTCTTACCGTGCCCCTTTGGCAAATAATGCTCAGTGCTGGTGGCTTTCAGCATCTCCTTAAGGGGTTACTGGTAACAAATACAGTAGGCCTACCATATTATTAATCAAGTGTCTTATATAAAAAAACCGAACTACATTTCCGAGAAAGTATCTTGCCTTAACCTACTAGCAATATAGATTATTGACTAGCCTACGGCTGAATTATGCAAGCGACGATGCGTCACTGCCGAGGAATCGAACCTCCAACCTCACTTCTTTCTGACTTGTCGTCAACGGTCAACTGAATTGATATGAACGGTCTGCAAAAGTTGGAAACAACTGACACGCTTGAGCAATCACACCGGCCAATCAGAAACGAGCTTATTCTTTTTTCTCGTGATTTGTACTTTCTCTGCATTTAATGCTAATCCAGCGTACCTTAAGGTACGAAAGTATGCACGTTTTCTGCATTTGAAAGCCGAAGGATTAACGTACTTTCTTGCATTAAGAAGCCGTGATCCAAAACTAATCGGGTGATGAACAATATTCTCTTTGTTTATCAAGTCTGTTTTCAGTGCAAGTTTTAAAAACGTGTGAATTGAAACGTTTAATAAAGTCAAAATGCCATTTAAATTACTTGAAGCTCAAAAATTGAAAGGGGCCACTTTTGTGCAAAAAAAAAAAAAAAAAAAATTAATAAATAAACGAAAAAATTTAACGGCAATATTAGTACTTTTGTAGATTTGGTTCATTTGCTTAATTTTACGTTGAAAATTTTTTTAAATTCAATACTCGTTTGCACCTACAAAAACATTAAAAATACAAAAAAAATATATAGGTGTAGATATACCGTAGGTCTATTGCTTGTAACAATGTATACCTTTTTATTTTTGAAATGCTTTCAAACAGTAGCGTAGCCAGGGGGGGGGCGGGGGGGGCTCGAGCCCCCCCCATTGGCTTGTGAAGTATGCAAAAACGCATGTATTTTGTGCTTTTGAGGCCGATTTTCTGTGAAAAATGGAAAATAGCCCCCCCCATACGAAAAGAGCCCCCCCTCAGACGTTTGAACTTGCGAAACTTGGAGAAAAATTGCCCTGAATTTTGGCGAAGACCTTTTTTTTTTGTTTTTTTTTTTTTTTTTTTTGGAGATCACCTAATTTTGGGCGGAAAAAACGTTTGAATTTCGGATTTCGGCCGAAAAATCACCTTGAATTTTGGCGAAGACCTTTTTTTTTTTTTTTTTTTTTTGGAGATCACCTGATTTTGGGCGGAAAAAACGTTTGAATTTCGGATTTCGGCCGAAAAATCACTTTGAATTTTGGCGAAGACCTTTTTTTTTTTTTTTTTTTTTGGAGATCACCTAATTTTGGGCGGAAAAAATCTTTGAATTTCCGATGTTTCCGAGACATTTCGTCTCAAATTTCGGACAAACCGTCTGAAACTGATTCAAGGTCAATGAAAATTCGAGTCAACGTCGTATGCACTTTTCTCACTCTTTCAAAATAGCCCCCCCCTTTTTCAAATCCTGGCTACGCGCCTGCTTTCAAATTATTTAAAATACAAATAAATCTCAGCACCATAGTAACAAAGGTGCGTTATAATTGCTTTTGAATACAACTTTTAGCAAAAACGACTTCAAAACCTTCCGCTATAAGGTTTTGTAATAAAACCTTTTCTTAGCGATCGTTGTGTGACGTGATATGCGATGAGCAAAATGTTTACAAACCAAAGCAAATTTTTTGTTTATGTTTGTTTAAAATTATGCACTAAAAAACTGCAATATAGATTAGAAAATATAAAATGCATATTGCTTTATTGTAGATTTGAAGTTTTTCTTAGTCCATTATTCAAAAAATCACAGACGTAAATTTTAGGTTGGTTTTCAAATTATATACTCTCCACCATAGGCGTAGCCAGGATTTTTGATTGGGGGGGGCCCAAACCCTCAAAAATTTGGCTGTCTTCACCAAAATTGAGAGTGAATTTTGGACCGAAATCGGAAATTCGAACGATTTTTCCGCCCAAAATCAGGTGATCTCAAAAAAAAAAAAAAAAAAAAAAGGTCTTCACCGAACTAAACATCGTCAGGCTATGTTGTCATAACTTTTTGTCGTTAGTGGAGTTTTGATTGGGGGGGCCCCTGGGCCCCCCCCTGGCTACGCCTATGCTCTCCACTTATTTCTTCAGAGGTCACTGGTACAGAGTTGTGTGGATGCGAAAGCGCGCCTTCAGTGTGCAGAGCGCTGGTATCGATAGATTTACTGTTTTTGAGAGTTTTTTTTTTTGAGAGCTGCTGTAGATGTCTGACAGGTGTCTTTAGCGCTCATTAAAAATTCCTCAACTTTCAAAAATTGTAAACCCCCAAAAAAATCCAAAAGAAGCTTATAGCGAAAGCTTACAAAGTCGATTTTACTGAATGTCATATTCAAGATTTGCTTCACCTCAAACTTGTTCTCATATGTCTTTAGTATAAAAGGTTTACCCAGTTGTCCAATTGTAGCTTTTGTCTCTAAGTTTCCGAATCTTTTATTTATGATGTGTTTAGTAACTACAGTGCTAACATGTTGATTTTTTTTTTGAAAGCGTTTGTGTTAAAAAGGGCGAAGCGTCCAGCTTAAAATATAGCCAAAAGATAAAAAGTACTCTAAAGTTTATTTTTGTCATATTTCAGCTTTTTATAACTTATCGTTTTTGAAATATTTTATCTCAAAATGAGGGAGATCTCCCCTGCTGTGTTGCCAGTAAAAATTTAAATTTGCCATGTCTTGGATTTTTACACAAATTTTCTAAATATTTATTGTACTATAATGACCAAGTGATCCATTGCTGAAACCTTGCTATCATGCTTTTTCAAAAAAACTTGAAAAAGTTACCTTAAAAGGTCATTCAACCCGAATTTTGAAAAACTGGAAAAAAATCTTTAAAAATAGGTTTACCAACATGACCTCATTGCGATTCTTGCAACTCATCAGGTTAAGAAAGTCTAAGAGGAAAAATTCTTGTTTTCCTCTTAGAATCCAAATTTCGGCCATCTTGCTTCAAGTACATTGCGCAATAAATCAGTTTGTAACTTATTTCGTGTATTGCTAAGTACCGGTTTTCTTGAAACTAGGTAAATGCTGAAGGTATAGGTAAATAAATTAGTGGAACAACTGCTGTTTGAAATCAAAGAGGTTATGGATGCTTTCCCAGTGTGCTTTGTTCACCAAGTGCTACCAATTAAGTATTCGAAATCAAGATAAGGTTTTAGTTCTTTAGGTGAAGTAACCTAGCGTATTGTAACTATTGTTTACCTAGATAGCCTATCCGAAGAATTATTGCATGTTGAAGGCTAAAGCATCGCAGCTCACTAGATCTTGACTAACATTCCAATTTTTAGTGAGCCAGTAAGTTTTATGTGATTATTGCACAATTGGTTTAGGCCTAAATGCCAGAAGGCCAGTTAGTTTTTCTCGTAAAGATGCAATTGCAAATTTCATGCAAAGCATTTGAGTTAGCATTTTTCGTACCGGTTTGCTGCGGTTAACAGCAGGTACCAACGAAGACACTTCCTTGACAGCTGCTAGTGTGGTTAGTTATTTGGAACAGTTTTGACTCAGGTCCGCTCAGTTTGGTTATGTTCGGAAAGCGTTTCTCCTTAGTCCAAGGGGAAAAATAATTTCAAATATCTTACGATTTCTTGGCTGAAGAGAATCAAAATTGGAGCGAAAAAATTCTAAAAAATCGCCAAAGTTGTTTTACTATGGTTTCACTGTAAACTTTTTTAAACAAAAACGTCCTGAATGCCCTTTTAAACTTACTGTATAATTTGAAAAAGTTATATATTGCTACTGGCAACAATGCAAAGGACATCTTCCTAACTTAAAAAAATCTTCGAAATGGCAGGCCGTAGAAGGCTGAACTTTAGTTAAGATAGGTTCCGGATTGTTCTTTATCTTTTGCACATAATCTTAGCTGGATGTTTCATATCCTTTAATCTTTGCGCTTTTGTGAAATAATTTTAACATCAATAAATTTGTAGCCATCAATCATATGGCATGTGTGTTATTTTCGGCGGTGCAGTTTAGGAAAAATTCAGGTAGAACCAAAATAAAGATGGCGCAATAATATCATTTCAGCCGGAGAATTACATAAATTGGCCAAAGTTTACACTTGTTGTAAATTGGCCAGAGTTTGATAGTTGTAAATGATCGAGTCCGGCGGAAATATGAATATCGAGGTCGCGTTTGTATTGCAACCGGCTGAATCATTGTTATTATTTTCATGATTTAGCAAGAACTTTTCCAGCAAAATTACCCAACTCCGAGTGCAAATATTATTGTACCATTTTTATATCAAACAGCTAGTGATCTTCTGAACCAACCCCCATCTTTACAACTTGCCATTGTTCCAATCGCAATTAACTTTAATGCAATCATAATTTAACACGTTGTTTGTCCCTCCACGGTTCCCACGCCAATGCAAGACTCCTCTTGTAAAAGTTGATCCATTAATGTTGTTCATGTAAATTTTATCATGTGGACTCATCATATTTTCGTTGCAGTTTAATCTAACTACGGAGAGGTAATATATCAGATTTGTTCTTTACTTAAATTTTATGCTAACCAAAGCTGACGGTCATATGACCACATAAGGTTTAAAGTTTTCCTTCTTGTTTGAATTGAACTGTTGCAATTCGTCTGACCTTTACCCGCAGACCTCTCTGGCATGAGTAATCTAATCAGAAAAATTAATTCTCTACTAGTCATGGACACATGCAAACTTTTCTTCCTCGTTAGGCTGACAATTTATTAAGATAAATTTTTTGGCACTTGCAGTAATTTTTTTTTTTTCGTTTTGCTAATTCAGAAATTGTAGGTTTTAAAGGTTCAGCTTGATGCAATCAAACATTTTGTACGTTGGTAAATTTAATTAGAAAAAAAGTAAACTGATTCAATTGCAATTTTGAATGCAATCAGCACTTCTGAATTCTCAAATAATGACTATATTTCACAAAAAGCGAGATTTGCAATTAATTTTGATGGTTTACAGTAGGCCTACGTTTGTCCAAAGAGTGTTGATTATTTGAATAGGGGTGTTGTGGTTTCTGGCATACAATAAACGCAACCAAAGCAAAAGTGCGGAAAGAGTCACCACAACCGCGACATCATAAACCGAGGATTAAAAAAAAAAGTTTCTGCAACAAAGCATTGCCTTTTAATGTCTCTAATTTTTAGTAAGTATAACTAATCAAAACTTAGTTATTCGCTTGCGTGCGCGGTAAACTACAACGTCCATAGACTCCTTGGACTTTTTCATTAATCCCGAAAACGATTACGAAGTTTTTGTTGACGTATTTGCTTTGCAATGTGGTGCAGCGCCATTCATGATTCCAACTCATGAACCCAACACCCACCTCTCACTTGCCGACAGCATGGTCTTTCAAACGTACGGAGCAGCTGCGATTGCCGCGGGCCTCAGGAAAAAGTTTTTCAGGGTGTATGAAAATGGATAATTACGATTGTGTTCCTTCGGAAATTAGGTCAAGACCAAAAAAAGTTTTCGACGGAATTTGGACTAGGTATTGTACTGAATGCAGATGAAGGCCAAAACAAAACAAAAAACTATCATTAACTTATTAAAAAGTGTTGCAGAACACATAACGGGGGAACTATTAGGGTATTCCGTCGTCTCTAGGCTTGGGTACGATGCACCCTCTGAATCTCTCTATTGTAGGTTCTGCAGTGGTTTCATGCGGCGACAATGCCAAAACCTGATTTGGTACGTTAGCCAAAAAAGAAGCATTAATTCCATTAGAACCAGATGCTTTTGTAAAAGAAGGCTATTGTTTTCGTTGTTGTTGGTGGTGGTGTTGTTATTGGTGTTGCTGTTGCAGTGTTGTTGGGATGCAAGATGAATGGATTAAAAGATATGAATGTCACGACTTGAGAAAGAAATCCCCTCGAAAAAAGCAAAGCTATCAATTTTTAAAACATTTTTTGTCCCAATTCTCACCTATAGAATCATTTTGTTTTGTTTTTTCTTTACAAGGATTTGTTGATAACTATTAAAATTTTTGAAAACGCTTCAATAATTTTTTTAAGTACGATTATTTTATGGTTTGCTTAGGTTATGACAAAGAGATAAACATAATTAACACTTAAATTTTTAAAAACATAAACAAAATTTCAGTGATTTAGTTACGGGTAAATGATATTGTAGTGATGCGGGCCTTGGGCAGTGTGTTAATGTAAGCACTATTTTGATACACACTTTACTACATTATACAAACTCTTGTCGATGCATGTTTTTTAATAAAATTTTTTTCAAGTTAAAGTGAGATTGATCATCAAAAATGTTAGAAAATATCTGAAAAGTTAGATCATTTTCTGATTTTAGTCATGAAAATTAGTCATTTTAAATTATCTCAAAAATTAGTCGCTTTAGAAGAAAATAATGCATTTACAGCATATATAGGAAACCACATCTTTTGCACATTTTGAGCCCTAAACTTGGTCTCTAACAACAGTAGTTTTTAAAAAATGGACTATATATTTGGTAAAATCTGGCACCCGAAACTGTAAAGCAATTTAATTATCTCCGTTGCGTTTTCATAGATCAAGTAGCAGCTTTACTTTTGATGCTTTTTGGTAATAGGCAGTACTGAATTTGTAGGGAATATGCGGGGAGACGCGTTCCCCCATTGAGTGTTAGCGTCCCCCGATTGAAGTCAGCGTCTACCCCACAAAAGAAAAGCGTCTTGGTGGTTAAACGAAAAAACAGTTGAAAAAACTTTTTTATTATAAACTATGGTTTGTTTTCAATTCAGGAATAGTCCGGCTGCAAAAGCGTCCCTCCATGCAATATTTTAAAGTTTAAGTGCTTATAATTGATGAAATTGCATTCATTACATACATACAACTCAAACGGAGCAGTTTTGATTGCTTCCAGATGCTTCCAGTTTTAAAAAAATGGAAGTTAAGTAGCAAAATTCATCTATTTATCAACGATCAGTAGTTAAGTGGATAAAGCGTCTGCTACAGAAACAATAGACTGTCGGTTTAATTCGCGGTTGGGTCAAACCAAATTATATTCCTAGCTTCCTCGCTTGACGCTCAGTAATAAAACGGTACAGTGCAGAGCCTCCACGGCGTGTTGTAGACAGATGGGCAGATGGCAGCTTGGCTTATAAACCTTAAAAGTTTCTTTGCTGTCTCTTCACCAGGGATGTGGAAGCGGCAAATTTTGAATCGCTTCCGCTTCCACCACTTGATGACGTAATTTTTGCTTAAACTTTTTTGGCCGAAATTTTTTTCAGATAAGTCAAAAAAAGACAGCTTTATTATCAGCATGTAAAGATCACCATATAGCACCAAATTATATAGTTGCAATCAGTGGAGTGTGATCGCAAGGATCTGCGCATGGGCGTAGTCAGAAGTTCAGATTTGGAGCGGACCTGAAGCGAAAAGTCTAATTAATCACCTGGTCATTATGTTTCAGCTGATGCGAATTTCTCTGAACGTTCACCCAGAAGTTAAAAATAATAAGCGATTATTTGGGTTTCGGAAACGGATTTTCAAGCGCTCGGAGTAATAATTTATTTCAACTGCATTGGAGCTGTTAAGCGCAAATTTTTACTAGGGCGAAGCTTCTACATTTGCAGAATTTTTTTTTTTTTAATAACTTGTTTGTGCATGTGGTTTGGCTCCAAACTTTTGGTAGCTACGTGAATTTTTAGACCAGCAAAACAAAAACAACATTGCAAGAATTATGCGGTTCTACACAGTACCATATTATACTAAATTCTTGTTGAAAACGCTACGTAGTATCAATTAAGACCAGCATTATAACAGCATGTTTCAAAGTCGTGCAATAGAGACTTTATGATGCTCTTCTCTGTTTGCTTTTTTAGAATATATTATCGCAGTGAAAGAAATTGAAATGCTGGAACTGAAAACTTTGTTTGTGTTGGTGAATGTTGTTTTATACTAGTATGGCCCCAGATTTTGTTCATGCAAGTATGGCTCTGAAAAATGGGCAAAGCCCCATTTAAAAATGTTTTTTAGAAAATCTTTAAAGATCAGGACTAAAGTGGATAATTTTTGAACACTTGCAATTTTAAAAATGACTTGGTTAGCTACATGGTTCATCTATGAGTTGATACGACTGGTGGCTGTCCCGAATCTAAATGAACCACAAGCCTTTAAAAATGTTTTTTTGCAAAATGATAATCGATTAAACATTCACTTTTTGTCGTATGTTTTTTTAAAAATTGCTCCAATTCAAGTTTTGACGTTCGATATGAATGGTCAAAGTGGAAGCGGAAGCGGTAATCTTCTACAGCTTCCGCTTTCACGAAAATTTTCCGCTTCTGCTTCCGCATCCCTGCTCTTGACCAAGTTAACTTGGTGAATAACTATGTGCTATAATTCCAATTTAAGGCGGCTTGACCGATCACGCGTATCTACGAGTGGAAATACACGTACGTGACGTCTTTTTTAATGTAGGCCTAAATGCAAAAAAAAGGCAAAATGCATGTCAAATGAAACGCATATTTATTTTATGTGATATGAGTATATTTTTCCGGCGTTCACATGAAAAAAAAGAAAAAAAAGCAATGTTTTGCACGTAAATCGGAAAAAATACACTACCAATAAAGTTGCCTAATCCTATTTGCGCGGCTCGGAAGATTTTTGCTCTTCAGAGATTATTTTGAATTAAATCTTAGTCATTTTATTTACAAATTATCCAACATTTTGAAGTAGATTGGATAAGAGCATTAGGTGTTTTAATCCATGCTGTTTGTCATATCCACGTTACCATAATTTGGGCATTATTATTTTCGCAATATTTAACTTAAATGACATCATAGGACTTTTTTGTCTTGTAATTACTTGGAACTAAACTTTGATGATTCAAAATTAAAAAAAATAAACTTATCTACAATATTTGTACCGCTTGTAAAGTCGTTTAAAAGAATACGTCGTTTTTTTTTGCAAAAATACGTTCTTCCAATGTTAGTACATTAACGTTATCCAGTTAAAATCATTTTTTTATGAAAATTGAAATTAACACCATTGCAAATGGCAAAGGTAGTGCTCCCGTGACCTCCGCTTTAAAATTCAGAAATCGAAGATGGCGGCGCTTTACTGTATCTCTTCCGTGTATTAAGCGCTGGAAAAATTTTAATTTACCGTACGTTATTATGTTTCTGAATTTCTTCAACTGCCCCGAAAGTGAATTCTAGTTAGCTTGGCTATTCTAAAAGTTTGTAAAACTGAAATCCACAGTCCGGACGTTTGACTGCTGGATAGTAGGATAAATATCTTTATTTAAGGTTTATTTTTGCCGACTCTGCAAAACAATGCGCCCTTCTGGTGCACAGACGAAAGCAAAATTTCGAACAAATGAAGCAAGGAGCAGCATATAACAATTATACAGGTATAGACGGGATTTTTAACGGCAAAGAAATTCAAACTTTCATTTCTTTGTTGTGGTTGTTTTTCTTTTTTTTTTTTTTATTCGTGCACGGTGGTTTTCAGCAATCAGTGGTAGAGTCCTAAAAGATCTGCTACTAAAAGTGTAAAACATGGGGCATGCGGAGCATTTTGGGGCTGTGCCCCCCAAATCACTGTTTGTGCTCCCAAAGCGATAAGTGTGTCCCCCAAGCGAGGATTGTGCCCTGAAAGAATGCAACCGGCCCAGTGCCACTGGAGTGCATTTTGGGGCCTGTGTCCCCCAAAATACTGCTTGTGCCACCCTCAAGCAAAAGTAAAATTTCGTTCCAGGACGAAAAACGCGAGTGAACGCCAAGACCAAGCCAAAGATTTCGCGCCAAAAACTTTTTTTCTTTTTTTTGGTCTTCACCCTTGAATTTGCGGGCAAGAAACAAGATCCGCTCTATTAAATTCCGCCGCGCCCCGTCAAGCAATAAACGTGCCCCCCGAGCAAGACTTGTGGCTCGAAAGAAGGTAAACGACCATGATAAAAACTTTTTTTGGTCTTCTCTCCCGTAAAACCCGCAAAATTTATCTTTGCTCCATAAATGTGTTTCTGCCCCCCCCCCCCCCCCCCCCCCGTCACGCTACTCTGGCACCGGGCCTGGTGAACCGGTCAAACCAAAAACTATACAAATTGGTACTGTATTCTCAGATTCTTTGCTTGACTTTCAGCATTAAATGAGACAGTGCGAAACCTCCACAGTGTGTGGTATAGAGTTGAGCAAATACTGTCAGCTGGACTCGAGGACCAAAATGTCCCTTTGCTGTCTCCTGGCCAAGTTAACTTGATGATAAAAACAAGTAATCACAATTATTCTGCTACAAAATTATTGGTTTCGTAGCAATTTTGTAGTAATGTTTTTAAAGACGGAAAAAAAAACAAAAACATAAGCAGCACTGGTTTTCATGTTTGCGAAGTTAGCAAGGTCCGAACAAAATGAACTTTTGTTTTTAAAAGTTGAGCAAACAAAACAAATCTTTACCGCTGTATCAACCGAAAGTCTGTTAGAGCTTTGGCGATGTTAGATCATTTTTACAAAAAAATAACCCACTAGCGCAACCAAGCGTATGTGCAAGATGTCTGTTCTGAAAGTTTGAACAAAAATCTAAAAGATTTTACTATCTAAAATCTAAACAACTAAAAAGAACAAAAATCTAAAAGATATTCAATTATTTTCTTTGCACTTGAAGATAGCATTGTGGCATAGACTTAAACTCAAACTACCTATGGCGAAAGTTCGGTTCTTTGCCTTTGCGAATTCCGCAAATGCGTGTAAATATCTGTATTGAAAAATTTGTCTTGTGTTCTTTGTAAAGTGATGTTCGAAAAAAAAACAAAAAACGGCAAACCATCATTTCACAAAGAACACATAAGATTTTTTTTAAGTTTCTTTAAACAAAACAACAATTATTTTCTTCTTCACTAGAATCTACAAGTTTGCATGATAGATTTTTTTTATAAAATTTGTCGGGTATCAATGCTTAATTTTGCAACGCTATGAACAATCTACGACCAGTCGCTAAACATCTATAATATCTTTGGGATAAAGAGAAAAATAGTCTTGTTTACAATTGCAAAGTCTAATAAAAAAAGCGCATTTACAGCACACCAAATCACTTATATTTGCTGAGTTGCAGAGAACTGCAATATTATTAGCAAGGGCGCAACCAGAATTTTGCTAAGGGAGGTTTGAATTAAAAAGTATAATATTTTCGTTTGATAAATGTCTCCCTGAGACGGTGTGCTAAGAAAGATGGTGAAATTCAAGCGTATCACAGACGAGAGTCTGGAAGCAAATTAAAACCCCAGCTGCTCAGGGATTTTGTGATTTTTCTACAAAAAGTAACCTTTTTAGCGCCATGCAAATCACATTTTGTTCGTTTTTAGAGCTATTTCAAAAAAAAAACTCGTTTGCTAAAATCTGAAAGTCATTTGAAAGATTTAAGTACCCAACTCCTCCTTACCTACAGCTCATGTTCTAAGTGACTTTGTTAAGAGGGGTGCTGGAGCTCCGTCTTTTGTTTGCGTCACTGATTATCACAGTAGTGGTTTTACTAGTTCAAATGTCTACTTTTCAGCCGCAGTTCTTGGTTCTGGTGCCTGCTTATTGCCGAGTCAAACTATAAAGCCCAATTACGAAGAAACAACCATGCAAAGCAGAGTCTATGGGTTGGCAAACTCTCTGATTAGAACGTTTTTTTGCAACTTTTTACTAAAAATTGCACAGGTAAATTGCTATCTGTGTTCAAATGATTCACTTAAACCACCGCGAAGCGCATAGGTATTATTAGACAAAGTATTTCCCGTTTGTGTAATGACAGCAGCAAAAAGCACTTGTTTGGTGGTCTTTTCGCAAATATTTCCTCTACTATATAGCTTGACCGAATAATTACTTCCTTTAAGCAGATTGCAACAAAAGCACTAACAAATTGCGGGTCAATTTGGGTTTGATCTCAATATTCAAAAAAATATAAAAAATTCCAACTTTACTTGGACTTGAAATGCCGCTCTAATAACACATAAAATTTCCATAATTATAGGCTAACTGCTTTGCCATTTATTGTTGACAGGCCCGTTTCAAGCCACACAATGTTTGGCGGTTACGCAAAACAGATATAGCTGGAAAATAATCAATAGTGTTTTTATGTTTCTTGTATATCGGGCCGGATTTAGCATGTAGCACAATGGCACAGTACCCATAAACCGCGCTTGTAGGGTATGATCTATCTTTTCGTCTTCAAATTTACTTCGCACAATGATATCGGGTGGAGACCTTTTTTTTGGTCTTTAACAGTTCAACTTGATAATATCCCACAATAATGCGGAGCAAATCTGGCAAAAATTTTTTTACTTCAATTTTATTTGGAGGCAAAAAAATCAAAAGTGACATGAGGTCACGCGCAATGTAAATTCGCCTTCCTTGTATAGATTTCTTTTGACGTTTTTAAGCAAAGTTTTAATAAATAAAGACAGAATTTTGTTCCAGATTGAAGAAACTTTTAGCCACATTTAAAAAGCATGGAAAAGAAGCAATTTTTATTTTATTGTACAAGTATGTCTTTACCTTGGTTATTAAACAGGAATAAGCCTTATGTAACACACGTTTGATTAAGCCTACAATTCGAATTTGCTGTACGGCGCAAATTCAAGTTTTGTCTATAAGCTGATCTATCAGAATGAAATCCAGTTTCGCTTCTTTTTCATTAAAACTTCATGTTTTCTTTTTATTTGAGCAAAAGCTTATTGGCAACTTTAACCGCAAATCAAACACAAAGCTCGTTTTTGTTTTGCCAGAGTAAATTAAAATCAGCAATACACCAAATTCAGCAAAAATCAAGCCAAAAAACTTCCCTATCAATTGATCAAAGGAACTTATTAAACAAGCGATCATAACTAGAATTAATCAAATATCCAGTAACATCGCATGACATCAGAAGCCAAAAATTTCCATTTAATATGGATTTGTAACAACAACGGGTTTGATTGATTGTTCCAGCAATTCCAATAATATTCGCACCTTTCATACTGCGGGCTATATCTGCGCATGCTTTAGCAATCCATTAGCTTTTTCTGTTTTTTTCTATTTTCCATTTTTATCTGTTTTTTTTTATTTTCATTGTTATTATTAACAAACAGGTAGTTTAAATCAATGATTGGCACAGTGACGCTGTTTACCAGCGCCGCTACTTTTTCGCTAGCGGTAGCGGCAGCGCCGCTGCTTTTTTTCGTCACCAGCGAAAAGCAGCAGCGGCGTTGTTTTTTCAGTCAAGAAAGCGGCAGCGTTTCAGTGCTGTATTTTAAGCAAATAATCTGCCGCTGCCGCTACTGCTAATAAACTCCTTCCAAGACTTTTTCGATTTACATTTTCAAACGTTACCGTTTCGAGTCTTTGTTCTACGCTTTTTTTCACTCTGCTCTTGCCACGAGTTTATGTTAGTTTAGTAGAACAAACAATACTAACTTCGTGACGTTTTGCAGGTATGTATAGGCGAGTTTGATTGTACGTGGTACTGTTTTTTCTGAACCATAATTGAATAAATAATGTGGTCTGTTAGCCAGCCAAATTGAACTTTGTGGGTAAATTAACGTACGCAGTAACAATCAAGCGTTGGCAAAATTTATCAGTTGTAATCGTTTTGAGAAAATTGCAAGCAACCAAAACTTCATAGAGACTGTGACGTCACTATGAGGGGGTGAGTGGGCGTCCCGCTCCGGGTGTCACCAATTTGGGGTGCCACCCAATGTTCCCGCTAATTTTTTGTAATCTCCATGCGCAGAAATTTTGGTGTGTGCGCACTTTTTTTGGAAATTCACTCAGAATTAAAGCGGTTTTCGTGCCCGAAATTTGGTGAGACCAAAAAAAAGGTCTTCATCCAGAGTTGGAGTAATTTTTGTACCCGAAAATTTTTTTGCACAGTGCAAAAATATATCTGTGCGCAGCTAATTTATGCGTGTGCGCAGTCACTGAAATCTGTGTGCGTGCGCACAGCTCAGAGTTGTAAACGGGCCAACTAGTTCAGGCCCGAACCCAAAAATATTAGCCCGAACCCGAAAACAAATGAAGCCCAAATCATGCCCGAAAAGTCCCAAAAATTAAGTTACGTCTGAAGAATTTAACAATGTTGCCAAATTATTTTGATTAGATTTTTGTGCACCTAAGAAAAAAAGCACGTCTCAGGCTCGAATTAAGCCCGAAGTTTTTGCCAACTTTAGGCCCGAGCCCGGCCCCAACGCGAACACGACCTGAAAAGCCCGGCCCGACTTACAACTCTAGCTAAGCTTAGAGGGAACACTAGTGGCACCACTTTATGATACCAACCAAAAAAGAAAAGAACAATATGTTTTATAACACTGGAAACGTTCAGCACATTGCAATGGAGAAAAAAATGATTCAAAGCATCTTATCAAACATTTGTTTAGAGGAAGGCGCTGTAATTTGTCAAAAGCATTGAAAAATGGCCCAAACTAAGCAGTGAAATTAATCGCTTGTTGAAACATGCTGAATATAGGTTTCATAAAAAAAAAAGATATGAGTGCAGGATTAGAGGATGACTATTCAGTATTGGTTAATTACCAATCACTTCAACTCAAATATCGTTCCATTAGCTCTCTTCCCCTCCCTCACCCAAATTATCTTTTCTACTAAATATTAGACGAAATGGATCACTCCTTGTGAGTTTCATTGAACAATAAAATTTTATGATTTTCCAGCTTGTACGTAAATAAGAGAACTGGAATTTTACCATTAGCTACTGGTACCTCCCACACATCCATTGGCCATTCATGCAACTAGTTTAATTACAGTTTTACACTGCTAATTTCTGTGCCACGTTTCAAAAGCATTATTTTTTATTAAAATAACCTTAAAATTAAGTTATTTTTGCAAAAAAAAATACAAACTTTAGACTACCGTGCCTACGGCGGCTTGGTACGTTGCTCCACAACTTCCAGCTGCTGCCCACCATTGTAGATAGTAGAACAGCCCACTATTGTAGATTTCTGGCTGCGCACCTGAGTCCAATCATGTTTTTACAGGGCTAACTTCTATATCACGTTTTGAAAGCATTAATAACCCTAAAATTAAATTCTTTTTGCAAAAAAATACAAAATTTTTGAGCACTGGTGGCTCCACATCCAGACCTCAAAAAGCCTCTGGCGGAGCTCCCAGATCCCGAAACAGCCCCTCCACCCCATTGCAGATTTCTAGGTCCACATCTGATACTAGATGTGAGCTGCACATACTTCCCAGCTGTAGAATATTACAATGGGCAGTTATTGAGCTAGTCAAATAGCAACCGCTATCTGCAGTAATGAAGTAGTACCGCTGTCTTTAAAATATAACCTTTTGCAACCTACTGTTCTATACATTATGAAGGATGATACCACAAAGTTCCGCCCCGGGTGTCAAGATTCATAGCGACGCCGCTGTAGGTTCCATATTTGAATATGCCATCGTTCTTTTTCCTATTATGTTTTTAAAGTGACGGCAGCGACAAGCGGTAGCGGCCGCTGTTGTGTGTGCAAGTAGCGGCAGCGGCGAGCGGTGCTACGTTTTCAATTAAGTAGCCAAAAACGACTGCGTCGCTGCTTTTTTGCCAAATAGCGGCAGCGGCGTTACTTTTCAAGTAGCGGGTGCCCAGCTCTGGTTTAAAGGAAGTACCGGTAACGCATGTTATGAGCCTGTGAACAAGTCAAATCTTAATTATGTTTCATTGTACTGCAGTATTATCACTACGAATGTCAAAACGTGTATTGAGTTAGATGGTTCCGACTTCACTTTATTGTTTTAGGACTGCACAGAAAGAAGAAATTTTGCAAATTTTAAAATTGGTTTGGTCATAATCAGCATAATTTCGAATCTACTTCATTGTTTTAAGACTGCACAGAACAAAGAAATTGTATAATTTAACAGCTGTTTAGTGGTACAAAATTTTAAACTTGCATTGATCATAATCAGACTCATCTTTAGGCTACCCAATTTATTTAAACAATCAAAAGATGAGTCCGATAGTGATCAAAGTATAATTTTCAAATTTTGCAACGTCGCAGCATCGTGTTGGATTTGTCGTGGTCAAGAATTAAAGGAGTTACGATTCGTTTCTAAGCAAGCCCGATAACCAAATCAAAATCAAATTAAATTTTTCATTGTACTCGCTGTATTACGTCATTTGTAACGAGTTTACCGAGTAACGTGTAACGAATTTACGGAGCCTATTTCGGCGTCATTGCGCCTAGGCAACACAGCTCCATTCAAACAAATGTTACAGCGGTGGCGAGCCGTTTGCAACACTGTGTCTGATTTGACCGGACCAAGATTTGAACCTCAGACCTCCCGCTCCAGAGACAAACGTATTACCGCTCGACCAAAACACAAGCTGCAAATTTAGCAAAAGTTTGACGTCCATCTTTATTGGGTACTCATCAAGGACGTCATAATGACTTCCACCATTTCAACATATAACAGGACTGCTAAGAGTCCTCAACATCTACCGACTTTGCATTGAGCTGCACGCAGAAATGAAATCACTTATTTGTTTCCAACTCTTAGCAGGGCCTACAAGAGGGGGGCAGGGGGAGACAATGACCCCGGTACCCATGGAGTTTAGGAGGTTAATGGGCTTCAGGGGGCTCATCAATGAGCCCATGGGCTGAAAGAGGCCCATGGGCTGAAAAGGACCCATCAGAGGGCCCAATAGGCGTTATAGGGACCATCGAAATGACACTGACAAATCAGTTCGTGGAAAAGTGAAGATCTTTTTTTTGAGATCAGATGAAATTCCGGAGAAAATGGTGCCATTTTTTTCGGTTGTTTTGGACAGCACAAAACCAGAGATGCGAAATATTTGAGCTAACCGCCGGCCCATCTTTGGGTCTCGGCGCCCCTGACTCTTAGAGACGTATTAAAAAAGTGAACTTGAACGAACGCAGGTCCAACTTAAGCAGAACTTTTAAGCGTTAAAAAAAACTTAAGTGTATACGTTAAAAAATTTTTCGTTAAAAAATTTTACGTGTATACGTTAAAAAATTTATTCACCAACAAGTCGCCTTGGCCAGGAGCCAGCAAAAGGGCCTTTCAGGCTTCGAGTCAAGCTGCTTCCTGCCCACCTGTCTACCACACACAGTTTAAGCTTCACACTGCTTTTTATAAGTTATAATGCTGAAAGCCAAATTAGGAAGATGTTAATACCAATTTTTAGGGCCATGATCCTACCGGGAATCGAACCCAGGTCTGATGTTTCAGTAACAAAGGCTCTATCCACTCAACCACTGATTGGTTAAAAGCCGATTCTAGCTAAACTGTGGCTTAAAAACTCGGGACTTAACCGAATTCGGCTTCAAAAGCTTTGGGTCTGGACAAAGATACTCTTTAAATTTTTATGGCACTTTCTGTTTTTGCTCAAGTTAAACTTGAGTATAAGTTCTCTCGTGCAATACGGCACTTAGCTTTCATATTTGAAATTGTAAATGCCATTTTAAAGTGTTTGGTTTGACATAACTAGGAATCGAACTTAGAATACCGCACCGACTCTACAGCGGCCTATCAGTATTTGCTCCTGGTTAGTTTTCAGTTTTGAGGCATCAGACTCATCATGTCCATGTAGCCAGCATTAGCATCAGCATCTTGAACTTCAGGTTGATTTGGGGCATCAGCGATGTTGTCATTTTCGTAGGAATTTCTTATATTTTGATCTTCTTGGGCATACAAACATGGATCCTCCTGTTGAGTAGACAAATATAAAGTTGCTGACTCCTCCTCTTCCCCGTCGGTATTATTTAAGAGGTTCATGGGAATTTCATAGCCGTTCAGCAATGCCATTAGTTCTGCATTCGAATGTCCACCCTGGCGGGCACTGTCGACCGGCTCGCGAAATGCCGATTCATTAATCTGCTGTCCATTTGAATTCCCTTGTATTATACTTCGCATTCTAACGTACAGTTCGCTATATTCAATTTGGTTATAAGTATGATGTTCAATATTTGGTCTGGTTGGATGGGTCGATCTTTGATGCTTGTTCGACTTAACTGACAAAAGTCTGCAAATAAAGAATCGAAGAAAAAGAATAATCAAAAAAATTCCTACCATTAGAACAAAAACGAAAATACCGATATCGAATGTTTTTGAGTTTTTCTCACTTGAGCTTTGGGAATTGGTGACATTGGCGTTGCCGAGCTGTTTTATCACTGTTGTTTCAGTGGAACATAATGAAATGTCAGCTTCATTCCCATTTTCATACAGACATTTTCTTTTCCTTTTGCGTTCGCTAATGAACCCACATCCATCAGTATCGCACCGTCTGAGCTTAGTCCGAGTGCTTAAAATTGCCCTACAAGTTTCTTGCTTGACGAAATTTCCGACACATTTTTCGTTGTCGATTAAATATCCGTCACAATCCACGCATGATCTGGAATACGTTTTATTCGGAGACACTAGACTACATTTGGTTGTTTCAACCCAGTTAGTCCAGTAAAGTTTATCGCAGTTTTTTAGCAAAAAGGAAGAAGCACCAAGAACATGCCAACTAGACCATTGAGAATGAGCGTTTTTAGAAATTCTAGAATACATCTTCAAAGTCAGGTTGATCTTGTCACACTGCTGATCGCAAGGCGGCAACCCATTCAGTTTGCATTGGTACCGATAGCGATCAGAAACATGCTCTTCTGGATGAATCTTTCTGGTTGTAGTAAACGCCATTTTAACACCACTGTTTGTGTTGGCACACTGATGCCTGCGGTACGTAAATCGAAAGAGTCCGCATTTTTCTTCATTTAACCCAAAATTCGTGTAGGACGCCTCTTCCACGACTTTGTAAATGGTCCATGGCGTTGGACAAGTGGACGCGCGGCAACTTACACACCAACTTACGCAGCAACTTACAATCAAGGAACATCTTAACATATTTTCTATACTCATTTTGTCTTACGTTATATGCTGATACAAAATTTAGTTAAACAGCAAAAATAAATTGCTGTGCATTGAGCTCAAACTTTTTGCTAATCAATTACAGTGAATGCTGTACATTAGGTGTACACTGCTTCATTTTTACAGATTATACACTGCTTTATTAATTATAATTATGAGCATCTTTAAAAAAGGTTTGTTTCTTTTAGCAATTAAATTAGGCAAATATATTTTAGCCGAACAGCCTTTTATTGCCTAATATACATTCTCTTCCAGTTCTGGAACCAGTAGCGTACGCAGGATTTTTGAAACGGGGGGAGGGCATAAATCATCCACAAAAAAGTTGGGCTAGAACAAACATAATTTTATGATAAGCGCAGGCAAGTTCCGCTAAAACAAGCAAGAGTAGCTGCTATTGCTGTATGTATTAGCTTGTCATCGCTGTAACGTATAACATTGCTTTGAAAAATGAAAAAAAATACATAAAAACTACTTTGCTGGCGATCCAAAGAAGGGGACATAGCACAATGCCCCCCTCTAAATACGCCCTGTTTAGAGCCAATATTGAGCTGTGAAGTTAAAATTTCACAATTTTTGTGCAAAACTTCTCTATTTTCAACTTAAAAAGTAAATTTTTTCGTGTTTGCTTATCTAGAATATTAATATTTTTTTACTGTATGCGGCTTGGGTGTTAATCAAATTATTAAGGGAATGCCGTAGAACACTTAAGGGATGCAACTCCACCGCGTGCTTTGGTTTTCTTGCCCTTTACGACTAAAAATTAATTCTGTTTAATCATAAAAGCTTATTTATCCGCCTTTTCTACATAAATTGTTAAAAAGCAAATCGGGTGGCTACTTGACTCGAATATCGAGAAGGTCCCTTCGCAGTCTCCCAGTTCCCATTTGTGTACACTGT
Source organism: Trididemnum nubilum (assembly GCA_963965965.1). Classification (NCBI taxonomy): domain Eukaryota; kingdom Metazoa; phylum Chordata; class Ascidiacea; order Aplousobranchia; family Didemnidae; genus Trididemnum; species Trididemnum nubilum. Next base: position 7,889,406 of record OZ014469.1, read on the forward strand.
ACATAATTTGCATGTCAAATCCTTTTGATTCTTGTTGTTTTTGCATCTTTTTTTTGTATTTTTGTCAACGGGAGTGGAGACAAATAAACTTCAGTTATCCATTAATTGCAATGAGAAGGAAGGGTTCCTTTATTTTTATCTTCATTCGGAGATTTAATTTTGCAACTCAGATTCGATTTTGGTCTAACGTGGTTCGTCAAACCCGATTTAAATTTTGACCGAGACCTAAAAATGCTTTTCGAACGAATATTCAAATCTTATGCATTAGATGCCTCAAAATTTTAATGACAGGTTCCATTTGTGCTAGCAATGCTTGAAAATTTGCAAGTTAAATTGTTACACAGTGCACAGTTTAGAAACACCATTCCATTTCTCATCTTAATATGCTACAACAAGCTAGAGGCTAACTTCATACTTTAATAATTAAAATCGAACGTTTTCGGCGGCGCAAACAACGTGCCCTCATCAGGAAACTAAGAATACGGTAAAATGAATGAAATAAAACCACTTTTAAATAATACCTCTTTAAAAATAAATCTTCATACCAATAGCCCATAACTTCTTTTTTTCTGTAGGTAACTCATCTACTGAAAGCGTAAATTAGCTTCTGAAACTTTATTTGACTTTTAAAACGCTGTTTTGCTCATCCAGTTTTTAAATGTCTCATCAGTTTAGAAAAACGGGGCTGAAAAACTCATCAACTCAACAAAGTCAGCAAATACTCGGTATACATTTTTATGGAACCTTTTTTAATTTTAAAATTTTTAATGTTTGGATTTACTGTCATCCTCTGTGAAGTGTCTATAACGGTAAAACAGCCTGTTAGGAACATTGTTTTGCGGGTGTTTTTAATGATATTTAAATTTTATAAAATTTATATAACATACGATCTTGTATGGTTGCTCAAAAAATCTAATCTTGTCTAAAAAATTTGTCAACTACACGCTTTGTTCTCTCCCTGCCTGTGATCAATTTGCTGTCTTCAGTCCGTGTAATTGCATTCGAAACTTTGCTCCTGGTTCCGTCCTTGTGTTTGCTTAGCAAATAGTATTGATATTGTCCAATTGTAGACTATTACTTAATTGAAAAGCTGAATTGTAAATAGTGTTTCGATATAGTTTAGTTTGCTTTTGTAATTCTTTTGTGATAGAGTTTTTGTAAAACCTGTTGTTCAATATGCTTTAACACCAACTTGTTTAGCCTTGAATGAAGCATGGAAACAGCTAAAAGAAATCTCGATTTTTTAAAAGTTAACAATTTAGTAATATTGTGTAAGCTGATCGCTGCCTTTGTTGTCTGATGATTGCTTTAAATTCTTTTCCCCTTGGCCCTGACTCAGCTTTGACTGTCATGTCACAAAAGAAGTAGATCCACCAAACGGCTCTTGTTTGAGCTGGACTCCGCAGAAATAGCCCCGACGCGACAGCTGCTATCACGTCACTACAAACACGGTCTTGCCTCTTGCGGAAATTTCGAAAAAGGGGGCAGAAATTGTTGTACAACAGCAGCAGCCAATCAGTATGGCTCTATACAGGGGAAATGAAAATTGAAGGAACTTCAGCTCCTTGCTGCAGAATTAATTTTTGAATTGTTTTTTATTGAAAGTTATACCGAACAAGCGAAATCTCAACGTAAAATATCTCTCGACCATGGATAAATCAGATTGCTCTCGGCCTGAACGAAACTTTAGGTCCGAGCTCTGAATTTAAAGTAGAATGAACTGAAAAAATACTCGATAGGACTACGTAAATAAAAGAGGTTAATCTATGAGTTAGAGGCGATTACAAATCACACATCAAAATTATTCGTCCCTCTAATTTGGGGGAGAAACCGTTCAGACAGTAAACAATAGTTTTACTGGCGATTTCCTTATTGTCTTAAACTTACAATATGTCCTCGGTTGACTAGGGGGAATTGCGATTAAAAATGCCAAAAGCTGCATAAGTATAATAAGTTGCTCACAAAATGTTATAATTGGCAGTAAACTAGTAAGAATATTGGTGGCGTTTGGACCAATTTATAATTAACTGTCTCAAACTTACAATATGTCTTCGGTTGACTTGGAGAAATTGCGATAAAACATGCCATAAGCTGCGAAAGTATAACGAGTTGCTCACAAAATGTAATAATTGGCACTAAACTTGTAAAAATCTTGGTGGCATTCGGACCAATTAATAACACATAATCTCGAGTTTAATCTCTATCGAGTAAAAAAAACAAAAAAACGAATGAAATAGATAAGTCATTCATAGATTTCCCTCATATGTTCATTTCAAAATAAAGTATAAATAACAGAAACACCATGTTTGGCAGACAGGTGGGCACTGGGCAGGTGGTAGCATGACACACAGACTGCAAAAAGACACTTTTCTGTTTCGTGGAGAAGGCAGCAACTTTCAAAGAATAATACGTAAATAAAATGTATTACTATAACAGAAGTCATGCGAAATAAGACTGATGAAAAATTGCCTCACAGTCTCTTTATGAGATTTTATGTGTCAACACAGCAGCAGTAATTAATTAAAGAACCATCCAGGGATTGCCTGTTGCATCATCCATAATGCCCAGTAGCAGCCTGCAATAACAGTAATTTTAGTAATAACTTTATTTATCAAGTACCTACCAGGAGACAGCGAAGGGAACTGTCGGTCTTCGAGTCAAGCTGCCACCTGTCTACCACACATGGTGGACGCTTCACACTGTCACTTTCAACGCTGAAGGTCAAGCAGAGGCTATGAATACCAATTTTTATAGACTTTTTGGTTTGACCCAACCGGGAAGCAAACCCGAGTCTACCATTTTTGTAGCATACGCTCTATCCATTCTGATCAACTTACACTTGTCTACACATTATAAAAAGCGAAAAAGTGCAAGCGAAACTGAACTTATTCCAAAAATAAAAATATTTTGAGACGGAAATACGAAAGCAGAATTCCGGCAAAAATCGATTTTCATTTTGGTGCCATTGCATAAAGGTTTCAAAGCTGGTTCAATTTTGTCTCCATCACAGTCTATGCACGTTCGAGTGTGATTGGCTAGCTGCAGAGCGCTGCAGTTAGTTGCTTCAACCCAATTCGACCAGTATAGCTTGTTGCAGTTTTTTTCCAAGACGGGGATTTGTAATTCCCTTTCCTCCTCGGGAATATCTACGGAATACCATGACCGTATTACGGTTATGTTAACCCATTTACTGTCACATTCTTGAGAGCACATATTTGGCAAATCTTCTATTACGGAATAACCACCTGAGCCAGGTGCTGAAGTTATGCGAAAATCACGGTAAGAAAATAGTGACAGTTCTTGATTAGTACCACATAGAAACGTGATACGTTGAATGGAAACGTTAAATTCACAGTCTGCATACTCGTCGACGTAGGTCCATGGCCCTCTAGTGGCCGCATCGTACATTTCACAATTACGGGGAAGGCTTAGTAATGTACAACCCATCGGAATATAATATATAATTAGCAAGAATATCTCCAATATTTGTCTTTTCACCCTCATCTGCATTTTCCTAGTGTAAAAAAATGTTACTCTGAAAAATAATACTGTAATACCTATATTAAATAATTTGAATCAATTTTTGATAAAATTAATGCTTCTTCCGTATGGTTGCAATTTTTTCTATGGTTAAAACTGGACAACGCTGATTTATACACTCTAAAAATTAAACGCAAGCCCGACTTGAGAAAAAGTTTAGAGTGCTGGCAAAAATTTAAAAAATGATTTCATTTTGTCGGAATTGGTGTTCTTGTCCAAATAGCTGCTGTTTGATACAAAAATCACTGTTTGTTTGCTCTCGATATTTCTTATTATTGTTTGCAAATTGATCTCGTTGTGTCATAATAATAATTTAATGTGTAATAATAAACATTCGGCCGCAATATCAATGTGATCTTGATAATTCATATTTCCGCCGGGATCGATGATGTTCAGCTATCACAGGCAGTGGTATAAACTTTGGTCAATTTATGTGTTTCGAGAGCTGAAACAACATTATTATATATATCATCGCCGTTGTAGTTTTTCTTTCATTTTACTCACTGTATTACGCCGAAGCTTTTACTTCTCCTGCCTTCCAAAATGAGTGCCCCGTTTGAAAACCACCGTGTCATCTTGCTGAAGTAGACAACCCCCTTTTGCAAAACTCTCTACAAAACTACAATTTTTGACCTGAGTTGTTTTTCCATGTTTTTCTTTGTTTATATGAGTATATATACGCCGAAGCGTGTAACGAGTTTTCTAGGCCTCTCCAGGTTCTAAATTGTATTCTCCCATTGAAGGTCACCCGCATATAATAAACACACTTACGAAAGTGGCTACAATTCCAATTTGAAGCTTTCGAATCTAAATTTGGTCATCTTAAGTGAAGTACCACGGTTGAAATTTTGTAAATGTTACTATTGTAGAATTGTCCTTAAATTTTTAACAGTACTTTAAATTTTTGTTCAAGTCAGGTTCAAAATTTCTTTTCTAGTACGGCACGTCGTGGGTTATAAGAGATACAAAAGCTAATTACTAAATAGTGCGTAAGGTTGAAGACACCAAACAGAATTAATTTTTGTGAAATGCTCAAATTTGATCTAAAAATTTAGCTTTTTGACGTCTATCCGCTTTGTTTAGCCTTTTTTTTGCTTTTATTTGTTTTTCTATTTCAAAATTAAAAAAAAACAACATATGCTAAAAACATAAACAGCTATGCGAAAAAGGCCTAAATTTAATCCGTATTGAAATGCAACTTAATATATCCTAGGTTTTTAAGCCAACGAATTAGAATTGAGTCGAAACTATTTAACGAAGACATTTGTTTATCAACATCTTGTGCTTTGTAGTGCGTTGACTATTACCTGAAACACATTTTTGCAAAACTTTGTGTCATTCATTATAATTTGATAAATGATTATTTAGTTATTATTTAGAATTCTACTGTAATTGCTCATGGGATGCTTTTCTCAGTCTAATTGTTCTATTGCTGTGTTCTTTCCAATGTCTTGCTGCAGTATAAACACCTTAAAATGCATTTTAAAGGATTTAAAAGTTATAAGTATCAACAGATTGAATGGCAGGAAATATAAATTGAATAATCTTTTCGAAATCAACTGTAGAAATAAATATAACTCGAAAATTCGGAAATAGAATGTATTACGTCATTATCAGTATATTATTGAGTTTGATTTAGGCACTCAGTAAAATGAGCGCGAACTCGTTGCATGACGTAGTGTCTTGTATATTCATGTGTAAAATATGGAAACAGTAATCGACTTTCTAAAAGGAGCTGTTTTGTTTGAATGCTGTTGTTGAGGCCTCTGATTGAATTTCCATACTCTGCTTGGATGTTTATTCAATGAGTGAGGAATATTGCGAATAGTAATAGAGCCCCGGAAGCATTTTACCAAAGTGTGCTTTTAAACACCAGTTACAATCTAATTTTATTTAAATTATTTTTCATGTAAAACATGCCATTTTTATAAATTAGTAGCATCGTCTGGTGGTGTAGTGGTAGAGCGCGTATGAATCCTTCTGTTTGATTTGCGTTGATTTTTTCAATCTTTTTTTACGTGATTTTTCTGTTGGGGTAAAGGTAGCAGTACTAGCCTTAGAAATATCAAAGCATTGCGGTGTTGGAAATATCATAGTACTTGGGGAATATACAAGGACTTTACCACTGAGGTCTATAACTACACTTACTGATGTGGGATGAAACTTAACCTATCAGTGGTCAAGTGGACAGAGCGCTTGCTGCTAAAGAGGAAGACCCGGGTTCAATTTCCTGTCGGGTCAAAAACCAACGACTATACAAACTGGTATTCACATCTTCCTTGCTTGACGTTCAGCAGTAAAAGAGACTGTGAAGCCTTTGCGGTGTGTGGAAGACAAATGGATAGGTGGCAGCTTGACTAGAAGAACGAAAGTTCCCTTTGCTGTCTCCTGGCCAAGGCAACTTGGTGAAGAAAATGCAATTACAATTACTATTACTTACCTCCACAATTATAACTTCGCAATAGTTTTATTGTTAAATATCGTCTTGATTTTGTGAACCATTTTGAACTATGCCATTTTGTGAATGTGTGTGCTGTAAAATAATTGCAAATGATGTTGGCTTGCCGGTACGTACTGGCTCAAAACGTTGGGGGTTTGATAACCGTTGTTGCGGTTAATTTGAAAGCAAAAGCATGTAAGTAGGTGGTATGTTTACCATATAAAAATTTTCAGGTAATTACCTTTGTGTTCCTCTACCTACACAAAAAAAAAATCAATTCCTTTTTTGGATGCTTTGCTTTTCCGCTTTTCCGCGTAATCAAGTAGCCTAATAATTAATGTAATCTTGCTGAATGGCAAGCAATGCTCATAGCGCTTCCGCTTACGTGTATTTTGAATAGATTTAAGTATGAATAAGACATTTCGTCGCAGGAAATTACATTCTTGAGGTTGTTCATTTAGTAATCAAAGCTGATGGACTTTGTGCAACAATAAAGAATCCGCGTTTCTTTGCAACCGTTTAAGGGCCATTGTTGTTGGCGTAAGCAAATTCCTCCTACGCTAAATATCTTCCTGCTAAAGAGTGCGAACTATTTATGCATTGTTAACTCGAAAAACAGGCAAGCAAATGGGTATTACACGGAAATGTTTAGTAAACGAATTTAATCAGGGTAAAACAATCAATATTTTTTTCTGGAGCTAAAACACGAAAGCAAATATCAGGAAAGCAAAAACAGAGCAAAACGTCGTTTCATTTAACTTAGTTGTATTTTCGACAAAGAGGACAACTTTTTGTACTAAACAGTAGCAATAAACAGCAACCATAAAATCTGATACGTTTTGAGGGTTGTTTTTTGTATTTACATTATTTACAATTAAAAAAATTATTAAGCAAACGTTTTCGGTACTACAATTGGCCCTCTTCAGGAAATGTAGTGCCGAAAACGTTCGCTTATAGTTGTAATTACATTTTATTCACCAAGCTGCCTTGGCCGAGAGGCAGTGAAACGACCTATCGGTCTTCGAGGCTAGCTGCCGCCTGCCCACCTGTCTACTACACATGGTGGAGGCTTTACGCTGTACGGTTAATTGCTGAACGTCAAGCAGGGAAGCTGAGAATACCAATTTTTTGATATCTTTGGTTTGACCCGACCGGAAATCTTAGTATGTTTTTTAATTGTAAATAATGTAAACACAAATAACATGCCTAAAAATACACCAGATTTTATAAATGCAGCACATTGCTACTGTTGACTTAATTGCTTTGCGCAAAATAGATTGGAATTAATGCAATTAACAGAGTTTTAAGTACCCATTTTTCAGACTCTATTTTTGGTGGTAAACATGGCTGCCAACTCAAGCAATTTTATACAATAGTTCAAGTTTGGGTTCAGCGCAAATCCGAGTTGAAGTTCTCTAATTTATTTTTTGGGTTCAAGTTTGGCAAAAATAACAAGTTTTTCGAGTTTAGGTTAACAAAAACCTAGATCATCAATCAACGTGATTAGATTTGTGCTTTTGTCAATCAATTTTACTAAGCCATTAATCAATCAATTTACACAACTTAATCAACAAAAAATAATTCTTTCTGACAACTTTTTAACCTTGTAATTTTTTTTAATGAACTCAAACAATTTTATTCGAGTTCAAATTCAGAAAACTTATTTTTTCAAAATAAAGTTTGAGTTTGCAGCCCTGGTTTCGATGTACTGTACTTATTGCTGAGTCTTCCTAAAAAAGTGCCAAAGTTCAAAGAAACATGCGACTCAAATAGCTTGCAAGCAATATTCTTTTGGTGACATAAAACCTGTTTTATTTGCTAGATTTTTTCGTAATTTGGCATTATTTTTTTGTATGAATCAAAAATAAGGTGGCACCGAAAGCACGAACCGGGAACGATAGATGGACATGTAGAGAGGCTAAAGGAGTTGTTTTTGCCCCAGACCTTATTAGAAGTCCAAGTGATGAATGATGGTCATCGTTGAAGGGCAGCAGTCTCACGGCGCAAGAGGAAAAACAAAACAAAGTATTAGGAGCGGTCTACATTGCGCGTAAAATCCTGAGCATATGGGCGTGTCTGTAGATTGTTTTAACCAAATAACAGCTTGTATGCTGGTAAGACGGTATACCAGGCGTACTGAATTTCTGTTTAAAATAAACTAAAGATACGCTCGTACGCTAACAAATGTACGCAAAGTGTTGACCGGGCCTAAAAATAAAGTACTGTACAGTCAGGGGTGCGAAACCCGGGGGAAGGGGGGGGGGGTTGGGGAGATATATCCCCCCAATAGTTTGACTGCCATCCCCCAATAATTTGATTATGGTCTACATCTGCATTCCCCCAAATAATGTGACTTTGGTATGTATGTGAGTGCTAGATGGTGTTTGGACCTTATTTTTGGTCTTCATGTGATTTCGGGAAAAAAACTATTAAATTTTCGGTGATCTTTTTTTTTGTCTTCACTTAATTTGCTTACCTGAAAATGATCGTGGTCGAGGTTCATCCTCCCCGATGTACAAAATAGGGCAAAACTGGGGTAAAATTGCAAATTATCGCCCCCAATGGTCAACAAAAAACGGCACCCCTGCGTACAGTACATCTTTGTCTGCTGCAATTTACTTCCTAGTAAAAAATCTCCATTACTTAAATTTTTTCACAGTTTGCCAGCAACAAGTTAAAACGAATTCAAAATATTTTTTCCGTGTGTTTTCTTTTTCTTTTCAGAAAATTATGCAACTTTGTACTGTATCGCACTTTATGTCAAGTTAAAAAAACCAAACATGAGGAAAGAAGTTCTTTTGTTATGCCTTTTCATTGCTTCAACATCGGCATGTTCTAATAATAGACCACCTTGTTCTTCATTATGGCAAACCTACAGACAAGTTCATGAAGGCCCATGGTTGTTTGATATTCGGGGTACCGTTAAAGGAACTGTGAGTTTTACCGTTAACAGAACGACTGAGTATCGTTGTTCAAACACGACCACTGTGTTGTTCCGAACAAATCGGTCGATTTTTGAAACAACACAAAGCACTTCAGAAAATCACAATTTTCAGTTTAGAACGAGCGGTTTGGGTTTCTGTGACCAGGATTGTGAAGCTAAAAACGTAACTGTGAATGCAGATCATCGAAATTATTTTCCTTCAGTAATTTCCGGTGCTGGATGGACAAGCTGGACATTTCTTGGTAGTTTTTTGTACCTGCATAAGAACTGCAATCGGATTTACTGGACAAATTGGATTGAAACTTCAAACTGTAAAAACTCGTCTAAAATCAACTACCAAAGGTCTCCTAAAGACTGCGATGGGGATGAAATTAGCAACATCTACTTGGCCGAAAGCAGCACAAAATCGAAAGATTGCAACCATTTTTGGAGTAATTGGGTTGACGAATCGTGTGTAGCAATTGGATGCAATTCAACTGGACAACGAGTTAGAAGACGACAGTGTTTGTATGAAAATGTAGGTGAAAGTGCCGATTTCCATTTATGCTCCAATCAATCGGCAGTTATGACAGAACAATGTAACACTATAAGTAATTCATCTGAATGTGAATTTACTTCTTCTCCCTCAACCCCAAACTCAGCAGTTTATTACATAATCGTTGGAGTTGTGGTGGTTATCTTGATTTTCATTATTGCGACTTTAACGCTTTGTTGGATTAAAAAGAAGAGATTGTCAAACCAAAATTCTAACTCTGATTCGGTCAGTATCGAGCACCATGTCTACAACCAAGTGCAAAGAAGTAGTGATTACATAAACCCACAAGAACTGTCGTCTACACCGGCGATACAAACTGGCTCAAAGCAAAAATTTGCCCAAGAAATGCAAAACTGTCATCAACAAACAGCCAACCAACGCGACAATAGTGACCGACCCAACTCCAAACAACTATCACCTAAACGCCCTGACTATCTTAACCTTGAAGATTCATTAGCTGGTTACGAGGTACCATCAAAGACTGGGTTCCAAAACAATCAGATCCAGCATGTTACAGCCAACGCACAGGTTTTATCAGAACGGTATGAAATTCCTGAAATGGTTGGATTTCAGACCACTCACGTCGTAGATGTTGTTTATTCACAAACAGTTCCGGACAAAGTTGAAACTGAATTATCCCAAAACACCAATAAGTACCCTTTGTGACTGACCTCCAATGAACCCTTTAGCGGTATTAACCCCAAATCTTCATCAAATCGTTCTTTTTGTTTGAGAAGTGCCAAAATTATTTTACCATTTTAGATGTTTGGATAACATTAAGCAATTTTATTTAGCGGTGTTCTCATTCGGTGAAAGCAATCCCTTAGTGATAAAATGATGACCGTTTAGGGATAATTAAAGAAAATTGTTTTTAAATACGTTGTTTTTACAGCTCACAATCCTTTTACCCATCAAATAATACGACTGTAAATATCCCATAAACATCATTTTAAACCAAAATTTTATTTTTTAGGTTGTTTTTATTTGTGTTAGCTCTTATCATCTATCATCAATTCATCATCTGCACTTTTAGATACTTTCGTTTTTCTTTTGGTTTAGGAAACTCTCACAACATAAACCAAATTTCATTTTAATGACAACTGTTACTGCAAGCACCTGCATAAGAGTTTTGTGATATCCAATGTTTCTTAGGTTTTTTTTGGATTTTTGTCCACTGAATCTGCTGCTTGTTCGAAGCCACCAAGCAGAGATATAACCATCGTAAAGTGTGTTATTCAAGGACCCAACAGCATGACCAGGGTGGGGATCAAACCCAGACCATACGATCAGGGTCGTCGTAAAAACGATTCCGTTACCTCCAACTACGCTGTCGGCTAAAACTGAAATATAGCTTTTCTTAATAATTGGAAAATATTGCTCACCAATATAGGGTGTCGTCTTGTTTCAAAGATCTAGCAAGCATGAAGTTGCTGCGATTTCGTAAAGGTGGATTTACACAGTATCCGTTTCTCGTCCGTTTTCGTCCGTTACTTTTATGTTTTTACTTCTCCTTGAACAAGTATGCGCATTTTCATTCGCATTTTTATATGCCCATATCCGCACTAACCAGAATGTCACATACTGGACATGAGTTTTCCAAAAATTTTTTTTGTGAAGGGGTACAGCCTTAATTTGTAATGTCACTCTTATCGTTCATACACAAAATTTTTGAACAAAACTTATATCTATGTGTAACAGTCTATTTAAGTGCGGATATGGACTTCCAAAAATGCGGATACTTTTTCACGGAGAAGCAAAAACGTAAAAAAACGGACAAAAACGGACGAAAAACGGATACTGTGTAAATTCATCTTAAAAGAGTATTGTTATCTGTGGAGTAAAATATAGGCAGTGGCTATTTTGCCTCTAGAAGCAAAATAGTCCTAAATGCTATTTTGCTTCTAGAGGCAAAACAAAAATAGTTCTAAATGCTATTTTACCTTTAGAGCAGTGGTTTTTTACTTTTCTTATGTTGTTACCCCTAAAATATTTTGATGTATATCAATTAAGCCTACTCTTTTTACAAAACAGCAACTGTAATAGCTTCCAATCCAAAATAAACTCACTGAAAACTAAGGTCATTTTTTATAACAAATGCATTTAATGGGAGGGTTGATGCTGCTGGTTTGTTATTAAGCGTTCTAATCTAGGCTGAGTGTGGGGAAGAAAACATTTCAGATCCCATATCATTATCAATCTCAAGCCTGTTTTGATATTTTGTCTTCATGGACACCATTGAAGAAAACCCCACTTTACAGCAATAAGTTGAAGGAAATTGAGTAAAACTCAAAGCTTTTATTCAAAGGATGAGATATTGACTTTAAATACCGGTATCAGCCCAAAATTTTCCTAGATCCTCTCTGGTTAAATCAGTCTTAAGACGTGTATCTTCGCGCAGTTGAAGAAATTCTATTTTTGCTGCCATATCATCATCACAAGTAGAGTTTTTTTGCAACTGAAAATGGCTAGCTAATCCACAAAAAATTATGTTGCCCAAACTTCCAAGAAAATATTGCTTAATCGCAGCATAACAAATGCTCCCCTCATGTCTATTACTCAGTGTTAGGCATTAGTTCGTTAATTTGTTTATAACGAAGTAAAGTGTTTCATTACAGAGTTATAAAGTTAAAAAGCTTTTGTGAGTTAACTTATTAACGATAACTTTCGTTAAATGCTTTAATGTTTACGTTAATCCGTTAACTTTTTAGGCTACACCATGCGTCCTAATGCCATAAAACTGAAATAAAAATAAAAAAGATAATAAAAAAAGGCTTACATTCTGTCTATCTTTATTAAAATAGTAAATGCCGTAGTAACACTACCAAAAATCAAAATCAGTAATTTTTATCTCGTATGGAAGTGGAATCATTTTATTGGACATCAACTGCAGCAAGTTAACATTGAATTTTTTTTATAAAATTAACAAATTAACTTTTAACTTTAACTTGCGTTACTTTTGTTTTTCAGGTAACGATTTAACTTTAACTTAGTTAAAAAATGTTAGAAAATTCTTAGCGAATTAACTCTTAACGAAGGTAACGTTTCTCATTAACTTGCCCAGCACTGCTATCACTCACTGAACTAGACTATCTATTGTTTACGAAACAAAAGAATTTAAAGAGACCTTATAATTCTAACTAATTAGTACTAAACTATGACATCATAGAAAGCATCGTGATTGTGAAGCAAAAAGAAATTTTTGGAGTTAGTAGCGTCACATAATGACCTTAAAAGATTTCTTCTTAATTTCAAAAACTTAACAGTACCTCTTTAAGAATGCCAAATTATCCCCAATGAAAGTAGCTACTCATAGGTTTTCTTATGTTGTTACCCAGATAGCCATTTTATCTGGCTCACATCAGAAACAGGTCGGGCAAGATCGGGCAAAATGATCAGGTTCAGATCGGGTTTAGAACTGGTAATAGTTTAACCAGATCTTAACCTGATCAAAGCCAGAGGTAGCATGCAAAGTCGACCCGATCGGGCATGCAGATCAGATTCAGATCTGGTGATTAGACCAAAACCAGGTCGGGCAAAATGATCAGGGTCAGATCGGGTTTAGAACTGGTATTAATTTAACCAGATCCTAACCCGATCAGAGCCAGAGGTAGCATGCAAAGTTGACCCGATCGGGCATGCAGATCAGATTCAGATCTGGTTATTAGACCAAAACCAGGTCGGGCAAAATGATCAGGGTCAGATCGGGTTTAGAACTGGTAAGTTTAACCAGATCCTAACCCGATCAAAGCCAGAGGTAGCATGCAAAGTCGACCCGATCGGGCATGCAGATCAGATTCAGATCTGGTTATTAGACCAAAACCAGGTCGGGCAAAATGATCAGGGTCAGATCGGGTTTAGAACTGGTAAAAGTTTAACCAGGTGTTAACCCGATCAGAGCCAGAGGTAGCATGCAAAGTCGACCCGATCGGGCATGAGGATCAGATTCAGATCTGGTTATAAGATCAGAACCAGATGTGGAAATCTTATCTGTTTCATATCTGGCTATCTGATCATTATTAGATCTGGCAATCTTGATCTGTTTCGGATCGGAAATTTTTATCTCTGCCAGATGTAAAAACCAGGTCTTTTCAAGATCTGGCATCGTGATCTGCTTCGGATCTGGCATCTCGATCTTTATCAGATGTGGCATTGCCATCGTTTTCAGATCTGGCATTTTAATGTTAACCAGATGTGGCAGCGCTATCTGTTTCAGGTCTGGTATCTTGATCTGTTTTAGATCTGGAATCTCTATCTTGACCAGATGTGGCTTCGCTATCCGTTTCAGATCTGGTATCTTGATCTGTTTTAAATGTGGCATATTCATTGTTTTCAGATCTGGTGTCGTGATTCTTGAAGGCGGTAAATCATCCAGTCAATTCCGGTAATTACAATACCCCGGTAGCTAAAATTGAAATAAAATTTTGATATTTTTTGTTTATATCTTGGGGCGGCTGTTGCAAAGATATTCAACAAATACAAAAAGATATGCCCCGTGGAACTCTTGAGTTTTGTTCTTCCCGCCAAACCACGGTCAAAAACTTTTTTCGGGGGATATCTTTTTGTATTTGTCAAATATTTTTGCAAAAACAACCACAAAATTAAAACAATAAATATCAAAAATTTTATTACAATGTTAGATACTGTAAACCATACGGAATGGGCGGGATGATTCACCGCCTTTAACAACATATGGTATCTTGATCTATTTTCAGTTTTAGATTTACCATTGTGGGCTTAGTCACACTGCTTTTCGACAATCAAGATCTGGTAGAACGATTAAACTTTTGCACTTTGAAAACCAGCGATGTACTCATCATGTAAATGCGACCTAAATAGGACATTAAAAACCCTTGTGCTGTTATTTAAAGTTTTTAAAAATGACAGAAAAATTATGTTCAGCAAGGTAAGGCAATCTATTGCACATCAAATTAAGGCACAGAATTAAACACTCGATGCCGTATCTCCCGAATCGGCAGCGGGCTCAACTTGCTTCCGCTGCAAGCGGCCTCCTTTACGATCTTTTGCGCCGTCAAGCCAGTTTACGACTGTAATGTTGTAATCTTTTATCGTGATATCTGCGTGCAATTTTCGCAGAGCATCTGCAAAACAAAATTCAGAAAATATAAAAGTTTGCTAGGTTTTACTTCGTTTCTACGTACGGAAAAGGTTTTTGGCAATAATAAGCATATTGTGTAATTGTCATTATATTTTTATTTCATTCACCAAGTTGCCTTGACCAGGAGATAGCAACCTGACCGGAAATCGACCAAAGTCTAGCGTTGCAATAGCAGACGCTTTATTCATTCAATCATTGATCGGTTGGTTAAGTAAAAAACTATAGTGGAAAAGGGATATTACGCAGTAATTAAACTGCATCCGTTTTGACAAATAACGGCTCTTCAAGTGGATATAATTACAGTATGATAAAATGTTGGGAATTAACTAGTTAATAACGAAGTCAAGTTTTTTAATTAACGACTTAAACTTATTAACTATATAACTTTCGTTAAACTACTTAAATGTTTAAAAGTAGTGCTAGGTTTCGCCAGCCTGTTCCAGAAAGTGCTCAATAACTGGTTCAAAGTTCAAGCTGTACTTTTAAAGTTTACGTAAATCCGTTAAATTTCTAGGCAACATCATGCACCACAATAATGCCATAATCATCTTACTATGTAAACTGATTCACTAAACACCAGAGGAGGAGTCGAGGACACAAGGCTCGAGGCCAAAAACAAAAAAATCCGAGGCCAAGGGCAAGGACAGCTTTTTCGAGGACAGACCCTCTCGAGGCCAAGGACAGAAATGCTCGAGGCCAAGGCCAAGGACCAAGGACACATCCGCACGTGTTCTCCAAAAAAAAAGGTCTTCAAAAATTTTTTTTCAGGCGATCTCCAACTCATTGGCGTATCCAAAATTTTTAATTGGGGGAGGCCTAAACCGATAATCACATGAAATGACATCATTAAAATTCTTCCAAAGAGAAAGTTTTTGTGGGACATTGATATCGTTGAATGGAAGATCTGAAATCGTTGCTTGTTGGCACGTAACCAGGATTTTGCACCGGGAGAGGGCTTAAACTTATAGTTGAAAAACGCAAATATCCAACTTTGGAAACTGTTGAGAAAGCTAGTGTAACTCAAAAGATATCACAGGTGGGGTCTGGGGGCGGGGCCCCCAGCCGCTGGGCGATCTTTTGTAATTTTTTGGAAAAAAAAGCTATTTTAATGCCACATTTCGCAAGTGTTTAGAATCATTTGAAAGCACTACATTTTTGACATTTCAAAGCCGATTGAAAAAATCAAATTGTTTAATCCTCCTTTTACTTGCAATTTAAGTCCAAAACACGTTTAACATCTTGCATTTTGGAGTTATATTTCAATTGTGAGTGGTTTGGTTCAGATAAGGGGAAGGAAGTAAGGTGCATTGTCTCTTGCAACATTTTAGAAGTAAATAATAATCCACCCGAAGATTTTCCTACGAGATTTTTGTTTTGTTATGAAAATATTCAATTATGGGAGTACATGTTCGGCCAGGGGGCCCAGGCCCCCTCAATTGAAGTTAAATGATTTGTTCAATCAGAGCATTTTCCAAGCTAATTTTTTTTTAAAGTATTTTGTGCGTAAAAACCGGCGAGGCTGGAGGTGAATTACTGAATTGTTAGATTTTGCCAACATCTTTCTATCAAATATAGGTGAAGACCAAAAAAGTCATTGATAAAAATAGGTGAAGACCAAGACCAAAAAAAGTACGGGTTCCTTCCCCCCCTTGGCAACGCCTATGCTCCAAGTGAGGAAAACAAAAAAGTCTTCGCAAAATTTCCGCGAGGTATCTGGCGGTTTTCCAACGAAGTTTCAACTGTTTAAAAAATAGTGATGTTCTCGAGCCGAGAACTGGGCAATTTTCGAGGACTTGAGCCTTGGAAGCCAAGAACTTTAAAATGTGGCCTCGAGGACTCCACCTCTGCTAAATACCATAATAACAGATATCAAAGTGAGTAATTTTTATCTCGTGTGGAAATGAAATCATTTTATTTGGGCATCAACTGCACGAAATTAACGAATTAACTTTTAACTTCAACTTGCGTTACTTTTGTTTTTCAGTTAACTACTACTAAAAAATTCTTAGCAAACAAACTCTTAACGAAATTAACGTTTTTCATTAACTTGCCCAACACTAGATAAAATAAAAAATCAAGCCAAAAGGATGGATAAAGTACAGTAGTATAGACAATACTAAAACAATTTTGCACGAAGACGATCGGTTAAAATTTATGCAAAAGGTTAGTTACAAAACATGAAAAATAATTTTCTTTTTAACAGTTTCTTGCGCCTCTTTTAATGACCATAATATTGAACAAAGACATTCAAAATTAAATTCAGTAAAAACTCTCTTACAATATTAACTATTAGAGGGCGCTAAAGAGTAACATTACTGAGGACAAAATGCTGCTGGCTTGCACTTATGGCTGGCGATACACTAATTTTAACTCTTTAGTGGGCGCTAAAGGGTAACATTATTGAGAACAAAATGCTGCTGGCTTGCATTTGTGGTTGGCGATACACTAATTATTAGGTCGTACTCTTAACTCACACGGTCAAAAGTTCAATCACAAAAGAGCATGTAGAGTGAGCACTTAAATGTTTCACTTACAGCAAAGTTGTTTTGTATTAGCGATTCTTCTTGAGTTTGTACCGAACTAAATGTAAGTTTTCGGCAAGAAAACATAGGGGGTACATTTTGCAACAAAAAAAAGTTGCACTATACTGTAGATCATTATCTAGAATAGTTTTCCAATCAACAATTACATATACCATTTCGTCAAAAACAATGAATTTATTGGTGGAACTCGTACTCAAGTACAAGGCTACGCCGTGTTTTATATGCCTTTAAAGAGATACTTGTTCGAGAATGCCCAAATTAAACAACTGAGAACTACTTGGGGTAAAAAAGAGGTTCACCTTCTGCTATAATTTCTTGTATTCATAAAAATAAATTTAATCCGTTTAACTCTTTATCATTCGCAACCCTGCGTATCGAAACTTCCTGACATCAGAAAATATGTTTGCAAAACTTCTAGCAGAATAATGAACAAGATTATCGTTATGCAACACTTAACCCTACAACACGATTCTGGTTCGGCCAGCCACTCCAACATAAACTGATTTACTAGTGCCATTATTCGAGTCATAACCTTTCAAAGTTAAATTACTTTTACAGTTGTTTTTAGGGTATGGATTGGATAATGATAGTCCTTTTTTTTTTATTAAAGAAAAATAAATCAGCAACTGATTTTGATCACGGGATTGTTTGAGTAAAACACTGCAAAACATGAATGGCAAAAACTCTTAAGTACGTGCAAACTTCTAATTAAATAAAACAATTGAATAAGTGCTTTCGATGTTACAGCTCGACCGAAACTTTGCATAATATAAACATTGATTAATAAATTTGACTTACTAAAAATTAGGGAAAATAATCTTAACTTCTGGAAACTTTTTTCCCAGATTTTCCCTTTCCGCTTAGATTAAATTTTAAAGCCATATCGTGGCCAAAAGTTTCTTCCAGCATGACTCTGCATGCTTCAAAAGAAGTCTTTCCGTTGAAAGCCAGGAAATGTTGAATCTGAAACAAACGTATAACAGAAAAGATTGAAACGCACCAATTTTTTGTCTTAGGTAGCGGTATCAATATTATCAAATAAATTCTCAATATTAATTGCAAAACGATATTTAGTCTCTCTTTTGCTTCGTCACATGTCGGTAATAACATTTCTATCTCAATACTGGAGTTGCTAATTGAATGTCCTATCACATAGATGGCAGTAAAGAGTAGCGACGTGAAAATGAGCTTATCCACCATTCTCGAACACTTCACAGATCAATTCGTTTTAATCATCAAAAAAATTTGCAAACTAGATGAATGGACGTATGTACGTATTGGCAATAAACAAAAGCGAGCAAAGTTTGGGCGCTTATTTCTTTCTTTTATAGTATTTTATGAATAATAGCAATAAAAATCGAGTGAAGGTTTAAATTTTAAGCAGTATAACCGATTAATGCTCCAATTAGGACTTACGATTCGAGTTTGGGTTATAGGTAAGTTAATATTTTTTTTCATTTTTACGTAACGTAACAGCATCCTCTGCCTTACTAATAATCTTTTTGGTTGGTTGTCTTTATCCGTTGATGACAGTTTTCTATTAAGTAAACTAAATACAATTGATTTGCAAATGGCGATAGCTCCATTGGTGGAGAATCGGTTGGCTAATTAAAAGGTTGCTAGCTTCCCGTTTGATTTCCGAACTGGCATGCGTCGCAGTGTTCAATCTTGAGAAAGATACTTATTGCTTATATCCCATTAAAGACTTCATTCACCCGCTGCAGCACCACAGTTTGAAATGCGACTTTCAAGCAAACAAAAAAAAGAGTTCTCTAACTTAGTGCAGCTATACAGACAAAGACTGAGCTTTATTCATACCCATAAATGAATGAATAAATTAGTTTGTACAAAATGTAATCTACTTACAATGCTTTCTCTCAAGGTCTGTTCTAGAGCTTTCCTTTCAAAATTGTTTAGTTCCTCTTGAGTTTTCGGAGGAAAAAAATCGATCGTAACAGAAGCTTCGCAGGGAGGTTGTTGTTGAAATCTTTTCATTTCATCAACCGCCTTCCGCAGAGATTTTTGGTCTTGCTTGATATATTCCAGGGAATGGAAAATCTTTTTTAAGTAAAATAACAAATCCGAGTAAACAAAAATTTTAAGACAAGCATTAAAAATGGTACACCAAAAACTTGAAAATAGAATGGACTTAAAAAGTTTGGGTAGGAATAGCTACCGTATATACTCTAAATCTTGATTAGCATAATAAAAGCCTAGAAGTCGCACTGGCCTAAATTGAAAATTCGCAATAAGTGCGTTTGGTCAAAGTCTTATCTTGTTGGTTCGAGATCATGGTCAAAAAACTTTTGGTATCAGCATTGCTATACTGTTATTGCTCATTAGAATTCTTGTTTGATCGTACATAAAATTTGAATTACTTGTCGTCGAAAGGTTAAGTAAGACGAGACTTTAGCCATCGAGAAAAATTTTGGTTGCCACGATTAAAAAAAGCCAAATGGCAAATCAGGTGCATCAGCAGTAGTCACAATCTCTTTTAACCAGTCAAATTAGAACAATTTGTTAAAAGTGTGCAATCACTAAACCGTGTTGTAGTTGATGCACACCGGTACTAAACTTTTCCTAGTGTGTTTTAGTCCTTATCATGGTAATATTACCATGTAAAACATGGGGTTATATGTATATTTTGAATTTGGACTTCTTTACAGCAGCAGCAGCAGCAGCAGCATTTCAATCGGAAGCAAAATTATTACCGTAGTCTACTTCGTATCTTTGCAATCGCGCTTTTTTCGGTTTGTAGCGACACTGAGCGTTAAAAAAGATGGCATGGTACCAATTGTGTTACACTCGGGTACGCAAGTATCTAATTTAAAATGCAGACTGAAAAGCGTATTGCAAAACTGTACGGTGTGCTTTGTTTGACAGATTGACAAAAACACTCGCTTACCTAAGATTGGCATCAGAGATGAACCTTGTATAGATTCATCACTACAACTGTCAGCGCATTCGTTGTTTGGCGTTTGAACTTCTAAAAAATATGTAGATATATAATTTAACCGAACTATCTAAGGTCAGAGAACACAAGTACAATCGAACGTCACATTTGTTGATCAAATTATCGTTGAGGCAGGCCCGCAAATAAGTTTTAAATCGAAAAAAAAACCTGATGCTTGATGCACTCGTCCTGCAAACCTCCCTTTAGCGATAACTCAAAACAAATAAAATGTTGAAGTTCGTTTTTGCATTCTCTCAAAAACAATTCGTCGAACATCAAGCGGTAACGCGTCCGTCTCTGGAGCGGAAGGTCTGAGGATAAAATTTCGGGCCAGTCGAAACAGACAGTGTTGCCCATAAATCGCCACCGCAGCGACATTTCTTCGAAAGGTGGTGTGTTGCTCCCCGCCAAAATTTTGTGTAATCTGCAGTGAGGATCCTATACACCTACCCGAAAAACATCTTCCAAAAACTGGTGGTGGAGGTGGTACTACCCGACCCCTTCCGAGGGATGGGGGCGCGGAGGAACTCCGCGGAGACCCAACAGTCGGGCCACACCCCAAGGTCTGGACCATAGATCGAGAATAGAAAGAGAGGAGCCAAAGATAGATTTGCGAAGGGGTTCAGAAGCAGGACAATCGAGGAGGAGATGATTGAGGTCCTGTAGAGGGTGTCCACAGGCACTACAATCAGAATTCTCCTTCCGACTGATCCTGTGAAGATAAGAAGATAAAAGAAGACTGTGACCATGGCAGCAAATTCGAGAGAGCTCACTGCGTATGGAGCGAAAAAGAAGAAGTTCTTCCGAAAAGACTTCGGGGACTTGGAAGTTCAGGTGGGAGTGAGAGATGTGACGTCTCCAATTGCGGTATTGGGAATAACGGACTTTGGCAATAACTGGGAGGAGAGGGCATGGGATCGCATCAGTGGGCAGAGAGGCACCAGTTTTGGCAAGTAAATCCGCTTTTTCATTTCCGGGTGACCTGCGTGTGTCCGGGGACCCATTGGAAGCTCAAAGTGGTATTGTTGGAAAGGGAGGAGGCAAGGGACCAAACATTACATAGGGACTCAGGCAGGAGATAAGTGAGGGCTGAAGAAAGGATCGAGAGGGCTGATTGAGAGTCGGTTAGGAAAAGAACTGACTGGAATTTGCAGGTCATCAAATGGCTAGTACACCAAGCAAGACCTTGCTTGAGGGCAAAGGTTTCGGCTGTGAAGCTGGAGGCAATTGGGCCAGAGGAAAAGGATAGGAAATGGGATGTGTTGCATT
Organism: Trididemnum nubilum; assembly: GCA_963965965.1. NCBI lineage: Eukaryota > Metazoa > Chordata > Ascidiacea > Aplousobranchia > Didemnidae > Trididemnum > Trididemnum nubilum. Next base: position 7,910,746 of record OZ014469.1, read on the forward strand.
TGGAGCATGTAGCATAGACTCCAGCGCCACCAGGACCGAAAAGGGAGGGACAGAACCGTCAGTCCATACTTGGATATCAGAGGGGGGGAGGGAGGATAGTCTGCTTGAAGCAATTTGGAGTCGGGCTGTACTGCTGCCTGTGCAGTCGGGAATGAAGGGGGAAACAGTGAAGTGGGTTGTGGACCATGGTGGAAAAGGGGGGCAAGTGATCAGAGACTCGCGTGGGAATGGGAGTGGTTGTGTGGCTGAAGACCAGGATGATCTCCAGGAGGGTTTCTTCTTTAGTCGACAGGGAACGTTTTTAATTGCCAGGGCATAAAGGCTGGAGAAGTCGGGGGGAAGGCGCAGAGCACGTTCAAAGGAGTATAGGGTCTGATGCTCTAAAGTCAGCTTTAGAGGAGGGAGTTGGGCCTCGAGAAGGAGTAGTGAGGAGGGGGTGGAAGAGAGGCAACCAGTAATGACCCTGCATGCAGCTGTGTAGAACTTCCAGATGATTGGTTGCAGTGTTGCAGAGGAATGGGAACCATCCAGGAGAGGCATATGTGAGCACCGGACGGACAAAAGCTTTGTAGTGTAGGGAGAGAGATTCTTTTGTGGGACCCCAAGAGGCAGTGGCAATTGAGCGAAGGGCTTTGTGGCGTGGGTAGAATTTGGAACACAGGGATTGGACATGGGCCCCAAAGGATAGAGTCCGATCAAAGGTTACTCCAAGGAATTTAGGGGTGGGATTGAACAAAAGAGGGAAGCCCAAGAGGTTCAGTCGGGGTTGGAAAGTGGCTTGATGGGGATCTGTAGAGAAAAAGGAGGACTCACACTTCTTTGGATTGAGTGGAAGTCTCCATAAGTTGGACCATGTTTCAAGGACGGCGAGGGAGGATTGGACAACAGAGAAGGCTTTGAGCGGGTCTGGGGAAGAGGACCAGATGGCCAGATCGTCAGCATACAGGGAGGCATGGGCATCCCGAGGTAAATCCTTAGTGATGTCATCAACAAACAGAATGAAAAGGACTGGACCAAGAACCGAGCCCTGTGGGACCCCACGTCTGATGCGGAAGGAGCGGCTGTGGGAACCACCAACCTGGACTTTAGCTCTACGATCAGAAAGGAAGGAGCGCACCCAGAGAACGAAGCAAGGGGGGAGTTTGAGCGAGAGGAGTTTGTGAAAAAGAGCAGAGTGCCAGACAGAGTCGAAAGCCTTGGAGAAGTCAACAGAAGCCAAAATGGTTCGATCTGGAGGTTTTTTCTTTTGGAAGCCATCCCAGATTGATTGAGACAGAGTTAGAATTTGGTCAAGGGATGACCTACCAGGACGAAAGCCGGCTTGGCAAGTGGAGAGGAGATGATTCGATTCAAAGTGAAAAGTTAGGCGAGAAAGAATCAAGCGCTCAAAAAGCTTGGAGATGCAGGAGGTGAGGGAAATGGGGCGGAAAGAGGACGGAGAGGAAGTGGGTTTTCCAGGTTTGTGAATGGGAATGATAGTGGAAGGTTTCCAACAAGAGGGGAAGGTGTGAGAGTGCCAGGACCTGTTAAAAAGAGAAAGAAGGAGGAGCTGTGCAGGTTCGGGCAGGTGCTTTAGTAAAGGGTAGGCAATCTGGTCAGGGCCAGACACAGTGGAAGCGGAGAGATTACTGATGGCAGTGGAGAGTTCATTCAAGGAGAAGGGGGAGCAGAAAGAATTGTGGAGGGAAGAAGTATCCTCACAGCTAGCTTTCCGGAGTTCATTCATGAACTGTCTTTCAGCTCTGCGCGAGGAACGGGGTGTCGCTTGAGATAGATGTGAGCGAAGATAAGAGGCGTAGTGGTTGGCAGTATCAAGAGTGCAATCAGGAAAAGAAGGGTCATGGGAGGAGTTCTTTTTGCCCGAGATGGCATTGAGAAGCCTGAAGACAGCACGAGGATCAGAACGGGGAGACAGGTTAGAACAGGTGGCTTGCCAGGTTGCAGATTTGGCTCTAGAAATGACTGAGGACGCCCTACGACAAGCGTCTATGTATCTGAGTCGGTGCGACTCAGATCGGTGTGCCACGGAGCGGGCCCTCCATCGTTCCCGCACTGCAGATTCCGCTTCCTGGGACCACCAGGCTTTGGGGGAACGACCAAGGCGGCCAAAGGAGATAGAGGCCTTGGCAGCTTCGACTAAGAAGAGGGAAAAGGAGTGGGCAGCCTGGTGGATGTTGAGTGCATCAAAATCAAGAGAGGGAAGGTGCTCAGCAATATAAGATTGGTAAATATCCCAACTGGCCTTTTTGTAGTTGAATTTGGGAGGACGAGTGTTTGGGAGACGAACTGGAGAGAGGGGGAGGACAATTTCAATGGGGAGATGGTCCGAGCCAAGGCCAGGGAGAGTGCGCCATTTACAGTGGGGAGCGAGAGACGCAGGAGCTAACGAGATATCAGGGGAAGAACGGCTCCCAGTGGAATGGTGAAGGAGCGTGGGAGAGGCGGGGTCGTTCAGAATTTCCAGACCGGAGGAAGTGATCCAGCGAAACAGGTCATTTCCGAGCGGGTTAGGAGGAATGAGTCTGTTCCATGTTGGGTGGTGAGCATTGAAGTCTCCGAGGATAAAAGTGTCGGGGGAGTTAGGAAGGATATCAGGATAGAAGGTCCTGCTGCGGTAGTCAGAAGGAGTGTTTCTGATGGGAGGGGAGTAGAGGTTAAGAAATTGAAGAGGAGAGTGGTTGGAGAGAAGGACTTTAACACAGGTGTAGTCTGAGTAGGGGTCCTGGGAAGACAGAGAGGAGACAGAAACAGGAGAGAAAGCCAGGTCAGAGTGGATGAGAGTGAGGACACCACCACCAGTGTTATGAGTAGCGGAGGAAACAGGGCCTTGTCTACCGAATGTCCGGTCCGTGCGGAGGGTATAATAACCAGGGATTTGGAACTTTTTGGTTGAGGAAAGATGAGTTTCCTGGAGGAAAATGAGGTCATAGTGGTTGCCAGAGAGAAAAGCGATTAGTTCGGCACGGCGGGAGGAAGGAAGACCGCCGGCATTCCATTGAAGAATATGAAGATTTTGTGAGGGGCGTGGATTTCCTTGAGTGTGGGGTGGCAAGATATGGACCGACTGTGAACCTGTGGGCGGTGGTGATGAGGCAGGAAGGGTGAAGGCGGAAGGAGGGTAGGTGTTAAGGAGGGGAGGATGTGAGGGGAGAGGCAGAGACGAATCCCTGAGATCTGAGCAAGCAAGTGGAGGAGGTGTGGGTGGGGGCGGAGCTGGAGAGAAGGGGAGGGGGGACGCTAGACGGAGGGTGGGAGAGGCAAGGTCCCCATTAAGACAAGCAGGGCAATTCCAACCCATGGGGGAGCCAACCACGCAGATTTTGCGAAAGTCAGCCCAGGTCAGAGAGAAGCAGGAGAAGTGCACCCACTTGGAGCAGGTGGAGCACTTTAAAGAATCCTTACCAACCTCGAGAAAGCAAATGGAGCAAGGGTAATGTGGGGGGCCCCAAGGTGGACGTGATTGGTAAAAACCAGGCGATAGTGTGGGTAACCCTGGGGGAGGGGGTGGAGGGGACGCAGGCGGCGTAACAAGGAGACTGGTTTGAGTGGGGGAGTCAGTTGTATTTTGAGGATGGCACGCTGGGCATCGCCAGTCGACTGCAGTGCCAGTTGCACAGATTGTGCGAAAGTCAGCACGGGTGAGGGAGGAGCAAAGAAAATGCACCCACTTAAGGCAAGCAGAGCATTGAAGAGAATCTCTGCCCACATCTAGATGACAGATGGAGCAGGGGTACCTGGGGTGAGGATGGTTGCTGATGGGGCCTGGGTTAGGGTGGACATTGCCACTAATAAGGAGCAATGCCAAAATAAGGAGACGCCGAAAGGGGGTCCGGTCAATAAGAAGTAGAGGAGCCGCCCAGTTGTGACCGGTCAACGGGCGGCCCAGCGAAAACGAGACAATGGGGGTGACCTTTTGGTCGAGCCCCTCGGTATATCTGTCCTGCCATTTCGACCCATCCCCATTGCGGAGGGGACTGCACCACCACGTTGAGGTGGCAGGACGTTGGTGCAGTCTTCCACAAACTAGAGTATGACATCGCAAGCGATATCCAAGGACTTCGCAAAAGTATTCAACTTACTGAACTAAAGAACTTCACAATTGCGTTAAGCGTGTTTATAGTTGTTGATAATCACATCTGAAATACATCGCTTTCGAATTTTATTATGTTCCATTAACTTAGTCAAGTTTGTGTTTAACGGCGTCCAAATTTTAAATGTCTAGAAAAGGCATCTATAAATATCTATCAGATCTCGTTTCAAATTTTAAGGAGTTAGTTAAATTTTCGCTTAGCAGCGCAATTGTTAAAATTGCGGTTACAAATAAAACCCTCGTTAAAACAAATATTTCGACAATAACCTTTTGCTACGATTGACACACAGAAATAAAAACTTTTGATCCGACAATGCCAATTAGAGTTTTGGATTTTGCAACTTACATTATCAAATTTGCCAAACTATCCCAAATATCAAATCTACACCCCATCTAACTCACTGCAATATTTTTTTAGACAAATTTTAGACCAGCACATGCATGAACAGTTCGACAAATTTTTCAAAAATCTAAGAACTAAATTAAACAATGCCTGCCGTGGCAATTAGCATGGAAAGAGATACGTACACAAACAAAATTTAGAAACAAAAAATCAAATTCTTTTAAATTTATAAGTGTTATTACAGATTCTAACTTTACGATGACTTCACATTGAAAACGTACAATAATTTACCCATCTCTATGCTTTCCAAAACACTACGGGCAATGTTTAAAGTCAAACAACTATTTACCAAAAATCATCTTCTACTTCTTTCGCTCATTGCGCTCTTTTTAGTTCATTTTAACAGCTTGGAGGTCATTCGCTCTTAATGTTTAAAGGTCTCAAAAAGTTATCAAAATAATCAAGTAACGTCAATCAAAAAGCTATAAGAAGTTCAAACAGTTTTTCTCTTTATCATGAAATAACATAAAGCGATCTTTAAAATTCCAGCAACTTTATTACATCAGCCAAACAACACTATCACGGCCAAAAACAAGCACGCATTTTACAACTATTCTTATTCTGAGAACGCTATTTAGCAGTGCGACCCAACGGCCAACATATTAGATATTGTACAGAATATTGTATTACATCTATTATTCAGTACAAAAGCTTTCTTAACAAAATTGTTCAAAAACTTTGAAGAGCAAGAATTTTTTTTAACGTCATCAGCGACAGTTTAGTAAAAATACTCGGCCATACAGCTTAAATCTAATAAAGCCATTAAGCTCAAGTACTTCAACGTGTTAAATGTTGCAGTATAATCCCATAGGTTTTACTTTTCTACTTTTCTGTGATACCAATTCATTGTGAGAATTCAACGTACAGTTTGAAGGTCCATATAGGGGCTAACTGTCCAACATGGTATTGCCAAGTTTGGCATGTTTGGTCATTTTCTTATATTAGCCTATCAGTACTCTTTGATTATATCTACTCGGAGTACTTCGAAACAAAAATTTTGAAATTTTAAGGAGCCCATGTGAAATTTTAGGATTGAAATTTTAAGGAACAAAAATTTTGAAATTTTAAGGAACCAATTAAATTTATCTTTAATCTTTGATTCATATTAACTTATCCAATAGATTTAGTTTGTTTAGCTTTTGTGGTTAATGGGGGGAGGTGCCAACACAATTGGAGCACCCCTATAGTATGAGATCCTCATTTTTTTGTTTAGCTTTAGTGGTTAAAACATGTGAAGGACTTGCTGGAGGACGACTCTCTAATTGTGGCATTTAAAATTAGTGATATTTTATTTGTCTATTGTGATTTTATCTTTATTTTTGCCTGTTCTGAAAGTTTTATATGTCTAGTTTAAATGGTTGAACAGTTTGAATTCTGAAGGACCTCCATTTTGGTGCCACAAACTTTTTGTCGAATTTATCTTTCTTTCATATTTGCTTGTGTATCCTGAAATTGTGATGTGTCTAGCTTACAAAAGTAAAAGGTGTGAATTTTGGCATTATCATTTGAGGGGACCCCCACTGTTGTACTCCCAAATTTTATCTTTTCATATTTGCCTATTCTAAAAAATTTTATCAGTCCAGGGTGAGTGGTTCAGTTTTGAATTTTAGCGTCTTTGTTAGAGTAGGATCCCTTCATTTTGGTACCCTCAAATTTTGTTAAAATTAACTTCATTTTGTCTATTCTGAAAATTTCATCAGTCCAGCGTAAGTGGTTAAATTTTGAGTTTTGGCATCCTTGTTTGAAGAGGACTCCATCATTTTGGTATCCCAAATTTTGTCAAATTTTATCTTTTCTTGATATCTGCATATTCTGAAAATTTCATGTATATAGCATGAGTGGTTAAAAAGTTGAAATTTTGGCCCCCCTTTTGAGGGGTACCCCTCATTTTGATATGCCCAAATTTTGTCAAATTTTATCTTTTCTTCATATTTGCCAACCTTAAAAATATTATGCGTCTAGCATGAGTGCTTAGAAAGTTTGATTTTTGGCGGCCCCATTTAAGAGGACCCCCACTTTGGTACTCCAAATTGTTTTAAATTTTATTTTTCTTTTAAATTTATTTACCTTAAAAACTTTGTGTGTCCAGCTTTAAAGGTTAAAAAGTTTGAATTTTGGAGGTCTCCATTTGGGGGTAACCCCCAATTTTGGAACCCATAATTTTTGTTTGGTTTAGTTTGTTTTTGATATCTACCCACTCCAAAAATTTGATTTATCTAGCTTCAATGGCTTAAAGGTTCAAAACTTTGGCGGCCCTGTTTAAGGGGAACCCCCCATTTTGATACCCCCAAATTTTGTCAAATTTGATTTTTTTGTAATATTTGCCTATACTGAAAATTTTATTTGTCTGGCATAAGTGGTCAAAAAGTTTGAATTTTTTCGGTCCCGTTTGAGAGGGCCCCCCATTTTGGTACCCCCAACTTTGTCAAATTTTATCTTTCCTTTATAATTACTTACCCCAAAAATTTCATGTATTTAGCTTAAAAAAAGTTTGAATTTTGGTGGGTCCGTTTGGGGAGAAATCCCTCATTGTGGCTTCCCCAATTTTTGTTGGGTTTAGTTTATTTTGATTATCTACCCATTCCGAAAATTTGATTCATCTAGCTCCAACAGTTTAAAATTCAAAATTTTGGAGGACCCATTTAAGGGGGATTCGTCCAACCTGGCAACCCCAATTTCAGTCGAGCTCTAGTCCTCCCTGATATCTTCAATCGCTTAAACTTTGAATACAGTGCGTTTAGCGGTTAAAAACTAGATAGCCGAAGAAAAATAAAAAAGAAAAACAGTATTAAAGTTGGGGTAAATGAACATAATCAAAAGAAAAGTTGAGAGTGTGCTTAAAAATAACAATCCAAAAAAATTTTTCATTAATATCGCTAATTACCAAGATATATCGGTTCAAAATCGTCCACTTTTGACCTGTAAAATTGTGGTAACATGACCCGGCGCCCCCAAACTTGGTTTGCATATACCATTCATAAGCACCCACATTGTGTCCAAATTTCAGCTTTGCACGTCTAGTAGTTATTTCAGTTATAGGAGAATTGATAAATTTTCAAGCCTAAAATCGCAGTTTTTTATGTTTTTTTTTTGTGTCTCAATTCACAATTACATGACCGAGGATCCCCAAAATCGGCACACAAGACGCTTTCATTAATTGTTATGTTACGTCCAAATCACAACTTTCTAGGTTTTACCGTTTGTTAGTTATAATCAAATCAATCCTCATCTGCCAAAATTCGCGAACAAAACCAATCGTACTACGCGCTCGTGCGAAGTCCCAGTTACATTTCCCCGAAAAATGCTTAGCCGAAACTAAATTAACCCGAATGTACATTTCTCTGAACGTGCACTTGCAAAAACTAATTTTTCCGCAAACTTATTTTCCAGAATTACACTTGCCACAATTTGCATTTGGCCGAAATTACATTTCCGCAAAAACTTATTTTTCAGCATTTACACATGCCAGAATTTACATTTGACCAAAATTACATTTTCCCAAAAACTTTTTTTCCAGAAATTATGCACTCTAGCCCGAAATTTCGTTATTGATAGAACTTACATTACGAAAATACATAATTATGCTCGCTTATTTTCAAAAATAATATTATTAAGTTACGCGTAGAATAGATGAGGCAAAAAAAAACAGTCTCTCATATTTTGTAATTAATTTTGAGAAAGATCAGGTTTAAAATAATTTTGGTTTTTGACAAAATTAAGTGCCTTCTTCAGAACTATTTCAAACTTAAATGTATTTTGATGTGTTTTCGGATTATTATTGATAATATTGCAGTAATTCCATAGTATCAAAAACTAACAAAAATATCAGCACACAAAGGTTATATATTTGAAGTATCTTAGTCATGCGCGTAGCCAAAAATCTGCAATAGAAAGCTGTTTTAGGGGACTGATAGCGCAGCGGAGCCCCCAGCAGCCGAAAGCCATTGGAGGTCTGATGGCAGAGCACCTAGCCGCTGAAAAGTCTGTATTTTTTGAATTTAAAGCATATTTTGATAAAATTCAATGCTTAGAAACGTGGCATAGAAACTAGAACGTGATATCGCAAGCAATATCTGGGGACTTCCGGGCATCATCCGACTTCTACTAACTTCATTAAGCTTTACAATCCTGATCTGATTGCTTTGAAAAAATTTGAAAAAGGCTAAAATTATGCAAATTTACAACCGGCATTTATTTAAGCTTTTTTTACTACATCATTCGTGCTTTTACCACATAGCCGTCATTTTCGAGTGGTTTAATTAATCAAAACTTATTTTTCTTAGTTAATGCATCACTTACAAGTTGTCACAGGTCCATGAGAATAACTTGGTAGACTATCGCAGTTTTCTATACACCTTTTAATTAACGCGATCTTTTGAGATAACTACTCAGCATGCTTTTGTAAAGATTTGCTTTGAAGGTGAGAGGTGCTGAGAACTCAGCTACTCGACATGAAAGTGGAAATTTGAAATCAAAAATACTTGAAAACTTCATAAATTTTCACGTAAGCGGTAGAGGAAAGGACCCTAATTTCGAAACACGCTATATAATTATTACATTATTCAACAATAAAACTTCCTTACTCTAAGTCTTCAAAAACCTTGAGCCCAAACAAAAAGTACGCTTTCTCAACAACCCAGGTGACAGTTTCAAGAAAAAAAAACTCAGCCATGTAGTTCAAACTTATCAAGCCCACTAAACTCAACTAGAGTATGACATCGCAAGCGATATCAAGGGACCTCCAATTTCAATGTTTCGATATTAAATTGTGTTTGAATTTTTTTTCCTGTTTCCGATCACAAATTTTTTGTTTATGATTACGTCTTTGATGCTGTTTTGTGTATTTAGTTTATGATTTTGTTTAGCTGTTTGGTTTGCTCTACTTTTTAATATCTACCCATTCCGAAAATTCGATCCATCTAGGTCTAACAGTTCAAAAGTTAAAAAACTTGGTGCCCCGCTTGAAGGGGGCTTCCATTTTGGAGTCCCTTAATTTTGTTAAACTTTAATTCTTCCTCAAATTGGCCTACACTGAAAATTTCATCTGTCTACCATAAGTGGTTAGAAATTTTGAATTTTGGCGGACCCGTTCCTGTGGGTAGAACCCCCATTTTGATACCCCCAAACTTTGGTCAAATCATATATTTTTTTAATAGGTGTAGTTTATTTCTAATATCTACCCATTCCGAAATTTCGGTATATCTACCTCTAACGGTCTAAAACGTTCAAAACTTTGGAGGCCAAGTTTCAGGGGACCTCCCCATTTTGGTACCCCCAAATTTTGTCTTTCCTTTATATTTCCTTACCTTAAAAATTTATCGTGTCTAGCTTAAAAAGTTTACATTTTTGAGGACCCATTTGGGAGGGAAACCCCATTGTGGCACCCTCAATTGTTGTAAGGTTCAGTTACTTTTTAATATTTACCCATTCCAAAACTTGTTTAAAAGTTCAAAACTTTGGCAGTCCTGTTTGTCTCCAATTTGATACCACCAAATTTTGTCAAAAATTATCTTTTCTCAATATTTGCCTATTTTGGTTCCTCCAAATTTTGTCAAATTTTATCTTTTTTTGTATTTACTTACCTTAAAATGTCATGTGTCTTGCTTAAAAGGTTAAAAAAGTTTAAATTTTAGAGGGCCCGTTTGGGGAGGAAACTCCCATCGCAGCATCTCCATTTTTTGTTAGGTTTAATTTATTTTTAATATCTACCCATTCTGAAATTTTGATCCCTCGAGCTCTAATTGTTTGAAAGCTCAAAAATTTGAACTTGATTGAGGGGGATCCCGAAACCTAGTACCCCCGATTTTGAGGGTTCACGACAACTGACCACGAACCAACCGACGCCGATTGGCTAAAAAGGGCGGTCATAGAAACATTTTACTATCCCTGGAGCCATCTTGCCCAAACCCTCATTTTGTGACGAGATCACTGGTAGTGGTAACCGTTATTTTGCAGTCACTTGACTTGGTTCGGATTTCTGTAGCACACTAGTCCTCCCTGAAATCGCTCAAACTTTGAATATAGTGCGTTTAGCGGTTTAAAAGTAGATAGCTAGGGAAAAAGAAAAAAAGATAACGACAAAAATAGTGTTCAACTTAGGGTTAACAAACATAACCAAAAGAAAGACAGTTGATTGTGTGCTCAAAAATCACAAACCACTTTTCATCAATATCGCAATTACCAAGATATATCGGTTTAAACTCGCCATTTTATTACCATTTTCGGCCTGTAAAATTGTGGTCACGTGACCGTGTGCACCCAAAGCTCGAATTGCATATACCAATCATAAGCACCTACATTATGCTCAAATTTCAGCTTTGCACGTCAAGTGGTTTTTCAGTTATAGTAGAATTGATAAATTTTCAAGCCTAAAATCGCCGTTATTTTTTTTTTTTTTTATGTCTCATTTCACGATCACGAGACCCAGGGTCCCCAAAATTGGCACATATGACGCTTTCAGTAATTCTTACAAGTTCAACTTTCTAAATTTTTCCGTTCGCTAGTTATGAGGAAAGCAATCCTTATTTGTTAAAATTCGCAAACGAAAACAAAGGTCTTGGACAAAAAAAAAACAAAAAAAAAACAGAGAAAAGATAAAATGAAACGAAACAACGTTTTGACTACTAAACTTATTATCAATCTATAGAAATCATTGATGAAACTAGCAAACGTAGTTAGGTCTTCATTTGGAATTCTAACACGCAAGGTAAGTTTTGTAATTTTTTTTGCCATCGTGGTTAGAGGGTTTTAGTTTTGCCTAAACTCATTAAAGTTGGGTTATCTGCGGCAAATTATCAAAATGTTTTTCCATTCCTTTTTACTTTGGTTTAATTTTAGATTTTGATACTTTTAGATTTTACCCTTGACCCGCTTACTAACTACTACCTCCGGTTAATCGTTTTGGTCTATATTGATGTTCTTTCAATAATTCGAACGTCATGCTTTTTATAGATTGATAATGACTTTAACTTTAGTTTAAGTTAAAACGCCTCGTAAATAGAATGTTTTATTTTATCTTGGCTCTATTCTTTTTTTTATCTAAAAACAAAGGTACTACGCGCTCGCACGAAGCCCCAATAATTAGTTTTCATAGTTTTAATGTTTCTGGTTTTAATAGTAACAACTAGGGTTGGACTGAATTTGAATCCGCTTACGAATTATTGATGAATTTGACTTTTGCCAAATCAATGAATTTGAATTTAGCTTTTTCAAAATCAATGAATTTGATTTAACATCTAAAAACAAAATGAATGGATCCAACCAGTACCATTGCTACGGGAGAGGGGGGATAAGGGGCCGCACCCCCCTAGTGGCCGCTTGTGCCCCCATTTTGGTTAAGGAAAAATACTGATTTTGGAGCATCAAGCAACGACAAGACAACAGACAATGATGAAAAAAGAAATAATTGCGTTTAAACATAATTCTCCTCTGATGTTTTTTCGATTCTTGCAAAATTGCTAGCAACCAACTGCTGTACATTAATCTGACGCAATATTCCACCTAATCGACACGCCTTTACGGATGTGTCGCGAAAGAGGCATGTCATAATCGTTGCCGATACTCCGTTAGCAATTATGACATGAAACAATGTGTAAAAACTATTTTTTAAAAGGCCAGCTGTTTTGATTTTTACAGCACACTCAAGATTTTGAGGTCACAGTCAGTGGCGCAACTAGAGTGAAGGGGCTCAAGCCCCATTTGCAAAGTCACTTCGAAAATTTAATCGCAAAATACGAGCGTTTAGACGTATTTTAGACTTGACCTAAAGTAAGGAGGGGCTGAAGGTGCAAAGCAATTCAATTCAATTCTTTGAAATGATTTATGAATTTTAGCAATTTAGTTATTTATATGGCTTCTACGAGTGCGAAGTATGATTAAAATTGCTATTTTTTTGCTTCAAAATCGCCCAGTGGCTGGGGGATCCGCCCTCAGGCCCCATTCACATTCACTTAATATTTAGTGTGTACATAGGCGTAGCCAGAGGGGGGCTCAAAGGGCCCGCCCACCCCACCCCAATCGAAATGCTACCAATGATAAAAATAACACAAGAAAGACTATTGTTTCTTCAGTTTCAGTTTTTTTAGCATCTTCGCGTATGTGCAGTACACGAGTACATTAGTAATTAACAATGGGGCCCCTACAATAATATTTAAATGGACCCCCAACAACAATATTGTTTCAGGGGGCCCGGGCCTCCTTTATTTAATGTTTGCCAACCAACTTAAACGTATAACTAGAGTGAAATTACGAATTTGGATCCTGAAAGTTGCGAACTGAGGCTTTCATCTAACGTTTTTATGAACGAATATAATAACCAGAGACGAATTTAACATATGGCGCAGTGCCAGAAGCCCCGCGCTCAAATGGTAAGACTTTTTTTTGGTGTTCACCTGTATTAAACAGGAAAATATTTCAAAAATCCAAAGGTGCCAGGGGCCTAACTCAATGTATATCCGGCCGGGCAATAACATGGTTTGTAGGCTCAACTATCTATTGCACATTTTTCAAGAACAATTCACCTCCACCTCGTCAGTTTTTATTCAACAAAAAACTTCCGAAAAAAATTAGCTACAGTAAAGGGAATGCTCATTGAACAAATTTTGGAATAAAGACGGCCTTGGCTCCCTGGCCGTATATGTACTCCTATAACTGGTTGTTTTCATGACAAAACAATAATCTCTAAGGAAAATTTTCGAGTGGATTGTTACTTACTGCTAAAATATTACAAGAGGCAAAGCACTTTACTTCCCCCTACCTGAGCCAAATCACCTACAAAACTTAACCCTAAAATGCAACATTTTAAATTTATTTTGGACTTAAATTGCAAGCAAAAAGAGAACTGAACAATTTAATTTTTTTCAATTGGCTTTCAAATGTTAAAAATATAGTACTTTCAAATGTCTCTGAATGCGTGCGAAATGTGATCCAGTGGTATTAAAATAGCTTTTTTTTTTCAAAAAAATACGAAAAATTGCCCCGCAGCTAGGAGCTTCGCCCCAAGTCCCCCGTCTGTGATACGTTTGAATTACAGTACACTTCTTTACTCAAACACGTCTCCCATTTTACACATTTTCGCATCTTAAGTATTGGTTAAAGCCCTCTCCTTGAAGGAGTTCCTAATTACAAGTCAACACCAGGCCACGGCTTTTGATCTTCCATTTTGCGATATCTTTGCCCCCACAAAAATTTCTCTTTCGAAGTTTATGATGACGTCATTACATGCTATTTGTGGTTTGAGCCCCCCCCCAATCAAAAATCCTGGCTACGCACATAAATGTCTATGTCCGTCTATGACACGCTTGAGTTGCATCAGTTTGTTTAGCAAGGGGGCTAAATCAGGCAGTTTTTATGTAAAAAAATTTACTTTTGGTTCACCTCTCTTAGCAAGATCCTGGTCGCATGTCTTGTAGCATTCACTGCAGTAGATAGATTTTTCAAGCGATTATTAACCACAGACGAAACAAGCAAAGAAACTCTGTAGGCCTCATTTTAAAATTGCGCATAGTTGAAGCCGCACAAGATCTGAAGATCAGTTTTTATAAGGAAATTTTACTGCCCCCCCACTTTTGGCTGATGCCTTCTTACTTCGGTTGCTTTGGCGACGGCACTGTGTCCAATTTTGGATTCAAGCGACTTGTGTTGTTGGTTTATTACACACCTGTGATGCGCTAATACACATCTGCGACTGCGAGACTGCAACTCGCTAGGTGCAAACTGCAAAATCCTCTTTGAATCTTTGGTGTGAAAAGTGGGGTTGGATTGAATTAGAATTTTGAATTTGAGTCCACTCACGAGTTATTGATGAATTTGAATTCGATTTTTGCAAAGCCAATGAATTTGAATTTAGTTGTTTTAAAGTCAATGAATTTGAATTTAGTTGTTTTAAAGTCAATGAATTCGAATTTAAGAATTAAAAAAGGAATGAATGCATCCAACCCTGGTAACAACCACAGGGCTGGATTTAGAAAGTTCAAAAAACGTTTCACCTCCAAAATAATAAACTCTCCAAAAAGTTTCACTGCTAATTCGCTAAACTCGAGGCCCAATAAATTCCAACCAAGGAGGATTTGAATGTAAATCCATTCTTCTTATCCCAACTATTTCAGAGATTTTCTACAACAGCCATCAATATCTCCAGACCTTACCGCAAACTGACTATTTTAGTAAACATCTTTGATTTAATTACTGTCTGCGATATCGTTTTAAGTAATTCTTGATTACAACCCAAAAGTGAATGTGATACAACGTCATAAACGGCATTTATGCATTAAATTGCTACTACGATGACTTGTGATGGAACAAACGCACAAAAGATTTGATGCTGGTGTTTGCGCTATAGTCGGAAAACACAAAGATGAGTTCGTTGTAAAAGATCTTTTAAAGAAAGGTCAAGAATTCGAATGAAGTTACGCTATGCTATCCTAACAATACCAGATGGGAGCAAGCCCATTGAACGACAGACGCATGTTGAATAATAAGATTCTCAAAAAACGTTTCGCTTACCCGCTAAGACAGAAATTAAAAATATTTCTTCTTAGCAACCAACCCAAGATGGATTTAAATTTTGAATAGCCTCAAAACACTTTTTTTTTTCGATCACGTTAAGACTGATAATAAAAAAACTCTATCCGTAGCAGTTAGGGTGGATTAAAAAATAGAAATTTTTGAATTTGAAAAAGTGGTCTTGCTATATGGTCCCAAATACCATATGAAATACTTCTATCGCAATTTTGAGTTCTTGCATCCTCTAGTGGTTGTGCAATTTGATCAAACGGGCTTAAAATAGCCGATTTTGCAATATCTCACTAACCACATATGCTAGAAAGCTAGTATTTAGCTTAAGAGGTGCAGAAACAGCACATTTATATCTCCATTAGAAAGAACTTTGCTATAAAAACGTACAGAAAAAAAGTTACAGCCAAATTATTGATTACAGATTTGCTGATTTATTGATTTTTCAGTGCTCAGCTTCAAATGCATTGCAATTCACGTTTGCATTGAAAATAAACCAGATGGAGTTTAAATTTATGTATATTTGCACTTTTAGTGTGCCATGCTGCCTTATCTGCTTCAAATAGTTTCTTTAATGGCAATTAGCCTTACACAACTGGGCAATCTTCAGCATAGTATAGTAACAAATATTGAAAGTTTCATGTTATAGCATCATCCAGTATTGGTCCACTCTTGCATCATCATTTTATTTACGCTGAACTCGAGAAATTATATCTAGTTAATTCAAAAAAGTTTAGATTGTACAGTTCAATTTAAAAGCACTAACAGATGCAAAAGTACAAAACTAGAAAAATAAGAATTAAAAAACCAATTAGTAATTCGAAAAGCTACAGTTCTAAAAGGAAAAAAATTTGGCGATAAATTAAACAAACAATTTGATACCATTGTTTATTGTATTGTAGATACAGTATATACTGTAATCGATGGCATAAATATCGTTGTTTCTGAAGCAGCATGCTAACTAAAAAAATCTAAGTCTAATGTTGTAAAAAGTTGTGCGAATTAGAAAATTTTCAAAGTTCTGATAATTTTCCGCCAGGGTTGCTGCGAACCAAGAGAAAAGTGATTTGAGGGCTTACTCACCTTTAATCACTTTAGGAAGTTGGGATACAGCTCGAATTGTTGCAAAAAAATAGATGGATTTGGTGTAAAGTTTATGCTATTTATGAGCTGAATCTTGCACAAAGAATCCATCAACTAATGCTAAACTTCAGTGGTTTAACTAGATAAATCGAAAAAATTTAAGCCATCAAATCAATACAAAGAGATTGAAACTAATTTCTTGCACGATGCTGATAAACTTCTGGACATTTTTTGCAATGACAATAAACAAAGAAAGCCATATGAAATTATATATGGCTTGAGAATAACATTTAACGATCATGCTTTTATTAAAGATCAAAAAGCAGAGCCTAAAGCTACATGCTTGGCAGAAATATCAGAACTTTGAAAAATTTCTCCACCATACAACCTTTCACAAGTAACATTAAATTTGAATCTTTTTTTAGTTAGCATGCTGCTTCAGAAACAACGATATTTATGCCATTGAGTACCGTATATATTGTATCTACAATACAATAAACAATGATATCAAATGACAAATTGCTTATTAAACTTTATGTCAAATTTTTCTTCCTTTTGGAACTGTAGCTTATCGAATTTTGTGCTTTTGCATCTTTTAGTGCTTTTGAATTGAACTGTACAATCCAAACTTTTTTTGAATTAACTAGATATAATTCCTCAAGTTCATCATAAATAAAATGATGATGCAAGAGTGAACCAATACTGGATGATGCTATAACATGAAACTTTCAATATTTGTTACTATACTATGCTGAAGATTGCCCAGTTGTGTAAGGCTAATTGCCATTAAAGAAACTATTTGAAGCAGATAAGGCAGCATGGCACACTAAAAGTGCAAATA
The DNA here is from genome assembly GCA_963965965.1 of Trididemnum nubilum. Classification (NCBI taxonomy): domain Eukaryota; kingdom Metazoa; phylum Chordata; class Ascidiacea; order Aplousobranchia; family Didemnidae; genus Trididemnum; species Trididemnum nubilum. The sequence goes on from OZ014469.1 coordinate 7,927,675, forward strand.
TACATAAATTTAAACTCCATCTGGTTTATTTTCAATGCAAACGTGAATTGCAATGCATTTGAAGCTGAGCACTGAAAAATCAATAAATCAGCAAATCTGTAATCAATAATTTGGCTGTAACTTTTTTTCTGTACGTTTTTATAGCAAAGTTCTTTCTAATGGAGATATAAACGTGCTGTTTCTGCACCTCTTAAGCTAAATACTAGCTTTCTAGCATATGTGGTTAGTGAGATATTGCAAAATCGGCTATTTTAAGCCCGTTTGATCAAATTGCACAACCACTAGAGGATGCAAGAACTCAAAATTGCGATAGAAGTATTTCATATGGTATTTGGGACCATATAGCAAGACCACTTTTTCAAATTCAAAAATTTCTATTTTTCACTCCACCCTATTAGCTGTTTAATAACCAATTCCAGGGGTGCACAACTGCACATTTGGGAAGTTACTAAATTGTCTCCCAAATGTTTATCCCTTAGATATTGATTAACGTTAAACATATTTATTAACATTTTGCTTGATATTTTACATACCGTACCTTCAAAACGTGTAGATTTATTGAAAACCTGACTGGAATTCAATCTTTCCTCATTCTCAATGTCAGAAAATTCTGCTTCTGATAATTCCGAATCATGAAATTCATTTGTTATTTCAACTTCCTCGTCTAAACGTAAAAGTCATTTTTACTAAGCAAAGTTGGGCTAAAATTATAATTTCTCAAGAATATAATCAATATATTTTTTACGCGTTTGAAAATCTTATTTTCTCAGTTTTGGCACTAATTTTGGTACTTGCTGTGATATGTAGGTTCAAGCTTGTTAATTTTTCTTGGTTTCGGCTTGTAAAATTACGTTACGAGACCAAGCGCCTAAAAATTGGCATGATTAAACCCTGTTTTGTCTTCACTCTCCATGTTTTGTCCAAATTTCTGGTTTCGTTTGTTTTTGGTATTTGGTCTTTAAAGTTGTGGGAGAGCAACTGTTACCCAAAAAATTAGAGTGCATGAAGCATTATCTTTTCTTATGTTGGGTTTGAATTTTCAAAATTTTACATCTAAACGTTTTTTAGTTTAAATTACAGCAAAAAAAACTATTATACTAATGAACTTAAAATGTTGGCATGCCGCGAATAGGTTAGTAACAATGAAAGCCCTATAAATGAGCTCAAGCCTCAAGTTCCAAAAATAATACCGGATTTTGTTAAGGTCGTCTTCGTTTATGAATACTCTAATTGCTTAAGACCAATCTAAAAGTTTGCATGTCCTAATAACTGTGCTAACGAAATACTTCCAGTTTTTTTAAACTTTTAACGAGATGTTTTCTAATGTGACTGTGCTTACTTGTTGAACTTGAATGTGGGGCAGCAACGTTTGTCAATGATGTTTGCGCTGCTGCTGGACAAGATTGATTTAGGTGAAAATTTCGGCTCCGCTTACTACTAGCCAACATGGTGGCGCTGTTGGAAGGCCCAGATTTTCTCTTGTTACTGAAAGATATACACAACATTACAGATCGATGCTCTTCTAAAAGCATACTAGATAATTGACGAAGTCAATATTAAATTTATTGCTCAATCGTTAGCAGGCTCTCTGGCCTAGAGTGAAACAACCTAAAGACTTCAGACCAGAAAGAACCCAAACGATTTAACACTAAAATTCTGGACCACAAACGTCAAAACATTACAAATAAACTAGAATGTGATATTGCAAGCGATATCAAGGGACTTCGCAAAAGTATCAAACTTTACTGAATTGAAGAACTTCACTCTCTTGAAAATAGCAGTCCGATTGCGTGAAGTCTAGATATTTATTGATGATAGGTTTGATATTTAGGATAGTGAGTCAAATTTTTGTTTAATAATTGCATCGCGCTGCTAATTGAAATTTCAAAATGAGATGAAGAAAAATGGACTGGTGAAAGAGGATGCATGTGACCAAACAAAATGGCAAAGCGTGGTAAAGACAGTGACCAAACGAAATTCGGCCAACTCCGTCAACGGGGACAATATCGGATCCAACTTGTGATGATAATGATGAACGTATATTGGGTTTTTTCGGCAAATGCCTGATGTTGAAAGTGATGAGCTTTTGCATGTTACTGATGAAAATCACTTTCTTTTTGCTTGACATTACAAAAACCTGGCGCACCCATGTGCCAAAGAAATTGTATGATTCACTGAAAAACCATACCAAAATTACACAATAAAACAGCTCTAAAATAACTACACACAGCATATTGTATAAACTGAATTAATAAGTGACACACCCAGCAGTCCCCAATCATATGAATTAAGGTTGTTAGTGAAGTCTCACGTGCAAGGTAACTTTTCAAAAACTATACCCCTAAAATACTTGTAATGTTTGACAAATTTTTTGATGTTTTCTTCGATACTTATTTCTTTTTTGGCTACCATGTATAGTCATGCTATCTCAACTGCTAATGGAACATCAATTTAGTGTGTCTCAATGTCAGTGTTTTTATGCGTAAAATTAAAATTTTACGCATAAAATAAAGTTTTACGCATGAAATTATCTGCCATGCCAACTATAGCTTTAGCTTTTCCGTTACAATTTCAGCCCTGCCTCGACCTCTTTGAGTACTGTCCCTCTTGTAATAATAAAAGTTTTTAAAAATCAAGCGGTGAATTTGCTTAAAAAAGCATGATTGACATGCTAGAATACGCCGAAAATCCAGAAAATTTTAAAGTATTGGGTGCGCCAGCTTTTTTTCATTTTGGGATGCAATATTAGTGGAGAAATACTTGATATATAAAAGTTCATTGATTGCAAACCCAGAAATTTAATTTTATTCCAAAACTTGAAAAATTCATCCCTAATGTATATATATTTTTTGTAATTGGGAAAATAATTGCCAAACTTTTTCATGAAAAAACACTATTGCGATAACAACATCTGCACTGCTGCTTTGTATGTACCGGTACTGCAATACATATCCCTACACTGTAAAGGATTTACCGGTAATCTGTTTCAAATTCTCAGGTGATCCAAACGTTACTGTAAGTCAGGGGCGTCCAATACACAGCCTGCAGGCCACTTGCGGCCCACCAAAGGTTTCAAAAGGGCCTATTAAACTTTCTCCATTGGTTGATTAATTGATCCATATGCGCTAACACGATATTGTGAGTTACAGATCTGAGTCCTCAACTTTTTTTTTTTTGGAGAACACCACAAAATCTATCGGCATTGGTGAGCTGAAGACTTTATTTTTGGAGAACACCACTGAAGATCTTTTTTGGGGGGGAGAATATAACAAAATCTATCAGAAGACCTTTTCCAAACAATACCACAAACTAAACTTTGGCCAGTGAAAATTTTGGAACAGCAAATCTGGCCAATGACCGAAAAGACTCGAACACCCCTGCAGTAAGTCTTACTCAGCAAAAATAGTTAAAAGCAAAATCCTTACCTGAAGGTAGCCATGCTTTGACTTTAAGTTTCTTCCAGCTGGATTCCGATTGAACATATTTCTCTACCATAAGTTCTATTTTCCGTAAATTATTACAAGGTGGCCATAAACAATACTGCCCATGAATCCATGTTTTTGGTACCACAAACATGCTGCTGTTTTCGCGAAGGAATTCGACCACACTATATATTTTCTCAATACTTGCATCATTTTCTGCCATTTTCACTAACTTGTAATTATTTTTAGTACTGTACAGCAAATTCTATTTCTTGCAGTAGTAGACCTAAAAGGCAACAAGCAAATCATTAGAAAAGCAACATAATGTAAGATTACAATGCCTGCATTGGGGTGCTCGATGACAAACCAAAGCGAAATATTAACTAGTTACACATCTCCACAATTTAAGACGCGGGTCATTCCATGCTTAATTCAAAATGGCTTGTCACTATATGTAACCAAACATGGATATTTGTTCTTACACTTAAAGAGTATCACACAGAATGAAAAATAAAAACTTGTTTTTTTGAATATCTTAAGTGAACTTCAAGTTATCGCAGTTTGAATTTTCAGCCACTAGATGGAGATTTTGCTCCAAAGTTTTGAAAAGAGTGTTGTAATTCCATTTCTAGGGCAATCTGATGCTTGAAAATTGCTACATGGGGGGTTTCTGGGCAAGGAATTCATTTTTGATGTCAAAATTGCAAAAATATGACTGCTTTGTGGTGAAAATGCTCCAGCAACAGTCCTGCATGTTTGCTCTACAACCTGAAGTATGCTTTGTCGTTGTTATTTGTTTGTTGTTAAAATTTTGTTATAGTCACTTCCAAATTTAACTGAACGCTCAGCTGCATCATTGATAACTTCCAATCCTGAAACAAGCTGGTTGAGTTGTTGAAAAAAAGAATCTTCTTTCCAGCATACTACTGAATCCATTCGTAGAGAGATATTGCTCTAGATCCGCTTTATTGAAGAATTGAGTACTACTTGAGGCAATAAAGATGTTATCCAAACCTTTTCCACAATTCCCCTTATTTGCAAAAATACGTTTCAATCTGTTTGACTCTGTACCATTGGCAAACTCGCATTTTGCAATTTTGTGACATTAGAAAAAGGCTATTATAAATCAGTACTGGTAGCGTACATCCACTAGTTCCAGGAGCAGTAGCCAAGTTTTTAGACTTGGTTTTAGGCTACTCACTGCTACCAGCTGGCAAGTTCCGTGTTTCTTAACTTTAGACAATTTTTGCAAAATTATGCCTCTTGTGATATCACAATACTGCAAAATGCAGGATAACCAATGGTGCATACTACATAGTCAAACGGATTAAATTGTATTTTCATGAATAAAGGATACATTGTGGGAAAAGGTTTGGTGCACCTCTTTATCACCTCCAGAAGTTCTCTTCTTCAATAAAACCGATTTCCCGCAGTATCTCTTTAAAAATGCAGATTCAATTCCAATTACACCAAAAAATAAAATAGCCATTTAAATGAATCCTTGCAAAGTGCTGTCTTCATATATTTTGGTAGTTCTGGCTTACCTATTTGAAAATCTGTTTTGGGATATTTCAACAAGTTGGTAGTGATGGCTTTCTTGATTTCATCTCTAAATTTGAAGATAGTGCAGAACTGCAGGTGTTAAGTGCCTTGGTAATAAATGCATGATATTGGTTTGTCTCATCGGTTCCTGCAGATGCTCCTTACTGGAACAACCGATGCTCGCATCGCGTGTTTCTTTGTTTTTACTCGGCCATTTTTAAACTAATGAGTGCGAGATTTCAAACTTTCGCTTATAACTCGAGAACGGTTTGGTCTAACTACAGAAAATTTTGACAGCAGTTTGAGATTAATGAATTTTATGTTTGTACCAACTCTCGAGGCAATCGGTCACGTGACTTCGGTTTTATGATCTGAAAACCGCCACAAAAGTTTTGCGTAAAAAGCGGTCCAAATCAAAAACAGCTTCAGTACGGCAAAAAATATTTCTCATGGTCATATGCCTTAAGATATCCTTTCATCCCTACCAACCCACTTTCGGCCGCGATTAGGTTTTTTTCTTATTTTTTCCTTTTTTTCTTCCCAAATCTTGTACGCTCAAGTTCTCCTAAACCACAAAACATAGAAATCTAATTTTTGTGTGAAGTTGTTGAGGTACATTTGCAATTGTGTCTCCAGAAACTTTTTTTGGGCAACTTTCCTGGGGACCCCCCCAAAATGAGGCGCCAAAAAATCAAACTTTTGAACGGCTCAAGCTAGGGTGCCAGTTTTTTGGATATCAGTAGATGTTTGAGAGACAAATATTTTGACATGCTTTTGCCACCCCCCCCCGGGGAACCCCCCCCCAAAAATCAATTTTTTTAACGATTCAACGTAGGGTGCCAGTTTTTTTCAATATCAGTAGACACTTAAGAGACAAATATTTTGACATAGTTTGGGAGTACCACCCCCCTCAAGGACCCCCCCAAATGGAACCCCCAAAAATCAATTTTTTAATGGTTCAACATATGGTGCCAGTTTTTTTTTGATATCAGTAGATACTTAAGAAACAAATATTTTGACATGGTTTGGGGGTACCACCCCCTTGGGGACCTCCCCAAATGGATCCCCCAAAAATAAATTTTTTAACGGTTTTTTAGTTTTTTTAATTTTTTAATGCCAGTTTTTTTTACATCAGTAGATAATTAAGAGAAAAATTTTTTGACATGGTTTGGGGGTAACACCCCCTTCGAGGACCTCCCAAATGGACCCCAAAAATCAATTTTTTTATTGGTTTAACATAGGGTGCCAGTTTTATTTGATATCAATAGATATTTAAAAGAGAAATATTTTGACATGGTTTGGGGAAACCACCCCCCCGGGGACCCCCAAAAATGAATTTTTGGAACGGGTTTAACCTAGGGTGCCAGTTTTTTTCGGATATCAATAGATATTTGAGAGACAAATATTTTGACATGATTAGGAGGTACACCCCCCCCAGGGAACACCCAAATAGACCCCCCAAAAATGAATTTTTTGAACGGTTTGAACTAGGGTGCCAGTTTTTTTTGATATCAGTAGATATTTAACAGAAAAATATTTTGACATAGTTTGGGAGTACCAACCCCCCTCCCCATCCAGGAACCCCCCAAAATTTAATATTAAATTTGCGTCGGTCATTCAATGGGCTTGCTTCTAGTAAGCTCCCATCTACTTTAACACTAATGTTTTGGAAAGTTGTAAATGAGTGGTCGGTGTGAGATAAAGCTCTATGTTCAGTTTGCAAGCTCAAAGTCGACTTGCATACTTGGCATCTGCAACCAAGCACATACCACTTGGCACTAATTTCAAATTTAGTTGGTGATAAAACCAAGAATGCTATCGCTACTGCCTTGATGAAATATCCGAAAACAGATTTCGGAATAGGTAAGCCAGAACTACCAAAAGTATATGAAGACAGAACTCTGCAAGGATTCATCAATAACAAATTGTGGCTATTTTGTGATCTACCAGTAATTGGAATTGAATTTACATTTTTAAAAATGAATTCAGTAGTATCTAGTATGCTGGAAAGAAAATTCTTCTTTTCAACAAATCAAATAGATTGTTTCAGGATTGGAAGTTATCAATGATGCAGCTGAGCGTTCAGTTAAATTTGGAAGTGACTACAACAAAATTTTAACAAGTGAGTAACAACAACAAAGCAAACTTCATTTAGGTAGTAGAACAAACATGCAGAACTGTTGCTAACACATCAAAGCATGCAGACATGCAGAACTGCTGCTAACACATCAAAGCAAACCTTTTCAAAAAAATATCTGATTTTTGTTTTTCGCTTTTAATAGAAACTTTTGAAATTTGCTGAAGTGTGGTAACCGAGTTTTGTTTTAATATGATAATCTGTAAATACTGGTTTAAATTGCATTTCTGTATAAATCAAAGGAGCTTTTTGACTTTTGAAATTACTGGAGTGGTAATTGTAAATTTAAGTCAAAATATTACAGTACTGTCGAGTAACTCTAATTATATTTATGCTGCAAACGACGAGTGTTGTTGCCGCTTTTTTGCATTAAATGCCTGCCTTTTCACATGATCTACGTAAATATTTGAAAAAAAAAACTATAAAAAATCGCGCAGTATCACAATTTATTCAAACTTTTGCAGTGGCGTTAACTCAAGCGTATATCACAGTAATCAATAAGTGCAAATTATCTCCCTCTAGTGGCACTGCAGCAAAATCTCAACTTTAAAATCGAAGTCTGTTTCACTCAAAATGGTGAAATAAACACAAATTTTCAAAAAATTTCATGAAAAATTAAACTTACATTTTGGCCACTAGGCGGAGTTTTGCAAATAATACCACTAAAATGGCCATAACTACTGAACCAGAAGTCCAATTCGCTTAGTTTTTTTTTTTAAGATGTAAAATGCAGAGGGGCATTTAGTCAAATTACTGCTTTAGGTATATTTCAAAAGCAGCGCCTTTAAGTGTCAAAAACTCAATTTTTTTTAAAAGTGGGGGTCGGAAACCATCGCATAACATGGAAACCGTTTAATCAAAAAAAAAAAGACATCATCATATACTAAGTCATAGATTTGAGCCTACATTCGCCTGATGAGACACAAGGATGTCAAGATAGTCGTAGATTGGCTTTTTTCAGTGACTCCTGGTCAACTGCTACAGCCAAAACAAATTCAATCTTTTCATAAATCATTTTGTTTAAATGATGACGTCATTGTCACGTGACCCTACGTTCTTTTTTCGGTCATTTGTTGGTCATTGATCGATTTGTTTGTGCCATGTCCGAAATATTTTTGGTCTGTTCGATCATAATGACTGGAAACTTTTTCACGACAGCCAACACAGTAATCGCAGGTTTGTAGCGTAAGCGAATGTCGAAAAATAAAACTAGCTGTTGTGAGATGTTTTCTCTAAACAAATAATAAGCAGTGTTCTCTCTATCTTTTTGGCTAATCAACCAGTGCCAAAATTTCTTGAAACAAATGTGCCCAAAGCTCTTAAAACACATTTATGAGCCGTAAATTTTGTACCAATTCAGTATTAAAGTATACCAAATGCCATATTTCAACAAATTTGTCGAATTTTCTAATGCAATGTTTATCATTTTGCCAAAATGATTTGTACTTGTTCCTAGTGATGGGCAATATAGAATACCCAATCTTTAAGATTCGAATCTTAAATTATCCGGAATAGTTAAAAAGAATTGGTTTCAATTTTGTGGTATCAACTTACTAGATCAAGATTTGTTTTGCGACTTAAAGCGATTGCATAACACTTTTATTTGCATAACAAAGTTTTCTATATTGCAACAATGCTACTAACGGTAACCGGGAGTTGTTTTGCATGAACTAATTACGTGCTATTGCACAAGCTCATTCACTATCACATGCACGGATAATACTCTAGGTCAGTGGTTCTCAAAGTGGAATCCGCAAAACAATTTTCTGGGACCGCAAAGCACATTTCAAAAAAATCAAAACGATGCCTCGGAAAAAAAATGTGTATAAAATAAGATTTTAAGGCAGCTTATCTTTCCAAACCAAACTTAACAAACACAATTTGCGATGAAACCTTACAGGCTACATACACATCTATGATAACACAATAAGATCTACGATGTCATTCAAGCAATAGCTCTTTTAGTGCGAAGTCTTTTAGTGCGAGTGAAGAAGAATGTTTAAGAGCCAAAAGGATTGTTTGTTTTGCAGATAGTTTAAAAGTAGGGATGTGTCGGCATCCGCAATTTTTTTGGAAATCGGTATCGGCATCGGTAAAATATGGCCGATACTTTGAACATAATAACATGGCTAATTTTTTCCTATCAGATCGTTTTACAATTGTATTTTTTACCAGACAGAAACATTTTTCTTTTTACGCAAGCGTTTACAGACGTTACAAAAGTTGTTTTGCGTTTTTTATGTTAATTTTTTAAGGAGACCGTGAGCCATTTAAAAAATTGCTAGGGGACCATTGCAAACAATAATTTTTTTTTAAAAAAGTTTGAGAACCGCTGCTCTAGGTCTAATTGTGCACGAGTAAGTGGAAATGGCACAAGAGTAGAGCAAACACAGTTTGTTTGGAAATCATTGTCAATCCAATACCATAGCATGGCACTTGCCAATGTTAGCGCTGAGCAGTGATGATAATTGACCAATCCAGGAACTGCATAATAAAAATAGCCTACACCGAAATTTTTTCAAGTTCCACGGAATCCACGCAAATACTTCTTTGCGTGCTGGCCCTGCTAGGTAAATCTGAAATGATATAATAAAACAAAAAGCAAAAGCTGGCCGAATTCTTAATTAGCTATCCAAAAATGTAAAATCTGTTTATTCAATTTAACTAGCTTATTTGAAACCAGAATAGGATTCGATATTCTGGATTCGGTTTCAACTATTCGGAATAATTCTAGAATAATCAACTATTCTGAAGTCCCCATCACTACTTGTTCCAACAAATGGCTGATTGGCTGAAAAAAATTGGCTTAGTGCTGAGTGGGAACACTTAACAAGTATTGCTTGAAAGAACTTTTCTTATCTGCACAAGCCGTGAATGTCGTAATTGATGTGGAAGGCCTATGTGTTGAAAGAGCAGAAAAAAACGTACGATTTTCACAAAACAATTGAGTAGCAAACTTGCCGTACACATGAGCAATACGACCCACCACCCATCAAAACTTCCTTGGCAGCGTTGATCAAAATGGTAATTGCAAATGTTGAACAATTAGACAACTCAAGACGAAATTTGATATTTGAGGTAGCAAAAATTTTTATGCTGGAAAATCTTCCTTCAGATCCAGTACTACTGGCTATAATGATTAATTATGAAACAAAGGAAGTCATTGCCCTACCTAAGTTTTACAAAATTAACCCTGACCCAATTGAAACCAAAGCGCTAGAAGACAAAAAGCGCAATTTTAAGTTTGAAGTTTTACAGAATCGTAGTCATGCTGATGACAACTGTCAACTGGTTTTGACAATTGCTGCAAAGCGGGAATTGGATTGGTCCACTTTCTCCATGATCGCCAGAGCAATACTTAAGTTTTAAAGCTGAAAACGCAACTAAAGAACAAGGTTTAAGTCTTTTGACTAGACTGAAAACGCCTACAAGAAATCGTCTACTACCAGTCATTTGTGACAAATTGATGTGACTACGCTTGAACACAGAATCGTACAAAACTTACAATCACAGTTTGGCATACAGCCATTGGTTACAATCCACAAAGCGGTCCAGGTACAATGCAAAGAGCAGGGGTTCTAATGCCTTTTCTTTACAGTCCAACATGCCAACGACTGAAGAAATATTGATGGCTGAATTTTTAGAGACATATTTTGTGTAGGGTTGTTTTTTCGCGGTTTGTTTAAGTCTAAGATTTTTTTAAAGTCATGATTTTGTTGTGCAAATTTTTAAAAGCTTATACGTTTTAGTTTGTTCTGATAATTAAAAAAAATTAGACTGCAGGTAACGTTTATTAGTTGTTCTCACATTGTGAAAGATCACAACTACGACCTTGCGTCGTTCATCCTATGTCTTTTTATAGGTTAGTTTTGGTTCAAGATGAATCATTCTGTGATTGTTAGATCACAACAACTCAGGAATTACTTAATGACTTTTGTAACTTGATTATGCTATCTAATGCATTTTTTTTAAGCCTTTTTGCATCACTGCAATGTTTGTTTATAACATACACACTGCAGAGCGTAGCATCAATTTAGTTGAGAATGCTTGAAGTAATTTGACCTAAAATGCTTTGTTTCTATGGTCTTGTTTTGCAAATTTTGCTTCATGTTCATATTCTGCTAATAAAAACTCAATAAATCAAAATATTGTGCATTTTACTTTGATAAGAAAATGACCGAAAAATAAGTCAAATGACCGAAACCAGATTTTGAAAAAAAAAACCTAGACGTGACCTTGCGCTAGTCAAGCAAAACAAAAAAAAGTCGATTAAAGTTTAAACACTGACCTAGTAAGAGACCGCTTTTGGTCTTTAAAAGTATTTGAATAACAATCAAGTTCATTTTAGTGTATAGGGTTAAAGTCACCCTGGTTGATGGTGTCTCTTAAGATGAAGAGACCAAACCAAGGTATTATTATTATACCATACTATAACTTAGAACGAGCATACGTCATACTGTCAGCTGTATAAGCTGTCAGCAAAGTCCAAATGTTACTACCAGAGATAGACTTTAAAATACGATAAGAACAAGTTAACGCAAAAGATACAATTTGCGAAATATGACAAGACCACTTTAAATTACTAGATATCATTACACCCAAATCTTTCACAGTAGCAGAACACAAAATTTGATTATCTCCAATGAAATATTTATTGCTAAGACTATCTTTACGTTTAATGGCTAAGTGTTGGCATTTAGTTGGGGCAAGAGATAATTAACAACTACTGGAAAAAGACTCAACTCTGAACTGAAATAAGATTTTTATGCAATTCAACACAGTTATCACTAATTCCAAACAGTTTAACATCATCAGCATATAGGTAAATGTCACTTGAGAAATTAAAAGCACTACAACACTTGGGTGAGTCATTGATGTAAATATTGAATAAAAGAGGTCCTAAAACACTCCGCTGCGACACGCCACTACTGACTAGTAACACTTAGAAAAGCAGATTGCACCTTGTTCATACATACACTTTGAAACCTCAGACCAGTTAAACAAAAGTTCTTTGATCCAGGATATTAAGTGATCACTAACACCATAAGAATAGCCTATAAAACTGCAAGTAATTTAGAATGAGAAACAGTAGAGTATCAAAGACTTTAGCAAAATCAATGTATATAACATCAAAATCAAAGTTACTGCAGACTGTCATAAAAAATAATGCCATTTCTTTAAAATTGACATCAACTGAGTGGAAGTAGATCTACGTAAAACCATATTGACTAGAAGCAAAAATGTTGTTGCTTAATAAATAATGTAGCAATTTTTGACAATAACACTTACAAGTATTCAAGTGTCGCCAAGTATAAGCCGTCAGCTTGTTTTCAGAAGCTCTGCAACCAGTGTATGAGCGAGAGTGCACTTTTCTTGCTCCGATTTAAGCTATTCCCCAAGATCGTACCCTAACCCTAACGCGAGCACGCATGAGAAAGCACGTGCGCACTCGCGCTCATACACGAGTCGCAGAGCTTCTGAAAAAAAGCCGACGCTAATACTTAACGACGTCCAAGTATTCTATAAGTGACACATGTGAATGACATAGGGCGATAATTTGAAAGTAGTAAATGAAATGCTGCACCGGTATTTGAATCGAATTAATGAAAAAAAAGCAATATATCGTACGATAATGATCGGTGCAGCAGCTTTTAGATATTGGAAACCGAACTGTTGCTCTCTGCTCTAGACACTACCTTATTGAAAAGCAGCTAATCTTAGTTTTAAACCTGTAGGCCTGCTTTGGTTTACAATTTTACCACAAAATATTTATGGAGAATCACAAATATGCAGTCAATTTTTGAAATTTTGTTTCTAATTGGCAACTCTGGCAAAATTTTTAAGGGGAAAAAGCATTTCTAAGGGGAAATCTAATCTGTAATATCTCAGGAACGAAAGGTCATAGTACACTGAAATTTGGTCAAGTTGGTCTTCAAATCAGTCCAAATTTTTTGAGAAAGAACAAAAAATTTTCGACCTGAATGCTATTTTAAGAAGACAGCGGCTATTTTGCCTCTAAGAGGCATTTGGAGGCAAAATAGTCCTAAACGCTATTTTGCCTCTAAGAGGCATTTGGAGGCAAAATAGTCCTAAATGCTATTTTGCCTTAAGTGCCAAAATAGCCCTAACCCAAACCCTACGGATGTTGTTAAGTATAAGCTGTCTGCTTTTTTTCGGAACCTCTGCAACCCTTATCCCTTAATCTATGAGCTCACGCACGCTCTTGCTCCTCTCATGTGTGCGCTCATTAGGATTAGATTTGGAAATTGCTTTGATCAAAAGAAGGAGAGAGTGCATGCACGCTCATACACAGGTCACAGAGCTTCCGAAAAAAAGCTGACGGCTTATACTTAACAACACCCAACCCTAATTCGTACCAGGTATTCTAGCCCTAAGTCCAATCCCCAACCTTAATCCAAACCCTAACCTACAGAGGGAAAATACTATCTTGCATCCAGAGGCAAAATGGCCACTTCCTTTTAAGAATACAGTTCATGTTTTCACTCTTTTACCAAAAAGAATGTTTTTGAAAACCGAAATTGTTTTGTAAAACTTTCTGGTTTCTCTTTTACCAATACAGAATGTTTTTGAAAACCGATATTGTTTTGTAAAACTTTCTGGTTTCTTTACTTTCTAAAACTGCTCTGAACAAAAATCATACTGCAGCCTGAAGTACTACCTTATGACAACACTACACATAGACGCGTACTTAACACAGAATTTCATTTTTCTACGGTTTTTCAGTTACCCAGTAGGCTACTGTACCTACTTACCGTACCTTGCAATGCTGACTCGCAACAGTTCCCCTCTGTCCATTGCAAGCTATTTAAATAAAAAGCTGCGCAGTAACCTAGAGCGCATTCGGTGCATGCTTGTCTCACTTCAATAGCGCGCGCATTGTTTGTCTCGCTTCAATAATCGCTTCATCTCAGACTGAAGCGGTTGCGGCTGGTAAATACAGTGTGTGAGTTGTTCATAAACATCGAAAAAAGTGGCCAGTTAGCAGCGGTACATTAAATCTGCGATATCATGCCGTAGGTCATGTTATTCTTTGTTTTTATTACTACAGCCTTAATCATGCTTTTAAGAAACTGCTTTCTAAAACCATAGTCTGAACTCAATAATGCAGTTCATGTTTTCACTCTTTTACCAAAACTGTAGTAATGCTTTTGAAAACCGAAATGGTTTTGTTAAACGTTCTGGTTTCTTTACTTTCTAAAAATCTTGGTTTCTTACTTTCTAAAACTGCTCTGAGCAAAAATCATACTGCAATTTGAAGAACTTACTACCTTACGATAACATTAGATAGGATGTCATATTTAGTGACTATGGTAGGATTTACTAGGCTTTAAAAATGAACTTGATTTCATTTTTCTTCGGTTTTTCGGTTATTCAGTACCTTGCAATACTGACCTCCACGTTGTCTAGTGTAAGCTTTTCAATTCAAAAGCTGCGCAGTACCTACAGGGCATTGTTTCACTTGTTCATCAACAGGAAAGAAGTGGCCTGTTTGCAGCGGTACATTGAATGTGAGATATCCTGCCATATTCTTTAGTATGCCGTGACACCAGGCCAGTCAGGTATATCCTGCCATTGGTAAGCAGTGACATCAGGCCAGTCAACTAGGCTACAGTAATATCAAAAAAATTTTAACGCCTATAAAAACTATCAAGACATCAAAGTAAACATTGAATACTGTACATACGCTCTGCTTCAGACTTGGAATTATACCAAAATGGTGACGTTGGTTTACAAGGCAAGAAATATTAATCTCGGTAATTACCCAAAATTTTTACATACCATTTTTTTCGCAACTGTGTGGTAGCACTTACCTCACATAACTGCTTTGCCAGATTAGGCTAGTGTTTCTTCAGCATCTGAATTCACACATATACATAGCCTATTCTGGCAGCCCACCCGAACCTTCAACCCACACAAGAAAGCAATTTTTGCACTTGCCATCGTACCCTCTTCTCAGATTACTCTGATCTAAATCTGACAAGGTCACCAGAAGCGCTACCTCACAGTTGTGAAAAAATTTTACGTTTCAAATCTGCTATGTAACTTCTGAATTTTACGTACCGGTATACGACCAGTGTGAGTAATCATCATAGTAAGCATTGAGAGATTTGGCTTTTCACGTAGCCTACTGTGCTTATGTTAATCATGTACCGTACTTTGTATGCGGTATATGGCGATGAGAATTGCTATTTTTGGCCGAAAATCTTTCATTAAAAGGGGACTACAACTGAGGTCATGGGAGGTTAAGCCCCCAGTCGATGAAGGATTTTTGAGCGAAAATAGCAATATTCTTACCGCCTTTAAAAAAATTGCAGGTTTTATGGAACTATGTTCAAATCTTAAAATTGAATAAGGTTGATCTGTTCGGTTAATTAATTGACAAGACAAACGGATTGTTTAAAAGCATGAGTACTGTTTAAATGTCAGTAAGAATAATTGGGACTTCGTGTGAGCGCGTAGTACCTTTGGTTTTTGTTTGCAATTTTCGTCAGATGAGGATTGAACGAACGAACGAACTCATGCCTCATAACTAGCAATCAGTAAAACTTAGCAAGCTGAAATTTGGACTCAACCGGTGGTCGAGTAGATAGACCGTCTGCTACTGAAGCGGTAGACTCGGGTTCGATTCCCGGTTGGGTCAAACCAAGGACTATAAAAATTGGTATTCATAGCTTCCCTACTTGACGTTCAGCAATTAAAGGGACAGTGTGAAGCCTCCGCCGTGTGTGGTAGACAGGTGGGCGGGTGGCAGCTTGACTCGAAGACCGAAAGGTCCCTTCGCTGTCTCCTGGCCAAGGCATCTTGGTGAATAAAATGTAATTACAATTACAATAATGAAAGCGTCATGTGCACCAATTTTAGGGAGGCTAGGTCACGTGATCGTGAATTGAGACAAAAAAAGCGTAAAAAAACAGCTATTTTTGGCTTGAAATTTTATTAATTCGCCTATAATTCGAAAACCACTTGGCGTGCAAAGCTGAAATTTGTACACAATGTGCTTGCTTATAAGTGGTTTATATACACCAAGTTTGGGGGCGTGCGGTCACGCGACCAAGATTTTACAGGCCGGAAATGGGCAGAAAGTGGACAAGTTTGAAACGATATGTCTCGGTAAACGTTTACGAACAAAATCACGAAAAACAAAATCCCGAATTGGACAAAATCCCTAATGGACAAAACCCGAATGGACAAAATTCCGAATTGGACGAAATCCTGAATGGACAAAATCGCAGATGAACAAAGTCCAGAATTGAACCAACTTCAACAATAGAGAAAATCAGGATTAATAGTGTACTCACTGCTGCCTTATAAGCACTAACAAGTACTAACAATTATTTGCCGACAAAACTGCATGTTTTTTATTCGCTTTTGTCCTGGCGACCTGGAAAAACAGCGCATATACTAAACTAGAGCGATCAAGTCAAAAAACTTTGCAGTTCTGTCGAGTTAATTAGGTGCCAAGCAGTTTGTCCTGCAGCGAAAGCCTCGCACTTATCACGTTTGCCATCAACTCCTTGAGTTTGCAGGAAAAGAAAACTAGGTTAATACAATATTTAAAATAAATTAGCGAGTTTTGGTCTTGACGAAAAAGTAAGCAACTAAGAGGTGGAGAGGAAATCGGCCCACAAACAAACTCTCTGAAAATAAGTTTTTTTCTGTTTTCAAGATTGTTTTCTTTTTTTGTCAAAAACGATTTAAATCTGGTATAAAGGTTTACAAAGTCAAATAATAAATGTTTTTTGCCATTGCTAAAAGAACTTCCTTTTGGATCCTATACACCTCCCCGAAAAACATCTTCCAGAAATTACATTTCCCCGAAAAACACTTGGCCGAAACTATATTAACTCGAATGTACATTTCCCTGAACGTGCACTTGCCAGAAATTACATTTCCCTGAACGTGCACTTGCCAGAATTTATATTTTCCTAAACGTGCACTTGCCAGAATTTACATTTTCTAGAACATGCACTTGCCAGAAATTACATTTCCCTGAACATGCACTTGCCAGAAATTACATTTCCCTGCACTTGCAAGAATCTATATTTGCCAGAATTTACATTTCCCCGAAAACTTATTTTCCAGAATTTACATTAGCCAGAATCTACATTTGGCCGAAATTACATTTCCCCGAAAACTTATTTTCCAGAACTTACACTAGCCAGAATCTACATTTGGCCGAAATTACATTTCCCCGAAAACTTATTTTCTAGAAATTTCACACATTAGCCCGAAACTTCAACGTTGAAAGAATTTACATTAACGAGCTTGTTCATTGTCAAAATTCATTGTTAACGCGTAGAATAAAAAAGGGCATTCTCTCATGTCTTGGAACTAGTTTTGACAAACAACGTTAGGTTTAAAATGTTTTTGGTTTTTGACATAATTAAGTGCCATTTTCAGAGCTATTCTTTTAAAAGTTTGTGATGATATCAGATTATTGGTAATATCACGGTATTTCGGTAGTGTCTGAAATTCGCGAAAATATCAGCAACTCAAGTGTTGTGTATTTTTGAAGCATCTTGGTGTAAGTCTGCACTAAGATCAGTAGCGTAGGCGGGGGGGTGTAAAAATCTCTGAGACAGTCTTTTGCACTGGAATGGACTCAAAAATGATTTAAAGCATCTTTTGAAACACTTATTTAGAGGGGGGCTGATTTGACGAAAGTAAAATACAACAATCAATAAAAACTCTGAAAAACATCCAAAAGTAAAGCAATCAAGTTGAATCGTTTGTTGAAAAATGCAGAACCAGGGTATTCATAAAAAGAAATATTTAAGCTCTGGAATAGGCAGGAGGCCATTCAACAGTAGTTAATAATTATCAATCACTTCTCTCAAATTTTGTCAATATTACTTCTTTCAAATTTCATTCCATTAGCCCGCTCTCCCCTCCTATTATTTTTCTTTATAAAACATAAACGAAACAGATTCCTCCTTATAAGTTTTATTGAACTAGGATTTTACGGTTTACTAGCTTGTAAGTAACAGAACTGCATTTTTTCAAGTTACGTGTAAACAAGCTTACCAGCTTGGAAATAAGATAAATGAAATTTTAGTTTCAAGTCAAATATTATCTTCAGTAAGAGAATTAAAATTCAATTATTTTTTTCTATAAAATATAAACGAAATAGATTACTCCTTGTGAACTACAAGATTTTATGATTTATACCAGCTTGTAACAAGAAATGAAGAAACTAAAATTTTATTGTTTATAGCCACCTCCCACACAGACCATTTTTGCAACCAGTATAATCAAGCTTTTGCACTGATAATTTCTATGCCACGTTTTAAAAGCATTGATTTTTATCTAAATACTACTAAAATATCAAAATACTTCCAAAATAAAAATTATTTTTTGTAAAAAATACACAATTTTCCAGCCGCTGGGTCTCTGCCTCTTGACTCGCAATGGCTTCCGGCGGCTGGGGGCTCCGCGATCAGACCCCCAAAACAACTCCCCCCCATTGCAGATTTCTGGCTACGCGTCTGCTGCACGTACGAAAAGATGAAAATTAAATTTCACGACTCTTACCCTCCATATGGCCTACAGTTTTACTTTTATGGAGCTTGTTAGGTGAGCGTTTTCTCGCATTGATCAAACAATAAGATAATAAAATACTTATATCAATAAATCTGGAGAATCAAAAACGTACTTGTTAAGATACTCGCTGTAATACGTCGAAGCGTGAAACGAGTTGGCGGGTCCTCATATCCGCGTCATTGCACCCGGGCAACACAGCTCCTTTCGAAGAATGTCGCAGCGGCGGAGAGCCGTTGGCAATACTGTGTCCAATTGACCTGCCCGAGATTTGAACTTCAAACCTCCCGCTTCAGAGACGAATGCGTTGGTCGAGCGGTAACGCGTTCGCTTCTGGAGCGGGAGGCTTTCGCTGCAGGACAAACTGCTTGGCACCTAATTAACTCGACAGAACTGCAAAGTTTTTTGACTTGATCGCTCTAGTTTAGTATATGCGCTGTTTTTCCAGGTCGCCAGAACTAAAGCGAATAAAAAACATGCAGTTTTGTCGGCAAATAATTGTTAGTACTTGTTAGTGCTTATAAGGCAGCAGTGAATACAGCATTAATCCTGATTTTCTCTATTGTTGAAGTTGGTTCAATTCTGGATTTTGTCCAATTCAGGATTTTGTCCATTCGGGATTTCGTCCAATTCGGGATTTTGTGCAGGATCCCTCGGTAAATACCGATGTTGATGGAAAATGATTTGGGATTTTTGAGCACACTATCAATCGCCTTTCTTTTCGTTATATGTTCGCTTACCCCAAACTATGAATACTATTTCTCTGCTTTTTCATCTTTTTTCTTACTTTTTTTTTTTTCTTCTTTTCCCATCGAATTTGAAGTTTCACATCGAAATTCAGATCGAAATCACATTTACATCGAAATTGAAGTTTAGTAAAATATACTGTGTTATCTTAACACGAAGACTAATCTTGTTTACATTAACTGTGTTTCACACAGTCTATTTGACTAACGTATTTTACACTGGAGGAAGGGCAAATATGCCCCCGTATTAATTCCTAAACCAAAAATCATGAAAACACAAACTCGGCATGCAGGTTGGTGCTCACCAAGTTTTTTATAAAAACTAGTTTTGATCTGCTGACGTCATCATAGTGACATCAAAGCCTTACTTTAAGTTGACGTCATTTTTTCAATGTGTCATAAACGGTTCAAATTTTTACATAGTTTTTTTTTCTGAATCATAAAACGTCCAAGTTGAAATGATTACAGCACAAAAACGTCTCATGACGTTATATGGGCGAAAATATGCGGATTTCGGAAATTGATTTTAAAAAGCTTTGTGGTACAGAATTTCAAAACAGTTTTAATAGAGTCGGAGCTATTTCTTCCACTCGATGAAAAATGGGCAGCCTTGAAAAAGATGGTTTTGATTGAATATTTTTGTCCAGATCTCTTCATAATCTACGACAAAAACGTTGAATCCAAATAAACTGCCTTTTTCAAGGCAACCCATTTCTCAAAGAGTGAAAATAATATAGCTCCGACGCTATTAAAAGCTATTTTAAAATTGATTTTAGCCAACCTCAAAAATTATGAAACTTTCCTTAACTTTCGCAACTTGCTGAATTTTTCAAGGGGTATTTGTAATGAAATATGACTCAATATCAGGTTAGTTTGAACTAAAAATCATTTATGGAAGGGATTTATTGCCAAATCAAAATTCATGAAGGGTCATTTAACATTGTATTTAGTATTCATCAAATTAAATCTTTCATTATAATCGCTTTTTTACGCCGAAGCGTGTAACGAGTTGGCGGGTTCCATCTCGGCGTCATTACGTTCGGGCAACACACCAACACAGCGTCTTTTGAAGAAATGTCGCAGCGGTGGCGAGCTGTTGGCAGCACTGTGTCCATTTTGACTGGCCCGAGATTTGAACTTCAGACCTACCGCTCCAGAGACGAGCGTGTTACCGCTCGACGCTTCAAGTTATCTTTAGAAGCAGCTGGCTGCTGTTTCACGCTGTATCTTATTTTTTATCCAGTAGCTAACTATACGACAGTGCACCTCCACAGCTGCAACTACAAACGCAATATTTACTGTCCAATACTCCTCTTTAATTCCGTTTTAGCTACAAATTTAGAAAAACTATAAGTATACTGTAGTAGGAAGTAGCTATTTTGCCTCTAGAGGCAAAGTAGTATTTTCCTCTGTTTGGGTTAGGGTTAGGATTAGGGCTAGGGTAAGAATTAGGGTTAAGGTTAGGGTTTGGGTTGGGGCTATTTTGGCACTTGAGGCAAAATAGCGTCTAGGACTATTTCGCCTCCAAATGGCAAAATAACAAGGGGCTATTTTGCTTCTTGAGGAAAAATAGCCACTGCCTATATACACTGGAAGCACTATATACTGTATATACATATAAGAAAACTTTCTACCGTTAGGTAACATAACAGGCCATGTCGCATCGGTAAAATTAACAAACTTTCAACTAGCATTCTCAACTGCAGCATTAAAACATAATATAACCCTAACACGTAACCATTGAACTGAAGCGCAATTTTCTAAACTTAATTGTTCTTTTGCTGGTTTTACTTTAGTTCAAAGGAAATCCTTTTAGTCTCGACAAAAAAGTTTAATATTTAATTTTGTAAACATTCATAACAGATTTTGCTCTTGACAAAAAAGAAAGCAATATTGGAACAATGAAAATTTTATTTTTAGAGAGTTTGTTTGCGGGCCAATTGTCTCCTAAACTCTTAATTGCTTAGATTCTAAAATCTAAATACTGTATTAACCTAGTTTCTTTTTCTGAAAACTGAAGGAGTTGACGGCAAACGTGATAAGTGCGAGAATTTCGCTACAGAACAAACTACTTGGCACCTACATACTTGGAGAAAATTGCAGAGAGTTTTGAATTGATCACTCTTTTTTGTACATGCGCTGTTTTTCTAGGTCTCCGCAACTTAAGCGAATGAACGACATGCAGTTTTGTGGGCAAATTATTTATATTAATTAGTGCTTATAAGCCAGCTGTAAGTACACTATTAATCCTGACTTTGTCTATTTTTAAAGTTGGCTCAATGCTGGATTTTGTCTATTCTGGATTTTTGTATTCGAGATTTTGTCTAATTCTGAATTTTTTCAGTTCTGAACTTTGTCCAATTCTGGATTTTTTCCATTCTGGATTTTGTCCTTTCAGGATGTTGTCTGTTCTGGATTTTGTCTAGTTCGGAACTTTTTCCATTTGGGAGTTCGTCCATTTCGGGATTTTGTTCATTCGAGATTTCATCCATGCAATTCGCGCTTTGCCTCCAAACCCCCGAAATAGTTCCCCCCCCCCATTGCGAATTCCTGGCTATGCACCTGCTTCGTTTTTGTATTTTTGTTCATTCATTAAAACAATAAACTTCATTAACAATCATTTAAATCAAATGTGCAGCTAGTCCAAGAAGTGAGGGTTTGGGAGAGTCTGGCGTCGCTCTCCTACGCGTTATTGAATTTAGTTATAAAACTCCGCATCTTCATTTTAAGAATTCAGCAATTAACGAAAACATGTTTGGCAAATCGAAACAAACGCTTTGAAACAAAAACTTCGATCACAAACTGTGCAATGTGCAATGCGGGATTTTAAAAGCCGCGGAGTTAACTGCAGCGCTCGACTTGGACAAAGAACTCTTTATAAAGTTTTCTTCACATAGTGCAAAGGTTGGAGCATTGGCTGAAATTAGTCCATTATTATAATGCGTCAAAATTGGTTTAAATTGAATTTAGAGCTTTCTGATGTAAAAATTTTTGATTAAAATTGCCCATCGAAGTCTGATTTGAAGCGCTTTCAAAAAATTGAAAAGCTACCACCTAAAAAATGCTTTTGCCAAAAAAAAATTGGTGGTTTTTATGAGTTTTAACCAAATATCTGCATTTGGAACGAGACCAACACCTCGACTTTGAACAAAAATTACGCATAAGAACGTAAACTCAGGACAGCTGCATCCTGTACAGCATTTCTTCATTTATTTAGTCAAGAAAAAACGGAAATAAAAGACATCAGATTTACTAGTTTGCCTGGAGCATAATTCTCCCTGTATCCCATGATATCCAGAGCTTGAAGACCTAATCTTTCTCGTAAAACACGTTGGTAAAACGCGTGAATACAGCAATAGAATGAAAGAAAATTATACAAAAAGTATTTCGATCTTTTTCTCAACAGATTAAATTCTTTTTTTGTTAGGCGAAATCATGGACTACCGGTTTTGCAAATGAAATTTATTTTCCAAAAAAAAATAGGGCGTTTTTATTTTTCTACAATACTATATGCTTTCTTTCAAACTTGGTGAAATTTGAAAAGCATGACAAAAATGTGTAAGAAGACATTGTTACACAAGGTGCGGCAAAAATTTTCGTAATTTTTTTTCAGATTCTACTTTCGGTTAACAAAAATTTTCTATTGTATTTTTTCATAAAACTGCCCCGAAAATGTACTGTATCAGTAGATTGGAACGACCACGACAACTACAAGATAAAAAATCGAACCGCATTTCACTAGTGCCTACAAGTATTGCTTGGATGGTTTCAATTTTCTTCAGTTTGCATCAAATTTATTTGTGCAAAGATAGAAAAAGTACTTTAGACCTATATGCCTATTGCAGTTTTGACAATAAACACCAATTTTAGAATTAAGTATGTTAGTAACTGACTGTGACTTCCCAACAAGCCCCGACAACAATGAGTACGATTCATTCACTGACCAACCAAAATATTAGAAATAGTACGTCGTAGTTAAGATTGTTTTTTAAAAACGTAAAAAAATGCGAAAATTTAAAAAAAAGTTGTAGAATGCTTGTACGGCTATAGTCCACTGACACAAGAATAAACATCTAATTTGTGGGTCTGCAGCTAAAAAGTCAAGTGGATTTCCAGCTTAACCTCCAATCAGTTTTCCCCAATTATCCAACTAACTTCGATCATATCTTATGTATCGCATACTACTTTAATAACAACCCACAACTAATGTGGCATCTCAATTCTCAACTGGGGGGCACGACAGAGCAGTACCTCCTGTTTTGGTATAGTTTAAAACTCTAAATTCCATATGTAACTTGGAGTAGGGCGCATTTATAGATAAACTTTAAATTTTTTCTCAAAATCATTTTCAAATTCAAAATTTCAACTTTTTTTGTAATAACCAGAGCAGAATAGAATTAAATTTGAGTCAAGTATATAACAACTTATAAATTGATCACGCAGTGTTTATCTCTTTTTTTTATATGAATCTATAGCCTCATACTGTTTAGGCCATTATATTTGGATGCTAAAGCGCAATGCAAAATGATTTGAGAGATCCGTTGTTAAAGACTAAGGTTGAAAAAATGTCAAGTTTTTTCTGATTGGTCGCAACCTCAAAATGAATTTTCATAGTCATTTTTACGCTAGTTTAGTTCCTAATTTTGCTGTTTAAAGACTTTTTCCAAAATAAGACTGACTGTTTTGAACTGCAATTAAACTGCAGAGTGCAAACAATTTTTTTTTGCTTTTCTATTTCGTTCTCTTTTACTTAACAATTAAAAACTGTTTAGGCCTAAATTTTTTTGGAAACTTTTGGTATAGGGTATCTTTTGGAGGAATTGCTTGCTAGATTTTGGTTCCAACATTAAATAGCCAATTTGTTTTTGTCTTAATTTTTTTGTTGTTTCTTCAAGAAAATAATTTTGTACTTAGCTTAAACACGTCTCGTGAATTGATTTAAAATAGTAAAAAAAATACTGAAATATGACATCGCAAACAATATCAGCAGACTTCGCGAAAATATCCAATTTTACTAAATTAATTACAGAAATTCACAATTGCAGTAGGTTTATGGCTGATGATATACTTAGATCTGAAATACATCGCTTTCGAAAATGTTCCATTAACTCAATCAGGTTTGTAGTTAACGGCTTTGAAAATTTAAATGTCTAGAAAAGGTATCTGTAAAATAACAATTAAAAGCTATAAAATGACAATATATAAAATGACAATCTATAAAATGATAATTCTCTCGTTTCAACTTTTAAGGAGTTGTCGAATTTTCACATAACAGCGCAGCGCAGTTGTTAAAATTGCGGTTACAAACAATTAAAACAAATATTTCGACAGCAACCTTTTGCCAATGTGATTTTTGGATTTGCACTTACATTATCTTGACCAGAAATCTGACACACTCTCCTAAATATTAAATCTACACCCTCAACTAGCCCAACACAATATTTTTTAAGAAGAATTTTATATAAGCACAATATGCACATGTATGAACACTTTTACTGATTTTTCTCAAAATTTAAGAACTAAATCAAAACAATTAATGGCTGCCTTAGCAATTAGCATCGAAAAAGTAACGACCTTACGAACACAAACAAAATTTAAAAACAAAAAAGTCAAATTCTTGTAAATTTATGTAATATTTCAGAGTCTAACTTTACGATAACTTCATCACATTGAAAACTTATATTAATTTACTCAACTCGATGCTTTCCAGAACCCTACGTATAATGTTTAAAGTCAAACAACTATTTGCAAAAAATTATCTACTTCTTTTGCTCAATACACTCTTTTTAGTTTATTTTAACAACCATGAGATTATTCGCTCTCAAAGTTTAAAGGTCTCAAAAAGTTATCAAAATAATCAAGTAACATCAATCAAAAAGCTATTGGGAGTTCCTGACAGTTTTTTACTTGTTATGAAATAACGTAGAGCGATATCTAAAATTCCAGCGACTTTATTACGTCAGTCAAACTTAACACTAACCACGCATTTTACAGCTAAAAATATGCACGCATTTTACAGCTATTTCTATTTTGAGAACGCTATTTAGCAGTGCGACCCAACAGCCAACATATTAGATATTGCACAGTATATTAATTGTATTACATGCATTAGTCAGCTCGAAAGCTTTCTTACAGTAACAAAATTGTTCAAAAACTTTGAAGAGCAAGTAGAAGATTTTTTCAACGTAACCAGTGACAGTTTAATAAAAAACTCGGTCATCCAGTTTAAATTTAACAAACCCATTAAACTCAAGTACTTCAAGCTAACGTTTTAAATGCTGGAGGAATCCCACAAGTTTGACTCCTCTACTTTTCTATGATACCAATCAATTGTGAGAATTCATCTTACAGTCTAAAGGTTCATTTAAGGGCTAATTGTCTAACATGGCAATGCCAAGTTCGGCATGTTTCATCTTTTCTTTTATTAGCCTATCGGTACTCTTAAAATTTGATAATTATGTCTAGCTGGAGTACTTCGCAATAAAGATATTAAAATTTTAAGGAGTCCATTTGGCATGGTCTCCTCAATGTGGCCCACCAAGTTTTGTTATCTATCTTTAAAAGATTTAACTATATTATTAACCTATCCAATAGACTTAATTTGTTCAGCTTTTGTAGTTAGTGGGGGAGGTGTCAACATAATTGGAGGACCCCTATAGCATGAGATCAATATTTTTTCATATTATAGTTTTACCTATCTTTAAAATTTTATTTGTCTAGCTTGAGTGGTAAAAAATTTTGAAGGACTCTTTGGAGGACGACTATCCAATTGCAGCACCTAACCATATTTTATTCACCTTTTCTGATTTTCTTTTTTTTTTACATTTACCTATTCTAAAAGTTTCATGTGTCTAGCTTGAATGGTTGATCGTTTGAATTTTGAAGGATCCAATTGAGGAAGCCCAAATTTGGTGCCTCAAATTTTATCTTTTCTTCATGTTTATTTGCCTATCCTGAAAATTTGATGTACCTATAGCACAACAATTAAAAAGTTTGAATTTTGGCATCCTCGTTTGAGGGACACCCTCATTGTGGTACCCCTGAATTACTGTCACATTTTATCTTTAACTTATATTTATCTATTCTGAAAATTTCATGTGTCTAGCTTGAATGGTTGATCGTTTGAATTTTGAAGGACCCAATTGAGGGACTCCCAATTTTGGTGCTTCAAATTTTGTGAAATTTTATCTTTTCATGCTTATTTGCCTATCCTGAAAATTTGATATACCTATAGCTTATAAACAATTAAAAAGTTTGAATTTTGGCATCCTCGTTTGAGGGACACCCTCATTGTGGCACCCCTGAATTACTGTCACATTTTATCTTTAACTTATATTTATCTATTCTGAAAATTTCATGTGTCTAGCTTGAGTGGTTGATCGTTTGAATTGTGAAGGACCCAATTGAGGGACTCCCAATTTTAATGCTTCAAATTTTGTGAAATTTTATCTTTTCATGCTTATTTGCCTATCCTGAAAATTTGATATAGCTTATAAACAATTAAAAAGTTTGAATTTTGGCGGCTCCTTATGGGGGGTACTTTCCCTTTTGGAACCTCCAAATTTTGTCAAATTTTATCTTTCCTTTATATTTACTTACCTTAAAAACTTCATCTGTCTAGCTTAAAAGGTTAAAACGTTTAAATTTTGGAGAGCCCCGTTTGGGGGGACCCCATTTTGGTACCTCCGATTTTTTTTAGATTTAGTTTATTTTTATTATCTACCCATTCCGAAAATTTGATCCATCTAGCTTTAAGGGTTTAAAAGTTTAAAAGTTTGGTGGCCTCGTTCGAGGGTGACCCCCATTTTGGTATCCTCAAAATTTCTCCAATTTCTCCATATTTGCCTATCCCGAAAAGTTTATGCGTCTAGCATAAGAGGTTAAAAAGTTTAGATTTTGGTGGCCCCGTGTTGGGGACCCCCCATTTTGTTACCCCCAAATTTTGTCAAATTTTATCTTTTGTTTATGTTTAGTTACCTTAAAATTTTGTGAGCATAGCTTGAAAGGTTAAAAAGTTTGAGTTTTTGAAGGCCTGTTTGGGGGCAAATCCCTATCGTGGCACTCCCAATTTTTGTTAAGTTTAGTTTATTTTTAATATCTTCCCATTCCGAAAATTTGATCCATCTAGCTGTAAATGTTTAAAAGTTTAAATTTTTTGGGCCCGATTGAGGGGATCCGCTCAACCTGGCACCCCCAATTTGTGTCCGGCACGAGTCCTTCCTGATATCTTTAATCGCTCAAACTTTGAATACACTGCCTTCAGCAGTTTAAAAGCAGATAGCTGGAAAAGAAGAAAAAAAAAAGTAAGAAAAAAGATGAAAAAGCAGAAAAATAGTATTCATAGTTTGGGGTAAGCGAACATAAAACGAAAAGAAAGGCGATTGATAGTGTGCTCAAAAATCCCAAATCATTTTCCATATCAAAATCGGTATTTTCCGAGATACAATTAATATTGGTTAGCAAACTTGTCCACTTTCTGGCCCGTAAAATCTTGGTCACATAACCGGGCGCCTCCAAACTTGGTTTGCATAAACCATTTATGAGCACCCACATTGTGTATAAATTTCAGCTTTGCACGCCAAGCGGTTTTCTGGTTAAAGGCGAATTAATAAATTTTCAAGCCAAAAATTGCCGTTGTTTTGTGTCTCAATTCACAATCACGTGACTAGCCTCCCCAAAATTGGTGCAAATGACGCTTTCATTAATTCCAGAGGTTTCAAAAGTAGTCAGAAACAATAGTCAAGTAAAAGTGTTGTTACTGACGATCAAATGTAGTGCAAGTAGAGTGGAAAGTACTGAACCACTTAACTAAGCAAGTAAAAGTACAAAGTAAACAAATTTTTAAGCTACTCAAGTAGCCAAGTACAAAATTTTCTTTCGCAAGACTCTTGTGTTTTCTGCATTGTGGTTTATGAATGCTGCTAAATACCATGTATAAATATATGGTATCGCGCTTGAAAACGAGAGCCTAAACCATATAACTCCCCAAAAGTTACTGATTTTTGAATGCGGACGTATCAGTAGTTATCAGTACTATAAACGGCTCCATCGTTAATCGTACCAAAAGCATATGGATGTGGTAGTACAGTATTTGAATTATAACACTTGATAGCAGTAACGCAACATGGTTAGTTGGCTACTAATACTAATCACCAAGCTGTGTCCTGTCCTCGCTAGATAATTGCTATGACTTGCGATGTCGTCAATTCGTCATATATAAAACCTGTGCAATTTATTCAGTAAACACTAGAGAACAATGGAACACCAAAATGAATTTAAAAGCTTAAAACACTAACTTACCACTAAAACCATTCAAAGCTAAAACAATGGAAACTCATTAATTTGATTACCATTTATTACTAAACTAAAATATGTTAAAAATGTTGACATTTTCTGTGAGCTTATGTAATAACAATTGAGTACTGAAAGTTTGGGACCTTTAGCTAAATTTTGGGATCATTTAAATACATGTTCCAAATGACCACCATTTTGTCTGAGGCATTCTTGAAGCCGGCGAGCAAAGTTATAAATCACTCCGGCACATTCTTCTTTTTTTATTTCACAAATGTTCATCGTAATGGCCTATTTTAATTCAGCGATAGTTTTGGAATTATTTTGATAAACTTTATCATTTAACAAGCCCTACAGGTCGAAATCTGGGGGACTGAAGTCAGGCGAATGTGGCGGCCATTCTGTATCATGCCGCCTGCTAATCAAACAATTAGAGAATCGATCGTTGGTCAAGGTGATATTCGCTGTATGTGGAGTAGCTACTTTCTGTTGGAACCACTTCACATTTTAATTTATTCCCTGTTGTGTTTCAAGATCCATCCACTCATCCAGAACATGCTATTTTACCAGACGGCACAGTTCGTACAGTTATAATACAACTACAAGGTTTTGAGCATCATCAGCAATTTTGTAGGAAAACATCACGTAGTACAAATACGTATACGTTTAATGTGGCCGTTGAGTCAGCATGTTTTCCCTGAAAACACTTAAACGGCCACACCCCAAAGACTAGAAAAAGTCAAGGGCTGGTTATGAAGCAGAGGCCTTCAGTCTGCATACAGTTCTGAAGAAGATTTCTAGTCAGTTGATAAGCGTGTTGCAGCATAGTATATGGAACTATCTATAGAAAAACCCATCAACCACCTACGTAACCTTCCCTGGCCTCGCACTACGTCACTGCTCTCTCTCTCTTCTTCTTATCAATTACTCGGACAGCTACTTCAGCCGCTAGTTTTGCTTACATCTTGTGTGCCTGCATGTGTACGTTGAAGAGTGTGATTGATTAGGCCTATACATTGTGCATACTGATCAACTTGTGTTACAGGTGCAGCAACCATGCAAATAAAAATCGCTTTTCTGTCCAATTGTCCTCAATATCCTTTGCATGTCTTAAAAAGGGCATTCAGGTCGGAAATTTCTTTGCTCGATTTTCTCTCAAAAATTTTGACAGATCTGAAGACCAACTTTACCAAATTTCATCTTTCTACGACCTTTCGTTCCTGAGATATAACGAATTAGATTTACCCTTGGAAATGCTTTTTCCCCTTAGAAATTTTGCCAGGGTTGCCAATTAGAAACAAAATTTCAATAATTGACTGCATGTTCTTGATTCTCCATAAATATTTTGCGGCAGAGTTATTGTAAAACAAAGTACAGGTTTAAAACAGTAAAATCAGCTAGCTGCTTTTCAATAAACGTAAGCCAGGTTCCAAAGTTAATCTTTTGTCACAATACTGATAAAATGGGAACACTAAAGTAAGTGGAAAACGGCTAATTTTGAACTGCAATATCTTAAAAACGGAGAGACGTACTAGAAACTTCAAATTTGGTGAGAATGCATTTCAGGCTAATCCCAGCATTTTGGTTAAGAGTGAAAAACTTTCCTTAAATTCCCTTTTAACGTCTGACGTTGTGTCGCTACTTCCTCTTCCTAACTTTACGTGTTTTATTGTGTTACTATATGTCTTCGCTATTGTTGTGGTGGTCAAGAATAAAAAATGAATGAAAAAAAAAAGAAGCATATGAAAGTATTGGCATGTTTTTTTTAGAAATAAATTAATTAGGTGTTAATGCCCCCTTAATTACAAATGGGGCTCAAAGTGAGAGTGATGCCAAACAATATGTTAAAAGTTTGGCTTGATGAACGAACGAGTGGTGTATTTTGGCGTTAAATAGCAAACACACTAAAACATAGCACAAAAATATATAAAATTGGGTCTAAATCATTAATGGCGGGGAGGTTGCGAAAAGACTTTGCGGTCATCTAGTCAAGCAACCATCCAAATTTTGTTACCGGTGTGTACCGATGTTATATCCTAAAGTAACAATAAGGATAAAAAAAAAACAGAAAAAAAAGAATATCATTATTAATTGGTCAAATTACTACAAGATTGAATCGTTACTGTATGAATTATTTGTCATTGTTCACATCTGGTAAAGCACAGACTCTTTATTTAGTAGACGAGAAACAGACGCGTGGAAAAAAGAGAAGAGCATTGAAAAAACAAGGAGTGCTCTTGTTGCGAAGTTTTTTTGCGGTCACGCGTATTCGACTGATTTAATTGGACATATTTGTAGAATGAGTGAATCGTGAAGAAAAAAGTTTCACTGATTGGACGAATCGACATATTTTAGAACAAATATTTTAGAAGAAAAAAAGACAAAACTGTCAGTTTCCAGTCTACTAATAAAGAGTCTATGGGCAAAGTGATATCAAATGATTGATGGGATGAATGATCAAACATCTGGATGACAAATTCACCTACATACACTGCGGTGAAATCTCTGGTGGAAACATGAGCGAAAAGGACGACAAAGGCCAGGCCAAACATAGAGCGTGGGGAAGCACAATGATTAAAACAAAAGAAGCTGCTCAAGATGTTTTTCCCAGAAAAAAAAAGCAGCTCTGAAGTACAAAACAGAGAGGAAGAAAAACCTTTGTAAAAGAGAGTAATGTGTCAGACAAAATTGAAACTTTTAGAAAAGTTAAAGGGACATTAAACGTCAATTTAACTCATTTATTGTAATTAAAGATTTTAAACTACAAGCGTTTCCTAACTGTTTTCTTAGACAAAGTTTTACTCTCAAAATAGCAATACATCAAACTACTGTAGCTTAAATTATCAGTAGGCTATGCTAGCCTACCAGTCTAGCCCTGTTTTTTGGTTCTTTCCAAGCGCAGCAAATCGCATATATGTTTTGCTGAAAGGTAACTAATTCAAACTAATAAGTGTATTTTTATATTTGAAAAGCAATTTGCCTCATCAAAGTCAGAACAGATATCGCGTGAGCAGCAGCCTATCCAACTCCGAGACCTACAATTTAGCAAAGGTCGTTTGAAACAACTAATGCAAATTTGATCTTTCCACAGCCGAGTTTTTTCTCGCTATTTCATAGTCTTAAAACCGTTAAAGCTACGTAACGTCAACAATTTAAAAAAAAATGTTGGTATTCAAATAATTTCCAGTGTTAATTCCCGGCGCATTCAAAATTTTGGTCAATTTTAACCGTTGGCCTACAATTTTATAGGAGAGTAAATCATATTCAAACTAAAAGTAAATAACACAGTTATATCATGGTTTAATTTAGCCGTATCTTTCAGCAACCGCTGAGCATTGAGAACTTATTGCGAATTTCGGAAATATGTTATTTACTTTTACGTCATTTATTGGAGCCAATTTAAATGCATTTTAAGTTAATTGCAGAAGCAGATTTAGAAATAAACTTCCATATTTTTTATTTTTCAAGTATTACTTTTATTTTCATGCAGTGCAGACAATATAGATATATACAACTAACAAAAGACGTATATAAAATACATGATCTTTTTCGAAAACTCTTCAGCAGCATTTATTGCTATTTCCATATTCGTAGTATCAATATAACTTTTACTTTCTTTGTGGCAACTCCTTTTTTAGGTGGATAGATAGACGTTTATTTTGCATTTCCAAATTACTTTACAGACGCAAACATATTTGTTTAAACCTAAACGTAGCAGGCAGCTGCAAAGGACCTTTTGGTCATCGAGTCGAGCAGCCACCCACTAAATATATTGTAGGTATAAGCAAAACCCTCTGACACAAAACGAACTTGGTGGTTCCACAATGTACAGTTAACCATTTGAGCTTATTGCTTTCTCCAAACAAACGGAACAAACTTTCACTCGGTCATACGCTTAAACGTATATTCTTGATTTTGAAGATATTTAGTCAGCAAAAGCTTTCCAAATAACACAAATAATTTTATATTCAGAAATGAAATACAGCAAGTTGTTTGTTATTCTTTACAAGATCAGAATTTTTCTGTATTTTTTTTTGATGTGAAAAACAAGCGTAAATTACCGGTGCATATAAGTTTCAATATTTTATTCTTTTTTTATTTTCTTAGAAACAGGAAAAACATAAAACTTCATATGTATACCACAAGACAATTTTTAAACACAGGTAGTTAACTTACACGCACTTGCAAAATTTGCAATGGCAGGAAATCAAATTGTTACCCCTGCAAGTTTTAGTCCGATTCCTACCGCTACGCCATCAGCAAATGCCGATTTTTATTGTTTAACCTTGTCTTAAAATTATGTGCAGCTTGCGCCATCTAGAGTTTAATCCAAATTGGAATTTAATATTTCGCATTTAGTACATACTATAAAAAATCTTAAAGCAAAGTTGTAAAAAGGTTTAATTATTTTATATTAAACCTCGCAGGGCAAATTCTGAAATTAGAAACTTACAAATATTATTCTATTTCTTGTTCAAAATCATTGATTGGATAAAACTTTGTTAAAAATTGTAGATTATATTTGGTATCCAATCTGATTTTGGTCTGGCTGATATGGCACTATGAGTCAAAACATTTCAGCTTGTGCTAATTCAATGCAGACCCGGCGCCACGGGGGGCATTTCGGGGCCGTGCCCCCCAAATCAGTTGCTGTGCCCCCCCAAAGCGCTGTGTGTGCCCCCAATCATGAGAAAAGTACCGTAAAATTGTGAGAAAAACCTGAATTTTGGGCGGAAAAAGAGGTCCAGTCCGAGCGAAGACCTTTTTTTTTTTTCTTTGGTCTTCACTTAATTTTGGGCGGAGAAACAGGTCCAGTCTGAGCGGAGACCTTTTTTTTTTGGTCTTCACCTAATTTTGGGCGGAAAAACAGGTCCAGTCTTAGCGAAGACCTCTTTTCGTTTTGGTCTAGACTTCCTTCGTGATCCCGTACGATTATTGTGCCCCGAAAGCAAGCTTTGTTTTTGGTCTTCATCTGAGTTTGTGCCCCCCCAATTATTGTTTTTGCCCCCCCAGTCACGCTGCTCTGGCGCCGGGCCTGGTTCGATGTCAGATCTGAATTTGATCTGGCAGTGTGGACTGAAATGACGTGTAAGCTGGGGCCACTTCGGTATCCAATCTAGTGTTGATCTTGCATTATGGATCAAACCATTTTAGCTTCTTCATACGTATACCAAAAGATAATTTTTAAACAGAGGTATTTAACTTACACGTACTTGCAAAATTTGCAATTGCAGGGAATCAAACTTTACCCCTACAAGTTTCGATCCGATTCCTATCGCTACGCCATTGGCAAGTGCTAACATTTTATTGCTTAACTTTGTCTTAAAACTAGGTGCAGCTTGCGCCATCTAGAGTTCAATCCAAACTGGAATATGATACTCCGCCTTTAGTGCATATCATAAGAAAGGTTAATGCGAAGTTGTACAAAAGTTTAATTATTTTATATTAAACCTTGTAGCACAAATTATTCAGCTAGAACCTACAAATATTTTTATATTTTTTGTTCAAAATTATTGAGTGGATAATGGTGTTTAAAACTTTTGCTAAAAAATTGTAGGTTATGTTCGGTATCTGATTTGATTTTAATCTAGCCGAAAAGGCATTATGGGTCAAAATATTTCAGCTCATACCAGTTCGATGTCACATCTGATTTTGATCTAGTTTTGTCGATTGAAATGTGTAAGCTTGGGCCACTTCGGTATCCAATACGTCATTTTTTTTTGGTTGAAATGTTTAAGCTTAAGCCACTCGGTATCCAATCTCATGTTGATCTGGCATTAGAACAAACCATTTTAGCTTGAGCCACTTTTCGGTCTGATCCAATTTTGATTTGGTATTTTGGGTAGAAATGCGCAAGTTTGATCTACTTTCGCATCCGATCTGGTGTAGATCTGGCAATATAATGCAAGACATTTTAGCTTGCACCGTGTCAGCTTTGATTTTTACCTGGCATTATAGGAGGAAATGTTTAGCCACTTTGGTAACCGATCTGGTGTTGACCTGGCATTAAAGCGCAAAACATTTTAGTTTGAGCCAATTGGGTGTCAGATATGATTTGGATTAAGCATTATGCGTTAAAGCGTTCAATTTAAATCAATTCGGTGATGTAGTGTTGATCTGGTTTGTTGATTGAAATACGTAAGCTTGAGCGATATCTGTACATGATCTGATGTTAATCTTAAATTATAGTGCAAAATATTTTAGCTTAAGCCGGTTCGGTGTTGGATCTAGTGTTGATCTGGCATTATGAATTGAAATGTGCTAGAGCCTTGAACGACTTTTTGTATTCGATCTGATTTTGATTTGGCATTGTAAGTCAAAATGATGTAGCTTGAGCCAGTTCCAAGTCAAATTTGATTTTGATATAGCTTTATGAATTAAAGTGTGTAAGTTAGAGCGACCTCTGTATCAGATCTGAGTTTGATCTGATATTATGGGTTAAAAATTAAAATATTTAACCTTGAGCAACTTCAGAATCCGATCTGATGTTGATCTGGCGTTATAGTGCAAAGCATTTTAGCTTAAGTCACTTCGGGATCAGATCTGGAGTTGGTCTGGCGTTATAGGTCAAAGCATTTCAGCTTGTGCCACTTTGGTGTCAGGTCTGATTTAGATCGAACATTATGGGTTAAAATGTAAACTTGAGCCTTTCGGTATCCGATCTGGCATGATAATGCAAAACATATTAGCTTGAGCCACTTTGGTGTCAGATCTGATTTAGATGGGGCATTATGGGTTAAATGTAACAGCTTGGGTCACTTCTGTATCAGATCTGATGTTGATCTAGCATTACTGGTCAAAAAAAAATTAGCCTTAAGCCAGTTCCTTTTCTACTAAGATTTTGATCTGACATTATGTGATGCAATGTGAAAGCTCAAGCCATATCAGAATCAGATCTGATGTTGATCTGGCATTATAGGTCAAAACATTTCAGCTTAAGCCACTTTGGTGTCGGATCTGATTTAGATCTGGCATTATGGGTTGAAATGTGAAAGCTCGAGCCACTTCTGTATCAGATCCGATGTTGATCTGGCATTATAGGTAAAAACATTTTAGCTTGAGCCACTTCAGAATCAGATCTGATGTTGATCTGGCATTATAGGTTGAAACATGGAAGCTCGAGCCACTTCTGTATCAGATCTGATGTTGATCTGGCATTATAGATCAAAAAATTTTAGCTTGAGCCACTTCAGGCTCAGATCTGATTGTAATATGGCATTATAGGTAAAAACATTTTAGCTTGAGCCACTTCTGTATCAGATCTGATTTAGATATGGCATTATGGGCTGAAACATGGAAGCTCGAGCCACTTCGTTATCAGATCTGTTAATGATCTGGCATTATCGGTAAAAACATTTCAGCTTGAGCCACTTCTGCATCAGATCTGATTTAGATCTGGCATTATGGGCTGAAACATGGAAGCTCGAGCCACTTCTGTATCAGATCTGATGTTGATCTGGCGTAATAGGTGAAAACATTTTAGCTAGAGCCACTTCAAGATCAGATCTGATTTAGATCGGGCATTATTGGCTGATACGTGTAAGCTCAAGTCACTTCAGAATCAGATCTGATGTTGATCTGGCATTATAGGTGAAAACATTTTAGCTTGAGCCACTTCAGGATCAGATCTGATTTAGATCGGGCATTATGGGCTGAAACATGGAAGCTCGAGCCACTTCTGTATCAGATCTGATGTTAATCTGGCATTATAGATCAAAAAATTTTAGCTTGAGCCACTTCAGGCTCAGATCTGATTTAGATCGGGCATTATGGGCTGAAACATATTAACTCAAGCCACTTCGGTATCAGATCTGAGGTTGATCTGGCATTATAGGTGAAAACATTTCAGCTTGAGCCTCTTCTGTATCAGATCTGATTTAGATCGGGCATTATTGGTTGATACGTGTAAGTTCAAGTCACTTCTGTATCAGACCTGATGTTGATCTGGCATTATAGGTAAAAACATTTTAGCTTGAGCCACTTCTGTATCAGATCTGACTTAGATCTGGCATTATGGGCTGAAACATGGAAGCTCGAGCCACTTCAGTATCAGATCTGATGTTGGTCTGGCGTTATAGATAAAAACATTTTGGCTTGAGCCACTTCTGTATCAGATCTGATTTAGATCTGGCATTATGGGCTGAAACATGGAAGCTCGAGCCACTTCGGTATCAGATCTGATGTTGATCTGGCATTATGGATGAAAACATTTCAGCTTGAGCCACTTCTGTATCCAATCTGATGTTGATCTGGCATTATGGGCTGAAACATGGAAGCTCGAGCCACTTCTGTATCAGATCTGATGTTGATCTGGCATTATAGATGAAAACATTTTAGCTTGAGCCACTTCGGTATCAGATCTGATTTAGATCGGGCATTATGGGCTGAAACATGGAAGCTCGAGCCACTTCAGTATCAGATCTGAGGTTGATCTGGCATAATAGGTGAAAATATCTTAGCTTGAGCCACTTCAAGATCAGATCTGATTTAGATCGGGCATTATGGGTTTAAACATGAAAGCTCAAGCCACTTCTGTATCAGATCTGATGTTGATCTGGCATTATCGGTGAAAGCATTTTAGCTTGAGCCACTGCAGGATCAGATCTGATTTAGATCGGGCATTATGGGCTGAAACATGGAAGCTCGAGCCACTTCAGTATCAGATGTGATGTTGATCTGGCATAATAGGTGAAAACATTTCAGCTTGAGCCACTTCTGTATCAGATCTGATTTAGATCGGGCATTATTGGTTAATACGTGTAAGCTCAAGCCACTTCAGTATCAGATCTGATGTTGATCTGGCATTATAGGTAAAAACATTTTAGCTAGAGCCACTGCAGGATCAGATCTGATTTAGATCGGGCATTATGGGCTGAAACATGGAAGCTCGAGCCACTTCAGTATCAGATCTGATGTTGATCTGGCATAATAGGTGAAAACATTTAGCTTAAGCCACTTCAGGATCAGATCTGATTTAGATCGGGCATTATAGACCAAAACAATTTGGTTTCAGCCAGTTCAGTATCAGATCTGATGTTGATCTGGCATTATAGGTCAAAACGGTTTATCCTGAGCCAGTTCCGTGTCAGATCTGGTTTTGATCGGACATTGTGCATCCATACATTGTAGTTTGTGCCAGTTTGGTGCCAGATCTGATTTTGATCTGGCAAAGTCGGATTAAGTGGATGCCCGATTTTCCCAGGTGAAAACCAGACCTGGCCCAGATCACCTGGCTATCTGGGTATCTTATGCTCAGGAGGCAAAATAACCCTAAATACTATTATGTCATTCTAAACACTGTCCTCGTTGTTGACTAATGCTTCCTTAACCCTAACCTTAGAGCTATTTTGCCTGTGCGGATTAAGGTTAAGGAGGCCTAAGTCAACAACCAGGTCAGTGTTTAGAATAATAAAATAGTATTTAGGGCTATTTTGCCTCCAGAGCAATGGATCTTAACCTGTGGGTAGTTACCCCCATGGGGGTAATTTGGCATCCTAAAAGGGACACTGTTAAGTTTTTCAAATCACGAAGAAATCTTTTATGGTCATTATGTGACGCTACTAACTCCAAAAATTTCATTTTGCTTCGCTATCACCATGCTTTCTATGACGTCATAGTTCAATACTAATTAGTCAGAATTATTGTGTCTCTTTAAATTCTTTTGTTTCGTAAACAATAGATAGTCTAGTCCAGTTGGTAATAGACATGAGGGGAGCATTTGTTATGCTGCGATTAAGCAATATTTTCTTGGAAGTTTGGGCAACATAATTTTTTGTGGATTAGCTAGCCATTTTCAGTTGCAAAAAAACTCTACTTGTGATGATGATATGGCAGCAAAAATAGAATTTCTTCAACTGCGCGAAGATACACGTCTTAAGACTGATTTAACCAGAGAGGATCTAGGAAAATTTTGGGCTGATACCGGTATTTAAAGTCAATATCCCATCCTTTGATTAAAAGCTTTGAGTTTTACTCAATTTCCTTCAACTTATTGCTGTAAAGTGGGGTTTTCTTCATTGATAATGATTGATAATGATATGGGATTTGAGATGTTTTCTTCCCCACACTCAGCCTAGATTAGAACGCTTATTAACAAACCAGCAGCATCAACCCTCCCATTAAATGCATTTGTTATAAAAAATGACCTTAGTTTTCTGTGAGTTTATTTTGGATTGGAAGCTATTACAGTTGCTGTTTTGTTGACTTAATTGATATACATCAAAATATTTTAGGATGTTTTTAAAATATTTTAGATCAGAAGCTATTACAGTTGCTGTTTTGTAAAAAGGGTAGGCTTAATTGATATACATCAAAATATTTTAGGGGTAACAACACAAGAAAAGTAAAAAACCACTGCTCTGAAGGTAAAATAGCATTTAGAACTATTTTTGTTTTGCCTCTAGAAGCAAAATAGCATTTAGGACTATTTTGCCTCTAGAGGCACAAAATAGCAATTAGAGGCAAAATAGCCACTGCCTAAAATATACACTGTCTGTGTAGTAAAATTGAACTACTGTTTCAACCTGTATCAATAAAATTTTGCGTTGTAGCGCAATATAGACGCAGGTAAAGTGGATTGAAATTTGTGTTGATGCAATGATTTGCTTGTCGCAGCAAATGTATTTTATTAAGAAACAAGTTTTCAAGTCCAAATCAGTGTAGTCGAGTGGACAGAGCGTCTGCTACTGAAACAGTATACACAAAGGTTTGATTCCCGGTTGGATTAAACCAAAGCCTCCAAATTAGTATTGACAAGTTCACTGCTTGACATTCAGGACATTATTAAACGTTTACCGTTTGTGATAGACAAATGGGTTTGTTTATCAATATTAGCTTATGACTTTTATGTATTGATTTCACGAAAAAACAACCAAAAGCAAAAATAAGCAAAAAGAAAAATGCTTAATTGCTTTGAGTGCTTCTGGCCTTAAGGCTACCAGCGCTGAAGCCTAGGGAAGAGCCTCCAAAACGGCGACTACTTAAAACAAGCAATGCGAAAAAATTGTCATCCCACAGAATTAGAACCTGCAGCCTATGGCAATTGGCATTATAAGTAGACGCCGTTCTGGTGGCTTTCCCTGGGCTTCCGCGCTGGTAGCCTTTAGGCCAGAAGCACGCAAAACGATTGAACATTAAAACTCTGGCCAGCAAACGTCAAAAACATCTTAATTGACTAATTACTAAAGAAAAATGCTGCTGTACGGTACACCGCGCAGCTGTCGCATATGAGATTACATGTAATTTTTGTCAATTTAGTACCGGTATGAGTAAAACAGACTTATATTTATACGTTCTATCGATTTTGGACAAACAAATGTGGTAATTGATCTATTTATGTTGGTTAAGCAGAGTCGCAATATCGCGTATTGGTTGAGTTTGAAATGACGTTGATTGTGTTATTGGCAATTCGTGTCTAAAGTTGTCGGTTACAAACCTTTAATTGAACTCCAATGTGGTAAAACTGTTGCCTATACAGCAGTGATTCTTAATTTTTTTTTGGTTTTGTTCACCCTGCCAGGGATTTCTGTACTGCAGTCACCCTTGATATAAAAAATCATTTCACGAACATACTACCAGGCGTACAGCCAGAATTTAGTGAAAATGAAGTGACTTGAACTCAATTGTAAACTTCGTTTTTCTGAAAAATGTCTTAATTGGTCTTAATATACGTACCTGCCGTGAGTTTTCGTCTTTTAGATGCTATTTAACGTAATTGAAAAATATTTCGCAACACTGAATGACGACTTCGTTGAAGCATCAACGAGATTATTATCACACAATCATTATTATTACGTCACAATTTATCAGCAATGAGTATCTACTATTTCGAGCAACAATCTCACATATTTTTAGATTTAACCAAATTTTCGGGCTTTTTTGGGCCTGATTTTGGCTTCAAATCACTTGTCGGGTTCAGGCTCGTAGGCTACTAGTCTAAACAAATTTAAATGCTTGCAATTTTGGGCTAAACTTTCTTAGAGACTTGGCGGTGGGGTAGGGGCTGAAGCTCCATATACTGCAGCCATGAAAAAAAGCTGAAATTGTTCAAGTGTGACGTTGCACTATCCCACAAACATTGCGTTGTTGCGTCACTAAAAAACCAAATCATTGTGATAAGTTGCTGCTTTCAGGCACTTTTTCTCTGTGCTGATTCACCCCTCTTTGCTGATTCACCCTTGAAAAATTTTCATCCAACATGGTGTTTATCATTCACTTCAGTAGCGTAGCCAGGGGGGGGCGGGGGGGGCTCGAGCCCCCCATTGGCTTGTAAAGTATGCAAAATCGCTCCTTTTTTGTGGATTTGAGGTCGATTTTTGGTGAAAAATTCAAAATAGCCCCCCCCATAGGAAAACAGCCCCCCACAAACGTTCGGATTTTCGAGTTGGGCCGAACAAAAATAGCTTTGAATTTGAGATTTCGGCCGAAAATTCAGTCTCAAAATCGGCGAAGACCTTTTTTTTTTTTTTTTTTTTTTGGAGATCACCTGATTTTGGACGAAAAATAGCTTTGAATTTGAGATTGCGGCCGAAAATTCAGTCTCAAAATCGGTGAAGACCTTTTTTTTGATTTTGGAGACCACCTGATTTTGAACGAAAAATAGCTTTGAATTTGAGATAAGACCTTTTTTTTTTTTTTTTTGGAGACCACTTGATTTTGGGCGAAAAATAGCTTTGAATTTCCAAGGTTTCCAAAAAATTTCGTCCCAATTTTCGTGCAAACCTTGTGAAACTGATTCAAGAGCAATGAAAATTCGGGTCAAGGTCGTTTGCACACTTCTCACTCTTTCAAAACAGCCCCATCCCCCTTTTCCAAATCCTGGCTACGCACCTGATTCACTTATATTCACCCATTTAAGAAACACTGGCCTACTGACGTATACTAGCAATGTTGTGGTTAAATACACAAAACTTCATTTGATCAAAAGGATAAACAGTAATAAAGACGCGCGTGTAATTCCCTTTCGGCCAATAATCCTGCAATTGCATGTTTTGGTAAGGCTATTTTGATTATTTTATGCAATGGATTGAGCTAATTGAGCAGCTTAGGGTAACGTAATTAAGTAGTAAATATAATTAAAATACATATCGTCATAACTCATCAGATGGCTGAATTTGTCTGAAGTTGTTAGAAAAAAAGTCTACAGGCAGAAATCGGGTTCAGATCCGCAACAACCAGAAACAAGCATTTGTAATTCCTGAAATTACTCCAAATAAATGTATCTAATGCAGAATGAGCCTTTTTGTCCAGTTGCATCCATTCCAACCAGCAGTATTTTGCAATGATCAACGATTGTTTTTTTTTGTAAATCGAGTTGTTGACCTATCTACAGTATATACAATCTGATACACCTGTCAAAATACTGTTTGGTATACAATCTGGACCACAAAGATTTGTTTACTTTCACTTTTCTAATGACGTTAAAACAAAAAGCGTATAAAAAAGCAAAGAATCGATATAGCAATCGATGCGACTGCTAAGCTAAAGCGTCTTTGATTAGCCACTGAGTTGGCTTAAGTAAAACCGCAGAGAAGCGTAGTTGAGTAAATTTGCTGTAGAAGTGTAATCAATCGACATCGTGCGACTCTAAATCGAGCTACAGATCAGACAAAAGAATTAGAGACAGACAAACTCTTGCAACTACAGATCAGAAGTTTTTTTGGAGGTGGGGCAAGACAGCTGTTGAAAGTTTTTGGTAAAACATAGCGTTTCGGAATAGTGAACTTGGTTTTTGAAAACTTCGTATCCGTATCATAAGATTTCTGCCTATATTGCGTAATGGTGTCATTATAGCCATATGAAAACTGGCTAACAAGTATGATGAAAGATGGATTGTAAAATAAACTCGTTTGTAATTAAGAAGCGGTTTAAAGTAGTTTTAATGTATGCAGTAGAAAGGCCTGCCATAAGTAGATAAAGAAAATAAAATAAATTGTGGCAAAGAAATAAATTATCAAAAACAATTTACTGAGAAATTAAAGATGAGCTTTAGACAATATCCAGAGTCTTAGAAACACAATCAAATTTTTATTAACAGCTAAAGACATTACTGTTTGGGAATCGGCTATTGTCTTTTATTCCTCGTCAGTATAGCTAGAACCATAGGTATGAATATGAGCATATAAAGGCAAAATTTGCAAATCAGATCATAACAGAATATAACATTTTTTTTTTGAAAGTATGAAGTAATCACAAGATTACAAGAGATATACTCGCTCAATTCAAAGTAATTTTTAAAAGGATGCGTTAGACAGCTGTTTTGCCCAACTTCAGGGCTATTTAGTAGGGCA
Source organism: Trididemnum nubilum (assembly GCA_963965965.1). Taxonomy (NCBI): domain Eukaryota; kingdom Metazoa; phylum Chordata; class Ascidiacea; order Aplousobranchia; family Didemnidae; genus Trididemnum; species Trididemnum nubilum. Next base: position 7,970,660 of record OZ014469.1, read on the forward strand.
AGCAAGGCCAAAACGACAAATATCACACGTGATAAAAATATTCAAAACATGCATCTTTACCAATTTATTAATTACCGGTAATAAACAAACCTTTAGCGGTTACGCTTATGTTACACAAACCTTTGCCATTAATTTTAGCCACACTAAGCAAATCTTTACTGAAAAGTCTTAACAAAAGTAAATCAGTGTCAAAATTACAGTAGACGTATTTAATATTTTGTTTAATCTTTCTTCGAGAATTGAAGTTTAATTACAGCAAAAATTGGCTCAAGCAAAATTATTTTTTGGTTAAAAATTTTGGTAAACAATTTGATAGGTAGTTCTATACTAAATAAAAATGAAAAGTTTAGTGATGCGGTTTTTGAGCCTATAACCACTATGATAATTTTATTGTAGTGATCATACTCGAGATCATGAAAAAAACTTTTGAGCCTTCCAGGCTGTAGAAACGAAAGAAAGCGTTAGTATTGATAAAGCACTATAGCAACTTTCCAACAGCATGGCTTCGGCATGTAGCTAGAAAAACCAGTCGGAAATAATTGTTTTAAGTCAATCAAAAATCGTGAAAAATCTGAAATAGCACGAAAGACTCAACTGTCTTTTTTACTCCATTTTTTTACAGTATTTAGTCTATGTTGAGGCTGGGGGCAAAACATACAGTATATAGATTCAATAATGAATAATTTGTAGTTTTTAACTTTACTGTAGCGTAAACCCTATTTGTACCTTGGGGAGGGGGGCAAAGTTGCCGCCATCTTAATAGCTCCAATAATAAAAAAAAGTTTTGCTTGGATGGACCCGGACTTTGAATCAAATTTAATAACACATTTTCAGAAACTTTGGAGTCAGCCGCATAACCGAAAGTAACGTCATTTTTGCTTTTATCAGAGGCAACCAAGGAGTTTCATTCAGTTTTGAGCACAATGCATGCTTATCAACGCACTTGTTCTATTCATTGTACTGCGTCTTCATTATCGATGCTAATCTTTAGCTGGAATAAAATATTTTATTTACTGTTAAATGTATTGCATCGTCATTAGTCATTGATGACGCAGTAATTCAAAAATATTGCTTTTGCTACTGTTTCTCGAAATAAATTGCGTTTGCTTAAAAAAATATTCAGTGTCACCAACTGTTGAATGATATAATAAAAATAATACTGCAATATTCTAAAATTTTGTGAATGATGCTATATCTCAGTCACGAAAAATTACCAATAATAATTAACGCAATATTTTAAAGATGACTTCATCATGTATGTGACGTCATCATCTGCGATGAGTTTATCAGAGATATCTTTGAAATAACAAAAGTCCAAACTGAAAATAATATTTAGCAAAAATTTACATGCTGTTATAAGGATTTACTGGTTTTGATGACGTCATGATAGTGTTCATGACGTCTCAACCTCAAAATATTTTATTTTCGAAATTAAAAAAAAAGCTTCAACAAGCAAAAAATTTTACTTCTATCACTTACCAAAGAGTTTTTAGATAGGGGTGGGCAAACTTGCCCCTCTTTTCCAGTACAAATAGGGTGTGAAAATAGCCCGGTAGATACAGAGTTAAAAGTTGCGCTTATGTATGTACAGTACGCTAAAAACATATAGCTTTGCATAGCAAAATTTTGCCTCGGTTGTGGTTGAAAGAGCATTGCTGTTGTAAAAACGAACTATGGATCTATTTTTTATGCTTTTTGTTAGCTTTTTTATACAAAGTGGTTATTATTACTGCAATTTGGAAGATTGTACCTGAAAACCCAACTTTTTTTGCGTGAAAAACCAAAAATAGAATTACAGTACAATTATATCAAAACGAGTACATTTTGTTATTCAGTTTTGGCTTAGATGTATAATACTTAAAAGTAGAAGGGCTGGCATCTTGCAGTACTGTAGAATTCACAATAGAACAAAGCAAGCGAAAGAGACATAGCAAAACTTGCATTAATTTGTCGCGAATGCCGCTGAGTTTTTAGGTGCGGTTGATGTTTTGCCGAAAACAGCAAAGTTTTGTGATTGGGTTAGGGAGGGGGGGGCTTTTTCTATGAAATTAATGTAAAGAGCAAAATTTTTCTTTAAGTAGAGCCGCTAATATAACCGGTTCAAAACTCCTATTCGACAAGTCTGAACGCGAGATTTCTGTTCGACAGCGTGCTTCCAAAAGGGGAGTAGCATTGCTGATGTTTAGTTCGGAAACGCAAGCAATATAAGGTTTTTAGTTTTTACACATTGAAATGGTCATATTACGTGTAACTCTGTCTACGCTTTTGGAAAAAGAGTGACCTCATCAGTGATTCAGTACGGAAAAAGTTTCATAATCCAAAAACGTTATAAAATAGAAAATAGAAGTTATTATGAACGTTATCACAGTTTGTTAAGACAGACACATTCTAATTCGTTTGCGTAACTGCAGGGTAACTTTGATCAGAAACAGGTAAAAACTGGGCATGGGACGGATGAAAGTTCATTTTGGGTCTCCAATCCTCTGTGGGCCGGAAAAATAAATCACCTCTGGGCTGACCAATTGAGCAGCAAATAGATAATCTTGTTATATACTTTGCCAACACCGGCCAGTTGGTCGAGCGATAACGCATTTGTCTCTGAAGCGAGAGATCTGAAATTTAAATTCAGGCCAGGTCAAATTGGACACAGCGTTGCCAACAGCTCGCCACCGCTGCTACAATTTTTCGAAATGAAATGTGTTGCCCACAGGCGCAATGACGCGGAGATGGGCCCCGCAAACTCGTTACAAGTTCGGGCATAATACAGCAAGTATAATGAAAGATTTGATTTGATTGATATACATTGTCGGCCCCAAGTGGGAAAATTACAACGATGGTAAAATTGAATCGAAGCCCGTAACAACCACAAGCAAACATTCATGATTTTTGAAGTCGCAAAGCCCTTCAACGTTTTTTTATATTTTTTGCGTGATATGGCAATGTCACCTCTTTATTAAAAAGTTGCCTTTGACAAACTGAATGGCAGACAGCCATTGTTTTGCATTTTTAATTAAATCTGTATAGTCCAAGATATTTGGATAAATCGTCCTTCTGCTTTTTTGATTAAACTGGCCTTGTTGAGTTGTGGGCTATTAACACATTTTTTGATAACTCCTTACAAGGAAGTTGGTTGATTGTTTTACAATGAAGGCCAGTACCATACATTTTAGCTAAGTTTGTTTAAAAACGGAAGCTATTCTCTAAGTGACTTAATTGTGCTAACATAATAAGTACAGTAGCTAGACATATTGCGAAACTCTAATTTAAAGTTATACTGCTGTATTTAGTCAGAAAAGCAGTTTTTACCGTAGCTTTGCTGATAGAAAAAATTGCATGAATACAAGCAAACTCAACAAATTGTTTGCTTGAGCGAGTTCATAGCGACTTTAAATTGCAATCAAACCTCGGTTATCGAACTCTTCTGTTCTCAACCAAATCCGTTTTTGACCAAAAAATTACATCTCAGACTTCGAGCATAAATTCGGGTTACGACCAAACCGAAAGAAGCCGAGCGAACACAAACGTGCTATGATGCTGCATATGTCGGCTTTTTTCAAGCAGTTTTTGGTGTAACTGAGCTGTTGTAATTTTTTTTACTGTTTCATTAGTAATTTCTGTAAATTTTTTCAGTACTACATCTTAACCTTTGATGTTTTCGATGTTTTAAAAATAAAACATAAGAAATGTTTACTTTTTGTTTTTTTTTTCATCATCTTAGACAGGAAATCCTTTATTAAAATAAAACACAATCTACTTCTACCCATTTTTATTTATGGTATTACAGTACACAGTACTGTTTATGGTGTGAAATAGTAAAAAAATACTTTACAAAAGTTGTTTTATAGAGTTGGAACGGATTAAAATTTTTTGCATTAATTTTAATGGGAAAAATAGCTTCGGATTTTGAACAAATCACTTTTCGAACATCCTTCTGGAATGGATTATGTTCGAAAACCGAGGTTTGACTGAAGTAACAAAAAAAGGAATTCCAGTTAAGCTTCTTTTCAGATTAATCTTTTAATGCAAACATTACTGTAACATTAACTTTTTTGTTTTTGTCGCTACTTCAACACAGTTTCAGTTGATATCATCACAAAAAAAGCAAAAAACAAACGATTAGTAAAAAAGGGCTGTAAAAATTTAGGTAATTCGGCGACAGAGGGGCTACAAAAAGACCTCATTGGTCATTGAGTCAAAGCAGCCTCCCTATATGTCAGCAATTTGATGAGAATTGTTGAACGTCAAAAAACTAAAGCAAAAAAATGCTAGTTTTGCGTTAACAACTTTAAGTCTATCAATCGCTTGAGTAAAATGCGACAACAGATGGTCAAGCTCATTATCAGATGTACATTTGTGAAATTGTAAAAGATTTTCTTTGAGTTTGCCTTTAAAGGAATGTTTGGGAAGTTTTGTATTTCCATGGGTATTGAGCTCCACACGTAAACACCCTAATACCTGATGCCACGTTGCAAGCGTTTACTGCGATAAAGAGGAATATGCAACTTGTTTTTGTTTGAACTAGATTTGGTAAAACGGTAGGAAATTTGCGAGGATTTTCGGAAAAGATGAAAAAATACGGAGGAGGATAGCAGTTTGTCTTGTAAAAATCATGAACTAGTTCGGCAATTTCAAATTTATACAAATCAGAAAGTTCCTGGATTTTCAGCTGATTGTAAAATGGAGTTGGGCTTTTTCCGGTAGTACCACCAATAATCTTAACAGCTTTATTTTGAAGACTTTCTAATTTACTCGTATAGGTAGGAAACGTAGACCCCTATACAACTAATCCATAAAGAAGGTGGAGGTGAAATAAAGCGAAATAGGTTTAACAGAATGCCTCCCGAGGCAAAACGGCTTTCAATCTATATAATATTCCGCAGCTCCTAGATAATTTGCTTTCGATGATTTTAATATGGTTCTGAAAATTCAGTTTTAAATCGATCATAACTTCTAATTATTTGGCGGTTTCTGGGATTGTTATTGGAAAATTATCCATAGTGATATTACCGTTAGTGACCTGGTTCTTTAGTTTTGGGGAGTTAGAATTGCGGTAGATTTAGAAGGATTTATTGTTAATTTGTTGGCATTACACCAATTTTGAAGTTTTTTAGTTCCATATTCATTTTATCCTGCAAAGTGGCTACATTTTCATGGTTAATTATTAGGCAAGCATCATCAACAAATAGCCTTGTTGGGGTTTCAATAGCCATGGGCATGTCGTTAATATACATCAGAAATTAGAGAGGTCTAACGTACTTTCTTGTGAGACTCCAAAATTGTTCCGTTGTGTTCTAGAGTTAACACCATTTAAGTTAACGATTGTTCTCTTTGAAGATAAGAGTTGATAAGATTTAGCAGAGAACCACGTATTCCATAAAGGTTGAGCTTAGATAATAGGGTCCTGTGACAAACAGTGTCAAAGGCCTTTTTTAAATCAAGAAATATCGCTCCAGTGCAATGCTTTTTATGGATATTGTCATAAGTAGCAGTGACAATGTCTAATAGAGCGTGTGAAGTAGAAATATTCTTTCGAAAGCAGTACTGCTCCGGAATTAGGATCTTATGTTTATCAAAAAAACAAACGAATCGTTTATAAAGCAAGCCCTCAAAGTAAAAAACAAGTAAGGATAAACATCAGCTTGCAGTGGCTGGGATCGCTTTTGTTACCATTTTTGTGAATGGCGACAATTTTTGCTATTTTACAAGTATCAGGAAAAATTCCATTTTCGAAGGAAAATTTGACAAACACAGAAAGATATTTGGCAATTACAAAAGGGGCCGTTTTGAGGAAGAAAGCAGGAAGATTGTCATGGCCAACAACTTTGTTCACGTTAAGGGAACAGATAAGTTCCACAATTTCATTGACAGTCGGAGGCTCAAGAAAAAAAGATGAAGTTGTGCGCTTTTTGAAAGAAAATTAAAAAAGTTCATTAGATTGCATACAAGCATGGTTGCCTCTGATAAAAGCATGGTTGCCTCTGATAAAACTCCTTGGTTGCCTCTGATAAAAGCAAAAATGACGTTACTTTCGGTTATGCGGCTGACTCCAAAGTTTCTGAAAATGTGTTATTAAATTTGATTCAAAGTCCGGGTCCATCCAAGCAAAACCTTTTTTTATTATTGGAGCTATTAAGATGGCGGCAACTTTGCCCCCCTCCCCAAGGTACAAATAGGGTTTACGCTACAGTAAAGTTAAAAACTACAAATTATTCATTAAAACTACAAATTATTCATTATTAAAAACTACAAATTATTCATTATTTTTCACGGTCATGGACACGTGAAAAATGATTGGCCAAAGTTTAATTCAAGTCTTCATTAAACGTGTCGTTGTCAAATTTTGGTTTGTTGCTATAATAGCCAAATGATTTTTCAGCTTTTTTGTAGGTAGGAACGTATATTACTTATTTGGCAGTAAAGCTAGTAGTGGTCGCAAATATCTTGCGTTTGCATTACTCCGGGCTCAAGACTATGCTTAACATCATTCGTAAAAACATGGTCAATTATTGTGGCACTATCGTCAGTGACTCTAGTAGGCAATGTGATAAGTGGTAGAACACCATGACTTAGGAACATATTTATATAGCAATTAGCAGCAGCTGATCGGTTAACGGGAGGTATGTTGACGTTGATATCGCCAAGAACGAAGAAGGTTGCATTACTTGAACGTAATTCAGTTATACAAGTTGACAGATCTTCGATAAAAATGTCTTACCTTAGAAGCATCAGGGTGACGGTAAACAATGCCAAGGGTAAAGGTCCGGCCCATATCATTGTTTAAACATATCCATAAAGATTCACAATTTGCGAGTGCAAATTGGTTTTGGCATATTCTAAAATTTATATCATCACGAACAAACACTGCCACACCGAAGGCCCTATTATTAACAGAACTAACGTGGGCAAAGTTGTGATTTTCAAGGCCAAGATTTAGAAGGGGTTGAGAAATAATTTGGGATTTTGAGATACATATAACATGGGGTTTATGTTTCAGAGGTTCTAAAAAATCAAAAAGAGAGTCGAATTTTTTATGCAAAGATCTCGCATTCACGTGCAGTAGCATCAAGGTATCACGGTTGTTAAAATCGGTAAAGGTAAAATTAGCATCACGATACTTGCATTTTTTAGTGTTCTTTGCCAGTGAGCCGAGCATACTGTCGCACAAATCGAAGTGATCAACATAAATATTTCCGGCTGCTTGACTCGGACAGACAAAGTCGAGTAGATCTCCATAATTTAAAGTATCCTACGCCATGTCATTGATGGCAGGAGAGCAGTCAAGTTGAGTAGGGTTGGAAGAATATTGTCAAGACTCATTATGAACAAGATTAGCACATGAAAAAACAAAATTAACACAGTCAGCAAACTGCACTGAAACACAGTGATACACGAGCCCGGAATTAATAGCAAAAAATCAAATTCTAGCAGACTGAACAAATTTGACCTTTCATTTATAAAAAGCAGAGCCAGGTCTATTATCCTAACGGTAGAATTACATACAGTAAGAATAACCCTGTCACTAGATATAGTAAAGATATCTAATGACAGGGTTATTCTTATTAGATAGATAGATAGATTCCATTAGATAGTAAGTGCAAGACTAAGGGTAACTAATCCTGTCATGTTATAGAGACACCACGTGTACCTGTAGTAGCATCAACAAAGGAATAGGGTACAGTACTGTATGTTCTCGACTCAAGAAAAATTTAAAAGTCAATTATTATTGGGGCTAATACGGTGATAAATTGAATATAACATTAGAAGAACGCAAGAACACCGACTTAGTATGCCATTTCTGAGTTGGACAATGGCAAACACAGTTTAGGTATAAACTCGTTCACCTTCAACGAAGAGACAATTAATCAATCAAGGTCGTTTTTTATTGCGCCGGGCTTTCTTGTAGCGAGGAAGTAACTTTTTTTTTTTGTTGGTAAAGCTCGTTTGGCAAATGTTTTGTCACAAACACTTGGCTCTTCGAGTCTTTCTCGCGGTCCTGATTGCAAGTTTTAAGAAACTTCAGGCGCTGCGTAATCATTTGTTTATCGTTGTTGTTTGCCAGTTTAAATATTACTGGCCGGTTGACTTTGACACCATTAGTTTTAAAAGGATGTTGGGTTAGTCTGTGCAAGTTGACCAGTTTTAAGTCATTTGCTTTCTCTAACTGGAGGGCTTCATTTAAGAAGTTTCGAAATATACTATTGGTTTGAGCACGAATCTCTCAGTCGTTATCCGGGTTTTCTTTTAAGCCGTGTACTAGCAAGTTGAATCGTTTTTTTTAAGCATCGCGACTAAGTCGTTCACGTTTAATGGCCTCTAAATAATTTTTTGTTTCATTAGTTAATTTGGCAATTTTCTGTTCCTGTTCATCACACCACTCTTTAAGTTCTTCGAGTTCACTGACGTCAGCCTGTTTTTCAGCAATCACGAGCATCAGCCTTATTATCAAGAATTTCTTCCAAGGCTTCACATTTTTTGATAAATTTTACATCCAATGATAAAATCTCTGTGTGATAAGCAGCAATTGTTTCCTCATGTTTGTCAAGGCGATTCGTCACTTTTTGTTCAATAATTTTCTCAAGTGTTCTGATCATAGCTTTCATTTTTAATAGAGCCGATAGTTGCTCAAAATTCAGGCAGCAATAATTTAATCAGTATAGTCAGTTTTGTCAAATTATTTGGGTTTGTAATTTTTTACTGCCAACGCTTGTCACCGGCTCAACTTTTTGGTTTGTTTTGATAAGCGGTATAGCTGCAGCTGCCTATCTCTGTTAAATTTCTTCTGCTCAAAATTTGCGTGTTTACGCCATGACTGCAAACTCCGAAAGTTCGAGCAATAATTAATAGTAGCTTTCTTGTTTTTTTGTTTTGTCAAAATAAATACTAATTGTCAAAAAAGAACCAAATAATAGAGTAGCAAGCAACCAATTGTTTTTCGATTTATTTTGACGATCAATATGCATTCCAATAGTATAAATGAAAGGTTAACACAAATTGGGAAAAATAGGCGCTAAAAATAAATTGATTGTAGAAGTTGTTGATGAAGAATTGCTGCAAATAAAGTTGGAGCTTAAATTGGATATCAGCCTTACGGTGCGACTCAAATTAAAGTTAGGTTTAAAGTCTGGTTTGGGTTAGAGTGAGTTATTCTAACCAAGTCGCACTTTTGAAGTCGTTCTTGGACAAAGTTGCTGTATGGAACGCGGGCCCGACCATACAATTAAGGTAATTCAGATTAATGTCAACCCAAAAGTTACAGTTAACTATCAATTGATCCGTAAAAGTTAGAATGTTTTATCGGTGTACTTTCTGTTTCACGCAAAACCCACGCATACCAATTGGTCATTTCGTTCGCAAGCTATATTTGATTTCGATTTGGGTGAAGTACTTTATCAATCTTAAATTCTCAACACACCCGATTCTAACAGACCCCACCAAGTTTTTGTTGTTCCCAAATCAAAAGCTCGAAGTGAAACGAGTCTCTCCTAAGTAAATCAAATCGAGTCATATGGACACGTTATTGTTAGTCGAGTCTTTTAAACAAAAGTGACTCGAGTCCTTTTCCGAGAAAAAAAAAGGATTCATGTCAAGTATCCAGCCACTAAAAAAATTGACTTGATTTGAGTTTCGAGTCAGCAATAAAGTATAAAAAAACTGAACAAAAATTTCGTTTAATTGCGAGGTCGAGACTCAACTTACGTTAGGTAAAGTATTTCGCAAAATTAAACTAATTAACTTACATGAATTAATTTAATTAAACTAACATACATGAAACTGTAAAAATGTATTGCAAAGAAGCATAATAAAATGAAATCTCAAATATGACTCAAGTCATTAGGACAAAAAGATTCGAATATTTAACATAAATGTGACTCTAGTCTAGTCCAAGTCATCAAAATTTGCGACTCGAGTCCGCGTCACTGACTCGAGTCGTTCTGTGTCTTGCCCAAATCATACTGTTCAGAGTGTAATGCGGTATTGGTATTGCACTGACTGCATTTTTTGGTAAATGGTTTAATCTGTGGTGCACTCCTCGAGGACGTCCTTGACCTCAAGGACGTCCTCGAGGACACATTTTAAAGTCCTTGGCCTCGAACCCTCAAGACCTTGAAAATTGCTCTGTCCTCGGCTCGAGGGCAGCATTATTTTTTGAATGGTTAAAATTTTGTACATTGGCTGAAAAATTCTTTTTTACTCCTTTTTTCTGGAGATTGCCTGAAAATTTTTTTGAAGACGTTTTTTTTTGAAAATACTTGCGTTTGTGTCCTTGGTCCTTGGCCTCGAGCACTCCTGTCTTAGGCCTCGAGAGTGTCTGTCCTCGCAAAGGCTGTTCTTGGCCTCAGATTTTTTTGTGTCTTTGGCCTTGGCCTCAAGCTTTGTGTCCTAGACTCCACTTTTAGGTTTAATTATTATCATCCATTCCCTGAACAAAACAGTATAATACTGAAATTTGGTCTCATTAAATTTTTAGATTGCATTTTGCTTGCAAAACGACATGAAATCTATGATAGTGTTTATTTTTACGGTAACTTTTGCACATGCAGCAATTAAATGTCCGTCAAGTTGGACTGAATACAACACCATCCGAATAGGTTCATATATGTACAGCTCAGAAATTGAGAATGGATTCAAAGTTAATCGAAAAGTTAAATATCAATGCGATGATCATGACGTTGTCCAATTTAATACAACTTGGGTAGCAGAGAATGATTTAGGCGATAATTATGAAATTGTCGGTAATATCTTGGAGGTAGCATGTCTTAGATGTACAAATACCAGGTTGAAAATAGCAGCCTACTATCGGACCCGCAAAAAAAGGCCGATTTCAGGATGGTATTCTTGGCAAAGTTGGGTTGATCGAGGAATCTATTCCTATCTTGATAAAAACTGTAACATTCTTTATTGGACGAATTGGATCGAAACAAAAAACTGTGCGACATCGTCCCAAACCACATTACGAAGATCCTGTGCGGATTGCAATGGTGAAGCGTTGGAGCAGATACATTGTGATGCCACTGGTCACGCTGTAAACGAGACAGACTGCAATCATTACTGGACCAATTGGACGGAAGAGCCTTGCGTTACTACTGGGTGCAAAACCGTAGGAAAGCGAGTTAAAACTAGAAAGTGTTTGTACGGTAATGAGGGTCAAGAAGCCACTAAAGTTCAATTGTGTTCCAATAGCAATGAATCAGCTATTATGACAGAAGAATGCATCAACACAACCATTCCTGATGAATGCGTACCTCAGTCCTCATCAAAAATTGGTAATGCAGATAACATGGGTTTTTATGTTGGTATTGGAGTGGCTGTCACATTGATTGTCATCCTTTGCATTTTGCTTGTTGTTGTACGATACCGTCGTCTGAAAGCAACGTATATGCCACCGGATAACTCAACAAAACCAAACTTATCTTATCCTTACGACTTTGAGAATTTCACAGTCAAGACAAACAAACAGTTGAATGATGCTGCTCGAGCGACAGAAGTCAGCCAACAGAACCCTGCTGATACAAATAAATTTGCTAACCCGAGAGCTAGCGCAAATATCCGGAACTTTAAAGGAGTGAAACAGGCAAAACTAAACAAGCAAGAGGATAAACCAGTAGAAGAACCAGTTGTCTACGACTTTGCTCAAATAGATGACTCCGATCCAAAAACAATTGAGCAAGCGTCCCACCACGACGTGTATGAAATGGCGACAACGGATGTTTCGAATGCGTACGAAATAGAGACATCAGATGTTTTAAATGCGTACGAAATTGAAACATCAGATGTTTCGAATGCGTCCAAAATTGCAACGCTAGATGATCCAAATGTATACGAAATTGAAGATCATCCTATACAACATGCTGAATCAAACCTCTCAACGGCAGAATCTATTGAAGGGGAACCGGAGCATAGCAATACCTACAGTTCCCTGCAGTCATCAAGTGATGCTGTGGAAAGCACGTATTCCCGATTAGAGCGATAATTTTTTATTCACCTGTGTTATACCATTATGTTGTGAGACAGCGCAAAAATGAAGTAAGTTTTCTTTGCTGAACATGAAATAAAACTGCGTCATCACAGCTTTTAAAGGGCTGATTGGTGCAAAAAATATTTTTCTTTTAAGCTAGGTCATAGTATTTTTTCTTAATATTTAGTGATCTTACAGACAGTTCTTCACAATAAGGAACCAACTTTGCAAGGCAATGGAAATAAGTATTAGTACCCTACAAGATTACGCAGAAGTTGCCATAGTGTAGTTTAATTGAAGTGGTCAACTGGCGCGTGTGACTGGCGTAAAATATTGATCGGTTTATCCTCCAATTATGAGAAAGCAAGGGAGGTGCTTTTATGTTAAAAGATTCGTCCTCACCCGCTGAGGAGTTCACCGTATCCAAGGCTTTCGATCAGCGCTTAATCCTTCGCACTTAAATTTGCTCTTTATTCGAGCCACCAAGCATAGATAATTATCGTACTTACATTTAGGCCTAATAGGTTAATTGTATAACTGCATTCAATCAGGTCACATTTTTTTCAAATTTCGATTTTACAGCTTCATTTTGCAGTGGCGAGTGAAGAATCTGAATAGTTTACTTCCTTACTGAAAAATGAAGAACATGAAAAGTATTCGCTTGACTGGGCAGCTCACTTTATGCAATAAGGTTCAAACAAACTTAATATTAAATTTTCAGTCGACTTACTTACTTCCCGTCTAAATCTTTGTGCAAGAGTCTCACAAACCGACGGACCTCGGAAACAAATTTTAAACTTGTAATGTATGTCAAACTTGTGCTATCTATAATCAACTAAAAGTGCTTCTTCCCAAACTTTTTTTTGTTTCCGTGCTGTTTTAATGAAGGTGTTGGATGTATTCCTTTAAAAAACTTAGGTTAAGTGGTTCTTAGTCTTTGAAAATTTTGTTTTACAGTATATCTTTATGTCATTATTACGCAGCTTTAGATTGATAGAGATGTGGGCGCAGAACTGGGTTGGAACCCAGTTTGAGCGCCAAGTTTGGATCTCTTTTTGTCTGATCTCTCAACCTTAACCTTTCCAGCATGGTTGAACCTTGGCTGGTGTCGCTCTTGGTATCCTTAACGTGCCCAAGCCCCTGCACGATGGCAACGTGGTAATCCAAGAAAATTGCTAATCGAATCTGATCCAACACTCCAGAACTGAAGCAAACCTCCATTGCTGGGGTTTACTTAATTTTCCAACATGCCCAAAATTCAACAGACTTCGAAAGCACCTAGATAATCTGATTGCTCTTTAACAAAACTGCAAAAAAAAACATACATATTATTCAAAAAAGTCGTTCTATTTTTTGTTTGGACAATCACCTATAGTTTTTGTTGCTTTTTAACAATACTTTAAAATTTTCTATTTGCTAGCACCTACACAACAAAATATTTTTCACACAGTATAAACCACACATACTCAGTACTGATTGATTGCACGGCAGTTTTATTCACTTTGATTAAAAACAGTAAAGCCTTATTTAAAATAGTAAAATATTTAAACGTTTCGGACTTGGCTATGTCCATCATCAGTAAAAAGTAAAATTCTATTTGAATATGAATTTACTTTTTACTGATGATGGACATAGCCAAGTCCGAAACGTTTAAATATTTTACCATTTTAAATAAGGCTTCATCGTTTTTAATCAAAATACATACTCAATTACTATATACTACAGTAAGTATTGACATTTAATTATTAGAGAAAGATACTATTTTACAGAAAATTTTTGTCTTGTTTTTATTAACTCTGACCCAAATTTTAATTTCATGCTTTAAAACTAACTCAAATTCTTACTCTAAAACCAACCTTAAACCTAACCCAAAACCTAACCTTAGCCCTTAAAAACGTAAATAAAAAATGCGCTAAAACCTATGTTTCTTTTTTGTTTTAATATTCTTAACTTAAAAAGATTTTTAGTAAAGTATAGTCAATGTCTTTATTGAATTTCATCAAATTTGTTTATAAATTATTATTATTGATGCAACTTTTGTGCCGCTGTGTGATTTTGTTCTAACAAACAAAATTGTAGTTTATCTTTCTATAAATTCTTTAAAGCAAACTTACAGTCTCGAAATAAGTGTAAAAATTTTGATATTATCTGGTCGATTTTTGGTTGGTTGATCCTTGTTTTGTTTTGTTCATGCTGTTATAATTACTCAGTAAGCGATAGTTTTTGTGCAGCGTTAAATTTTACTGAATTTTCCGCATTGTTATTTAATAGTTGCATGTACAATAACTCTTTAAACCTTCTTGAAGAATGTTTGGTCGATTGTAAAAAGCATAAAATATAAGCTAAGAATTTAATGTAATATGATTGACCACTCAGTGGTCGAGTTGTTAAAGTATCTGCTACTGAAACAGTAGACAAGGGTTCGATTCCCGGTTGAGTTAAGTCAAAGGTCAGAAAAACTTTTATTTACATCTTCTTCCCTGTTTGACGTTCGATATTATATGGAATAGAAAAAGCCTCCACCGAATGTAATAGACAGGTGGCAGCTGGCAGTTTCGACTCAAAAATCGAGTGCTCTTTTTGCTGTTTTCTCGCAAAGACGTCTCGGTGAATAAAAGCAAACTCACAAAACTATTAATAGTACTGCACCATTTGAGACAATATTATATACCACTCACACACAATAAAATTGAAACTTTTTGTTGAAAACATAAACCCACTATGAATGGGACATTACTGTTATAAATAAATTGGCAATGCTCACAAGTCCACCAAGCCATTGTTTATGATGAATTTATCTAGCAGCAATAATGATGAATTTATCTAGCAGCAACAAACGTTATAATTGCAAACCTTGCTGTAGATAAAATTATTGTAAGTAGCAGCATCAAAATATAACATTTTGCCTGGATTTTGAATATTTTTGTTATCTGGCAGGAATTTAATTTTTATTGTTTTTACGTTTGAATTCTCAGACTTTTCGTCTTTATTATTTTTGAGCATTGTTTGAATGTTCTTAAATTGTTCTTATAAATTTTAAGCTTGGTTTTCATAAAATTATTGTTTGAAATACAATTTAATAGTCAGTCTACACAGTCATAGAGAAGCGGTCTTTCATAAAACCAATGCGAATGATTTATCAAAAAGCAAACTTGTAAACGTAAAAAACCAATGATACCAAAAAAGAAATCATTGGGCAGTGAGCATTGCATACCAAAACACTACTTTTTTTCATGAGGCTTTGCAGTGGTGTTCGTAAAAAAAATCAACAAAATTTCGTCATAAAAGATAATACGGTATTTGTAAAGTTGTAATATTAGTGATTCAAGCTTTTGTGATGCAATATATAATCAATATTTATGACATAATCGAGCTGAAAATTTTCATCAGCATCATTGCAAAACTTCATGTAAAAAAGTTGACATGGAACAAGCTGATGCTTGTTTAGACAAGAGTAGCTTGAATGACTCCTTATTATGTGTACAAAGGTGCGAAGTACCGGAAATAAGCGATTATTCTTATTGTTCTTTATTTTGATTTTTTTCTTTTGCTTGAATTTTTAATTGGTTTTAACGATGAAATCACTTTCTGCAACGAAAAAGATAATGAGTCGCATTGTTTTAAAACAATAGTTAAGTGTTTTTATGATAATGAGTTGATTATATTACTACTAACTACTTACGTACTTTGTTAATTACGTAACCTATAACGTAACTTTTGGCTTAGTTTGGTATATATACTCTTGATGATTCGAGTTACGGGTGAAACAAATTGTTGGGTTTTATTGAGTTTAATTCTCGGTCGTAATCTGGTGTGGTATTTGCTTCAACGTTTTGTTATTAAACTTCTTTTGAAACACTGATATCAAGCATAAATAAACTAATTAGCAGAAAATAAATTCATGATTGTTAATGTTACGTATATGGTACAATAACATACTTGGCAGATTGGTTAACACTTTTAAGGTCTAAGGTTTAATTTTCTGCAGTTTAGTTGATTTATATTTTGATTCATTTTATTTATTTTTTGATAAAAACAAAGTTATAATATGGAAATAAAAAATAGACTATATCAAAGCAGTGGTAAGAGTCTGCCTGGAATCCTCGCTGGGTTTTGATTGTGGAAGTCCGGTGCGGTCGTTGAGTCTATCACCCTCTCACCACGTTTCCAGCTCACAAAAACTTCGAAGAAAAAGAGATAAAATTATTGGCAAGCCGAGTCAGAAACAATTTGTTCATTTATTATCTTCAAAGTGGAGCCCCAGAGCAAAGAATATTTATTGTTCAATTGCAAATTGACTTGGTGGCCACAATAATAAGCGATATTATGTTGCTAAGACCTTAATAATCTTATGAAACAAACTTTGCAGTGGGCGGCTGTACCCCAGCAGAAGGCGGTGTGAGTTCTGCATAAGCATTGAATTAAGAAATAAACTAGCAACCTTATTCTGTACAATGCATAGTAACTTTTTTTAGTAGTTGTAGTAACAATATTTTATTTTTGGCAATTATATCATTTTAAAAACAACAGTTTCAAAAGAGCATTGGCCTGAAGTAGGATACAGCGACAACAAGATGTATCTGATTACGTGCAAAAAAATGAAAGTGTAAACAGAATAATACGCAAAAGGCATAGTCTGTGCACCTTTAAATAACCGAGTGGGCTATCAACCCAGACCCAATGCCAGAAAAATATTGGTTTGGACTACTGGTTACGATGAGGGTTTGGGTCCGTATACCAAAGGCAAACTTTGCCAGGTCCAATGAGGTGGAAATTGATCATGATAATATAACTTAAAAAAATTTTTGTCGCCAACTTAGAAGCTTAAACTTGAGCTGGAATAACTTTACAAAATAAAATTTATGTTGCAAACCATAATTATTTTGACAAAGTAAGCTCTAGCTTAAGTTTATTTTAACGTCAATTAATACTCTGCCTTTGTTAAACAATCACGATTTTAGTATTGGTTCCTTCTTGCATGACTCAACAATCAGCAGGAACCGGAACTAAGAACCGAGGTTGAAAAATGAACACGTAAAATGCTTAATCATTAAACCAACAATCAGTAACATACAAATAAATACATATTCTCAAGCTATTCTGAAGTTGATTTTGAAACAAAATGTAGTACTGTATCGTATAAAATAGCGAGTATACGTAAAGGTGCCACAATAACCGCCAACTATTGTAATCGCTTCAAACAATATGAATAATCAGTTTGGAAGCGGAAAGTTTGTATTCATAATCACAATTTCGTACTATTGTTATTATAGATAAAATTGCATAATATTGGTTGAGGATAAAAGCAACACAGAAACATGAAAAGTAAACGATAGAGTAGAGTAATGTTATAGCCATTTTGTAAAACATTGTTAATGACATCTAAAAAGTAACATAAGTAAAATGATTTTCTGTCAAGTATAGCTCGTAAGATAAACGACAATACATAAGAAAAAATTGATCAAAGTCGGATAATCACCTATGGAGTTCTTCATATGGATGCAGCAGTATAAACTATCTCTAAAATAGTCAAATCACTCTCATGAGATTAGGTTAAAGTAATTGTGCCAGTGGAAGGAGGTCCATTTTTTGTAATTTGTGAAAATGTAGTGATTAAGTCGATAGGCAACGCATTCGTCTTTGGAGCGGAAGGCCTGAGGTTCAAATCTTGAGCCGGTCAAATTGGATACAGTGCTGCCAACGGCTCGACACCGTAACTACATTTCTTGGAAAAAAGCTGGTTTCCTCGCAAGCTCAAAGACCCTGAAATGGGTTCCAGAAACTCTTCGGCGAAATACTGCGTCTGTAAAAATTTGATTTGACTTTTGTTAACATAAATGGAATATTCGCAAATGAGTTTTGGCTGCGTTATAATTAAGCGTTAAGCATATTAAAACTATTACAAACAATGTACTAAGAAAATGAATAATAAGCAATATGCAGTATGGGAGTCTTATAGGCACAAACAAATCTTTAATTAACAGCCTAAAATATACTGTTTCATAATTGCCGATTCCGATTCCCTAATTTAGGTTAAAAAGAAAGACAAATCTTGAATTCCCTATGTTCACGCCGATTTGTTTGTTCATAAGTCAAATTCCTTCCTCTAAAATTTTACAGCTTTAATCCAGCTCTAAAATTTTTGACCGGCCGTGAAACCAAATCTGAAACTTCCTCATTGTTGTAATTGAATCTGTTTAGAGATTTTTTGAGATCTTCAACCTAAAAGAAATAATTGTACCAACTATAACCCGGCGCTTTGAAACATGATCGTTTAGACTATTTAACTTTTGCAGCTTGAGTTTTTTTGTGTTTGTTTTTGTGGTATAAAATATAAAAATAAAGACTGTTGCTCCTTTCCAAGCCAAAGTTCACAAAGTTTGAAATTTTCAAAAATACAGCTTAAAATATTGTAATGTGTGGGGTTTTGAAAATGTTTTAATCTATTGCGATAACATCACTAAACTAATCGGTTCTTCGAAGCAAAATTACGGGATCGATAACCAATTTTTAGAAAAAAGCACAAAGCTAATACAACTAAAAACATTCTTAAACAATTTTGAGGTGGTGCAGAATTTGAATTTGACTTCCAATAAAGTCAATTTCATATTGCTTTCGCAAGAATTTTTTTGTATAAAACTCTTTAGTTGCGATCTTTTTCCAGTTTGATATGTGGTGAGTAGGATCTTTTAAAGACCAAATGCACTAAGGAAAAATGCAATCTACAGTAAAGAGAAATGATTTTAAGGAGATTGCACAATCAATGGTAGGGAGAAATGCAATCTATCCAGTGATTGCAGGCTTTGATGTTATCGAAACAGTAGAAGGTAAATACAAACAGCTTTTGCCTACATCAGTCTGTTTTCTTCCGTGAAACTGAAATACAAATCGCTTCCAACAGGCTCAATTGAAATTAAGAACAAGCTGTGAATTTTAAACTGTGAATCAGAATAGTTGCGTGCGCACTAATTGGATTCCAACAAAGGTTGGCCAACGGCTGAATCGCTCTCTGGTTTGAATCGAGATTTACTTTTTTCTTTGCATTTTTTTATTTTGCTGTGTTCTGGTTAGTTGGTATCGGTGGGTTCCTTGCTCCTGAGTAGGAGTGGTTCTTCACCTTAATACTTTTGGAGCATGCTGCTTAATGTGTTCCTGAAGCCTTTGAGTTGTGCGACGTATGTGCGACTATCACATGCAGTGGCACATGTATTCATAAATAACCATACTTCTTAGATTGG
This sequence comes from Trididemnum nubilum, assembly GCA_963965965.1. Lineage (NCBI taxonomy): Eukaryota > Metazoa > Chordata > Ascidiacea > Aplousobranchia > Didemnidae > Trididemnum > Trididemnum nubilum. The sequence continues at coordinate 7,989,854 of OZ014469.1, forward strand.
CAGGTAGCACATCATTTTTGGCAGCATGCATTGGCTTGAGAATAATATCTATAAAAAATGTGTGCTGTACAGTAGCGTAGCCAGGGGGGGGGGGGGGTGGGCTAGGCATATCGACCAAAATGCAGAATGGGAAAAACACTACGTTTTTAGCACTTTTGAGACTGTTTTATGCACTGAAGTGGATTAAATAGTGATTTAAAACATCTTTTGAAACATTTGTTCAGGGGGGGCTAATTTGTCAAAAATAAAACCAACAAATGAATGAAAACTTTAAAAAATGGTAAAAAATAAGTAATCAAATTTGATCGCGAGTGTAAAAATGCTAAACATAGATTTCATCAACAAATATACTATAAACTAAGGAATGGGGGGGAGGGGGCTATTCAGTATTAGTTAATTACCAATTATTTTTCTCAAATCTCTTTTCATTATCCTCCCCCCTCAATTATTTTTCTCTATAAACTGTATACGAAACAGATTACTCCATGTGAGTTTTATTGAACTATTCGATTTTATAATTTACCAGTATTTAAACAAAAGATCTAACATTTTACCTTTAGCCACCTCCCAAATAGCCCATTTATGCCACCAGTTTAATCTTGTTTGCATTGCCAATTTCTAAGCCACGTTTTAAAAGCATTGATTTTTAATCAAAATAGCCCTAAAATTAAGTTATTTTTGCAAAAAAATGCAAAATTTTCGAGCGCTGGGGGCTCCGCCCCCAAACCCCGTGCCTCCGGCGGCTGAGAGCGAAGCCCCCAAATCCCCAAAACAGCCCCCCCCATTGCGAATTTCTGGCTACGCGCCTGGTGCTGCATATGTATGGCTGGCAAGATTAAATGAAATATTAGTGAAGGTAGCATTCAATCTATGTTTTTGCTGTTTGCTTTACGCTATGTGACGTAAATGAGCAAGGATAACGACTGTCAGGGATGCCAAAACCCGGGGGAGATGGAGAGATATATCTCCCCCAATATTTTGGCAATATCCCCCCCAACAGTTTGAGAATGGTCCACATCTCCATCCCCCCCAATATTTTAAATGGGATTACATCAGAGCGAAAATTTGGGGGAAAAATCTGCTCTATTTTTGATGAAGAACTTTTTCTTTTTTTTGGTCTTCACCTGAATTCGGATAGAAAAAGTGTTCCATTTGCAATTTTTTCTTTGATCTTCACTAAATTTCCACACCTGAGCAAAATCGTGGTCGAGGTTCATCCCCCCAATGTTAAAAATAGGGCAGAATTGGGGTAAAATTGCAAATTATCCCCCCAATGCTTAACAAAAATCGGCACCACTGATGACTGTTTAATCAGATTTTTTTTGTGATTAGTGGAGCAAGTTTTGTTAATCGTTGAAATTTCGCAAATGTTATAAAATAAACAAAAGTCTTAAAGAGTAAAAACGATGCTGAAATTTTATATCTTAGACCTGTAAAGTGAAATGTTTTGCTAAGGTCAAGACTTGCTCTACTTTCATACAGTACAATATCAATGAAAACACACAATCAATCATTACTGCAATATAAAATCAATTTACGTTATTTAGGTGTCACATATAATAATTTTGAATGCTTGAGTTATGATTATTTTGTTGTGCTTTAATGTAAACGTGACTGCTTTACTAGTTTTGCCGCCTTTTTGATTTGGAATGTTCGAGATAATTCTTTTCTGGTATGTTCTACGATCCTCTACAGTCAGCGGGATATTTGGTTGTTTACCGCTCTTAATTGCTATATCTAGACCTGAAGTTTGTGACGTCATAATTATGTTGCAATTTGTTATCGTAATTCGGTATACTTTTTTATTGTGACGTAATAGCGATTTCTCTGGAATGTTTAAGAGCTGTTGCCGAAGTACAGGGTTGCCCAACCTTTTTACTGGTACTGGCCACCTTTACGGGAGAAAAGTTATTGCGGACTACTTGCATTTTTGCCAAGAGTGAACTCCAAATAATTGTAAGTTTGTTGAACAAAATCGGTGCTCACTTTGGCCAGTATTGCGGGTATCTGTCCCCAAAAGTAAGTGAAAACCAAAAAAAAAAAAAAAAAAAGGTCTTCGCCGCAAATCGGTGCTGATTTCCGCCAGTATAACGGAAATCTGTCCCAAAAAGAAGGTAAAGACCAGAAAAAAAAAAGGTCTTCGCCGCAAATCGGTGCTGATTTCCGTCAGTATAACGGAAATCTGTCCCAAAAAGAAGGTAAAGACCAAAAAAAAAAAAGGTCTTCACCGCAAATCCGAACTGATTTCGCGAATACCAAACAAAAAAGGTTTTGGTTTAGACCTTATTATTTGCCAGAAAATGTTAAGTAAGGAAATCAATCGTGCAAAGAGGAAATCAATCGTGCAAAAAGACCTCGCGGGCCACATAAAACAGCTTGGCTTGGGCAGCCATGCAGTAGTATACTTAGGCGAATCTTTCTATTACCATTTCATCTAATATTCTAATAATTGGAGGATTCTAATAATTGGAGGATTCTAATAATTTTAGATATTAGTTTCGAAGGCAGTTTTGCCAAGTATGTGTATTTGTGGTTGGCTTGTGTAGCCGTAAAGTGTGCGATCTAAGTTGGGAAATCGCGGTAGTGTTTACGAACTGGAATTGGTTGATCGTAATAGGTTTTAGTGGAGCAATTTTGCTCATAGAGATTTGTATTGTTTTCAGTCTTAAATAAAAGTCTTAATTTAAGATTGGTGTGCTGCTTTCTGTGATTCAAGAAGCTAAAGGATCTATCAACTGCCATTTTCAATTCGTCAATTAACATCTTAGTCGTTCTCTGGTTTAAGTCGACGTGGACTAATTCTAGAGGTTTGTTTTTACAAACTAGTTTAATTTCATTTTTAGAAACAAAGTTTTTAAAACAATATTAGTTTTAAAAATTGGTTTTAAAAACAGAATTAGTTTAATTTGTTTTTGAGATACAAAGGAAACAAGCGTATGCGTTACCAAACATAAATTAAAACGAATTATCTGTTTAAATAAATAAGAGTACGCTACACAAACTAGGCACAGTACGTTATTCAGTAGCTCAGTATGAATAGCCTACATTAAAAGATATCTATAGTTTTAAAACAAATATAGCGATGTCACTGAACAAAAAAATTATAAATGTAAGATAGCTGAGTTTATGAGATAAAAGTAAAATTATGTTTTATTTAGAAGATTACATTCAAAAATTTAAATGAAAAAGAAAGTAAAAATTTATAATAAATAACCAAAAATAAGGGTTTGCTTTATTACAAAATAACAGCATTAAAAGTACCCTGATGCTGCTGTAGTCTTCATTTAGTCGCCTCTTATGACAGCTAGAGTTACGGCGTCACTATTCTTATCCGGTGAAGCTCGGAATAATTAGCGAAACTTGAATTTAATCGGTTGTGATTTTCCTTGGCTTTTTTCTTTTTTCATTGTTTCGACTCGTGATCATCAAATCGTAAATCGTAGGAGGTCACCAGTTGTCGCTAGGTCGCTGTTACAGACAAATATTTTCTTGATTAATTTTTGTTGTGAGTTTTGCGTAAAGCGAAAACAGAATTTTATTCACAACTGTTTATAGTTTTCACCGTTGAAGCCGAAACTCTGTCAAACAGTGCGAGAAAGTTTAGCGAATTAAATAAATTTACGAATTTTTCGAGTGAAAGTTTTCGCTGGCTACGACAAACCGTTGATGCTCAACAGAATAAAGTTTAGGAAGTTACTGATGGGGTTAAACAGTCCACAACGGCGATGTCAAGTCTGTAAACTTGAGGCTTACTACTTGCCTTTATAATACTCTCAGAAATATTCTTGAAAAAATCTACTAAAAAAAGTTAAGATGCACAATATACAATGATGATTTTTTTAATGAACTGACTAGCAATAGATTTTTAGTCACAAAAAATCAATGTTAATGGAGATAAAGTACGTTTGTTGCACTATTCCTTTTGTTTTGGTTATGTATTTTCAGCTTCATGAAGTGTATTCTATAAGTTGCGCTAATATCTGTCTGTTTTCGTAGTGATTGAAATCAAATCTTTCATTATTCAGTACTCGCTGCCTTACGTCGAAGCGTGCAACAACCTTGCGGGACCCATCTCCGCGTCATTACGCCATGCCAACAGAACTCTTTTTGAAGAAATTTCGCAGCGATGGCGAGCTGTTGGCAACACTGGGTCTGATTTGAATGGCCCGAGATTTGAACCTCAGATCACCAGCTCCAGTGACGAACGCGCTACTTGCTCGACTAACTGGCCAGGTTTGCAGTATAAGTATTGAGCTAAATACCAATACCAAACAACAGCATTTATTTACAGTACGTTTAATTGTTTTCAGTCCAAATTAAACGTAGAATTAAATAAATACACACGCCCATTTTGGTATCTTGCTGAATTTAAAATTTGTTTTGTCAACGTTTAGAATTCTGGCTCTATCCATTAAATTATTCATTTTTAAAAATACAAAACTGATGAATTATTTTAGCGGCTATAATTTTCACAATGAAGTGGGGATGAACGTCAAAAGGAAATGTTTTACTTACAAACAAACAAACAAACTAAAAACAACAAAAAACAGTATTAAAATTGTTTCACAAATGCAGTACGCTATGTTATTCTCGAAGCCCATAATTCCATGCAGGTGGCTTAAAATGACATTCTATTGTTATATATCTTCAAGAAAACAGAAGATGTTTTGAAAAGTCACACTCCGGTTCTGATACTTTTGTGCAAGTGACGCTTGCTCCAGTTATATCAATGCATAAAAATTTAACGTTATATCACAGTATAAATATCATACTGTAATCTCACTCCATGCAAAAACTATTGTGACGTGTGTCCGCATTTTTTGAGAGGTAAAAGCAGAGCTGGTTTTTTTTTGACGTCATAATAGTGACATGGTGAGCGGACGAGGATAACGCCAAAAGATAGGAATTGTTTTGAAATTTTATGTGTGTTTTCTTGGCTTGACGACGTTACCGTCTTCATCCTTTTTTACGCCCCTAAACGTTAGAGGGCAGCATTTTTCCCCTCTGCATTAGTCCAAATATATCGCGGTCTAGCTCCTTTTGTAGAGTTCGCACAGGATCAGAATTAGTCTCGATGGAACCGTCAAAGCTCGGGCTTCGACTGGCTATAATTCTGACGTCACTTTCTTGTGACGTCACAAAGTAGTACGTTTAAGAAGAAAAAAAATTGGAAATTTTCGTACATAAGCAACCTTTAGTTACTTGGGGTTTTGCTCGCAGCCGGAGCCCAACATTAAAAGTTTGTCCACACTTGGATCGTATCGTTAACTAACTATCCTGCAAATTTCGTTTCAATAGCTTAACGTTTAACGAAAATATCCTTGATTGTTTGCTTTGTTGTTGTAAAATTCGTCTTGCATTGCAGTTATATGCAGTGATTGTGTTATTGCTTAGGCCTATCACCAAATAGACTGTGGCATCATTATGAAAGTTTTTAGTTAGCCGTATGACTAACCCGCTAAAAAAATATTCATGACAACAAGCGATCTAAAAAAAGTTCCATGGACGTAAAGAGTTAATTACCGCATGGTAGCAGAGTTGTAAGTGGAGCCGGGCTTTTCAGGTCGGGTTCAGGCATCAAGTTGACAAAATTTCGGGCTTATTTCGGGTCTTAGACGTGCTTCTTGTCTTAGATGCACAAAAATATAATCAAAATAACTTGACAACATTGCTAAATTTTTCAGATCAACCTTAACTTTCGGGTTTTTTTTTGGGGCATAAATTGGGCTTCAAAGTAGTTTTCGGGTTCGGGCTTATATTTTCGGGTTTGGGCCGACTAGTTCAGGCCCAAACCCGAAACTGTAAGCCCGAACCCGAAAACTAATTTGTTTACAACTCTGTTTGGTAGTTAATTACATCTCTCTTAACGTGAGTTTTAATTTTCCCCATTGACTTCCAACGGTTATAATGAGCTAGTCTCTCTGATCATGCGGTAATCATTATTGTCTCTGATATCGGTTCAACACTCCATTGTAAATTCTTTACTATGCCTACACCTGTTGCTAACTATTTCGTTGAACAGGGCAGGGGCGTATTTAGGAAAGGGGGCATTGTGCCAAAGCCCCCCCTTTGGGTCGCCAGAAATGTTTGAATACCTCATAATAGTACGCAAAATTAAGCCATGCCCCCCTCTTTGGAATTTGGGTAGAAAATCTGGGCACAAAAACGGACTAAATCTGTCTATGACCTGAGTGAAGACTTTTTTCTTTTTTTTTTTTTTGGTCTTCACCTAAATCTGGATAGAAGAACGGGCTGAATTTGAGTGAAAACCTTTGTTTTTTTATCTTCATCTTTTTGGTCTTCATGTTTCTCATCTGGTTTTTATCTACCTTTTCAAATTTCTAGCTACGCGCCAAGCCCCTCTTTTCGAAAATCCTGCGTACGCCACTAGAACAGGGATCGGCAACTTAAATCCCTTGGGCTGTATCCGGCCCGCGATCTCAAACATCCATCCGAGATCCCTTATGTGACTTCCGGAAGTCGTTGGCCACGCAACCAAATCCTGCTCTAAAACTACCCCAATTATTTGACGAAACCTTTTTTTTTTCTTAGGGTCCTCAACTACAAATCGGCCAAAAACTACCTTAAAATTTGGTGAATACTTTTTTTATTTTTATTTTCTTTCAAATGATTCCAAAACGTACAAAATTGTATTCAAATGGCGTTAAAATAGCTATTTTTTTGGGAAAAATCACTAACATCGCACAAAATGACCCCATGGTCTCGGGTGGCGGCTGTCTACCCGAAGACCCTTGTATGTGACATGCTTAGTTGCACCAGTTTACTCAGGGCGTCGCTTAAATGATGTTTTTGATCAATTTTTTTTTTAACTTGAGTTCAATCCCCATTTTCCTCAGCAAGATTCTCGCTGCGCCACTCTATTTTTGCTCAAATGAACGGTTGCCATGTTTTTGAAGTAGAAACACAAAACAAAATTATTAGAGAACCGCATTTTCTCCTGAATTTGAGTCAAAAAAAAAAAAAAAATCAGAAAAAACGATGTTTATTCACTTCAGAAAAATTGCAATTTCGCTCGAATATTAGGTGAAGTTAAATAAAAAAATTTAACAAAAGGTCAACATCTTCATCATAGGTAAAATGTAAATCACAATTTTTTGCGGATTTGGGATGAAGACCAACTACTATTTAAGCGGGACAAGACTTCAAAAAAGTGACTAATACCAAACCCATTTAAACATGCAATTAATAAATGATTTTGGTCAATACCTCTATAACTAGAAGAAAATAACTAGGATCGGGCAAAATTATTGCAGCTAAATTAAAGTTTTATCCTGAATTACACTGAACGTCAGCATCAATAAACGATAACTCATACAGTCTATGAAAGCTTTTTTTCGATCAAAAGTTCTAGAGGTTCACGATTACTACTTCATAATGATGCCACAGTCTATTTGGTGATAGGCCTAAGCAATAACACAATCACTGCATATAACTGCAATTCAAGACGAATTTTACAACAACAAAGCAAACAATCAAGGATATTTTCGTTAAACGTTAAGCTATTGAAACGAAATTTGCAGGATAGTTAGTTAACGATACGATCCAAGTGTGGACAAACTTTTAATGTTGGGCTCCGGCTACGAGCAAAACCCCAAGTAACTAAAGGTTGCTTATGTACGAAAATTTCCAATTTTTTTTCTTCTTAAACGTACTACTTTGTGACGTCACAAGAAAGTGACGTCAGAATTATAGCCAGTCGAAGCCCGAGCTTTGACGGTTCCATCGAGACTAATTCTGATCCTGTGCGAACTCTACAAAAGGAGCTAGACCGCGATATATTTGGACTAATGCAGAGGGGAAAAATGCTGCCCTCTAACGTTTAGGGGCGTAAAAAAGGATGAAGACGGTAACGTCGTCAAGCCAAGAAAACACACATAAAATTTCAAAACAATTCCTATCTTTTGGCGTTATCCTCGTCCGCTCACCATGTCACTATTATGACGTCAAAAAAAAACCCAGCTCTGCTTTTACCTTTCAAAAAATGCGGACACACGTCACAATAGTTTTTGCATGGAGTGAGATTACTGTATGATATTTATACTGTGGTTATATGTAGTCAACAATAGACCGGTTTAGTGGCGCGTCACAATGCCCATTGTCTGGTTCTTACTGCAGATCGTAGTAAAATTCGCCCATTTAAATCAATGGTAAAATTATTACATACACGCAACTTCAAACAAACACTGTTATAGGTTAGTGGGCGGCGTTTTTTGTCTGATTTTACTTTTATTTGAAGGGCCAAAGCTTCGTAATTCAGGTTATTTCCGGGGTTAAAAGTTTTTATAAATGCGTATTAAACTCATTTTAAAAAGGGTACTATTATGACACAGAATAGCCTTTCTAGACAACTTCAGAGGATATACTGTGCAAAAAATCGATTGCTAAACAATCATAAACATAGCGAAATGTGAAGTCAAGAACAATCTCGGACCAAAAAACGTCAACAACAATTTTAGAAATGAATGAAGGCTGCAGCTTGTAATTATCAGCTCATAGTGTAGAAAGGTCAAAACAAAGTAAATAATTTTGTATTATTTTGTGAATGCAAAATTAAAGTCGCATATACTGGCGTATACGGTAAGCACGGCAGGGCTTGCAGGGTTAAGGTCTAGGAGAGCTAAATCCACCTACATCCAGTCCCATAGTAATGTCACTTACGATATTTAGTAGAGAAAAGAGCTTTTTAGACAAAAAATTGCTATTATAATAATTATTTCTTCCTGAAATTACACTCCGCCACGAGGCAGCACAAAACGCCAAAGTAAAACCAAAAGATGCCTAAGTAAAATCGCAAAAAAATATTGAGAAATTTTGGACGAAGATGTCAATTAAAGTCACCATTTTTAAACAAACGTATCCAAAATTTTTGAAAGCGGGGCAAATGCAACGCCAGAAAAGCCATTAGATCAATTTATTTGACAATATATTAGCAAACGAGAACGAAATTAGCTAATTTTTGTCTGAAAATAGCGTGGAAAACACTATTTTCAGTAAAAAAGGCCAAAAATTCGGCAGCGAAAGTATTCCTTTTTGTGAGAAATTTTCTCCTCCCCTTTTTGAAAATTCTGGGTGCACCTCTGGGATGGATTGATGTTTTAGCGGGCACTCCACGAACAACCCAACCTAGTTGCCCTATTTTCAAAGATGAAAATATTACAGGCAGGGATCTACCTCTACTGTAAAATACCTTGGTCGTACTTCAGATATGGTGGTTACAGGTCATCACTGAGAAAGTATTGAAAGTTTTTTAAAAACCGCTTCTTAAAGCAAAAGTGTCTTTGCCAAAAAAGGGACTAAAACTTAAACAAAAAAGATCATTACTAGGGTAGCGAGGCGCTCCAGTTTCGGACCTGGACTCCTGGCGCTCCAGCTTTGGACCTGGACTCCTGGCGCTCCATGCACGTCCTTTGTGCAGGGCTTTTGGCAGAAATTGAGACTAGTCGAAAAACCTGCAAAAAGTGTGCCCAATAAATAAAATTAGAAAACTTGACAGTTTTCCTTTTCGTCAGGGTTAGGGTCAACTTGCCCAACTCCTCCTCCATCGAAAAACCTGGCTGTTAGCTAGCCACAGTGCTTTAGACCATTGTTCCTGCAGAGGAACAAAAAAAGTGAACATAAATAATATTGCTTGAAATTCTCCTAATCTTCTATCGAAAAACTTGACTTCACATAGTGATTAGTTTTGATTATAAAACAAGCTTACCTGCAGCGTGATTCCCATTTTGAAGCCAAATTGCAATTCTTAGGAAATCGGTAGAATTTGCAACTACTCTTTTCGATTGTATGATCGCATCCTGGTGCAAAGCCTATCATTTTACTCTTTTATCCTATATGCCAATCGCAACTCTGCTCAGAACTATCACATGTCATTAAATAAGCGTTACAACGCTATTTTACGGTGTAAAAGTGCCCTTTTTAAAATGAGTTTAATACGCATTTATAAAAACTTTTAACCCCGGAAATAACCTGAAATGGAATTATGAAGCTTTGGCCCTTCAAATAAAAGTAAAATCAGACAAAAAACGCCGCCCACTAACCTACAGTGGTTGTTTGAAGTTTCGTGTATGTAATAATTTTACCATTGATTTAAATGGGCGAATTTTACTACGATCTGCAGTAAGAACCAGACAATGGGCATTGCGATGTCATCACTAAACCGGTCTAGAGAGTTTAGTTTAGAAGTGAGCGTGGCTGCCACGCCCAAAACAAAACGCTAAAAAGAAAAACAAAGAAAAATCAACCATTAGTAAAGTGAATAAATTGTTACTAATGACAGTATACACAAGCCGTACAATCACATTTCATAGAATAGTACATACTAGTAGCAACAGTTAGTATACAGAATTATTACTTCAACCGTGAGCGCTGCTGGTAGGAATAAATTGTCGTTTTTACAATCTGAGCTTAGCTCCCATCTGAGTCACTGTTGCTGCCTTTTTAAATAAGGCGCTTTACAGTAATATCCATGCTTGGGGCGGTCAAATACGGAAGATTTTGCATTATTTAAGTTAAAAATGAACTCAAAACTCGTAAAATGGTCACTTTATGTATACACAAACTCAACCAAAACATAGCGCCACCGTCGTTTTTCCGTGGCAGGAGAATAAAGGTGCATCAATCAATTAGTCAAAAACCTTAGCATTATAAAGTGTACCCAAGAAAACAAACTATCGTGATGTTCACAATAATTGGTATATTTGAGTTCGATTCTCGATTGGATCAAACAGAAAACTTGGTTTTCTTTTATTTTTCACTTATAATTAGTGCTGTTTGGATTTGATTTACTTATGAGTAAAACTACTGCAATACAAAGCAAAGAGTAAGACTTTAATTTTGAATAATTTTATTTTAGAACAGGTCACTCTAAAACTACTTTTCTCAATTTCAATCGTTTCCATGATATTTGCCAATTAATGAAACTGAATTTGCCGACTATTGGACTGAACTAATAAACAATACGTGTCAAGACATGCTAACAAAGATACATTTTGTCACAAAGTCAAATTTGGATATTTCAACCAGCTATAGAGGGAACCAAAATTTAAAAAAATTGAAAAACAAAATATTTTTTTTCTGTGCATGATCTACTTTGCGTAACCTGTTGCTCGCAAGAATAGGCAACAGTACAATGATGGTACAAAGCACACTCATCAACAGTTATTGAAATCAACCATAATGAACAGATGAACAGACGCAAGCACAGTGCTGTTTTCAATTTTAGAACTCACTCAAGATTTTTTGGTCACGGTCAGTGTCGCAGCCAAGCTTAAAGGGCTTAAACCCCCTTAGTCAAATCATTTAGAAAATTTAATAACAAAACACGAGCGCTGAAACGTATTTTTAAACTTGATTTGAAGTACAGAGGGTGGGGGGTTAAAGAAGCTAGGCAAGTTATTTTTTAAGGACTTTTGAATTTTAACAATTTAGTTATTAATATGGCTTCCAAACGTGCGAAATGGAATTAAAAAGCGTTAAAAAGTGCTATTTTTTTTGCTGCAAAATGACAAAAATTGCCCAGCAGCTGAGAGCTCCGTTTCCAAGCCCACGTCTGTGATGCGCTTTAGTTGTATATCAGTTTGTTCAGCATGGGGCCTAGATCAGACACTTTGTGTGCAAAAGCATTTGCTTTTGGTTTACCCTCTTAGCAATATTCTGGTTGTGCGTTTGCAAGCATTCGCTACTGCAGATACATTTTTCAAGCGATTATGGCCCGCAGTTGAAACGAGATAAGAAACACTGCAACCTTATAGATATTTTTGTGCAGACATGCAAGCCAAATTTTAAAAATTGCGCATAATATGTAGCCCGTATAAAATCTGAAAATCAGTTTTTATATGCAAAATTTTAGTCCTCACTTTCGGCTAGTGCCCCCTCACTACATTTGCTCTGGTGACGCGACACTGCGTAAGCAACATGAAATCAAAAATCATTAAAAACGACTCTACTCAACGAAAGCATAAAGCACTACCCGCAGTAGCGTACGCAGGATTTTCGAAAGAGGGGGGGGGGCAGGTAATTTAGAAAGTTTGAGAACAACAAAGGCCAGAATAAAAATTTTTCCACCATCCGTTTTCCTGCCCAAAATCGGGTGATACAAAAAAAAAAATCCTCACTCAGATTTAGTCCGGTTTTTGGCCCAAAATTGGGTGAAGGCCCAAAAAAAAGGTCTTCGGCCACCGTTTGTGTGCTCAAACCTTCTACTCAAGTTACAAAGGGGGGGGGCATGCCGCAATTTTGCATACTATTCTATGCAAATTATACTATCCTGGCGACCCAAAGGGGGGCCATGGCCTCTTCCTAAATACGCCCCTGAATACACGGAAAACGAGAAATAATTGGCATTAGACAAAAACATACGCAACGACCCTAAAAATTACGCTAACTTCAATTTTTGTGCTATCTAAAAATAAATCAAAAATCGACAATGCACTCTATGACGTCACAACAAGTCTACAGCAATAAAACGTCTTATTTTAAATTTGCGATGACCAGAAAGATTAGAAAACAGAAAAGCAAAAATTCGGCATCAAAAAATAAAAACATTAAATTTTTGCTGAGCTTTTTTAAATCATTTACAAAACAATTCAAAATTTAATAAGTTGATCAAGTATGATCTGTCTCTTTCAGTAAAAATGGTCTATATTTTTGTAAAACCTATCTAGGTTATTAGGTTACAAGTTACTTTCTACCAGTTTTCTCGAATCTAAACGTATTTAGAGTAAGTTTTAGATTGGCTTTTATTGCATGCTCAAAGTGCGTCGCAAAGGAACTTCATATCCATCTAGGGAAGAAAGTTTATGCTTGTTAACATAAGCAGTACTTTCCAATGATGATTCCATTAGTGCGTTTTGACTGCCGACACTTATGGGGACTTCATATCCATCTAATAGAAATGACTGATCAGTTTGAGGAAAAGAAGAAGTGGCCATTTGTGGTGTAAGGTTTCTGGTGCTTTGGTTGCTTGTGGATGGCTCATTGTTTAGTTGTTCTCGATGGTTACTTGGTACTGGTCTCTCAGTGGTGGGATGTCGATTATTATTGGGTAATGTAGATATCTCCTTCATACTTAAATAACCATTCCTGTTTGTGTTGTCTTGAATTTGGTTGTAAACATGGTTCTCACTATCAAGCGTACTCGGATTTATTTGATTAGGAGTTGAGTTTGTTCGATATTTTCGACGAAGATAAAGCGCAACAGCAAGCACAATGCAAAAAATGACAATCAATGCCAATGCCACTCCAATTCCAATGTACAAGCACATGTTGTCAAATTCGGTGGCGGATGAAGTGTGTGCTGTACATTCAATTAGGAGAGTGTAGTTGGTGCATTGTTCCGCCACACGTGTTGATTGATTAGAGCACAACTTGGGGTTTTTAGCTGCACTACCATCATCATATATGCACTCTCTTCTTTTTATTTGTTCTCCAGCATTTGGGTTGCATCCAGTGACAACACAAGGTCCATCTTTAATAAAAGCACCCCAAGTTGGTTGACAATCATCTTGCATTGTGGGGTTTCCATTGCAAAATTTTTCGTCAGCACTATCGCTGTCACAATCCGCACAGATTCTTACATAATTCTTTTCATGTGATATACTGCAGTTTGTAGTTTCAATCCAATTTGTCCAACAAAGTTTGTCGCAGTTTTTATACACGTAATAAAGTTTCCTAGCTGGTGCCATTCTTTATGATAATCATTACGATGTTCTACTTGAACAGTGACATTTTGACTATCACATTCTTCTTTACAAGTTTCAGAAGACGTTAGACTAAAGTAATTAGTGTTACGGACCCAATAAAGTCTAAAAGTCTGTCCTCGTCTGTTAGTCCGAAATTCAACGTCGTTATCATTCGGACACCGACATTCAGTAACTCGACAAATTGTACGGTTCACTACCGGCCTATGACTATGGTAAATTTCCACCACAAACGACCACGGACCTTCCACAGCAGTTTTATATTCAGTCCACGAATGTTGTGGGCAAATGATGGCACTCCTTGAGAATGACATCATGGTGAAAACGAAACAAAAGTTTTTTTGTTATCATTTTGGTCATTGTAGTTACAATTACAAAAAAATTAAGTGTTTTTATATTTATCTAAGTAAAACAATATAGATTGAGTTTGCCAGTTTGTTTGCATTCGGTACATTATAGAACCAATTAGAGTGTGATGAATGATGAGACACTTGCAACATCACTGGACTGAAGAAAATATTTTAAATCACTGTACTTTACGTTCACTGTACTTCACTTCACATAAATTCAAAGCTGATACCAACCTGCCCGAGCTACTACTGTATATTTAAATTGTGATTGAAGCTTAAAGCAAAATATTTCTCCAAAAAGATCTTTGAAGTTCTCATTTGAATTTGTGTTTCACTTTGAACAATATAAAGGATGGGCCACAAAAACTGTGCAGTTTTGATTACCGTATTTCCTTCATTAAAAACCGCTGGTACTATTTTTGATTTTTGAACGTTTTGTCAGGGCGGCTACTATTCAAGGGCGGCTTTTATTCTTTTTACATGAATTTTTTTATATTGAAATTAATGCTCAGTGGGCATTCAACTTTACTACCTGGTAATGGAGCAGTAAGTCAGCTGCAATTATATTTATATATATTTTTTTTGTAAAACACTCATAAACAAGGTTTTCACGTGCTACCCTACCGCTAATGCGTGGTTTTATCATTGTCTGTTTGAAAAGAAGCGCATTCATTATTATCTGCTGCGGTTTCTATTCCAAGGTGTCTTCTATTGTTTTTTTGTTTTTTTTAATCAATTCGTGCGGTTTTTATTCGATAGTGTGGCTTCTTCTTAAGGGCTGTTTCTGTTCAAGAAAATACGGTGGTAATATTTTTTCCAGTTGATGAAATTTTGTTGCAAAATTTTTTTTAGGGATGAGATTTACCTCTAAAAGATCTAGCAGGTAGAAGAATTTGCAAACTGTGCAGTTTTTTTCCTCAAGTCAATAGTAATTGATCAAATGTTCAATCCAAGCCCTTCGCTGCTAAAACAATCCTGCCAATTTTGCATTAAAATTGTCAATAACGCACTCAAACATGTCTGCCGAAATTCTTTTGATTTCTGGACATTTTGCGAATGCTTCTACCACATAAAACTTTCAGTGGTAACTAATCATTGGAAAAAATTTTTGCAAGAAAATTTCATCAACTACGTGGGGGAAATATGGCTAATCAAAACCGCAAAGTTTTTTGTGGCCCACCCTGAACAATCCTTACATGGTTATCACTCGTCACGTTAGTTAAAATTTATTTGTTCGTTTCAAGTATAAAGCTGTGACCTTGCAGCGCAGTACTGTTTTGCAAAGCCATATAAAAAGATAGTTGGTCGATCTCAAAAACAAATTTGTTTTACCTATCAGGTTCTTTTGTATCTTTTATATAAGTCATGTGTTCTGGTAAGAGTGAAAGATATTAAATCTATTTATTTACTGTCAATAAGCAAAATCACTAAAGTCTGCACACTTTTATCTACAATACTATTTGATATACAGCAATTCAATTTTGCAATTACCAAAATTTGCTTTGGTATTTTTAAAATCTAAGCTAATACTTTTGTTGCTTGTCTAATTGGAACGACTGACGCTCCCGGCGCGTGTTTTTTTGTTTTTACTTGGCCATTTTCAAACTAACGAGTGTAAGATTTCAGACTTTTGCTTATAACTCTAGAATGATTAGGTCTAGCTACATGAAATTTTGACAGCAGTTTAAGATTAATGAGTTGCATGTTTGTTCCACATTTTCAAGCAATTAGTCATGTGACTTTGGTTTTAGGACCCGAAAACCAATCTGAAGGTTTGGCCTAAAAAGCCCTCTCAATCAAAAAAGGCTTACGTAGGGCAAAAAATATTTCACACGGTTGTATATCTTAAGATACCCTTTTATATCTACCTACCCACTTTTGGCCGCATTGTGATTTTTTCTTTTTTTTTCCGTTTTTTTTTATTTTTTTATTTCTTCCCTAAATCTTGTACGCTCTTCTTTTCCTAAACCACAAAACATCGAAATCTAATTTTTGCGTAAAGTTGTTGAGCTGCAAACGCATTTGTGTCTGCCAAAAAGTTTTTGGGCCACTTTCTCGAAAACCCCCCAAAATATGGCCCCAAAAACTCAGTTTTTTTGACGGCTCCAGCTAAGGTACCATTTTTTTGATAACAGTAGATCTTTAATAGACAAATATTTTGACATAGTTTGGGAGTACCACACCCTCTGGAAACCCCCCCAAAAATTAATTTTTTGAACAGCTCAACCTTGGATGCCAGTTTGTTTTGGTATCAGTGGATATTTAAGAGATGAATATTTCGACAAGCTGGAGGTGATATTCTTCCCCAGAGATCCCCCAAAATAATTTTGTTGAACAGCTTAATTTCGGGTGCCAGTTTTTTGATATCAGAAGATATTCAAGCAACAACTATTTTGACATAGCTTGGGGGTACCACCCCCGCAGACTCCCCAAATGATTCTCCCCAAAAAATCAAATTTTTCATTGGCTGAACTTTGGGTGCCAGTTTTTTTGATGTCAGTAGATATTCACCAGACAAATATTTTGACATAGTTTTGGGATATTCCCCCAGAGACCCCCAAATGGACCAACCAAAAATCAATTTTTTGTACGGCTCATCCTAAAGCGTTAGTTTTTTTGATATCAGCAGTTGTTTAAAAGACAAATATTTTGACATAGTTCCAACGGCTTAGGCTTGGATAGGATTTTTTTTATTATGATGCGTCACTATAGTGCCAATTAAATATATACTTTGAAAATGTTCGAAATTCTCAACTCTCTTTTCCCAAAAGATATTTCTAACTAATTTCTTAACGGGAAAGCGAAAGTTTTTTTTTTTTTTTTTTGGGGGGGGAATCTCTTTGTTCAATATGCGTCGGTTGTTCACTGAGATTGCTTCTCAGCAAGCTCCCATCTAGTCTAAACAATTGTTTGTCCACTTTCGGACTAACGAAGAATAGCAGCTACTTACAACGTTTAGCAGCTACTGTGCTTTAGTAATATAAACAATTTCCGTTTTCAGAACATTAATAATGGAAAAAATGATTATGAAACTATTACCAAGTCAACTTGATATAAATTAGTGAATAGGAAGCTTAAAACAAAAAAAATTTGTTTGTACATTTAAAAATTATCCTAGACTAAGTTTGTTTGGTAAAATTCTGATGTTTTGATAAGCTATCGATGTTGAACTTGATTCTTAGAACCCCAGAAAAAAAACACAACACTATTAATGCTGTAATTATTAGTACGCTGCTGCCATTTATCGATATTACAAGTGAGCTTGTTCATTCACCTCATCCTGCAAATGGGGAACAGAAATCAGATCATGCATTTTTTATCATTTGCACCCTAACAAGGACATACGTACTGATATCACTGAATGAGAGTATCATCAAGTACCCTCTTACGTATTGCCCAGTCATTTTGTAGAATGCTCGAAGAAACAACATCTTACAGTAAAAGAAATTAGCTTGGGACTACAGCAACACGGCTGCAATACTGAAGCATATTATTTGTTACTCTAATGAATAGAGCTCAAAGTCGGCGACTGGCTAAATTGGAAGTTGAAACTAATTTAGTCGGTGCAGTTAGAAATCAAATCTGCCTCCGAATTTATATCGCTGCAGTGCAAAGAGCTGCAGCTTGCCAATTCAACTCTTAAGTTCAAAAAGCTGGCCGCATTATGTTGGACTGTTGATGCTCAACAGAATAAAGTTCTGAGAGTTACTGATTTGCTAAACAGTTCGCAACGGTGCTGTCAAGTCTGTGAAGTTGAGGCTTACTACTTGTCTTTAAAATGCTTTCAGAAATTACACTGAGATATTTTTGAACGTAAATTTTTGTTTGGCTACACTGCAATATACTAAGCTCTTGTATATTCTGGCTACATAGCTAAAAAGCAAAAGCTAATTTGAAAACTGCAATAGTGAAATTTCAGGTAAACTATCTTCCAAAGTACTTTTAGTTGCAAGAACTCAAGGTTAGTAGAGATGCAGTGCTTTTGTTATTTTTCTTGTTTTAGTCATGCAATTTGAGCTTCATGAAGCGTACACTACGAATATCCTGTAAGGTGCATTAATATCCGTCATTTTTTGCCGTAATTAATTGATTATTGAACAAAATAGGAAAACAAAAAAACAGTATTTAATGCACGAATTGCTTTAAGTTCAAGTTTTAGATTGAATATCTGTAATTAAGTATACACAATCGCTTAGGCATTTTTCGGAATCTAAATGCACACGTTTCTTTTTGTCTCCATTCATCAAATTTTTCTTTATATTGAAAAACAAAACGTATAAATCAATTTTGTTGCTATAGTTTTCATATTGAACTGAGAGTGCATATCAAGAGGAAGTGATTTGCATATCAAAAATAAAGATGAACAATTAAAATCGATTCACAACTAACTTATGAAACTTTTGAAGCCCATTATTCCATGCATGTGGCTTGAAATAATATTTATTATTTTATTTGTTGAAGAAAATAAAAGATATTTTGAACAGTCCTCAATCACACTTTGGTTCCGGTGTTCATCTCCTGTGCGAGTGACGAGCGAGCAAGCTTGTTGGTCCACATTCTACTCGAATCGTTTTCTGTTTTGTTTGCACCGTTTATAGAATGCATAGTCAAAAATAAAACGTTACATAGTCAAAAACAAAACCAAGAATCAATTTTGGTCAAGTAGACGAAACGTCTGCAACTGAAACGGTAGTTTCAGGTTCTATTCCCGGTCGGGTCAAATCAAAAGCCAATAAACACTGGTATTCATAGTTTTCCTACTTGATGTTCAGCTTTAAAAAGACCAGTGTAAAGCCTCCACTGTGTGTGGTATACAGGTGGCGTCTTTTTTCAAAAACTGAAAGGTTTCTTTACTTTTACTTGGTCAAGTCAACTTAGGGAAAAAAGTGCAATTACAATTACAATTGAATGTGGCTTTCTTTTTGTCATGTTGTGACACAGCACAAAGCACATTTTAGTTGCTGACTTGGAATGAAACTACGTCATTTTAATTTTTTATAGGTCGATCGTTGCTCAAATTTTTTTACGTTTCTTACATCAATGAATTTTGAGATGTTTTCATGACCTAGCCAGCAATAATCAATCGCAGGACACCGTTGCGGGACAACAGAAATAGAGAGCTCTTTGCAGTAAAACACAACAGAAATGTTGAATGTACTGCGTAGTTTGATTACAGCAGCCAACTCAGTCGCGTGATTGTCGGGAATATACATTTCTGTTCCACCAAATTTTTGTCAACTTTCAGTTTTACACCCCCACTTTGGCAAGGACGAGTAAAGAGTCGGAATGTTTGACAAACCGTTGAAATAAACTGAGGAACATAAAAACATATTCAATTGAATGAAGTGCAAATTTTACCAGCCTAGTAGTTTTATTTTCTTCTGGTCCAATCTTTGTGTTTTGCTGCTCATATTTGGCTATTATCTGAATCACACAAACCAAAACAGTAACTTGAAAAATGGTTAACTCCTGCATACGGGTGCGGACTTCCCTAATTAAATAAAGACGCTACTGCTTTTTTTCTCCTAACAATCGAGGATAAAAATGCAACCAACCAATCAATCAAAACAACTTTTTGCACTTGTTCAGTGTTTTCATTAAAATATTATTTTTCGTTGGTAGTTAAGAATTTTTATTAATGGTTTGAAAAATTTGTCAGTTATTGTTCCACAATTATCATGTGATTGCTGCTCTATAATGTGTAGATTTTGCTGACTTTGCTATGCCGCGCCAAACAAATTGCTATGCGTATAGTTTTATTCTGAAAATCGTTTGCGTTTTTAAATACTCAAGTATTTTTATGATAACAATTAAGTAGTTGTAAACTCCACGTAACTAATAAAAGTTAAATCACAAAAATCTGAAGTTTTGTTCTTTACAGATCTTTCTTTTTGTGTGTGTTTTTTTGATATTGCACATGGGGAAAGGCAAATAAAAAGCAAAACCACAACAGCATTAAAAGCTACGTCATCAAGTTTGTTACCAACTCACCACGTATTTCCGAGCAAACAATAACGTGTCGGGAAAATGATATATTATTGGCGAATTTTGTCGATTGAAACGAATATATTTGTTTTTCGCATATCTCATTGCGTGTGCAAGATGGCGCCCCAAAGCAATTAACTACCGTACTGTAATTCGATTACAAAATGATTGGATAACCGCTATCGTAAGTAATAATATGTTTTTTGCTATATGCTTAATCACCTTATGAAATACGCATGGCATTGTGGACGTTATTTACTGCATGGACCTTGTGGACGTAAACAATGAACCAAAAAACACACAAATTGCAAACTATAATCAGTAGGTTTTATTGTAACAGTGGGTTGTAGAGATTTGTAATTAGTCAATTTGATTGCTATGTAAAATTATGTCATAACTTTTGCAAAAAAATGCATTTTTTGAGATGTTTTGTTAATTGTTTGAATTCAAACTCAACAGTTTTAATTCATTCCATAAATTACAACCTACAGCTTGTAGAGTATCTCCTCTTAGCTGTGTTTATAGTTCCGGGAAATGGCGTAAAATTGTTCTAGAGAACTCGATAAACATATCGTCGTAGTTTGGCAAATAAAATGATTTTTTCCGCTTTGCAGGATTAAGGCTAAACTCGAAGGAAAATAAGAGCTAAAATTATTTTGCACAACTATCGTTATTATGATTAGCTGAATGGTGTAAGTATGCTTAGAGTTATTTGTAACAATCTGGCAATTTAGTTGCTTTGCTTAATATCTATTGCGAATTTTATTAATTGCGCGTATTTATGAGTAAAAGCACTCGCTGTATTGTTTTGAATATAAAAGCAAAATGAGAAAACAAAAGAAACATGCATGCAATTAAAACGATGGCTCGTGTATTACGCGTGCATGTTGACTTGAGCATGTAGAACCGCAATCAGCACAAGGTTTGCCCTCCCAGCATTTTTCAAGATACTGTAGCTAGCTATCTGCCTGACTAGCAGTAATTTTGGAGCAAATGAGTATAACGCAGCAAGCGTTTTGGTAAAAATGAAACTCAATTATGTAGTTTTACTGTACGAGTACTCACAGACCTAATATCGTATATATTGTTGTTTAGCTTGTAAGCTTGACACAAAAGCTTTTTGTTTCGTTTCCTCTCTCGTTTGTATAAAAAGGCTTGAAAAAGACAAAGCAACAATTGCAATTTAAGCCACTTTTTAAGCGAAGCAGTACTTTCGGCCCTAATGCTATTTTCTGATTTATAGAACCGCAGAGGCGCGTAAATGAGAAAATTTGTTAGTTTGTTAATAATAGGCTGTAGACAGTATACAGAGTCTTATAGGCACAATCAAATCTGTAATTAACAGCCTAAGATTAACACCCTGATACTGTTTCGGAATTGACAGTCGTCTTTTAATCCTCGTCAGTAGATCTAGGACTACAGGTATGAACATGAGCGTAGAAAGGCAAAGAATCGCAAATTAACCAGATCCCAACACAAATTTTTATTCCAAAAATATTAAGTAGCGGTAATCGCAATATTACAAGAGATAATTATAACAGTTCAATTCAAAATAATTTTCAACAGCATGCCTTAGACAGCTGTTTTGCCCAATCTCAGGGTTTATCAGTAAGGACAGCAAGGCCAAAAGAACAAATATCACCAGTGATAAAAATCTTCAAAACATATATCTTTACCAATTTATCCATCAGTGAATAAATCTTTACCGATTATGTTTATCACCTTCACCCATCAATCAGTCAAATAGTTTTATTCGGTAAAGATTGAATTAATAGCTTTAGTTTCATTAGGTAAAGATTTTTCAGTTAAGATTTACTTATTTTGGCTAAAATCTGACTGCTTGATGGATGAAGGTGATAAACATAATCGGTAAAGATTTATTCACTGATGGATAAATTGGTAAAGATATATGTTTTGAAGATTTTTATCACTGGTGATATTTGTTCTTTTGGCCTTGCTGTCCTTACTGATAAACCCTGAGATTGGGCAAAACAGCTGTCTAAGGCATGCTGTTGAAAATTATTTTGAATTGAACTATTATAAGTATCTCTTGTAATATTGCGATTACCGGTACTTAATATTTTTGGAAAAAAAATTTGTGTTGGGATCTGGTTAATTTGCGATTCTTTGCCTTTCTACGCTCATGTTCATACCTGTAGTCCTAGATCTACTGACGAGGAATAAGAGACGACTGTCAATTCCGAAACAGTATATCTTAGGCTGTTAGTCATGGGTTTGATTGTGCCTACAAGACTCTGTACACTGTCTATCATTTATTATTAATTTTCTGAGTACATTGTTTTTAATAAATTGTTAGTTTGTGTTTTCAACTGTTTTGCAACTGATTGCTAGTTTAATTCTTATGGGAAATGTTTGAATTTCATTCTCTGATTTTGAAAAATCAATTTTATGAGCAAAAAGTTATCATAAATTTTTTTCGCAATCATCCTAATAAACTTAATTTTGATACTAATTAATTGATAATTTATAAAAAAATGTTGAGTGCAAATACAATTAAAACAGAGTTTGAAGTTACAGAAAACAAAGTGTTTTAAACCTAAAGTAGTGCTGCTTAACCACTTAACGATTTAAAATTATTCCAAAAAACAACAGCAGTGTTTGAAGATAATTTTATTTACAGTCAAATTTAAAAACTATTAACATTCTGTTTCACCCATAAGGGATCATCAAAAGAGATCTTTTAAAGATCTAAATGTTTAGAAGACCTCTTCTAATGATCCCGTGAATTGAAATACCATGTCAAGGGTTTTTAAATTTGACTGTAAATCAAATTATACTTTGTTCTGATAGTTAATCATTGAGCTCTTATCAACTAGAGATACCTGAATTAACACTATTTTCAAAAATAAGTTTTTTTTTAGTACCGGTATCATAAAAGAAAATCGGTCATTGTTTGAGAGTTAGTAAATCCGTGTATGTTGGATGTGTAGTAAGGGTACCAAAAAATTGCTTTCTTTAATTTTTGTTTAATAGAACCAGAGTTTAGTCAAAAACAGACAAATTCATTAAGTTCAAGTTTGAAACATTTTTGGTTAAAGGCGAAAAAGTTGTTTTTGTGATTTTATTATTTTACTCGCAATCTACTTTATTTTACATAGCTTGCAATCTACTGCATATAACATCAATAATGTGTCATCAAGAACTTACTCTCAATACGCATACGGCGTTAGCACCAAGATTAATTGCAAAACGGAAACTATCTAACGTATTGCATCAGGAACAATATAGTCACACACTAATTAAATAGTTGAAGCAGCATGAGAGGCAAAGTCACAACCAGGGAGTGGCCGGTGAATATATGCTTCAACACTCCAGCATTTTCCAAGTTAATGCATGTGTTAAGAACAGTTTATATGTCAGGCTGTAACATTTTGTTTGTTTGTTCTAAAATGGCTAAATTTTATTGAAAATTAAAAAAAAGAATTGAAAACGATTATGGGTTCGCCCATTAATCGATTTCTTTCTTTTTTTGTAAACAATAAGGTATCAGTAAAAAAGTACAAAGGCGATGGTTCGTTCGGAAGAGCGTCGATTTATTGATCCAAAGGTTGCTGGCTACAGCGGTTCGATTCCCAAACTGGCATCGTCGTGGAAAAGACACTTTGGGTTAATTTCCAATTGGCAACAAACTGGCAAAAGTGGTGGTGGTCCAGTCTGGCAAAAAACTTGCAAACAAAACACAAAAAAGGGTATATAGTTATATATTGTTGGTGTGGTTAAACAACCGCTAAGTGTTTGTTTCATACGCATGAATGAGTGACGAAAAAGTTTATAAAAATATTATGTTTCCTTCAAAGTCTACATCGTCACTGCAACCCTAGGGTTTTAATATTTTTTCATTCTATGCTTTTCGTTTGTTTATCGCAAAACTTTTGACTTAAAGCGTTTTCCAAATGCTTGCCTCTCAGTAGAGCAAAATGGCGTCTTAGATTGATTTATTGATTGATCCATATTTATCCTTCACTCACAAAGAAGCGACGTGTTCTATTTTGGTGGTTTATTGGGAAACCTTAAGCTTTATATTAGGAAAACGTTGGTGGCGCTTTTATTTTGGACGATATAGATCCGAGCTGGAAAAAAGAGTAGACTGTACGACAGCCTAGGTAACAAACGTCTAAGAATTAGCGAAAGTAAGGTTATGATAGAATTATTATTTTAGGCTAGTATAGGCCATTGTTTTCAACTTAAGATAGAAAAGTTTATTCTATGGTCACAAAATACCGCAAGCAAATACAATAAGCCTACTCTAGCATTGGCAGTCTTATTATCAGGCATGAGTTGTACTGTGTAGCCAAATAATAAAAACCTTACTGCTAGACTAGGTTAGGATTTAGACTGAAACGTATCTGCCAGCTTGATATTTAGTTCAATCGCCAGCCTACAGAAAGTCTACTCTTTTTACCAGCTCAGATTTGTAGTGCTGGTAAGATCAATCTGATTAGTGCGCAGCGAAACGACCCAATGCTGTAGCTTAATCGTTGCTTTAGGTGAGAACTGGGAAAGCGTCGCTAAGCCGCTAATTCTTATCAACGACAGGATTGCCAATAAAAATTATTAAAATTTATAACGTTAGAGAAACCGACGTCGTGTTTGAAGTCTGCCAGGGATAGGTAAAAAAGGATAGAGTCAACGCTAATCTAGTCTAATACGATTGGCGTAACTTTTGACACCCCATTGATTTTGCCTTTAGTTCTCGTTTAATTAGGAATAGGGGGGGGGGAGCTATTCAGTATTAGTTAATTACCAATCGTTCCTCTCAAACCTCTTTTCATAAGCCCCACCCCCTATTATTTTTCTCTATAAGCTGTGAATGAAATAAATTACTCCATGTGAGTTTAATTGAACTATACGAATACAAAAAAGCCTCGTAGCAATAGAATAGCTACCGCACAGAAACAATCAAAATTAAATGATTTTCGGCAACTACAATCTTCAGGAACAGAGTGACCCTTAATTATGTTTATTTTGGCGGCGTTAGCTCAGTTGGTAACGAGTGGAGTTTTCGATGAAAACACCTACTCCCGATTCAATTCTCAAACTGGCAATGCTTCGTTGTGTCCTTGGAGAAGACAATTTACCCCATGGACCAAAGCAGCCTACCCGCTGTCGTAGCCCAGCCTGACAAAGGACTTGCAAATTTAGTAGAACCCAAAACAAGGATGCTTAGCGGAGGTGAGGTTATAGACAGACGCAGAATACCTGGTTCATACACTTTAACACATGAAAGATATTTTTGTTTATTATGGATGGAAAAGTTTAGCGAAACTAACAAAAGTATTTTTTCAGCAGACAACATAAATCATATATAGCGCTAACTGAATTTAGATAACTTAACACATTCATTCTGCAGGGCATTGCACACCGCTACTATAGTCTGTTTTAAGTTTGAGATACAGCAATACTGATACTTAACAAATTGGCAATCGGTACAATTCGGATTACATTTTGATTGATTTCTGGCGCAAAGCAAATTGCGGAACGATAAAAATAGTTTTCAGTGTTTTTGAACCTAGTTTTTGATCTTGTTTTGGGTGAAGACCAAAGTTAGTTTTAGCAGCGTAGAGCTTTTGAACCAAACAGGTTTTCATGGTGAGAAAAGAAAAACTCACTGTAAAATCCCTAGAAAAAGCTTTGCCACAATGACGTCAATATTCTACAGTAATGCATAATTAACTCATTATTTTTTTTAATAAAACAGGAAAAATAGAAATTTCGAAAGAATCCACACACAATTTTCCAACACAGGTATATACGCACTTGAGGAATTTGCAACGGCAAGGAACTGAACCTTCGTCCTTGGAAGCTTAAGTTCGATTCTTTACTGCTACGTCATCTGCAAGTGCAACAATGCATCTTTATCGTTCTGTTATAAGAAAGTAGTGATGGCACTAACTTTAGAACGAGTCCCACACCACTAGGAGTTGACCATATTATGGGATAATAAATTTGATTGCTGACTTTTAGGCTTTTTAGGTTTAGCTCAAACCGCACATTCATTTACAGCCAGGTTTGGACTTGAATTCCAAAGATCAGTTATCTAATAGTCTGAAAAGATTATCTGTTGGTAAAATGGTAGACTCTGGATCATAGGCGTAGCCAGGATTTTCAATTGCGGGTGGGGGGGGGGGGGGGCGGCAAACCAGAAATCACATGGATGAAGACTAAAAAAAAAAGAGTCTTCACATTTCGATTTAGGATTTGTGATTGGGGGCCCAAAATTTAATTGGAGACCAATTGCGGATTGGGGGGGGGCCCAAACCTCAACATACAGAGTAGGGACAAAACTTAAAAAACTCCTGAACTAAAGGTCAGCACGAGCTGAAAAGCGTGGCTTTGTCCCGAAAATTAGTTGAAGACCAAAAAAAAGAAAAAAAGTCCGCAAGGTCTGCGGTGAACCTACAAACTAAAGTTAAATCAGTCATTGACAACCTCTAGCCGTTTTGGCAACTACTTTTTTATTGCTTGCAAGGCAATCGGGGGGGGGGGGGGGGGGGGGGGAGGGCACGGGCCTCTTGGTCCCCCCTCCTGGCTACGCCTGTGCTCTGTATCATTTCCTGGTTGCATCAAACCAAAAACTATAGAAAATTGGAAATCACTTCTTTCTTGCTTGACGTGACGCCTTCTTTGAGTGCTATATAGTTGATGGGTTGGGAATCTGAAAACGTAAAGACCGAAAGGTTACTTGTAAAAGCAGCTTAACGCATAAAAATGCGCTTTAAGTTATTCGATCTGGAAGTTGATCTGCCATGGCAATTCTTGACACTATTAGCACTTTTCAGACCCTTTTCAACGCATTAATTATCCGCCGTCCAGCTTGAGCAAAATGCTCTCTCGTTTGCTTTTTGCTGTGTGTGAAATACTGTAGAATCTAAACTTTGATAACTGTGTAGGTAGTTGGTGAGCAAGAGTGTGGTACATTCAGGACTATAAGCCTAAGTGGCACACGCCAGACTGAGCCCGGCCTGGATAATTTTCGCATATTATTAACTGTAGCTGTAAATGATAATTACGAATATTTCAAGCCCTGTGAATTTTAGCTGAGCTACGTCTAAATAAAGCGTCTTGCTACGGTCCTGATTTCATTTACTAACCACTAATATCTGCAATAACCAGTTAGTATTAACCATAAGCAAGTTTGACTTCGAGTGCTACGTTTCAGTCTTTTATCCATTTAGTTGCCCTTTATTTCAGCGCTACCTTGTCCTATATGTACGGTACAGTTCCAGATTTAATTCCCACATTCCTCGTCCAGTTGATAAGAGGGATTAAGTTTTGCGTTTGAATTAATGATGAAATAGCATGTTCCTTATTAAGTGACCTTTCCATGTTTTTAGATTGATAATGGTTTAAGAATAAAGCGAACCGAAACGTTTCTATTTCATATATGTTTGATATAATTTTGGTTGCAAGTTCTCTGATCAAGCTACCCGTTGTTCTAGTTATAGTAAGCCGTATGCAATTACTGAACCGTAATTTGCTATTGGCATCGATATATTTCGATTGTGCAAAAGCATAAACTTATAACATGAAAATGTTGATTGTGTTAATGTTTGTGATATCGTTTGGGTGCTCCGCACTTGCAGCAATCAATTGCCCGGCCAGTTGGAGTGATTACAAAACTGCGGTAGAAGTTTCATTCAGATATTCTAGTATGATAAGATTTATTGTTAATCGAAAAATTCGATATCATTGTGACGACGATAACGTAGTTAAATTCTATACAACCCTTACTGCACAAAATTACTTTGCTGATAGTCTTGAAATTGCTGGAGACATTTCAGAAACATGTGATAATTGCGAAAGTACCTTGCTAAAAATTACAGCAAGATATCGGAATCGAGAAAGTGTTTTTGATTATTATGCTGGATCATTGTGCTGGTCAGATTGGATTCCATGGACGGATCTTCCCGGTACTTATTTTTATTCGAAACGAAACTGCGACAAACTTTATTGGACAAATTGGATCGAAACTACGAACTGTGCGTCATCGTCTAAAATCATATTAAAAAGATCCTGCGCAGATTGCGATGGAGACGCGTTGGAGCAAAAGTATTGCGATGCAACTGGCCACGCTGTTAACAAAACTACTTGCAACCATTTTTGGGGCAATTGGACTGAAGAACCTTGGGTCACAACTGGTTGCAACACTGTAGGAGAGCGAGTTAGAACCAGACAGTGTTTGTATGATAATGGACGAGAAGCTATTGATGTTGGATTGTGCTCCGATGACCATGAGTCAGCAGTTATGAAAGAAAAATGCTACAGCAACTCAACCATTCCTGTTCAATGCGTAACTCAGTCCTCATCAGCAGAAACCGGTAACGCCGTTAATATGAGCTTTTACGTTGGCATTGGAGTGGCTGTAGCATTAATCGTCATTCTTTGCATTTTGCTAGTTATTATGAGATATCATCGTCACAAGCCAGCACATTTTCCACCAGCTGACATAGCAAATCCAAGCCAAACTTCTCCTTACGAATTCGAAAATGTTTCAATCAAGACAGAACAGCAGTCAGATGATGTTCTTCGACCAGTTGAAATCAGCCAGCAAAACCCTGCTGTAGCACACCGATTTGCCAGCCCAACAGTTAGTACAAATAACCGGCTCTTTAAAAGTTGGAAACCGCGAGCACAAGACAATCAGGGGGATAAGCTAGGAAAGGAGCCAGTTGCCTCCGAAATTGCTCAAATAAAAGGATCCAATGTATATGAACTTGAGCAAGCGCCCAACCAAGACACATACGCAATTGAAACACCGGGTGTTTCGAATGCGTACGAAATTGCTTCGCCAGCTGATCAAAATGTATATGAAATTGAAGATTCGTTACATCATGCACAATGTAATTTCGCAGCAACACATTCCATTAAAGGAAACCCGGAACAAATTGATACCTACAGCTCTTTGCAGTCATCAAGTGACGTAGTGGAGAGCACTTATTCCAAATTGGAGCGTTGATTTTAATTTTTTGTCAGTATTTTCGTTACTTATTAGAGCAAATAGGAAAGACATTTCGTTGCTGAGTTACTGTAATGTGAAATTGCGTCGTCACAATTTCTTTAGAACTATAATAATCTTACAATTTACGTTGCAGTATTTTTCGAAATGTTTTGATGACTTAAGTGCTAATTAACCAACGATTAATCTTAAACAAAACCAATCTAACAAGACAACAGAAATTGGTACAGCACATTTGAGAGTGGGGGATAGTGTTGTAATATACTCTAACACTCAGTGGCTACTTGGGTCAAAAACTTGATAATCGTTTTATAGTCTGATTGTTTAATGATGAATGAAACCCCTCAAGGCTCACTTTTGGTAGCAATAAATGCAGAGCGTGTAAAACCTTAACCGATTAGACGGCATACGTTTTGTGTGTGCCCCAAACTTTACCCGCTCAAATTTGTTGTCAACAAAGAATACTGCTTTGTATAAAGCTGTGATTGTTTTTTTAGAGCATTTTCTATGCTATACTTTATTCACAAAAATTTTGCACTGTTTATTTTAATCGAAATAGTCCGATGCCATAAAGCAGCTCAAGTTCATTTTAGGTTTACAAAACCTTAACTTCTGAAACGTCATTAGTAATGTCGGTTGCAGACGATGACTATACACGGTTGAACTCTTTGAAGATTTTTTAAGGACTGTTGAAGTATTATGAATTGCTTAGGCCTGTGATAAACTGTTTTTCCAAATTTTATGAGTCAAAAAGTCTTGCAGGAACTAAAATAATTGGAAAAATTATGAACTTTTTTTATATTTAAAGCCCAGTCTTAACTGTGCTGAGTAAGATCGCAAGCGTACAAGCTTATCTTTATTCCTTACTTTAGTTAATTAATTGGTAGCTTGTACTCTGGAAAAGTGGTGGCCAACGTAGATTAGGCTTCAAAGCACCAAAATTAAGATATTCAAAGTTTAAAATATTCAAAAAGTCGGCGCTTTGTAGCAACAATTAAAAGCTGTTTTAGATTTATTGTTGGTCACACAACTCATTCATTATTCTTTACATAAAACTTTCAAATTTAATGAAGTTTACTTTCACGTTAAATTTTATTCTGATTTAAACAAAAATGCAGGACTTACGAATGAACTGTAGAGCAGATGTTCAAATGCTGCACAAGAAAGCTTTTCAAAAAGGTGTTTTTTTAGTTTTTGTTTACGCATGTTTTTTATGTTGTGAGTCAATATTGCATTTCTGTTTAATCATAAATTGACTTTTACATAAATTAAGTAAAGTAGAACTTACGAGAACTCAAGTGACGGAAAAGCTTTATCATTGCAAACAGAGAATAATCGTACTGTTGTCCAAGCTAGTCAAGTTCTTTTTTTTTTGTATGGGCGATCATTTGGTTAACGTAAACTTTTGGCGCTGTTTCAGCCCATTGGTAAAGTTTGTGACACTTAAGTTGTGGGCAACATGGAACAACAACAGATACTGCTATAGCAATTGAGACGAAACTATTAAGCCCGGTCTATATGATCGTAAGCGTACAAGCGTATCTTCAGTTTATTTTAAACAGAAATTCAGTACTTGGACTTAACGCCTTACCAGCGTAGAAACTGCCAATTGGTTGGAATAAACTAAGAATACGTTTTTATGCTTACAGTTTCACTCATAGTTTGCATCAACGCAGATTAGCGATGATCCGAGAATCATAAGTTTGTAATTTTTTTTTATAGTTGAATTTCTGCATTAAATAAAACTGAATTCCCAAGTTCAGAGAAGCTATTGTCCAAATTATTCTCTTAAAGTTTTGTTTATCTGCAGATTCAATTTAAACCACGCTGGTATAAGACTCGAAAAGTAACGCGTTTACAACACAATAGTGTAAGCGCGTTACACGCTTTGGCGTATTACAGCGAGCATAATGAAAAACTTGATTTGCATTGATTATGTCATATTACTAAGAAAATTGCACCTTCTGAGTGTTTATCAAGGCGCTAATATACTAGCTTATATTTTAATAGTATAATTTTGTTCACACTGTCATAATTTATGCATCAGCTAAAAGTGCTAAATTCCAAGTTGATTTCTGCAGAAAGGCAATTGTGGATATGTAATATTTATATCCGGTGCAAAATTTGTTTTTTTATTTTTTAGCTTCGATTTTTGAGCCTAAATTTGCTTTTGATCGTTTTTAAAGCGGTTGCTACAGTGCGCGTAAAATTCAATTACTAATACTTTTGGTGAGCAAAATCTTTCGTTACAAATACTAATGCCTGTGCTGTAATTAGCTGCTGTATTATCAGGAAACAATAGATTATTAAGTGTTAACTATATCGTTATTACTTAATCGCATTTGCCTTAAGAACTGCCTTTTTTGCTTGATTTCCCGTCGAAATAATTGGATGATGTGTCAATGATGTGTCACTGCGAGATATTTTTTGTGAGACGCTGCGTTGCCAGGCAAAATTTTTTGGAGATTGACCCAGTAAACTCGTTACACGCCTCCGGCATGATTCTGCGAGTATAAAAAAGGTCTGATATTTTCTATTGCAAGTGTGCTGCTGTACTTTACCTTTGAGTGGTCAAGTGGAAAGAGCGTCTACTACTGAAAAGATAGGGTGGTGATCGATTCCCGGTTGGGTCAATCCGAGAATTCAAAAGTTGGTATTTATGGCTTCCCTGCTTGACGCTCAGCAATAAAAAGAGGCATTGTGAAGACTCCACCGTACGTGTAGACAGGTGGACAGGTGGCAGCTTGATACAAAAAACGCTTTCGCTGTTTTCTGGCCATGACAACTAGTAACTGATTTACAATAATTGTTTTGCTTGTGCGTTAAAACATCTTTTTTTTTCCTTATTTTGTTGCTACAGTACTTTCTTTGATGTTACTTATTTTTAATCAATGCTCGCATTACAAAAATTTTGTCCCTAGCATTAATAAAGAGAATTTTTTAAGAGGTGTTACCGAACGAAATACACGCTAAAGGCTTTCAAAACTTTAGAAAAAATCAAGAACTAATAAAGCTAATACGCGGCAAAAAATTACAAACAGCCAATCTCAACTCAAGATTTACTGGTTCTAAAAACAAGAATGTATTTCATCTCTTTCACTTTTGAAAAATTTTGAAACCTAATGTTGCTGTTAACATTATTAAATTTACCCACCAACAAGCTTAGAGGCGCTTTACGTCATTTAAAAATTTGTGGTAAGGAAAAATTTGTTCTTTTTTTACATTGACCCAAAATTATAATTAAATTCTGTCGTTCAGTAACTAATTATTATTATCAATCGAAGATTTTGCAAGCTTAGAATATTAAATCACGGCCCATTGTATGTTTTGCCATATTAATTGCAGTGTATACAGCGCGCTTGAAAGCATTATTTTACAAGAAAAAATGCGTCTGACCTCACAATGAAGTATTTATTACGCACTAAAGCAGGCTACTGGCAAAGAAATGCGAGCGCACACTTTAACGCATGTTGGGCGAGACGGTTGGGAAATGGCATTTTGTTAACAAAGTGTTTGTGTTTGTTAACACCTGTTAGTGAGCAAATGACTTTAACGAGCCTCGCTAACGCGTTCTGTAATGAGGGCCCAGGATTGCATGGAGTTAAAAGCATGCACTGCACGGCGCTATCGCACTTTTTGAAAAAATTGAAATTTGCTTTCTCTGACGCTGAACGAAAACATTACACTGATGCTGTGTTTTATAACGCGGAAGGAAAAAGTAGTATCATATTGATTTTGGCCTTTTAAAATGAAAGTGCATGCAAATGCTTGAATTTTTTTCATCACGCATTTGTGTTTGCTTTTTTGCTAATACCAAGGATTTTGATTTTTTGCTCTTATTCTTATGTGACTGTGACTATAAAAACAGCTAAAATTCAACGCTTCGTTGCTGTATGAAGTAAATCTTCTTCAGGAGGTAATGACAAATGAATCAATTTTATATTTGCTATTGCAAATATAAGAACTCGAAACATACTCGGCATTTAAAACTCGAAACTCGAAACACACCAATTTGGCAACTAAATGTATTGCATGTATTTTGCGTTCGTATTACGAGAGCGAAATAAAAAATTTGAATGCGCGAATAAAACTTCAATCATGTTTTTTCCAACTTTTAGGTTTAAAGCTGAGCATGGAAAACTTCAGAGTTAAAATTACTCTAAATTAGACCTGTTCATAGTTTGACTTTTTTTGATTTTGATATGGCTTTGCAGTGTCTTTGAAGCAGATTTTCCTAGTGGTCCCAAAACTAAAAATTTGTTTGGTTGAACGGTTTCCATGATAAGCGATGATTTCCGACCATAGGCGTAGCCAGGGGGGGGGGGGGGGAGGGGCAGGGGGCCCACCCCCCCCCCCCAATTAAAATACCATCAATGATAAAAATTACGACAACGTGGGCTAGCGCTGTTTAGTTGCAGTTTTTTTTTTAGCAATTACGCACATAACAGAAATTAACAATAACATTAATGACAAAAAGGGAGCCCCGGGGTCCCTAACTAACAACCAGGGGGGCCCAAACTAACAACTATGAGGCCCAAACCAACAACTAGGGGGCCCCGTGGCCCCTAACTGATAACCAGGGGGCCCCGGAGCCCCTAACTGACGATCAGGGGGCCCTATAGGGCCCCTAACTAACAACTAGGAACCCTGGGGCCCTTAACCGACAACCAGGGGGCCCTAGGGCCCCTAACCGACAACCAGGGGACCCTGGGGCTCCTAACTGACAACCAAAGGGCCCCAGGGTCCCTAAATAACGACCAGGGGGCCCCTAACTGTCAACCACGGGGGCCCCGGGGCCCCTAACCGATGACCAGGGAGCCTCAGGGCCCCTAACTAAAAACCAGGGGCCACTGGGGCCCCTAACAGAAAACCAGGGGGCCCTGAGGTCCCTAACTGACAACTAGGAGGCCCCTAACTAAGAGCAAGGGAGCCCTGGAGCCTCTAACCGACAACTAGGGGGACCCGGAGACCCTAACTGACAACCAGGGGCCCCAGGGATCCTAACCAACAACAAGGGGGCCCCTATCTGACAACCAGGGGGCCCCGGGGGACCCTAACTGATAACCAGGAGGCCCCGGGGCCCCTAACTGACGATCAGGGGGCTCCAGGACCCCTATATAATTAACGACCAGGGGGCATCGGGGCTTCTAACTGACAACCAGGGGTCCCAGGGGACTCTAACTGACAACCACGGAGCCCCAGAACCCTTGACTGACAACTACGGGGCCCGGGCCAGGAACCCCTTAATTAAAATTTTTAATAATTTATATTCAAAACCTGTAAGAAATTTAAGAGTTTTTTTCCTAAAAGTTGCCACCCCAGGCCCTCTTTTAACGTTATTATGAACTTAATGCTATAACACAGACGGTAAAGCAAACCCCCCGATTGAAATGTTATCAATGATAAATCTATAGAGAGCATAGCCAATACGTTGTCCTTGTCCGGAATTGCAGTTTCTCTAATTTAGGATTTACGCGCACAAAAAAGGTAATAATAATGGCAACCACGTGCTCACGTCATAATAATGTCATGCAATTCTTGTACGTTTCAAAAAACTGTCAAGTGACTTGACTCAAGTCCTCCTCGTTTTGGAAAAAAAGTTATTTTAATTTTGCTTTAAATGGTTTATTTATGAAAGAACTTAAGGGCGCGATCTTATCTCAAAACCATAGGCAAAGCCAGGGGGTGGCCCAGGGGGCCCGGGCCCCCTCAATCGAAATGCCACCAATGACAAAAATTTGACAAAAAAAGTCTTTTTTTCATTTTCAGTTTCTTTTAGCATCTTAGCGTACAACAGTACACGCGCACAACAGTAATTATTAATAAATAATATTGACGACTAAGAGCCCGGCTCACCTCCTTAATTCAATTTTTTTCCAACCAATTTAAACGTATAACCAGGGTGAAACCAAATATTTTGTCCTAAAAGTTGCTTCCGCCGGCCCTCATCTAAACTTTTTATGGACGTAATGAAATAAACAGCGCCGGATTTACCATATGGCACAGTGACAGGGCCCCGCCCTCAGATAGTAGGACTTTTTTGGTCTTCACTTATATTTGGCAGGAAGATGTTGCCAAAAATCCCCTAAGAGCCAGAAGCACCGGGCTATGTAAATCCGGCCCGGGAATAACATGTTTAGTAAGCGTAACCATTTATTGGACCATTTTTCGATAACGATTCACCTCCACCTCGCCAGGTTTTACGCACAAAATACTTTTAAAAAAATAGCTAGGAAAATGCTCATTGAACAAATCATTAAAGTTGAATTGAGGGGTCCTGGGTCCCCTGGCCGTACATGTACTCCTACAACTGGTTAACTTCAAGAAAGGAAATTCTTTGAGTGGAGTATTATTTACTGTTAAAATGTTGCAGAAGGCATGTGTCTTACTTCTCCCTATATGGACCAAATCACTTACAATTAAATTTTTACACCACAATGTAAGATTTTAAACGTGTTTTGAAATTTAATTGCAAGTTAAAAGAGGATTGAACAATCAAAATTTTTCGATTGGCTTTCAATGTTAAAAATCTGGTTCTTGCAAATGGCTGAGAACACGTGCGAAATGTAATCCAATGGGATTAAAATAGCTTTTTTTTCCAAAATCTTGCAAAAATCGCCCAGCGGCTGGGGGCTTTGCCAGACCCCCATAGCCACCGGCGCCTCGACCCCCGTCTGTGATACGTTTGAGTAAACTAACTTTCTCATCACGTCTCCTAAGTTAGACATTTTCGCTTTTTAACTGTTAGTTTTCGCCCTCTCCCTTTACCAAAATCCTGATTAAGTGACAACAGATCACGACTCCAGAGTTCAGATCTTTCATTCTACGATATCTTTGCCCTACAGAAAGTTCCTTTTTTGAAAATTTCTGATGACGTCATTGCATGTGATTTGTGGTTTGGGCCCCCTCAATCAAAAATCCTGGCTACACCTATGTTTCCGACCCCCACTTTTGAAAAAATAAAGTTTTTTTTACACTAGAGGGCGCTGTTTTTAAAACATAAATAAAACAGTAATTTGACTAAATGCCCCACTGCATTTTACATCTTAAAAAAAAAACTAAGCGAATTGAGCTTTTGGTTCAGCAGTTACGACCAATTTAGTGATATTATTTGCAAAACCCCTCTAGTGGCCAAAATGTAATTTCTATATTGTTTAATAACTTTTTTTTAATTTGTGTCTAATCAGTGAAGGAAACTTCAATTTTGAAGTTGAGCTTTTGCTGCCTGGCCACTAGAGCAGGGGTGCCAAAACCCGAGAGGTGGATCTATTCTTCCCGTCTGCATCTGAGCGCGGGATGATTTTTGGACTTTTTTTTTTGGCCTTCACTTGATTTCGGGAACAAAATCTCTTTAATTTTTGGCGAAAAACTTTTTTTTCTGGTTTTCACCTGATTTGCTCTCGTGAAAAAAAATAGTGGTCGAGCTTCATCCCCTTCAATGTTGATAATAGGACAAAATTGGGGTAAAATTGCAAATTGTCCCCCCAATGCTCAACATAAATCCGCACCACTACACTAAAGGGATTGTATTGCTATTTATTTCAAAATTGCATATTGATTGCAGTTATACACTCCACTTAAGTTAACGCCACTGCCAAATTCGAATAAATTATGGCACGGCGCAATTTTTTATAGTTTTGTTTTTTAATATCGACCTACAGTAGATCATGTGAAAAGGCTAGCATTTAACGCAAAAATGGAGCAACAACACATACTGCTAGCAGCATAAATATAATTACAGCATTACTGAACATTTGCACAGTACTGTAATATTTCGACTTAATATACAATGACCGCCTAAAAATTCCAATAAAGTTGAAAAACTCTTTTGATTAACAAAAGATACAATTCAAACCAATATTTAAAGATTATCATATTAAAACAAAACAGAGTTATGAAACTGCAGCAAATTTCAAAAGTTTTTAAACTTATCAAAAATAAAAAAAATCAGATATTTTTAAAAACGTTTGTTTTGATGTGGCAAAAGTTTTGCTTGTTTGTTATACAACATGAAGTACGGTATTTTTTGTGGTTGTTGTTAAAATTTCGTTGTCACTGTCAAATTTAGCTGAACGCTCAGCTGCATCATTGATAACTTCCAATCAGTGGTGCCGATTTATGTTGAGCATCGGGGGGATAATTTGCAATTTTACCCCAATTTTCCCCTATTTCCAACACCGGGGGAAATAAAGCTCGACAACGATTTTTTCCAGGTAAGCAATTTAAGTGAAAACCAAAAAAAGGTTTTCATCAAAAATTAAAGTGGTTTTGTACCTGAAATCACGTGAAGACCAAAAAATAGTTCAAACATCATCCAGCGTTTAGATGCAGACCATAGTCAAATTATTGGGTGGGATGCAGTCAAATTATTGGGGGGGATATATCCCCCTAATCCCCCTTGGGTTTCAGCACCCTTGCTTCCAATCCTGAAACAATCTGGTTGATTTGTTGAAAAGAAGAATCTTCTTTGCAGCGTACTACTGAATCCATGCTTGAAAACGTTGATCAAAAAATAGCCTCAATTCATTGTTGATGAATCCTTGCAGAATGCTGTCTTCATATATTTTTGTAGTTTTGACTTACCTATTCGGAAATCTGTTTTAGGATATTTTAACACGGTAGTAGCGGTGGCTTTCTTGGTTTCGTTACCAACTAAATTTGAAAATAGTGAAAGTGGTATGTACCTTGGTGGCAGATACTAAGTATGCAAGTCGACTTTGCCATTGCAAGCTGAACAAAGGGCTTTATCTCTCACCGACCACTCATTTACAACTTTCCAAAGCAATAGTGTCAAATAAGGAGCATCTGCAGCAACCGGTAAGACAAACCAATATCATGCATCAATCACCAAGGCACATACCACTTGCACTATTTTCAAATTTAATTGTGATGAAATTAGGAAAGCAATTGCCACTACCTTGTTGGAATATCCCAAAACAAATGTAGATCAGCCAAAAAATACAAAAAGGATATGAAGACAGTAGTACAACTCTGCATGGGTTCATCAATAATATATCAAGAAGATATAATTTTTTGATCTAATTGAAATCGAACCGACGTTAAAGAGATACTGCTCAAAATCGGTTTTGTAGAAGAATTGAGAACTTCTTAAGCTAATAAAAAGGTGCCCCAAACCGGCCTTTTTCCACAATTTCCTTTATTCACGAAAATACAATTTAATCCATTTGACACTGCACCATTGGTAACCCTGCATTTTGCAGTTTTGTGACATTACAAAAGGCATAATTTTGCAAAAATTAAGAAACGCGATTGCCAACTGGTAGCAGTGAGTAGCCTATAACCAAACCTGAAAACTTGGCTACTACTCCTGATACATGTAGATCTTGACTACCAGTACTGCTCTACAGAATGTCTTTTGTGATGCCACAAAATTGCAAAATGCAGGGTTGCCAATGGTACAGAGTCAAACGGATTAAAACATTTTTAGGAAATAAGGGAAATTGTGGAAAAAGATTTGGAGCACTTATTTATTACCTCAAGTAGTTCTCATTTCAATAAAACCGATTTCGAGCAGATATCTCTTTAAATATGGATTCAGTTGTACACTGGAAAAAAGATTCTTCTTTTCAACAAATCAACCAGTTTGTTTAAGGATTGAAAGTAATCAATGATGCAGCCGGGCGTTTAGTTAAATTTGACAGAGACTACATTGAAATTTAGCAACAAAAAAAAAAAACACAACCACAAAGCATACTTCAGGTTGTATAACAAACACGTAAAACTTTTGCCACGTCAAAACAAACTTTTTCAAAAAATATGTGATTTTTTTTGTTTTTGATAAGTTTAAAAACTTTTGAAATTTGCTGAAGTTTCATAACTCTGTTTTGTTTTAATATGATAATCTTTAAATATTGGTTTGAATAGTATTCTTTGTTAATCAAAAGAGTTTTTCAACTTTATTGAAATTCCCAGGCGGTCATTGTATATTAAGTCAAAATATTACAGTACTGTGCAAATGTTCAGTAATACTGTAATTATATTTATGCTGCTAGCAGTATGTGTTGTTGCTGCATTTTTGCGTTAAATGCTGGCCTTTTCACATGATCTACTGTAGGTCGATATTAAAAAACAAAACTATAAAAAATTGCGCCGTGTCATGATTTATTCAAATTTGGCAGTGGCGTTAACTTAAGTGGCGTGTATAACTGCAATCAATATTATGCAATTTTGAAATAAATAGCAAATCACTCCTGCTCTAGTGGCACTGCAGTAAAAGCTCAACTTCAAAATTGAAGTTTTTTTACTGAATAGACACAAATTAAAAAAAAAGTATTAAACAATATAGAAATTACATTTTGGCCTCTTGATGGAGTTCAACAAATAATATCATTAAAATGGTCATAACTACTGAAACAGAAGTTCAATTCGCTTAGTTTTTTTTAAAAAAGATGTAAAATACAGTGGGGCATTTAGTCAAATTACTGTTTCAAGTATGTTTTAAAAACAGCGCCCTCTAGTGTAAAAAAAACTTAATTTTTTTCGAAAGTGGGGGTCGGAAATCATTGTGTAACATGGAAACCGTTCAACCAAACAAAAATTTTTTTTTAGTTTTGGGACCAGTATGAAAATCTGCTTCAAAAACACTGCGAAGCCATATCAAAATCCAAAACATTTAAAATATGAACAGGTCTACTGTACATATTATCGTTATTTTCATTATTAAATGTATGAGGTTACTTGTAGTTCATTGTCACGTGGGGTAATTTTGGTTATTCTGCTTAATTTCTACCGCAGATTTCTGGTCAGTAGGGTGGCCGAATGGGCAAAGGCGTCGTTTTTACGACAACCCTGATCAAATGGTCTGCGTTCAACTTGCACCCTGGTCACGTTGTTGCATTCTTGAATAAGACGCTTTTCGATGATTATCTCTGTTTGATGGCTTCAAACAAGCATCAAATTCAGTGGACAAGAATTCGAAAAAATTCACAAGATCATTGGAAACTCTTAAGCAGGTGCGGATTACTAAGTAGCTCCAATCACGAAGTAGTATTGGTAATGAAAAGTGTGCGGATCATCCATTAAGTTAGAGTCTGACGCTGTCCAGTAACAAGAGGATAAATATGCGCACAACAGATTTTTGTTTTGAATGTAAACGTAAAAAAAAATGCTTTAAGCATGCAATCAAAATAATGGCACGCGTAGTACTCGCTCGTGTTGACTTCAGCTTGAACACAACAAGAGCAGTTTTATGGCACAACCTCAACTACCGCGGGGCAGGTAAATAGTATGTTTCGCCCTTACAGCATTTTTCAAGCAAGCTTGCTATCTGCTTGACGAGCAGTAATTTTGGACCAATTGGATATAACACGTTAAGCGCGTTGGAAAAAACTGAACTCAATTTATGCAGTTTGGCTTTCATACCTAATGCAGTAAGTTCATTATAATTTTGTTTAGTGTGTAAGCTTGGTACAAAGGTTCTTATTTTCATTTCCTCATTCGTTTGTATGAAATGGCTTGGAAAAGACAAAGTAACCACTGCAATTGACGCGAATTTTTGAGCAAGGCAGTGTAACTAGGTTTAATGCTATAACTCTCTGTTTTATAGAATTGCAGAGGAGCTTTGTTGAGGAAATTTATTAGTTTGTATCTTGTATACTTATCTTGTATAAGCTAGCATACTTAATCAGTTTGTGAAAACATTTGAGCTTGAATCCACTGACTTTGAAAAATCAATTCAAAAATAACAGGTTTAAAATTTTTTTGGCGTTCAACATAATGAACTTAATTTTAACTGCAATCTTATTTGGAAAATTGCAAGTCATGGTGTAGCGTGCCAGGTTAATCAATTAATTTTTTTATCAAATAGTGCTTGTACGCAAATGCAACTAAAACAGTTTTTTTATTTAAACAAATTGTGCAAAACGTTAAGTAGTGCGGCTTAACCATTTAACAATTTTAAAACATTTCAAAAACCAATTTTAGAACTAATTTTACTGTATTTGCAGTCAAATTTTGATACAATAATGTATTGGTAACGGTGTGCAATGTTGTCTCCAGTAATATAAATTCAATGAAGTTTATTAGCTCATGCGGTTTTTTGTTTTCAACGTTTCGATAGACATGTAGTACCTATATCTTCGTCATTGCTAGAATGCGAACTCTTGGTTTTAACTTCGCATTCTAGCCTTAACTAAGATATGTAGCTCATGCCCTAAGCATACCCTATTAAAACGTTGGCGAAAACACTTTTCCTTCCCACATGTTGAGCTAATAAACTTGACTTAAGTTGAATTAAAATAATAAGGATTTTTAGGTTTGACTTTAAATCCAAATATAATTTGCTATGACTTTTGATCATTGAGCTCTTGCATCTGGAGATACCAGAAAGAACAGTATTTGAAGATAAGTTTTTCCAGTACCGGTGTTATTTTACAGAAAATCGGACATAATTTGTAAATCCGCATTACGTGTCGTTAGAGCATCAATAAAAATTGCTTTTACTGATTTTTATTCAATATAACCAGAGTAAGTAAAAAACAGACAAATTCATTCAAATTAAGCTTGCACTATTTCTGGGTGAAGGCGAAAAGGTTCTTTTTAAAGTTTCATGATGTTACTGACAAGCTTTCGCTCTATTTTGCACCAACATGTCATCAAGAACTTACTCCCAATGTGAATGCAATGTACCGTGTTATTAAAATTAATTTTGAAACGGAAATTATCATACTTATCACTTTTGAAACAATAGTTTCAAAGCAAATAGCTTAAGATGAAGTACAGGAGCATGAAAGGCAGAGTCGCAACTAGGGCGTGGCAAGTGAATATGCATAATCACTCCAGAAGTTTTCAAACTACTGTAGCAGTTAAAAACAGCTTAAGTGTCAGGCTGCAGCATTTTTCAAAAATTTTTTTGAAAAGGAATACATTTTGAAAAAATTTCTTAAAAAAATCAAAACCATTAGGGGATTGCACTTTATTTGATTTCTTCAATTTTTTCGTAAACAATAGGATATCAATAAATATTGTTTGCAATAAATAAAGTGCTGGAGCGATAGCTCAGTTGGTGTAGATTTAAGTTATTAATCAAAAGGTTGCTGTTCCTAAGGTTCGATTCCCGAACTGGAAATGCTGTATCTCAAACTTAAAACAAGTTATGGTAACGGTGTGCAATGCCCTTCAGAATAAATGTGCTTAGCTCTAAACATAATTATGCTGTCGTTTCAAGAAATGCTTACACCTATTTTGCTAAATTAAGACAATAAGACCTTGCGGTAAGTTAAGACCTAAGACTAAGTTAAGACGCTAAGTTAAGACCTTGCGCTAAGTTAAGACAATTTTAGCACAAAATAAGCCTGTAAATGCGTAATTTTTATGACAAAAATGTCTTTAAGGACTGGGTTTGGCTCATCTAACTTCTCCCAACCATTGCTTATAATCTTGCTGGATGAGTAACACACCTACAGTAGCTTTGGATGGTTTCCAGACCTTGGTTTGTAATATACAGTACATTTGCGCTTATGCTATATCCACTTTTTTAAAACTCTTCGGTATAATATATACATATCTATTGTCTTGCTTGTCATGCACTAAATTTTGTGTATTTGGTTTTTTACAGACGATAGTGCATCTATTCTGCAAAGTAACATGAAAACAGTAACTGCGGTGGTGCTTGTTTTTACATTAACTTTTGCAGATGCTGCAATTAATTGTCCGCTCAGTTGGACTGAATATAAAACTGTCGAAGAAATTTCTTATCAACATAGCGTATCACGCGAAAATGAAATCATTGTTGATAGGTTAGTCATGTACCAATGTTCCGAGAAAAATGATATTAAATTTAATACTACCTGGAGTGTACGAAAAAATTCAACCGAAAACTTTGGTAGCTTTCGATTGCAACTGAATGGCATCTCAAATGATTGCTTGAATCGAAATTGCACTGACATTGTGTTGAAGATAAGAGTGAATTATCAATTTCGATTTAGGCGTAATAATGGAGAATGGAGTCAGTGGAGTCTTTGGACGACTGGTGAAAATTCTTACTTGAAAAAAAACTGCGACAAACTTT
The DNA here is from genome assembly GCA_963965965.1 of Trididemnum nubilum. Classification (NCBI taxonomy): domain Eukaryota; kingdom Metazoa; phylum Chordata; class Ascidiacea; order Aplousobranchia; family Didemnidae; genus Trididemnum; species Trididemnum nubilum. Next base: position 8,032,913 of record OZ014469.1, read on the forward strand.
ACTGGACAAACTGGATCGAAACATCCACATGTGAGACATCATCGTATATCATACGTAACAGAACATGCATGGATTGCGATGGTGATGCGTTGGAGCAAAAGTATTGCGATGCTACAGGTATTGCTGTGGACAAGAATGAATGCAATCACTACTGGAGCAATTGGACTGAAGGACTGTGCGTTACAACTGGTTGTAACGTCATAGGAGAGCGAGTTGTGACCAGACAGTGTTTGTATGCTGATGAACGTGAAGCTAATAAAGTTCAATTGTGTTTTAAAAGCAATGAGTCAGCAGTAATGAAGGAAAACTGCATCAACAATACCATTCCTAATGAATGCGTACCTCAGGCTTCACCAGAAACCGGTAACTCAGATAACACTGGTTTTTACGTTGGTATTGTAGTGGCTGTCGCTTTGATTGTTATTCTTTGCATTTTGCTTGGTATTGTGATATACCGTCGTCATAAACCAAAGGATTTTTCCCTGACTAACATTTCGAAACGGACCGTTCCCTCTTCTTGCGCATTTGCGAATTCCACAAAAAAGCCAAATGATAATGCTTCTCAACAGGCAGAAATCAACCAGCAGAACCCTGCCGATGCTTACCAATTTGCCAACCCCACAACCAGTGCAAATGAGTGGTCTTTTAAAGATTTGAATCAAGCTGAACAAAACAAGCTGAAGAATGCGCCAGTTGCGTACGACATGACACAAATACACGGCTCCAATGCATATAATTTTGAACAAGCGTCTGGCCAAGAGGTGTACGAAATTGAGACACAGGATGCTTTAAATGTTTACGACATTGCGACTTCAGGTGATCCCAATGTATACGAAGTTGAAGAACGTTGTCAACATGCAAATTCAAACCTCCAAACGGCACATTCTTTTGAAGACGAACAAGGACATAGCAATACTTACAGTTCTCTGCAGTCATCAAACGAAGTTTTGGAAAGCACGTATTCCATATTGGAGCGTTAATCTTAACTTTTTGTTAGTATTTTGTTAAGTAATACTTATGAAACTCTACAAAAGCACATTTTGTTCCTGACTTACCATAAACTTTTATCTCATCACAACTACTTCGTAAATCGACAATGCTTCTATCTTACGTCATAGTATTTTTCAGGATATTTTGATGACCTAACCAACAATTAATCACAAACGAGGACCGATGTCGCTAAACGACGGAAATAAGCAGCACTATAGAGAAAGAGAAACTATTAAATAAACGCTAAAACTTTGGCTGTTTGGCGAGTGACGATAAAGAGATGGAGATGCTTATTATCCATGGAATTAAGTAACGAAAAAATAAACTCTTTGCCCTATTAGACGGCTTACGTTCTTCATGTGGCCCAAATTTTACCAGCTCAATAGTCAATTTATTCAGTCGGCTTACTCTGTAGGCCGAAGTATATACTTGTGCAAGCGGCTCATAGACGACAGGCCTTAAGGTAATCTTCTAAACGTCTTGAATTCTAATGTTAATTCTCCCCAACTTCGTTATGAACAAAGAATATTGCTTTTTACTGTGCAATAATAATGTTCGTTTACTGTTTTTCTGTGCTATATTTCATTTAACTGATATTTCCTGTATATTTCCTTTAATAGAAATATTCCGATACTAACTAAAAACTTCACTTTAGTTTTTGAAAGTTTAACTTTTAAAACGCCATTTCTATTCATGTCGATTACAGACAGCTCAGTGACCGGCATGCATATCTCAACACGTTGATGATTTTCTTTTAGCTATTGAAGTCTAAGAATTGATTGGGCCTGTGATGCAGTTATTCTAACTTTTGTGGGTCAAAAGTCATGTCGGAACTAAAATGCATGGAAAAGTTATCAATTTTTTGTTATTTAAAGCATCGAATTTAAGACATTCAAAACTTTAAAACATTCAAAATTTTGGCATTTCACAGCAGCAATTAAAAAGTCATTTTAGTGGCATAGCACGTAGATCACAAAACTCATTCATTACTCTTCACATAAACTTTCTAATTTAATGAGGTTTAGTTTCACGTTGAATTTTATTCTGAAAACAAAAAACAAAAAAACACCAAAAATGTAAAAGGAATATTGTGATTGTAATTGCATTCTCTTTACCACAATGCCTCGGCCAGGAGACAGCGAAGAAACTTTTGGTCTTCGAGTTAAGCTGCCTCCTGCCTACCTGTCTACCACACACGGTGGAGGCTTCACACTGTCCCTTTAATTGGTGAAGGTCAAGCAGGGAAGCTCTGAATATCAATTTTTATAGTTCTTGGTTTGACTCGATCAGGAATTGAACCTGAGTCTACCGTTTCAGTAGCAGACGCTTTATCTACTCGACTTCTGATTGTTTTATGTGGGTTGAGCTTTAAAACAGCTGCAAAAGAGGCGTGTTTTGATTATTCTTTAGTTGTGTTTTTTTCATGTTATGAGTCAATAATGTACGACTATTTACTCATAAGTTAACTGCATCAATTACGTAAACTAGAATGTGGGAGAACTCAACTAACGAAACATGATAATGATAATCATATTAATTGCAATTTATGTTCCCCTGTAGATAACACTAACAAGTGTCAATGTATCTGACTAAGGGGCCGAAGTAACATTCAGATGGCTTTACAGAAGTAAAGTTAATACACAACAGAGGTACTAATTCTACAGCAATAAGCAGCAAAATACTTGCATCAAGCACTGGTAACATCCTAAAAAGCTAAATAACAATAATACGCTTTTAGACGTTTCTCGAAAAGGAAAAAACTTTCAATTTCAAGCAAAGATAGTGCCAACAAATTCCATACCTTGGGTGCCGCATACAAAAACATAGATTGGGTGTAACATCCTATTCACGTTAATTTAGAATTTGGCCGAGACTTGTAATTATGTGCTTATTGTTGCGTGATGCGATACTGCTGTAGTCAATTGTATGTGTACTTAATGACGTCACTTAAGTTAGCTTGGTCTATGCTAAGTATGCTAGATAAAGTTCTTTTTTAGCTGCATAGGAAACCGTAACAAGAAAATTTTATCAGCGAGTAAGTTGATTGCTTTTGTGTATTTAGGAGTAAACATGCATTACAAATTGACCCTTTTTTATATCTCATGACACTGCCCGAGCCAGTAATTATTCGCGACACGTTATTTGTAGGACCGCGGATCGGTATTCTCAAGAGCTGATTAGCGTAGAGTTATATTGGTACTTTAGAACTGGGTTGAAAATGTGAATATTTAAAATCGTACAAGTTGGCATGCGTCTCTTCTAGTTTTTTAGGCCGACTGCTGTTAGCGTTGGTAACTTGTTTGTGTTAATGTGAGCATATTAAGTCGCCTTAAACTTATTAAGTTGCTTTTATGAATTGCATTTTGAGTAGTCTAGAGCATGTCTTTTGTAGATTGTTCATCTGTGATTGTTCGGCAAGAGTCGATCAAGTGCTGGAGCCGGCTGTAGTGTGCACTGGTAAGATGTTGTGTTTGAGTATAGAAGCTATAGTTGGCTTTTGCAGTATCGTTATTATGGCTGAACGCATTCTTTTTGTTTGTAGGCTTGTGTGTCTCAGAAGTTTTCCGCACGACTATTTGTGAATCGTCGTTGTGTTTGGAGCCACATACAGTTGGTGAGCTTCAGTTGTAATTGTGCTGTTCTTGTATATTGTGAACCCTTGTGCCGAATTTGTATTTGTTTTTTGTTTTTTTGTTATCAGAAACCGTAGCCTTTTCATGCATTCACCGAAGTGCTGGATTGATGATTACGACGAGTTTTCGCTGTACCTGTTCCGTACTACGACTTCCAAACACAAATAAGAGTAACGGAACATTGGGATTTAGCAAAGTTTAAGCTAGTTACCGTTTGAAGTAGTCAATCGTCATCATTAACACGCAAGCTGTATTTTACCGAAACAGAACGAGAGTTAATTAAACTTTTCAAATATGTAGGAGCATAACCATGCAGACACTTGTATGTGAGCAAAGCAATTTTGAATTCAATACGAAATTTAACAGATAAAAAATGAAAGCGTTTAGGTTATGGCATCATGTGCATATCCAAAGCAGAACCACGACATCCGAAAATTAATTCCACTGCAGCAGATAAAACTTTTGTCAACTTGTGCAATAAATATTGCAATAAGTTATAAAACAAGGCATTGCAATGATCAATATGGGACAAAATCAAAAAATAAACTAGCTGACCTTTTAGAGTTTTAGTAAGCTTAGATGCAGTTCTACCTAAATTTAGTAAATTGGTGTAATAATTACTAACCACTCTTTTGATATGCTGCTCAAGTTTCAGTCTGTCATCAAATGTTACACCAAAAGTTTTGACCAAATCATTAGGCAAAAGCAAAGAACAGTCATCACCAATTTATATGTTAGAAATTATTCTGGATTCAACATCACAGGTAGATAAAATTTCAATAACTTTGGTTTTACTTTCATTCACTTTTAGGAAAATGCTTGAATTTTGTTTTTAATCATGTCTACAGAAGAATCTTATCAAAAAAAAAAACGCTGCATATCATCAAGATATCAGGGCACACCTAGACCATGTGAATCACTAATTAATTCAGCATTAATTTTTAAAAAATAGTGAAATAGTCTGGCCCTAAAATTGAACCCTGGGCAGACTTAACATCAACTGTATGAGAAGCACAGCTAGCACCTTGAACAATGTAGCTTCTATTATTTAAATAGGTTGAAAACTATTCTAAAGTTACATCAGAAAAACCAAAATCCGCAGACAATTATTTACTAAGCAAAAGATCACGGTTAACCGTATCAAAAGAAGCTGACAAATCAAACTAATATCATTGCGAAAAAATGAAAAGCTGATATCATTGCCAATATAGAATAATCGTCCTACTGTTTATAGAAGCACTTAATCTTTTTTCTTTGTATGGGCGATTTTGTGGTTCACGTAAACTTTTGACGCATTTTCAGTTTGTTTAAGTAGGTAACACTTCAGCTGTGGACAACATGAGACAATAACACAACTGTAATAGAAAGTGAGATTAAACTCCTAAGCTGAGTCTATAGGGCGCAAAATCCCGATCGTACGACCGTATCTTAATTTTATTGTATACAGAAATTGCTAACAGAAAAAGCTCAAACGTTGGACTGTACCGCCTTACCAGCGTACAAGCTGCCAGTTGGTTAAAATGAACTAAGAATATTACATTATAGTACGCTCACAATTTTACGCCAAGGTAGACCGAGTTTACAACACATTTGTGAATATTCAGCTATTTTATTTTATTGTACTGCTGTTATGTTTATTTTACTGTACTTGAAAATTGTACCCTCTGTTGTGCGTTTACCAAGCCGCTAGCTTAGTTGATAATTATTTCTTGTCTGTTCATACTGTTATATGCATCAGCTAAAGTAACTAATTTTGAAGGGTCTGTTTCTTTGATTTAATGAATTTTTTCCGCTTTTGCTATTTTTGATGTTTTGATTTTAGCTTTTAACTTAGATTTTTATGCCTTTGTTCTCGATTGCTTTTAAAGCGGTTGCTGCAGTGTGCGTATAATTCAATCAAATGTTTGTAATAAAAATATTTTCCATTGCATAAACTAATACTGTAATTACATTGCTTTATTATTATTAGGAAACAATATACAGTAGTTCAGACATTTCCAAAAATAAGTATAAACTATAACGGCATAAATTATAATTATCGTTATTGCGTATATCGCACTTGTTTTTAGAACTGGTATTCTGACACCCCAAGGTTCCATTCCGGTTGATTTAATTCAGGGGTTCTTACCCGGGGGTAAATTTTACCTGCCTGAGGATAAATTTACTGAATTATAAACTAAAGCAAACTTCAATTTTCAGTATTAAAAAAGTGATAGTGTTGCACTAAAGTCCCGTTGGGTCATTTTTCGTTGCCAAGAGGGCCGCTTCAAAAATTGATAGCAAGCGGACCAAACCTGCGGAAATTTGTGGAAAACCCCAGAAAAACCTCAAAACCCGCAGAAAATAGAGGGTTTCCGGCCTGAAAAACTTTTTTTTTGGGGGGATCACCTCAAAAATCGTAGAAATTGGTGTTTTTTTCCGTACTGAAGAATTTCTTTTGTACATCAGCGCAAGGCTTGCAAAAATTTTTGGACCACCAAGAAAAAAGGGGTAAGTCATACTTTTTACATTTGGCGAGGGATAAACAAGACAAAAATGGTTAAGAGCTCGTGATTTAATTGGGTTCTTTGTACTATTGCGAGCGCCCTTTTTCACATAAAAAGACTTGGTCTTGTGACCCAAACTGAAAAGAGACAATTTAATCCCATTTATTATTGCTGTCCCATTTCCGGCTTTTTTTGTATTCCACAACGTGCACAAAATTAAAACTTTTAGCAAAAAGCGAAATCTCACCAACGCGTTTAGCTACAATTATTTAAATTGGCGAAGTTCCGAATTCCTCCAAATTATTATAACTGTATTTTGTTGATGAATTTTTCCAAAAGTAAGTGCAGTAGTAGTAGTAGTAGGTTTATTTTGATTAGGAAAACACAAATACATAATTTTAATAATACACTGTAAAACACACTCAAAAAAAAACAACAAATGATATCCTGGTGAGAGGCTGCAAAAGACCTCAGGTCAAGTCCAAATGCTGAACTGGCACGGTCGTCGAGCCTGCAGCCTCTCATCTAAACTTCGATGTAATAAATGAATATAAAAGTACTCAAACAAAGCAAAAATGAAAAAGGAAAATCAAAAAAGCAGAACGAAAGCAAAATTTAAACATCACAAAATAAACACTTATTTTTTGTCATATGTAATAAAATTTTATGATATCATCCTTTAATTTTAGAACATACGTGTATCAAATTTAATAATTATGGTGAGATGAATCTGGGTTATATAGGTTAAAATTGCTTGCTTCGAAGGTATGTTTTTATTTTTTTTGCAAAAACTATTAAGGGTTAGACGATAATTACTTTTGATTTCAATAGAGAGTTTATTCCAAATTTTTTATCCTTCATTACAAATAGATCGTTGAGTGCTTGTTTTTTTGCAAGGCATTACAGTCCAGTTAAGATCCAATGCAAATCTAGTTGGGTAACTGTGTGTTTAGGAAGCGGACCGGAAGTAATTGTAGAACAAGATTGGAAAAGTTTTCTTTTTGAATTTGTTTACGAATTTTATAACCTCTAGTTCAAGAATGCTACTAAGATTCAAAAAATTTAATTGGCAATAAATTTGTGAAAGTCTCGTTTTAAAAATAGAAGTTTTGGTCCTAATATCCAGGATGAAATTTTGTTGGGCTTGGACTTTGGTGATGTATTTGGGGGAAGAGTTTCCCCACGATGTGATTATGTAGCGTAGATGAAGGTAACTTAGGTAAGCTATACCAACATATACTCTTCCAAGATAAGCTATACCAAAGTTAATGCCTTGGTTTTGTCGAATCTTGTTGGGAACAAAATTACCGCCAGTGGAATAGTACCATAGTTTGGCAAAATAGACCGAATAAACTGAAAATAAGAATTTTGTCTTATTTTCATTTTTTGATATGGTACAAGCTTGTTTTTTTTTAATGTAACTTTTCAGACTTTGTTTTTAATCACATTTCGAGCAATGGGTAAGTATTATTAAGCTATTCTTAAATTTTAAGCATGTGTTTAAAGCCAATTGTTAAATTTTAAACGCTTTCCACACGTCCACAAAGCAATAATCATGAAAAAAAATCAATGCAAAACTTGCATCTGAAAGAACAAGCCTTGATTCTGAAAAACTACGCAAACTGATTTGGGTGTGTCCAGCCCGAAAAGCAATATTGGGCACTGAATCAAGTGAATAGTCTGCTTGTATAGTTGAATGACACTCACTATACATGCGCATAAACTTGTAAAGCAGCGGAATCTTATTAATTTTAATTATAGTGTTATTCTGATTTGAGTTCCGTGTGACTGACTTTTAATTATTGTAAGCAATGAAATATTTTTCTATTTACGGAAAAGATAATAAGCTGCATTATTTTGAAACAGTATTCAAAACAGGAGCATAAGAGTCGGAATTTCTGCTTAATCTAAGAACAAAAAGGACTCCTAGAACGGAACCAAGCATAGCAATTTATTAGACACGTTTCGTTCAGCATTGTCAATAGACTGAATTACACAATTTACATATCTTAATATAAAGCAAAGAGCCAGAACGTGAGCGAACATATTTTTACTGAACGTTTCAAGACATTACTAGTCTCATCATCAGCAGATAAAAATGATTTAGGCAACAGCAACTTGTCACGAGCAAAGCATAGAAAAAGGGCAAAGCAACGACACATACAAAAAAAGAAAGCGAGCGGAAAATAAAAGCAATTATTGTTTTCACACATTGAATAAATATTTCCATACGTTGAACGAATGTTTTCAGTTTTTTACACGTTAAATAAATATATTGGAATTGAAGCTTTGTCGGAATTTAGATCTGGATTTCTTTGTTGAATCATTAAGGTTTCTTTAATAATTTTCGCCAATGGTCAGATCTAGCCAAGATGATGGGGTTATTGAAACAAACTGTGTGATTAGGGTTATCGGTCAAATGCCGAGTGACGTCCGTATCCTATGGTGTTTTAGAAGAGGGATCGTGGTTATTGATGCAGATAATTAGATTCCGTGATGTTTGGCCAATGTAAGAACTGCTATAATCAGGCGCGTCGATTTGTCGAAATCTTTGGGGGGTCCAACTTAATACCCAGAACCTTTTTGACGAAATCTCGCTAATTTTGTTTGCATTGTTTGTACATCGTAGACTTTGTTTGCGATGTTCGTACTTCGCAATAGCACATTTGATGCAGTTTTTTTTGGTGCTGAGCCGTTTAGGAAATAAGCGTACGGTACTTTCGAAGAAAAAGGAAAAAAAAACTCACTGCGGCCAAAAGTGGGTTGGTAGAGATAAAAGGGTATCTTGAGAAAGATAACCGTGTGAAATAAATTTTTGCGGTATTTTTTGAATGCGACCTCTTTCACGTCAAACTTTTGGGGCGTTTTTTGGGCGTTAATTCCAATGTTACGACTTCGAAAACTTTGAAAATCGTTCCGCCAAGCCTGTCTATACTACTTTAAGGGATGACACGGATAGGCGTGGCCAAGGGGGCGACAGCCCCCCCTTCAAATTAAAATGCCCTCAATGATAAAAATATTAAAACAGAGTCTACAGTTTCTTCAGTTTCTTTTAGCATTTCTCCGTCCGTACCAAAGTGCACGCGTTCAACTGTAATTAGCAATGGCATTAACATGGATCACCAAGGAACCCGAGCCCACCAACTCAAAATTTTGCCAATCAATTTAAGCGTACAGCCCGGGAGAATTGAACAATTTTGTCTTAAAAACTGCAATCTCAGGCACTTATCTAACCTTTTTACGAACGTAATACTATAAACAGGAGCGGATTTATCAAATGGTGCAGTGTCAGGGGGTCCCGCGTTTAAATGATGGGACTAAGAGTTTTTTTGTCTCACCTATATTGACTGGAAATTGCAGCAAAAATCCCCAAAGTGCAAGAGGCCCGGCACAATGTAAATCCAGCCAGGGCAAAAATATGATTAGTTATAGGCCTTACCAATAACCATCTTTTGTACCAATTAACTTTCAATAACAATTCATCTCCAACTTGCCAGTTTTTACGCGACAAAATGCTTCTGAAAAAAAAAAAAAAGAATTAGCAAGCAAAAATGCGCATTAAACAAATTATTGAATTTAACTTAAGAGGGTCTGGGCCCCTAAGTCATTACACGTACTCCTACAATTGGTTATTTTCATGATCTACTGCTAATTATTTTAAAAGGCAATGTAACTTACTTCCGCCTACTTGGACCAAATCACATACAAAATATAACCCCAAACTGCAAGATTTTAAACGTGTTTTGTACTTGAATTGTAGGTAAAAGAGAATTGAACAATTTAATTTTTCAATTGGCTTTCTAAGCAGGGTTGTAAACGGGCCGACTAGTTCAGGCCCAAACCCGCAAATATAAGCCCGCATCCGAAAACTAATTTGAAGCACAAATCGTGCCCGAAAAAAACGAAAGTTTAGTTAGGTCTGAAAAATTTAGTAATCTTGTTATTTTAATTTTATTTTGGTACATCTAAGACAAAAAGCACGACTCAAGCCCGAAATTTTTGTCAACTTTAGGCCCGAAAAGCCCGGTCCGACTTACAACTATGGTTCTAAATGTTAAAGATCTGGTTCTTTCGAATTACTCTAAAAACACGCGAAATGTGATCCAATAACATTAAAATACCTATTTTTTTAAAAAATTTACAAAAAGTTGCCCAGCGGTTGAGGGCTTTGCTCCCACACCCCCGTCTGTGATACGTTTGAGTTACACTAGATTACTCACCATGCCTCCCAAATCATACATCTTAATTTTTAAACATTTCCTTCAAACTCTCCCCCTCCAGCAAAATCCTAGTTGCGTGCCAAACCAGGCCACGGCTTCTGATCTTCCATTTTATGATATCGTTGGCTGGCTCGCCTGTGATGGCACCGTCCATTAATTCCCCGCCCGGATGGCACCATTGTAATATTGAGTGACTATGCTGATAAGCTCTGACGCTGCGAGTATCAGTATGCCCTCGCTCCTCAGTGCCCTGCTGTAGCAGTGAGGACTTTCCCTCATCTAGACTTCACTGACAGACACACAGTCACAATAATGAGTTTGTGACGTACACAAATAAAACTTGTGCAATATATTGACAAGGTGATAAACATACTCGTATTGTGATTATTGTTATAAGATCTAGGTCTAGCGCTGTGATATGCAGTTTTCAAGATTTTGAGCAAGAAATATTAGTCAAGACAGAAATTTTCTTTCGTTAATATCCATGATAAATAGCAAACATGTTTATTTTTATTGGGGGTCCTTTACTCTTTGGACCCCCCAATGCATATCTTTGGGGGGGGTCCGGACCCCTTGACCCCCCCCCCCCCCCGGGAATCGACGCGCCTGGCTATAATTACAACTCATATGGTACACAACGCCATATTGATAGAGAATTTGTTGTTGTTCTTTATGTTTAAACACATTTTTTAAACTATAAGTATCGTTAATTAATAAAAATTTGGTTTAAAAATCAAGCTTGGCACAAAAAGAATTAATTTCTTTTTCTATTTGCGGTAAAATTTCGCAAATGAATGGTAACCGCAAAAAAGACTTTTTAACTCGAGGGTCATTGAAAAATTTTTTTGGGGGAAGTCTTTTCCCTAGTGTTTTTTCATAAAACGGTTAATGTAGCTATTTTTTTCCAAGACTAAAGAAATTTGATTATGAAGCAATGTGAAAAAACTGTAGATTTGATGAGCTTGATGCAACAAAATGTTAATTAGATTGCTTTTGTAGTTGGTTGGAGTGTGAATGTCCCATTTGGTATATAATTCTGAAAATGTTGGCTTTTTATATACTGTCGTTTCGATTCCGTTTGATGGTTTGGTAATTAAAATATCCAAAAAAGCAGTTTTCTTTCATTTTCTTTTTCTTTGGTGAATTTCAGCTTTGGGATGAATGGAGTTGAATATTTGATATACGTATTCCACGTCATTTGGGTTGTCGAATGGCAAAAATTAATTTTTTTGTGCCAAGCTTGACTTTTAAACCAAATTTTTATTAATTAACGATACTTACAGTTTAAAAAATGTGTTTAAACATAAAGAACAACAACAAATTTTCTATTAATATGGCGTTGTGTACGATATAAGTAGTAATTATAGCAGTTCTTACATTGGCCAAACATCACGGAATCTAATTATCTGCATCAATAACCACGATCCCTCTTCTAAAACACCATAGGATACGGACGTCACTCGGCATTTGACCGATAACCCTAATCACACAGTTTGTTTCAATAACCCCATCATCTTGGCTAGATCTGACCATTGGCGAAAATTATTAAAGAAACCTTAATGATTCAACAAAGAAATCCAGATCTAAATTCCGACAAAGCTTCAATTCCAATATATTTATTTAACGTGTAAAAAACTGAAAACATTCGTTCAACGTATGGAAATATTTATTCAATGTGTGAAAACAATAATTGCTTTTATTTTCCGCTCGCTTTCTTTTTTTGTATGTGTCGTTGCTTTGCCCTTTTTCTATGCTTTGCTCGTGACAAGTTGCTGTTGCCTAAATCATTTTTATCTGCTGATGATGAGACTAGTAATGTCTTGAAACGTTCAGTAAAAATATGTTCGCTCACGTTCTGGCTCTTTGCTTTATATTAAGATTACTCAAACGTTCCAATTATTAAGCCCCGAAATTCACATATCGTTCTTTGATTCTATAACTGTGACAAATTTTCAGCCAAGCCGTATCTTCTTGGTTTTAATGGATGGCTATTGCATAAAAATTTGTGTTGTAATTTGTGTACCGTAATTCATTCTTCTAACGTTGCTTAAGTGATTCCCATCTAGTCAATTGCTTGCTCAGTGCTATTCTGGCAATCGTTTTTGTTCTTAAATAACAAAATATTTTTATGATGAGGCTTAAGTAGTTGTAAACTTTACGCAACTAATAAAAATTAGTGAATTTTAAGTTGGAAAAATGGTTAATATAAAAATTTGGAGTTTAGTTAGCTTCAGATTGATTTTTTTGTGTGTATTTGGCGTGGGGGGAGGCAAGTAAAAAGCAAAACCACGATATTGAATACCACGTCATCAACTTTGTTACAATGTCACCATATTTTCAAACAAACAATAACGTGTAAGGAAAAAAATAATGATAACATGGGAGATTGCTATTGATTGAAAAAAATAATATTTGCTTTTGGAGTATCCCACAGTGTCAGCAAGATGGCGCCCCATAGCAATAAACTTCTGTAATTGGTTGCAAAATAACTAGGTTACCGCTATGATAAGTAATAATACACTTTTTGCTATAAGCTTAATCATCTTATAAAATAAGCATTGCATCAAAGCCATCACCCAGCAAACGTTGTGAGCGTAAACACAGAACAACGAAACACACAAGATGCAAACGATAATCTTTAAGTTTTGTTTTGTGACGTAGATTGTAGAAATTGGTTTTAAGTCAATTTGTTAACTATGTACAGTAAAATTATTTCATAACTGCTGCAAAAAAAAGCCTTTTTTGAGTTGCTTTGTTTATCGGTGTTACTTCATTCCATAAATTACAACCAACATATTTAACAGCTTTTTCTTAGCTCTGTAGCCCAGGTACATTGCGCGAAAATTATTTTAAGAACTTGATGCACACCCTGGCATTGTTTGGCAAATAAAATGTAAACTTTTTCCGCCTTTTAGGATTAAAGCTGAACTTGAAAAACTTTAAGAGTTAAAATTATTTTGCAACCTATATCGTTAATTTGATCAGCTGAATGGTATGAGTTTATTTGGAGTTCATTATAATGTGGGACAATTTAGTTGCTCTGCTTAACATCTATGGCGGGTTTTACCAAAAGCGCGTATTTACGCTCGGAAATACCCGGGATAATGTTTTGAATGTAAAAGCAAAAACAAAAAATGCAGCATGCATGCAATCAAAATAATGACTCGTGTATTACACGCGCACGAATGACTTGAGCATGCTTACTTAGCAGTAGCATATAGGCAGACCGCAACCAGCGCGTGCAGATAAATAAGTTTTGCTCTTTCAACAGTTTTTGATCAAGCTAGCTATCTGCTTGACGAGCAGTAATTTTGGAGCAAATTGAATAATAGGGCGGCAAAGCGTTTTGGAAAAAAAGTGAAAATCCGTTATGCAGTATCACACCAAGACTTTATACTGCAGTATAATTGTTGTATGGTTTGCGAGCTTGGCACTAAAAGCTTATTATTTTATTAAGAACAATGTACTAAGAAAATTAATAATAAGCTATAGACAGTATACAGAGTCTTATAGGCACAATCAAACCTATGATTAACAGCCTAAGACATACTGTTTCGGAATCGACATTCGTCTTTATTCCTCGTCAGTATAGCTAGGACTACAGGTATGAACATGAGCGTAGAAAGGCAAAAAATTGCAAATTAACCAGATCATGACACAATTTTTTTTTTTTTTTTCCCAAAAATATAAAGTAACCACAATACTACAAGAGATAATTCTAATAGTTCAATGCAAAATAATTTCCTATAGCATGCCTTAGACAGCTGTTTCGCCCAATCTCAGGGCTCATCAGTAAGGCTAGCAAGGCCAAAAAAAGGACAAATATCACCAGTGATAAAAATCTTCAGAACAAGCATCTTTACCAATTTACCAATCAATGAATAAATCTTTACCGATTACGTTTGTAATAAATAAATCTTTACCCATCATTCCGTCAATTTTAGCCAAAATAGATAAATCTTAGCTGAAAAATCCTTACTCAATGAAACTAGAGCTATTAATTAAATCTTTACCGAATGAAGCTATTGCAATAAATCAAATCGTTACCGACTAAAGTACAAATCTATCGCAGAAGTGCGATAGCCTAGCTAACAAAATTAATGAACCTTGACCGAAAAAATTTTTACCCAAAGAAACTAAAGTTATTAATTAAACTATAACCGAATGAAGCTATTGCTATAAATTAGATCTTTACCGACTAAAGTACAAATCTTACCTTACATCTCTCAGAAGAACGATAGGCTAGCTAACTCTCTACTCTCCTCATAGCTCGCCTTAAATGGCTACGTCTCCAGTAGGCTGAAAGGCTCAAAACTAGTGCCAAAATTCAGACTAGAGCTAAACTAGGCTAACAATCTTTAGAAATGAAACGCTATCAATACCCTCTGCTCTCCTCGTAGCTCGCCTAAAATGGCTACGTCTCCAACAGGGCCGAGACGGATCTAAACTAGAACTATACTAAGCTATCGCACTTCTGCGATAGATTTGTACTTTAGTCGGTAACGATTTGATTTATTGCAATAGCTTCATTCGGTAAAGATTTAATTAATAGCTCTAGTTTCATTGAGTAAGGATTTTTCAGCTAAGATTTATCTATTTTGGCTAAAATTGACGGAATGATGGGTAAAGATTTATTTATTACAAACGTAATCGGTAAAGATTTATTCATTGATTGGTAAATTGGTAAAGATGCTTGTTCTGAAGATTTTTATCACTGGTGATATTTGTCCTTTTTTTGGCCTTGCTAGCCTTACTGATGAGCCCTGAGATTGGGCGAAACAGCTGTCTAAGGCATGCTATAGGAAATTATTTTGCATTGAACTATTAGAATTATCTCTTGTAGTATTGTGGTTACTTTATATTTTGGGGAAAAAAAAAAAAAATTGTGTCATGATCTGGTTAATTTGCAATTTTTTGCCTTTCTACGCTCATGTTCATACCTGTAGTCCTAGCTATACTGACGAGGAATAAAGACGAATGTCGATTCCGAAACAGTATGTCTTAGGCTGTTAATCATAGGTTTGATTGTGCCTATAAGACTCTGTATACTGTCTATAGCTTATTATTAATTTTCTTAGTACATTGTTCTTAATAAATTGTCATTGTTGAGTCACTGTACATACTACTGCGAGTCACTGGTTCTAGTTTAGATCCGTCTCGGCCCTGTTGGAGACGTAGCCATTTTAGGCGAGCTACGAGGAGAGCAGAGGGTATTGATAGCGTTTCATTTCTAAAGATTGTTAGCCTAGTTTAGCTCTAGTCTGAATTTTGGCACTAGTTTTGAGCCTTTCAGCCTACTGGAGACGTAGCCATTTAAGGCGAGCTATGAGGAGAGTAGAGAGTTAGCTAGCCTATCGTTCTTCTGAGAGATGTAAGGTAAGATTTGTACTTTAGTCGGTAAAGATCTAATTTATAGCAATAGCTTCATTCGGTTATAGTTTAATTAATAACTTTAGTTTCTTTGGGTAAAAATTTTTTCGGTCAAGGTTCATTAATTTTGTTAGCTAGGCTATCGCACTTCTGCGATAGATTTGTACTTTAGTCGGTAACGATTTGATTTATTGCAATAGCTTCATTCGGTAAAGATTTAATTAATAGCTCTAGTTTCATTGAGTAAGGATTTTTCAGCTAAGATTTATCTATTTTGGCTAAAATTGACGGAATGATGGGTAAAGATTTATTTATTACAAACGTAATCGGTAAAGATTTATTCATTGATTGGTAAATTGGTAAAGATGCTTGTTCTGAAGATTTTTATCACTGGTGATATTTGTCCTTTTTTTGGCCTTGCTAGCCTTACTGATGAGCCCTGAGATTGGGCGAAACAGCTGTCTAAGGCATGCTATAGGAAATTATTTTGCATTGAACTATTAGAATTATCTCTTGTAGTATTGTGGTTACTTTATATTTTTGGGAAAAAAAAAAAAAAAATTGTGTCATGATCTGGTTAATTTGCAATTTTTTGCCTTTCTACGCTCATGTTCATACCTGTAGTCCTAGCTATACTGACGAGGAATAAAGACGAATGTCGATTCCGAAACAGTATGTCTTAGGCTGTTAATCATAGGTTTGATTGTGCCTATAAGACTCTGTATACTGTCTATAGCTTATTATTTTATTTGTTTTATTTCCTGATGACGTAAAGTTGGCTTAAAAAGACAAACTAACAATTGCAACTTACGCAAGTTTCGGCTAAGGCGCTATGCCTAGTCCTAATGCTATTTCCTGTTTCATCGAACCGCAGCTGAGGAACGCTGTGGAGGAAATTTGTTGGTTTGTGTTTTCTACTGTTTTGTAACTGCTCGAGTGTTTAATTTGTTTAAGAAAGAGTATAAGTTTAAATCCTTGAATTTGAAAAATCTATTTTAACAATAAAATGCTTTAATAAATTTTTGGCGTTTAACATAAGGGATTTATTTTTGACGTTTGCTGGCCAGAGCTTTTAAAGGCCACCTAATGTCTGCAAAGCAATGCCCTTAAAATGAAATAGAAAATTATTACTAATCGAATGCTGTAAACCCGGTTTAGATACACGTTCTCAGTTTCAAGAAAATGAGCAGCCATTATTACCTTTCGCGTTTTAAAAAATGACATGACGTCATCAGACCCAGGAGTTTGATGCCTTTGACTTGTTTATCATTGCAGAGAATAGGCGATTTTGCAAAGGCATATGATAGCCACTCACTGGTCAAAAAGTGTAGCACAAAAAGGCGTAATTAGCTCAAAGTAGTTACATTGCGAAGTTCAGAAGTGAATTAGCCGTAGCAATCAGCTTTCACTACAAGTATTGAACAGCAGTTTTACTACCAGTAATGACTCTATCACTCTAAAAATTTTAACAGTACAAAAGTTTTCCTATTCTAAGGCATCTGGCATATCCGTATCCAATTGAAATACCGATACGCTACCATAGTGTAAAAAAAGATTTTAGACATAACAAGAAACTATTGAAAGCTTATAATTATGTAACGATATTTTACCTTTTTAATATCAGTAGGCTACTGTAGTTTACTGCGTAAAATTAGGTATATATCGGCACCGAACGATACAAATGATACAGGTACCAGTATCAGCTCAGTAGCCTGATTTGGTTTGTGTTTCAGTGATTGATCTTGTAGAACAGCAGAAAAAACAATGACCTAGTCAGATTGTTGAAAGCTTGGGGAGCAAATTACTGGTAGATGGGTAGTACCGTAGTAGGTAGGAGTATTGGTACGTTGGGCTAATTATGGCAAGGAAGTAAGTATTGCCTGTACCGGTATGTTACATTGGTACGATAGGTAAAAATGTTACTACCACAAGCAGCATTTTTGTACTACAGTACAATGTCTTATTCAATAAATTGGAACTCGTAAAAAAGTTATCTGCACTCACTGGTAGTTGTTTGGCTGTGCAGATCTGAGATACCAGTACACTGATCTGATACCGGTAGCCTAGTCCGGTATCGCTAAACTATGGTACCCTAGCAGATTAGTCCAGCCTAATATATTGCCAGGAGTAAAATATTTACTGAAACACAAACCAAACAAGTACTGATCTGGTACTGGTACCATTTCTGCTGTACATATCCGTACCGGTATATCCCTAATCCTACACAGTAAACTACAGTAGCCTACTGGTATTACAAATATAAAATATTTTTACATAATTACAGTATAAGTTTTCAATTGTTTCTTTTTTTACGCTTTGGTAGCGTATCGGTATTCCTATTGGATACGGATATGCCAGATACCTTAGAATAGGAAAACTTTTGTACTGTTAAAATTTTTAGAGTGATAGAGTCATTACTGGTAGTAAAACTGCTGTTCAATACTTGTAGTGAAAGCTTATTGCTACGGCTAATTCACTTCTGAACTTCGCAATGTAACTACTTTGAGCTAATTACGCCTTTTTGTGCTACACTTTTTGACCAGTGAGCGGCTATCACATGCCTTTGCAAAATCGCCTATTCTCTGCAATGATAAACAAGTCAAAGGCATCAAACTCCTGGGTCTGATGACGTCATGTCATTTTTTAAAAACGCGAAAGGTAATAATGGCTGCTCATTTTCTTGAAACTGAGAACGTGTATCTAAACCGGGTTTACAGCATTCGATTAGTAATAACTTTCTATTTCATTTTAAGGGCATTGCTTTGCAGACATTAGGTGGCCTTTAATATATAATTGTTTGAGTGCAATCTAGCCTAAAGGCTACCCGCGCAGAAGCCTAAGTAAGAGTCACCAGAACGGTGACTATTTAAAAGATGCAATGCGAAAATTTATCCAACCACAGGATTCGAACCTGCAGCTTGTGGATTGCCAGTCCACTGCTTTACCACTTGAGCTAGATAAAATGTCTCCTCGCATGCTTAATTGTTGCTGGGTTTAAATAGCCAAAATTAAGCTTGTGAAGAGGCATTCTTTTTAGCTCAAGTGGTAGAGCAGTAGACTGATAATCCACAGGCTGCAGGTTCGAAATCTGTCGGAGGATAACTTTTTCGCATTGCTTGTTCTAAGTAGTCGCCGTTCTGATGACTCTCTATGAGGCTTCCGCGCTGGTAGTCTGTAGGCCAGATAGCACGCAAACAATTAAATATAATGAATTTGAGTTTAATTACATTCTTATAAGAAAATTACATGTTACAAAACTGCTCGCCAGATTAATTAATCAATTATATTATTTATAAAATAAAGCTAATACGCAAATACAAAGAAAACAGTTTTAGAATTTAACCAATTGGGCAAAACATAAATTAGTGCTGCTAACCATTTAACGAACATCACGATTAAATTATTTTTAACCCTAACGATTTTAAAACATTAAAAAAGTTATAAGAAGAAAATTTTATTTACAGTCAAATTTAGAAACTATTAACATTTTGTTTCAGCCTTACGGGATTTTCAGAAAGAGATCTAAAAAGTTTAAATCTTTTAAGATCTCATCTGATGATTTTGTGAGGTTGGAATAGAATACTAAGAGTTTTTAAACTTAACTGCTGCAAATCAAATCTTAATTTTCTTGGATCTTTCTACCTGTATTATCTTCAAAAAAATTGGTTCTTGTTTGTAAGTTCGTATGTGCGAAAATGTGTCGTTAGAGTATCAATTAAAACTGCTTTCGGGTTAGTCAAAAAGCAGATCAATTCGTTCTGCTTAAGTTTGCAGCATTTTTGAAGAAAGGCAAATGGTTACTCTATTTTTGTAATTTAATGATGTTACTGAAAGGTTGTAATCTACTGTGTAAAGCATCAATTTGTCATTAAGAACTTATTTTCAATGCAAATACAGTATTGCGGTACTAAGATTAATTTCGAAACGGAAACTAACTCATACGTATTGAGTTGACAACAATATAGGAAATTGCGAATAGCTTTGTAGCACATTGCAAATAGCTTTAGATGAAGTAGAATGAGAGGCAGAGTCGCAACCAGGTAGTGGCAGGGGTATATGTTTTACCACTATAGCATTTTTTAAGCTACTGTAGGCGTTAGAACAGTTTATACGTCAAGTTGTACCATTTTTTAATCTGATCCAAAAAGGGCTGAATTTTATCGAAAGTTTATAAAAAAATTAAAACGAGTGGGGATGGCCGAATGTCTGCCCATAAATCGATTTCTTTTTTTTGTGGGGGGAAAAATTAGGGCATCGATAAAAATTGTGGGGAGCGATAGCTCAGTTTGTAAAGCATCGAATTATTCATCGAAGCCTTGATTGCTCTCAGCTTCATTACCGAATTGGCAATATTCTTGGAAAGACATTTTACGCTTATTTTTTATTGGGAACAATAATTGACAAAAATTGATAAATTGAAACAATGTAATTCACAAAAAAAAATACCAATACCGGTATACTGTACAATAGGGTGTCTCAAAAATACAAAACTTTTGAAAGTTTGTGCTTCGTCAGCGATTTTGAGATCACATCACAAAAAACACTTTCCCAAAAAAATTTCAACCCAATCGAGCGACGTTTAGGGACGGCACTACCCCCCTTTTTAATAGCGCTTACTCCAAAATTTGATAATCGGTTATTTTGATCAATTTTTGAGATAAATATGTAATGTCGCCATTCATTTTTAAAGACTTTTGATCAGGAATTCGATTATACCGTTAAATAAGCTCTAATGTTAAACTTCATTTTACCCGATTTTCTTAGATAAAGCAGAAAAGTCTTATGATAGAGCAAAAATGTCCTATTTTGAGATATTTTTGCTGCTCAACTAAAACTGCAGTCAAATTTATTGAAAGAAGTACATTATGCATTGGTAGCACATGCTAATTTCCAGAAAAATAGTTGTGCTAGAATTAACAATATAAAACGAAATTATCGCGCTATCAGTAGGGCATTTCAAACACATCATAAATAACCCAGTAAGCCCAGCAAAGTACATTAATATCCTCAGTATCAAATTCACAAACATTAAAGAACTCAAGATATGAGTAATTGATCATTGAGCATTATGATCAGTGCACACTTAATTGCAATGAACGCTTCTGTTTGAAGGCGAAGCTCGCTGCAATGCAGTGTTTACAGCTACTTTGAAATACCATCAACCAGGTACCGGATACTACAGAATAAAGACAAAAAAGTTTAAAACAAGCTAGTTTCAGAATAATCATGCGCCTACGGTTTGCGTTCGATTAATTACTCTGAACTGTGAGCTGATTTAATAAAATCACGTTTGCCCGCAAGTTACTAACAATTCACTCAATTCCAGTGATCCCTTAACTGCTCCAATCGCAAGCCCGTACCCAGAGAAAAGGGCCAAGCAGTAAAACTTGAGCCCTGTCTGGAAAAGTTTCACATGATGGTGGTGCTGTCTAGTGACTCGCCATATTAGCAATAAATAACGTCTTCGATTATCTTAAAACTAAAATATATCCTACTTTGGCCTAGGACTAGCTTTTTTAATCTCTACCTCATGTTTGAAAATTGGTCCAAATTTTTGACGAGGACGGTTTTATTTTTTTTGTCTTTTTAATAATGCACAAAATATGTTGAGCCTTGTTTGAATTTTTCTGAGTCCCGTTTGAACAATTAACGCATCTCGCTACGAATTTACGGTCCTATCGTATGGCCTGTCCAAAGCATGACCAAAACTGCAATCATTTTGTAAGTTTGATTTTAGTAGATTTAAAAAATAAATGAATGAAATGGCTTGTCAAATTCAATAACTGTTAACTAGACATTGTTAGTGTTGAACCAGGTTAAACTGCAAATCTATTACATTTAATCTTGTTGTGTTAAGCAGACATTTTATCAGAGACCGATTTAGCTGCATTATCCGTAGGCCTACAGTAACTTACTAACAGTAACAAAATGCAGTAATGGCTTTTAGAAATGGTCATATGTCAATATTTAAGAATTTAAAATACACTCTATGGCTGGGTTACAGTAATTAGCAAAATCAAGCAACTGGTTGAACAATTGTAGCATAACTGCTTATAGGTATGAAGCCGATAGATTCACTTCTTGAATGCTTACTCCCCATGAACTTAACCTGTCAGCTGTCATGTTCAAAGTTAAACGTAAGCTTGGAGGTCCAAAAAATTATCGGAAATCAGAACAAACTTTTATTAAATGATATACAGCATTATTTTATGTTCGTGTTAAAATAAAACAAAATGAAAAGCAACAAATCAATTTTTAAATTTTAAAAATATCAGAAAGCAGGTATAATTGTTCATACGAAAAAGAAAATCAGGTTGTTGAAGGCTTTTGATAAATGCTTTGATAGCACGTCGACTGATTATGATTTTTGCTATATGTTTTCTTGATATTGGCATATGCTCTTCTCTTTGCAAAAGTTTTGGTGTTGATCTATATCTTTACACACGAGATGCCGATCTTTGTTGAGAATTGGGGGGGGATAAATTGCAATTTTTTTCCAATTTTGCCCTATTTTCAACATTGGGGGTGATGAACCTCGAGCACGATTTTTTTAGGTAAGCAAATTAAGTGAAGACCAATAAAAAAAAAGGTCTTCACCGTAAACGGAACACTTTTATTCCCCGAATTCAGGTGAAGACTAAAAAAAAAATCTTTGTCAATAAAGGAACACTTTTTACCTCGAATTCTAGTAGAAACCTACGCTCAGATGCACACCAGAGTCAAAATATTTCACGGAGATGCAGATGTAGACCATATTCAAATTATTGGGGGGTGTACAGTCAAATTAATAGTGGGGATATATCCCCCCATCCCCCCCGGGTTTCGGCACCCCTGTTTACACATGTCACTTTCAAATCTTTTAGCTTGTAAGTTGTGTATCGTTGGCAGCTCTGTAACGTTGTACATTCAAGGTAAATAATTACTAATAGACTTAGAATAGTTCTGACAAAGAAAAAAAAAAAATCGGCAATTGATTGAAGATAATTTTCTACAGGTTAAGGTTACCTTATCAGAACCTATCTAGCCTAGCGAACATTGCAATGAAGTGCGTTGTTAGCAACTTGCGGGCAAACGTGATTTTATTAAATCAACTCACAGTCCAGAGTAATTAATCGAACTCAAACCGTAGGCGCATGATTATTCTGAAACTAGCTTGTTCTAAACTTTTTTGTCTTCATTCTGTAGTATGCGGTACCTGGTTGATGGTATTTCAAAGTAGCTGTAAACACTGCATTGCAGCGAGCTTCGCCTTCAAACAGAAGCGTTCATTGCAATTAAGTGTGCACTGATCATAAAGCTCAATGATCAATTACTCATATCTTGAGTTCTTTAATGTTTGTGAATTTGATACTGAGGATATTAATGTACTTTGCTGGGCTTACTGGGTTATTTTTGGTGAGTTTGAAACAGGGGCGCCAAGAGCCAAACGTGGTCCTGGGGCCAGCTTAAATAAGCCGGATTTCCGGTTTTGTGAGGTGCAAAATAGATGGATAAAATGCTGCAGTTTAGTCCGAAAAATGAAGTGTTCTCCAAAAAAAAAAAAAAGTCTTCACCGAAATTCTAACGGTTTTTCCGGGCAAAATTTGGTGATCTCCAAAAAAAAGGTCTTCATGGCTTCACATTTCGAGCTCTCAGGGCCACTGAAGCCAATGGGCCCCCTAAAGTCCATGGGCCCAGGGGTCATTGTCCCTCTCTGCCCCCCCTTCGGCGGCCCTGATTTGAAATGCCCTACTGATAGCGCGATAATTTCGTTTTATATTGTTAATTCTAGCACAACTATTTTTCTGGAAATTAGCATGTGCTACCAATGCATAATGTACTTCTTTCAATAAATTTGACTGCAGTTTTAGTTGAGCAGCAAAAATATCTCAAAATAGGACATTTTTGCTCTATCATAAGACTTTTCTGCTTTATCTAAGAAAATCGGGTAAAATGAAGTTTAACATTAGAGCTTATTTAACGGTATAATCGAATTCCTGATCAAAAGTCTTTAAAAATGAATGGCGACATTACATATTTATCTCAAAAATTGATCAAAATAACCGATTATCAAATTTTGGAGTAAGTGCTACTAAAAGGGGGGTGGTGCCGTCCCTAAACGTCATCCGATTGGGTTGAAATTTTTTTGGGAAAGTGTTTTTTGTGATGTGATCTCAAAATCGCTAACGAAGCACAAACTTTCAAAAGTTTTGTATTTTTTGACACCCTACAGTGCATGTTTTGAACCATTAGAATAGGAATACTTACAGTTTTAACCCAAAATAAGTTTTAACCCAGAGAGAAACGCGCTACCGCTCCACCAACTAGCTCGTACAGAAATAACCAGCTGTAAAGTTTTAGCAATCGTATAAAGAGTGGACTGTATTTCTAGACTAGTGTTTTTTCTCGAAGCTTTGACGACCAACATGATTTGTTTTTTTTATTTTCTTCCTTTTTTTACAGTAAAATACATAAGTGCTGTTCATAAAAGTTAGATTAAAATTGCCCAATATATATTTTTACAGAAAAAAATTTTGTTCATTTTTTTGTAATGTATGGAATATTTGAGAATTAACGCAAGCTTTTAACAGTAGCAAGCTAGCTCAAATTTCATATCACTTACTGCAGGTTTGTATATTAAGTTTGCATATCTCAATTTGGTGTGAGTGCTTCAGTAGAATTAACCAAACCGCATTTCGAGATATAGTAACCGAGTTGTTGCAATTATATTAAAGCCCATTATTGTTTATTCTTAGCATCGTTTTTGAAATTATCGGCTTCAAAGTTACCAATTTTTCCTTGGTTGACGTCGCCAAAGTTGTGGTTTTGGCAAAGTTTTTAAAACACATTGAAAAGTTTTTTTGACATTGCAATATAGCAACTGAAACTTGATGTTGTTGTATTTTTCAAAGGTTATTCAATTTTGCATCATGGTCATAAATACTCAAGCTTTGGATATTTTTATGATCACATTAACTTTTGCCTTTGATTGCCCATCATCAACTTGGGTCCAGCATAAGCTTGTTGAAGACGATGCAACAAGAATATATAACATTGGCTTAGAGCAATTTGAGCTTAGTTTTACACTAAAAAGAACAATTCATTATAATGAACGCTTCACTATAATGATAATTATCAATGCTCTTCCGATAACGATCTTCAATTTCATACTAGTTGGTCAGCAGTTATACATGTAAATGAAGGCTACAAAGAATATCAACGATTAGAAGTAAAATAGTGAAAACATGCGACGCACAACTTGTGATGGCAACACCGGATTAGGAATAAAAGTTTACGCAAAATTTCGCAATAGTAATCGGAACAATTGGTCGAGATGGAGACTGTAGTCAATGAGTATTTTCGCTTAGTGAAAGATTGCAACCGACTTAATTGGACAAATTGGATCGAAAGAAAAATTGTGAGACATCGCCAAATATTACATTAAAAAGATCCTGCGTGGATTGCGATGGAGACGCGTTGGAGCAAAAATATTGCGATGCCACCAATCAGGCTGTAGCCGAAAAAAACTGCGATCATTACTGGGGTAATTGGACTGAAGGAACTTGCGTTAAAACTAGTTGTAATAGAGTAGGAGGCGAGTTAGAACCAGACAGTCCTTGTATGGTGATGGACTTAAAGCCACTGACGTTAGTTAGTACTCTAAAGTCAATGAGTCAGCTATTATGAGAGGAGAATGCATCAACAATAATATTTCAGGTGAATGTTTACCTCAAACCTCGTCAGAAACCGATAACTACGAAAAAAGAGCCTTTACGTCAGTATTGGAGTGGCTCTCGCACTGATTGTATTTTTTTCCATTTCGCTTGTTATTGTGAGATGCCGTCGTCACAATTCAAAACATTTTCCGTCAAATGCAGCAGCAAATCCAAACCCCTCTTTTTCTTCTTATGAATTAGCGAATTCTACAGCCAAGACACAGAAACAGCCTGATAATGTTCCTCGACCGTCAGAGGTCAACCAGCAGAAACCTGCAGACGCTTACGAATTAGCCAACCCAACAACCAGTACAAATGGCATGTATTTCAAAAGTTTGAAGCAGGCAGAGCAAGACAAGCAAGCGGATGAGCTAGTAGAAGAACCAGTTGGGTACGACGTTACACAAATAAACGGCTCAAATGCTTGCAGATTTGAGCAAGTGTCCGACCAAAGTGTGTACGTAATTGAGAAACAATATGTTTCGAATGCATTCGAAATTGCAATGCGAACTGATCCAAATGTATATGAAATTGAAGATCCAAGGCTACATGCAGATTTAAACCTCCCAACGTCACAATCTATTGAACGAAACCCAGAGCAAAACAATACTTACAGTTCCCTACAGTCATTAAATGGTGCTGTGGAAAGCACTTATTCTAGATTGGAGCGTTGATTTTAACTTTCGTCAGTAGCCTACTTTCGTTACTTTAAGGAACACACTCGAAGAATGTTTTGTAGCTGAGTTTTTTAAAATTTCGTCACTGTAATTTCCTTAGGACGACAATGGCCTTAGCTTAAAGTTTTTTTTTCATTTTACGTCACGGTTTTTTTTTGGGGGGGCGAGTTTCGATGACCTAATCAGAAATTAATCTTAAACAACAACCAACGTCAAAAGATGACACAAATAGGTACCACTTTTGAGTGAGAGATATTGTTGCAATATATGCTAAAACTTGGTGGCTGCTGAGCTTTGTATTCATTGTTTAATGATGAATGAAAACTAGCGAGTTTCACTTTCATCTGCAATTAAACCCCGAGCGAATACATTAAGCCTTCATTGATTAGATGACTTACGTTTTGTGTGTGGTCCAAACTTTTACCAGCTTAAATATTGAAGCGTGTTACTGCGTAGACCTACGTGCAAGCTGTTCACAGACAACAGGCCTTGAGGAAACCTTTTGAATTCTCTGGACCGTGAATTTTAACGTTAGTCCTCCCCAACTTCGTCTTTTGTACAGAATTTTGCTTTCTACTGTGCAATTATAATGTAATTTTGGTGTTTTTTCTGTATAGATACTGTGTATAGGTACTAAAGGTACACTATTTTATACGTGTAGGTACTATATTTTTAGTTTTTGAAAACTTTAACTTCTAAAACGTTCTTTGTAATAATGTCGATTGCAGACAGCTCAGTGACCATGCTCGGCTGAACATTTTTAAAGATTTTTTGAAAACCATTGAAATATAGTAAATTGGTTTGGACTACGATGCAATATTACACCGGCAGCCATTGGCTACTACTTGATTGGATTGTCTTCTAGGAAGATATACCCAAAAATTTTGCTAATACTGAAGAAGTTGTTGCGTTTTGCATGGTGTTTCATCTACTAGAATTTGTGGTCATTATTGTTTGACTAAATAGTCCAACCGTTTAGTTCGTTTCTATGAGATCATAATAAAGTAACACTAGAATAATAATCTTGAAAGCGTAAAACACAAATACAGCACAGAAGAACTATGACAAAAGTGCGATAAGACTAAACCATGTATTTTTTTCGGTAACTTGCCTGTGTATTTTTCTAGTATCGGACATTTCAGATTATACAGTTATGTAATTTGATGTAATGAAATCTAGATTGTATATAAATCTATAAATCAAAAATGAAAACAGTGATTTTGCTGATTTTTATAGTGTCTTATACACTTGCATCATTTAATTGCTCTTCTAGTTGGAATAAATATAAAAGTGTGAAAGCAGGATCATTCAGATATAGCTCGGAAATCGAAACTGAGTTTACATTCAATAGAACAATCAGATACCGATGTTCCAACGACAGCATCATCCAATTTAAAACAAACTGGACCACAAAAAAAGAAATACATCAAAATGTGCAAAATTTCAAGCTCATTAGCGTTGGTATCCAAAATTCTTGTCAAGGAGAAAACTGTAAAAACATCAGATTGAATGTCAGCGTACAGTTTCGAACTCGTTTTTGGATCAGTAACTGGCGTTATATTGGATGGAGTGCTTGGTCATTACCAATAAATGGAAATCATTTTTTTGTAGTAAAAAACTGCGACAAACTTTATTGGACAAATTGGATCGAAACAACAAGTTGTGCATCATCGTCGCATGTCACATTACGAAGATCCTGTGCGGATTGCGATGGTGACGCCTTGGAACAGAAATATTGCGATGCTACCGGTCTTTCTGTGCTGAAGAAAAACTGCAGTCATTATTGGGGCGATTGGACTGAAGGAACTTGCGTTACAACTGGTTGCAACACCGTAGGAGAGCGAGTTAGTACCAGACAGTGTTTGCATGCTGATGGGCGTGAAGCTATTGATGTTATCTTGTGTTCCAATGGCAATGAGTCAGCAAACATTAAAGAAGAATGCACCAACAATACCATTTCTGATGAATGTTTACCTCCGTTCTCATCGGGAACCGATAACGCAGAAAATACAAGCTTTTACGTTGGTATTGGAGTGGCTGTCTCGTTTATTGTATTTTTTTGCATTTTGCTTGTTATTGTGAGATACTGTCATCACAAATCACTGCATTTCCCTTCGAATGCAACAGCGAATACAAAGCAAACTTCTCCTTACGAATTCGCAAATGCTACAGTAAAGACAGACGAACAGTCAGATGATGTTCCACGACCGGTTGAAGTCAGCCAGCAGAACCCTGCCGAAGCATACCAATTCGCCAACCCGACAAACACTTCCAAAGACCGGTCTTTTAGAGATTTGAAATCGGCAGAGCAAAACAAGCAGAAGGATGAGCTAGCAGAAAAATCACTTGCCTACGACATTGCACAAATAGACGGCTCCAATGCATATCAAGTTGAGCAAGTGTCCGACCAAGCTGTATGCGTAATGGAGACACCGGATGTTCTGAATACGTACGAAATTGCAATGCGAGCTGATCTAAATGTGTACGAAATTGAAGACCTTAGTCAATATGCAGATTCAAACCTCCCAACGACACAATCTATCGAAGGAAGTTTGGAACAAAGCAATACCTACAGCTCTCTGCAATCATCAAGGGGTGTTGAGGAAAGCATTTATTCCAAATTAGAGCATTAAGTTTAACTTGACATCCGTACTTTTGGTGCGGTATGAAATAGATTTGATTTACATTCTGTAGCTGACTTGGAAAGAAATTGCGTCATCACAGTTCCGCTAGGACGACAATGGCCTTAAGGTTTTTTATTATGCCTCACATTATTTTTTGAGATGCCTAGATGATCTAACCAACAATTAATCTCAAACGAAAACCAAAGTCACATAACGACGGAAAAGGTAGCACTTGATAGTAGGGGATATTGTCGTAATGTGGATTAAAACCAAGTAGCTGCTTGCGCTACCAAAAGTTGGCCCATAATTTTACAGTCTCGTTTTTTAATGATGAACGAAAACTCTCAAGGCTCAATTTCGCATCCAATTAAATGCAGAGCAAATAAAACTTTGACCCATTTAACGGCTTACGTTTTGCGTGTGGCTCAAATTTTACCAGCTCAAATATTTATGCGACTTTTTTCTGGTTGTGTTTATCTCCGTGCAAGCGGCTAAGCGGCGTTACACCTAGAGTAAATACTTAAAATACTTGTGTTCTACTGTTAATACCTCAACTTCAATTTCAACAAAGAACTCTGCTTTCTACAGAACTATGTGTGGAGCGCCGTTTGTGTACCCTATTTTGTGCAACGTTTTTTTGCATATTTAATTAAATAGTCATTTTAATTAAATGTACAAAAATATATAGTCAAAGTCGAAATTTATAGTCAAAAACTGCGCGCAAAATAAACCGTTGCAAAAATAAATATTCAAAAAAACTGCACAAAGTAAAACGTTGCAAAAATAAATGGTCAAAAAACTGTGCACAAAGTAAAGCGTTGCAAAAATGCACTGCTGACTTTTTTGTATATTTGGTAGTGGAGCGTGAAAAAGCGCTCTCGGCTGCTCTTGGGGCGCTTTAAAGACCAGCCGAGAGCGCATCAAAGAGCAGCCGAGAGCGCTTTGTCACGCTCCTCTACCAAATATTCAAAAAAGTCAGCAGCGCATTTTGCAACGCTTTGTTTTGTGCGCAGTTTTTTTGACTACCTTTTTTGACTGTGACTATATATTTTTGTACATTTAATTAAAATGACCATTTAATTAAATATTCAAAAAAACGTTGCACAAATTAGAGTACACAAACATCGCTTCATAGTAATGATTGTTTTGATGGTGTTTTTCTTTGCTATACGGTATTTTAATCAAAAAAGATTTGCTGTAATCATTTAACTGAATTCCGATGCTACGAATAGTGGTTCAAACTCATGTTAGTTTTTAAAAACCTAAGAGTTTCTGAAACGTCGTAACTATTAATGTTACTATGTTTCAAACAGCTCAGTGACCGAGCACGACTGAACACTTTGAAGATTTTCTTTCGACCGTTGAAGTAGTATAAATATTGATAGGGCCTGCGATTCAATATTTTTCCAATTCGGTGGGTAAAAAGTCGTGCCGGAGCTGAAATAATTGGAAAAATTATCAATTTTTTATTATTTTAGCCCGGTCTAAACTCTACTACGTAAAATCACGGGCGTACGAGCTGATCATTATTCCCTAATTCATCTTAACCAACGGGCAGGGTGAAGCGGTAAGGCGGACGTACCAAATTTCTGTTTAAAATAAACTAAGTATGCGTTCGGGTAGCCTCAAGATTTTAAGCCCAGTGTATAGACCGTGTCTTGAAACATCAAAATTAAGATATTCAAAAAGTTTAGAATATTCAAAAGTTTGGCACCTTGCAACAACAATTAAAAGCCGTATTAGTTTTATCTCAAGCCAAACAACTCATTCATTATCTTTCACATAAATCTTTTAGATTTCATGAGGTTTATTTTCGGTTAAGTTTTGTTCTAATTTAACCAAAAACAACAGGACTAAATGCTTTGCAAAAAAGCTTTTTAAAGAGGCGTTTTTTGGTTATTGTTTGGTTGTTGTTTTTTTGTTGTTGTTAGTCAATAATGCATGTCTATCTACTCGTATGAATTAACTTTTACATTAACTAAGTAAATTACAATGCGGGAAAACTCAAATAACGAAAAAGCGAATATCATTGCAAACAAAGAATAATCGTACTGCTGCTGTTCAAGGAAGTTCGTATTTAGTATCTTCTTTTGGATGAACGATCATTTAGTTTACGCAGCTTTTGGAAGCTATTTGAGCCTATTTCAGCCTCGTCTAGTTGGTAGCATTTAGGTTGTGGACAATAACTAAGGAAAACTACAATACTGTGTTAAGAATAAAGATTGAACTTGCTCGGTCAAAATTACTAAACTGTGCGTAAAATCCTTAGCGTATCTTCAGTTTCTTTTAAACAGAAATTTGGCACGCCCGGCGTACCGCCATACCAGCTGATAAACCTTTACCAAAGTAGCCAATGCAATGAAAAGTGTGCGGATCATCCAATATTTAGCCTCTGACGCTGTCCGTTGACAGGACGATAAATATGCAATACAACAACAAGCTGCCAGATGGTAAAAATAAACTAAGAATGTAATGTATGTAAGCTCACAATTTTACGTCCAGGGTTGAGTGGGTTTTCAATGCATTGTTTTGCATATGGTGCGCATAAATGCATTAAATGTTTTTTAAGTTTTTTATCTTGTTTTATGCGGTATAAAACTTGATTATTTTGGTTGCCAAGTTTAAATTTTTGGTTTTGTCCTTAATGGTTTTCGAGAGGTCGCTGCAGTTAAGTGATTCTAACAATAACGGTTAGTGATCAAATATTATCCCTTACAGAAACTGATACTGTTACTACGCTGCTTTATTATTTGGATACAATATTACTCAATATTTCCAGCTAACTAATGTTAAACTATACAAAAAACACACTACAATCATCGTTATTACATATATAACGTACTTCTATAGCTGGTATTCTGCCCCCACCCCCCTGTTGGTTTGATTACTGTTTGATCTAATCAGACCCAACGTTGTCAAGGGTTTGTAACTGCGAGACATATCTATAAAAAGTGGTATTGCTTGGAAAAATGTTTTTTGGAAATTGACCCAACAAAATTGTTACCCGCCTCTGGCGTGATTCTGCGAATGCATTGAAGATTTGGTTTTGTAATTGAAATTATGGTTAGTTTATTTTGTACTGTATTTGCCAAAAAAACTTTTTTTTTATTTATTAGCTACTTTGTTTTGCTTTGTATCAGCAGGTTTGCGATTTGCTGTATTATTTTATTGCATGAAGTGAAAAATATTCACTATACGGCGCTGTTGCACACTTTTAAAATTTAATATTGGCTGCCTCTCGCGCTATAGCTGTGCTACAACAGTACAATAGTCCACATACTAGATGCTGTGTTGTAGAAGGCTGAAAAAAAAGTAGTAAATTTTTGGTCTGAGACTCTGATGAGTGCAGGTTCGATTGTCTTGGCGTTGCTAATTTAGCAAGCGCATGCATATGGTTGCTTTTTTTTTTGTATTGCGCATTTGTATATGCTTTTTTTTCGGTTACCAAGGATCTTGCATATTTAGAATGTTTTTAGCTTTGTGCTTCTTGGGCTGTGACTACAAAAACAGCCAAAAATTCAAAGTTTATTGCAGAAAAAAGTAAACCTTTTTCAGGATATAATACGGAAAATGGGTTAACTGTTGTTTTAATCCCTAAACTGAACTTCGAAAAGATGTAGGAAAAAGATGTCGGTAAAAGTTTACAGGTTTGAACTACCATGAGCGTGTTAATCATAGGTAGCACTGTCGAAAATTATTTTAGTCCGTACCACCGTCGAAAATTATTTTAGTCCGTTTTTGCTAATTCTTATCTTTTGTTTGAAATCGTTTGTACCTCTGTTACTTCAATGTAATATTATGACGGTATGATGTCTGTATTTTGTAAATTTTTGACTTTTTTGAAACGTTTGGTTTTTAAGTAATTCACCCACCAATTGGTCAAGAGGTAACGCGTTCGTCACTAGAGCGACAGGTAAAAGACTCAAATCTCGGGCCGATAAAACGAAAGACAGGGTTGACCACGACTCGCCACCGCTGCTGCATTTATTCAAAACGAGCTCTGTTACCTAGGCGTGATGACGCGGAAATGGACCCCGTATAAACCCTATGTACGCCTCGGCAAAATAAAGTCAGTATAATAAAAGATTTAATTTGATGTTCAAATCACCTTCGGTTTTGTTTGGAAATATGAACTTATGATGTTGTAGTAAACTTTTGACGCAATGACGAGGAAATGGACCTCACTCAACTCGTTTGAGCTTGTTACGCAATTCGTTAATTAAATGCTTAATCTAGTGCTGTATTTCGTTTGCTCAAAATACATTAATCAACCACAAAAAGCAAGACTTTATTGATGACTCAATAAGCATCGTAACCAAAAATACAGGGAGGTGGTAAAGGCGTTTCTGTGTCATTAGTGACGTCACCTTGGCTCAATTTTGGCGTCCAAAAACATTTCTAAAAGACACATAGCAACTTTAGCGCTGATTGGTTTTATCATTTCACGAAACGCTTTTTTCATTTCTCGCAAATGAAAGGCGTAAATAATGGGGTTAATGAAAGAGTTCGCTCGTTGGGATAACAAAACGGCGAAGTTTACCAGCCAAACCGGTTGAATATACTCAATGGAGGAATTGAAATACACCAAGACATTGTTGTATGTGGACGGGGAGATAGCATACAGCAAATACTCCGACCACAGTTAGCTAAACTTCTTGCTGCGTGAGTTTTCTTTTTAATGAACTTAGAACGTCGTTTTAACCTCAAAGCTTTTAGTTAAGCTTCTGTCGTAGAGAGTGAGTTGCAAGTTCGACCAATTCGATTGTTTTCGATCCAAAATCTTGTCCTTCTTCGTTCTGTTGTTATTCACCAAATATCCGTTGTTCGTCACAATAGAGGACACAAGTAGTGCATCCGAAATGCCAGAAGGGGAGTAATTGTGAAAAAGTGGATGTGAAATGAAGCTATTATCAGGATTTTCATCATTTATTTGAGTTATCACATGCAACAAATAAACTGATTCTAAAATCCAATTAAATTTTCTGTTGTCAAAATAAAGATTTTTTCTGTCTTGCGGTATGTAATTATTGATATTCTCAACCGCACATTGTTCAATTGTCAGGACTATAAATAGAATGTTTCCAAGTTGAAGTGTGCTTAAGTTAGCAAAGGAGGGCAAAGTGCAATAGAAAGCGCAAGTTGCAATTTCCGCGACCTCTGCAATCACGAAAGTGCGTTGCGCTTTAATTTTTTATTTTTGAAACATTGCGAAAGTTGCATTTCACAATTTTGAAACTTTGTATTTGTATAACTTACACAAATACACAAGCGCACCACTGAGTGGATTGTTTGGCCCCAACCCGTAATAAGCGTATAGAGACTTACTCAAGGACACAACGATTCATTGTCAGTTCGAGAATCAACCGGGAGTCTGCAACCTTTTGATGACTAATTCGACGCTCTCACACTAGCTTGCAAAGGTGGGCACAAACAGCGTTATATGCAAAGTGTAGCGCAACAAACTTCAACCGGTAAATCGGAGCGCAAAATGCGCAATTTAACTTTTTTAATTTCTGAAGCGTAGCCCAACTTCTGCAATGAACATTCTGATTCAGTTGAAGCTCAACAAAATCGCGGAACGGCATTTTCGTACCAAGTTGAAGCGCAACCGAACTTCCGCAATTGAAATTTCACAACACAATGTAAATACGGCATTTTTACGATTTTAAACACTAAGAGAGTAAATCAACTACACCAGGCTGAAATAGGCTCAAATAGCTTCCAAAAGCTGCGTAAACTAAATGATCGTTCATCCAAAAGAAGATACTAAATACGAACTTCCTTGAACAGCAGCAGTACGATTATTCTTTGTTTGCAATGATATTCGCTTTTTCGTTATTTGAGTTTTCCCGCATTGTAATTTACTTAGTTAATGTAAAAGTTAATTCATACGAGTAGATAGACATGCATTATTGACTAACAACAACAAAAAAACAACAACCAAACAATAACCAAAAAACGCCTCTTTAAAAAGCTTTTTTGCAAAGCATTTAGTCCTGTTGTTTTTGGTTAAATTAGAACAAAACTTAACCGAAAATAAACCTCATGAAATCTAAAAGATTTATGTGAAAGATAATGAATGAGTTGTTTGGCTTGAGATAAAACTAATACGGCTTTTAATTGTTGTTGCAAGGTGCCAAACTTTTGAATATTCTAAACTTTTTGAATATCTTAATTTTGATGTTTCAAGACACGGTCTATACACTGGGCTTAAAATCTTGAGGCTACCCGAACGCATACTTAGTTTATTTTAAACAGAAATTTGGTACGTCCGCCTTACCGCTTCACCCTGCCCGTTGGTTAAGATGAATTAGGGAATAATGATCAGCTCGTACGCCCGTGATTTTACGTAGTAGAGTTTAGACCGGGCTAAAATAATAAAAAATTGATAATTTTTCCAATTATTTCAGCTCCGGCACGACTTTTTACCCACCGAATTGGAAAAATATTGCATCGCAGGCCCTATCAATATTTATACTACTTCAACGGTCTTAAGAAAATCTTCTACCGACTGCCACGTCCGGAATTCCCATGCTACAATTCAACGCTGAATACATCACTAGAAAATTTGTAATCTACGTCAGTGTCGGCAAACACGGACTGCTGCCCAATGCCGGTCCATGACAGACTAGTTACCGGGTCGCGTACCTTTGGTTTTAGGCTGAAACTATGAATTTTTTTGCCATAATAAATTATTCATATACAGTATCATTGCATCTCCGAGTTTGAGAAATGGGCTTGCTAAGCGTAAAACACACTAAATCCTGACGCTATGACTTTCAGAATGATGGACGATTTGAACTTAAAAATAGGATCGCTTAGTTTAGGTGGTACGCTGTGTATTCTTAGCAAAGCTTGCGATGAAAGAATAAGTTTATTATTGTGAAATTGTTGAATTTGCGCTTTGTTGGTGAGCTAACAGCCAGATTGCTCTACTTAGCCAAAACTTAGCTAAAAAAAAAAGAAATTGTCTGTCAGTAAAATAAGATCTGGCACAAACCGGTTCGACTTGCAAAAAAGCTTGCAGACCCTGGTTTACGTCACACATATGACGTCGAGAATTTCCTAGTACCCAGCAGCAGTTAATTGTTCATTCAAAAATGAAAGCATTCTGTATTATATCGCTTAAATACATAAACAATAAACCCAGAGTAAATAGCTTAAGATATTGATCAATTTTTTTAAAAGCATTATAATCAGATTTTCAAATAGTTCGTACAATAGCACGTTGTTAGTTTTATGGAAAGAATTGTTCCGCGTTGGTGGAAGACACAATCAACTGGAATGTGAAAAGCAAAAATTTGTTAAACTTTTAACATCTTAATCATTGCCAAGAGAATAGAGAAATATTTTGGTAGTCGTTATTTGCATATAAATTGTACTGTTAAAATGACATCATAAAATGGAGAAAAGTTTATTGATGGCCAGCTATTTCAATTATTGGCAATTAAGGTAACCGGCCAGTTGGTCGAGGAGTGCTGCGTTCGTCTTGGAGCGGAAGGTCTGAGGTTCAAATCTCGGGCTGGTCAAATCGGACACAGTGATGCCAACGGCTTGCTACC
The DNA here is from genome assembly GCA_963965965.1 of Trididemnum nubilum. NCBI lineage: Eukaryota > Metazoa > Chordata > Ascidiacea > Aplousobranchia > Didemnidae > Trididemnum > Trididemnum nubilum. The sequence goes on from OZ014469.1 coordinate 8,069,170, forward strand.
ACTGCGACATTTCTTCGAAAGGAGCTGTGTTGCCAAGAAGAGCAATGACACGGAGATGCGCCCAACCAACTCGTTACACGTTTCGGTGTATTGCTGCGAGTGTAATGAAAAATTTAATTTGATTGGCAATTAAAGTGAATGACAATGCAGGAAAATATTCACCAAAACCGAACAATTATGAATCGTGTTATAGGTGACTATGATATCTCGAAAATAGTCTAAACATCCCAGTTAAAATGAGGCTGTAGAAAATTGCCAGCGAAAGAAGGTCCATTTTTTATTTATGAAATGTAGCACTTCAGCTTAGCAAACACAGATGAAAAATCCGCGAAATAAAATTGCAAATCCGCGAATGGTATAGTCGATTCCTCAACCAGTCCAAGACTTCCACTATTGTAACTAAATCTTTTTGGAAAGACATCCAGACTTTAAGATGTTTTTTTTTAGATCTTTAATCTATCGTATTTATTACGTATCAACTATGATACGACACTTGGAGCACGATCTCTTTGATTGTTTAACTTTTGCAACTTGACTTAGTTTTGTTTTTGTCGTAAAATGTACGTAAAAGGCTTGTGCAAATTTCCAAGCTCAAGTTTGCAAAGTTTGAAATTTTAAGTTTTGAAATTTTCTGAAACCTAATTAAAAACAACAATATTGCGTGATACCTTTTCAATGCGTTTCAATTTTATACGATAACATCACAAGGCCAGTCGTCCTTGTTACATGGTTTGAAAAATTTTAGGTTAATTTGCAGTTTATTTGAGGTAAAAAGAAATATGCTTCGCCCTTCCAGGTAAATGTGTTTCTCCCTGCCAGCATTTTTCAAGCTAGCTACCTGACGAACAGTAATTTTGGAGCAAATGTATATAGCAGCACGGCAAGCGTTTTGGAAAAAAATGAAACTCAATTATGCAGTTTCACGTTCAGAGATACAGCAATTTTTACCGGATTTGTGGTGAAGACCGATTGAAAAAAATTCTTTGTTGTTGCTGTATCGCGTAAGCCCCCGGACAGCGTTAGACGCTAAATATTGGACGATCCGCCCACATTTTATTGTAATGACAACTTCGTAGTTGGAGGAATTCCCATCTGCTTAATTAGGAGTTTTCAGTGATCCAATGTTCTAGTGATTTTTTTGGAATTCTTGTGCACTGAATTTGCGGTTTGCTCAAAGCCACCAAGGAGAAATAATAATTGTAAAGCGTCTAGTCCAAGGACACAACAATGTGCTTAGGGTGCAGGTTGAACCCAGATCATCATGAAATCAGAGTTGCAGCAGAAACGACGCTTTTACCCTTTCGGCCACGCTGCCGGCTCTGGAATGTAGAAAGTACGAACAGAAAATTTAAACTATACAAATTTTGGTGAACAATGACTGTTGAGTGTATAGACCGGATACAGATCATTGCTGTTTAGTATGCAATCTTGAAACAATAAGGCTTTTTTGCTTAATTTCCTCGTTGGTTTGTATAAAATGGCTTAGTAAAGGCAAAGTAACAATTGCAACTTTGCAAATTTTAGATCAAGGCTGCTGCATATTCAGTCATAATGCTATTTCCCGTTTCATATAACCGCAGAAAAGTGTTTAGTAAAGGAAATTTGTTGGTTTTTTCTTTGTAACTTCTCGCATGTGCAATTATTATTTTTTGGAAAAAATGTTTGAGAATGATTCCCTTGGTTTTAAAGCAGAGTTGTAAACGAGCCAACAAGTACTAACAGGCCCGAATCCGAAAACATAAGCCCGAACCCGGCCCAAACCGAAAAGTGATTTGAAGTCAAAACTGGGCCCTAAAAGCCCGAAAAGTAGGTTAGATCTAAAAAATGTATACGGTTGTTGCTCGTATGAAAATAAAATAAAACTGGTCATTGCTGATGAATAGTGATGTAATAGTTATAACAACAATTGTGTAATAATAACCGCAAGATGCTGAAGCCAAGCTGTCATTCAGCGCAATAAAGTTATTTTGTTGACGTTTTGTAGCATCTAAAAGACAGAAACACAAGACAAACTAGATGGGAGTTTGCCAGCAAACCAGTGGACGACCAACGCGTAGTTAACCTTGTGACGCTCAAAAGTACTTTTTGCAACCGAAAAATCAGCAATTATTCAAAATATCTGTTTATGGAACCTCCAGAAAAAGTAGAGTCAAAATATTTGTCAGTTAAACATCTCCTGATATCATAAAACACTTGCACCCTAGCTTGGGCCGTTCAAAAAAATTGATTTTTGGGGTCCATTTGGGGAGTTTCCTGGGGCAGACACCCCCAAACTACGCCAAAAAATTTGTCTGTTAAATCTCAGCTGATATCATAAAACACTGGCATTCTAAGTTGAGCCGTAAAAAAACTGATTTTTGGGGGTCCATTTGGGAGTGTCCTCGGGGTGGGTGGCACCCCCAAACAATGTCAAAATATTTGGCTGTTAAATATCTACTGATATCAAAAAAAAGTAGCACTCTTGCTTAAGCCTTTCAAAAAGTTGAGTTTTGGAGGCCCCATTTTGGGGGAGTTCCGGTGGAGTTGCCCCAGAAGATTTCGGGAAAAAATTGCGTTTGCAGCTCAACAACTTTACACAAAAATTAAATTTCGATGTTTTTGAGGTGTAGGAGAAGAAGAGCGTACAAAAATTAGGAAGAAAAAAAAGGAAAAAATCTCATCGCGGCCAAAAGTGGCTTGGTTGGGATGAAAGGGTATTTTAAGATATGCAACCATATGAAATATTTTTTTCCGTACTTAAGCCGTTTTTGACTGAGACCACTTTTTACGCCAAACTTGCGGTGCGGTATTCGGGTTCTAAAACCAAAGTCACGTAACCTATTGCCTCGAACTTTGGTACAAACATATAACTCATTAATTTTAAACTACTGTCAAAATTTCATGTAGTTAGACCCAACCGTTCTTGAGTTATAAGCAAAAGTCTGATATTTCGCACTCGTTAGTGGAAAAATGGCCGAGTTAAAACAAACAAGAACACGCGACGCAAGCATCGGTTGTTCCATCACGCGGAATTAAGCCCGACATTTTGTCAATCTTTAAGATCAAGCGACAAGAAAAATGCGACTCAAATTTTCTGGTTATTACTAGATAGTGCCAGGGTAAATTAAAAAGTTTTGAAAATTTTGGGTTAATTTTTGCCAAACTCAGCGGAGATATTACGATTTGAAAGACGCTGTGCGCAAAAACTTGCCAACCGTTGAATGACGTCATCTGCGTAAATACAATCAGCCAATCAATTGGTGGATCCTGTGTAATCAGTGAGTTAGTGGTCCATTATTGTTGATGCTTTAGAAAATTACAGATAGTGATATAGATCAAATTTTTAGCCTAGTTTTGTTAGTCAACGCTGTTATTTGTGAGAGTTAATGCTGAATCAGTTATTGCTGCGCATAAAATAAAGCTATTAACAGGCTAATGCCAGCATCTAGGATCAAACACTAGACAGTGTGTTACTTATCTATCAGCTGCGCGATTGTGGTTTAAGATAGTAGCCAATACTATGTACTGTAGTAGCAAATTATTTCGGTAAAGTAATAACCAATACCCTAAGAACTTCTGAGCTAATAAACCAGATGAACTTTCCGCTGTAACAGAGTAAGGCTAGGACGCAACGCAGCTTGCTTCACTTTAACAGAAACTTTCAATGGTTGAAATTGCCGGGGGTTCATATTGATAATGATAAAACGAGTGTCAAAAATGTCACCACACCAACGCAGCTGCACTTCTTTTGTTGCTTTTTTTTGCAAGTCTTTCGTCAGGCTGGGCCATCACAAACTTTTGAAACAAAATTTTTGAAAAAATAAAACTTTTATCAAAAAAATTTCAAAAACTTTTTTTCCATAAACTATTTTTGCTTCAAATACCACTTTTTTTTTCAAACAAGCAGTTTTTAAAAAATTGTTTTTCAAATACAAATTTTTTTAGATGAACCTTTTTTTCGAAAAAACTCTTATTTAAAAAAACTTTGAATTTGAAAAAATTTTCAAAAATTTTTTTTGAAAATAAAACTGTCATTTAAAACAAAAATTGGTTTTCGAAAAAAAATTTTTTTTGGAAAAAAATAAATTTTTTTTGGAAAACCAAGATTTCTTGCTTCACATGAATGTTAAATATTACAAAGTTGTAATATTTAGCAGCGGAAAGGTGAGTAGTGACAGTATTTTGAAATACAAAAGCTGACTGAAACCCCACTTGGGTCATTCCATTATAAGACAATCATAGCGTGTAACCCACCCTCTCAGATTTTTTCATACTTAGATGTATGAAAGCCATTAAAAAATAATGAAGGTTACAAAAAACGGCATCAAAATTCATCAAGCGGTTTTCGAGTTATGATGGTTTCAATATTACCTCTTGAGGGCACTGTTCGGCAGTCCCAAATTTTTTAATTTACGTAAAAATCTTTATCCTAATGCTATCGAAACAAGCAAAATATCAATTCTGATAGACTTTGAGGTGAGGAATTCAAAAATGAAATTAGTTTTTGGAAAATTGCAAAGGTAAGTGGTCAAAATGTAGATTGAAACTTTTTTGAGTGCCCAATTTCATTTTCGATCATTTCAGAAGGGCAAAAAATTTTTTAATCCAATTATTGCCAAAATCTCAAGAATAGATCACTGTTTGACATATTTAAGTTTGGTAAATGTTATTTGTTGCATATTTCTGTAATTAGTTTTGAAACATAGCTAAAAACTAACTTTGATTTTTTTGTGATTTTCTGAATTTTTTGGAACACATGTATTGAATAGTAACTTATAAAATAATAATAGTTGCAAAAAATGAAGTAATCACTTTGTATACACTTAGTAAATCTGGTGATCAGCCAAAATTTTGATTTTAACCCTTAAATTGTTGGTGGTTAGTATAGGTCTAGCTAGGCTAATACAGTTTTGCTTCAAGTTATTTCCCAAATGAAAATTAGTCAAATGACAGACATTGACTATTACGGGTATGGAGAGAGCTAGATTTCTGCCATCCTTTTTCAATTGCTTACCTCAGGGAGCACTCTTGTAAAGTTTTAACCTCTAAAATGGGTGGATTACCACAAATTGGAGTGTTTGGCACAAATTCTCAAATGATTGGGTATATTCTCAATTAAATGGGTATGACACAAGATTTTCTCCCTTTACGTAATGGCACTTTCTGCAGGGGTGATAATTAAATGGGATTCTTTATCAATTAGTTGCAAATAGTTATCTTGCCCTTTTGATACATACTTTACAGTTCAGATTTCATTTGAACAGTTAGCATGAAACAAGGTAAACCCATCAGTTGCTGTTGAGTGGCAGGAAACCTGGAATGACTTCCTTATATGAGACAAGTTATACAGATAAATCATATAAAAATAGTGTAATGTGCATGTTAAGTACTGCAGACTACCGTAAAACCTTGGTATTTATCTAACAGAAACTACAATTGGTTTGCTAGTAATATGTTGCATATACTGGATATACTCCAAAGTGTATTTACTGCTAAGTAAGTCTTTTGAATTCCACTTATCTAATTTCATTTGGTACTTAGCACTAAATACACTTTGCGATATATATACAGCAGTGGTCAAAATTAACTTTTTTAGCAACTTGCCTGTCGGGCAAGTTATAATAAATATTTACTTGCCCAAGGAGATCTCAACTTGCCCGAACCAAAATGGCAGAGTGCATTTTGATGTTGTTTAGTTTCGAAAAAGTGCGCACTACCAGATTTGCATAATATCAAATTTCGAGAAAATCCAGTTCTTGTGAGCGATTTTTAAATCAGATTGAGGTAATAGATACCTTTTATTGTGGGATGGCAATCGCATTGCATGCTTTTCTTTCCAGAAATATCTCATCAAAACAAACAAAAAATCAACATCCATTATCCATTATAAAAATTAAACAAAATTATCTTCCGATTTTTGTCATTAGTTCTGTTGTTTGTTTTCTGTTTTGTCAAAAGTCACATTTTTGGTAAAAGTTTGAGAATGTTTTAGTATTGGTTACGTCACAATCACAATGCGTATTAAAACTAAAGTCTTGCGTTGGCTGAGCTTCACTTAATGTTGCTTGAGATAACAAACCTACTTAACCAAAAAAATCTATCATCGGAAGCTAGTGACGAGTTTATCGTATTGAAAAACTTTTAATTTATCGTAAAAAAATCACATCTATTGTTCTATTCTGCATTGCATCTCAGTTTTCTTACATAACAAATATCGCAGAGGTCATCAATTCAATTGCAATCCATGTTTTTTTTCAATCATTCAATTTACAAAAATTGATTAAAGGATTGTAATTATTTCAATCGTTCAAGCGTACTTCAAAATAATGCGTTCAAGCGTACTGCATTGTTATGGAAAAAGATACTACGAGCTATGCGCTATTATCTTAAGCAAGCAAATTCCTCAACTGATAATAATATTAGTTAATGAACGACAAAATTTAATTATAGTTTTGGATCAATATGAAAGAAGAACAACTTTTTCCATACTATAATTTTTTTAAATGACGTAAAGCTTCCTTGAGGTTGTTGGTGGGTAAACTCATATGTAAACACTAACTTTAGATTTTTAGGCTTCAAAATTTTTCAAAAGTGATCAAGTCGAAGTACACTCTTCCTTTTTAGAATCGGTAAAGCTTGAGTTGAGACTGGCCGTTTGTATTTTTTTGCCGACAATCAGTCTCATTTGTTTTTGATTTGGAAAAATTTTGAGAGCATCGATGTCAATTTTAGCAGGCATGTTTGAAACACTGTTTAATTCCTATTGCTCTCTCTGCTTAAGTAAAGGGTTTTGCTTGCTTTTGCAGCATCGTAAAATTGCAAAAGCGAAAAAGCAAGCTTTTTTCAAGTTCAGCAAATGCCAAAAAATTTCTCAATTGCTTACACAGAGCAACAGAGCTTTATAATCTTGAATAGTTGCAATTTTGCTTGCAAACACAACAAAATCAATGAATTTTTATCGTTTTAAATCAGCACAAGTTTTGGTTCCTTTGATTTGTTTGAATTTTCTTTTGTTTCGTTTGTTTACTGCCAAGGCTGGTATAATTGTTTTGAATTTGTTCTTAAATTTTGAGCAAAAATGAGCCTCGTGTTTTAGAAAGTCGTTTTTTTAAAATGAGTGTATTGCTATTTTGTCACTACTCAACATTTCTTTATCAGTCAAAACAGCAAATGGTTCTCAATGCAATTCGCTTTTTTTTTCAGCAGTCTAATAACAAACATGGCGACGATTTTAATTAATTTTCAGCAAAATTTGCTTTAGTGAGAAGTTTTCAACATTTTCCATTAAATTTCTGAGCCAAAAAGATTTCTCGCACGCTTAAAGAGTGCTTCAAGATCCTTTTAAAGTTGTCAAGAAAAGTGTGACGTTTGTTTACTCGAACTGCTATCCGCAATCGGTCGAAGCAACTTATCGAGAAAAAATGACGGAACGGATTTCGCAAGGCTTTACATACACGTGCAAAAATGACATCTTTCGTTTAGCGAGTATTTCGTTCGGTAGCGCTTCTTAAAAAAACTCTTTAATTAAAGCGAACGAGGAAATCTCTGTCATGTGGGCCCTGAAGAGATAATACGGGCGAAACAGACTGTTGGGGCAAGATAAATTGCGATGGTCAATAACTATTTAAGAAGAGCTATCAGTATGTACGGCAGGATCGCAATCAGGCCCGGGCAGGTGAACGTGTTTCGCTCCCCTAGCAGTTTCTAAGTTCAACAGTAAATATTGAATAATCACTGATTGCTTTGAAACTTAATGGCGGTCTTGTTAAAATTAGTGACTGTCTTCAGTAGATTGAATTTACTTACATTCTCTATTCATAAAATCAAAATTTGAAAAGACATTTTTTAGTTCAGTTTTTAGCTTATTTTTCACGTTGTATGAAAAACATTTGAGAATTACCGCGGCAAAACTAGCGCAAGCAACACCACGCATGATGAAGCATTAGATTGTTTATTTATTAATTAATGACAATTGCCGAACGTTTTGGCATCTCACATTGCACCCTCATCAGAATCTAAAAGCAGTATTAATATCTTCAAAATTCAGACAACACTTCTAACAATAAACTAATAGATTTTCACTTTCTCGTATGCGCTGTAAAAATTCAGACGTTATATCGCAGATTTGGAACATAAAGGTACTTTCACTACTGCGAGGTAGCACTTTCTTCACATACAGTATCTGCTTTCGTTTTTCGTGGTGTCCATGCTTAGTGATGCTAGCACAATGCGGTTGAGCTAAGTGCAGAGCCAGTGTGATATTGGTCAAAAATCCTCTTTCTGGTGACCTTGTTTTCGGACTTTGATCAGAGTAATCTGAGAAGAGGGTACGATGGCAAGTGCAGAAATTGCTTTGATGTGTGGTTTGAAGCTTCGGGTGCGCTGCCAGGATAGGTTATGTGTGAATTCAGATGCTGATGAAACACTAGCCTAATGGGAAAGCAGATATGTAAAGGAAGTGCTGCCTCACAGTTGTGAAAGTAATGAAATAATTACTCATAAAAGTAGTTCCATGCTCAAAAAAGACGCAATCAGCGAAATCAAAAAACGACGCCAAAAGCAAAAACTGTAGCTTTGTTATGGATCTTGAAAAGCACCGCTGAAACGCGACTCTTTAGAAATTGACGCTAACTATGCCTATGATAGCAAACCATTAAAAGCGTCAAATCAGTGCTTTGCAAGTTTGACTGCTTTTTTGTGTGTTCTCAAGTTTTTCCTATCACATTTTAATTGTATTTTATTAGCATTGATCATACCGCAAAGCTTAAAACGTGAATTTAGCGTTTTTTGGCTTCTATTACTTTAAAAACACAAATCTAAAAAATTGTGATTTTCAAATTTGAGTTTTCTACTTTATATGTTTTACGAGTACGGTATTCGGTTTTAAAGTTACTGAATTTTCCATTTTTTTAACATAGGCTAAAGTATATGCCTAATTAAGACGTCTTTTCCTAAACGTATGAGAACGATTCGACCAAAATAAAAACGCACCCGTCCCTTCCTCTTGAGCTGAAGTTAGAAAGATATGAATCTATCATATCAAAGTTGGTTCTTTAAAAGCTTTTTTAAGTAAAATTTTGAAAATTTGTGTGTTCAACTTTATAACGTAGCAACCAGAACTTGTCCTTTATATTATGCTGCTACAACAGAAATAGTTAACATTTGCAAAATGTTTACAAAAAGTTTGCTTTCGTATGTATTTTTGGTGACATCAGCTGCTAAACTCAATTGCCCAATAACAAATTGGACTTTATACAAACGTACTGAAGATGATGTAACGGGTTTATACAACATTGGATATCCACAATATGAGGTTGAATTTTCGCTTAATAGATCAATTATGTATAAATGTTTTTACAATTACACTGTTCAGTTTAAAACCAGTTGGACAGCAGATGCAAGGGGAACTAGTGATTATTACAATAACCGTCAAAAGTTTATTGGGAATGTCACAAACACTTGCGACAAGCAGCCAACACGTAATAATCACATCCGGTTGAAAATGAAAATAAACCGAGAAACTCGCGACTGGTTAACATTCAAAGGAAAATGGTCACAATGAGCAAATATGACATCAGTTAGTGAGTATTCATACTTGAGAAAAAATTGTAACAAACTTTATTGGACAAATTGGATCGACACGACAAACTGTGAGACATCGACAAGCATCACATTAAAAAAATCCTGTGCAGACTGCGATGGTGACGCTTTGTAGCAAATGTACTGCGATGCTACAGGTCACGCTGAGGACAAAAATGACTGTAATCACTACTGGAGTACTTGGGCTAAAAAACCTTGCGTTACAACTGGTTGTAACACTGAAGGAGAGCGAGTTAAAACCAGACAGTGCTTGTATGGTGATGGTCGTGAAACCAATAAAGTTCAGCTGTGTTCTAAAAGCAATGAGTCCTCAGTTATAAAGGAAAATTGCATAAATAATACCATTCCTGATAAATGCGAACCTCAGGTTTTGCAAGGAACCAGGAATTCGGATAACACAAGCCTTTACGTTGGTATTGGAGTGGCTGTCGCGTTGATAGTTATTCTTTGCATTTTGCTTGTTATTGTGAGATACCGTCGTCTAAAATCGACACATTTTCCACCGAAGGCAAAAACAAATACAAACCAAACTTTTCCTCTCAAATTCGCAAGTACCACAATGAAGACAGAACAATTGTCAAATGATGTCCCTCTACCGGTTGAAGTTAGCCAGCAAAACCCTGCCGAAGCCTACGAATTCGCCAACTCGACAACAAGTGCAAATGAACTGTCTTTTAAAAGTTTGAAACAGGCAAAACAAAACACGCACGAGAATACGAGTAAGCTAGAAGAAGAACCAGTTGCCTATGCCATTGCGGAAATAGACGGCTCCAATACATATAGATTTAAACAAGCCTCTAACCAAGATGAGTACGTAATTCAGACACAAGATGTTTCAAATGCGCACGAAATTGCAATGCAAGCTGATCCTAATGTTTACGAAATTGAAGATCCAGCAGGGCTACATACAGAATCAAACCTCCGGGCAAAATCTTTTGAAGGAGAAAGAGAACTAGGTAATACCTACAGCTCTCTGCAGTCATCAAGCGATGTTGTGGAGAGCATGTATTCCCAATTGGAACGTTGATTTTAACTTTCGTTACGTTTGAAACAGACTCGAAGGTATTTTGTTGCTGAGGTTACTTAAACTTGCGTCATTCCATTTTCCTAAGAACGACAATGGTCCAGGGGTGCCGAAACCCGGGGGAAATTTGATTGTATCCCCCCCAATAATTTGATTATGGTCTTCATCTGCATCCTCTCCAATAATTTGACTCTGGTGTGCATGTGAGCGCAGGTCTCCACTTCAAATCGGGAAAATTTTTGGTAAAGACCTTTTTTTTGGTCTGTAATTTGGAGTAAAAAAGTGTTCCACATTTGGTGAGGACCTTTTTTTTTTGGTCTTCACCTGAATTTGGGCAAAAAGTGTTCCATTTTTGGTGAGGACCTTTTTTTTGTTTTCACTTAATTTGCTCACCTGAAGAAAATCGTGGTCAAGGTTCATCCCCCCCAATGTTGAAAATGAGGCAAGATTGGGCTAAAATTGCACATTATCCCCCCCAATGCTCAACAAAGATTTGCACCCCTGCAATTGTCTTAAGGTTTTCTTCTATTTTGCGTCACAGTATTTTTTTGGGTGTTTTTATGACCAAACCAACAATTGATCTCAAACGAAAACCAACGTCGCAAGACAACGGAAATACTGTAGGTAGCACTTTAGGAAGGGAATGTTGTTGCAATATACGCTAAAACACAATGAGTGCATGACACTAGCAGCAGTTAGCCCATAGTTTTGTAGTCTCATTGTTTAATGATGAATGAAAACCCGCAACATTCAATTTCGAATGCAATTGAATGCAGAGCGTATAAAGCCTTGACCGATCAGACGGTTCACGTTTTGAGTGTGGCCCAAATTTTACCCGCTCAAATATTCAAGCGTCTTATTCTGTAGGCCTACGTGCACGCGGCTTACGAACGATAGGCCTTAAGGAAATCTTTTGAGGTTCTCGGACCTTGAGTTCTTACGTAAATCCTCCCCAACTTTGTTTTTAATAAAGAATATCGCTTTCTATCGTAAATAAAAATGTTTTTCAATGTTTTTCTCTACAGGTACTAGATTTTATTAGCAGATATTTGGTGTATATTTCCTTTAGTAGAAACAATCCAATGCTAATTGAAGTTGGTTTCAGTTTTTGAAAATTTAAACTTGTAAAACGTTTTTACTATTAATATCGGTCGCAGACTGCTCAGTGACCATGCACGGTGAAAAACTTAGAGACTTTTTTTAAAACTATAGAAATATTGTGAATTTCTTGGGCTTGTGATGCAATATTTTTCCATTTTTTGTCGGTCAAAACTTCTTGACGAAGCTAAAGCACAATTTGGAAACTTATCCATTTTCTTTTTTTATTTAAGCCCGGTGTAAACTTTGCGTAAAATCCGTAATGTATTCTTTAGTTTATTTTAACAAACTGGTAGCTTTTACGTTTGTAAGACGGTAGGCCATGCATATAGCGAGTTTCTGTTCGAAATTGAATAATAAAAAAAAGATGCACACTTAGCCTCACGATTTTCGGCCAATGAAGACCAGGCCTCATAATATCAAATTTAAGACATTCAAAGTTTAAAACGCTCAAAAGATCGTTTTTTTTGCAGCAACAATTAAAAAGTCTTCTTAGTTGTAATTTACGTAGATGGAACTACTCATTATTATTATTTTACAAGTAAAATTTTCGAATTTATTGAGATTTATTTTCAAGTAAAATTTTACTCTGATTTAACAAAAAACAATACGACTTTGGACTGAGTTTTAGAGCAGATGCTTAAATGCTGCACAAAAAAAGCTTTCTAAGGAGGCGTTTTTTGATTATTCTTTATTTATGTTTTTCTTTGTTGTGCTGAGTCAATAATGCACCACTATTTACTCATAAGTTAACTTTTACATCAATTAAGTAAAGTAGAATGTGGGGAAACTCAAGCAACGGAAAAGCTTTATCATTGCGAATAAAGAATAATCCTTCTGCTGTTTAAGGAAGTACGTAGTATTTTTCTTTGTATATGGGCAATCATATTTGTTTTAGGTAACCTTTGGACGCTATTTCTATTTCAGCCTGGTCGAGTTAATAACACCTACTGTAGGTTATGGGCAACTTGGGAAAACTACACTACTGTGTTAAGGATAAAAATTGAACTCGCCCGGTCTAGATTACTACACTGTGCGTAAAATTCTTAGCGTTTCTTTAGTTTATTTCAAACAGATATTCGGGGCCCCAGGCGTACAAGCTTTCACCAAAGTAGCCAATGCAATGAAAAGTGTGCGGATTATGCAATCTTTAGCATCTGACGCTGTCCGGTGGCAGGATGATAAATATGCGATACAACAACAAGCTGCCAGGTGGTAAAAATAAACTAAAAATATTATTTTAATATTAATTCAATTACGAAGTTTTTGACGTTTGCAAGCCGGAGTTTTAATGTTTAATCGTTTTGCGTGCTTCTGGTCAGGGTGTCGAACCGAACCTGAACCCGCACTGTAAACCCGAATGAACCGTTTCATTTTGGTGAACCCGAACCGAACCTGAACCAGCAAATTTTTACTTCAGTAAACCTGAACCAAACCTGAACCCTAAAAATTGTGCTCAAGTGAACCCAAATCGAACCTGAACCCCTAACAAAAGTAAAAATATATTTTTTTATATCCGATTGCCGCTGGCGCTGGTACACGCAGAATTATTTTTGTAAAATCGTACGTTAAGCTTATTCTGCAATTAGGAACGTAGTTGAAACATATAATGTCGAATCATTATAGCCTTATTACAAGGTTTATTTTAGCAATATTTTTTGTAATGTACATTTAATGAAGAAATGTTGGAAAAATAATTACGGTAAGTCTTTCATTGTAGATGCAGTATTACGCCAACGCAAGTAACGAGTTTGCGGGACCGATCTTCGCGTCTTTGCGCCCGAGCAACACCTTATATTAAACCTGATAGTGCAGTAGAAAAAATTGTGGAATAAGGAGATCGTAGTTTAATTTTCCTTTAAAATACTCGACTTCGTAAAAGTCTATAGTTCCAAAAACAAAAATTCCTCAATAACTTAGCGTAATTTTATGCAGCGTTGTTTTGTGACGTTATTTCATTGCTTTTCATGCAAATTTTTTGTTAGAAGAAAAGATGATTTCTTTTGCGCAGCGAAGAGCAAAATCATTCTTTGACTAAAAAGTCTATAATGACTCAGCAGGTCTGTGCGTAAACCTTGAATTCCAAGGATTGTGGGGTCTATAATCTAATTCTGCCGTCGAGGGTAGAGACTCGGCCTGTACCAACTTCTTTGGCACGGCAGTCTCAGTTTAGCTTTGCTATTATTCTCACTTAGAGTCAATTTTGGTTGGTTTCTACGTAGAAATGAAAAAATGTAAGGCAATTTTGGCGAAAAATTTCTTTTGAGTCTACGGCTAAAATTGACGAAAAAATGCCATCCAACTTTTGCAAAGACGCAGAAAGGTGGTAAAAATTTGACAGAAAAATGCACAGCAGTTATTGTCTTTTATTTTGTTGGTTTTCACCTAAATTTGACAGAAAAATGCAACGAAAATTTTGGAAAAGACCGTTTCACTTTGGACGCTATACAAAACCAATTTTTGTCGTTACTATTGGTTAGACCTAAACCAACAACTTATTTGCTTAAGACGGCAACACTGTTATAATTCCCAGCAATTGGGTAGGTTAACTGTAATTTTTAGTACTTTCTTACCAATCAATGTTAGTTTTCACCGCAACGCATCTGCTCAAAATAAAGAATATTTTGGTCTATTTTTGTTTAAAAATTATTTGCCAACCAATGCCTAGGCCAAAAGTTGAAGATACAACCGTAGACCCAAGAATAGATTTGCGCGCAGACTCAGAGACGGAACCGTAGGAAAGAGTTGAATGACGTCCGATAGAGGGTGAACACAGGCGCTGCAGGAAGAGTTTTCTTTATGACTAATTCTGTGTAGCTATTGTGATTTGTAATAACAATAATTAAGAGATATGATGATAGTATAATAATTTATAGACTGTGCCGTAACAGCAAAGGCGGGAGAGCTCACAAAGTGTGGGGTTTGATAGAACTAATTCTTCAGAAGAAAGTGAAGGAAATTGAAAGGCAAGATGTGACGTCTCCACTAGAGATATTTGGTGTATTAAATTTTGGAAATGGGAGGAGATGAAGAGCCAGGAACCAACGCAGTGGGCAACAGCTTTGGCCAGGAAATCAGCATGCGCACTTTCAGGATACTAGTTTAACTAGGGAAAGACCCATTAAAAGTTTAAAATGACGTTGCTAGAGAGTGAAAATGAGGCGTGGGACTAGACATCCTGGTGACCATACGTCCTCTTTTTGGAGAAGATGTCCTCCTTTTCAAAAAAAGTGATTACGAGTATTCTTTAATGTTTTGGTCTGTATCCAAATTTAACAAAAAGTAAAGAAATCTTGATAAAAACCTGTTTTTGTTCTACACCTAAATTTAAAGGCTTAATTAAACTAACTTAGGCTAAATTCGCGCGTTGATTATAATACTTAAGAAATAGTGTCCTTTTTAGTGATAAAAATATAATCACCCTACCAGAGGTAGGCACAAATAACAATATATCAAAAGCGCATCGTAAAAAAGCGCAACGATCTTTTCAACTAGTAAAAGCGCAGCGCAAAATGCGCAATTTAATTTTTTTAATTTCTAAAGCGCAGTACAACTCAGGGCCGCAACTAGGAGGGCAAAAGGGGGCGGCGCCCCCCTAAACAAAAATTCCGCCCCCCTCCAAGCTGCCCAGCATGCTCAACCAAACTCCCCTTTCTCTTGCGGCAGTTTCAAGAGGATGGCTTTTTTTATTGGAGATCAACAGAGAAATAGAAGAAAAGCAGACAAATTTAGCGTGATGACCTTTTTTTCGACCAATTTGGCGCCATGACCTTTTTTGTGAGATCAACAAAGAACTCGGAGAAAAATAGACCAACCCAAAACTTTTGGCCCGCCAAGAAGGAAATTTTGCGTCGCCTAGAACAGGGTTGTAATTGCGGCACTGTCACAACTTCGCAATAAACTTTTTGATCCAGTTCAAGCGCAATGGAATTCCGCAATTGCGGAACGGCATTTTTTGTACCAAGTTAAAATGAAACCTAACTTTTGCAATTGAAATTTCACAACACAATTTAAACATCGTGTTTTTTGCGGTTTTAGACAGAAAAAGAGTAAGCAATTTGCTGAGGAAGACCAATATTTACCAATATTAACCAATCAAAACGGAACTAAACTAAGTTCAATGTATAGAATTGCGCTAAAAACCGAAAAAAAATTGAAAGTGCAGCGTAATTAAAGTGCAACAAATTTTAAAGACTTTTGTACGCAACGTAACTTCCACAATGTTTTAAAATAAAAATTTAAAGTGCAACGCAACTTCTGCAATTGCGAAGATTTTAAAAATTGCGCGTTGCGCTTTTGTTTGCGTTTTGCCCACCTCTGCACTTTTCCTTAACCATCAAACCCTCCAAGGGGACTTTGGCAGGAGACTAGAAAGGGTCCGATAAAAGCAAAAAAAGAACGAGTGGGAGACCAAGAGAAAGAGAACTGACTTGTAATGACAGAATATCATTTGGTTGTTACACCAGACGCGTTCCAGTCTAGTCTAGAGGTGGATTTCTGCTGTGAAACTGGAAGCAATTGTTCTTATGGTCCAGCAGACAAGGTAAGGGAGCCATAGGTATTGCATATGGAGTATAATTACGGCGTACCCTCCAGCACCATCCGGTCTAAAGATAAAAGAGACAAATTCGTCAGTCTTATAAATGAACCTCTCAAGGAGGAAGGAAGGACAACGCCAACTGGGAAATGCAAGGCCGAACTCTCTGGGGTCAGTGCAGTAAGTATGGAAGATGATATTATAAACTTAATTGGCGTTCAGGATGGAACCGATTCCGCTGATTTGCAAAATGTTTTTGGAATGGTTTCTTATTTAACCGGCTAATCACCAATTCTAAGGCAAACGCATTAAGACTAAAATGATGATTCTGGACGAAGATGCACAACACGTTAAAACGTACAAGTGCTTGGTTATTTTTAAAAAGAAAATGGATTTTAAGAAGAAGCAATAGAGTGGGGTGGTGGAGAGGCATCCAGTAATGACCCTGTGCAGCTCAGAGTAGAATTTCTAATTGGTTAATCAGCGTGTTGTATAGGAAGGGGAACCAGTATCCGAGAAAAGCATTCTCTTTATAGCACAGACATTACAAAAGCTTGTCGAGAAAGAATTCTTTGGAGGGACCCCGAAGAGCGATACCAATGGAGCGCAAGACTTTATGTCCCCAGAGAAAAAAGTTTGGTCAAAAGTGCTTAAGTATCACTGTAGGCAGCTAGTTTAGCGTCACTTAAATTGAAAAAAAGTACCGAGCATATAAACATTTTGTTAACATCAAACTTGGCTATCAAGCGTAGAACAGCGTTCTCTGTCTAGACCAAGGTCTGACAACTTTACGTAGTAGTAAGCCAAAAACCTAATCAGTAAGGTCTCGGTGGGACGTAGCCCATAACATATTTTTACTAACAATTTGATCCTTCAAAAGTATGATTTTAGATAATATTAAGACAATTTAACGTATTTTAACTGAGCGCAGATTCAGCCGAAACTTATGCTGCTTTGGATAAATAAATCGTTCGCACAAAATGATGAAAATATGTTTGGTTTAAGCGCAACCAGGATTTTGCTGAGAGGAAAGGGGCTTGAACAAAAAATATAATTTTTTTGTAAAAAAAAATGTTTTTTTTTTGAGATGGGTTCAGAGCAAACTTGTGCAACTTAAGGGTATCACAGACGAAAGTCTGGGACAGAGCTCCCACTTACCGGAAACCATCGGGGTCTTGGGAGTCAAACCCCAAATCGCTGGGCAATTTTTGTAATTAAAAAGAAATTGCCAATTTAACGTCATTCAGATCAAATTTCGCACTGTTTTAGAGCCACTTAAATAAACAATACATTGCATGGCTTCTTAAGCCAGTTGAAGAATTAAACTGCTCAGCCCCTTCAACCTCCCGTTTACTTACCGGTAAGGTCCAAAACACATTTTGAACGTTTGCGTTTTGGGGTTAAATTTTTTTAAAGATCTTAGTTAAGAGACTGAAGCTCCATAACCCCCCTCCCCCGTCTGGTTGTGCCACTATTTGTTGTTTTTTCGTTTCAAAAGTATTTGAAGCTGTTTCAAATAAATAAAGCATTGTGATTAACTGTAATTTTGATCTCTCAAAGCATATCATTCGGCTTCCAAATCTCTTTTCCTACACCAAATGAAAGCTGGGGCAAAGTTTCCGTAAACATTTTAGAATTTTTAGAAATACTGAATAATTTTTAACCCTATTGTATACACTTCTACAACGTCATTTTTTTGAATATGGACATGATGTCATTACGGTGACGTCATTAACTCAAAATTAGATTTTTCTAAAAAAAGTTGGTGAACAACAACCTGCATGCCGAAATTGGTGTACACGCGATTTCCGGTTTAGGAATTAGGTAGACGGGCATTTTTCCCCCCTCCATCATGTAAAATGGATTGGTCCAATAGCTTGTGCAAACTAGCGTTATTAATCTTTTATTTTTTGTGATTGAGACCCCATTGGAGGTAGCCCTTTTGCGAGTTCCAATGCCCTTTATTATGAGAAACTTGATACTGTTATGCCCTCGATAATGTCACAACCTAAAAATAAATATTTGATGTTATTTTGGGCTTAAAAGTTTACGTACGGTAAGTCCAGGGGTAATTTGGAAGAAGTAAAAGCATGATATCTTGCAAATTACTGATAATTTACTTGTCATGTTTCGACTTTTGTGGGGCCCGAGTTTCAATGTTTAAGCGTTTACGTGCTATCTGGCCTGCAGGCTACCAGCCCGGAATCCTTAAGCCGGATTGCACGTAAACGATTAAAAATTTTGCAAATTGCTATAGGTTGGTGACTTTCAGTGATTAAAATTTTGCACGCTAAGCAAATACTGCCAAACATTGACACCGTAGCATGCTTACTTTTATTCAAAATATTTTTATGATTATATCAAGCTCCAATATTTTGCTTTTATCGCGAGCTCCACTAGCAATACAGCTCAATATTGTTTCAAATTGCCGCAATCGCAGAGGTCGCAAGCCGGATAATTTTTTTTGGCTCGCCAGATTAGGCCCGTGGGCTATAAGTTGCCGAGTCGGCAATGCCGACCATATGATCTGATGTTCACCTTGGTATTGACTCTGTCGTACTGCTTTATTTCAAGCCTACTTATTTCATGGGTAAGCTAGTAGGCTAGTTGATTTAACCAGCTCAGTTCTCCACTGCTCAACACTAAATGAGTTTAGGCCAAAATTTTGCAACTATTTTTTAAAAAATTTCGCAAAATTTTTCAAAAAATCAAGCCAACGTTCTTTACTCTGTCACTTAATCTGCCAAAATGTCGCAACGATATGACTTGAAGTCCCAGTTACAACTTGTCATCTTGTCGCATAAACATTGAAAAAATTGGTTTTTCAATTGTAATAAATGTTTTCTGTGACGTAATAGAGATTGAAGTTCGATATTTTCAGATTACTTTCAAGTTCGATATTTTCAGATTTTTTTTATCTCCGAAACTACAGCACTTAGAAATTTCGTTCTTTGAGCAAAAGATATAGAAAATCATAAGCAAAAAAATGATGAAAAAAAATTTTTTTGACCCAAAATCTCGAAGTTCGATATTTTCAAATCATGGCAGTGTTTACGATCTGAATTGGTTGATCGTAATAGGTTTTAGTGGAGCGATTTTGCTCATAGAGATTTGTATTGTTTTCAATCTTAAATAAAAGTCCTAATTTAAGATTGGTCTGCTGCTTTCTGTGATTTAAGAAGCTAAAGGAACTATCAACTGCCATTTTCGATTCATCAATTAACATCTTAGTTGTTCTCTGGTTTAAGTCGACGTGGACTAATTCTAGAGATTTGTTTTTAGAAATTAGTTTAATTTCTTTTTTAGAAACAAAGTTTTTAAAACAATATTAGTTTTAAAAATTGGTTTTAAAAACAGAATTAGTTTAATTTGTTTTTGAGATACAAAGGAAACAAGCGTATGCGTTACCAAACATAAATTAAAACAAATTATCTGTTTAAATAAATAAGAGTACGCTACACAAACTATAGGCACAGTACGTTATTCAGTAGCTCAGTGTGAACAGCCTACATTAAGATATCTATAGTTTTAAAACAAATATTTTAATAGCGATGTCACTGAACAAAAAATTATCATAAATATAAGATAACTGAGTTTATGAGATAAAAGTAAAATTATGTTTTATTTAGAAGATTACATTCAAAAATTTAAATGAAAAAGAAAGTAAAAATTTATTATAAATAACCAAAAGTAAGGGTTTGCTTTATTCCAAAAATATAGCATTAAAAGTACCCTGATGCTGCTGTAGTCTTCATTTAGTCTCCTCTTATGACAGCTAGAGTTACGGCGTCACTATTCTTATCCGGTGAAGCACGGAAATAATTAGCGAAGCTTACGTTTAATCGGTTGTGATTTTCCTTGGCTTTTTTCATTTTTCATTGTTTCGACTCGTGATCATCAAACCGTCAAATCGTAAATTGTTGAAAGTCACCAGTTGTCGCAAGGTCGATGTGACAGACAAATATTTTCTTGATTAATTTTTATTCTGAGTTTTGCGTAAAGTGAAAACAGAATTTTATTCACAACTGTTTATAGTTTCCACCGTTGAAGCCGAAACTCTGTCAAACAGTGCGAGAAAGTTTAGCGAATTACATAAATTTACGAATTTTCCGAGTGAAAGTTTTTGCTGGCTACGACAAACTGTTGATGCTCAACAGAATAAAGTTCAGAAAGTTACTGATGGGGTTAAACAGTCCACAACGGCGATGTCAAGTCTGTAAACTTGAGGCTTACTACTTGCCTTTAAAATGCTCTCACAAATATTTTTGAAAATAAGGTTTTGCTTGGCTAAACTACTCAAAGAAAAGTTAAGATGCACAATATACAATGATGATTTTTTTAATAAACTGACTATAGCAATAGATTTTTAGTCACAAAAAATCAATGTTAATGGAGATAAAGTACGTTTGTTGCACTATTCCTTTTGTTTTGGTTATGTATTTTCAGCTTCATGAAGTGTATTCATGAAGCTTCATGAAGTTGCACTAATATTCGTCTGTTTTTGCAGTGATTAAAATGAAATCTTTCATTATTCACAGTACTAGCTGCATTACGTCGAAGCGTGTCACAACTTTTGCGGGATCCATCTTTTGGTCATTTCGCCATGCCAACAGAGCTCTTTTTAAAGAAATTTTGCAGCTATGGCCAGCTGTTGGTAACACTGTGACCAATTTGACTAACCCGAGATTGGAACCTCAGATCACCAGCTCCAGTGACGAACGCGTTATCTGCTCGACTAACTGGCCAGGTTTGCAGTAATTATTGAGCTAAATACCAATACCAAACAACAGCATTTATTGTACAGGTACGTTTAATTGTTTTCAGTCCAAATTAAACGTAGAATTAAATAAATACACACTCCCATTTCGGTATCTTGCTGAAATAAAAATTTGGTTTGTCAACGTTTAGAATTCTGGCTCTATTCATTAAATTCTTCATTTAAAAAAAAAACAAAACTGATAAATTATTTTAACGGCTATAATTTTCACAATGAAATGGGAATGAATGTCAAAAGAAAATATTTCACTTGCAAACAAACAAACAAACAAACAAACAAAAAGCAATATTAAAATCGGTTCTCAAATGCAGTATGTTTTGTTACTCTCGAAGCCCATAATTCCATGCAGATGGCTTAAAATGACATCTATTATTATAATTCTTCAAGAAAACAGGATATTTTAAAAAGTCACACACCGATTCCGATACTTTTGTGCAAGTGACCCTTGCTCCAGTTATATCAATGCATAAAAATTTAACGTTATATAGTCAACAATAGAGTTTAGTTTAGAAGTGGGCGAGGCTGCCACGCACAAAACGAGACGCTAAAAAGAAAACAAAGAAAAATCAACCATTAATAGAGTGAATAAATTGTTACTAATGACAGTACTATATACAAGCTGTAAAATCACATATCACAGAATAGTATACACTAGTAGTGACAGTTAGTATACAGTATAATTACTTCAACCGGAAGCGCTGCCGAGAGGAATAAATTGTCGTTTTTACAATCTGAGTTTAACTCCCATCTAAGGCACGGTTGCTGCATTTTTGAATAAGACGCTTTACAGTAATATCCATGCTTGGTGGGTTCAAATACGGAGGATTTTGCATTATTTAAGTTAAAAATGAACTCAAAACTCATAGAATGGTCACTTTAAGTATACGCAAACTCAACCAAAACATAGCGCCACCGTCGCTTTTCCGTGGCAGGAGAATAAACGTGCATCAATCAATTAGTCAGAAAGCTCAGCATAATAAAGTGTACCCAAGAAAACAAACTATCGTGATGTTTGCAATAATTGGTATATTTGAGTTCGATTCTAGATTGGATCAAACAGAAAACTTGGTTTTCTTTTATTTTTCACTTATTGTTAGTGCCGTTTAGATTTTATTTACTTAGATGTAAAATTACTGCAATATAAAGCAAAGAGTAAAACTACAATTTTGAATAATTTCCTTTTGGAACAGGCCACTCTAAAACTACTTTTCTCAATTTCAATCATTCCCATAATATTTGTCAACTAATGAAACTGAATTTGCCTACTATTAAACTGAACTAAACAATACGTGTCAAGACATGCAAACAACGATACATTTTGTCACAATGTCAAATTTGGGTATTTCAACCAGCAAAAGAGGAAACCAAAATTTAAAAAAATTAAAAAACAAAATAAATTTTTTTTCTGTGCATGGTCTACTTTGCGTAACCTAGAGCTCGCAAGAATAGGCAACAGTACAATGATGGTACAAAGCACAGTCATCAAAAGTTATTGAAATCAACCATAATGAACAGATGAACAGACGCAAGCACAGTGCTGTCGCTACGGGAGGCCAAGAGGGGCCGTGTCCCTCCTAGCAATTGCTTATTTCCCCCAATTTGGTTTACTCAAAATACTGTTTTTGGAACATCACGTAACGACAAGACAATAGATAATGATAGAAAAAGGAATAATAACGTTCAAACATAATGCTCGTTTGACGTTTTCGTGATTCTTTGCGAAATTGCTGGCAATCAACTGCTGGCACATGAATGTGACGCAATTAAACCGTCTTATTAACACCACCTGACGCCTTTACGGATGTTTTGAAAAAGATAGATGAAAGGTTCCAGAATCGTTACCGCCTTACCGGCATTTTATTGGTGATTATGACACAACTGAGGATTTATAACTCAACGAACTTAATAAGAACGGAGAGGTGAGGGTGACTGGGAAGTGAGCTAGCGCTCTTCGAATCTCCAGCCACCCGCGTATATGTCGAAGCAGGCGGTTTGTAGCCGTAATCGACTTGGGTCGCATTATTGCTTACGCAATAATCAGCGTTCAGTTTCGCTCGGCCATGCTGCTGACCGTACGTAAAAATACTTTTTTCAAAGACCCGCTGTTTTCAATTTTAAAACTCACTCAAGATTTTTAGGTCACGGTCAGTGTCGCAACTAGGCTTAAGGGGCTTGAGCCCCCTTTGTCAAGTCATTTAGAAAATTTAATCCCCAAACACGAGCGTTTAAACGTGTTTTTAAACTTGATTTGAAGTACAGAGGGGGGTGAAGGAGCTAGGCAAGTTATTTTTTTCAAGGACTTTTGAATTTTAACAATTTAGTTATTAATATGGCTTCCAAACGTGCGAAATGAAATTAAAAAGGCGTTAAAAGTGCTATTTTTTTGCTGCAAAATGACAAAAATTGCCCAGCAGCTGAGGGCTCCGTTCCCAAGCCCCCGTCTGTGATACGCTTTAGTTGTATTAGTTTGTTCAGCATGGGGGCCGAAATCAGACACTTTGTCTGCAAAAACATTTACTTTTGGCTTACCCTCTAAGCAACATTCTGGTTGTGCGTTTGCAAGCATTCGCTGCTGCAGATAGATTTTTCAAGCGATTATGGCCGGCAGTCGAAACAAGATAAGAAACACTGCAACCTTATAGGTATTTTTGTGTAGACACGCATACAAAATTTAAAAAATTGCGTATAATATGTAGCCCTATAAGATCTAAAAATCATTTTTTTAATGCAAAATTTTAGTCTGTTTTTGTGCCCCCTCACTTTCGGCTAGAGCCCCCTTACTACATTTGCTCTGGTGACGCGACACTGCGTAAGCAGCATGAAATCAAAAATCATTGAAAACGAATCTATTCAACAAAAGCATAAAGCAATACACGGAAAACGAGAAATAATTGGCATTATAGACAGAAACATACGCAACGACCCAAAAAATTACGCCAACTTCAAATATTGTGCTACCATTATTTGCTCAAAATAAATCAAAAATGGACAATGCACTCTATGACGTCACAACAAGTCTACAACAATAAAACGTCTTATTTTAAATTTGCTAAGACCAAAAAGATTAGAAAGCAGAAAAACAAAAATTCGGCATCAAAAAATAGAAACATTACATTTTTTGCTGAGCTTTTTTAAATCATTTACAAAACAGTTCAAAATTTAATAAGTTGATCAAGTATAATCTGTCTCTTTCAGTAAAAATGGTCCATATTTTTGTAAAACCTATCTAGGTTATTTGGTTACAAGTTACTTTTTACCGGTTTTCTTAAATCTAAACGTATTTAGATTTTTAAGTGGACTTTTGTTGCATGTTCAAAATGTGTTGCATGGGAACTTCATATCCATCTAGTGAAGAAAGTTTATGCATGTTAACATAGCCAGTACTTCTCAATGCTGATTCCATTTGTGCGTTTTGACCGCCGAAAGTCATGGGGACTTCATATCCATCGAATAGAAATGACTGATCATTTTGAAGAAAAAAAGGGGCCATTTGTGGTGTAAGGTTCCTGGTTCTTTGGTTGCTTGTTGATGGTTCGTTGTTTGGTTGTTCTGGATGGTTACTTGGTGCTGGTCTTTCAACGGTGAAATGTCGATTGTTATTGGGTAATGTAGCTATCTCATCCAGACTTAAATAACCATCCCTGTTTGTGTTGTCTTGTATTTGGTTGTATACATGGTTCTCAATATCAAGCGTACTCGGATTTATTGGATTCGGTGTTGAGTTTTTTCGATATTTTTGAAGACGATAAAGCACAACAGCAAGCACAATGCAAAAAATTACAATCAATGCCAATGCCACTCCAATTCCAATGTACAAGCACGTGTTTTCAACATCGGTGGCGGATGAAGTGTGTGCTGTACATTTAATTGGGAGAGTGTTGTTGGTGCATTGTTCCACCACACGTGTTGATTGATTAGAGCACAATTTGGGATTTGTAGCTTCACTGCCATCATCATATATGCACTCTCTTCTTTTTATTTGTTCCCCAGCATTTGGGTTGCATCCAGTAATAACACAAGGTCCATCTTTAATAAAAGCACCCCAAGTTGGTTGACAATCCGCTTGCATTGTGGGGTTTCCATTGCAATATTTTTCGTCAACACTATCGCTGTCACAATCCGCACAAATTCTTACATAGTTTCTTTCATGTGATATACTGCAGTTTGTAGTTTCAATCCAATTTGTCCAATAAAGTTTGTCGCAGTTTTTATACACGTAAGTAAAGTTTCCTAGCTGGTGCCATTCTTTATGATAATCATTACGATGTTCTACTTGAACAGTGACATTTTGACTATCACATTCTTCTTTACAAGTTTCAGAAAATGTTAGACTAAAGTAGTTGGTGTTGCAAACCCAATAAAGTCTAAAAGTCTGTCCTCGTCTGTTAGTCCGAAATTCAACGTCGTTATCATTCTGACACCGATATTCAGTAACTCGACGAATTGTACGGTTCACTACCGGCCTATGACTAGGGTAAATTTCCACCACAAACGACCACGGACCTTCCACAACAGTTTTATATTCAGTCCACGAATACTGTGGGCAAATGATGGCACTCGTTGAGAATGACATCATGGTGAAAACGAAACAAAAGTTTTTGGTTATCATTTTGGTCATTGTAGTTACAAGAAAATTAAGTGTTTTTATATTTATCTAAGTAAAACAACATAGATTGAGTTTGCCAGTTTGTTTGCATCCGGTACATTATATAACCAATTAGAGTGTGATGAATGATGAGACGCTTGCAACATCACTTGACTGAAGAAAATATTTTAAATCACTGTACTTCACTTCACATAAATTCAAAGCTGATATCAACCTGCCGGAGCTACTACTGTATATTTAAATTGTGATTGAAGCTTAAAGCAAAATATTTCTCTAAAAAGATCTTTGAAGTTCTCATTCGAATTTGTGTTTCACTTTGAACAATATAAAGGATGGGCCACAAAAACTGTGCAGTTTTGATTACCGTATTTCCTTCAATAAAGACCGCGGGTACTATTTTTGGTTTTTGAACGTTTTGTGAGGGCGGCTACTATTTAAGGGCGGCTTTCATTCTTTTTACATGAAGTTTTTTATATTGAAATTAATGCCCAGTGGGCATTCAACTTTACTACCTGGTAATGGAACAGTAAGTCAGCTGCAATTATATATATATTTTTTTTGTAAAACACTCATAAACAAGGTTTTCACGTGCTACCCTACCGCTAATGCGTGGTTTTATCATTGTCTGTTTAAAAAGAAGCGCATTCACTATTATCTGCTGCGGTTTCTATTCCAAGGTGTCTTCTATTGTTTTTTTGTTTTTTTTAATCAATTCGTGCGGTTTTTATTCGATAGTGTGGCTTCTACTTAAGGGCTGTTTCTGTTCAAGAAAATACGGTGGTTATATTTTTTCCAGTTGATAAAATTTTGTTGCAAAATTTTTTCCAGAGATGAGATTTACCTCTAAAAGATCTAGCAGGTAGAAGAATTTGCAAACTGTGCAGTTTTTTCCTCAAGTCAATAGTAATTGATCAAATGTTCAATCCAAGCCTTTCGCTGCAAAAACAATCCTGTCAATCTTGCATTAAGATTTTTAATAACTCACTCAAACATGTCTGCCAAAATTCTTTTGATTTCTGGACATTTGCGAATGCTTCTACCATATAAAACTTTCAGTGGTAACTAATCATTGGAAAAAATTTTTGCAAGAAAATTTCGTCAACTGCGTGGGGGAAATATGGCTAATCAAAACCGCAAAGTTTTTTGTGGCCCACCCTGAACAATCCTTACAAGGTTATCGCTCTTCACGTTAGTTAAATTTAATTTGTCCGATCCGAGTATAAAGCTGTGGCCTTGCAGCGCAGTAATGTTTTGCAAAGCCATATGAAAAGATAGTTGATCGATCTCAAAAACAAATTTGTTTTACCTATCACGTTCTTTTGTATCTTTTATATAATTTATGTGCTTTGGTAAGTGCGAAAAATATCAAATCTATTTATTTACTGTAAACAAGCAAAATCATTAAGTATACACACTTTTATCTACAATACTATTTGATATACAGCAATTCAATTTTGCAAGTACCAAAATTTACTTCGGCATTTTAAAAATCTAATATAATACTTTTGTTGCTTGTTTAATTGGAACGACCAACGCTCCCGTTGCGTGTTTTTTTGTTTTTACGTGGCCATTTTTAAACTAACGAGTGTAAGATTTCAGACTTTTGCTTATAACTCGAGAATGATTAGGTCTAGCCTCATGAAATTTTGACAGCAGTTTAAGATTAATGAGTAGCATGTTTGTTCCACATTTCCAAGCAATTAGTCATGTGAATTTGGTTATAGGACCCGAAATCCAATCCGAAAGTTTGGCCTAAAAAGCCCTCTCAATCAAAAAAGGCTTACGTACGGCAAAAAATATTTCACACGGTTGTATGTCTTAAGATACCCTTTTATATCTACCAACCCACTTTTGGCCGCAATGTGGTTTTTTCTTTTTTTTTCCGTTATTTTTTTCCTTTTTATTTCTTCCTAAATCTTGTACGCTCTTCTTTTCCTAAACCACAAAACATCGAAATCAAATTTTTGCGTAAAGTTGTTGAGTTGCAAACGCATTTTTGTCTACCGAAAAATTTTTGGGCCACTTCCCCAAAAAACCCCCAAAATATGGCCCCAGAAACTCAGTTTTTTTAACGGCTCCAGCTAAGGCACCATTTTTTTGATAACAGTAGATATTTAACAGACAAATATTTTGACATAGTTTGGGAGTACCACACCCTTTAGGAACCCCCCAAAATTTTTTTGAACAGTTAATTAATTTTGAACAACAATTTTGAACAACATCAACAATTAATTTTTTAAACACCTCAACCTTGGGTGCCAGTTTA
The DNA here is from genome assembly GCA_963965965.1 of Trididemnum nubilum. Lineage (NCBI taxonomy): Eukaryota > Metazoa > Chordata > Ascidiacea > Aplousobranchia > Didemnidae > Trididemnum > Trididemnum nubilum. The sequence goes on from OZ014469.1 coordinate 8,097,057, forward strand.
TTTTGGTATCAGTGGATATTTAAGAGACGAATATTTCGACAGGTTGGAGGTGCCATTCTTCCCCAGAGATCCCCCAACAATAAATTTTTTGAACAGCTTAATTTCGGGTGCAGTTTTTTGATATCAGTAGATATTCAAGCGACAACTATTTTGTCATAGTTTGGAGATACCACCCCAGCAGACTACCCAAATGATCCCCCCCAAAAAATCAAGTTTTTGATTGGCTGAACTTTGGGTGTCAGTTTTTTTGATGTCAGTAGATATTTACCAGACAAATATTTTGACATAGTTTTGGGGTATTCCCCAAGAGACCCCGAATGGACCAACCAAAAATCAATTTTTTGTACGGTTCATGCTAGAGCGTTAGTTTTTTTGATACCAGCAGTTCTTTAAAAGACAAATACTTTGACATAGTTCCAACGGCTTAGGCTTGGATAGGATGTTGTTTTTTTTTATTATGATCCGTCACTATAGTGTCAATTAAATATATATATTGACAATGTTCGAAATTCTCAACCCTCTTTTCCCAGAAGATATTTTTAACTAATTTCTTAACGGTAAAGCGAAAGTTGTTTTTTTTTTGGGGGGGGAATCTCATTTTTCAACATGCGTCGGTTGTTCACTGAGATTGCTTCTCAGCAAGCTCCCATCTAGTCTAAACAATTGTTTGTCCACTTTCCGACTAACGAAGCATGGTTACAACGTTTAGTAGCTGCTGTACTTTAGTAATATAAACAATTTCCGTTTTCAGAACATTTATAATGGAAAAAATGATTATGAAACTGTTTAACAATTACCAAGTCAACCTCTAACAAATTGGTGAATTGGAAGCTTAAACCAAAAAAAAATTGTTTGCACATCTAAAATTATTCTAAACTAAGTTCGTTTGGTAAAATTCTGATACTTTAATAAGCTATTGATGTTGAACTTGATTTTTAGAACCCCAGAAAAAAAAACACAACACTATTAATGCTGTAATTATTTGTTCGCTGCTGCATTTATCGATATTACAAGTGAGCTTGTTCATTCACCTCATTCTGCGAATGGGGAACAGAAATCAGCTCAAGCATTTTTTATCATTTGCACCCTATCAAAGACATATGCACTGATATCACTGAACGAGAGTACCATCATGTACCGTCTTACGTATTGCTCAGTCATTTTCTAGAACGCTCGAAAAAACAACATCTTACAGTAAAAGAAATTAGCTTGGAACTAGAGCAACACGGTTGCAATACTGAAGCATATTGTTTGTTACTCTAATGAATAGAGCTCAAAGTCGGCGGCTGGCTAAATGGGAAGTTGAAACTAATTTAGTCGGTACAGTTAGAAATCAAATCTGCCTCCGAATTTATACCGCAGCAGTGCAAAGAGCAGCAGCTTCCCAATTCAACTCTTAACTTCAAAAAGCTGGCAGCATTATGTTGGACTGTTGATGCTCAACAGAATAAAGTTCTGAGAGTTACTGATTTGCTAAACAGTTCGCAACGGTGCTGTCAAGTCTGTGAACTTGAGGCTTACTACTTGTCTTTAAAATGCTTTCAGAAATTACCCTGAGATATTTTTAAAAGTAAATTTTTGTTTGGCTACACTGCAATATACTAAGCTACAGTGTACTCTGGCTACATTGCTAAAAAACAATAGCTAATTTGAAAACTGCAATAGTAAAATTTCAGGTAAACTATCTTCCGAAGTACTTTTAGTTCCAAGAACTCAAGGTTAGTAGAGATGCAGTGCGTTTGTTATTTTTCTTGTTTTAGTCATGCAATTTAAGCTTCATGAAGCGTACACTACGAATATCCTGTAAGGTGCATTAATATCCGTCATTTTTTGCCGTAATTAATTGATTATTGAACAAAATAGGAAAACAAAAAAACAGTATTTAATGCACGAATTGCTTTAAGGTCGAGTTTGAGGTTGAATATCTGTAATTAAGTATACACAATCGCTTAGGCATTTTTCGGAATCTAAATGCACACGTTTCTTTTTGTCTCCATTCATCAAATTTTTCTTTATATTGAAAAGCAAAACGTATAAATTAATTTTGTTGCTATAGTTTTCATATTGAACCGAGAGTGCATATCAAGAGGAAGTGATTTGCATATCAAAAATAAAGATGAACAATTAAAATCAATTCACAACTAACTTATGAAACTTTTGAAGCCCATTATTCCATGCATGTGGCTTGAAATAATATTTATTATTTTATTTGTTGAAGAAAATAAAAGATATTTTGAACAGTCCTCAATCACACTTTGGTTCCGGTGTTCATCTACTGTGCGAGTGACGAGCGAGCAAGCTTGTTGGTCTACATTCTACTCGAATCGTTTTCTGTTTTGTTTGCTCCATTTACAGAATGCATAGTCAAAAATAAAACGTTACATAGTCAAAAACAAAACCAAGAATCAATTTTGGTCAAGTAGACGAAACGTCAGCAACTGAAACGGTAGATTCAGGTTCTATTCCCGGTCGGGTCAAATCAAAAGCCAATAAACACTGGTATTCAAAGTTTTCCTACTTGATGTTCAGCTTTAAAAAGACCAGTGTAAAGCCTCCACTGTGTGTGGTATACAGGTGGCGTCTTTTTTCAAAAACTGAAAGGTTTCTTTACTGTTACTTGGTCAAGGCAACTTAGGGAAAAAAGTGCAATTACAATTACAATTGAATGTGGCTTTCTTTTTGTCATGTTGTGACACAGCACAAAGCACATTTTAGTTGCTGACTTGGAATGAAACTACGCCATTTCAATTTTTTATAGGTCGATCGTTGCTCAAACTTTTTTACGTTTCTTACGTCAGTGTATTTTTGAGATGTTTTCATGACCTAGCCAGCAATAATCAATCGCAGAACACCGTCGCGGGACAACAGAAATAGAGAGCTCTTTGCAGTAAAACACAACAGAAATGTTGAATGTATTGCGTAGTTTGATTACAGTAGCCAACTCAGTCGCGTGATTGTCGGGAATATACATTCCTGTTTCACCAAATTTTTGTCAACTTTCAGTTTTACACCCCAATTTTGGCAAGGACGAGTAAAGAGTCGGAATGTTTGACAAACCGTTGAAATAAACTGAGGAACATAAAAACATATTCAATTGAATGAAGTGCAAATTTTACCAGTCTAGTGGTTTTATTTTCTTCTGGTCCAATCTTTGTGTTTTGCTGCTCATATGTGGCTATTATCTGAATCACTTAAACCAAAACAGTAATTTGAAAAACGGTTAACTCCTGCATACGGGTGCGGACTTCTCTAACTAAATTAAGACGCTACTACTTTTTTTCTCGTAACCATCGAGAATAAAAATGCAACCAACCAATAAATCAAAACAAATTTTCGCACTTGTTCAGTGTTTTCGCTAAAATATTATTTTTCGTTGGTAGTTAAGAAGTTTTATTAATCGTTTGAAAAATTTGTCAGTTATTGTTCCACAATTATCATGTGATTGCTGCTCTATAATCTGTAGATTTTGCTGCGTTTGCTATGCCGTGCCAAACAAATTGCTATGCGTATAGTTTTATTCTGAAAATCGTTTGTGTTTTTAAATACTCAAGTATTTTTATGATAACAATTAAGTAGTTGTAAACTCCACGTAACTAATAAAAATTAAATCACAAAAATCTGAAGTTTTGTTCTTTACAGATCTTTCTTTTTGTGTGTGTTTTTTTGATATTGGACATGGGGAAAGGTAAATAAAAAGCAAAACCACATTACAGCATTAAAAGCTACGTCATCAAGTTTGTTATCAACTCACCACGTATTTCTGAGCAAACAATAACGTGTCGGGAAAATGATATATTATTGGCGAATTTTGTCGATTGAAACGAATAAATTTGTTTTTCGCATATCTCATTGCGTGTGCAAGATGGCGCCCAAAAGCAATTAATTACCGTACTGTAATTCGATTTTAAAATGATTGGATAACCGCTATCGTAAGTAATAATATGTTTTTTGCTATATGCTTACTCACCTTATAAAATACGCATGACATTGTGGCCGTCATTTACTGCGTGGACCTTGTGAACGTAAAGAATGAACCAAGAAACACACAAATTGCAAACTATAATCAGTAGGTTTTATTGTAACAGAGGGTTGTTGAGATTTATAGTTAGTCAATTTGTTTGCTATGTAAAATTATGTCATAACTTTTGCAAAAAAATGCATTTTTTTAATTGTTTTGTTAATTGTTTGAATTAAAACTCATCAGTTTTAATTCATTTCATAAATTACAACCTACAGCTTGTGGAGTATCTCCTCTTAGGTGTGTTTATAGTTCCAGGACATGGCGTAAAATTGTTCTAGAGAACTCGATAAACATATCGTCATAGTTTGGCAAATAAAATGATTTTTTTCCGCTTTTCAGGATTATGGCTAAACTTGAAGGAAAATAAGAGCTAAAATTATTTTGCACAACTATCTTTATTATGATTAGCTGAATGGTGTAAGTATGCTTAGAGTTAATTGTAACAATCTGGCAATTTAGTTGCTATGCTTAATATCTACAGTATAGCGAATTTTTTTAATTGCGCGTATTTATGAGCAAAAGCACGTCTTGTATTGTTTTGAATATAAATGCAAAATGAGAAAACAAAAGAAACATGCATGCAATTAAAATGATGGCTCGTGTATTACGCGTGCATGTTGATTTGAGCATGTAAAACCGCAATCAGCACAAAGTTTGCCCTCCCAGCATTTTTCAAGATACTGTAGCTAGCTATCTGCCTGACTACCAGTGATTTTGGAGCAAATGAGTATAACGCAGCAAGCGTTTTGGCAAAAATGAAACTCAATTATGTAGTTTTACAGTACGAGTACTTACAGACCTAATATCGTATATATTGTTGTTTAGCTTGTAAGCTTGACACAAAAGCTTTTTGTTTCGTTTCCTCTTTCGTTTGTATAAAATGGCTTGAAAAAGACAAAGCAACAATTGCAATTTAAGCCACTTTTTAAGCGAAGCAGTACGTTCGGCCCTAATGCTATTTTCTGATTTATAGAACCGCAGAGGCGCGTAAATGAGGAAATTTGTTAGTTTGTTAATAATAGGCTGTAGACAGTATACAGAGTCTTATAGGCAGAATCAAATCTGTAATTAACAGCCTAAGATTAACACCCTGATACTGTTTCGGAATTGACAGTCGTCTTTTATTCCTCGTCAGTAGATCTAGGACTGCAGGTATGAACATGAGCGTAGAAAGGCAAAGAATTGCAAATTAACCAGATCCCAACACAAATTTTTTTCCAAAAATATTATGTACCGATAATCGCAATATTACAAGAGATACTTATTATAGTTCAATTCAAAATAATTTTCAACAGCATGCCTTAGACAGCTGTTTTGCCCAATCTCAGGGTTCATCAGTAAGGATAGCAAGGCCAAAAGAACAAATATCACCAGTGATAAAAATCTTCAAAACATATATCTTTACCAATTTATCGATCAGTTAATAAATCTTTACCGATTATGTTTATCACCTTCACCCATCAATCAGTCAAATAGTTTTATTCGGTAAAGATTTAATTAATAGCTTTAGTTTCATTAGGTAAAGATTTTTCAGTAAAGATTTACTTATTTTGGCTAAAATCTGACTGATTGGTGGGTGAAGGTGACAAACATAATCGGTAAAGATTTATTAACTGATCGATAAATTGGTAAAGATATATGTTTTGAAGATTTTTATCACTGGTGATATTTGTTCTTTTGGCCTTGCTATCCTTACTGATGAACCCTGAGATTGGGCAAAACAGCTGTCTAAGGCATGCTGTTGAAAATTATTTTGAATTGAACTATTATAAGTATCTCTTGTAATATTGCGATTACCGGTACGTAATATTTTTGGAAAAAAATTTGTGTTGGGATCTGGTTAATATGCAATTCTTTGCCTTTCTACGCTCATGTTCATACCTGTAGTCCTAGATCTACTGACGAGGAATAAGAGACGACTGTCAATTCCGAAACAGTATATCTTAGGCTGTTAGTCATGGGTTTGATTGTGCCTACAAGACTCTGTATACTGTCTATTATTTATTATTAATTTTGTGAGTACATTGTTCTTAATAAATTGTTAGTTTTTGTTTTCAACTGTTTTGCAACTGATTGCTTGTTTAATTCTTATGGGAAATGTTTGAGTTTCATTCCCTGATTTTGAAAAATCAATTTTATGAGTAAAAAGTTATCATAAATTTTTTTCGCAATCATCTTAATAAACTTAATTTTGATACTAGTTAATTGATAATTTATAAAAAAAATGTTGATTGCAAATACAATTAAAACAGAGTTTGAAGTTACAGTAAACAAAGTGTTTTAAACCTAAAGTAGTGCTGCTTAACCACTTAACGACTTAAAATTATTCCAAAAAACAACAGCAGTGTTTGAAGATAATTTTATTTACAGTCAAATTTAAAAACTATTAACATTCTGTTTCACCCATATGGGATCATCAAAAGAGATCTTTTAAAGATCTAAATGTTTAGAAGACCTCTTCTAATGATCCCGTGAATTGAAATAGCATGTTAAGGGTTTTTAAATTTGACTGTAAATCAAATTATACTTTGCTCTGATAGTTAATCATTGAGCTCTTTTCAACTAGAGATACCTGAATTAACACTTTTTTCAAAAATAAGTTTTTTTAGTACCGGTATCATAAAAGAAAATCGGTCATTGTTTGAGAGTTTGTAAGTCCATGTATGTTGGATGTGTAGTAAGGGTACCAAAAAATTGCTTTCTTTAATTTTTTTTCAATAGAACCAGAGTTTAGTCAAAAACAGACAAATTCATTTAGTTCAAGTTTGAAACATTTTTGGTTAAAGACGAAAAAGTTGTTTTTGTGATTTTATTATTTTACTCGCAATCTACTTTATTTTACATAGCTTGCAATCTTACTGCATATAACATCAATAATGTGTCATCAAGAACTTACTCTCAATACGCATACCGCGTTAGCACCAAGATTAATTGCAAAACGGAAACTATCTAACGTATTGCATCAGGAACAATATAGTCACACATTAATTAAATAGTTGAAGCAGCATGAGAGGCAAAGCCACAACCAGGTAGTGGCAGGTGAATATGCTTCAACACTCCAGCATTTTTCAAGTTAATGCATTTGTTAAAAACAGTTTATATGTCAGGCTATAACATTTTGTTTGTTTATTCTAAAATGGCTAAATTTTATTGAAAATTTAAAAAAAGAATTGAAAACGATTATGGGTTCGCCCATTAATCGATTTCTTTCTTTTTTTGTAATTAATAAGGTATCAGTAAAAAAGTATAAAGGCGATGGTTCGTTCGGAAAAGCGTCAATTTATTGATCCGAAGGTTGCTGGCTACAGCAGTTCGATTACCCACTCTGGCATCGTCTTGGAAAAGACACCTTGGGCTAATTTCCAATTGGGAACAAACTGGCAAAAGTTGTGGTAGTACAGTCTGGCAAAAAACTTGCAAACAAAACACAAAAAAGGGTAGTTATATATCGTTGGTGTGGTTAAACAAACGCTAAGTGTTTGTTTCATACGCATGAATGAGTGATGAAAAAGTTGATAAGAATATTATGTTTCCTTCAAAGTCTACATCGTCACTGCAACCCTAGGGTTTTAGTATTTTTTCATTCTATACTTTTCGTTTGTTTATCGCAAAACTTTTGACTTAAAGCGTTTTCCAAATGCTTGCCTCTCTGTAGAGCAAAATGGAGTCTTAGATTAATTTATTGATTGATCCATATTTATCCTTCACTCACAAAGAAGCGACGTGTTCTATTTTGATGGTTTATGGGGAAACCTTAAGCTTTATATTTGGAAAACGTTGGTGGCGCTTTTACTTTGGACGATATAGATCCGAGCTGGAAAGAAGAGTAGACGGTACGACAGCCTAGGTAACAAACGTCTAAGAACAAGCGAAAGTAAGGTTATAATAGAATTATTATTGTAGGCTAGTAGGCCATTGTTTTCAACTTAAGATAGAAAAGTTTATTCTATGGTCACAAAATACCGTAAGCAAATACAATAGGCCTACTCAAGTATTGGTAGTCTTATTATCAGGCATGAGTTTGTACTATGTAGCCAAGTAATAAAAACCTTACTGCTTGACTAGGTTAGGATTTAGACTGAAATGCATCTGCCAGCTTGGTTTTTAGTTCAATCACCAGGCTACCGAAAAGTCTACTTTTTTTACCTGCTCAGATCTGTAGTGCTGATAAGATTAATCTGATTAGTGCACAGCGAAACGACCCAATGCAGTAGCCTAATCGTTGCTTTAGGTTAGAACCGGGAAAGCGTCGCTAAGACGCTAATGCTTATCAACGACAGGATTGCCAATAAAAATTATTTAAATTTATAGCGTTAGAGTCACCGACGTCGTGTTTGAAGTCTGCAAGGAACGGGTAAAAAAGGATGGAGTCAACACTTATCTAGTCTAATACGATTGGCCTAACTTTTGACACCGCATTGATTTTGCCTTTAGTTCTCGTTTAATTAGGAATAGGGGGGGGGGGGGGGCTATTCAGTATTAGTTAATTACCAATCATTCCTCTCAAATCTCTTTTCATAAGCCCCTCCCCCCCGTATTATTTTTCTCTATAAACTGTGGATGAAATAGATTACTCCATGCGAGTTTAATTGAACTATACGATTACAAATTTACCTGCATCTAAACTCGAGAATTAAAATTTTACCATTAGCCGCCTTCCAAATAACCCATTTATGCAACTAGTTTAATCATGTTTGCCCTGTCAATTTCAATGCCGCGTTTTAAAAGCATTTATTTTTTATCAAAAAAGCCCCAAAATTAAGTAATTTTTGCAAAAAAATGCAAAATTTTCGAGCGCTTGGGGCTCCGCCCCGAGATCCCCGTGCCTCCGGCGGGTTGGAGCTTTGCCCCAAGACCCCCAAAACAGCCCCTCATTGCGAATTTCTGGCTATGTGCCTGAGCACTACTAAAATGCTTTAATAAATCTGAAACTTAATTGAACGTAGTCCTATATACACAAAATTGGAGCTCACAATGCTCCCTATACGCACGTCGCGATTGGAGGCAATCAAATTTAGTAGCAAGTTTATAGTTTAGTAGCACTATTGCACCTTTAAAAATATCAAAGTTAAAGAAACGGAATTGACAAGAATCTCGCAACAATGGTACGTATAAGCTGCAATGAGAGTGCATGGTAAACGGAAGCTATACTATATTACTCATCGCTTAAAGTACTAAAGTTAATACTAGAGCCTCGTAGCAATAGAATAGCTACCGCACAGCAACAATCAAAATTAAATGATATTCGGCTACTACAATCTCCAGGAACAAAATGACCCTTAATTATGTTTATTTTGGCGGCGTTAGCTCAGTTGGTAACGAGTGGAGTTTTTGATCAAAACACCTACTCCCGGTTCAATTCTCAAACTGGCAATGCTTCGTTGTGTCCTTGAAAAAGAGAATTTACCCTATTGGAGTCAAGCAGCCTACCCGCTGTGGCAGCCCAGCCTGACGAAGGATTTGCAAATTTAGTAGAACTCAATACAAGGATGCTTGGCGGAGGTGAGGTTATAGACAGACGCAGAATGCCTGGTTTATACACTTTAACACACGAAAGATATTTTTGTTTATTATGGATGGAAAAGCTTAGCGAAATTAACAAAAGTATTTCTTCAGCAGACAACACAAATTATATATAGCGCTAAATGAATTTAGAGAGCTTAACACATTTATTCTGCAGGGCATTGCACACCGCTACTATAGTTTGTTTTAAGTTTGAGATACAGCAATACTGATTCTTAACAAATCGGCAATCGGTACGATTCGGATTACATTTTGATTGATTTCTGGCGCAATGCTTCTATAGTTATAGAAAGATTCTATCGAAAGATAAAAATAGTTTCAAGTGTTTTTGAACCTAGTTTTTGATCTTGTTTTGGGTGAAGACCAAAGTAGGTTTTGGTAGCGTACTACGCTAAGCGTAGTGCTTTTGAACCAAACAGGTCTTCATGGTGAAAAAAAAAACTCGCTTTAAAATCCCTTGAAAAAGCTTTGTCACAATGACGTCAATATTTTACAACAATAAATAATTAACTCATTTTCTTTTTTAATAAAACAGGAAAAACAGAAATTTCGAAAGAACACACACATAATTTTCCAACACAGTTATATACGCACTTGCGGAATTTGCAACGGCACAGAACTGAACCTTCGCCCTCGAAAGCTTGAGTTCGATTCTTTGCAGCTACGTCATCTGCAAGTGCAACAATGCACCTTTATCGTTTGGTCATAAGAAAGTAGTGATAGCACTAACTTTAGAACGAGTCCCATACGACTAGGAGGTGACCATATTACATATTATAGGATAACAAATTTGACCTCTGACTTTTAGGTTTTTCAAGTTTAGCTCAAACCGCACATTCATCTACGGCCAGGTTGGGACTTGAATTCCAAAAATCAGTTAGGGGGGGGGGGGGGTGGGGGCAAACCAGAAATCATATAGGTGAAGACCAAAAAAAAAGAGTCTGCACAGTTCGATTTAGGATTTGTGATTTGAGGGGGCCCCGAAATTTAATTGGAGACCAATTGTGGATTGGGGGGGGGGGGGCCAAACCTCAACATACAGAGTGGGGAACAAACTTAAAAAACACCAGAACTAAAGGTCAGCTCGAGCTGAAAAGCCTGTTTTGTCCCGAAAATTAGGTGAAAACCAAAAAAAGAAAAAAGCTCTTCACGGTCTGCGGTGAACCTACAAACCAAAGTTAAATCGGTCACTGACAACCACTAGCCGTTTTGGCAACAACTTTTTTTTTGTTTGCTAGGCAATTGGGGTGGGGCTGGCCCCTTAGGCCCCTCTACTGGCTACGCCTATGCTCTGGATCAGTTCCTGGTTGCATCAAACCAAAGACTATAGAAAATTGGAAATCACTTCTTTCGTGCTTGACGTGACGCTCCCTCTGCGTGCTGTAGTTGATGGGTTGGAAAGCTGAAAACGCAAAGACCAAAAGGTTACTTGCAAAAGCAACTTAACACATAAAAATGCGCTTTTCTTCGACCTGGAAGTTGATCTGCCATGACAATTCTTGACACTATTAGCACTTTTCAGACCCTTTTCAACACATTAATTACCGGCTGTCCAGCTTTAGCAGAATGCTCTCTCGTTAGCTTTTTGCTGTCTGTGAAACACTGTAGAATCTAAACTTTGGATAACCTTGTAAGTAGTTGGTGAGCAAGAGTGTGGTCAGAGGTGGTCAGTAACGAAGTAGTTCTACTTAAGTAGACTACTTAAGTAGTATTTTCGGTAACGAGCGACTTACTTAAGTATTTTTCATTTCTGATACTTCTACTTTTACTTCAAGTAAAATCCTCTCGAAGTAACGCTACTTGAGTAGTAATGACTTTTATGTAAAGTAGAAGTAAACACCTAGCCATTATTCCACCTCACAACGTGTACAATAACGAAGTAAACATTATTCCACCTCACAACGTGTACAATAAGTACGTATCGAGTTTGTTTTACTGTACAGTACTACGAAACTTATTGAATAGTTACGCCGATTCATTCACAGGTCATCTAGGGTAGTGTGTTTTTGCGTTGCATCAAATACCAGGTGTTGACTCAGTCTCACTAAAAAAATACCGAACCCTGATTAGCATGGTACAGTAGACAAACTAGATATGCGCATTACTCCTGGTTCATACGAAAAAGATTAGCGGTTAACGGCGTTGCGTTTGCTGCGGCCCGTCTGGGGTTCAATTCCCTAGCCGATTAACGAATAGTGTTGCTAACGACTTGTCATCGCTGCAACATTTCTTCTCAAGCTGTGTTGTCCAGGCGCGGAGATGAGCCCAGAGTCCCTACTAAATCGTATTCGTAACACGCTTCGGTGTAATTTCAAGAGAATATAATAAAACTTTGATTTTTTGAAATGCTACCGTAAGTATGGCTTTGCTTGAACACTGATCGTAAGCGTCACAACAGCAAACCTTCGAAGAATAAACAAACACGTGAAATTCAAAATTACTTTCTACTTTCATTACTTAAGTAGAATTAATTTTGACTACTTTCCTACTTTTACTTAAGTGGAAATGCTTCGCCATACTTCTACTTTTACTTGAAAGGCGTTTTTGAGTAAGTAACAATACTTCTACTTAAGTAGATTTTTCGACTACTTTGTCCACCTCTGAGTGTGATACATTCAGGACTGCAGCCAAAGTGGCACACGCTAGACTGAGCCCGGCCTGGATAATTTTCACATATTATTAACTGTAGCAACTGTAGCTGTAAATGACAGTTACGAATATTTCAATCCCTGTGAAATTTAGCTGAGCCACGCCTATGTAAAATGCGTTTCGCTACGGTCCTGATTTCATTTACTAACCACTAATATCTGCAATAACCAATTAATATATTAACCACAACCAATTTGTTTCGAGTGCTACGTTTCAGTCTTTTATCCATTTAGTTGCCCTTTATTTCAGCCCCACCTTTTTCTATATGTACGGTACAGTTCCAGCTTTAATTCCTAGCTTCCTCGTCCGGTTGATAACCGGGATTAAGTTTTGCGTTTGAATTAATGATGAAGTAACATGTTTCTATTTGAGTGACCTTTCTATGTTCTTAGATTGATAATGGTTTAATAATAAAGCAAACCGGAACGTTTCTATTTCATATATGTTTCATATATTTTTGGCTACAAGTTTTCTGATCAAGCTACCAGTTGTTCTAGTTATAGTAAGCGCATGCCATAAACCGTAATTTGCTATTGGCATCAATATATTTAGATTGTGTAAATGCATAGACTTATAACCTAAAAATGTTGATTGTGTTAATGTTTGTGGTATCGTTTGCGTGCTCTGCACTTGCAGCAATCAATTGCCCGGCCAGTTGGAGTGATTACAAAACTGTGGTAGAAGTTTCATTCAGATATTCTAGTATGATAAGATTTATTGTTAATCGAAAAATTCGATATCATTGTGACGACGACAACGTGGTAAAATTTCATACAACCCTTACTGTACAAAATTACTTTACTGATAGTCTTCAAATAGCTGGAGACATCTCAGAAACATGTGATAATTGCGAAAGTGCCTCGCTAAAAATTACAGCAAGATATCGAAATCGAGAAAGTTTTTATGATTATTCTTCTGGATCATCGTATTGGTCAAATTGGATTCAATGGACGGATCTTTCTGGTAGTTATTTTTATTCGAAACGAAACTGCGACAAACTTTATTGGACAAATTGGATCGAAACTACGAACTGTGCATCGTCTTCCAAAATCATATTAAAAAGGTCCTGTGCGGATTGCGATGGAGACGCGTTGGAGCAAAAGTATTGCGATGCAACTGGCCACGCTGTAAACAAAACTACTTGCAGCCATTTTTGGGGCAATTGGATTGAAGAACCTTGCGTCACAACTGATTGCAACACGGTAGGAGATCGAGTTAGAACCAGACAGTGTTTGTATGATAATGGACGAGAAGCTATTGATGTTGGATTGTGCTCCGTTGGTTATGAGTCAGCAGTTATGAATGAAAAATGCAACAACTTAACCATTCCTGTTGAATGCGTAACTCAGTCCTCATTATCAGGAACCGGTAACACAGTTGACATGGGCTTTTACGTTGGTATTGGAGTGGCTGTAGCATTAATCGTCATTCTTTGCATTTTGCTTGTTGTTATGAGATATCATCGTCACAAGCCAGCGCATTTTCCACCAGCTGATAAAGCAAATCCAAGACAAACTTCTCCTTACGAATTCGAAAATGTTTCAGTTACAACAGAACATCAGTCAGATAATGTTCCTCGACCGGTTAAAACCATCCAGCAAAACCCTGCTATAGCTCACCGATTTGCCAGCCCAACAGCTAGTACAAATAACCAGTTCTTTAAAAGTTGGAAATCGCGAGCACTAGACAAGCAGGGGGATAAGCTAGGAAAGGAGCCAGTTGCCTACGAAATCGCTCAAGGAAAAGGATCCAATGCATATGAACTTGAGCAAGCTTCCAACCAAGACACATACGCAATTGAAACGCCGGGTGTTTCGAATGCGTACGAAATTGCTTCGCCAGCTGATCAAAATGTATATGAAGTTGAAGATTCTTTACATCATGCACAATCTAATTTCCCAACGACACATTCCATCGAAGGAAACGCGGGACAAAATGATACCTACAGCTCTTTGCAGTCATCAAGTGACGTAGTGGAGAGCACTTATTCCAAATTGAAGCGTTGATTTTAATTTTTTGTTAGTATTTTTGTTACTTATTAGAGCAAATAGGAAAGGCATTTCGTTGCTGAGTTACGATAATATGAAATTGCGTCGTCACAATTTCCGTAGGACTATTATGATCTTACAATTTACGTCACAGTATTTTTCGAAATGTTTTGATGACCTAAGTGCTAATTAACCAACGATTAATCTCAAACAAAACCAACCTAACAAGACAACGGAAATAGGTACATTCGAGAGTGGGAGATATTGTTGGAATATACTCTAACACTCAGTGGCTACTTGGGTCAAAAACTTGACAATCGTTTTATATTCTGATTGTTTAATGATGAATGAAACCCCGCAAGGCTCACTTTTGGTAGCAATAAATGCAGAGCGTGTAAAACCTTAACCGATTAGACGGCATACGTTTTGTGTGTGCCCCAAATTTTGCCAGCTCAAATTTGTTGTCAACAAAGAATACTGCTTTGTACAAAGCTGTGATTGTTTTTTTAGAACATTTTCTATGCTAAACTTTATTCACAAAAATTTTGCACTGTTTATTTTAATCGAAATAGTCCGATGCCATAAAGCAGCTCAAGTTCATTTTAGGTTTACAAAACCTTAACTTCTGAAACGTCATTACTAATGTCGGTTGCAGACGATGACTATACACGGTTGAACTCTTTGAAGATTTTTTAAGGACTGTTGAAGTATTATGAATTGCTTAGGCCTGTGATAAAATGTTTTTCCAAATTTTATGAGTCAAAAAGTCTTGCAGAAACTAAAATAATTGGAAAAATTATGAATTTTTTTATATTTAAAGCCCAGTCTTAACTGTGCTGAGTAAGATCGCAAGCGTACAAGCTTATCTTTATTCCTTAGTTTAGTTAATTAATTGGTAGCTTGTACTCTGGAAAAGCGGTGGCCAACGTAGACTAGGCTTCAAACCACCAAAATTAGGATATTCAAAGTTTAAAATATTCAAAAAGTCGGCGCTTTGTAGCAACAATTAAAAGCTGTTTTAGATTTATTGTGGGTTACACAACTCATTCATTATTCTTTAAATAAAACTTTCAAGTTTGATTAAGTTTACTTTCACGTTAAATTTTATTCTGATTTAACCAAAAATGCAGGACTTTGGAATGAACTGTAGAGTAGATATTCAAATGCTGCACAAGAAAGCTTTTCAAAAAGGTGTTTTTTAGTTATTGTTTACGCATGTTTTTTATGTTGTGAGTCAATATTGCATTTCTGTTTAATCATAAATTGACTTTTACATAAATTAAGTAAAGTAGAACTTGCGAGAACTCAAGTGACGGAAAAGCTTTATCATTGCAAACAGAGAATAATCGTACTGTTGTCCCAGCTAGTCAAGTTCTTTTTTTTTTGTATGGGCGATCATTTGGTTAACGTAAACTTTTGGCGCTGTTTCAGCCCATTGGTAAAGTTTGTGACACTTAAGTTGTGGTCAACATGGAACAACAACAGATACTGCTATAGCAATTGAGACGAAACTATTAAGCCCGGTCTATATGATCGTAAGCGTACAAGCGTATCTTTAGTTTATTTTAAACAGAAATTCAGTACTTGGACTTAACGCCTTACCAGCGTAGAAACTGTCAATCGGTTGGAATAAACTAAGAATACGTTTTTATGCTTACAGTTTCACTCATAGTTTGCATCAACGCAGATTAGCGATGATCCGAGGATCATAAGTTTGTAATTTTTTTTTATAGTTGAATTTCTGCATTAAAAAAAACTGAATTCCCAAGTTCAGAGAAGCTATTGTCCAAATTATTCTCTTAAAGTTTTGTTTATCTGCAGATTTAATTTAAACCACGTTGGTATAAGACTCGAAAAGTAACGCGTTTACAACACAATAGTGTAAGCGCGTTACACGCTTTGGCGTATTACAGCGAGCATAATGAAAAACTTGATTTGCATTGATTATGTCATATTGCTAAGAAAATTGCACCTTCTGAGTGTTTATCAAGGCGCTAATATACTAGCTTATATTGTAATAGTATAATTTTGTTCACACTGTCATAATTTATGCATCAGCTAAAAGTGCTAAATTCCAAGTTGATTCTTTTTAAAAATTAAAGAATTTTTTTTCCGCTTTGCTGTTCTACATATACTCTTAAATATTATTATTGAATCATTGTCTTCAACAACAATTTAAAAAAGAAAAAGAAAAAACTGTTGGGTTCTGCAGAAAGGCAATTCGCGAATTTGTAATATTTATATCCGGTACAAAATTTGTTTTTTTATTTTTTAGCTTCGATTTTTGAGCCTGAATTTGCTTTTGATCGTTTTTAAAGCGGTTGCTACAGTGCGCGTAAAATTCAATTACTAATACTTTTGGTGAGCAAAATTTTTCGTAACAAACACTAATGCCTGTACTGTAATTATAGCTGCTGTATTATCAGGAAACAATAGATTATTAAGTGTTAACTATATCGTTATAATTTAATCGCATTTGCCTTTAGAACTGCCTTTTTGGCTTGATTACCGGTCGAAATAATTGGATGATGTGTCAATGATGTGTCACTGCGAGATATTTTTTGTGAGACGCTGCGTTGCCAGGCAAAATGTTTTGGAGATTGACCCAGTAAACTCGTTACACGCTTCCGGCGTGATTCTGCGAGTATAAAAAAGGTCTGATATTTTCTATTGCAAGTGTGCTGCTGTACTTTACCTATGAGTGGTCAAATGGAAAGAGCGTCTACTACTGAAAAGGTAGGGTGGAGATCGATTCCCGGTTGGGTCAATCCAAAAATTCAAGAGTTGGTATTTATGGCTTCCCTGCTTGACGCTCAGCAATAAATAGAGGCATTGTGAAGACTCCACCGTACGTGTAGACAGGTGGACAGGTGGCAGCTTGATACAAAAAACGCTTTCGCTGTTCTCTGGCCATGACAACTAGTAACTGATTTACAATAATTGTTTTGCTTGTGCGTTAAAACTTCTTTTTTTTCCTTATTTTGTTGCTACAGTACTTTCTTTGATGTTACTTATTTTTAATCAATGCCCGCATTACAAAAATTTTTTGCCTAGCATTAATGACGAGAATTTTTTAAGAGGCGTTACCGAACGAAATGCACGCTAAAGGCTTTCAAAACTTTAGAAAAAATCAAGAACTAATGAAGCTAAAACGCGGCAAAAAATTACAAACAGCCAATCTCAACTCAAGATTTACTGGTTCTAAAAACAAGAATGTATTTCAACTCGTTTACTTTTGAAAAATTTTGAAACCTAATGTTGCTGTTAACATTATTAAGTTTACCCACCAACAAGCTCAGAGGCGCTTTACGTCTTTTAAAAATTTGTGGTAAGGAAAAATTTGTTCTTTTTTTACATTGACCCAAAAATATAATTAAATTCTGTCGTTTAGTAACTAATTATTATTATCATTCAAAGATTTTGCAAGCTTAGAATATTAAGTCACGGCCCATTGTACGTTTTGCTATATTAATTGCAGTGTATACAGTAGGGTGGAGTGAAAAGTAGGAAAAAAATGTAAAAGTTATATTCTTATAGTCTAATAGAAACAAAAAGTTGTCTTTGACCCTAAAAATCACCCAGAAGAAAAATTAACGGCATTAATTAGCATTTAGGTCTGCTCCCACATTCTTTTGTTTTTCCCATAATTGGCTATAGTCACCCATTCGCTGGAAATGCTGTATTACGTAATACTAGTACAAAACCGTCAGCAAGAAAGATTTTATTCAAAACTACTAACATTGGAGAGTAAAAGAAACAAATGCTGTTACACGGTGTGTTAGCAATCCCGTAGATTTGTTGCCAATTACAAAGAAAGTTTGAGAAGAAATTAGCAATTGAAGTCCTTTTTAGTGTCAATTTTTTGGCACTTCGCTCCGCGACATGAGCTTGTTTTTTATAATGCCTTCTCTTCGTTCATAGCCACAAACTACCCTTGATACTTTACTGACCAACTGTACCGCTCGTTTAACCGCCTGAGAGTGGCATGGAAATTTGGGAAGCGATAAAGATGTCAGATCACTGTTCGCTATATAGAGCATCAGATCTTGCTCGCTGATGTTTTTAGTCAAAGGAGGCTCCACTCAAATAGTTTTCTGCCAATCAATCAAGTCAATGTATATTGGTCAGCTTGAAAGTTTACTTTTGGCACCTTGAACAATTGTACAGAGCAATTTTGAGACCGACGCTTTCGAGCAGCTAAAATTCTGTGCAACGCTATTGTCAAATGCTTGCTCTGTCATCAACTAGCATTGCAAGAAGCAAATTTTCTTCATGTGCGAAGTAAGCATTTTTCTGAATCACAGCATCAACTTGCTTTCTTATCTCTGCCTCTAAGTAGTGACTTCTTTGTATCAGTTGATGAAAGTGTTTACCTTCTTCAGTGACAGAAGTTTTATTTTTGATTTTAAACCACATTGGAATGTAGACTTTTGCAATATAGTTTACTAAAATCAAAAGGTTGTTGGAAGGTGATGTTTTAGAAATATATAAACGCAAAATATGATTAGCAGTTGTAAGCCATCTTGCATGACTTAATTTTCCAGGACTGTGATCAGAAAGACTTAATGAGCAATGACCAGATGAAACAGTGGTAGCATAATTGTATTCGTTGGCAGGAAGTTGTATTTCAATGGTTCAAACTCAGTACTGTACTTTGTTCCTGTTCGCAAGATAATGATGTCTAGTTGCTTTTGTTGTTTCTTTTCTGCAACTGAGCCGTTTTTTCCTGTCAATGCTTCCAATTATTATTTTTCACGACAATCGTTGGTCTACTAAAACTGCATTTTCAAATTTGGAAACTTTCAGCTCCGTCGGGCAGCTGCAGAGTGCTTTCTCTTTGCATTTGCAAGCACAATCGTCAAATAGACTCTCTGCTTCATGCTGAAATTTCGCAATCCTTGCTTTGTATTTGACGTTATTTTGCCTAGTTTTGTTAGGTTTCAGTTAATTTTTGTGTTTATCGTGATAGTTCTTCACCTGTTGAAGAATTCTTGTTCTGGATACGGTTGGAATAGATGCTTTCTGCCATATTGCTTCAAGTTTTTTTGCTACAATAGTAGCTACTTCGGTAACGCTGGGCTGTTCTTTACTATTCATTTAGTTATACTGTGTTCTAGACGCACAAATGTGTAGTGCTTCACAACATCACGATATGCCGACAAGTTCATTTCAGTTAAATTTTGGGGCAAACCAAACACAGGACGACGGTTAGTTGATCATGTAGCCTGATTGGCTTATTGGCTGGAGGTGCTTATAATTGCAAATTTCTGCTTATTTATATGCAAAATATACTTCACCAGTAAAACAAATAGCCACTGAAGCAATACTGGAGTTGAGATATCACTAGCGTTAGTTCCAAAGTCTTTCGCGTTTAAATCAGTCAAGGACAAGCCAAAAATATTTCTGGCATATATATACACGTTTGGCTGATTGCCACTATCCTTTTTAGTACATCGCTATAAATGGTATACAGTAATCGTAACCTAAACTCATATTCAGACAATTCAATTGCTATGGATTTTTCTGCTTGCTGAGTCTGCTGACTTATAACTCAATTTTCTGATCTTCTGGCTACTGTGATCCATTTTAGCTGCCCACTAACAAGTGGTAACTGATCTGTAACAACCATGGAGTATAGAGAGATAGTCTATCTGCTTTGGAAGTCGTTCGGTTTCTGACCCTACAATAACATAATTGGCAGGACTTTTTATTCTTATTAGTGAAGAAACTGCTGCATCCAACTGTGTACAGTATTAATTTTAAACAATTGACTTCATTAAGACCACTAACCCAGTCATGCATAAGCGTTGTCTGTCAAACTACCAAACCGATCTTCATTGATTTGGCATAGCCCACCATGCAGTAAATTCACTATTATTTTAATTGTCTTGGGGCAGACCTAAACATTAACAAAAATCTTTCAGACTTCACAAAACGTCTTTTCCGACCAAAAGACAAGTTTTTTGCGCTATTACGAATCTCAAGTACAAATTTAATTTTTTCGCTCCACCCTAGTATACACTATACAGCGCGCTTGAAAGCATCATTTTCAAGAAAAAATGCGTCTGACCTCACAATGAAGTATTTATTATGCACTAAAGCAGGCTACTAGCAAAGAAATGCGAGCGCACACTTTAACGGCATGTTGGGCGAGACGGTTGGGAAATGGCATTTTGTTAACGAAGTGTTTGTGTTTGTTAACGGAGTGTTTGTGTTTGTTAACACCTGTTAGTGAGCAAATGACTTTAACGAGCCTCGCTAACGCGTTCTGTAATGAGGGCCCAGGATTGCATGGAGTTAAAGCATGCACTGCACGGCGCTATCGCACTTTTTGAAAAAATTGAAATTTGCTTTCTCTGACGCTGAACGAAAACATTACACTGATGCGCTGTGTTTTAGAACGCGGAAGGAAAAAGTAATATCATATTGATTTTGGCCTTTTAAAATGAAAGTGAATGCAAATGCTTGAATTTTTTCCATCACGCATTTGTGTTTGCTTTTTTGCTAATACCAAGGATTTTGATTTTTTGCTTTCACTCTTATGTGACTATACTGTAGAAACAGCTAAACTTCAACGCTTCGTTGTAGTGTGAAGTAAATCTTCTTCAGGAGGTAATGGCAAATGAATCAATTTTATATTTGCTATTGCAAATATAAGAACTCGAAACATACTCGGCATTTAAAACTCGGAACTCGAAACACACCAATTTGGCAACCAAGGATTGCATGTATTTTGCGTTCGTATCACGAGAGCGAAATAGAATTTGAATGCGCGAATAAAACTTCAATCATGTTTTTTCCAACTTTTAGGTTTAAAGCTGAGCATGGAAAACTTCAGAGTTAAAATTACTCTAAATTAGACCTGTTCATAGTTTGACTTTTTTTGATTTTGATATGGCTTTTGCAGTGTTTCTGAAGCAGATTTCCTAGTGGTCCCAAAACTAAAAAAAAATTTTTGTTTGGTTGAACGGTTTCCATGATAAGCGATGATTTCCGACCATAGGCGTAGCCAGAGGAGGGGGCCAGGGGACCGGCCCCCTCCATTAAAATACCACCAATGATAAAAATTACGGCAACGTGGGCTTGCGCTGTTTAGTTGCAGTTTTTTTTCAGCAATTACGCACAACAGAAATTGACAATAACATTAATGAAGATGAGGGAGCCCCGGGGCCCCTAACTAACAACCAGGGGGCCCCAAACTAACAACTATGAGGCCCAAACCAACAACTAGGGGGCCCCCTAACTGATAACCAGGGGGCCCCCGGAGCCCCTAACTGACGACCAGGGGGCTCTAGGGCCCCTAACTAACAACTAGGGGCCCCAGAGCCCCTAACTAATAACCTGGGGCCCCTAACCGACAACCAGAGGGACGGGGCTTCTAACCGACAACCAAAGGGTTCCAGGGTCCCTAAATAGTTTGATTTTGGGCTTCTAACTGACAACCAGGGGGCCCCTAACTGACAATCAGGGGGGCCCCCGGGGCCCCTAACCGATGACCAGGGAGCCTCAGGGCCCCTATAACTGACAACCAGGGGCCCTGGGACCCTAACTAAAAACCAGAGGCCACTGGGGCCCCTAACAGAAAACCAGGGGGCCCTGAAGTTCATTAACTGACAACTAGGGGGCCCCCAACTAAGAACCAGGGGGCCATGGGGCCTCTAACCGACAACCAGGGGGACCCATAGACCCTAACTGACAACCAGGGGCCCCGGGGACCCTAACCGACAACAAGGGGGCCTCTAACTGACAACCAGGGGGCCCCGGGGTCCTTGACTGACAACCAGGAGGCCCCTAACTGACAACCAGGGGGCCCTGGGAGACCCTAACTGATAACCAGGAGGCCCCAGGCCCCTAACTGACAATCAGGGGGCTCCAGGGCCCCTATATAATTAACGACCAGGGGGCACCGGGGCTTCTAACTGACAACCACGGAGCCCCAGAGCCCTTGACTGACAACTAAGGGGCCCGGACCAGGAGCCCTTTAATTAAAATTTTTAATAATTTAAATTTAAAACCTGTTAGAAATTTAAGAGTTTTTTCCTAAAAGTTTCAACCCCAGGCCCTCGTATAACGTTATTATGAACTTAATGCTATAACACAGGCGGTAAAGCAAACCCCCCGATTGAAATGTTATCAATGATAAATCTATTGAGAGCATAGCCAATACGTTGTCCTTGTCCGGAATTGCAGTTTCTGTAATTTAGGATTTATGCACACCAAAGTAGGTAATAATAATGGCAACCACGTGCTCACGTCATAATAATGTCATGCAATTCTTGTACGTTTCAAAAAACTATTAAGTGACTTGACTCAAGTTTTCCACGTTTTGGAAAAAAAGTTATTTTAATTTTGCTTTAAATGTTTTTTTTATGAAAGAACTTAAGGGCGCGATCTTATCTCAAAATCATAGGCGAAGCCAGGGGGGTGGCCCAGGGGACCCGGGCCCTCTCAATCGAAATGCCACCAATGACAAAAATTTGACAAAAAAGTCTTTTTTCATTTTCAGTTTCTTTTAGCATCTTAGCGTACAACAGTACACGCGCACAACAGTAATTATCAATAAATAATATTGACGACTAGGAGCCCGGCGCACCTCCTTAATTCAATTTTTTCCAACCAATTTAAACGTATAACCAGGGTGAAACCAAATATTTTGTCCTAAAAGTTGCTTCTGCCGGCCCTCATCTAAATTTTTTATGGACGTAATGAAATAAACAGCGCCAGATTTGCCATATGGCACAGTGACAGGGCCCCGCCCTCAGATAGTAGGACTTTTTTGGTCTTTACTAATATTTGGCAGGAAGATGTTGCCAAAAATCCCCTAAGTACCAGAAGCACCGCGCTATGTAAATCCGGCCCGGGAATAACATGTTTAGTAAGCGTAACCATTTATTGGACCATTTCTCGATAACGATTCACCTCCACCTCGCCAGGTTTTACGCACAAAATACTTTTAAAAAAATAGCTAGGAAAATGCTCATTGAACAAATCATTGAAGTTGAATTGAGGGGCCCTGGGTCCTCTGGCCGTACATGTAGTCCTACAACTGGTTAACTTCATGAAAGGAAATTCTTTGATTGGATTATTATTTACTGTTAAAATATTGCAGAAGGCATGTGTCTTACTTCTCCCTATATGGACCAAATCATTTACAATTAAAATTTTACACCATAATGCAAGATTTTTAAACGTGTTTTGAAATTTAATTGCAAGTTAAAAGAGGATTGAACAATCAAAATTTTTCGATTGGCTTTCAATGTTAAAAATCTAGTTCTTGCAAATGGCTGAGATGAACACGTGCGAAATGTAATCCAATGGGATTAAAATAGCTTTTTTTTCCAAAAACTTACAAAAATCGTCCAGCGACTGGGGGCTTTGCCAGACCCCCATAGCCACCGGCGCATCGACCCCCGTCTATGATATGTTTGAGTAAACTAACTTTCTCATCACGTCTCCTAAGTTAGACATTTTCGCTTTTTAACTGTTAGTTTTCGCCCTCTCCCTTTACTAAAATCCTGATTAAGTGACAACAGATCACGACTCCAGAGTTCAGATCTTTCATTCTACGATATCTTTGCCCTACAGAAAGTTCTGTTTTTGAAAGTTTCTGATGACGTCATTGCATGTGATTTGTGGTTTGGGCGCCCCCCAATCAAAAAACCTGGCTACGCCTATGTTTCCGACCCCCACTTTTGAAAAAATAAAGTTTTTTTAGACTAGAGGGCGCTGTTTTTAAAACATAAATAAAACAGTAATTTGACTAAATGCCCCACTGCATTTTACATCTTAAAAAAAAACTAAGCGAATTGAGCTTTTGGTTCAGCAGTTACGACCAATTTAGGGATATTATTTGCAAGACCCCTCTAGTGGCCAAAATGTAATTTCTATATTGTTTAATAACTTTTTTTCTAATTTGTGTCTATTCAGTGAAGGAAAATTCAATTTTGAAGTTGAGCTTTTGCTGCCGTGCCACTAGAGCAGGGGTGCCGAAACCCGGGAGGTGGATCTATTCTTCCCGTCTGCATCTCAGCGCGGAATGATTTTTGGACTTTTTTTTTTTTTGCCTTCACTTGATTTTGGGAACAAAACCTCTTCGATTTTTGATGAAAACCTTTTTTTGGTTTTCACTTAAATTGCTTACGTGGAAAAAATCGTTGTCGAACTTTATTTCCCTCGGTGTTGGAAATAGGACAAAATTGGGGTAAAAATTGCAAATTGTCCCCCCAATGCTCAACATAAATCGGCACCATTACACTAGAGGCATTGATTTGCTATTTATTTCAAAAATGCATATTGATTGCAGTTATACACGCCACTTAAGTTAACGCCTCTGCCAAATTTGAATAAATTATGACACGGCGCAATTTTTTATAGTTTGTTTTTTAATATCGACCTACAGTAGATCATGTGAAAAGGCCAGCATTTAACGCAAAAATGCAGCAACAACACATACTGCCAGCAGCATAAATATAATTACAGTATTACTGTACACTTGCACAGTACTGTAATATTTTGACTTAATATACAATGACCGCCTAAAAATTTCAATAAAGTTGAAAAACTCTTTTGATTAACAAAGAATACAATTCAAACCAATATTTGAAGATTATCATATTAAAACAAAACAGAGTTATGAAACTTCAGCAAATTTCAAAAGTTTTTAAACTCATCAAAAATAAAAAAAAATCAGATATTTTTAAAAGGATTTGTTTTGATGTGGCAAAAGTTTTGCTTGTTTGTTATGTCACTGTCAAATTTAGCTGAACGCTCAGCTGCATCATTGATAACTTCCAATCAGTGGTGCCGATTTATGTTGAGCATCGGGGGGATAATTTGCAATTTTACCCCAATTTTGCCCTATTTCCAACACCGGGGGAAATAAAGCTCGACAACGATTTTTTCTACGTAAGCAATTTAAGTGAAAACCAAAAAAAAGGTTTTCATAAAAAATTGAAGAGGTTTTGTACCTGAAAATCACGTGAAGACCAAAAAATAGTTCAAACATCATCCAGCGTTTAGATGCAGACCATAGTCAAATTATTGGGTGGGATGCAGTCAAATTATTGGGGGGATATATCTCCCTAATCCCCCCTGGGTTTCAGCACCCCTGCTTCCAATCCTGAAACAATCTGGTTGATTTGTTTAAAAGAAGAATCTTCTTTGCAGCGTACTACTGAATCCATTCTTGAAAACGTTGATCAAAAAATAGCCTCAATTCATTGTTGATGAATCCTTGCAGAATGCTGTCTTCATATACTTTTGTAGTTCTGACTTACCTATTCGGAAATCTCTTTTAGGATATTTTAACACGGTAGTATCGGTGGCTTTCTTGGTTTCGTCATCAACTACAGGGTGGGCCAAAAAAATGTTACCACTTTTAATCCATACACAAATTTTAAAAATGAACATTTATTCGAATTTTTTTTTCACAAATGTTTAGCAAAAATATCCAATTAAAATTTGATAACAAAGTCTTTTCATTATGTCTCTTGTTTCTTACACAGTTCAATAATTGATAACATGTTCAATCCAAGCTCCTCTTCTGTGGAGTACAGCTGCAACACGCACATTGAAGTTTGTGATGACATTGCCGCACATCTCAAGAGGGATTCTTCGAATTTCCTGACAGATGTCGGTCTTCAGGGCTTCAATGGTATGTGGGTTGTTGTAGTACACCCTCTCCTTCAGGTACCCCCATAGGAAGTAGTCTGCGGGAGAAAGATCAGGAGAGTAGGCAGGCCATGGGTTGTTCATACGCCGTGAGATGAGTCTATCTCCAGGAAAGTACTCGTTGAGGAAATTCAGTGAGACATTTGAGCAATGTGGAGGAGCACCATCTTGCTGGTATATGACGTTATTCATAATGACTCCCTGCTTTCTCCTGAGAGCAGGAATATGAAACAAAAGTCTTAGTAATTTTGAAAATGATTAGAATATAAAAAAGTGGTAACATTTTTTTGGCCCACCCTGTAAATTTGAAAATAGTGAAAGTGGTATGTACCTTGGTGGCAGATACCAGGTATGCAAGTGGACTTTGCCATTGCAAGCTGAACATAGGGCTTTATCTCTCACCGACCACTCATTACAACTTTCCAAAGCAATAGTGTCAAATAAGGAGCATCTGCAGCAACCGGTAAGACAAACCAATATCATGCATCAATCACCAAGACACATACCACATGCACTATCTTCAAATTTAATTGTGATGAAATTAGGGAAAGCAATTGCCACTACCTTGTTGGAATATCCCAAAACAAATGTAGATCAGCCAAAAAATACAAAAAGGATATGAAGACAGTACAACTCTGCATGGGTTCATCAATAATAAATCAAGAAGATATAATTTTTTGATCTAATTGAAATCGAACCGACGTTAAAGAGATACTGCTCGAAATCGGTTTTGTAGAAGAATTGAGAACTTCTTAAGCTAATAAAAAGGTGCCCCAAACCGGCCTTTTTCCACAATTTCCTTTATTCACGAAAATACAATTTAATCCATTTGACACTGCACCATTGGTAACCCTGCATTTTGCAGTTTTGTGACATTACAAAAGGCATAATTTTGCAAAAATTAAGAAACGCGATTGCCAACTGGTAGCAGTGAGTACCCTATAACTAAACCTGAAAACTTGGCTACTACTCCTGATACATGTAGATCTTGACTACCAGTAGTCCTCTACAGAATGTCTTTTGTGATGCCACAAAATTGCAAAATGCAGGGTTGCCAATGGTACAGAGTCAAACGGATTAAAACATTTTTAGGAAATAAGGGAAATTGTGGAAAAAGATTTGGGGCACTTCTTTATTACCTCAAGTAGTTCTCATTTCAGTAAAACCGATTTCGAGCAGATATCTCTTTAAATATGGATTCAGTTGTACACTGGAAAAAAGATTCTTCTTTTCAACAAATCAACCAGTTTGTTTAAGGATTGAAAGTTATCAATGATGCAGCTGGGCGTTTAGTTAAATTTGACAGAGACTACATTGAAATTTAGCAACAAAAAAAAAACACAACCACAAGGCATACTTAAGGTTGTATAACAAACACGTAAAACTTTTGCCATATCAAAACAAATCCTTTTAAAAATATCTGATTTTTTTTGTTTTTGATGAGTTTAAAAACTTTTGAAATTTGCTGAAGTTTCATAACTCTGTTTTGTTTTAATATGATAATCTTCAAATATTGGTTTGAATTGTATTCTTTGTTAATCAAAAGAGTTTTTCAACTTTATTGAAATTTTAGGCGGTCATTGTATATTAAGTAAAAACATTACAGTCCGGTCAAATGTTCAGTAATACTGTAATTATATTTATGCTGCTGGCAGTATGTGTTGTTGCTGCAATTTTGCGTTAAATGCTGGCCTTTTCACATGATCTAGGCTGATATTTAAAAACAAACTATAAAAAATTGCGCCGTGTCATAATTTATTCAAATTTGGCAGAGGCGTTAACTTAAGTGACGTATACAACTGCAATCAATATTATGCAATTTTGAAATAAATAGCAAATCACTCCTGCTCTAGTGGCACTGCAGCAAAAGCTCAACTTCAAAATTCAAGTTTTTTTACTGAATAGACACAAATTAAAAAAAAAGTATTAAACAATATAGAAATTACATTTTGGCCTCTAAATGGAGTTCAACAAATAATATCATTAAAATGGTCATAACTACTGAAGCAGAAGTTCAATTCGCTTAGTTTTTTTTTAAAAGATGTAAAATGCAGTGGGGCATTTAGTCGAATTACTGTTTTAAGTATGTTTTAAAAACAGCGCCCTCTAGTCTAAAAAATACTTAATTTTTTTCGAAAGTGGGGGTCGGAAATCATCGTGTAACATGAAAACCGTTCAACCAAACAAAAAAGATTTTTTTAGTTTTGAAACCAGTATGAAAATTTGCTTCAAAAACACTTCGAAGCCATATCAAAATCCAAAACATTTAAAATATGAACAGGTCTACTCTACATATTATTGTTATTTTCATTATTAAATGTATGAGGTTACTTGTAGTTCATTGTCACGTGGGGTAATTTTGGTTATTCTGTTTAATTTCTACCGCAGATTTCTGGTCAGTAGGGTGGCCGAATGGGTAAAGGTGTCGTTTTTACGACAACCCTGATCAAATGGTCTGCGTTCAACTTGCACCCTGGTCACGTTGTTGCATTCTTGGATAAGACGCTTTTCGATGATTATCTCTGCTTGATGGCTTCAAACAAGCATCAAATTCAGTGGACAAGAATTCGAAAAAATCCACAAGAACATTGGATCATTGGAAACTCTTAAGCAGGTGCGGATTACTAAGTAGCTCCAATCACGAAGTAGTAGTGGTAATGAAAAGTGTGCGGATCATCCATTAAGTTAGCGTCTGACGCTGTTCAGTGACAAGAGGATAAATATGCGCACAACAGATTTTTGTTTTGAATGTAAACGTAAAAAAAATGCTTTAAGCATGCAAGCAAAATAATGGCACGCGTAGTACTCGCTCGTGTTGACTTCAGCTTGAACACAACAAAAGCAGTTTTATGGCACAACTTCAACTACCGCGGGGCAGGCAAATAGTATGTTTCGCCCTTACAGCATTTTTCAAGCTAGCTTGCTGTCTGCTTGACGAGCAGTAATTTTGGACCAGTTGGATATAACACGTTAAGCGTGTTGGAAAAAACTAAACTCAATTACGTTAAGCGTGTTGGGAAAAACTAAAAAATAAGAACCTTTGCTTTCAGACCTAATGCAGTAAGTGCATTATAATTTTGTTTAGTGTGTAAGCTTGGTACAAAGGTTCTTATTTTCATTTCCTCATTCGTTTGTATGAAATGGCTTGGAAAAGACAAAGTAACTACTGCAATTGACGCGACTTTTTGAGCAAGGCAGTGTGACTAGGTTTAGTGCTATGACTTTCTATTTTATAGAATTGCAGAGGAGCGTTGTTGAGGAAATTTATTAATTTGTATCTTGTATACTTATCTTGTATAAGCTAGCATACTTAATCAGTTTGTGAAAACATTTGAGCTTGAATCCACTGACTTTGAAAAATCAATTTAAAAATAACAGGTCTAAAATTTTTTTTGGCGTTCAACATAATGAACTTAATTTTAACTGCAATCTTATTAGGAAAATTGCAAGTCATGGTATAGCGTGCCAGGTTAATCAATTAATTTGTTTATCAAATAGTGCTTGTACGCAAATGCAATTTAAACAGTTTTTTTATTTAAACAAATTGTGCAAAACGTTAAGTAGTACGGCTTAACCATGTAACAATTTTAAAACATTTCAAAAACCAATTTTAGAACTAATTTTACTGTATTTACAGTCAAATTTTGATACGATAATGTATTGATAACGGTGTGCAATGTTGTCTCCAGTAATATAAATTCAATGAAGTTTATTAGCTCATGCGGTTTTTTGTTTTCAACGTTTCGATAGGCATGTACTACCTATATCTTCGTCATTGCTAAAATGCGAACTCTTGGTTTTAACTTCGCATTCTAGCCTTAACTAAGATATGCAGCTCATGCCCTAAGCATACCCTATGAAAACGTTGGCGAAAACGCTTTTTCTTCCCACATGTTGAGCTAATAAACTTGACTTTAGTTGAATTAAAATGATAAGGATTTTTAGGTTTGACTTTAAATCCAAATATAATTTGCTATGACTTTTGATCATTGAGCTCTTGCATCTGGAGATACCAGAAAGAACAGTATTTGATGATAAGTTTTTCCAGTACCGGTATTATTTTACAGAAAATCGGTCATAATTTGTAAGTCCGTATTACGTGTCGTTAGAGCATCAATAAAAATTGCTTTTACTGATTTTTATTCAATAGAACCAGAGTAAATCAGAGCAGACAAATTCATTCAAATTAAGCTTGCACTATTTCTGGGTGAAGACGAAAAGGTTATTTTTAAAGTTTCATGATGTTACTGACAAGCTTTCGCTCTATTTTGCACCAACATGTCATCAAGAACTTACTCCCAATGTGAATGCAATGTACCGTGTTATTAAAATTAATTTTGAAACGGAAATTATCTTACTTATCACTTTTGGAACAATAGTTACAAAACAAATAGCCTAAGATGAAGTACAGGAGCATGAAAGGCAGAGTCGCAATTAGGGCGTGGCAAGTGAATATGCATAATC
The DNA here is from genome assembly GCA_963965965.1 of Trididemnum nubilum. NCBI lineage: Eukaryota > Metazoa > Chordata > Ascidiacea > Aplousobranchia > Didemnidae > Trididemnum > Trididemnum nubilum. Next base: position 8,127,372 of record OZ014469.1, read on the forward strand.
ACTCCAGAAGTTTTCAAGTTACTGTAGGAGTTAAAAACAGCTTAAGTGTCAGGCTGCAGCATTTTTCAAAAATTTTTTTGAAAACGGATACATTTTGATAAAATTAAAAAAAAATCAACATCAGTAGGGGATTGCCCATTGTTTGATTTCTTCAATTTTTTCGTAAACAATAGGATAAATATTGTTTGCAATAAATAAAGTGCTGGAGCGATAGCTCAGTTGGTGTAGACTTAAGTTATTAATCAAAAGGTTGCTGTTCCTAAGGTTCAATTCCCGAACTGGAAATGCTGTATCTCAAACTTAAAACAAGTTATGGTAACGGTGTGCAATGCCCTTCAGAATAAATGTGCTTAGCACTAAACATAATTATGCTGTCGGTTCAAGATAATTAATATGAAATGCTTACATAATTAATATGAAATGCTTACATAATTAATATAAACATAATTAATATGAAATGCTTACACCTATTTTGCTAAATTAAAACAATAAGACCTTGCGCTAAGTTAAGACCTAAGACTAAGTTAAGACGCTAAGTTAAGACCTTGCGCTAAGTTAAGACAATACCTCAATTTTAACACAAAATAAGCTTGTAAATGCGTAATTTTATGACAAAAATATCTTTAAGGACTGGGTTAGGCTCATCTAACTTCTCCCAACCATTGCCTATAAGCTTGCTGGTTGAGTAACACACCTACAGTAGCTTTGCATGGTTTCCAGACCTTGGTTTGTAATATACAGTACATTTGCGCTTATACTATATCCACTTTTTTAAAACTCTTCGGTATAATACATATATATCTATTGTCTTGCTTGTCATGCACTAAATTTTATGTGATTGGTTTTTTACAGACGATAGTGCATCTATTCTGCAAAGTAACATGAAAACAATAACTGCGGTGATGCTTGTTTTTACATTAACTTTTGCAGATGCTGCAATTAATTGCCCGCTCAGTTGGACTGAATATAAAACTGTCAAAGAAATTTCTTATCAACATAGCGTATCACGCGAAAATGAAGTCATTGTTGATAGGTTAGTCATGTACCAATGTTCCGAGAAAAACGATATTAAATTTAATACTACCTGGAGCGTACGAAAAAATTCAACCGAAAACTTTGATAGCTTTCGATTGCAACTTAATGACATCTCAAATGATTGCTTGAATCGAAATTGCTCTGACATTGTGTTGAAGATAAGAGTGAATTATCAATTTCGATTTAGGCGCAATGATGGAGAATGGAGTCAGTGGAGGCTTTGGACAACAGGTGAAAATTCTTACTTGAAAAAAAACTGCGACAAACTTTACTGGACAAACTGGATCGAAACATCCTCGTGTGAGACATCATCGTATATCATACGTAACAGAACATGTATGGATTGCGATGGTGACACGTTGGAGCAAAAGTATTGCGATGCTACAGGTATTGCTGTGGACAAGAATGAATGCAATCACTACTGGGGCAATTGGACTGAAGGACTGTGCGTTACAACTGGTTGTAACGTCGTAGGAGAGCGAGTTGCGACCAGACAGTGTTTGTATGATGATGAACGTGAAGCTAATAAAGTTGAATTATGTTCTAAGAGCAATGAGTCAGCAGTAATGAGGGAAAACTGCATCAACAATACTATTCCTAATGAATGCGTACCTCAGGCTTCACCAGGAACCGGTAACTCAGATAACACAGGTTTTTACGTTGGTATTGGAGTGGCTGTCGCTTTGATTGTTATTCTTTGCATTTTGCTTGGTATTGTGATATACCGTCGTCATAAACCAGGGCATTTTCCCCGAACTGACATTTCGAATCGGACCGCTCTTTCTTCTTGCGCATTTACGAATTCGACAAAAAAGCCAAATGATAATGCTTCTCAACCTGCGGAAATCAACCAGCTGAACCCTGCCGGTGTTTACCAATTTGCCAACCCCACAACCAGTGCAAATGAGTGGTCTTTTAAAGGTTTGAATCAAGCAGAACAAAACAAGCTGAAGAATGAGCCAGCTGCGTACGACATGACACAAATAGACGGATCCAATGCATATAATTTTGTACAACCGTCTGGCCAAGACGTGTACGAAATTGAGACACAGAATGCTTCAAATGTCTACAACATTGCGACTTCAGGTGATCCGAATGTATACGAAGTTGAAGAACGTTGTCAACATGCAAATTCAAACCTCCAAACGGCACACTCTTTTGAAGACGAACAAGGACATAGCAATACCTACAGTTCTCTGCAGTCATCAAACGACGTTGTGGAAAGCATGTATTCCATATTGGAGCGTTAATTTTAACTTTTTGTTAGTATTTTGTTAAGTAATACTTATGAAACACTACAAAAGCGCATTTTGTTACTGACTTACCATTAACTTTTTCTCATCGCAACTACTTCATATACCGACAATGCTTTTACCTTACGTCATAGTATTTTTCAGGATATTTTGATGACCTAACCAACAATTAATCACAAACGAGAACCAAAGTCGCTAAACGACGGAAATAAGCAACACTAAAGAGAAAGAGAAACTATTGAGTAAACGCAAAAACTTTGGCTGTTTGCAAGTGACGATAAAGAGGTGGAGAAGTGTATTATGCATGAAATTAAATAACGAAAAAATAAACTCTTTCCCCTATTAGACGGCTTACGTGCTTTATATGGCCTAAATTTTACCAGCTCAAATTAATCAGCCGGCTTACTCTGTAGGCCGAAGTACCCAATACTTGGGCGAGCGGCTCATAGACGACAGGCTTTAAGGTAATCTTCTAAACTTCTTGAATTCTAATGTTAATTCTCCCCAACTTCGTTTTGAATAAAGAATATTGCTTTTTACTGTGCAATGATAATGTTCCTTCAGTGTTTTTCTGTACTATACTTCATTTAACAGATATTTGCTGTATATTTCCGTTAATACAAATAGTTCGATACTAACTAAAAACTTCACTTTAGTTTTTGAAAAGTTTAACTTTTAAAACGCCATTTCTACTCATGTCGGTTACAGACAGCTCAGCGACCGGCATGCATATCTCAACACGTTGATGATTTTCTTTAAGCTATTGATGTATTATGAATTGATTGGGCCTGTGATGCAGTTTTGCTAATTTTTGTGGGTCAAAAGTCATGTCGGAACTGTAGCGTCAGCTCCAACGTAGCCACTAGTGAAAGATTTAATGGATACTTGGATTAATAAGTCAACCCGGAGAGTAGCTCGATTGGTTGTTCAACCGAGCCGGTCGACCGCATTGGGACGCGTCCTTTTGACAAAAACGTTACAATGGCGTGCACACCAGGACGTTGAAGTGGTGGACGCGCTCCCTTGCGCTGGTTGGAGACGTGGATGAGCCGTCGCCAGCGTTAAAGGAGGGGATGATATAGCGTCAGCTCCAACGTAGCCACTAGTGAAAGATTAAATGGATACTTGGATTAATAAGTCAACCCAGAGAGTAGCTCGATAGATTGTGCAACCGAGCCGGTCGACCGCATTGGGACGCGTCTTTTTGACAAAAACGTTACAGAACTAAAATGCATGAAAAAATTATCAATTTTTTGTTATTTAAAGCATCGCATTTAAGACATTAAAAACTTTAAAACATTCAAAATGTTGGTATTTCACAGCAACAAATAAAAAGTCATTTTAGTTGTATAGCACGAAGATCACAAAACTCATTCATTACTCTTGACATAAACTTTCAAATTTAATGAGGTTTAGTTTCACGTTGAATTTTATTCTGAAAACAAGAAAAACACCAAAAATTTAATAGGAATATTGTGATTGTAATTACATTCTGTTCACCACAATGCCTTGGCCAGGAGACAGCGAAGAAACTTTTGGTCTTCGAGTCAAGCTGCCTCCTGTCTACCTGTCTACCACACACGGTGGAGGCTTCACACTGTCCCTTTAATTGGTGAAGGTCAAGCAGGGAAGCTCTGCATATCAATTTTTATAGTCCTTGGTTTGACTCGATCAGGAATTGAACCCGATTCTACTGTTTCAGTAGCAGACGCTTTATCTAATCGACCAGTGATTGGTTTATGTTGATTGAGCTTTAAAATAGCTGCAAAAGAGACGAGTTTTGGTTATTCTTTAGTTGTGTTTTTTCATGTAATGAGTCAATAACGCTCGACTATTTACTCATAAGTTAACTACATCAATTACGTAAACTAGAATGTGGGAGAACTCAAGCAACGAAAAATAATAATGGTAATAATATTACTTGCAATTTATATCGCCCTTGAGATAAAACCAACGTACTAGTCTCAATGCTTCTAATTACGAGGCCGTAGTAACATTTAGATGGCTTTACAGAAGTAAAGTCAATACACAACAGAGGTACTAATTCTACAGCAATAAGCCACACAATACTGGCATCAAACACTGGTAATATCCTAAAAAGCTAAATTACAATAATACGCTTTTAGACGTTTCTCGAAAAGGAAAAAAGTTTCAATTTCAAGCAAAGATAGTGCCAACAAATTCCGTACCTTGGGTGCTGCATACAAAAACATACAGTTGATTGGGATTTAGCAACGTTTATGAACGAGAGTTGATTAAACTTTTCAAATATAGCATAACCATGCAAGCACTTGTATGTGAGCAAAGCAATTTTGAATTCAATACAAAATTTAACTGGTAAAAAATGAAAGCTTTTAGATTATGGCATCATACGCATACCCAAAGCAGAACCACGAAGTCCGAAAATAAATTCCACGCTGCATATAAAACTTTTGTCAACTTGTGCAATAAATATGTTGCAGAAAGTTATAAAACAATGCATTGCAATGATCAATATGGGACAAAATCAAAGAATAAACTAGCTGAACTTTTAGAGTTTTAGTATGCTTATAGATGCAGTTCTACCTAAATTTAGTAAATTGGTGCAATAGTTACTAACCACTCTATTGATATGCTGTTCAAATTTCAGTCTATCATCAAATGTTACACCAAGAGTTTTGACCAAATCATTAGGCATAAGCAAAGAACAGTTATCATCAATTTGTATGTTAGAAATTATTCTGGATTCAACGTCACAGTTAGATAAAATTTCGATAACTTTGGTTTTACTTCATTCACTTTGTGCCAAATACTCGAATTTTGTTTTTAATCATGTCTACAGAAGAATCTCTATCAAAAAAAAAAACGCTGCATATCATCAGGATATCAGTGCACACCTAGACCATGTGAATCACCAATTAATTCAGCATTAATTTTAAAAAATTAATGAAAAAGTCTGGCCCCAAAATTGAACTCTGGGCAGACTTAACATCAACTGTATGAGAAGCACAGCTAGCACCTTTAACAATGTAGATTTTATTATTTAAATAGGTTGAAAACTATTTTAAAGGTACATCAGAAAAACCAAAATCCGCAGACAATTTACTAAGCAAAAGATCACGGTTAACCGTATCAAAAGAAGCTGACAAATCAAACTAATATCATTGCGAAAAAATGAAAAGCTGATATCATTGCGAGTATAGAATAATCGTACTACTGTTTATAGAAGCACTTAATATTTTTTCTTTGTATGGGCGGTTTTGTGGTTCACGTAAACTTTTGACGCATTTTTAGTTTGTTTAAGTTGGTAACACTTCAGCAGTGGACAACATGAGACAATAACACAACTGTAATAGAAAGTGAGATTAAACTCTTAAGCTGAGTCTATAGGGCGTAAAATCCCGATCGTACGACCGTATCTTAAGTTTATTGTATACAGAAATTGCAAACAGAAAAAGCTCGAACGCTGGACTGTACCGCCTTACCAGTGTACAAGCTGCCAGTTGGTTAAAATGAACTAAGAATATTACATTAGTACGCTCATAATTTTACGCCAAGGTAGACCGAGTTCACAACACATTTGTGAATATTCAGCTATTTTATTTTATTGTTCTGCTGTTATGTTTATTTTACTGTACTTGAAAATTGCACTCTCTGTTGTGCGTTTACCAAGCCGCTAGCTTAGTTGATAATTATTTTTTGTCTGTTCATACTGTCAGATGCATCAGCTAAAGTAACTAATTTTGAAGGGTCTGTTTCTTTAATTTAATGAATTTTTTCCGCTTTTGCTATTTTTGATGTTTTGATTTTAGCTTTTAACTTAGATTTTTATGCCTTTGCTCTCGATTGCTTTTAAAGCGGTTGCTGCAGTGTGCGTATAATTCAATGAAATGTTTGTAATAAAAATATTTTCTATTGCATAAACCAATACTGTAATTACATTGCTTTAATATTAGGAAACAATATAGTTCAGACATTTCCAAAAATAAGTATAAACTATAACGGCATAAATTATAATTATCGTTATTGCATATATCGCCCTTGTTTCTAGAACTGGTATTCTGATACCCCAAGCTTCCATTCCGGTCGATCTAATTCAGGGGTTCTTACCCGGGGGTAAATTTTACCTACCTGAGGATAAATTTACTGAATTATAAACTAAAGCAAACTTCAATTTTCAGTATTAAAAAAGTGATAGTGTTGCACTAAAGTCCGTTGAGTCATTTTTCGTTGCCAAGAGGGCCGCTTCAAAAATTAATAGCAAGCGGACCAAACCTGCGGAAATTTGTGGAAAACCCAGAAAAACCTCAAAACCCGCAGAAAATAGAGGGTTTCCGGCCTGAAAAACTTTTTTTTTTTGGAGATCACCTCAAGAATCGTAGAAATTGGTGTTTTTTCCGTACTGGAAAATTTTTTTGTACATCAGCGCAAGGCTTGCAAAAATTTTTGGACCACCAAGAAAAAAGGGGGTAAGTCATACTTTTTTTTATTTGGCGATGGATAAACAAGACAAAAATGGTTAAGAACTCGTGATTTAATTGGGTTCTTTGTACTATTGCGAGCGCCCTTTTTCACATAAAAAGACTTGGTCTTGTGAACCAAACTGAAAAGAGACAATTCAATCCCATTCGTTATTGCTGTCCCATTTCCGGCTTTTTTTTATTCCACAACGTGCACAAAATTAAAACTTTTCGCAAAAGCGAAATCTCACCAACGCGTTTAGCTACAATTATTTAAATTGGCGGAGTTCCAAATTCCTCCAAATTATTATAACTGTATTTTGTTGATGAATTTTTCCAAAAGTAAGTGCAGTAGTAGTAGTAGTAGGTTTATTTTGATTAGGAACACACAAATACATAATTTTAAATAAACACTGTAAAACACACTCAAAAAAAAAAAAAAAAGAAACAATGATATCCTGGTGAGAGGCTGCAAAAGACCTCAGGTCAAGTCCAAAAGCTGAACTGGCGCGGTCGTCGAGCCTGCAGCCTCTCATCTAAACTTCGATGTAATAAATGAATATAAAAGTACTCAAACAAAACAAAAATGAAAAAGAAAAATCAAAAGAGCAGAACGAAAGCAAAATTTAAACATCACAAAATAAACGCTTATTTTTTGTCATATGTAATAAAATTTTATGATATCATCCTTTAATTTTAGAACATACGTGTATCAAATTTAATAATTATGATGAGATGAAATTGGGTTATATAGGTTAAAATTGTTTGCTTCGAAGGTATGTTTTTATTTTTTTGCAAAAACTATTAAGGGTTAGACGATAATTACTTTTGATTTCAATAGAGAGTTTATTCCAAATTTTTTATCCTTCATTACAAATAGATCGTTGAGTGCTTGTTTTTTTGCAAGGCATTACAGTCCAGTTAAGATCCAATGCAAATCTAGTTGGGTAACTGTATGTTTAGGAAGACCGAAAGTAATTGTAGAACAAGATTGGAAAAGTTTTCTTTTTGAGTTTGTTTACGAATTTTGTAACCTCTGGTTCAAAAATGCTACTAAGGTTCAAAAAATTTAATTGGCAATAAATTGGTGAAAGTCTCGTTTTAAAAATAGAAGTTTTGATCATAATTTTCAGAATGAAATTTTATTGGGCTTGAACGTTTGTGATGTATTTGGGGGGAGAGTTTCCCCACGATGTGATTCCGTAGCGTAGATGAAGGTAAGCTATACCAAGATATACGCTTCCAAGATAAGCTATACCAAAGTTAATGCCTTGGTTTTGTCGAATCTTGTTGGGAACAAAATTACCGCCAGTGGAACAGTACCATAGTTTGGCAAAATAGACCGAATTAAACTGAAAATACGACATTTTGTCTTATTTTCATTTTTTGATATGGTACAATCTTGTTTTTTTTAATGAAACTTTTCAGACTTTGTTTTTGATCACATTTCGAGCAATGGGTAAGTATTATTAAGCTGTTCTTAAATTTTAAGCATGTGTTTATAGCCAATTGTTAAATTTTAAACGTTTTCTACACGTCCACAAAGCAATGTTCATGAAGAAAAATCAATACAAAACTTGCATCTGAAAAAACAAACCTTGATTCTGAAAAACTACACAAACTATTTTGTGTGTGTCCAGCCCGAAAAGCAATATTGGGCACTGAATCAAGTGAACAGTCTGCTTGTATAGTTGAATGACACACATTATACATGCGCACAAACTTGTAAAGCAGCGGAATCTTATTAATTTTAATATTATAGTGTTATTCTGATTTGAGTTCCGTGTGACTGACTTTTAATTATTGTAAGCAATGAAATATTTTTCTATCTATGGAAAAGATAATAAGCTGCATTATTTTGAAACAGTATTCAAAACAAAAGCATAAGAGTCGGAATTTCTGCTTAATCTAAGAACAAAAAGGACTGCTTGAACAGAACCAAGCATGACAATTTATTAGACGCGTTTCGTTCAGCATTGTCAATAGAATGAATTACACAATTTACATATCTTAATATAAAGCAAAGAGCCAGAACGTGAGCGAACATATTTTTACTGAACGTTTCAAGACATTACTAGTCTCATCATCAGCAGATAAAAATGATTTAGGCAACAGCAACTTGTCACCAGCAAAGCACAGAAAAAGGGCAAAGCAACGACACATACAAAAAAAGGAAGCGAGCGGAAAATCAAAAGCAATTATTGTTTTCACACATTGAATAAATATTTCCATACGTTGAACGAATGTTTTCAGTTTTTTACACGTTAAATAAATATACAATGGAATTAAAGCTTTGTCGGAATTTAGATCTGGATTTCTTTGTTGAATCATTAAGGATTCTTTAATAATTTTCGCCAATGGTCAGATCTAGCCAAGATGATGGAGTTATTGAAACAAACTGTGTGATTAGGGTTATCGGTCAAATGCCGAGTGACGTCCGTATCCTGTGGTGTTTTAGAAGAGGGATCGTGGTTATTGATGCAGATAATTAGATTCCGTGATGTTTGGCCAATGTAAGAACTGCTATAATTACAACTTATATCGTACACAACGCCATATTAATAGAGAATTTGTTGTTGTTCTTTATGTTTAAACACATTTTTTAAACTATAAGTATCGTTAATTAATAAAAATTTGGTTTAAAAATCAAGCTTGGCACAAAAAGAATTAATTTTTTTTTCTATTTTCGGTAAAATTTCGCAAATAAATGGTAACTGCAAAAAAGACTTTTTAACTCGAGGGTCTTTGAAAAATTTTTTTTGGGGGATGTCTTTTCCCTAGTGTTTTTTCATAAAACGGTTAATGTGCTTGTTTAGAAAGTTTTTGTGGTTAGCTATTTTTTTCCAAGACTAAAGAAATTTGATTATGAAGCAAAGTGAAAAAACTCTAGATTTGATGAGCTCAATGCAGCAAATTGTTAATTAGATTGCTTTTGTAGTTGGTTGGATTGTAAATGTCCCATTTGGTATACTGTATAATCCTGAAAATGTTGGCTTTTTATATACTGTCGTTTCGATTCCGTTTGATGTTTTGGTAATTAAAATATCTAAAAAAGCAGTTTTCTTTCATTTTCTTTTTCTTTGGTGAATTTCAGCATTGGAATGAATGTAGTTGAATGTTTGATATACGTATTCCACGTCATTTGGGTTGTCGAAAGGCAAAAATTAATTTTTTTGTGCCAAGCTTGATTTTTAAACCAAATTTTTATTAATTAACGATACTTATAGTTTAAAAAATGTGTTTAAACATAAAGAACTACAACAAATTCTCTATTAATATGGCGTTGTGTACGATATAAGTTGTAATAATAGCAGTTCTTACATTAGCCAAACATCACGGAATCTAATTATCTGCATCAATAACCACGATCCCTCTTCTAAAACACCACAGGATACGGACGTCACTCGGCATTTGACCGATAACCCTAATCACACAGTTTGTTTCAATAACTCCATCATCTTGGCTAGATCTGACCATTGGCGAAAATTATTAAAGAATCCTTAATGATTCAACAAAGAAATCCAGATCTAAATTCCGACAAAGCTTCAATTCCATTATATTTATTTAACGTGTAAAAAACTGAAAACATTCGTTCAACGTATGGAAATATTTATTCAATGTGTGAAAACAATAATTGCTTTTGATTTTCCGCTCGCTTCCTTTTTTTGTATGTGTCGTTGCTTTGCCCTTTTTCTGTGCTTTGCTGGTGACAAGTTGCTGTTGCCTAAATCATTTTTATCTGCTGATGATGAGACTAGTAATGTCTTGAAACGTTCAGTAAAAATATGTTCGCTCACGTTCTGGCTCTTTGCTTTATATTAAGATTACTCAAACGTTCCAATTATTAAGCCCCGAAATTCACATATCGTTCTTTGATTCTATAACTGTGACAAATTTTCAGCCAAGCCGTATCTTTTTGGTTTTAATGGATGGCTATTGCATAAAAATTTGTGTTGTAATTCGTGTATCGTAATTCATTCTACTAACGATGCTTATGTGATTCTCATCTAGTCAATTGCTTTGCTTAGTGCTATTCTGGCAATCGTTTTTGTTCTTAAATAACAAAATATTTTTATGATGACGCTTAAGTAGTTGTAAACTTTACGCAACTAATAAAAATTAGTGAATTTTAAGTTGGAAAAATGGTTAATATAAAAATTTGGAGTTTAGTTAGCTACAGATTGATTTTTTTGTACGTATTTGGCGTGGGAGGAGGCAAGTAAAAAGCAAAACCACGATATTGAATACCACGTCATCAACTTTGTTACAATGCCACCATATTTCCAAACAAACTATAACGTGTAAGGAAAAAAATAATAATAACATGGGAGATTGCTATTGATTGAAAAAAATATTATTTGCTTTTGGAGTACCCCACAGTGTCAGCAAGGTGGCGCCCTATAGCAATAAACTTCTGTAATTGGTTGCAAAATCACTAGGTTGCCGCTATGATAAGTAATAATACACTTTTTGCTATAAGCTTAGTCATCTTATAAAATAAGCATTGCATCAAAGCCATCACCCAGCAGACGTTGTGAGCGTAAACACAGAACAACGAAACACACAAAATGCAAACGATAATCTTTAAGTTTTGTTTTGTGACAGCAGATTGTAGAAATTAATTATTAGTCAATTTGTTAACTATGTACAGTAAAATTATTTCACAACTGTTGCAAAAAAAGCCTTTTTTGAGTTGCTTTGTTTATCGGTGTTACTTCATTTCATAAATTACAACCAACATATTTAATAGCTTTTTCTTAACTCTGTAGCCCAGGTACATTGCGCGAAAATTATTCTAAGAACTTGATACACACCCTGGCGTTGTTTGGCAAATAAAATGTAAACTTTTTCCGCCTTTTAGGATTAAAGCTGAACTTGAAGAACATTGAGAGTTAAAATTATTTTGCAACCTATATCATTAATTTGATCAGCTGAATGGTATGAGTTTATTTGGAGTTCATTATGACGTGGGACAATTTAGTTGCTCTGCTTAACATCTATGGTGGGTTTTACCAAAAGCGCGTAATTACGCTCGAAAATACCCGGGATAATGTTTTGAATGTAAAAGCTTAAACAAAAAAATGCAGCATGCATGCAATCAAAATAATGACTCGTTTATTATACGCGCACGTATGACTTGAGCATGCTAACACAGCAGTAGCATATAGGCAGACCGTAACCAGCGCGGGCAGATAAATAAGTCTTGCCCTTCAACATTTTTTGATCAAGCTTGCTCTCTGCTTGACGAGCAATAATTTTGGAGCAAATTGATAAATATGGCAGCAAGCGTTTTGAAAAAAAAGAAAAATCATTTATGCAGTATCACACAAAGACTTTATACTGCAGTATAATTGTTGTTTAGTTTGCGAGCTCGGCACTAAGGCTTTTTATTTTACAGTGTTTGTTTTATTTCCTGATGACGTAAAATTGGCTTAAAAAGACAAACTAACAATTGCAACTTACGCAAGTTTTTGGCTACGGCTCTGTGCCTAGTCCTAATGCTATTTCCTGTTTCATCGAACCGCAGCTGAGGAACGCAGTGGAGGAAGTTTGTTAGTTGGTGTTTTCAACTGTTTTGTAACTGCTCGCGTGTTTAATTTGTTTAAGAAAGTGTTTAGGTTTAAATCCTTGAATTTGAAAAATCTATGTTAACAATAAAATGCTTTAATAAATGTTTGACGTTTAACATAAGGGATTTGTTTTTGACTTTTGCTAGCCAGAGCTCTTAATATTTAATCGTTTGAATGCTATCTGGCCTAAAGGCTACCTGTGCAGAAGCCTAGACGTTTAACATAGGGGATTTATTTTTGACTTTTGCTAGCCAGAGCTCTTAATATTTAATCGTTTGATTGCTATCTGGCCTAAAGGCTACCTGTGCAGAAGCCTAGGTAAGAGTCACCAGAACGGCGACTACTTAAAAGATGCAATGCAAAAAAGTTATTCTACCACAGGATTCGAACCTGCAGTTTGTGGATTGCCGGTACACTGCTTTACCACTTGAGCTAGATGGAATGTTTCCTCGCATACTTAACTGTTGCTGGGTTTAAATAGCCAAAATTAAGCTTGTGAAGCGGCATTCTTTCTAGCTCAAGTGGTAGAGCAGTGGACTGATAATCCACAGGCTGCAGGTTCAAATCCTGTCGGAGGATAACTTTTTTGCATTGCTTGTTCTAAGTAGTCGCTCTTCTGATAACTCTCTACTAGGCTTCCGCGCTGGTAATCTGTTGGCCAGGTAGCACGCAAACAATTAAATATAATGAATTTGAGTTTAATGACATTCTTATACGAAAAATTGCATGTTACAAAACTGCTTGCCAGATTAATTAATCAATTGTTTTTAAAATATTGCTAATACAAATAAAACAAACAAAACAATACGCAAATACAAATAAAACAGTTATGGAATTTAACCGATTGGGTAAAGCATAAATTAGTGCTGCTAGCCATTTTACGAACATCACAATTAAATCATTATTAATCCCTAACGATTTAAAAACATTAAAAAAAGCATTAGAAGATAATTTTATTTGCAGTCAAGTTTAGAAAATATTAATATTTTGTTTCAGCCTTACGGGATCATCAGAAAGAAATCTAAAAAGTGTAAATTTTTAAAAGATCTTATCTGATGATTCCGTGAGGTTGGAATAGATTATTAAGAGTTTTTAAACTTAACTGAAAATCAAATTTTAATTTTCTCGATCTTTCTATCTGTATTATCCTCAAAAAAATCGGTCATTGTTTGTAAATCCGAGTGTGCAAGATGTGTTGTTAGAGTATCAATTAAAACTGCTTTCACTAGTTTTTGTTTAATAGAACCAGAGTTAATTTAGTCGAAAAGCAGATAAATTCGTTCTGCTTAAGTTTGCAGCATTTTTGAAGAAAAGCGAATGGTTACTTTAATTTTGTAATTTAATGATGTTACTGAAAGCTTGCAATCTACTGCATAAAGCATAAATTTGTCATTAGGAACTTATTCTCAATGCAAATACCGTATCGCGTTACTAAAATTAATTTCGAAACTATCTCATACGCATTGAGTTGACAACAATATTGGAAATTACAAACAGCTTTACAGCACATTGCAAACAGCTTTGAAGTAGCATGAGAGGCAGAGTCGCAACCAGGGAGTGGCAGTTGAATATGCTTTACCACTACAGCATTTTTCAAGCTACTGTAGGAGTTAGAACAGTTTATATGTCAAGTTGTAGCATTTTTCAATCTGATCCAAAATGGCTGAATTTTATCGAAAGTTTTGAAAAAAATTAAAACGAGTAGGGATGACCGGATGATTGCCCATAAATCGAATTCCTTTTTTTTGTAAACAATGGGGTATCGATAAAATAGAGTGAGGGGCGATAGCTTAGTCAGTAAAGCATTGGATTATTGATCGAAATGTTGATTGCTCTCGGCTTAATTCCCGAATTGGCAATATTCTTGGAAACGACATTATACGCTTATTGCCATTTGGAAAAAATAATTAATAAAAATTGATAAATTGATACAATAATTGATAGAATAACAAAAGTTACTGGTACCGGTATGCTGTACATTAGGGTGGTCCTAAAATACATAGCAAAAATTAAACAATAAAAATTATCATGGGAACCGAAGTAAATGTGTTCCTTTTGGGTTAAAACCGTCGTGTGTGAAAAATCTCCGAGATAGAAAAACATTTATAGGTTGCACAAAGAAAGTAAAGTTTTTCATAAATACCCAATGTTGCAAAGATGAGGGTTTCGCCGTTTGCAGAGTGTTAGCTGCTCAAAAGCAGCAATATTATGGGTGTAACCCAACTTATTGTTTGTAGCTAAGTCAGTAGTGTCCTGTCTTTATTCTCTTTTAGCAAAAACCATATCTATTGCATGCTTTGAGGCGAAATGGATTTGGAACTGAAGCTAATCTTCATCACATTTTTCAATTAGCCAGACGTATTCCTATGTAAATGCCATTGCTACACCACGCTCTGCAGGTGCATGCGGGACTTGGATTCTTTGACCCAACTTTCGGTCTGCCATCAATGAGCCTGATAATTTACTCCCAGAATCAAAGTCAATTGACTGAAATTTTTGATTTCATTTTGAGTTTTTGGAAATAACCAATTAATTGCGTTTAATCAGCAAACCACTTTTACCAATTGTTGTTTCTTAATGGCACGCTTGTTAAAGTTTTTATCTTCGTAAAGAGCTACAACCATTCGTCACTTAATGTCATCATGCACCTCTGGTTCAAAAAATCTAAGTTGCTAGTTTCTTAGACATGTACCAAAGCGGAGCAGAGAATTTTTTCATTATGGTTTCCCCGATGCTCTTGTCAATTTGATTTTGCCACGTTTTTTGCAAGTCCAAGTTTTTTTGTGCATTTGGCAAGTTTAGTGCAGATAAAAGAATAGATGCTTTGGTCATTGCTCGTTATGATCAGTTTACCATGCAGTTCTAGCGTATGGTAAACTGATTATGGCGAGGGTAAGCTAGGAGTGCCACAATCAGTTATGGCACCCCTAACCAGTTTCTGATTTTGTTCAAGTTTTGCTTTAATGGAGATGCAAGCACCAGATTTTTACTTTCAGTGTTTGAGACATTCATGTCCAAAAACATATTACCCTGTAGCAAAAACTTTCTCAGCCTATACCCACTCTTCTAATGCTCAAACGGTGCCATTTGCTTGAGACTAACTGGTCCCATTAGGAATTGGGGCAATCTTGAGCAGATGTTTTATGCAGATGCCAGAGGTGATGATAGGCAGGTGATCGACTTGTAAGAATAATTTAAATGAGATTGAAAGTGGTTCAAGCCAGAGGTGGAGTTCTCGAGGACGTTTTTGGCCTCGAGGACATCCTCGAGGACACATTTTGAAGTCCTTGGCCTTGGCCTCGAAGGTCAACTCCTTAGCCTGGCCTCAAAGCCTCAAACCCTCGAAAATTGCCCTGTCCTTGGCTCGAGGACAGTACTATTTTTTGAACCGTGGAAATTTTGTTGGAAAAACGCCATAAACCTCGCGGAAAATTTGCGAAGCCCTTTTTTTGTTTTCCTCAATTGGAGATTGCCAGAAAAAAATTTTTTGAAGACCTTTTCTTTTTTTGAGATCGCCTGAAAAAAAATTTTGAAGACCTTTTTTTTTTGAACACTAGCGCCTGCATATGTCCTTTGGCCCAGGCCTCGAGCATTCCTGTCCTTGGACTCGAGAGGGTTTGTCCTGGGAAGGGTGTCCTTGGCCGTGGATTGTTTTTGTGTCTTTGGCTTCAAGCCTTGTGTCCTCGACTCCACCTCCAGCTTAAGCTATTAATCGAAACTTTTTTTCAAAATAGAGTCTGTGAGGAATATTACGAGCTACAATTTTTTAAATTTCTTAAGATGATCTTTCAAATTCTTTGTTCAGCTTATTATTTTGGACTTGCCAGTTGCCATTCTTATATCCACTGTTTCCATTGATTCTATTCTCTAACATTTCAAAATGTTCCCTTTTGCAAAAATTGATATTTTTATTCTAAGACGGTGCTCCATGTCTGGTAAAAATTTTAAGTCTCTAACTCGTTTAGTTTGCGAGTTATCGATTATCTTGATAGATAATTTTGCGAAAGGGAACATCTTTTTCTTACCTGTTACGTCACAACTGCTGTTTTTCACAATTGAAAACTTAAAATTTCATATGCGGCAGTCATTGATGCAAGACATGGCAAGACAATGTGATGTTTAATCATTAATGCGTAGCTAGCAAAAGCAAAGCAAAGCAAAAAGGCAAACATTTAGAGATGCAGTTTGTTATTTTTCAAAACTTTAACCTGATTAACTACGCCAATAAACAACGTCGTAGAATAGGAAATGCAAATCAACAAAAGTATACACAATTACGGATTTAAATTTTAAGAACCAACTTTAATGACGGAAACATTTTTACACAGAAAAATGATCTGCTGTTATGGTATGGTAGTAGCAAAACATTCCAGAATTTTGATCTACGAAACAACTTAATTAAGAAAAGCAATAAAATGACTTTCTAGCTGCCTATTTATGCGATGGTCGTTGTTATAATGGCCCGGTCAGTCAGGCAAAAAGGCCTTCGAGTTGGAAAAACTAGCGATATTAATAAGTTTCCAAACTGATGTAAGACTATCTCGACTGACTGACCGGGCTATCAAAAGCAACCGCTAATTTAATTAGGAAAATTTTGTTGTTAATGGTCCAGAGTATACTTCTTATTAAACAATTTGCGTGTCCACCCTTAGCAAAATCCTGGTTGCAACTTGCTGAAGACTGAACCAACTGCAAAAACTACCAAAGACTGCATTATAGTTGAGGTTTACAGCGGCTGGAATTAAGAGAAAAAGCAATCAGCTGTGGTACGAGTAAAAAGCCCCCAGTCGCTAAATGTTAGCTGGAAGAACCATAAAAATTTGCGCAATATCTTTTGCAAGATTTAACGCATAAGTACTGTAAATAGATTCTTGAATAGAGTAGAAAACATACTGTGCAATATATCAAAAAGGCTATAATAAGTTTGAACAAGTTTGTATGGAAAAAAATGATGTTTTTATAGATCTTTTTTATTTAGTTGATTAAAACACGATTTACAACGTGCATAATGAAATGTGAATTCTACTGATTAAAAAAAGTGCTCTATAGCTGAGACTAGAGAATAAACCAAAAAACAAAACACGTCCAGGGCCAGATTTAGGAGTCTAAGATGCCTGGCCTCGGGGTCCCAACCACCACCACTAGCAGCTAGTGCCTTTGCGCGGTGTTGCGCAAAAAATATTTGTCTTGACTTGCAGCAAACTAGTTTGTCAACTTTTCCACTTTCTTTCGTAATAGATAAATTCTGGCATTTTGATGTCACAAGCGCATCTTTACTGGGGTGGGTTGATATTAAATAATTTCGCAATCTGCTTGACGTAACAACCATGTTTTTTTGCTGCTTAGGCTGACTAGTCAGTGGCACAACCAGCTGGGAGGAGAGGTGGTTAATGGGCTTCGTCTCCCCTCCTTCCTTTGCCAAGTCACTTAGAAAATTTAACTAAAACTATGAGTGTTTAAAAGTGTTGTGGAATTGACTTGTGAGTAAGGTGGGAGCTTGAAGAGGCTGGGCAATTTATTTCTTTAACAGGATTTCAAATCTGAGCTATTTTTATTTTTTTAAGTGGCTCTAAAATGATACGAAATTTGATCCAAAAAGCGTTAAAACCAATATTTTTTTTCAAAAATTACAAAAACTGCCTTGCGGTTGAGTCGCACCACTTTTCTCAGCACGTTGCTCGATTGAAACTTTTTTCAAGCAAAACTGTTTGACGTTTGTGTTCAAGCCCCCTCTCAACAAAATCCTGGTTGCGCGCCTGCAACGACTAACCTTCCAGCATTTTATTGAGATAAACTTGATTTAATTTTTGTACTATCAAAAATGGGAACTCTACCAAATTTGGGCCCTAGGGCACTTCTCCTCATAAATCCGACACTGTACAAGTGTACATATTCATTTTAAGATTTGAATGAGATATTATTTAAATGAGACACCCCATAAGATCCCAAATACGGTTAAAACAGAATTTAAATTTTTTAAAAGTTTTTAAAGCTTTAATTGTGACGTGAATTGATCTATAGAACCTCAAGATTTATTTCAAAATTCAGAAAGATTATAAATCAAAAAGGGGCAGCTCCAAATCGTTCTTTCCGTAGCGGACCTTCCACCTTTTAATTATTATGCTACTGGCCAAGACTGAAGTAAAAAAAAAGAAACTGAAAGGATTCTCGCATTGTTGCTGTGTTATCAGATAATTCTTCAATGAACATTTTCCAGAAGTAGGCCTGCTATTTATTTATTACTGCTATTCATTTTTGTGTTCTCCAAGCTCAGTAAACGACCAAAGCATGCTTAATTAAGTGATCTTCAAAACAGTTTTTTATTTTTCCGTTAAAAGTGCAATTCAAAAGTAGTTTTTTGGAGCGTTTAAGGAATGTAGAATCTCTAACAGCGTCAAAATATACTTATCAACCTCATGGTGACTGATCCTAACGCATACATCTTTTTAGCTTAAGCCTTTTAAAAATCAATTTCGGGAGGCATATTTGGGAGGTCCCTAACAGGTGGCCCTCAAACGTTTGTATCTTGAATATTTGTTAGCCAGGCCTGAATTTACTAAATGACACTTTGGCACAGTAGCAAGGGCTCCGGGCTCTGAAGACTGCGCCTGAGGCATAAACTATTTTTTATTTCTTTGTTCGCATCATGTAAAGAGTTTGAGGGACCCATCTCTGCGTCTTGGCGCAAGGGCAGCACAGTACTTTTAATCTAATATTGCTGAGAGAAAAATTTCTTGATAAGAAGTTTGCACAGCAGTTTATTTTCTATCAAAATGAGCGACTGCACAAAAGTCTATAGAGTTTCCAAAACTAAAAACTTCCTTAGGACCGTGCATAATTTTAAGTAACGTTATTTTGTATCATATTTTTGTCTCTTTTCATACAGTTTTTTTGATATGACGTCATCAAGATGAAGTATAATATTTTCAAGCACAATTAGCATAGACTGGTGGAGTATAAAAAGTACCTCCAAGAAAGAATCTTGAAATTACGATTTATTTTCGCTCTTGTCCACAGTATAGTATTAGAAGTAATCCGAATTCAAAGTTAAAAAAGCAATATCAGCAATAACTAAACAGCGTTATTAAGTGATAAACGACAAAAATCGCTTCAGCAGCTCAGACAGAAGTGGTTTGAACAGCATTTTGAAACTACATTTGAAACGCTTTTGTGATGTCTGAATTTACGAAAATAAAAGTAAAAATGGAAATAAAGGCTAAAAATAATAGCCTACGTTTGCATTTTGAAATTTAATTCTAATTTATAAGTTTGACTACAGTATTGAAGTTGTGTGCATTTGGTTATGAATTTTTCAATTTTTGGAATGAAATTAAATTTCTAGGTTTGCAACCAATGAACTTTTACATATCAAGTATTTCTGGACTAATACATTCTATTACGAAACGAAAAAAAGCTGGCGCACCCAATACGTAGAAATTTTCCAGAATTTTGGCATATTTTGACATGTCAATCATGCTTTTTCAAGCAATTTCCGCGCTTGATTTTTAAAGACTTTTATAATTGCAAGAGAGAACGTAACCAGAAGGATCAAGGTAGCGCTTGAAAACGTCTCAGAAAAGCTAAAGCTACGGTTGGTTGGCCTAGCAGATATGCCGACAAAATTGACAAGCTTGAAGGATCTTTCTTTTGCCTCAAGATTTCGTTTCGCTCGCCGCAAGTGAAATCTTTTTGTAGTTGGCCAGCTTTCCAAATGTAACTCATAAGTCCCACTCGAAAATAGGCTGTCTACAGCCCTGGTAATAGTGTAGTACAAAGAATCTCAACCAAGCTTATCAAAATAATGAAATCTAATAATATTAGCAATGGAACTGACGTAACATTTTTGTGTTAAAAAAATTTTCTTGCATCTAATAAAAAACAAAAACCACAAAAATTGTTCAAAAAATCTAACTTTTAGGTAGGCCTATTGGGCCTTTAAATCATGTACTAATAGCTTAAAAAAAAATTCATGTATTCTCTTC
The DNA here is from genome assembly GCA_963965965.1 of Trididemnum nubilum. Taxonomy (NCBI): domain Eukaryota; kingdom Metazoa; phylum Chordata; class Ascidiacea; order Aplousobranchia; family Didemnidae; genus Trididemnum; species Trididemnum nubilum. Next base: position 8,147,651 of record OZ014469.1, read on the forward strand.
TAGTGAGATTTACTCTTCTAGCATTACATTTAGTTCAAAGTGATACAAAGATAAAGTAAAGCTGTATAGATACGAACAAGATCCACAAAATATGGCTAAATGTTGGCTGTTGCATTTTTTTCGTTCGATTATCGGGACAGATATTTATTTATTTGCAAAGTATAATTTGCATATCAAATTTGTTTTTTGCAATGAGTGCTGTAAAAAATTACGTAACTGCTGTATAAAAAAGCTGTGATTAAAGTGCAATTTAAAAGGCACAAACTTTGAAAGATGAAATAGGTAAACACAAAAAATTTTCTTGACAAGAATGTATCAAAAGATTTGTACAGGATGCCTATAAAAAAGCAGATCGTTGGGAGATTTTATGGAGTCTTGGGTTTAGTTTTTCGCTCAGACTTTCAGGACATATGTCCGATTTTGCAAATTTTTTTTGTTGTTTCAAAAGTCTTGAGATCGTTTTCGCGATTGCAAGTGGGCAATTTTTAGGATGATATTAAAAAATACGAACTTTTTTAAGCTTTTTTTTGTTTTGGCCATAGCGACCTAAATATTTCAATTTTTTTCGATAATCCATTAAAAATTTAAGTCAATGACCGTTAATGAACGAAAAAAAACAACAACTAAATTTGGATTTTTTAATGGCGCGAATATCAAGGCCAAATTAACGAAAAAAATTTTGAAAAATTGCTAGTGGCTTTCATTATGATCTAACCTACGACAAAGCTTGAAGCAGTTAAACATACAAGCTCATAGTAGTCGTTAAAAGCGCTTTTGGCTAATTTATATATTTTGGTGAGTGTCCCCTGACAAATTTTTGCTTGCGAGTGTTTTAGTTTTTTCGAACTTAAATTGTTGGGAGTGGGATACCAATTAGCAACTGCACTCTAAGAAAAATTTGCTCAAGCAAAAGCGGAACTTTTCAGTTATTTCAAAACAATAATTAAGTCAGTACAAAATAACAAAACTATCTACCGTAAACCGTAACTGTGCGGGCAGAAGCTTGATTAGTTATCAGTATTACTAAAAGGAGTAACAATTGCTATACAGTACTAACCAAGAGCTCCTTTTACTACCCATAACTTTTAATAGCATGCCCAAAGTCACTGACATTCAGTCTCATTGGGCTGATGTTCCATCATCAGTCGAAATAGCACGCGATCAAACGTGGTAGCCCAAAAGAGGAATCAGTATGGCGGAAAATTTTTTTTTAATTGTCAAACATTGCAAATATTTAGAAGTATAGTATGATTGGGTGTATCACTTGCTGATTCAGTTTATACGTATTCTACATAACTATTTTAGTTCTGATTCAAAGGGTAATTGAAATATCATTTTTCAGTGAATCATAAGATTTTTTCGGGGCGTAGATACGCCTGGTTTTTGTAATGTTATGCTCAAAGAAAGTGATATTCTTCATCAACATGCAAAAGTTTATCACTTCCAACATCAGAAATTTGCAGCCAAAAAAATCGTAATCCTAGCTAGTATGCATTGGGTTCAGCAAAAGGAAAGCGTAAAAAAAAATCGGTGAAGAATGAAGTTCTTTCATCATGTGAGTCATGGCACGTTTTTGCTGACTGACAGCGAAATAAGGTAAAAAAAACTATAACCTGCAAAACTTCGTCATATGAAGTAGAAGAATTTATCGTTTTATTAATGGTTGTTTCACATGCGAAACTTATTGTTGTCCATAGCTACCATAACGGATCAACAAAATAATTGTTTGGTTTTGATAACAAATACTGCGTGAAACTTCATAACTTTGCAATAGCGTTTAACGTTTGTCCGGCGGCATAGGTACAATTGTAACTTTTGCGATTTTAAATAGCCATAACGTTTTTGCTATAATTCGTAGATACCTGAGATTTTCTGACATCTCTTCATTTTTACATAGGTTTATTCAAGAAAACTTTCAGCCAAATACGTTGACACATTCCTTGTATATCGGATGAAGTTTTTCTTACACCCATAACAGGCGGCATAGGTACAATTGTGCCTACATAAACCTGTTGTTTGGAATGAATCCCAAAACACTTAACCATGATTTTTTAAAGATGATGTTATTTTATTAAAACAACACAAATCAATCAATGTATTTACAACATGAAGAAATGAGTAAAGGAAGAAGAGTTTATTCATTTTCACTAGGAATGCACATCGTTACAGATACTGAATGTTCGTTGCACACAGGCTTCCCGCAAATCACACAGCTTTTCCTGGTTTTTCGCTGTTTCCTCTTCTGGTCTCGGCTGACAAAACAACTGCGCCAACGATTGGAATAGGTCCACGACTGCCATGAGGAGCACGAGCGACAGCAGCAGTTTATCGCGATGTCACAATTTGTCGTCCAAGCACCATTTCCACTGCGCCTCGAAGAAAATGATTCCTCATCACCATTCTATTGTTACTACGAGCTTCAATCGAGGGCATACACAGCATATTGGCAAGCTCTTTGTGAAACTTTCTTCGTTGATCCTTTGCCCTAAACCTTGCGTTGAGTTCTCTATAGATGACGTAGATGCCAAGCCAGAGACGTGAATCATATTGTAAAAAAATGCCAAGGGCTACCGCAATGTTTGTCGTTTCACAATGTACTCGCCACATTTTTTTCATAGTATCAACACCGCCTTTTGTTTTGTTGTTGTATTTTATTATTTCTGGCTTGGCTGATTGTACTTCTTCAACTTCTCCTGACATGTGCTTAGATGAAAAAAGCACAACTACTTTCTTCTTCTTTGGTACATATTAACAGACTGTTGCATCACGATGGTAGGCGAAATTGGTTGAATAAACAAGCCCTTCCTTGGTTGGCTGCATGTTGTTTGGCAGAAATCGTTTGTTTTTTCTGACTGTACCAACTAAAGTCATGTTCCAGGAGTTCAATGCCTTAGCTAATTCCATAGTTGTGAAAACGTTATCCGTTGTAACATTTCTTCCAGAGCCTTTATACAAACTGATCGGGTTCAGAACTGTTCGGTCACCAACGTTTACTTGTCGGGACCACCTATTGGTTTTCCAGTGTAAATCTAACCTTGCAGTGGGTATGCGTTTGATGCATCGCAAGCCTAGAAAACCTTAATGCCATATTTAGCAGGTTTAGGTAATATGTGCTGTGTAAATTTAGTACGGCCTCTAAATGGAAATAGTTTTTCGTCGATGGTAATGCATTCATAAGGCTTGTAGAGCTTCTCCAAATGTCTATTGAGCATAATCCACACGTCTCGTACTGCTGCAGCCTCATCTGTTTGCACGCGTTCTGCGCTGGTGTTTTCGTTGTCAAATCTAATAAATCTGAGCATCATTTTGAACCGGTCACGAGACATAGCTGCACGTATAAATGGTAAAGGATCACCTTCCCACATATCGTCCATAATCTCTTTTGTTTTGTGTGTGTACACCGGCAGCAATCAGAACGCCAATAAATGCGAGCAGCTCAGCTTAAATAAAAGGCTGGAATGTTTTTGATAGTAGCCGCCCGGAAGCAAGAGAAAACCTGTTCATCAGATCATTGTTGAAAGCATCACACACTCTTTTGCTCTTTCGATTTGTTTCTCGTAATACGATGTTACAAATCTCTGGTCTCATTATTGATTTGAATAACTCATCTGGTGTAAACAGGTTACTATTTGCTGCAGGTCGACCCCTTTGATGCAGAATGTTACGAGATCTTGCTTGTGCGCTTGGTAATGGGTTGCTTCTACATTCTGTTTCATCCTAGGCTATCTAGATACTGCTGAAGTTTTGAGGCACAGGCTCATCTGTAGTGTACTTCTGTAAAAAATATGAAAATAAAATCACGTAAAGTAATTTGTCGATACGGAAAAGTCTAAAATTAGTCATGAGACCGTATCATAGGCCTACCAATCTTTGCCCTTGTGAATTGTGGCTCCTAGATCCAGCTCCAAGTGCACTCATTCAGCAAATCGGTAAAAATGAACAGCTTTCTAAAATATAACTAAAATATCAAGTAGTGTAAAATATCTGAAACAACCTGTAAATGATATTGTAAATATACCAGGCATCAAGTGTGATTTTACAAAACCTGCCGATATTGCTACTGCAGCTCCGTACTTCTACTGCTACAGGTTATGCTTAGTACCGCACTAGTGACTAGGTAGATGCTAACAGGCTATAAACAGGCAACTGGGTAACTACTATACGGTAAAATTTGGCTAAATAATTGGCTAACTACTGTAAAGGCTGGCTACTGTAAAACTGGCAAACTAGTCTAGCATAAGAGGATAAAAGGCTTATTCAGAAGGAAAATAGTTGCTGCTTTGCGAAATTAAGCTCTATGTAGTTCTGGGGCTTCTAAACTTCTAAAACGTTTTTTCTGACTGACTCAAAAGTAGCGGAATAGCGCAACGCACGGCCTGTGTTTCTGAACACCTAAATGCATGATGCATTATCAGCATTATGGTTGGTTTACACAGAACGCGTGCGCGAGTCTCGCGTTCAGTTTCGTGTTAGTTGCATTGTGAAAGGAAAAAAAGGAAAAATTTGCCTTTTTCCCTTTATAATAAACCAAGCACAAAATTTAAACGCGAGACTCGCGAACGCGATGTATGTAAGCCAGCTTTTAGAATTTCATCGGTATGCATTATTACGTCACAATACGTTGTGTCAGGGGGTGGCTAATTGTGTAGCATGGTGTTGAAAGGCATACTGTTTGAATCAACTTCAATTATTTCAGAATTTATAACTACAACGACAAATTTCCCACAAAATAAGTTTAGGTACAATTGTACCTATGCCGCCTGTTAGCGGTGTAAAATTATGCCGTCGGACAAGGGTTAAACAAGAAGCCAGGAAGGTAACGATCAAACCTGTTAGTTCTTTATTTTAAAACGGTAACCCAAACACGCAATTGCAATGGGTTCATCGATTTAGCGTGCAAAAGTGATTCGAGCTTAGCAACATTTTCCTTTTTGATCAATCAAAATCAATCTTCTACACTAACTTTACACGGATGGAATGCACAAACCACGATTCACTTAATCCACAGATTAATTTTTTGCTACTCACAGTCATACTGATGAACATGTAACGTGTGATATAAAGGAAGAGCCTATTTTATCAACTTTGTTTTATTTAGTTTTTATCTGTTATCATCTAGTTTTTGTTTGACCTAACTTTAACCCAAGATCAAATTCTTTTTCTGAAACTAACCCCAAATCTATTCTTAAGTCGAGTGCCAAGATAATTTCAACCAAACTTGCATTGCCTGTATACGAGAATATAGGACTGTCAAATATAATAATTTTTAATGTCGTTAGTTATGATTATTTACCTGTCTTTACTTGTGTGCCTTCACGTGACTGCTTGATTAGTTTCGGCGCCTTTTGTGGTTTGGAATGTTCGAGATCATTTACTTTTCAAGTATGCTCTACGACCTTCTGCAGTCACCGGGGTACTTTGTTGTTTACGACTTTTAATTGTTCTATTTGGACGTGAAGTTTGTAACGTTATGATTATGCTGCAATTTGTTATCGTAAGCTCATAAACTTTTTATATTGCGACGTAATAACAATTTTTCTGGAATATTCGATTGAGCACCGTTGCCTTAGTATAAATTGCTGTTTTTTCCCATTCTAATATTCTGATAATTCCCGGATTCTACTAATTCTGGTGTTGGGGATATTAATTTTGTAGGCAGTTTGGTCAAGATTGTGCATCTGTATTTGGCTTGTGTAGCCATATTGTGCGATTTTAATTGGTCGATCGCGATAAGTTTTAGTGGAGCAATGTTGTTCGGAGAGATTTCGTTTTGTTTTCAATAAAAAATTTTTAATTGGGACTTGGCGCGAGCTTGAATTGGGACTTAATTTGGACTTTGCCATTGTTTTTGTTTGCGAATTTTGGCAGATGAGGATTGATTAGCTTACAACTAGCAAACGGTAAAACCTAGAAAGTTGAAATTTGGACTCAACATAAGAATTAATGAAAGCGTCATGTGTGCCAATTTTGGGATAAGTCACGTGATTATGAATTGAGAAACAAGAAAACATAAAAAATCGCGATTTTTGGCTTGAAAAGTTATTGATTCGCTTGTAATTCCAAAATCACTTGACGTGCAGAGCTGAAATTTGGATACAATGAGGGTGCTGAAAAATGCTTTATGAAAATTGAGTTTGAAGACTAAAACTTTACAGGCCAAAAATCAAATCCCCAAGAAGGGGCCGCCAAATTTCAAACTTTTCAACCACTCACGCCAGACACATAAAATTTTCAGGGTAGGCAAATAAGTAAAAAAGATAAAATTTAACAAAATTTAGGGGTATCAAAATGGGGGTCCCCCTCAAATGGGGCGACCAAAATTTTAAAATTTTAAACTTTTACAGCTGGGTGGATCAAATTTTCGGAATGGGTACATATTCAAAATAAACTAAACCTAAAAAAAATTAGGGATTCCAAAATGCCCCCCCTTAAACAGGGCCGCCAAAATTCAAACTATTTAACCACTTACGCTAGACTGATGAAACTTTCAAAATAGATATAATTAGACAAAATATGAGGATAACAAAAACAGGGTGTCCACTTCAAATAAGGCCACCAAAATTCAAACTTTTTAACCTCTCAATTTTGTCTTTTTACCTTTTTTACCTTTTTTATCTTTTTATTTTTTTTATTAAAATGAATTTTGTTTTTTTTACCGCAACTAGTAGGCTATACAAGTTCCATAGCTTGCTTAACAGCCAAACAGCTTTCATACGCGCTTGCTTAACTGCTTAAACCCATTTGGTATCGGCAAATTAGGATGCATTTTATCAACAAAAAAAAATTCATCAAAAACCACGCCAAAAATTACATAATTCTTCACAAAAAAGAAAACGATTTATTACCACAACAGAAATCAAATTAAAACTTTCACTCCAATTCGATTGTTGATTTTTTCCTAAAACACTCCGTAGTCATATTTTGACATTTCATCGCTGTGCCAAGCATTTTATCAATTTGTTTTCCAGTGCTCCAGAAAATCACAAATTTTCTATTGCAAAACAATTCGTTATTACGTAAATATGTAAGCAAATGCTCCCTTTTGCTAAATTATTTTCGAAAAAATTCGATATCTCAAAAACTAAAGAAACTAAAAACTTCAAATTTTTACCATTAGCAAAAAAATCAGTATAAACTCAAAAAAATATTCAGTTTTAAGCCGATTTATTTTACTACAAAAAAATAAAAATTTGTTTGAAAAAGTTAATAATGTGATGGTTAATGGTATGAAAAAGCAAAAAAGAATTTGAGATTTGCCTGTTTGCCTTAATGCGTATGCAAGTTTTATGGCTTGTGAAAGAAGCTTATGCTAACTGGCTAATTTAATTAGGTTTCGGTAATTAATTTGATCTTGCCAGGAAATAATTTGAAGCAACACACAATTGTTTGAAATGAATCTATTTTTGTCTTTAGTTGCAAATTAAATTTTTGTATTAATTCAACAATGTTCAATTTGTTTCGCAGAACATACTGTAATTCAGTCACATTTTGACAATTTCAAATGCCTTGATAGGAAATGCCGAGAAATAGTGGAATCAAAACTAGAGGATGGCCAATGCGGTTTTCGTTCGAGTCGCAGCACCACGGACCAGATTTTCACTTTGAAGCAAATCTTCAAGAAATCTTGGAAATATGGCAAAGATCTCTTTGCATGCTTTGTCGATCTTGAAAAAGCATATGACCAAGTTTCTCAGAATAAACTTTGGAAGATTTTGCGGTAGTATGGCGTTGATGGTCTGTTGTTACGTTCCATTAAGTCATTTTGCTGCCGACCGGAGGTTTGTGTTTGGATAAATGGCAAGCAATCAAAGCCGTTCTAATCGTTCAGTGTCGGCGTTGGGCTTCGGCAAAGGGTGCGTTTTGTTATCTCTCCTTTTCATTGTTTACATAAACTGGATCGACAAATGCAGCCAAGCTGATTAGTGTGCCTCGATTGGAAATTGCAAAATCAGTTGTCCGCTATTCGCGGATGATTTGGTTTTGCTTTCGTCCACAGAATCTGGCCTCCAGCGCGCATTAAATAGTTTTGCAAATGCACGTGGCACCGTCGAAATGAAAGTAAGCATGGCCAAAACTGAGGTACTTCATCTTTCAAGAAACCATGACCAGTGCGTGTTGCAAGTGAATAGAGCGACACTGAAGCAGGTAGAGAAGTTCAAGTATCTTAAGGACTTGGGGTTACATTCACGAGTGACGGAAGGCAAGACGAAGTACTGGATGGTGTGTAGCTCTGAGATTCGAAAATCTTTTAACATAGAGCCGTTACTTCTCTCAACTGAAAGATTGTAGCTTAAATGGTTTGGTCATGTAAGCAGAATGCCTTGGGAAAGACTCTCCAAACAAACTTTACTTGCCAAAGCAAATGGGAGAAGATCAATTGGATGACCTACAGCTAGATGGACCAATTACATTATAGGTCTTTGATGGAATTGCATAGGACTTCATCCAAACAAAATGATGGATGTAAATTTTCCATTGTAAAACTATTCTTTGTTACGTAATGAGATGTGAGCAAATGTTCCCATTTGCCAAATTATTTTTGAAAAAAGTTGGATATGTCAAAAACTAGAAAAAATAGGCTGACAAAATTTTCACCATTAGCTTTAAAATCAGCATAAACTCAAAAAATTTTAGTTATAACTTGGTTTATTTTACTTAAAAGAATAATTTTTTTTTGAAAGTCTGTAAGTTAGTAATGCAAGTGGCTAAACTGGCTATAGGCGGGCTTCCGTTCTAAAATCCTAACCTCTGGTAGTTGAAAGTTGCATCCCAGATTGTAGTATAGTGAGGTCCACAAACTAATTCGAGGTTTATGCTTTCAAGTCACGTTAAAATTTAATTTCTTCCCAAAGCGATGATAAAATCGCCAGGCTTTTCCTCAAGCTCCGACGAAGAACTTAAACTTTCAGTTAATAAAACATAAATCCGAAAAATAACGCATTAAAAGTTAGTCAAAATTTGCAAAACTTCAGAGCGGCTGGAGACTTTGACTCCAGATCTCTGCATTTAAAACGTAGCTATAAATACTTGAGTTATTAAAAATTGTTGCTTCGCCCCCCAACCCCTCTAAAATTCAAATGAATCTTTTTAATTTTGTCAAGGGCTATGGGCTCGCTGAGCGAGTGCGGATCGGTGAGAAAAAAATAGCGGCACTGTCGCTTTCTCTTGACATAATAGAAAAGATCAAAAAAATTAGCACACCGGTACTGTAAAAGATGACGCAAGCATATTAGCAAACAAACTTTCAAGACAAACCAAAAAATTGAAGTGGACTTATTATGTCAAACATCGCCAGTTACTAATTTAGCAAATCAAAGCTAGAACGAAAGGTGCGAAAATGTCTTTTTTTAATGTAGTTAACATTGCAAGGAGCAACAACACTTCTTGATCAACAAGCATCAAAACTACTAATATTATTTTGTAAATTGATTAGGCTTTGTAACTTAAATACTTGACCAGAAATTTGACATGCGGTATTTTCCTAAAACCCAAACCTAGACCCACAATTCAAAAATAGCCTGTTGCGGTATTTTTTTAAAAGAACTATATTATATAAACAGTCTGCTCAAACTTTAAAAACTAAATCAGAACAATGGAAATCATCATGAAAAAAGATAGGAAAACCGGCAAAATTCATAAATATAAATCAAATTTTATATCAATGATGATGCAGAGTCTAGTTTAACGGGTTAAAAGTATTAAATTTTGGAGGGCCCATTTGGTGGACCAATTCAATCTCCCCTAATCCACCATAATGGTCATGTATCATTTATATCTAGTTAAATCAACCTATTCTTGAAATTTTATTTGTTTACCTCAAGTAGTAAAAAGTTCACATGATAAAGGACTTCATTAGGACGTTTCACTGTCGTGATATCTCCAATTTTGTTATATTTTACTTCGGTTTTATACTCACTTATTCTGAAAAATTTGTTTGTCTAGCTTGACAAAACAAAAACATTTGATTTTTAGTGGGAATCCTGTAACATCGAACTCCTACATTTTGCTATGCTTTATCTTCCATTAGTTTCACTTTTGTTTTATTTCGCTTCATTCAAAACAATAAACAAAGTCTCATGGACACACATAAATACAATTAAATAGAACAGGAAGCTACGAAGGACCTCTTGGTCATTGAGTCAAGCGGCCACCCAAAATTTAGTTATGTCAAGCTGCTGGACGTGTCTCGAATATGTTGCGTATATAGGTCAAATTTGAGCTTTTGTCAATTTTGATTAATTTAAAACTGTAAATTATTTGTATTTTAACAATAAATATTTTTGGATTTTAATTTAAATTGATCGAATGGTAATCTTTTATATTCACACGGTACCAAGTTCCAAATTTTGGCTCGTTGATACTTAAAACTTTTTTGTAATTTTTGTGTTTGTATCTTGGTGAATACAAATTAAGCTCAGACGGGTAAAGCGAGGCGCATTGTTTGCTCGTGTAACGCTCTAACAGAAGTGAAGTGACGATTTAGGCGATTTGGTAACTTTTTTCGTGAGTTTTTGTGCATTAATTTTGCAACTTCGTGTACAGTACATACAAGTCTTTCAGTTTTAAGATTCGTAGTCGGTGGTAAAATGGTGTTACGTGTTCCTGCCACTGTTCACCTGCAACATTTTGACAACTTTATCTTGAAAAATAATCAATCTTTTCAAATGATTATCATAAGTGCTACCCCAACATACAATCCCATATAATAAATCAGAGTAAACCATACTATAATACCATTTACGATGAGCTATAAAAAGTAAGATGTTTCGCAATTTAGCCAAGATACCCACAGATCTAGATATTTTAAGCGTTAACTTGATAATACGTTATGCGAAGTTTAATTTTTCATCAATTTCAATGCCTTAATGTTTTACTGATTTATTGACGGAAACTGGATTTTTGTTGAAAAGTATTTCGATTGTTGGGATAGGATTGGTAATTTTGGGGCAATAGTAACGCTGAAGATTTTTTAGGGTTAACAGTTATTTTGTACGCTTTCGTCCATTGTATAGAAACTCCTGATTAACATAGAAACTCCTGATTAACATCAAACTTATCCCTAAAATGTCATTTTTCTAACTTAAGTGCTAAAAAATTTCAAATTTTTGGAAGCCCATTTGGGGAAGGAAACCAAAATGTGGTACCCCAAAATTTTACCATTCTCCATCTTTTATATTCACCTATCCTAAAAATTTCAGCTCTTATGTTCAAGCGGTTGAAACCTTTGAATCTTGGAAGACCTGTTTGAAAAGGACCTACCATTTTGATACCCACAAATTTTGTCTTATCAAAACCTCTCTTTATATTTGCTTATCATAAAAACTTCGTGCGTCAATCTAGAGTGGATAAAAAGCTTTAATTTTGGAGTACTTGTTTGAGGAGGACCCTTTACTTTGGTACCTCCAAAATTCACCTTTTTTTTGTATTTATCCTAAAAATATCACGTATCTACCTTGAGTGGTTAAAATTTTTGACTTTTAGAGGAAACGTTTGAAAGGGAACCCCTAATAGTATTCCGAAATTTTGTTATGTTATAAATTTTTTCTTTATTATATACCTATCCTGAAAGTTTCATGACTGTGTCTAGCTTGAGTGGTTAAAAACTTAAAATTTTGGAGGGTCTATTTGAGGGAGGACCCGATCGTGTTACCCAAAATTTTGTTAGGTGTAGTTTATTTGTAATACCAACCAATTCTGAAAATTTAATCCATCTAACTCCAATGATTCAAAAATTCAAAATTTTGGAGGATCCATTTGAAGGGAATCCCCCATTGTGGTATTCCGATTTCAGGCTGGACCTTGTCCTTCCTGACATCTACACAATCGTTGAAAGTGTAAATTCTGTGCGTTTAGCAGTTTAAAAGTAAATAGGTAGGAAAGAACACCAAAAAAAGAAAAAAGAAAAATAGCATCCAAGTTAATCGGGGTAAATGAACATAACCATAAGAAAGGTGGTTGATAATGTGTTCAAAAACCATAAGCCATTTTGTATCAATATCGGTACTTACCGAGATATACTGGTTCAAATTTGACCACTTTTTGGCAATTTTTGGCCTCTAAAATTGTACGTACAGTATGAAGACTCTGTTTGCCTCATGCAGTGTCAAAATTTTAGCTTACCACGTTCAACGGTTTTCTAGTTAAAAGCAAATTAATAAATTTTCGACAAAAAACTGGCAGTTTTTACCCAATTTTTAAATTCTTAAATCACGATTACGTGACCTATGATCTCCCTAATCGGCACACATGATGCTTTTTTTCATTACAATCTTGTGTCCAAAATTTACCTTTCTGGGTTTAACGGTTTTTAAGTTACGATGCTCAGTCAATCAGTCAGTGCCAGTTTATTCATGTACCAGTACACGCAAACAAAGAAAAATCCACATTTGGAATATACAGTTAAGTTGCAAGTGAATAAATGCAGTACATAGGGAGACCACGAAAGAGCAAAGCACTCACCGAGTCATGACCACCCAATTTCACACATTTTTGCTTTTATGAAGTAATGCACTGCGTTTCGTTGTAAGTTCTCAAGAAAGATGACAGACATAGCATTAATACCCTATTCCTTTGCAGTTCTTTTAACTTAACATACAGCAGAGTAAAACACTAGGACAATCTCATTCTCTTGCTATAGCCAACACAGTATGAACAGATTTTGGCTTCGAACAAAAATTTATAGTATGATATTCACTTCATACGCCATGCACTACTTCACAACAATCCTTACAATTATGACTGTATTTTTTTTTTGAAAGAATAAAAGTACGCAGTAGAAACTAGCATCACTTTTGCTAACCCACTCCCTTTCCCCAAAATGCATATAACTTGCGGTATTACAATGTGCGGTCGTGTAAAATTTAGATCTTCACGCAATCGCAAACAAAGGGATTAGTTATCGCAATATATCAAAAATTAGAAAAGATCGACTTTAACTGCTTCTTTAGGAAAAGAAAGATCTTTCCAATTCGGTTGCATAAATAAAATAATATAGCCACAAGCTTATTGGACATATACGAAATCAGTCGTAAATTATATAGTACTATTTTATTCATTAAAATCGATTTCACCCCAGCGGGGCATCATCAGTTATATTTAAAAACAATCAGCGTATACTTTAAAACCAAAATCATCATAAAACCTAAATAGACTATTATGTCAATCAAAATGAAAAGAACATAAAATAAACTCCAATAACAGCGAAATCAAAGAAAATATAATACTGTATATAGTAAAACCTCTTTTGCGAAGCAAATATACTGAAAAACTTGTTTTATCTACATCGCCACAACATCAGAAAAAGTTGTTCAAAATAATAAACCCCTACAAAAAAAATTTTTTTTTCAATTATAAAATGCGCTGCTAAGCAACCAAAAAAATAAGCATATCTCCAAACCTTAAAATGTTGAAAACTTAATTTTTTTTTCAATTCGGTTGCAAACTATTCCAAATTAGGGCACCACTTAATTGCAATGCTTTTTTGGCAGCATTCGAGTTTATAGCATGTAAATAAAAGTTGCTGTAGCTACGAGTAGTGCATCTTGTGCTGTACTTATTTACTGTTTTAGTGGATGTGAAATATTGATTGTATAAAATTGGAAGTTTATTGTGTTGGAAGAGATAGATAAATTTTGCCATTTCTAAATGATACATATCCTTGACTTTTAATAGTTTTAATTCATGATACAAGGTGTGATTTTTTACATGTTTATTTTTGCTGACATTGCAAATAATTCTTGTAATTTAATTTTGAAGGACTTGCAATGGCTTGAATGGTTTGTTGAACCCCATACCAAGTTCCCATAAAATACGTATATGCAAGTTCACTAAAGTATAGCGCAACATTAGAAGAGTTTTCTGACTGACGTAATGTCGAAGATGCTTAATTGGCCGAGTATCAAAATGGCCGAGTATATAAACAATTAAGATCCTACGCGAGCGCGTAAAGTCCCAACAAGAACAGTCAAAGAGCGATCGCAAAATATACATCATAACATCTCAAAAAGTCGACGGTGTTGTGCAGTAAAACATTTTTTTTTGCTTTTTACTGTTTAGCTCTATGAATGCATTGGAAAGAAGCTGTAAGAAGTATCAAAGATTTTCAAGCTAAGAAGATGCTCATTTTGAGACAACTGCGGGCTCCGTTTTCATCTTATTCAACCTCTGGTTTCAGACAATGCGCTTCCAAAACTTTTCGCAGTTTTTTCTTTCCATAAATTGTATTCTGATGCGTTCGCTTTGGTAGAATTAAACTACTACTGAGAAAAAACAAAATGCCCGCGTTTTTTTACACCAACTCCAGCACATTATGTCGACCATGATAGCTGCAAACTTCCAACTGTATAATGAAAAACGAAAACAAATGTGAAATGAAATTTATCATCAACTGTAGTTTTTGTACAACTTTTTATAAAACTTAAACAGGATAGTTAATTAGACACCAAATAGCTTCTAGACAACGCAATATTATTTAAATTAGGCCTGATTTTTTGGTTTTAAATTTGAAAAGATTATACGCCATTAAATTTTAGGTCAGTCGAAGATTTCTTGGCAATTTATATAAACTTACGCATGTTTTATTTAATTTGAAACGCGTTATTTTTTAATTTGGCAAAAGGTAACTAATCTTATTCAGCTTAAAAAAAACGGTTTTTAATTTAGCAAAAGGAAACATTCTAATTTTACATAGTGACATAATAAGCGAAAATATGCCTAAAATTTCAGGGCAAACTTCAACATACTATTTATTACGTCACAGTTTGACAACAAAAGCGCATAAAAACTGGAGTATCCCGGAAACTTAAAATAAAAAATTAAAAATGCTCCCTTTTGCAAAATGACGGGAGTATATCCTCCCCCCTGGCTACGCTACTGTAAACTCTTGTATTTTGAGATTAAATTTTAGAAGTGACTTTGCAAATGGGGCTTAAGCTGCTTCACCTTAGTTGCGCCACTGACTGTGACCTCAAAATCTTGAGTGTGCTCTAAAAATCAAAACAGCCGGTCTTTGAACAAAAGTTTTTACGCATTGTTTCATTTCATAATCACTAACGAAGTACTGGTAGCGATTCTGCAAGCTTACATGTCTCTTCCGACACATCCATAAAGGCGTGTCAATAAGACGGAATATTGCGGCTGATTAATGTACAGCAGTTGGTTGCCAGCAATTTCAAAAAGAATTGAAACCACATCAAAGAAGAATTATGTTTAAACGTAATTATTTCTTTTTCCATCATTGTCTGTTGTCTGGTTGTTGCGTGATGTTACAAAAGCAGGATTTTTAGTAAACCGAAATGGGGGCACAAGCGGCCGTTAGGGGGGTACGCTCACCCTGCCCCCCTCCCTTAGCGACGGCACTGGTAGGATCCATTAATTTTGTTTTTAATTTTTAAATTCAAATTCAAATTCATTGACTTTGAAAAAAATAAATTCAAATTCATTGACTTTGAAAAACTAAATTCAAATTCATTGATTTTGCAAAAGTCGAATTCAAATTCAAATTCATCAATAATTTGTGAGCGGAATCAAATTCAAAATTCAAAATTCGAATTCAGTCCAACCCTAGCAGGCGCGTAGCCAGAAATTTGCAATGGGGGGGGGGGGCTGTTTGGGGGCAAAGCCCCCAAACAGCGCTCAAAAATTTTGCATTTTTTTGCAAAAATAACTTCATTTTAGGGCTATTATGATTAAAAAATAATTCTTTTAAAACGTGACTTAGAAATTGGCAGTGCAAACAAGATTAAACTGGTGGCATAAATGGGCTATTTGGGAGGTGGTTAATGGTAAAATATTAGTTCTCTTTAGATACTGGTAAATTATAAAATCGAATAGTGCAATAAAACTCACACGGAGTAATCTATTTCGTATACAGTTTATAGACAAAAATAATTGTTGAGCTAATGAAAAGAGATTTGAGAGAAATGATTGGTAATTAACAAATACTGAATAGCCCCCCCCCCCCCCCTATTCCTTAGTTTATAGTATATTTGTTGATGACACCTATGTTCAGCATTTTTACACTTGCGATCAAATTTGATTGCTTATTTCTTACCATTTTTTAAAGTTTTCATTTATTTGTTGGTTTTATTTTTGACAAATTAGATCCCCCCTGAACATATGTTTCAAAAGATGTTTTAAATCACTATTTAGTCCACTCCAGTGCATAAAACAGTCTCAAAAGAGCTAAAAATGTAGTGTTATTTTCCCATTCTGCATTTTGGTCGACATGACAATGGGGGGGGGGGGCTATAGACCCCCCCTGGCTTCGCTACTGGCTAAAAACGTCGTATTTTTCTTATTCTGCATTTTGGTCGGCAGTTCATTAGCCCTCCCCCCTAAATAAACGTTTCAAAATAGTCTAATCCAGCGCAAACACACTATCATAGAAATGCTAAAAACGTGGTATTTTCCTTATTCTGCATTTTGGTTGGCAGTTCATTAGCCCCCCCCCCCCCCCCCCCCCCCTAAATAAACGTTTCAAACTATGCTTTAAAGCATTTTTTAGTCTAATCCAGTGCAAAAGACAGTCTCAAAAGTGCTTAAAACCTGGTATTTTCCTTATTCTGCATTTAGGTTGCCAGTCCATTAACCCCTCCCCCCCCAAACAAACGTTTCAAACTATGCTTTAAATCATTTTTTAGTCTAATCCAGTGCAAAAGAGAGTCTTAGAAGTGCTAAAAACGTGGTATTTTCCTTATTCTGCATTTTGATCGGCAGGCCAATGGAGGGGGGCTATAGCCCCCCCCCCCCCGCCCCCCCCTGGCTACGCTACTGAACCCTAGTAAGAATACTGTTTTCTAAATCATTTATATAAATTAAAAATAGAAGAGGTCCATGCGTTGATCCTTGTGGTACCCCATTATTGCAGTTATATTAAAACACTTTTTTTTTCAATTTTAGCATCGTTTTTAAAATTATCGGTTTCAAAGTTACCGATTTTTCCTTGGCTGAAGTCAGCAAAGTGCAGTTTTTGGAAAGTTTTTTAAAACCCAGTTAGAAAGTTTTTTTGACATTGCAACATAGCAATTGAAACCTGATGTTGTATTTTTCAGAGGTTATTCAATTTTGCAACATGTTGATAAATACTATAGTTTTGGGTATTTTTTTGATCACATTAACTTTTGCCTTTGATTGCCCAACATCAACTTGGGTCCAGTATAAGCATGTTGAAGACGATGCAACAGGAATGTACAACATTGGCTTAGAGCAATTGCAGCTTAGTTTTACACTAGATAGAACAATTCGTTATCAATGTTCTTTCGATAACGTTCTTCAATTTCATACTAGTTGGTCAGCAGTTATACATGTGAATGAAGGCTACAAAGAAATTCAACGATTTAAAAGTAAAATAGTAAAAACATGCAACGCACAACCTTGTGATGGCAACATCGGATTAAAAATAAAAGTTTATGGAAAATTTCGCTATAATCGAAAAAACTGGTCGGAATGGAGACTAGTCAGCGAGTATTCTCGCTTAATGAAAGATTGCAACCAACTTTATTGGACAAATTGGATCGAAACGACAAATTGTGAGACATCGCCAAATATTACATCAAAAAGGTCTTGCTTGGATTGCGATGGAGACGCTTTGGAGCAAAAATATTGCGATGCCACCGGTCACGCTGTAACTGAAAAAAACTGCGATCATTACTGGGGTAATTGGACTATAGGAACTTGCGTAAAAACTAGTTGTAATAGAGTAGGAGAGCGAGTTAGAACCAGACCGTGCTTGTATTGTGGTGGACTTAAAGCCACTAACGTTAGTTTGTGCTCTAAAGTCAATGAGTCAGCTATTATGAGAGAAGAATGCATCAACAATACTATTTCTGTTGCATGTTTACCTCAGACCTCATTAGGAATCGGTTACTCCGATAAAACTAGCCTTTACGTCGGTATTGGAGTGGCTCTTGCACTGATTGTCGTTCTTTCCATTTCGCTTGTTATTGTAAGATGCCGTCGTCACAATTCAAAACATTTTCCGTCGAATGCAACAGCAAATCCAAACCCCACTTTTTCTTCTTATGAGTTTGCGAATTCTACAGCCAAGACAGAGGAACAGTCTGATAATGTTTCTCGATCGTCAGAAGTCAACCAGCAGAATCCTGCTGACGCTTACGAATTTGCCAACCCAACAATTAATACAAACGGCATGTTCTTTAATGATTTGAAACAGGCAGAACAAGACAAGCAAGCGGATGAACTAGTAGATGAACCAGTTGGGTACGATGTTGCACGAACACATGACTCCAATGCTTGTCGATTTGAGCATGTGTCCAACCAAGATGTGTACGTAATTGAAACACCAGATGTTTTGAATGCGCACAAAATTGCAATGCGAGCTGATCCAAATGTTTACGAAATTGAAGATCCAAGGCTACATGCAAAACCAAACTTTCCAACGGCACAATCTCTTAAACGAGACCTAGAGCAAAACAATCCTTACAGTTCCCTACAGTCATCAAATGGTGCTGTGGAAAGCACTTATTCCAGATTGGAGCGTTGATTTTAACTTTTGTCAGTACTTTCGTTACTTAGCGGAATAGATTCGAAGGCCGTTTTGTAGCTGAGTTCAGTTGAAATTGCGTAATAATAATTTTTTTAGAACGACAATGGCCTGAAGATTATTTTATTTTACGTCACAATATTTTTTAGAAATGTTGATGACCTTATACCAACGATTAACCTTAAACGAAAACCAACGTCACAAGAAAACGAAAATAGGTACCACTTTAAAGTGGGGAATATTGTGGCAATATACGCTAGAATTTAGTGGCTGCTTAGTTTTGCATTTATTGCTTAACGATGAACGAAACCCGAGAGACTCACTTTCACTTGCAATTAAACGCAGAGCGCATAAATTAGGCCTTGACCGATTAGACGATTCACGTTTTGTGTGGCCCAAATTTTACCAGCTCAAATATTGAGGCGTGTTACTGCGTGGGCCTACGTGCAACATACTCAGAGACGATAGGCGCTGAAGGAATCGTTTGATTTCCCTGTACTGTAAAATTTAACGTTAATCCTCCCCAACGTTTGTTTTTAATACAGAGTATTGCTTTCTCCTTTACAATTATAGTGTTCTTTTAGTGTTTTTTTCTGGACACAGGCATTTTAGATACAATAGAATATCTCCCCAGGTTCTATGTTTTTTCGTTTTTAAAGACTTTAACTCCTAAAACGTCCTTTCTAATATTGTCGGTTGCAGAGATTTCAGTGACCATGCATAGCTGGTCACTTTAAAGATTTTCTTAAAACCGTTGAAGTGTAGTGAATAGGTTGGGGCTGTGATGTAATATTTTTTCCAATTTATGTGGGTCAAAAAGTCATACCGGAGAAAAAATATTTGAGGAAATTATCAATTTTTTTCTTAGTACACCCCGGTCTAAACTGTGCGTAAAATCGCAGGCGCCCTATAGTTTATCATTATTCGTACTTTATTTCAACCAATTAAGTGGCAGCTTATACGTTGGAAGTACGGTAAACCTTGCTTACCGAATTACCGTCTAAAATAAAGTAACTAAAGATAATTATGCTTGTAGCGTCACGATTTTAGGCTAATGAAGTTTCAAATATTCAAAAGGATGGTATTTTGCGGCAACAATTAAAAAGGCTTCTTAGTTGCATTTTACGTAGATCACACAACTCATTTATCATTATTCACAAAAAAGTTTCAAATTTATTAGGGTTTATTAAGAAGAATGTACTGAGAAAATTAGTAACAGTCTATAGACAGTATCCAGAGCCTTACAGGCACAATCAAACCTTTGATTAACAGCTTAAGTCATACTGTTTCGGAATCGACGTTCGTCTTTGATTCCTCGTCAGCCGGGTGTCCTTTATTTGGGGTCAAATTTTAAAATACACATTTTTGTGAGTCTGACCCTCTCAAAAGCTTCCATTTATCGAAAGCTGCTTTATAAAAAGTTTTGTCACAAAATTTTGATGTTTAGAGGTGGCACAGTGACCTCTAAGTTGGCTTAACAAACACCAATTTATGCAGATAAAAGTTTTCTAATCAGTACAATAGTCATGTTTACTGAAAGTTATTGCTGCATAAGAGTAGATTCCTTCATATTCGGAACAATGGCCTGATTATTTTCAGCCATCTGTAAAGCATACTGCAATGTTTTTATTTTTGAAGCTGCTTGATTGAGGTGTGGTGCTACCCAACCCCTTCCGATGGATGAAGAAGCAACGGAACTTCGCAGAGACCCAACAGTTGAGCAACACGCAAGGGTGCAGACTGCAGAGCCAAAGATATATTTGCATAAAGGCTCAGAGGTAAGACAGCCAAGAAAAAGATGGGGCGTGAGAGGACCAATTCCAATGGAGAAACTGCAGGAATGGGACAGTTGAGAGGAGAGGGGGAATGTGGAAATGTGACGCCTACATTTGTGACCCTGGGTGTAACTAGTTTTGCCAATAGCAGGGGAGAGGAACAAGGGACCATCGCAGTAGGCAGGTAGGTTCCAGCTTTGGGAAGAGAATCAGCATGCTTATTTCCTAGGATTTCAGCATGACCGAGGAACCATGGGAAGTTTAAAATGGCACAGTTGGAAAGTGAGAAGACACGAAAGTAGACATTTTAGAGGGGTCTCGGCCAGAGATGTAAGGGGGTCTTTAAATATGGAGAAATAGCCAATTGGGAGTCCGTAAAAGAACTTACTGAAAGTGGCAAGTCGTCTTGTGGTTGTTACACCAAACAAGCCCGTGCTCCATGGGATGGGTTTCAGCTGTAAAACTGGAGGCAATTGGTCCAGCAGAGAAAAAGAGTCCAAGGAATTGCCTTTGGATAATATGGCATACACTCCAGTGCCACCTGTTTAATGAAGAAGAGACAGATCTATCGGCCAATAAACACACGTCTAAAGAAGGAAAGGAGAGTAACCAATTTTTGGCGTATTCATGGTGCTGGGATGAGCTAGGGCAACTGCAGTTAGGTATGGAATATAATACTATATACTTGATTGCTATGATTGGACTCCAGAGGGGATTGGTAGACATATAATTAATGGTTCGCGCAAGGATAAAAGGATTAGAAAATTTCTTCTGTTGATAAGCAAAATGATCACCAGGAGGGTTTCGTCTTCTACCGGCTGATCACTGATTTTGAGCCAATGGCGCTAAGGTAAAGCAATTTTTGGAGAAGGCGCAGAACGCATCCAAAGCATGAAAGTGCTTTCAAAAAAATTCAAAATTCAAAGTAATTTTCAACAGGGAAAGTTGGGTCTCGCTGAGAAGCAATGAGATAGGGGTCGAAGAGAGGCATCAACTAAAGACCTAGCTTGCAGGTCTGTGGAGAATTTCTAATCGGTTGGTCCGACATATCACCCTTCTACTGTTTTTGCTGATACACTCAGCAAATGTTTTGTTGTTTGTGTTGGTCATATACACTCGAGTTTGTAATAATGGTTCTTCTACGACATTCTCTGAAATTTTCACCATGGCACATTTTATAGTCAAACGTACATTACGATCAAACTGGCCAAGCAAGTTTAAATCCTCTGTAAAATAACACAGAAGACTAGCCAATAGCCATCTTAGGTAAAGAAGCTGTTTTTTTTTTTAAACTGGTTGATGATACAAGCACTGAAAACAGCGCATAATTACTATATGCCATAACCGATACGTCACAGCAGTTCCTAAGTTAACTTTCAAAAGATTTTAATAAACGCTTTTGTTATACGAGTTAAGGTTACAATGAAATACTAAAACTCTGCTGTTCATATTAATGGTATTCCTGCGTAGGAATTTAAAAAAACATTTAAACTTGAAAGGCTTTGCACCACTTCTAAACTTCATTTTAAAAGTCTAAAATTTTATAGACCTACATATCATTTTTTCATGAAACGGAACCATCTGAAAGTATCGGTGGCAAAACTTTTCAAAATGTCAAAATAAGGAACACCCAACTAGTCAGCATAGCTAGGACTACAGATATGAACATGAGCGTAGAAGGGCAAAGAATCGCAAATTAACCAGATCATAACATAATTTTTTTTTGCCAAAAATATTAAGTAATTATTGTAATATTACAAGAAATAATTATAATAGTTCAATTCAAAATAATTTCCAAAAGCATGCCTTAGACAGCTGTTTCGCCCGATCTCAAGGCTTTTATTGCGATTACTAATTTCGTTGGCAAAAAAATTGTGTTATGACCTGGTTAATTTGCTATTTTTTGTTTTTCTTCGCTCATGTTCATACTTGCAGTTCTAGCTATACTGACGAAGAATAAAAGACGAAGGTCGATTCCGAAACAGTAGATCTTAGGCTGTTAATCAGAGGTTTGATTGTGCCTACAAAACTCTGAATTAGGGATGGGCATTTCAGAATACCGAATCCAGAAGGAGTCGTGGCCCAAACTATCCGGAATCCAAATTAAAATATAAACTGGATAAATGGAACCGGTTTTAAATCAACGCAGTTACGTTGACAAAAATTGTTTGCAGTTAATTCTCACATAAAAGTGTTAGTGAGCCATTTGCTCTGTGGTAGGGACTTCGCCTGAACGCATAGTTCCTTTGTTTTTGTTCGCGAATTTGGCAAATGAAGATTGATTTGCTTATAATTAGCAAACAGTAAAACCTAGAAACATCAAATTTGGATTCAAGAATTAATGAAAGCGTCATGTGTGCCAATTATGGGGATCCTAGGTCACGTGATCGTGAATTGAAACACAAAAAAAAAACATAAAAAACGGCGATTTTTGGCTTAAAAACTTATTAACTCGCCTCCTACTCAAAAAACCACGTGACGTGCAAAACTGAAATTTGAACATAAAGTGGGTGCGGATGCTTATGAATGATTTATGAAAACCGAGTTTGGAAGTGTCCGGTCACGTGACCAAAAAGTGGACGAATTTGAACCGATATATCTCGTATAGTAATTACCAATGTTGACGAAAAATGATAGGTAATTTTTGAGCACACTGTCAACCACTTTTCTTTTGGTTTTGTGAGTTTACCCCAACTTGAATACAATTTTTCTTGTTTTCTTTCTTTTTTCTTACTTTTTTTTCTTTTTTCTTTTTCTTCTGCTGCAAACTACTTTTAAACCGCTAAAAGCACTGCATTCAAAGTTTAAGTGATTGAAGATATCAGTAGGACTTTTGTGCAACAGAAATCGAAGTGCCAGGTTGGGGAAATCCTCTTCAATCGGATCCTCCAAAATTTTGAAGTTTGAAACCGTTACAGCTACATGGACCAAAATTTCAGAATGGTTAGATATTAAGCATAAACTAAACCCAACAAAAATTGGGGTGCTACGAAGGGGTTTACCTCCCAAACGGGCCCTCCAAAATTAAAACTTTTCAGCTTTTAAAACTAGATACGTGAAGTTTTTAAGGTAAGTAAATATAAAGAAAAGATAAAATTTGACAAAATTTGGGGGTACCAAAATGGGGGTCGCCACAAACGGGGTCGCCAAAATTAAAACTTTTTAACCACTCACGCCAAACACATAAAATTTTTAGGGTTGTCAAATATGAAAAAAAGTTCTTCCCAAACGGGGCCCTCCGAAATTCAAACTTTTTAATGGTGGTCCACAAATTCTCAGCTTCTCTGCCATTTTGAAACAACTTGCTTTAAAATATGCTTTTGCATTCCTGCAACATCAGCTTCTTCCAAAAAGTGTTTCTCCAGTGCTGGCTTGACTGTGAGAGAATTAAGAACGCAGCTAAGTGGTGAAAATTTAGAAGCTCTCCATGTCATGCACTGCAATAGAGTGTTGCTTTATTTAAAGCAAATCGTTGAATAAATTTTTTCTGGATATCGGTGGTGGTTGACTGTTTGTTCACTTTTTCAGCAAATTAAGTCAATTTATACCAGAATAGGATTCGATACTCTGGATTCGGTTTTAGCTATTAGGAATTATTCTGGAATAGCCAACTATTCTGAAATGCCCATCCCTACTCTGAATACTGTCTATAGCTTATCAATAATGAGGTTTATTTTCAAGTTAAATTTTATTCTGATTTACCCCCCCCCCCCCAAAAAAAAAAGACAAACGAACTTTGAATTGAGTTTTAGATCAAGTGTTTAAATGCTGCACAAAAAAGCCTTACAAAGAGGAATTTTTTGGCTATTTGTTAAATGTGTTTTCCAATATTGTGAGTCAATAATGCATTGTCTTTTAATTATAATTTAATTTTTACATTAACTACGTAAAGTAGAATGTGAGAGAACTCAAGCAACTGAAAAGCTATGTATGATTGCAAATAACGAATAAACGTACTGCTGCTTCAGGTAGTACTTAGCATTTTTTTTGTATGGACAATCATTTGCTTACGTATTAATCTTTGGACGCCGTTTGAGTCAGTTCAAATTGGTAACACCTAGGTTGTGGGCAACTTGGGAAAACTACAAAACTGTGTTAAGAGTAAAGATTGAATTCGCCCGGTCTAGATTACTAGACTGTGCGTAAAATCGTTAGCGTATTTTTAGTTTATTTTAAACCAAAATTTGCTACGCCCGGCGTATCGCCTTACCAGCGTACAAGCCTTTCCCAAAGTATCCAATGCAATGAAAAGTGTGCGGATCATCCAATACTTATTGCCTGAGGCTGTCCGGTGACTGGATGATAAATATGCAATACAAGTATAAGCTGCCAGGTGGTTAAAATAAACAAAGAAGATTATGTTTGTACGCACACGATTTTACTCCCAGTGTTTGCTGGGTTTACTTTTTAGCATTCCGTGATTTGGTTTCATTGCACTAATTGTGTACCATTCTACTAATAAAATTGCACTCTCTGTGTGTTTATCAGGTCTCTGGCTCCGTTGATAATTATTTCTGTTTTGGCCACACTGTCGTATGCATCAGTTATATGCATTACATTTAAATTTTTTTTCAGATTACTTATTTTGGAATTTTCAGCTGGCTTTTTTTTAGATTATGTGTTGTGGTTATGGTTATTTGCTGATTACAAGGATCTTGAATATTTAATATTGTCGGGTTTTTGCTCTGCTGGAGCAATGATAACAAACATAGCTAAAAGTCAACGTTTTGTTGCACTAAGAAGTGAACCTTGCTTGGGATATATTAGGGCAAATGAATTAACTATTTTTTAATTCCCATACAGAATTGATATGCAATACGTACCTCTTTCAAAAATCATCTTAGTCCGAGTTTGCTTACGCTTGCCTAATGTTTGTAACCGTCTGTATTTCTGCTATTTTAGTGCAATTTTGACAGTAATGTTTGTATTTTGTAAATTCTTAACTTTATTGAAGCGTTTTATCTTTATTTGATTCACCAGTCAGTTGGTCGAGCGGTAACGCGTTCGTATCTGGAACGGGATGTCTGAGACTCAATTCTCAAACCTTCGCAACAAGAGTAACGTATTTTTCTTCAGTACTCTTCTCTTTTTCTCCGCGCGTATGTTTCTTGCCTATTAAACAGAGAGTCTATGCTCTGGGTGTTTATCTATTAATAGTTGCTATTACAGGCATAGTTAATTATTATTTCTTTTTTGTTCAAGTGTAATTATTTACGCAGCAGCTAAAAGTACTAAATTCCGAGTTATTTGTTTTTAAAATTAAAAAAAAGTTCTGCTTTGTGGTTTTTAATGTATTCTTAAAAATTATTCTAGAGTCATTTTCTTTAAATATTATAAACACTAGTTTTCAAAAAAAGAAAAACAAAATGTAACGTTGTGCATAAAGGCATTGCGTCGGTTTTTAACATTTAGATTTGGTACAGAATATTATTTGTTAGTTTTTAGGTTTTGAATTTTAAGCCTTTGTTTTTGATCATTTTTATAGTCGTGACTGCTGTGTGCGTTTTAATTCAATGAAATGTTCATGATCAAAATATTTTTTGTTACATATAATACTGTAATTAACTGGCTTATGGCTGACAGTTATTTGATTATAGTGTTTTTTCATTAACATATATTTTCATTACCACAAATTTTAATTGCTCTTATGGTTCACGTTCGATTCTCTTAGCGTTGATAATTTAGCAATTCGCTTATGGCTCACAGTTATTTCAGACTTATAGCTGACTGTCAGTCATAAGCCTGTAAATTGAACTGCTCTAGACCTTATGGGAACATGGAGCACTCTTCTGGTTATGCCAGCAACCCAAATTTGTTATTAATACTGTAATTATGTTACTTTGTTATTAGGAAAAAAATAGCTCAAAAAGTGCTAAACTATATCGTTGATCACACATGCCTTTAGAACTGGTGTTCTGGCCTCCTGTAGGTACGATTTAAGGTCGATTTGATTGGACAGCACAGAGTTGTAAATGGCGCGTCACTGCGAGATATCTTTCGTGAGACTGAGGGCTTTCTGGCAAAATGTTTGGGAGATTGACCCAGCAAACTCGTTACAAGCTTCCAGTGTGGTTCTGCAGCTATAATGGAGATTTGATATTTGCAATTGCAAGTGCGCTACATTACCGATCAGTAGTTCAATGGATGGAGCGTTTGCTACTGAAACAATAGACTCGGGTTCGATTTCTGGTCTGGTCAAACCAAAAGTTGGTATTTATGGCTTTCTTGTTTGATGTTCAACAATGAGAAAAGGACATTGTGAAGTCCATACCGTGAGTGGTTGGTATGAATAAAGGTGGAAGCTTGACTCAAAAATCGCTTTCGCTCTCTAACTGGTGACTGATTTACAATTATTTTTTTTGTGCGTTAAAATTTCATTTTTTTCTCATTTTATTGCTATTTGCTTTGATATTTGTTTCTCATCAGGTTATAATTTGGCGTATTTATAGCATGGAGTAAAAAGCATTTACTATACAGCGCTACTATTAAACTTTTTGAAAATTGACATTACAGTATAATTGCTTCTCACACTATACGAGAACAGTAGTACGTTGTTGTTGTTGTATAGTAAAAGACGGAAGAAAAAATAAAATATTGGTCTTTTCATAGGCCTAGCCAGGATTTTTGATTGGGGAAATCACAAATCAAATGGAATGAAGTCATCAAAATTTTTCCGAAGAGGAATTATTTTTGAGGCAAAGAAGATCAGAAGCCGTGGCCTGGTTTGGCACATAACCAGGATTTTACTAAAGAAAGAAGGCTTAAACCAATAGTTAAAAAGAGCAAACGTCTAAGTTGGAAAACGCACTAAGTAAACTAGAGTAACTCAAACGCATCACAGACAGGGGTCTGGGGGCGGAAAATTTTTGTAATTTTTTGGAAGAAAAAGCTATTTTAATGCATTTGGATCAAATTTCGTACGTGTTCTGAGCAATTTGGAAGAACTAGATTTCTAACATTTGAAAGCCAATTGGAATAAATTAAATTGTTCAATCTTCATGCTACTGGCAATTTAACTTTAAAATACGTTTAAAATCTTGCATTTTGGGGTCGATTTTTAATAGTTAGTGATCTGGCCCTTGTTGGCGAAGTAAGGTGCGCTGCCTTCTGCAGTATTTTAGCAGTAAATAATAATCTACTTAAAGATTTTCCTGAAAGACTTTTGTTTTGTCATAAAATTAACCAATTATATGAGTACATGTACGGCCAGGGGGCCCAGACCCCTTCCATTCAAATTCAATAATTTGTTCAATGAGCATTTTTCCTCACTATTTTTTTAAAAAGTTCTTTGTTGCGTAAAAACTGTCGAGTTGACGGTGAATTATTATTGAAAAACGGTACAGTAGATGGTTACGCATGTTAACCATGTTTTTTTCTGCCCGGATTTACATTGCGCCGGGCCCTTGGTACTTTGGGGAATATTGAAACATCTTCCTGCCAAATATAGGTGAAGAACAAAAAAGTCTTACATTTAAGCGCGGGGCCCCCGGCACTGTATCATTAGGGCAGACTCTTTTAGGGTCATTTTGAAATTTCAACTTACCTGGGCGTTAGATTTTTTTCTTTGTCCAAAAAAGTGGGAAATCCATTTTTTTGAAATTAGACCACATTTACTTACTGCCCCCGGGGCTTTTTTGAATTGTGCACCCCCCCAAAATATCCTAATATTGATAAAAATAGAGCCATTAGTTTTAGATATGTAATGTTGGTATTGGTATTTAATGCTTTTTTGAGAAGAATATATCTATGACCTTGAAAGTTGTATTAGGGGTACTTTAAACTTTTTTAATTTTTTGTAATTTGTTATTAAAAAAAAAAAAAACTGTAACATTTTAGCATGTATTGCCAAATCAAAGGTCGGTCAGTTTCAGTAAACAATTTACTGCAGCAATAATCATTTCATTCTTCATTTGCAGAATTTGTTTATTTTGTGATTATTGCACTATTAGTTTTTGGAAGTTTGCGTTACATCAGATTTCTTTTTGAGAAGTATGGAGGAAGTACAAATACAATAGTGTGCAAAACCAGCCCTCTCATCATACAATTAAGCAAAAAACTTCTCCTTTAACCAAAATCTTGGTTATGTACCGAACCAGGCCACGACTTCTGATTTTCTATTGCACGATATTTTTACTAACAAAAAGTTCCTTTTATGAAAATTTCTGATGACGTCATTGCATGTGGTTTTTGGTTTGGACCCCTTCCTAATCAAAAATCCTGGCTACGCCTATATTTTTTTGTGACGTGGGGTTAATTGGTACTTTGGCTGTTTTCCTTAATAGTAATTGCGAATTTTACCGATCACGCGTTTTTACGCACCAAAAAACGTATGATATTGTTTTCAATGTACAAGCAGAAAAGGAAAAATGGGAGCGAGCATGCAATCAAAATGATAACTCGTGTGTTACGCGTGCGTGTTGACTTCAGTATGTTAAAGAAATACTGCTTAAAATCGGTTTTATTGAAGAAATCAGATCTACTTGAGGTAATAATACAGGTGCCCCAAACCATTTTCCACAGTTCTCTTTATTCGCGAAAATACGATTTAATCTGTTTGACTCCGTAATATTAGCAACCCTGCAAGTCGTAATTTTTGTGACATCACAAAAGCCGTAATTTAGCAAAAATTCTCTCAGACTGAGAAACGCGATTACCAACTGGTAGCACTGAGTACTGAGCAGACTATAACCAAATCTGAAAATTTTGCTTCTGTTACTGGGACCTGCAGACCTAAGGCTACTAGCACTGATCTATACGGTACGCCTTTAATGGTCTGACAAAATTACGAATTGTAGGGTTGCCAATGTTACGAAGTCAAACAGGTTAAATCGCATTTTCTCGAACAAAGGGAATTGTCAAAAAAGATTTGGGGCACCAGTTTATTGCTTCAAGTAGTTCTCATTTCTTAAATAAAACTGATTTCGAGCAGTATACTTCTTTAACGCAACTGTAGCAAATGGGTAGGACAGGAACCAGCGCGGGGCAGGTAAATATGTTTTGCCCTTCCAGCATTTTTCAAGCTAGCTAGCTATCTATTTCACAAGCATTAGTTTTAGAGCGAATAAATTCAGCGCTGCAAGCGTTTTGGAGAAACTGAAACCCAATTGTAAAGTTTTACATATACAACGGCTCTATGTTTAGTTTGCAAGCTTGGCATGACAATTTTTTAGTTTCATTTCCTCGTTCGTTTGTATAAAATGGCTTGAAAAAAGCGGAGAAACAATTGCAATTTACGCGATTTTTTTGGAAAACAGTGGGCCAATTCTAATGCTATTTCCTGTTGGGCATGGAGCTACAAAGGAGCGTAATTGAAGAAATTTGTCAGTTCGTGTTTTGTAACTGCTCCCATCTTTAATTTATTTTGGGAAATTGTTTGAGAATGATTCCATTGACCTGGAAGAATCTGCAAACATTTTTTTCCTATTTAATCGAACTTACTGTAATTTAAAATAATCTTATTTGATAAATGCCAATACAATATCATTAAATAGCTAAGAAAGTTAATAAAAAAAAAAGTTGTGCAAACCTTAAAGTAGTGCAGCTGCTTAAACACCTTCTAATTTAAACATTACAAAAATACAGTTTTTAAAGATTGTTTTTCAGCATGATATGTATGCTTTTCAATAAAATTGATCTGCTTATTCGCTTAGAGTTAGTGAGTGCGTGTTTGTGGGTAATGTTCAGTTTTTATATCAATAAAACTTGTCTTGTTTTTACATGAACAATGTAAAAATAAAACAAAAAATCAGACAAATTTAATGATTCAAGATGTATAGCGTTATTGAGTGAATTGAGAGCTATTGAGTGAATTGTAGTTTTTGAGTGAAATGTAGTTTTCCGGTAAATTACGAGGTATAATGTTTACGTTTTTGGGCGGGCAAATTATTTTCGTACTTTTGTGCAGCTTTGCTGAAAATTTGCAATCTTTTATCAAAGTATTATCAAGAATTTACCTTTCTATACAAATACTAATATGGCGTTACCACAAGATTAATTGAGAAACGGAAGCTATCCCAATGCATATTGCATCAAGAATAGTAGTTGCATTGCAAATTATAGCCTAAGATGAACTAGTATTAACAGTAGGGCCGCAAACAGGGCGGGGCAGGTGAACGTCTTTCGCTGTCATAGCAGTTTCTAAGTTCGAAAGTTAATACTGCAGCAGATAATTGATGGCTTTGAAACTTGATTCCGATCTTGTTAGAATTAGTTGCTTTTATCAATAGATTGCATTCATTAACGTTTTGTATTCATTTAAATTAAAATTTCTGTGAAAAACTGTTCGAGAAATTGCTCCCCCGCGGGTCCTCTGCAAAAAGATTTCACGATCAACGGCTCACACGTGCAACATTGTCTCAGTGATAAATTAACTCGATCATGCAAACTCAAGCATGCTAACAGTCGAAGACAAATAAAAGATTTTTTGCAGTTTTTGCCTTAAATTTTGCCTCAAAATTAATGAGTTGATGTCTCAAAACGAATAAAATTTTGCCTCAGAATGAATGCAATTCATAAGGTGACGTTTCTCTCGGCTTTTTTGCTCTTCCTCAAACTGCCACGTCCGCGATCCCCATGCTATAAATTCAACCCTAAAACATTGCAAAAAAAATTGTAACCTACGTCAGTGGTCGGCAAGCACCAGGCCGCTGCTCAATGCCGGTCCGTGACGAAATTGTTACCGGGCCGCGGACTTTTAGCCTGGCATTTTAGCATTATTTTAATCAGTTTGTGGGTAGGAGTAGTGCAGATTTCATATTCTTTTTGCCGATGACGGTATTTTGCTGCATTAAAAGTTTCTTATAACCATCAACGCTTTAAGTGGAAAGGAAACAGTGCTACACCACTTCGATTTGGGCCCTAGTAATATAACAGAGGTTGAAAAAGTTCGACACCAGTAAAACAAAACATTTCGCAAGACCTTGTGCGGAGCATTTAAACTGTAAAATATAGTATGGGGGACACTTTCGCAGCTGAATCCAGATGCAATCGGAGTGCGGTAGCATTCAAACTTCTAAAGAAGTTTGCACTAAAACCCGGGCCGAAAACTGGTCCTATTTTCATCCGGAAGTTGGAGATTTTGCAATCAAAATCAGTTGAAGACCAAAAAAAGGC
Source organism: Trididemnum nubilum (assembly GCA_963965965.1). Lineage (NCBI taxonomy): Eukaryota > Metazoa > Chordata > Ascidiacea > Aplousobranchia > Didemnidae > Trididemnum > Trididemnum nubilum. Next base: position 8,179,040 of record OZ014469.1, read on the forward strand.
CTTTGGCGCAAATTGGTACTGACTTCGGCCAAAGTTTTGTAATGATTGCAATTACCGACCGTTTTTACGTCTAAATGTCCAGCCAGAAATCTTTCTTATGGTGTGGGAGTCGCAAAATCTCGATGGGGGCACGCTTACATTTCGATGGGGAGACGCTTAATCTCGATGGGGGAAAGCATCTCCCCTAGAATTTACGTACTGCTTGTGCATTACCCAGCTGCTCTCTCATCTGGGTGCTGACGTTTTCAAAGACGGCTTGTCTTGCAGTAGCCTCTCAAATAGCTGCTAAAGGCACTTTGTATTTCAGATGTTTTCCTACAAACGCAAATAACAATTTTAGAGTTTGCTGCTTGGCAAGTTGCAAATAATTAATCTGTCACCAGTAGCTACAAAACTCTCCCTTTCTTCCCTGGCCTCAATTACGGGCTGCAACAAAAGAAAAATGGCTAAATAACTTGTGACCTACAATTGCTTTTATGATTGTTTCGTATATGCTTGGCGCTGTTGAAGACGAGACCTTTAAGCCGAAATTTAATCAATAAAAGTCTTAAAAATGAGTTGTTTTTGTAAAAAAAGAACATAAAAATCTTGTCTCCAGCGGATGGGATGCTTCTCATCCTGACCCACTACATGTGCTACAACTTTTTCTACAAGTGAACCCATTTGTTATTTCTGCCTAAGCCACTGAGGATATAATCCAGAGTTGTAAATAGGACGACAAGTATTGTAGGAGTCAGGACCAGAAAAAGTGATTTGAAACTAAAGCAGGCCAGAACATTAAGTTAGATCTACAATTGTGTACGATTATGCTTATACTTATTATGAAACTACTAGTTGTTAATTAATGGTATTGCAACTATTATAAATGCGTAAAAATAATCGTAGTGATGTTTAACAGAAATCGTGGTTCAGTGTTGCAAAGTTATCAAAATAACGCTTTTCATGTAAAAGGCGAAAACGCAGGTCAAATGCCTTAATCAAGACCGAGTTACAGTAATCCAAACATTTTGCCAATCTTAAGCCTGAACCTGCTCAAACCCGAAAAGCCCGGCCCGAATAACTATTGTAAGACCGCAACCAGGGCGAGGCAGATGAATATGTTTTGCACTTCCAGTATTTTTCAAGCTAGTAAGCTATCAGCTTGATGAGCATTAATTTTGGAACAAATTGGATAATTATAGCGCAGCAAGCTTTTCAGAAAAAAATGAAACTCAGTATTGCAATTTCACTGCATTATAAAGGGTTGCGTAGTGTGCAAGCTTGGCACAAAGGCTTTTTAGTATTATTTCCTGGTAACGCAAAAATTGCTTGAAAATGTAGAATTACAATTATTGCAAGTTTGAAACGTTTGAAGCAATTGGCCGTGTGTTTAGTCTAAAGCTATTTCCTGTTTCATAGAACAGCACAAGTACGTAGTTGAGGAAATTTGTTTGTTTGTGTTTTGTAAGTGCTAAATCAAAAAGTGTTTGAGCTTAAACCCATTGACTTTGAAGAATCAATTTTAAGAATAACGGCCTAAAAAAAGTCTTTCCGTTCAACATAATGGGCTTAATTTTAATACAAATTTTGTAACTAATGAAAAATTGCATGTTTCTAGATATTTGTGCCAGATTAAATAAAACTAAACATTTTTAATGCTAATACGCAAATACAATTAAAATGGTTGTAGTTTAGAATTTATCCAAATTGTGCGAAACGTAAATTAGTGCTGCTTAACTATCAATGATTTTAGAACATTAAAAACAAAACAGCTGGGCTGTGGTCTCGTGGCCGATTTTTTGTGGTTTTGGTCTTGGTCTCGGCTCTTCGCACCGGTCTCGGTCTTGGTCTCAAACCATCGCGATTTCCAAAGCCGCTGAGAGAGGGGGGCAGGGGGGTACAATGACCCCGGGGCCCATGGAGTTTAGAGGGCCCATAAGGGAGCCCACTGGCTTCAGGAAGGCCGTTGGCTCTAATGACAGTGAAGATCTTTTTTTTGGAGATCACCTAATTTGGCCGGAAAAACCGTTAGAAATTCCGTTAAGACCTTTTTATTTTTGGAGATCACATCATTATCCGGACCAAACTGCAGCATTTTCTCCGTCTATTTTGGACTTCACAAAACCGGAAATTCGGCATATTTGAACTGGCCCCGGGCCCACGTTTGGCTCTCGGCGCCCCTGACGTTTGGCTCTCGGCCCCCTCGTAGCTTAAAATCGGTGTAGAGACCGAGTAAGTTTTGAAAGTAAAATAAAATAGCTTTGTAAGAGGCTAACGCCCTTTTTACCTATAAGCTTGACAACTATAGGTGTCGCAGCTGGAGATTAAACCTGTCGCTTTTACTCCTGAGAAAAGAAGTCGTTTACACACAGCGGTTTTGATGATGAGGAACAAAATCTTACGCATGTGTGAACGTCCAAAAGTAGAAAAAAACTGGTTTTGAAACATGCGATTTTTGAGGTTTTCAAACCTGAAACGCATTAGGTGGATAGAGCGTCTGCTACTAAAGCGGTAGACACGGGTTCGATTCCCGGTCGAGTCAAACCAAAGTTTCTTACCGATCGGTGGTCGAGTGGATAGAGCGTCTGCTACTGAAGCGGTAAACACGGGTTCAATTCCCGGTCGAGTCAAACCAAAGACTATAAAAATTGGTATTCACAGCTTCCCTGCTTGACGTTCAGCAATTAAAGGGACAGTGTGAAGCCTCCATCGTGTGTGGTAGACAGATGGGCAGGTGGCAGCTTGACTCGAAGACTGAAAGGTTCCTTCGCTGTTTCCTGGCCAAGTTGGTGAATAAAATGTAATTACAATTACAATTACATTAATGAACGACAAACAAAACAAGTGTATAAGCAAAACTAAAAAGTTGTTGCTCTATTCGAGCGCCGCAGCTGTTTTCGCAACTTACCTTAAACCCACAACAATACACATCATTTGATCGGAGATATTGTCTCCAAGCATTCACACAATGACGTAAGAAAGCTTTTACTCAAGAAAACACAGCATTGAGAATTAAACAGTTTTACAAACACAATTGTTAAGATTGACGGCCATGCTCTCAAAATATTGGACTAAATTTAAAGCAAAAAAGGCTGAAATCAGCAAAAATTAAGAACAGCCAGTCACAACTTAAAATTTACTGGTTTTTATAAAAAAGAAAGTGAGTAATGCATATTATTTTATTGTTGATGACACTGGTATTAGCCTACATATTTTGTCTCTTTCTCAACAGCGAACAAACCAACCAGCCTACTTTAAAATATAGCAAATTTTGTTTGTTCATGATGTACAAGCTAAATGTAAATGGCCGGTACTCCAACAGGAAAACAAAGAGAGCTTCGGCTTTCCTCCTTTTAGCCAGACCACTTGAAAAATTTCATTCATTAATAAAAGCGTTTAAACTTATCTTGAACTTAACCTGTATAGGTGAAGGAGAGGAGCTAAAGACTCTGAGCAATTTGATTCTTTAAAACGGCTTTCGAATCGAAGCAATTAAGTTTTTTTACAAGTAGCTATACAAACGTGCGAAATATGATTTAAAAAATTGCGTAAAAAAGGTTATTTTTTACAAAAAAATCGCTAGCAACTGGAAGCGAACCTCCGGCTGTGATACGATTAATGTACAGCAGTTTGCTCAGCACGATGACAAGATAAGATATTGTTTGGGTAAAAAATTTCATTGTTTGGGTAAAGCATCCTCTTAGCACAACCTTAGTTAGGTGCCTAAAAATTCTCTCACCCCCAATCAGAAATCCAGGCAGCGTTTTTGTTTAGTTACGTATATTCGGTACTTCAAATACACAATAAACTTTTTATGATTTTTTTTTCATATAGTCCTATTTGATTAAGTTTCGTCAGTTTTAATGGCACTTAATTTCTGAAGAAAATAAAATTGGTAATGCTCCGACCTTGGAGTGAGAAGTATTTGGTTTAGTTTAAGGTATTCTTGAACAATAATTTCATTGAAAATCTACATAAAATGACATCGTCGAGATGTTTTGATGACTTAATCACTTTGGCTAAAGCAATTTGTTATCTCACTCAATTTATATAATTATAAAACCAACTTATGAACAAATTTGGACCCCCCAATTATTTTTTACAAACAATCGAAAAAAAATAATAATGAAATCACTTTTTACGGTCTCGGTCTTGGTCTCGAACTTTGCGGGTCTCGGTATCGAAGCCAAAGTCAAGATCGGTCTAGGTTTTGGTCTCGCAAAAATTTTGCAATCTCGGTCTTGGTCTCGGACGAGTCGGCCTCGACTACAGCCCTGCACAATAGTATGTGAAGACAGATTTTTCAGTATTATATCTTTAAAGAAAATAGATCATGTGTTGCGACTTTTTGAGTCTGTCTGTGCAATACGTGTCGTTAGTGCATCACTAAAAATTGCTTTATCTAATTTTTACGCGATAGAATAATAGTTTTAATCAAAAAACAGACAAAGCTTCATTGCAGATATTAAAAATCGCTTCTATTCTTATAGGTGATCACAAGTCAACATTTGGAGTTCTCGTGAAGCCTGCAGCAAATAGTAAATTAGCATTTTTTTAATCATTTGCATCTTTTTTTGCCAAAAAAAAAACTGAACGGAACTTCAGCTAAAGTTTGCAACGGTTATGGGTAAAGAAAAAAAAGTTATTTTGCTGATTTTATCATTTTGCTGAAAACTTACATTACAGTATATGCAGTACATTGCCATGATTAAAATGTTCATATCTTTGAAGCATCTTTTCGTATGACACTTGTCAAGAAAAACTGTCAAAATATAAAACGTGGGAAAAGAAGCGGCTACATTTATAAAAAAAGTCGAACCGTGATTGGCTAGAAAACCCACGGCTCGGCTTTTTCCGGTAAATAACCGCTCCTTTCCATGCTCCCTATCCATTTTGACGATTCTTCTTGATAAGTGTTAAATAAAAAGCCGCTTTGAAGACATCAACATTCTAATAATCAAAGCAATTCTCAAGTTCTGCACCGCCAATCAACTAGACAATATACTGTACAGTATAACAACAATGTGTTTGCAAGAACTTACTCCCGACACAAATACAATACCTTACTGTTACCAAGATAAATGTAGAAACAAATACTATTTTACGCATCGCGTCTCGCGTCAAGAAGAATTAATGATATAGCAGTAATTTAAGATGAAGCAACGTAACGGTATAAGGCAGGGAACGTAAACTAGGCGAACATTCTTTGCTGCCAGAGCTGGGCACCCGCTACTTGAAAAGTAGCGCTGCAAACGCTTTTTGGCAAAAAAAGCAGCGGCGCAGCCGCTTACCGCTACTTAAATAAAAAAGTATCGCCAATGCCGCTTATATACTTTAAAAAAATAAATAGTAAAAATTCAAAAACGGTACCTATAAATAGTGAAAATTCAACTTTATTTACAAAAGTTATTTATTCAAGCTTTTAAAATATTGTTACAGCTCACAATTGGCATTAACAGGCTTAATGTTAGACAAGTAAGCAAACCACAATTTAATTGGTTGTTGGCATACTCCTTTCAAAAAAAGAAGCGTTACAAAATGCTGGTTGGTCAAACCATAATAGTTTAAATCACTATCTAATTTAAGAATTATATCTAATTTAAGAAATAGTTTAAATCACTATCGACTCAAATAAGCTTTTTAACCCTAAATCTACCGGGCTATTTTACACCCTATTTGTACCGTCGGTTGGGAGGGTGGGGAAAAATTTTACTCTCCATCTAAAAACTGTCTTGCAAGGGATAGAAGTAAGATTTTTTGCTTGTTGAAGCTATTTTTTGTTAGATTTTTAAAAATAAATATTTTGAAGTTGTGACGTCAAGAAAAAAATCATGACGTTATCAAACCCAGTAAATTCTCATAGCACCATGAAAATTTGTCTAAATCTTGCGAAATATTATTTTCAGTTTCGAATTTTGTTATTTCAAAGAATCTCTGACAAAGTCACCGCAGATGATGACGTCACACGCATGATGACGTCACATGCATGATGACGTCATCTTTAATATATTGGGTTGATTATTATTTGTAATTTTTTGTAACTGAGATATACTATAATTCACAAAACTTTAGAATACTGCGTTGTTGTTTTCATTATGTCATTCAACAGCTAATGAAAATAAATATCTTTTCATGCAAACGCAGTTTATTTCGAGAAACAGCAGAAAAAAGCAATATTTTTGAATTATGACGTCATTCATGCATTTTTCAGTCAATTAAAATATTTTATTCCAGCAAAAGATTAGCATCGGTAATGAATACGCAGCCCAATGAATAAAATACGCGAACTGACAAGCATGCATTGTGCTCAAAACTGTATGAAACTTTTTAGGTGCCTCAGACAAAGGCAAAAATGACGTCACTTCCGGTTGTCCGGCTGATCCCAAACTTTCTAAAAATGTGTGTTATTAAATTTGATTCAAGTTCAGGGAGCATCAAAACCAAACTTTTGTTTAGTTTAGGATCTATATTAAAATAACTAAAAGGGGGGGCAAATCCCCCCGATACAAATAGGGCTAACATTAAAGCACGATGACATGCAGTATTCAGCTTCTGTACGATTCTGTCCCGGCTCTTATGGCTTTGAAGTAGTCGATCTGTTTATCACACGCTCAGCCCTCAATCACGAACATAAATCGTCGAGTAAAGATCCGACAGGAAAATTTATCAATCGACCGAGTTACAAAGCTTTTTGTGGAGGCTTGTAGGTGATTCACGCTCCTGCAATGATTTCGCCCAACTTTGATGGAAAAGTAGATCAAGCGTTTAGGAAGTTGGTGTTTACTAACTCGAAGGAAATACATAGTAATGACGGTTTTTATAACGCTGGCAACATGCTATACGCATCGCCGCTATACAGAATAGATACATTTTCAGCAAACTGTGGTGCCGGAAAGGGGGGCAGGGGAGCAGCTGCTCTCTCCTGCCCTTTTACCAGGAGGGGCAAGAAGGACAGTATTGCCCTTTGCATTTCAGTACGATAGTAACAAAGCAAAGGCCTGCCGCCTGCTAATCCAAAGCTCGCTTATCCAATGCAAAATAAATTCAATTGTTCATAAACAATAGATCAAAGGTAACCTGATCCACAAATTTAAACATCCGAAACCCATCCTGATCCAACAAAAAGAGATCCGAATGCGCCACCTAGTAAATTTTAAGATCCGGATCTGCCAGTATACAACTACACTTTGTACATATCAAGGAAAATCATAAATAGACCAAAGGAAAGCAAAAAAGGTCCTTATTCAAAGGGGCGTTTTTTCTGCCCAAATTCAAGTGAAAACCAAAAAAAAGGTCCTCAATAAAAACTGGGGCATTTTTTCAGCCCAAATTCAGTTGAATACCAAAAACAAAAAAAAAGTTCTTCACTAATAATAGGGGCGTTTTCTGACAAAATTCAGGTGGAGACCAAGAGAAAAAAGGTCTTTGCAGAATGTAGTGCTGATTTTGTCCTCAAATTATTTGGGTGGGGGGCAAAGCCAAATTTAGATTCGGATCTGGTCGGGATCCGCTTCTTCTAATGAAACTGGATTCGAATCCGCGTAAAAACAGTAAGATCCGGGTTCGAATTGGTCCGCTCTGGATCCGTTGCCACCTCTGCAATAGATCTAAATGATAATTTAATCCGACCTGACAAATGACCTAATTGTGCACGATAGCAACAAACATAGTAGAAAGTTAGTAGCAACTTGCAATACGCTATATTAAACTGTACGTTTTTTAGCTAGCTCATGAAAGCTAATCACTTGACTGAAACTTAACTCATATGCTCCTAGCATCAGTTTAAACTGATGGCATGCAAAAGTGCACTGGAGCTACCAGAAACATTTGAGGGAGTAAAGTTTAGTGTTTTGTCAACCAACAGAGCCCTTTCTAAAAATAAAGCGTAAAAAACTTTTTTGTCGAAACAAAACACATCACAATTTTCATTTTTTGAAAAAAATATTGTTTATTATAAACAAAATTACTCTCCATCAATTTGCACTAAAAACTTCATTGAAATCACTAATAACAAATTGCGTGTGTTAAATGATTTTTAAATAACGTACCTATAAAATAAGTTAGCAATCTTGTGGAATGCATTTGGTTAACCTGTGAGCTGTGACTCCCGATTTAGTTCCATTAGTTTAAACTGACGCTACGAAAATATAGGGTGCTATAAAATTTTAAATAAAGAACTCAAGGTTCCTACTTTTGTAAGCCTCAGCATTACTCTATCGTAAGGCATTCAAGTATCTAACTTTGTTTGTAGCGCTATAGTTGGAACAATCGACGCTGACGTTATCAGTGGCTAATCCATGTGGTCCTGACCCTTCTGATCAAACCGGATAAATACAAGAAAAATTTCTAACACATAAAATTCATTGCAATAACTGGAGCAAGGTCCGTTTCATTTCCAGACTTAACATTAAAATACTCGGCAGAGATGGGGATGCTGGGATGTGGTGGGAATCCAGGTGAACCGAGAGCAAAACGTGGGCGCTGGGCCAGCTCAAATAAGCTGGATTTCAGGTTTTTGTGAAGTCTAAAATAGACGGAGAAAATGCTGCAGTTTGGTCCAAAAAATGATGAGTGATCTCCAATAAAAAAAAATATTTTCACGGAAAATTTAACGGTTTTTTCCGGTCGAAATTAGGTGATCTCCAAAAAAAAGGTCTTCACGAACATTTTAACGGTCTTTCCGGTCGAAATTAGGTGATTTCCAAAAAAAAAGACTTCAGAGCTTCAAATGCTGACTTCTCAGTGTCATTTCGGTGGGCCCCCTCTCGAGCTCATGGGCCCAATGACGCCAACGGCCTTCCTGAAGCCAATGGTCCCCGTGGCCCCAGGGTCGTTGTCCCCTTCTGCCCCCCTCTTGGCGGCTCTGGGTGGGAATAAACATCGTCTCCAAAATTATCTTGTTTTGTAAATGCAGACAAATTAGTTTAAAATTTGTGATTTTTTGTTTTTTGTTTTAAGGTTTCCCAGCTTGTTATAAAAAGGTTTAAAATTTTACCACTAGGCACCGCCCTCAAAGCCAATCTGCTCATTTACGCACCCAGTTTAAACATGTTTTTGCACTGCTAATTTCTATGTCACTATTCAAAAGCATTGATTTTTGCTAAAGTAGGCTTAAAATTAAGTTATTTTTGCACAAACATTGCAAAGTCTTCAAGCGCTGGAAGCTCCGCCCCCAGACCCCCTTGCCTGCGTATCTTGAAGGCGTTTTCCCCAACCCCCCAATGGCATCCTGCGGCAGAATCTGCCCTTACTTAATTGATAGCATTTTTGTTGTTAGTTTTTTGTGTTTATGAGACGTACTCAGCACTCTGGCTTTGGTAAAGTGTTTGAATGTGTTTGATCGCATGTCCACAATGTTAGTAGTAGACCTAATGCTATCACGTACAGTATTGGATTTGCCCTTTGAAAAAGCTGCCCCCCCCCTTGCCCTTCTGACGTTCCGGCACCCCTGTCAGCAAATGATCCAAAATGCGATTCATGTTACGCTAAGTTCTACGAGTACAACTCCGTAACTAAACCGTGTTTCAGGCTTATTTATAACCTGGTTTGACTTATTGGTTCAATTTTCAGTACACTATAAATTTAATTCTCAGTTTTACTGTTCACAGTTGTAGCAAAATTTGTTTTACTATTCATTGATGTTACTACTCAAGCCCGGCTTCACGGGGCCCTTCCCAAATCATTGCTTGTTACCCTCTAAGCAACAAACGTGCCCCTCAAGGGAAAATTGTGCCCCAAAAGTAAGCAACTGGCCCCGGCATCAAGGAGAGGCAGTTCGGAACTGTGCCCCCCAAATCACTGCTTGTGCCCACACTCCCAGCGAGACCAGCAAACTTTTGTCCAAAAAACAGCTCATCAAAAACGCTGGTCTATGAAACAGCAAAACAAATCGAGTAAACGTGATCAAGTAGCCTAAGATTTTGCAAAGGAAATCTTTTTTTCTTTGGGGGAGAGGGGTTCACTCCCGAATCTGAGGGTAAAACCTGTTCCAAAGGGGGATAGCATAAAATTTGTAGCAAAATATTTACCATATTGCTGCTGCATTCCGAATGCGTCTAGTCCTAGTCGTGTAAGTGTCCTCCCAAAAGTTTTTGTGCCCTCCGAAACACTCTACTCTGGCGCCGGGCCTGTTATTACTGTACTACTTGCAGTACTCAAACTATACTGTGACCGGTGACCAGATCGCCAACAAATAATCTTTATTTGTCCTACAAAATGCCAGCATTTTGGGGAAGTATCGCGAAAAACCGTCTTTGCGATCTGCAAGTTTACTGCAATTTATCAAACTATAATTATCGCATTTTCGTTAGAGATGCTGCTCGAAATCGATTTTATTGAAGTCGGTTTTATCAATTCTATTTGGCCCGCTAGCAGACCACATTATTCGTTGAATTTCGGTTCAGAAAAATTATGACCATGTACAATGATATTTGCTTTTACAATTACTTATAAATTGTAATAGCCCCCCCAATGACCTGTCAATTAAATGGGCCATATCCCTCCCCCTTAATGACCTGTCAATCAAAACGCGGAATAAACAAAATACCACGTTTTTAGCTCTACTGAGACTGTTCTTTTGCGCTAGAATGGACTAAAACGTGATTTAAATCAATTTTTGAATCATATATTCAGAGGGGGGACTAATTCGTCGAAAATTAAAGTCACAAATTGATAAAAACTTTTAAAAATGCCCAAAAATAAACAATCAAATTTTATCGCTAGTGTAAAAATGCCAAACATGGGTTTCATCACAAATATATTATAAACTCAGGAATGAGGGGAAGGGCTATTCAATGGTGTTAGTTAATTACCAATCACTTCTCTCTAATATCTTTTCATTAGCCCCCCCCCAATTATTTTTCTTTATAAAATATAGACGAAATAGACTACTCCGAGTGAGTTTTATTGAATAATAGGACTTTATGATTTACCAGCATGTAAACAAGAGAACTAAAATGTTATCATTAGCCACCTCCCACATAGCCCATCAATGCAACCAGTTGAATCCTGTTGCGCTGCCAATTTCTATGCCACGTTTTAAAAGCATTATTTTTTACTAAAATAGCCCTAAAATTAAGTTATTTTTGCTAAAAAATGCAAAATTTTTGAGCGCTGGGCGCTCCGCCTCCAAACCCCTGTGCCTCTGGCAGCTGGGGGCTTTGCTCCCAGATCCCCATTAGCCTTCGGCGGCTGGGGGCTTCGCCTCTAGACCCCAAAAATAGCCCCCCATTGCGGATTTCTGGCTACGCCTGACTAAATATCGTGATAACAAGGGCAAATGAAAAAAAAAAAGGAGAGTAAAGACTCCAAACGGTAACTGTGAAATCGAGAATGGAAAAACGTCTTGGACGAAGTTTATTTGCAGTAGCGGCAGCGGCAGATTGTCGTTTTAAAATAGGGCCCTGAAACGCTGCTGCTATTTCAGATGAAAAAAAACAGCGCCGCTTTTCGCTGGTGACGAAAAATAGTGGCGGCGCTGCCGCTATACCGCTACCAAAAACGTAGCGGATTATTCGCGCCTCTGTGCCTGTCGCTGTTTGCTGCCTAGCTTTTTTAGCTAGATCTAAGAACGGTTTACAACGTCAGACTGCAGCATATTTTAATCTGTTTAAATAAATTTTAATAATCTGTTTAAATAATTTTTAATCTGTTTTAATCTGTTTAAATATTTTAATCTGCTAGTTTTTATTAACTTTTTTTCAAAATTCCAAAACGAGTAGGGGGGATTTTCTTACTTAATTTCAAAACAAAAAAAGATTCTTACTTTTTTGTAAACAATTTGAGTATCGATAAAAATTGCGGTGGCGAATGCTGAATAGATAAAGCGTCGGATTATTAATCAAAATGTTGCTGCTCTTGGCTTGATTCCCGAACTGATTATTGGAAAAGACATTTTACGCTTGCGGTGCATTTGCACTGGACGCAAATCGAAGATTAACTACCTTCTAAGGTAGTCACTAACGTCATAGGCGTAGCTGGGGGGAGGCCAGAAGGCCCGGGCCACCCCCAATTGAAATACCATCAACGATAGCAATTATGACAGCATAGCTCAGCGATGTTTAGTTGCAGTTACGGACGACGAGGGGGCCTCTCACTAACAACCAGGGGCCCATAACAAACAACCAGGGGGCCCCTAACCGACCACCAGGGGACCCCTAACCGACAACCATGAAACCCCGGGGTCCCTACCTGAAAAATGGGGGCCCTGGGGCCTCTAACTGACAATTAAGGGATCCTAATTGGCAACCGGAGGCCCCCAGGGCCCCTGATTAAATATAGGGGGGCCCTGGGGCCCCCGACCGACAAGCAAAGACCCTGGAGTCTCTAACTAACAACCATAGGGCCCCGGGCCCCTAATTACGACCAGGGGGACCCAAAGCCCCTAACTAACAACCAAAGGGCCCTGAGTCTCTGACTGACGAACCGGGGTCCTTAATTGGCAATCGTAGACCTTTAGGGCCCTAACTAACCACCTGGGGACCCGGAGCCCCTAACTGACAACCAGGGGGCCCCTAATCGACAACCAGGGGGCCCTTGGGTCCCTAGCTAATGACCAGGGGGTTCCAGGGCCCCTAACTAACGACCAGGAGACCCCGGGGCCCCTAATCCACAACCAAGGAGCCCCGGGGCCTCTAACTGACAAATGGGGGCCCCGGGGCCTCTAACTGACAAACAGGAGGCCCTGGGGCCATTGATTGACAACTAGGGGCCCCCAGATCCCCTAACTAACAACCAGGGGGCCCCGGGGCCCCTAACTGAGGACCAAGGGGCCTGAGACCCCTAACTGACGACCAAGGGTCCCGGGCCAGGGGCCCAAAAATTCAAATTTTTAACAATATATACGCAAAACCTGTGAAAAATCTAAAAGTCTTGTGCTAAAAATTGCTATTCCAGACACTCGTTTAACGTTATTATGAACTTAATGCTGTAATACTGGTGGTAATGCAAACCCCCAATTGATATACTGCCAATAATAAATATAATCAGACCATAGCCAGTAGGCTATGTTGTCCTTGTGCGGAATTGCAGTTTCTTTAATTTAGGATTTACGCGTACAAAAGCAAGTAATAATAATGACGACCACGTGTCCACGTCATAATAATCTCATGCAATTTTTGGAGGTTTCAAAAAACTGTCAAGTGACTTGATTTGGGTCCTCCACGTTTTGGAAAAAAAGTTATTTTAATTCTACTTTGAATGTTTTTTTATGAAAGAACGTAAAAGCGCAATCTGATCTCAAAATCATTGGCGTAGCCAGGGGGAGTGGCCCAGTGGGCCCGGGCCCCTCAATTGAAATGCCACCAATGACAAAAATTTACCAAAAAAAGCCTTGTTTTTTCATTTTCAGTTTTTTTTAGCACGCGTACAACAGTAATTGCCAATAAATAATATCGACGACCAGAGGGCCCGGCGCACCCCCTTAATTAAATTTTTTTCAACCACTTTAAATGTATAACCAGGGTGAAATCAAGGGTTTTTGTCCTAAAAATAGCAACCTCAGGCCCTCATCTAAACTTTTTATGAACGTTTTGCAATAACCAGCATCATATTTGCCATATGGCACAGCGCCAGGGCCCAGCGCTCAGATGATAGGACTTTTTTTGGTCTTCACTTATATTTGGCACGAAAATGTTGCAACAATTCTTTAAGTGCCAGGGTCCCCGCACAATGTAAGTCCGGCCCAGGAATAACATGTTTAGTAAGCGTAACCATCTATTGTACCATTTTCAAAAAACGATTCATCTCCACCTCGCCAGTTTTTACGCACAAAATATACTTTAAAAAATAGCTAGAGAGATTGCTCATTAAACAAATTATGGAATTTCATTTGAAGGGGGCTGGGCCCCCTGGCCGTACATGTACTCCTACAACTGGTTAAGTTCATGACAAAACAAAAATTTTGAAGGAGAATCTTTGAGTGGATGACTATTTACTGCTAAAATATTGCAGGAGGCAATGTGCCTTTGCAGCCTTACTTATCCCTACATGGACCAAATCACTTACAATTAAAATTTTACGCCATAAAGCAAAATTTTAAACGTGTTATGGACTTTAATTGCAAGTAAAAGGAAGATTGAACAGTCAAATTTTTTCGATTGATTTTGAAATGCTGAAAATCTAGTTCTTTCAAATGGCTTTGAACACGTGCCAAATGTGATCCAATGGGATTAAAATCGCTTTTTTTCCCAAAAACTTACAAAAATCGCCCAGCGGCCCGGGGCTTTGCCCGCCAGACCCCCATAGTCACCGGCGGCTGGGGGCTTAGCCCCCAAACCTCCGTCTGTGATACGTTTGAGTACACTAGCTCACTCAACACGTCTCCTAAGTTAGACATTTGCATTTTCTTACGATTGGTTTCATCCCTCTCCCTTTACCAAAATCCTGATTAAGTGCCAACAGACTACAGCTTCAGATCTTGCATTCTACGATATCTTTGCCCCACAAAAAATTCCTTTTTTTGAAAATTTCTGATGACGTCATTGCATGTGATTTGTGGTTTGGGCCCTCCCCAATCAAAAATCCTGGCTACGCCTATGACTGACGTCACTTGCGCAAAATAGGCCAACTGCTCAACAACAGTTCTGTCCTAGTGAAGTTTACTGCCGTTTGAAACCTTTTTGCAAGTTTTCAATGACGCCAAATTTTGGTTGCTTTGCTTTGTATTGCTTCGAGTCCCATGTAAACACACCTTAAGTTTCCAGTGAGTACAAGAATCTATTAGCTGTAAAAGCCCACCCTGAAGAAAGATTTGCAAACAAAACCCAAAAAAAGTTTAGCGTTGGTATGTTTCGCTGCGTGCCTGCTTATTATACATGAATGAATGATGAAAAAGGTGATAAGAAATCGCTCTCTCAAAGTTTGCATTGTCATTCGAATTTTTTACATGAGACTTTGCAATGATGTTCATAAAAAATTTTAACACCATGAAAAAAAAGAATTTCTGCCCGATGCATTTAGGTTAAAAAAAAAAAAGTCAGAAATTGTGTTTTTTTTTATGACAAAAGTCTCACGTTCGCCTTTTTTTATGAAAAAAAAAAAAACATCAAAAAATCTTCAAAAGAGGAGTAAAAGCAAAATCAATTGGGAATATTTAAAGTTAGGGCAATCATATTAGATTATATTGGCGTTGACTCCATTCTTTTTGATCCAGCAGCCGTTCCAGAGATATTCTGCTTTAAGCACAACATGGGGTCCTTCCTAATCATAATTTTTTTGGTAACTCTGAACTTGATAACATCGGCTACGCCATTTTAGTTCTACCCTAAAACAATGTCCCTCTTGGTGTTTTCGTAAAAACCCTTCAGAAACAATTTTTTTTTGCTTTGAATCAACTTGACTTTGAGTCAAATGTATTTGGTAAGAAAGTCGCTGTAAAGAAGCTGTCCAAAATCGGAAGTTTTTCAATTTTGGGGTTTACCAAAGTCAAAAGTACGTTCAAAGTTTGAACGGTCAATGACGAAATTTTTTTAAAAATTTGGCTCTGACGTCGATATGATGACGTCATCAATTAAGAACCAATATTTTACAAAAAATTTGCTGTTCACTAGTATGCAAGTCAAATTTGGTATTCTTATGGCTTTTATTCAAAGTTAAATTGGAAAGGGGGTAGGGGGTGCTTTTTTCCCCCAAAATATAGGTCATAGTCATTGTCTGTAAGGCTTGTTGGTTTGGGGCAACACATTGTTTGTCTTCCAGAATCTGGTTTGTATAGTATGCATTATCTTAGCGTTTAGGCAATCTCCGAACCCTATAATACCTGAGTACCCCGCCTGCATAGTTGCAAAATGTACCCTCTTTTTTTGTGCTTTGATTTGCAATCTATCAGGCTGGCATCGCTGCTTAAACCCCAACTCCAGTAAGGCTCTAAAAAAAAGAATTAAAGAACGCAGAGCGAATCGAACCCGAATGCGTGATTTAGAAGAATCGCGTTCTAGCTCTACACCACAAAATCGACGCTGCCTGTTCATCAAAGTGCCGTATTTGACTCGCGTTACTGAGAAAAAAGCAATAGGTCGTAAAAATATAGGTACACTTTGCAAAAATGCACCCCGCCTATTGCCATGAATTGCTTAATATTCTATTGCAGTTGTTACATTTGCCTACCATGAACTGCATTTGCTGTAATTAAATTTTGCAAAAAATCTGACAGCATTTGTTCTGCAAGGTAAAATGAAAATTGTGGTAGGCTTAGTGCTTGTTTTTATATTCTTTGCACGTGCAGCAATCATTTGCCCGTCCAGTTGAACTGAATATAAAACTGTCAAAGAAAGTTCTTATCGCCACAGCCGGTTTCTAGAAAATGAAGTCATAGTCAAGAGATTAGTCAGGTATCAATGCTCCAAAGAAAACGTTGTTCAATTTAATACTACCTGGAATGCAACAATAAATACAACAGAAAACTTTGTCAACTTGTATTTAAACTTATATGACATTTCAAAAACTTGTCTTAACCCAGATTGCAATAACATTGTGTTGGATATTAGATTGCGTTATTATACTCGTTCGAAAAATAATAGTGGAAATCGGAATCGTTGGAAATATTTAGCAACCGGTGAGAATTCGTACTTGAGGAAAAACTGTGAAAAACTGTATTGGACAAATTGGATCAAAACAACAAATTGTGCAACGTCTTTGCGTATTATGAGTAGAAGATCTTGCGTGGATTGCGATGGAGATGCATTAGAGCAAAAAATATGCGATGCCACTGGTCGCGCTGTCGAAGAGGCAGACTGCAATAATTTCTGGGGCAATTGGACTGAAGGGCTATGCGTTACAACTAGTTGTACCACAGTAGGAGAGCTAGTTAGGACCAGACTGTGTTTGTATGATGAAGGACTTGAAGCTATTAATGTTATGTTGTGTTCTAACGGCAATCAGTCAGCAATTATGTCTGAAGAATGCATCAACGCAACGATTCCTGCTGAATGTTTACCTCAGACCTCATCAGGAACTGGTGACTCGAATAACATGGGCTTTTACATTGGCATAAGAGTGGCTGTCGCATTAATCGTCGTTCTTTGCATTTTGCATGTTTTAGTGAGATACCAACGTCACAAATCACCACAATTCCCACCGAATAATACAGCGAATCCAAACTTACCTTCTTACGAATTCGCAAATGCCACAGTCAAGACATCACAAGATTTAGATAATGTTTCTCGACCGGTTGAACTCAGTCAGCAGCACCCAGCCGATGCTTACCACTTTGCCAACCCGACAACCAGTGAAAATCATCAGTCTATTGACGATTTGATATCAGCAAAACAAAACAAGCCTGAAATTGAATCAGTAGAAAAACCAGTTGCTTACGACATTGCACAAATAGATAGATCCAATGCACAAAGATTTGTGCAAGTGCCCGACCAAGACGTGTATGAAATTTCAACACCTGGTGATCCAAATGTATACTACAGTTCTCTGCAGTCATCCGGTGACGTAGTAGAAAGCACTTATTCCAAATTGGAACGTTGATTTATAGTGTAAACTTGTAGTTTGATAAAGTATGTCCATGTCTATTTCGGCACGTGTTTGAGGAAAAAGATGCAATCAACCAATCAATCAACCAAGATTATTTCTCCAAATTAAATAATAATTACCATATGCAAAAAGATGCGAAAAACTGTTCGGTCATTTATATCAGCAGCATCATGCAGTTTTACCAATTAATCAATCAGGTCAGCTCCTGGAGCAGGAAAATCTTCTTAGCTCTTTAAATGCTATTGCAAAACAACCACTGCTTAATCTTATAAAAGTATAGCTTTCCGAAAGTATTATTGTGCAATGTTTTTTGTTCATTATTTGCAGAAAAAGTTTATTTTCCTTAAAATATTTTCGATGCTAGTTGATAATGTTTCTTGATTGTTTGAAAAATTTGTCGTTAATGCGTCATGATTACGTGATCTGCTTGTTGCGGCCTAGCTGTTCAATAATAGTGTATAGATTTTGTTGTTACTTTTTGAACTCTTGTGACGATATGAGTGTCTTTATTCACACAAAAAGACTCTTAGTAATGTGAGCCAATCTGAAAAATAAAAATTTTGATGCCATTCACTGAAAATATTGCCGTCCCATTTGTGGCATTATTGTATTCCACTACACGCAAAAGAATGAAAAATAAATGATTACTATTTTGCCAAAAGCAAAAACTTACCAAAAAGAAGGAAGTCTCGCCATAATTATCTAAATTGACAATATTCCAAATTCCTCCAAACTGTTATTACTGTGTTTTACTAGTGAATTAGTCCGACAGCAAATAAATTTTTTTAAACAAGCCGAAAATACTCGAATTTGAAAATAACGCAAAGCAGTTTTTTGACACAGGTACTCACACTGCACTTGCGGAATTTGCGACAGCAGGGAACCGAAGTTTTGCCCTTGCAAATTTGAGTCTAATTCTCCACTACTGCTTCATCAGCAAGTGTTAGCAGCAAATGTTTTGGTTTTGTTGAATCGTTTGGCGGTCTCACGGACAAGGATTGCTTCAGGTGGAGTACACCAAAATATAACATTTTGCCTAGATTTTTATTATTTTGATATCGTACGATCACGAACTTGATTTTCTGACTGTAAATTCTAAGCCTTCATTCTTAATCATATTTTGAAGACTGTTTTATGTTTTCAAGTTGTTCTTAATATTTAAACATGTTTTGTATAATCTTTTGTTCTTTGAAAACAATAAAGTAATTGCACTCCACACGTCCACAAATTATTCACCCATTTAGGTTGCATCTACAGATTGCATTTGGCACACCGGCGTGTTTGCCGCTCTTGGCTTAATTCCCGAACTGGCTATTGGAAAGGAGATTTTACGCTTGCGGTGCGTTTGCACTGGATGCAAAGCGAAGATTAACAATCTTCTTAGGTGGTCACTGACGTCACTTGCTCAAAATAGGCCAACCTCTCAACAACAGTTTTGTCCGAGTCAAGCTAAGCAACCGCTCGCGAAATTTACTGCCGTTTGAAACCTTTTCGCAAGTTGTCAATGACGCCAAATTTTGGTTGCTTTGCTTAGCAAAGCTCTGCGTCCGGTGTAAACACACCTTTACTTTTCACTGGGTACAAGAATCTAACAGCTGTACCAGCCCACCCTGAAGGAAGACTTGCAAACAAAACCCAAAAAATGTTTAGCGTTGGTATGATTCGACAGATGCAGCGTGCTTGCTTATTACACATGAATGAATGATTAAAAAGATGGTAAGAAATTGCTCTGTTAAAGTTTGCGTTGTCATGCAACCTTTTTACATAAGATTTAGCAATGATGTTCATAAAAAATTTTAACACCATGAGCAAAAAGAATTTCTGTCCGATACATTTAGGTTAAAAGAAAATTAGTCAGAAATTGCGTTCTTTTTTTTATGACAAAAGGCTCGCGTATGTCTTTTTTATGAAGAAAAACAAAAAACATAAAAATCTTTAAAAAAGTGTTGAAGGCAAAATTAATTGGGGATATTTAACGAAAGAGCAATTGTAATAGATGAGATTGGCGTTGACTCCATCCTTTTTGACCCAGCAGCCGTTCCAGATCTATTCTGCTTTAATCACGACATAGGGTCCTCCCTAATCATGATTGTTATTGGTAACTCTGACATTGATAACATCAGCAGCGCCATCTTAGTTCTATCCTAAGACAATGCTGCAATTATTTGCATTCACCAAGAGGGACTTAAAAACTTTTTCGCTCGGGGTTGAGGCAAAAACGCTTCCGCCTTGGTTTTTTTGTAACAAATCTCTTTAGAAATAAGTTTCTTTTTGCTTTGAGACAATTTGACTTTGTGCCAAATGTCTTTGCTAAGAAGTTTTCCAATTTTGAAGTATACCAATTTACCAATTTTAAGTCACTTTTCGAAATTTGAGCATATTTTGACCAATACATTTAGCTTAAATTGCATCACAAATCATTTTTGTAACATAATTACTTTGAAGTAGGTAATCTATGTTTTCAGTATCAAAAACAAACCTATGTGCAAAATTTTAACCGCCTATTAGGAAACTTTTTGAAACAGTGATTTTGAAGTCGCTGTGATGACGACATTGAATAAAAACCAATATTTAAAAAACAGTTTGGTGAACACCAGCCATCATGTCAACTTTGGTGTTTTCGTGGTTTTTATTTAAAGTTAGATGGAGGTGAGGGGGCGGGCATTTCTGCCCCGCTATATATATTGGTTCTAACCATTGCTTGTAAGGGTTGTTGGTTTTTGGCAGCACATCCATTGGCTTTCAGACTCTGGCTTATAATATGCACTACCTTAGCGCTTAGGCTATCTCCACACCCTTGAATATCTTAGTATCCCGTTTGCTGTCATAGATTGCTTAGTATTCTCTTGCAGATGCCACATTTGTCTGCCATGCACTGTAGTTTATGTTATTGAACTTTGCAGAAAATTCTACGGTGTCCATGCAATGTCAAATAAAAACCTTGGTACGCTTAGTGCTTGTTTTTACAATTTTCTTTGCTCATGAAGCAATCAATTGCCCATCTATAGTTGGACTGAATACAAAATAGTTACATAGGCGTAGCCAGGATTTTTAATTGGGGGGGAGGGGGGAGCGCAAACCATAAATCACATGCAATGACGCCATCAGAAATTTTCAAAAAAGGAATTTTTTATGGGGCAAAGATATCGTAGAATGGAAGATCTAAAGCCGTAGCCTGTTAGCACTAAACAAGAATTTTGGTAAAGGAACAGGGCGAAAGTCAACAGTTAGAAATTACAAATGTCTAACTTAGTAGGCGTGTTGAGTAATTTATTGTACCCAAACGTATCATAGACGGGAGTCTGGAGGCGGAGCCTCCAGCCGCCGGTAGCTATAAGGGTCTGGGGGCAAAGCCCCCAGCCGCTAGACGATTTTTGTGTTTTTGGAAAAAAATCAGAGCCATTTGAAAGAACTAGAGTTTTAACATTTGAAAGCCAATCGAAAAAATTTATTTGTTCAATCCTCCTTTTACTTGCAATTAAAGTCCGAAGCACGTTTAAAATCTGTAAAATTTTAATTGTAAGTGATTTAGTCCATGTAGGAGAAGTAAGGCACATTGCTCTCTGCAATATTTTAGCAGTAAATAATAATTCACTCGAAGATTTTCCTAGGATATTTTTGTTTTGTCATCAAGTTAACCAGTTCTAGGAGCACATGTACGTGTACGGCCAGGGAAGCTAGGCTCCTAAATTGAAATTCAACAACTTGTTCAATAAGCATTTTCCTTAGCGTTTTTTTTAACTTTTTTGTGCGTAAAAACTGGCGAGGTGGAGGTGAATCGTTATTGAAAAATGGTACAATAGATGGTTACCCTTACTAAGCATGTTATTCCCGGGTCGGATTTACATTGCCTGGACCCCTGGCACTTAGGGGATTTTTGTAACATCCTCCTGCCAAATGTAAGTGAAGTCCACAAAAACTTCTACTATCTAAGCGCTAGGCCCTGGTAGTGTGCCACATGGCAAATACGGCGCTGGTTATTGAATTACGCTCATAAAAAGTTTAGATGAGGGCCTGAGGTAGCAACCTTTAGAACAAAAACCCTTAATTCCACCCTGGTTATACGCAGAAATTGGTTGGAAAAATTAAATTAAGGGGGTGCGCCGTGCCCCTGGTCGTCTATATTATTTAGTGTTAACTATTGCAGTACGCGTGTACTGTTGTACGCTAAGATGCTACAAGAAACTGAAAATGAAGAAACGAGGCTTTTTTGTCAAATTTTGTTCTTGGTGGCAATTTGATTGAAATGGCCCGGACCCCCTGGGCCACCCCCCTGGCAATGCCTATGATTTTGATATAAGCTCACGGCCTTAAGTTTTTTTTACAAAAAACATTTAAATCAAAATTAAAATAACTTATTTTCAAAACGTGGAGGACTCGATTCAAGTCTCTTGATAGTTTTTTGAAAACTCCAAGAATTGCATGATATTATTATGACGTGGACACGTGGTCGTCATTATTATTACTTACTTTTGTACCCGTAAATCCTAAACAAAAAAGAAACTGTAATTCCGGACAAGGACAACATACTGGCTATGCTCTCATTATATTTATCATTACTTGTATTTCAATTGGGGGGTTTGCATTACCGCCTTTGTCATAGAATTAAGTTCATAATAACGTTAAACGAGGGCCTGGGTTGCAACGTTTAGGACAAAACTCTTAGATTTCTCATAGGTTTTGCATATAAATTGTAAAAAATTGAATTAAGGGGCCCCTGGCCAGGTAACCTTTGGTCGTCAGTCAGGGGCCCTGGGGGCCCCTGTTTGTCAGTTGGAGACCCAGGGGCCCCTTGGTTGTCGGTTAGGGGCTCTGGGATTCCTTAATCGTTGGTTAGGGCCCCTGCTTGTCAGTTAGGGGGCCCTGAAACCTTCTAGCTGTCAGTTAAAGGCCCTGGGGCCCCCATGGTTGTCGGTTAGAGGCACCCTGGTTGTTAGTTAGTGCCCTGGAACCCCATGGTTGTCAGTTAGGGGCCCCAGAGCTCCCTGATTGTTAGTCAGGGGCCCTGGAACCTCCTGGTTTTCGGTTAGGAGCCCTGGGGCCTCTTGGTTGTTAATTAGATACTCCAGGGCCCCCTTGTTGTTAAGGGGCCCGCAAGCTCTCTCGTCGTCATTAATACTATTGTTAATTACTGTTATGTGCGTAATTACTGAAAAAAAAACTGCAACGAAACATCGCTAAGCTATGTTGTCATAATGTTTTATCATTGGTGGTATATTAATTGGGGGGCCTGGGCCCCCCTGGCTATGCCTATGGCCGGTTACGCGAAAATGAAGTTATGGTTAATAGATTAGTTATGCATCAATGTTCCGAGGAAAACGTTGTTCAATTTAATACAACCTGGAAAGCAACAATAATTACCACAGAAAATTTTGCCTATTTTCAAATATACCCGTTTGACATTTTAAAAACTTGTCGTAACCAGATTGCAATAACATTGTGTTAAATTTAAAAGTAAAGAATTGGAGTCGCTTTAAAAATAATACACAAAAGTGGAAAGATTAGAAATACTTGACAATTGGTGAGAATTCGTACTTGAGAAAAAACTGCAACAAGCTGCATTGGACAAGCTGGTTTAAAACAACAAGTTGTGCGACGTCTTTGCGTATTATGCGTAGAAGATCTTGCATGGATTGCGATGGAGATGCATTAGAGCAGAAATTATGCGATGCCACTGGTTAACCTGTAAACGAGACCAACTGCATTCATTTCTGGGGCGATTGGACTGAAGGGCTATGCTTTACAACTGGTTGCAACACCGTAGGAAGCGCGTTAGGACCAGACAGTGTTTGTATGATGAAGGGCTTGTAGCTATTGATGTTATGTTGTGCTCCAATGGTAATGAATCTGCAGTTATGACAGAAGAATGCATCAACACAATGATTCTTGCTGAATGTTTACCTCAGTCCTCATCAGGAACCTGTAATTTGGACAACACCGGATTTTACATTGGTATTGGAGTGGCTGTCGCATTAATTGTCTTTCTTTGCATTTTGCATGTTTTTGTAAGATTTCGTCGCCACTAATTACTGCAATTTCCACCAAATAACACAGCAAATCTATTTCAAACTTCTTCTTACTAATTCGCAAATGCCTCAGTTAAGACATCAGAACAGTTAAATAATATTTCTGGACCGGTTGAACTCAGCCAGCAGCACCCTGCCAATGCTTACCAATTTGCCAACTCGACAACCAGAGCAAATTTGGTCTTTTAAAGGTTTGATACCTGCACAACAAAACAACAGGAAGATGAGCTGGTAGAAGAACCAGTTACACAATAAGTGGATCCAATACACAAAGATTTGAGCTAGCGCCCGAACAAGATATGCATGAAATTGTAGCACCGGATGATCAAAATCTATACAAAATAGAAGATGCTATACAATACGCAGAATCAAGCCTCTCAAAGACACAATCTTTCAAAAACGTCCAAGAACAAAATAATACTTACACTTCTCTGCAGTCATCCGGTGACGTAGTGGAAAGCACTTATTCAAAATTTGAACGTTGATTTATGCAGTAAACTTGTATTTTGATAAAGTATGTCTGTGTCTGTTTCGGAACGTTTTGGAGAATAAAGATGCAATCAACCAATAAATCAACCAAACTATTTCTACCTATCGAAAACAGTGATAAATACCGTTGGGAGAAAACAGAGAAAATTTTTTCGGTCTTATACAGTACCTTAGTAGCATCATGCAGTTTTAGTAGAACCAGACCAGCACCTAGGGAGAAATCTTAGTAACTCTGGGTGCTATTGCAATCCATCTCTGCTGAACTATATAAAAGTATATAGCCTTCCACAATTATTATTGTGCATTGTTTTGTTTGTTTTTTGTTCATACTTAAATTTGCAGAGTTAACTTATTTTGGTTAAAGTCTTTTTGCTGCTAGTTGACGATGTTTTTTAATTGTTTGAAAAACTTGTCGGTTGTTTCGTCGCAGTTACGTAATTGGCCTATTGCGGCCTGGCTGCTTAATAGTAGTAAGCAGATTTTGATGCCTTTGGAATCTTAGTAATTTTGTAAACGCCCTTATTCACACAAAACGACTCGTAGTCGTAGGAGCCAATCTGAAAAATTACAATTTAATGTCATTTCTTATAAATATTGCTGTCCCATTTTGCGGCATTTTTGTATACCACAATGAAACAAAATTAATAATAAATTATTAATATTTTGATAAAAGCAAAAACTTACCGAAGAGAGGGTAATCCAAACATCGGGCCTATACATGAAATGTTTCCAAGCTACATAGTGCTTCGTTAGTGTTGAGATTGTCGGGTTAGTGATCGAACTGTTGCTGACCGCTGGTTCGATTCCTGAACTGGCAAAGCGTCGTAGTGTCTTTCGGAAAGACACTTTACGCTTATTTTCCATTTGGGCCAAGCAATCTACCCGTTGTGGTGGCCCAGCTTGAGGAAAAACTTGCAAACATGCGTTGCTGTGGTTAGACAGACTCCGAGTACCTGGTTCATACAAACGAACGAACTAGTGTTGATAGCATTGTATAGTATCTACACATCAAAAAACAGTGACTACGTTCTTAGTTCATATCTCAAATTTAGGCTCCTAAACGGACAAGGTTGAGTCAGAGAAGTTATCCTTGAATTACATAATCATTTTGACTATTTTCCGGCTAGTTGTCAAAACTTTTCTCCAAAAGTTTTGTTAATCTGATGATAAAAGTTAATCCACGAAATTGGTGCATACGACTTGAAGAGTGTAGACGGGTTTACAACACGCTTCTAAACATTCCGTGATTTTGTTTTATTACTGGCCAATTTGTTGAGCAGTAACGAGTTTCTCCGGAGTGATAGGTCTTAGGTTTAAATGTCCGTCCGGTCAAATGGAATACAGTGTTGCCAACGGCTCGTCACCGCTGCGGCGTTTATTCAAAAGAAGCTGTGTTGCCGGGACGCAATGACGCCGAGATGAGCCAGCCAACTCGTTACACATTTTGGTATAATACAGCAAATACAATGAAAGATTGATTTGGTTTGCTCTATTTATGTTTATTTTACTTAGAAAATTGTACTGTTTGGGCATAGACTCTTCATTAGTAGACTGGAAAGTGACAGTTTCGTCTCATTTTCTTTATGGTTTAATTTTGTTCTAGAAAATGCCGATTTGTCCAATCACCGTGACTTTTTTTCTTCACGGTTTACTTGTTCTACGAATATATTTAATTAAATCAGTCGAATACGCGTGAACGCAAGAAACCTTTGCAACACGAGCAAACTTTATTCTTCAATGCTCTTCTGTTTTTCTCCTCACGTCTGTTTCTTGCCTACTAAATAAAGAGTCTATGCTCTGGGTATTTATCGATTCGCTATACTGGCTTAGTTGATAATTATTTATTTTTTGTTCAAGCTGTTATAATTTATGCATCAACTAAAAGTACTTAATTCCGATTTGTTTGTTTTTAAAATTAAAAAAAAATTCCGCTTTGCTGTTTTTAACATATTCCTAAATACAATTGTGGAGTTCTTGACTTCAAAACCAATTTTTAAAAAAGAAAAAAAAGTGATGCGCAAAAAGGCATTGAGTGGATTTTTAACATTTGTATCTGGTACAGAATTTGATTTTAAGCCTTTGTTCTTGATCGTTTCTAAAGCTATGGTTGCGGTGTGCGTATAATTCAATTAAAGGTTTGTGATCAAAATATCTTCCGTTAAATAAACCACTATGCATTAACTGGTACTAAAACTGCGCTGCTTTATTAGGAAACAATGGCTCGAAAAGTGTTGAACTACAATGTATATCGTAATTACATATATCGCACTTGCCTTTAAATCTGGTGTTCTGGCCTCCAAGGTTAGATTCTCTGGCGAATTAATTGGACAGCACAAGGTTGTCAATGGTGCGTCACTGCAAGATAATTTATGGTAAACACTGTATTCCCAGGCAAAATGTTTTGGAGATTGACCAGTAAACTCGTTGCACGCTTCCGGCGTGATTCTGCGAATATAAGAAAAATTTGATATTTGTTGAAGCAAATGTGCTACTTTACAATCAGCGGTCGATTGGATATAGGTCGAGTGAAATGGTATAAGACTGGAGTTCAATTCCCGGTAAGGGTCAAACCAAAAATTAAAAATTTGGTATTTATGGCTTTCCTTCTTGACGTTCAGCAACGAAAAAGGGACATTGTGAAGTCTCTAATATAATGTGATAGACAGGAGGGCAGGTGGGGACTAGACACAAGACCGTGCATTTGCTGTCTTCTGGCCAGTGCTGGGCATTGCAAATTTACTCTCTATTTCTCAAACGCAAATTCCGCAAAACAGCAAATTCCGCAAAACAGCAATTGTGGTCCGCAACCACAATTCAGCAAGTTTGGGGTAGCTTTGCAATAATTTTTCACACTACCGCAACCGCAAGTTACTTCTTACTTCCGCAAACTTGAACCGCAAACTTCGCTCTTATTTTCTCCTGGTTTCATAAATAGAGGAGACGTATAGCAGTAACAATGCTTTGTATTTCCTATGTAGACTATAGACATGTAATAAACACCAATAAGTTTTCGTGATTTATTTAATATCCTGTTTTTGTGAGTTATAATATACATGTTAGCAGCATGGCCGAGTGGAAATGCACTCCGGTTTATAGTTTAAACAAAACTGCGAACGGACTTGGATTACTTTTGCGACTCTTGTATCTGGAGTGGCGACTTGAAAGAGTGCAACCTCAATCGGCAGCAAGTCACTTTCGTCGCTTTTTTTAACTTTAATTACAGTATGTTTGTTGAGTTAAAAATCTTTAGTTGATTTACATACTTGTACTCGTCATATACTCATAGGATAAACAGAGATTAACAAATCTTTATTGAATTGTGGTATGTAAAATCTCTAGTCGCACAAAATTGCATTTTTGCGTTCTTAAGAATACTTTACAGGCTTTTAGGCTACCTTTTTCTGCTGTAAGGACGGAATAGGGAGAACGGTTCGTCGTCAATAATCCTTCTGGTTCCTTCATCATGCATGGCAATTTGCAGATCACAATTAAAAGAGCTTGGTTTATTCGTGATAATCGCAGTTAAAGTTTTTTTGCTGTTTTTTTTTTGTTTTGTCGCTGTGTTGGCGCAAAAGGTGTTCGTATCATACAGGCAAACTTTGCACAGACAAAAATGTGCTAGGTGTAAGAAGAACCAGCTAAAAGTTCGGCTTCTTTGGATACTTTACTTCAGTTGCAATACAGTCCTGATTAATGTTACGTGAAATGCTTATGCTTGAACTTCTACACAAGCTTTAGATAAGAGCGATGCTTTAAAAGCTTTGAAATTGTAGACAATATAATTACTGTGCAGATACTAATTTTGATTAAAAACTCGCGCTTATTTTAAATGCTATGTTTCTGTTTGGTGCTGAAAAATCAGCACCTAAGGGTAATAGCAAAAATAGAAAACTTGGCTTTCAAGTCTTGGTTATTGGTATGCAACGCAGGTTCAATTAATGCAGGCCCAGGGTCATGGAAAGGCATTTCGGGGCCGTGCCCCCCAAACCCCTGCTTGTGCTCCCCCAAACGAGAATTGTGACCCCTAAGCGACGATTGTGCCCCAAAGAAAGTAACTTAATTGGTGCCACAGGAGTGCAGTTCGAATTCTGAGAATCACAAAATACTGTTTATTACCCCAGAATTTGTGAGCAAGAACAGTTTTTTGGCAGATTTTGCAATAAAGACCCCAATCTTTTTTTTTGTGGTTTCACCCCAGAATGCGTGGAAATCCGCGCATATTTCGAGATGAAGACTTTTTTTTTGTCCTCACCCCCAAATCTGTGAAAACCCGTGACTATTTCGAGATGAAGACCTTTCTTATTCTATTGTTTGGTCTACACCCCAGAATTCGTGGAAATTTGCGCATGTTTTGAGATGAAGACCTTTTTTTTTTGTCTTTAGCCCAGAATTTGTGGAATTTCGCGATGAACACCTTTGTTCTTTGGTCCACACTCTCAAATTCGAAGTGTTAAAGTTTTTGTACCCCCCCCAAAGTTTGTTTATGCCCCTCAGTCACGCTATTCTGGCGCTGGGCCTGAATCAATGATCACTGTTAAATTAGAAATTTGTTTTAACAGTGGTCAGTTTGCTAGTGGTGCCAAAAATCTACAAAATCGATGTACGGTAGTAATTTACACGCCAAAAAGTTTGTCAATACGACTAACTTAGCTCGTAAATTTTGGAGCATTGCCGCCAACTGTACTGAAATTTATGCCATTTTCTAAATAAAAAAAGGCTAAGCATTTTGACACATCCTTTTCATAATATACACACTTCGGAAATTCAAAAATGCATAGTTGCATTATGTATGTATGTATGCATTATCAAGTATCACAAGATTACCCAGGATGCAGAATTTTTTTCCACAATTCCAAAACGGACGTACAGTAATACTAATTTCCAAAAATCTTAGGAAATTGTTTTGGGGGTAACGCATGTAGTCTAAAGTATCTAAAGTATGCACTCCAAAAACAAGACAAACGAAGCTAAAAACTAAAAACATACAACTAAGATTGAAAATGTTGATAGGCCTGCAGCCTATTTATTATACTAGATGTGCAGGGCATGTCATCAAAATCGTCTTGTGTGCAACCCTTTGTCATCTCAAAAAGCCTAAGCTTCCCTTTAGAAAAACATGCTGTGGGAAGTTTCTTGACGTTAAGCTAGCTCGTTTCGCTCTAAGAATAACTGCACTCATGGAAAATAATCGTTCCACAGCAACAGAATTTGGCAAGGGGGTGTTGTCATGCCATTATAAATACATCCACCCAAATCTTTCGATACATTGAACCGTAAAAACGTATTTTTTTGTAAAGTGCAAAGAAACGATACCAGCGATGTTGTTGCTTTGCGGATTTGCGGGATATTTCATTATTTTACCGCAAATCCGCAAATGTTGGAGGAAAGAAATCGGTTCGCAAATCCGCCAATCAAAACCTTGAGTCCGCAATTTGCGGATTAGCGGACTTGCAGACCGACTTGCAGAAGTGCCTAGCACTGCTTCTGGCCAAGGCAACTTGGTGCCTGAATTACAACTATTCTGTTTATGCGTTAGAATTTCAATTTTTTCTCATTTTGTTGCGATACTTCTTTGATATTTGTTTTTTATTAGATTATGATTTGCTGCATTTATTGCGTTGAGTGAAAAGCATTCACTATACGGCGCTATGTTCTTCGTTTTGAAAATTTATATTATAGCTGCCTCTCACGCTACACGATAACAGCTCTACACTGATGTTGTACGGTTGAATGCGGAAGGAAAAGGAATATATTGATTTGGTACTCCTATGGTGTAAGTTCGATTCTCTTAGCGTTGCTAATTTAGCAAGTACAATCAAAAACTTGCTTTTTTCAGATCGCGCACACTTGTGTTTGCTTGTGAATTTTGCTTATACCAAAGATCTTGAATCTTTACTTTTTTTGGCTATTTGCTCTTCTTGGTCTAGAACTATACAAAAACAGCTAAAATTCAATGTTTCGTTTCAGTCTGAAGTAAACCTTTCTCATTATATCGTAAATGGATTAATTTGATATTTGTTTCTGCAAATTGATGAGTGTGATTAGTTAGACCTACTTTGCGCTTAAAACTGGTGTGACGGTGTAGCAGCCATGCAAATACAGGAAAAATCGCTTTTTTGTCTTTAGTATTCTTTGCATGTTATAACGTCTGACATTGTGTCGCGGCTACTTCCTTTTCCCGACTCTACGAGTCTACGTGTTATTTCTGTCTTATGGTGTATTCGCTATTGTCGCGGTAGTCAAAGAAAAAATGAGTGAATGAGAACTCGAAACACACCCTGGCGTAGTTTGGCAAATAAAATGTATCGCAAGTGTTTTGGATTTGCAATACGAAGACGAAATGGAATGAGAATGCGCAAAAAAATCTTCACTAATGTGTTTTTTACACCTTTTAGGTTAAAAGTTCAACATCGGGAACTTTTTAAAGAGTAAAGACTTAAATTATTTGGAAAACTATTATTATTTTCCTTATTTAAATGGAGTAAATCTATTTGGAGTTTATTGTGACCTGGGGTTATTAAGTGTTTTAGTTGCTCTACGTAACATCTATCGCATATTTTACCGATCGCGCGTATTTACTCGCAGAAACTCGTGTGATGTTGTTTTAAATGTAAAAGGAAAAAAAAAAAGCAAGGAGTGTGGATGCAATCAAAATGATGGCTCGTGTTGTACGCGTGCGGGTTGACTCCAGCATGTTAAAGAAATACTACTCAAAATCGGTTGAGTTGAAAAAATCAGAACTACTTTAGGTAATAAAAAGGTGCCCCAAACCTTTTTTCACAATTTGCTTTACTCGCGAAAAAACGATTTAATCTGTTTGACTCCGTACCAATGGCAACCCCGCATTTATCCATTTTTGGAGATTACAAAAAGCATATTTTTGCAAAAATTCTCGCAGACTAAGAAACGCGATTACCAACTGCGTATTGAGCAGCTTATAACTAAATCTGAAAAATTGGCTACTGCTACTGGGATCTGTAGACTTAGGCTATCATTACAGCTGATCTACAGTACGCCTTTTATGATGTCACAAAAATTGCGAAAAGCTGGGTTGCCAATGGTGCGGAGTCAAACGGATTAAAACGTATTTTTGCCAACAAGGGGAATTGTGAAAAAAGGTTTGGAATACCTTTTTATTACTTCTAGTAGTTCACATTTCTTAAATAAAACCGATTCAAGCAGTATCTCTTTAATACAGCAGTAGCATAGTGGCAGGACAATAACCAGAGCGGGGCAAGTACATAAATTTTGCTCTTCCAACATTTTTTAAGCTTGCTTGCTACCTACTGTATTTGATGTGCATAATTTTGGAGCAAATGAATTTAGCGCAGAAAGAGTTTTGGAAAAAATGAAACTCAATTATGCAGTTTCAGATTATAGTATAATTGTTGTTTAGGTTTCAAGTTTGGCATTATGCTTTTTAGTTTCATTTTCTCATTAGTTTGTATGAAATGGCTTAGAAAATGCAGAGTAACAATAATTCGCTAGGTGCAATAATTGCACCTATTAAGCAAGTTTTTTAGCAAAACAGTGTGCCGGGTGCTAATGCAGTTTCTTGTTTTATAGAACCACAGACGATCTACGACATAAAGGCGCTGACAAAAGTGCGTAGAACATAAAGGCACAGGACATACGGCGCAGACATAAGGGCACAGACATAAGGACGCAGGGACATAAAGTCATAGGGACATAAGGGTGCAAGGACATCAAGGGCCCAGAGACGTAAATCTGCAATCTGCGCAAACATTTTCATGCTTTGGAAATAATTATGTAATCAAAGTAACGAAATTGATTAATGAATATTTTATTTAATTTTTGAAAGTTAAGTTTTGAAAGAAGTTTTTTGAATTCGCTTCCTGCCTTCAGTTCTCAATATTATCTCACACAGCACTCCCTGAAACTGTATTTAGGCTGCCGTGCACCAATCTTGAACAAACAGTTAAAAACAAATGTTTGCTTTTAATGAGTTTACAGTATTTGCTTTACGAAACCACGTCAGCAGTTGTTTTCAAACGCAATCATTCAGCTGTTTTCGTTTCGGTTATTTTCAAACGCAATCGTTTAACTGTTTTTCCAATTTTTTGAAATTTTTAATTTTGAAATTTTCCGAAACCCAATTAAAAACAATAATATTGTGTGAGACCTTTTCAATGCGTTTCAATTCTATGGATAACATCACAAGGCCAGTCGTCCTTGTTAAATGGTTTGAAAAATTTTAGAATAATTTGCAGTTTTTTTTAGGTTAAACGAAATGTGTTTTGCCCTTCTATGAAAATATGTTTCGCCCTCCCAGCATTTTTCAAGTTAGCTAGCTAGCTACCTGACGAACAGTAATTTCGGAGCAAATGTATATTGCAGCACAGCAAGCGTTTTGGAAAAAATAAAACTCAATTACGCAGTTTCACGTTCAGAGATACAGCAATTTCTACCGGATTTGTGGTGAAGACCAATTAAAAGAAATTGTTTGTTGTTGCTGAATCGCATATGTCTCCGGACAGCGTCAGACGCTAAATATTGGACAATCGGTCTTCATATTATTGTAATAACTACTTCGTGGTCGGAGAAATCCGCACCTGCTTTATTAGGAGTTTTCAGTTATCTAATGTTCTTGTGATTTTTTCGAATTCTTGTCCACTGGATTTCCGGTATTTTCAAAGCCACCAAGGAAAAAAAATAATCGTAAACCGTCTAATCCAAGGACGCAACAACGTGCTCAGGGTGCAGGTTGAACCCAGATCATCATGAGATCAGAGTTGTCGCAGAAACCGCTGCCGTTTCAGAAATGTAGCAACTACGAACAGAAAATTTAAACTATACAAATGTTGTTGAACAATAACTGTTGAGTGTACGGACCTGATACAGATCATTGCTGTTTAGTATGCAATATTGGTGCAACAAGGCTTTTTTGTTTAATTTCCTCGTTGGTTCGTATAAAATGGCTTAGTAAAGACAAAGTAACAATTGCAACTTTGCAACTTTTAGATCAAGGCTGCTGCATATTTAGTCAAAATGCTATTTCTTGTTTTATATAACCGCAGAGGAGCGTAGTTGAGGAAATTTGTTGATTTTTGATTCGTAACTTCTCGCATGTGCAATTAGTTTTTGGAAAAAAGTTTGAGAATGATTTCTTTGATTTTAAAGCAGAGTTGTAAACGAGCCAACAAGTACTAACAGGCCCGAATTTGAAAACATAAGTCCGAACCCAGCCAAATCCGAAAAGTGATTTAAAGTCAAAACTAGGCCCCAAAAACCCGAAAATTAGGTAAGATCTAATAAATGGATACGGTTATTACTCGTATGAAATCAAAAATAAAACTGGTCACTGCTGATTAATAGCGACGTAACTGTAATAATAACAATTGTGTGATATAATAATCGCATGATGCTGAAGCCAAGTCGTCATTCAGTGCAATAAAGCTATTTTGTTGACGTTTTGTAGCATCTAAAAGACAGAAACACAAGGCGAATTATATTAAGCTCGAATTAAGCCCGAGAGTTGGTCAATTTTAAGGCTAAATCCGACCCGAAAAGCTGTTGCCCGACTGACAATTTTGCTTTGAAAAGTCTATAATAACTGTTTGCGTTTTACCAAACAAGCTTAATTTTAAATGGTTATTTTATTTGATAAACTGCCATGTTACTGCATTAGGTGCCAGCAGATCAGTTAAATTATTTCTACATGCTAATAGAATACTGTTATAGTGCAACAGTAACTTATTAAATTCAAAAAGATTGTGCAAGATGTTAAGTAGTACTGCTTAACCATGTAATGATTTCAAACAAGCTCCAAAAAAAGTACCGGTATTTGAAATGAGTCTTTTTTTCAGTATTAGCATACCTTCAATAAAATTGTCAGCTTATTTTCTGTGAGTTAAAAAGCGCGTGTGTGTGAGTAATGTCCAGTTTGTTCATCAATTACTGTAAGATACTTTTATCTAATTTTTGTTAGAAAAATAATTTTGTAGAAAGAAAGCAGAGAAATTTAGTCAATTTAAAATGTGCGTAGCTCTTATGTGAATTCCAAATTAGTTTTCTGACGTATTGTAGAGTTTCAAGTTTCTGGGCGGGCAGTTTATTTACTTATTTTTGTGGTTTTAGTAAAAAAAATTGCTATTTAGCATCAACATATCATCAAGAACTTTCTCCCAATACGAATACTACACCGCGTAACCACAAGTAATTTAGAAACGGAAAAAATCCTAACGCATATTGCGTCAAAAACAATAGTTACATACCAAATAACTTACGAAGGACTATAACAATAACATTTTATTTGAATAAGACTAGATTAAATTTTAGCCTCCTGAAGAGACAATACGGGCGAAACAGACTGTTGGGGCATGACAAATTGTGATGGTCAATAACTAGTTAAGAAGAGTAACCAGTATGTAAGGCAGGACCGCAAGCAGGCCCGGGCAGGTGAACGTGTTTTGCTCCCCTAGCAGTTTCTACGTTCAAAAGTAAATATTGAATGATAACTGATTGCTTCGAAACTTGATGGCGGTCTTGTTAGAATTAGTGACTGTTTTCAGTAGATTGAATTTACTTACATTCTCTATTCATAAAATCAAAATTTGTAGCGCGATTTTTTAGTTCAGTTTTTAGCTTATTTTTCACGTTGTATGAAAAACGTTTGAGAATTACCACGGCAAAGCTAGCGCAAGCAACACCACGCACGATTAAGCTTTAAATTGCTTATTCATTAATTAATGAATATTGCCGAACGTTTTGGTATCTCACATTGCGCCCTCATCAGAATCTAAAAGCATTATTAATAATCTTCAAATTTCACGCAGCTCTCATGACAATAAACTAATAAATTTTCATTTACTCGTATGTGCTTTGAAAATTCAGAAGTTACATAGCAGATTTGGAACATAAAGCTACTTTCGCTACTGCGAGGTAGCACTTTCTTTACATCCAGTATCTGCTTTTGTCTTTCGTGGTGTCCATGCTTAGTGATGCTAGCGCAATGCGGTTGAGCCAAGTGGAGTGCCAGGGTGATACTGGTCGGGAATCTTCTTTCTGGTGACCTTGTTGTTGGACTTTGATCAGAGTAATCTGAGAAGAGGATACGATGGCAAGTGCAGAAATTGCCTTTGTGTGTGGTTTGAGGTTTCAGCTGGGCTATCAGGATATTTAGATGCTGTTGAAACACTAGCCTAATGGAAAAGCAGATATGTGAGGAAAGTGCTACCACACAGTTGTGAAAGTAATGAAATAATAACTCATAAAAGTAGTTTCACGCTCAAAAAAGACACAATCAACGAAATCAAAAAAAGACGCAAAAAGCAAAAACTATAGCTTCGTTATGGTATTTGAAAAGCACCACTGAAACGCGACTGTTTAGAAATTGACGCAAACTATGCCTATGATAGCAAACCAGCAAAAGCGTCAAATTAATGCTACGCAAGTTCGACTGCTTTTTTGTGTGTTCTCAAGTTTTTCCTATCACATTTTAATTGTATTTTATTAGAATTGATCATACCGCAAAGCTTAAAACGTGAATTTAGCGTTTTTTAGCTTCTACTACTTTTAAACCACAAATGTAAAAAATTGTCTTTTACAAATTTGAGTTTTCTGCTTTATATTTTACGAGTATTTGGTTTCAAAGATATTGAACTTTCCATGTTTTAAAATTGCTAAAGTTTACACGTAATTAAGACGTCTTCTCCTAAACGTATGAGAACGATTCGACCAAAATAAAAACGCACCCGGCCCTTCCTCTTAAGCTGAAGTTAGAAAGATATGAATCTATCATATCAAAGTTGGTTCTTTAAAAGCTTTTTGAAGATTAATTTTGAAAATTAATATGTTCAACTTTATATCATAGCAACCAGAACCTGTTCTTTATATTATGCAGCTGTAACAGAGATAGTTAAGATTTGCAAAATGTTTACAAAATGTTTGTTTTCGTTTGTATTTTTGGTGACATCAGCTGCTACACTCAATTGCCCAATAACAAATTGGACTTTATACAAAAATACTGAAGATGATGTAACCGGTTTATACAACATTGGATATCCACAATATGAGGTTGAATTTACGCTTAATAGAACAATTATGTATAAATGTTTTTACAATTACACTGTTCAGTTTAAAACCAGTTGGGCAGCGGATGCAAGGGGAACTAACGATAATCACAATAACGATCAAAAGTTTATTGGTGATGTCACAAACACTTGCAACAAGCAACCAGAATGTAATGATCACATCCGGTTGAAAATGAAAATAAACCGAGAAACTCGCAATTGGTTAATATTGCAAAGAAAATGGTCTCAATGGGCAAATACGAAATCAGTTAGTGAGTATTCATACTTGAGAAAAAATTGTAACAAACTTTATTGGACAAATTGGATCGACACGACAAACTGTGAGTCATCGTCGAGCATCACATTTAAAAGATCCTGTGCAGACTGCGATGGTGACGCTTTGGAGCAAATGTACTGCGATGCTACCGGTCACGCTGAGGACAAAAATGACTGTAATCACTACTGGAGCAATTGGACTGAAGAACCTTGCGTTACAACTGGTTGTAACATTGAAGGAGAGCGAGTTAAAACCAGACAGTGCTTGTATGGTGATGGTCGTGAAACCAATAAAGTTCAACTGTGTTCTAAAAGCAATGAGTCCTCAGTTATGAAGGAAAATTGCATGAACAATACCATTCCTGATGAATGCGAATCTCAGGTTTTGCAACGAGCCGGTAACCGGGATAACACAAGCCTTTACATTGGTATTGGAGTGGCTGTCGCGTTGATAGTTATTCTTTGCATTTTGCTTGTTATTGTGAGATACCGTCGTCTAAAATCGACACATTTTCCACCGAAGGCAAAAACAAATACAAACCAAACTTTTCCTAACAAATTCGCAAATACCACAATAAAGGCAGACCAACAATCAAATGATGTTCCTCGACCGGATGATGTCAGCCAGCAAAACCCTGCCGAAGTCTACGAATTCGCCAACTCGACAACAAGTGCAAATGAACTGTCTTTTAAAAGTTTGAAACAGGCAAAACAAAACACGCACGAGAATACGAGTAAGCTAGAAGAAGAACCAGTTGCCTATGACATTGCAGAAATAGACGGCTCCAATGGATTTAGATTTAAACAAGCCTCTAACCAAGATGAGTACGTGATTCAGACACAAGATGTTTCAAATGCGCACGAAATTGCAATGCGAGCTGATCCTAATGTTTACGAAATTGAAGATCTAGCAGGGCTTCATACAGAATCAAACCTCCGGGCACAATCTTTTGAAGGAGAAGGAGAACTAGGTAATACCTACAGCTCTCTGCAGTCATCAAGCGATGTTGTGGAGAGCATGTATTCCCAATTGGAACGTTGATTTTAACTTTCGTTACGTTTGAAACAGACTCGAAGGTATTTTGTTGCTGAGGTTACTTAATCTTGCGTCATTCCAATTTTCTTAGAACAACAATGGTCCAGCGGTGCCAAAACCCGGGGGAAGTTTGACTGTATCCTCCCCAATAATTTGATTATGATCTTCATCTGCATCCCTTCCAATAATTTGAATCTGGTGTGCATGCGAGCGCAGGTCCCTATACTTCAAATCGGAGAAATTTTTGGTAAAGACCTTTTTTTGGTCTGTAATTTGGGGTAAAAAGTGTTCCACATTTGGTGAAGACCTTTGTTTTGTTTTTTTGTTTTTTTTTGGTCTTCACCTGAATTTGGGGAAAAAGAGTTCCATTTTTGGTGAAGACCTTTTTTTTGGAGGGGGGGAAGTGTTCCATTTTTGGTGAAGACCTTTTTTTTCACTTAATTTGCTCA
This sequence comes from Trididemnum nubilum, assembly GCA_963965965.1. NCBI lineage: Eukaryota > Metazoa > Chordata > Ascidiacea > Aplousobranchia > Didemnidae > Trididemnum > Trididemnum nubilum. The sequence continues at coordinate 8,216,805 of OZ014469.1, forward strand.
CCTGAAAAAGATCGTGGTCAAGGTTCATACCCCTCAATGTTGAAAATGGGGCAAGATTGGGCTAAAATTGCAAATTATCCACCTCAATGCTCAACAAAGATTTGCGCCTCTGCAATGGTATTAAGGTTTTCTTCTATTTTGCGTCACAGTATTTTTTTGGGTGTTTTTATGACCAAACCAACAATAGATCTCAAACGAAAACCAACGTCGCAAGACAACGGAAATACTGTAGGTAGCACTTTAGAGTAGGGAATGTTGTTGCAATATACGCTAAAATACAATGAGTGCTTGACGCTAGCAGCAGTTAGCCCATAGTTTTATATTCTCATTGTTTAATGATGAATGAAAACCCGTAACATTCAATTTCGCATGCAATTAAATGCAGAGCATATAAAGCCTTGACCGATTAGACGGTTCACGTTTTGAGTGTGGCCAAATTTTACCAGCTCAAATATTCAAGCGTCTTATTCTGTAGGCCTACGTCCACGCGGCTTACAAACGACCGGCCTTGAGGAAATCTTTTGAGCTTCTCGGACCTTGAGTTCTTACGTAGATCCTCCCAAACTTTGTTTATGATAAAGAATATCGCTTTCTACCGTAAATAAAAATGTTTTTCAATGTTTTTCTCTACAGCTACTAGATTTTATTAGCAGATATTTGCTGTATATTTCCTTTAGTAGAAATAATTCGATGTTAATTGAAGTTGGTTTTAGTTTTTGAAAATTTAAACTTGTAAAACGTGTTTTTACTGATAATGTCGGTTGCAGGCAGCTCAGCGACCATGCACGGTTAAACATTTTCAAGATTTTTTTTTAAACTATTGAAATATTGTGAATTTCTTGGGCTTGTGATGCAATATTTTTCCATTTTTTGTCGGTCAAAACTTCTTGACAAAGCTAAAATAAATTGAAAACTTATCTTTTTTTTTAAGCCCGATGTAAACTCTGCGTAAAATTGCTGGCGTATTCCTTTTAGTTTATTTTAACCAACTGGTAGCTTTTACGTTCGTAAGACGGTAGGCCATGCGTATAGCGAGTTTCTGTTCGAAATTAAATAATAAAAAAAAGATGCACACTTAGCCTCACGATTTTCGGCCGATGAAGACCGGGCATCATAATATCAAATTTAAGACATTCAAAAGTTTAAAACGCTCAAAAGATCGGTATGTTGAAGCAACAATTAAAAAGTCTTCTTAGTTGTATTTTTGTAGATCAAAGTACCCATTATTATTATTTTTCAAATAAAATTTTCGAATTTATTGAGGTTTATTTTCAAGTAAAATTTTACTCTGATTTAACCAAACACAATAGGACTTTGGACTGAGTTTTAGAGCAGATGCTCAAATGTTGCATAAAAAAGCTTTCTAAAGCAGCGTTTTTTGATTATTCTTTATTTATGTTTTTCTTTGCTGTGCTGAGTCATTAATGCACCACTATTTACTCGTAAGTTAACTTTTACATCAATTAAGTAAAGTAGAATGTGGGGGAACTCAAGTAACGGAAAAGCTTTATCATTACGAACAAAGAATAATATCCTACTGCATTTTAAGGAAGTACGTAGTATTTTTCTTTGTATATGGGCGATCATATTTGTTTTAGGTAACCTTTGGACGCTATTTCTATTTCAGCCTGGTCAAGTTAATAACACCTACTGTAGGTTATGGGCAACTTGGGAAAACTACACTACTGTGTTAAGGATAAAAATTGAACTCGCCCGGTTTAGATTACTAGACTGTGCGTAAAGTTCTTAGCGTATCTTTAGTTTATTTCAAACAGATATTCGGGGCCCCCGGCGTACCGCCGTACCGAAATTCTTTATACAAGCTTTCACCAAAGTAGCCAATGCAATGAAAAGTGTGCGGATTATGGAATATTTAGCATCTGACGCTGTCCGGTGACAGGATGATAAATATGCGATACAACAACAAGCTGCCAGGTGGTTAAAATAAACTAAAAATATTATTTTAATATTAATCCAATTATGAAGTTTTTGACGTTTGCAAGCCTAAGTTTTAATGTTTAATCGTTTTGCGTGCTTCTGGTAGCCTTTAGGCTTGAAGCACGTAAAACGATTAAAAATATTATGTTAGTGCGCTCACGGTTTTATGCCCTGTGTTGGCTGGGTTCACAGCTCATTTGTTTCGCACAATTATGGAGTGCAAAAAGGCATTGAATCTTTCTTTTTGTTTTGTCTTTTATATGACGTATAAAATTTGATTATTTTTGTTGTCGAGGTTAAATTTTCGGTTTTGTTCTTAATCGACTTCAAGAGGCAGCAGCAGTTTACGTAATTCTAACAAAAACGATTTGTGACCAAATACTTTTCGTCACAGAAATCAAATACTGTTTTGGAAATTGACTAACCAAAATCGTTACACGCCTCTGGCGTAATTTCGCGAGTATATTGAAAATTTGATTTTGTTTTTAAGATTGGAAATACTTAATTTTGTACTGTATGTGTACCAAAACTTTGTTTTGATATTTAGTTGCTACTTCGTCTTGTACACTTTTAGCAGGTTTGCATTTTATTGTGCTAGTTTACAGCATGGAGTCAAAAACATTTACTATACGGCGCACTTTTTTCAAAATTTACAATTAGCTGCTTATCACACTAGCTGTGCTACAATAGTACAGCATTACATGGATACTGTGCCGTAGAAGGTGGAAGAAAAAGTGATATATTGCTGGTCTCAGACTCTGATGATCCAGGTTCGATTCTCTTAGCGTTGCTAATTTAGCGAGAGCATTTGAATATTTGTTTTTTTTTCAGACTACGCATTTGTGTTTGATTTTTCTGCTAATAACCAGATCTTGAATCTTTAATGTTTTTTTTTCTGCTGGGGCTCTGACGACAAAAAGCAGCCAAAATTCAACGTTTCGTTTTGGTAAGAAACAAGCCTTCTTTAAGAAATATTACGGCAAATACATTAACTATTTTTGTAATCTCTGAACTGAATTGTGAATAATGCAGGAAAAAGTTTTGGTAAAAGTTTATGGGTTTGATTTCCAATATGCGTGTAAATCGTATAGGTGTACAATACGTACCAGTCAAAAACTATTTTAGCCCTTGTTTATTTAGTCTTATCTTTTTGTTTGTAACCGTCTATATTTCTGTTATTTCAGTACAATATTTCGACAGTAATGTTTGTACTTTGTAAATTTTTGACTTTATTGAGACGTTTCAATTTCAAATAATTCACCGGCCTGTTGGTCGAGCGGTAACACTTTTGTCTCTGAAGCGATAAATGTGAGACTCAAATTTTGGACCGGTAAAACGGAAGGCAGTGTTGCCAACGACTCGCCTACGCTGCAGCATTTCTTCAATACGAGCTGTGTTACCCGGGTTTAATGACGCGGTAATGTACCCGCAAACTGCATATACGCTTCGGCGTAATAAAGTCAGTCTAATGAAAAATTTGATTTGATGTTCAAATCACCTTCGGTTTTGTTTGGAAATATACACTTATGATGTTGTTGTAAACTTTTGACACAATGACGAGGAAATGTTCCTCACTCCTCTCGTTTGAGCTCGTAACGCACTTTGTTAATTCGATGCTTATTCTGATCGTGTCTTTTGCTTGTGCAAAATAAACTAATCATCCAACAATAGCAAGACTTTATTTATGACGCAATAACCATCGAAACCAAAAATACATTGAAGACGTAAAGATGTTTGTGTGTCAATGATAACGTCAGTTTGGCTTAATGTTGACATCAAAAACATTCCTAAATACACGTAGCAACTTTTGCACAGATTGGTTTTATCATTTTGAGAAACGTTTTTTTTCATTTCTCGCAAATGAAAGGCGGAAACAACGGGGTTAATGAAACAGTTTGCATGATGGGATGACATAACGGCGAAGTCTACCAACCAAACCGGTTGAATATACCCAATAAAGGGGTTGAAATAAAACAAGACATTGTGAACATGGAGGGGGGCCAGCATACAACAAATACCCCCACCACTGTGGCTAAACTTTTGACTACGTGAAAATTAGATAAAAATCAAAAACAAATGAGACTGAAAATCGGCAAAACATTAAAAACAGTCAGTCTCAACTCAAGATTTACCGGTTCTAAAAAAGAAGAGTGTACTTCGACTTGTTCACTTTTGAAAATTTTTGAAACCTTAAGTACTGTTAACGTATAAATGCGTATAATCACTAACAACCTCAAAGGCGCTTTACGTCATTTAAAAAAACTATAGTATGGAAAAAGTTGTTCTTGTTTAATATTGATCCAAAAATATAATTAAATGCTGTCGTTCATTAAGCAATTATTCATCAGCCGAGAAATACGAAAGCTTACAATAATAACGCATAGCTCGTAGTATCTTTTTCCATAACAATGCAGTAAGCTTGAATGCATTATTTTGAAGTAGAAATGCATCTGACGTCACAATGAGATATTTATTACGTAATAAGACACGCTACAAACGTCTCGCTAAGAAATTCGCGCGAACAGTTTTAACAAATGTTTGGCGAGACGGCTCAGAAATGGCAGTAGGTCTACGAAGTAATTTGTTTGTCAGCGTCTTTTAGCGAGCGAGAATGGCCTTTACAAGTTCGCTAACGCGTTTTGTCATGTCGGCCCAGCTTCGGTTGTAAAGAATGAATTACAAGTTGAGTTCGACCATTTCGATTGTTTTCGATCCAAAAGTTTGTTCCTCTTTGCTTTTTTGCTTTTCACCAAATATCCGTTGATCGTCACAATAGAAGACACAGGTAGTGCATCCGAAACGTCAGAAGGGAAGGAACCGTGCGGAAGTGGATGTAGAATGAAGCTAGTTTCAGGATTTTCTTCATTTATTGGAGTAACCACTTGAAACAAATAAGCAATTCCAAAATCCAGAGGTGGGCACAAATTACATTATATCAAAAACGCAACGCAACAAAGCGCAACGATCTTTTCAACCAGTAAAAGCGCAGCGCAAATTGCGCAATTTATTTTTTTTAATTTCTGAAGCGCAGCGCAACTTTCGCAATGAGCTTTTTGATTCAGTTGATGCGCAACGCAATTCCGCAATTGTGGAACGGCATTTTCGTACCAAGTTAAAGCGCAACCTAACTTCCGCAATTGAAATTTCACAACACAGGGCAAATACCGCACTTTTTGCAATTTTTGACCGAAAAGAGTAAATAATCTGCTAAAGAAGGTCGACATTTATCAATATTTCGATCGAAATGGAACAAAATTACGGTCAATGTATAGAATTGCGCTATTAACCGAAAAAAAAATTTAAAAGCGCAGCGCAATTAAAGCGCAACAAATTTTAAAGGCTTTATTTCGCAACGCAACTTCCGCAATGTTTCAAAATAAAAAATTAAAGCGCAACGCAACTTCCGCAATTGCGGAGGTTGCGGAAGTTGCGCTTTGCGCTTCTAATTGCGCTTTGCCCACCTCTGCCAAAATCCAATTATATTTTCTGTTGCAAAAAAAAAACTTTTTTTCTTCCTTGCGATCCAATTACTGATATTTTCTCACCCAGAAATTGTTCAATTCTCAGGCCTATACATGGAATGTTTCCAAGCTGCATTGTGCTTAAGCTAGTGTTTAGAGCATCGAATTAGTCATCGAAAGATTGCTGAACCCCGGTTGATTTCTGAACTGACAATGCGTCGTTGTGTCCTTGTGAAAGTCACTGTACGCTTATTTCCCATTAAGGCAAAAACAGTCCACTCGTTGTGGTCTAGCCTGACGAAAAACTTGCAAACAAGGACGTGCTCTGCGTTGGTGTGGCTAGACAGGCGCAGAGTGCCTGGTTTGTAAAAAAGAACGAACCAATATTAATAGCATTCCACAGTGTCTGAACACCAAAAACAGTACATACATATTTTTATTTCATATCTTAAATTTAACTTCTAAGCACAGGGGCTTGAGTCAGAGAAAAAAATTTTAAATTACATAATCATTTTAGCAATTTTCTGGGCCATTTGACATTTTTCTCCAAAAATTTTATTGATATTCAGATCAAAGTCAATCTTCGTTGTTGGTGCATACGACTCGAAGAGCGTAGACGGGTTTACAACACACTTCTAAACATACCGTGATTTTGTTTTATGACCGGCCATTTTGTTGAGCAGTATTAACTTCGTCTGATTAGCCGGAGGTCTGAGGGTAAATTTTCGGTCCGGTCAAACCGGACACAGTGTTGCCAACGATTCGTCACCTCTGCGACATTTTTTTAAGGGAGCTGCGTTGCCTGCAAGCGCAATGACACGAAAATGGGTCCCGTAAACTCACTACACATTTCGGCATAATACAGCAAATATATATTGAAAGATTTGGTTTGTTTTGCTCGGAATATGTTTATTTTACTTGGAAAATTGTACGATTTGCGCAGAGACTCTTTATTAATAGATTGGTAACTGAGAGTTTTGTCTTTTTCTCTTTACGGTTTGTTTGTTCTAGAATGTGCCGATTCGTCCGATTAGCGTGACTTTTTTTCTTCACAGTTCACTCGCTCTACAAATATGTCTAATCAAATCAGTCGTATACGCGTGGACGCAAAACCTTTGCAACAAGAGCAAATTTTTTTCTTCAATGCTGTTCTCTTTTTCTCCGCGAGTATGTTTCTTGTCTACTAAGTAAAGAGCCTGTGCTCTGGGTGTTTATCAAGTCGCTATACAGGCTTAGTTAATAATGATTACCTTTTTGTTCACGCTGTCATAATTTATGCATCAGCTGAAAGTACTACAGTAAATTACAAGTTGTTGGTTTTTAAAATCAAAAAAAAATTTTCGCTTTGCTGTTTAAAATATATTTTTAGATACTATTCTTGAATCACTGTCTTTAAATACTAGAAAATGAGCAGTGCAAAAAAGCATTGCGTGGATTTTTAACATTTATACGAGTGTATTGTACAGAATCTTAATAATATTCTTAATTTTTAGCTTTAGAATTTTAAGCATTTGTTCTTGATGGTTGCGGTGTGCGTATAATTCAATTAAATGTTTGTGATCAAAATGTCTTCCGTTGCATAAACCACTATGCATTACCTGATACAGTAATTGTGCTGCTTTATTATTAGAAAACAATGGCTTGAAAAGTATTTAACTACTGTATAATCGTATTACATATGTCGCACTTGTCTTTGATGCTGGTGCTCTGGGCTCCTAGGTTCGATTCCCGGTCAATCTAATTGGACAGGACAGGGTTTTCCATGGCGCGTCACAACAGATATGTTTGTGAGACGCTGTGTTACCTGGCAAAATGTTTGGAAATTGACCCAATAAACTCGTTACACACTTTCGGCGTGATTTTACGAATATAACAAAAATTTGATATATGAAGTAGCAAATATGCTACTTTACAATCACTGGTCGATTTGAGTGAAACGGTATAAGACTGGTGTTCAATTTCCAGTTGGGTCAGACCAAAAACCTCAAAGTAGTATTAATGACTCCCCTGTTTGACGTTCAGCATTGAAAACGAGGCATTGTGAAGTCTCTACCGAATGTGGTTGACAGAAGGGCAGGTGGGGCTTTGACACAAAAACCGCGCTTTCGCAGTCTTCTGACCAAGGCAACTTGTTGACTGATTTACAACTGCAGTATTTTGTTTATGTGTTAAATTTCTTTTTTTTCTCATTTTTTTGCTACATTTCTTTGATATTTGTTCCTCATCAGGTTATGATTTGCTGTATTTATAGCGTGGAGTGAAAAGCAATTGTTATACAGCGCTATATTGCTCGTTTTTAAAGTTTATATTATAGCTGTATCTCACGCTGTACGGTTACAGCGCAACACTGAGGTTGTACGGCAAAAAGCGAAAGGAAAAGTACTATATTGATCTGTTAGTTTTATGGTGTAGATTCGATTCTCTTAGCGTTGCTAATTTATCAAGGCCATGCAAATGTTTGCTATTTTTAGATCACACATTTGTGTTTGCTTGTTTATTTTGCTGATACCAAAGTACTTGAATCTTTAATTTGTTTGGCTACTTGCTCTTCTTGACTGTAACTAAAAAAAAACAGCTAAAATTCAATGTTTCGTTTCAGGATGAAGTAAACCTTTTTCATTGTTTCGTAAATGGATCAATTTAATATATGCTATCAGAGTTGTAAGTTGGGCCGGGCTTTTCGGGTCGGTTCGGGCCTGAGACTTACTTTTTTTCTTAGATGTACAAAAATATAACCAAAATAACTTGGCAACATTGTTAAATTTTTCAGCCCCAACTTTCAGTTTTCTCTGCATGTCTCAACGTCTGACATTGTGTCGCTACTTCTTTTTCCCGACTCTACGAGTCTACGTGTTGTTTTTGTGGTACTGTGCATTCGATATTGTTGTGGTGGTCAATAATAAAAAAAATAAATGAATGAATGAGAACCCGAAAAACACCCCGGCGTAGTTTGACAAATAAGTGTGGGCTTACTAGGCTATCATTACTTACTGAGATCTGTGGACTTACTAAGGATCTCAGGACTTACTGAGATCTGTGGACCTACTAGGCTATCATTGCTGCTGATCTACAGTACATCTTTTTTGATGCAACAAAAATTGCGAAAAGCTGGGTTGCCAATGGTGCGGAGTCAAATGGATTAAAACGTACTTTCGTTAACAAGGGGAATTGTGGGAAAAAGTTTGGAGCACCTTTTCGTTACTTCACAAGTAGTTTTTATTTTTTCAATAAAACCGATTTCGAACAGTATCTCTTTAACACAACAGCAGCATATAGGCAGGACAATAACCAGCACGTGCAAGTAAATAACATATTTTGCCCTTCTGGCATTTTGCAAGCTTGCTCGCTATCTACTTGACGAGCATTAATTTTGGAGCAAATGAATTTAGCGCAGCAAAAGTTTTGGAAAAAATGAAACTCAATTATGCAGTTTCTTACTATAGTATAGTTGTTGGTTTGTTTGCAAGTTTGGTATTATGGTTTTATAAAACCACACAGGTGTGCGCAGAAGAAATTTGTCAGGTGGTGTTTTGTAACTGCTCGCATATTCAATTACTTTGGGGAATTTTTGAAAATGATTCTCGTAACTTTAAAGAATCTGCAATTTCGCGTTCTACTAAACGAACTTAACTTCAAATATAATCTTATTTAAAAAATGCCAATGCAATATCATTACAGTGCAAAAGTAAGTTAATAAATTAGAAAAAAAAAAGATTGTGCAAACCCTATACAGTAGTGCAGCTGCTTAACCATTTTCTGATTTAAAACATTCCAAAAAGCAGTATTTAAAGATTGTTTTCTGCATACTGTGCTTTCAATAAAATTAAACAGCTTCTTTGCTTCGAGTTTGTGCGTGCGTGTGAATGGAGAATGTGCAAGTTTTTACATCAATCAAAATTGTGTTACTTTTGCTAGAACAATTTAAAAATAAGACAAATATCAGACAAACTTATTCGTTTAAGATGTACGTATGGGGTTATTGAGTGAATTCACGCTAGTTTTTCGATGAATTATATAAAGAATGCCTTGATATATAAAAACCTGATTGTGCAGAGAATGAAGCGGAATAGCGATGTGCTTGAGAGAACCATTTCGTTTTATCTTCAACAATTATTTATTTTTTGAGTTACTCAGAAAAACTTGAATTTTTATCTTAAGAGAAAATTTTGTCTGCGATAGCCATGAAAAGACTTGTCTAAACTTGCTTCAGCAACATTCAACTTCTTTTACATTTAATCGTTTTGCGTGCTGTCTGGGCGAAACACTACCAGCGCCAGACAGTGGTAATTTAACACAGCGCAAACACTGGTACTTAAAAAAGTCCACACACAACTTCAAGCAAGTTTTCCTTGTTTTCGGTGATTTTGTAGACCTTGCAACAAAAACATCCAGAAAGTATTCCATGCAAATCTTGCTAAACTAAAAGGTCCTCCGCAGTGCTTTAATCTTGGAAAGCGTTGTTCTAAACTTCAAGAAGAGGTAACAGATGCTTAAACTATATATACCGGTAATGGCTAAGATATCTTCATACTTTGAAGTTGTGCACGGCTTTTTTTAAATTAGCGATGTTCCCTCTTACGTTTTGATGAGTCAGCTTGTACCCACAAATCGGTGTGTTTTCCACAAATCGGTGTGTTTTTCCATACAATAAAAATCCAAAAATGAGTTGGCGTGTGCCAGACAAAACTCTCTTTGCTGATAAAAACCATCAAAACGGTTGCAAAGTTAATAACATAAAAATTTCTACTGGACAATGAAAAAAGTTGACATATTGTTGAAGTTTATACATTTCATGGCCTTCGCAAACTTTTCTTTAGATTCTTCAAACATGAAAATCAAACAAATTAATGTTTTCTAATGACAAACAGAAACGTGGCTATTCCGCTTCATTTTGTGGCAAAAACAGCTTTCTAGGTCAAGGCATTCTTGAGGTTAGACGATTTTCTAAAAATTGACTGGGGTGAACTTTTGACCCCTACCACCTTTACACAAACTCAAATTTATCAAACTTGGCAGAAGTAAAACACTAAACGAGAATGAATATAAAAAGAATTATGCCGAACAAATAACGAACAAAACTTAACTCCAGATCAGAAAACACATGTCAAACTAAGTCAGTGGTGGCCTTAGAAAAAATGCTAATCAAATGGGTTGAATTGTACAGGAGCACAACCACAATTTTGCCGAGGTGGACTAGAACCAAAGTCGAAAACTTTTGTTCCCAAATGTGCCCGTGAAGGGAAGACGTTAAACAAACCAATGAGTTTCAAACGTAACAAAAACAGCGGGGATCTAGCTGCTGAGTAGAGTTGCACAAAATGTAGAATTTTGAATCCTCAAGATTCGATTCTTTCCAAGAAACGAATCTCAAACAGGCATGTTTATCAAGCAATTGGATTAGAAAACTGCAATATTGTAAAAGGGCATTCAAGTCAAGTTTTTCACTTTTGACCAAAATGTTGGGATAAGCCCAAAAACTTTCTCACCAAATTTGAAGTTTCTATGCCTTCCAGTTTTCAAGATACTATAGTTTAAGTTAGCTGTTTTCCTCTTCTTTTAGTGTTGCCATTTCGTCAGTATTGTGACAGAAGATTAACTTTTGGAAAACTGGCATACATTTATGGAAAAGCAGCTTATTTTACAGTTCTGAACCTTTATTGTCTTTTACAATCACTCTGCCCTAAAACATTTATTGAGAATCAAAAACATGCAGAAACTTTTAAAAATTTTGATTCTAATTGGTAGCTCAGGCAAAATTTTTACGGAAAAAATCCTGTCTAAGGGAAATCTACAGTAGTTATATTTCAGGAGCGGAATGGTAAAAGGTTCAAATATGGTGAAGTTAGTCATCAGATACGTCAAAGTTTTTTGGGAGAAACTCGAACAAAAAATTTCCGACCTGAATGCCCTTTCAATAAATTCTTTTTTGTGATATTACAAAACAAAAAGTGCTAAATTCGTTTACCATAAACAACTCAGCGCATTGTTGTTTTGCCTTCATATACTGTACATAATCGTTTTAAAATTGATGTGGAGGTCTAAAGGATAGAGGTGGTAATTAGAGGGGTGTGGTAGTGTTAATGGGTTGTGATCAGAGAAGTGTGGTGGTCCGGAGGTGTATTAACAAGCGATTAGGATTACACAGTATGTGTGCAAGGATGTGATGGAAGTATAAAGGGGTTTGTTTAGAGAGATAAATAAATGTAGAGATAACAAAGTTTTGTTTAGAGGGGTGTGTAAAGAACAATATTTAGGGGGTTGTAATGTTAAGGGGTAGTGTTTAAAAAGGTTTTTAGTAGAAGCAAAGTATACGGCAATAACTATAAGAACTAGAGGACGTTGGCTGTTGAGTGCGCTAATAAATGGCGATTAAAAGGGTGTGAAAATGCAGCAAGATAAAAAGAGTAGGGGAAAGTATTAAGGGGTAGCAATAGGGGGTATAAAGTTGTATTAAGGGGTGGCAATGGGGAATGTGGTTCGAGGAAGTATTTTGGGCTGGTTTTTAAAAGGGTTTGGTCTAATTTAAGCCCACATACAGACTTTTAGTTGTAATCAGCAGAATTTAGCTATAATCAGCAAATTTTAGGAATGCTACAATCTTTATGCGCGCGACAATTGAATGTTGGTCCCTGTGCATTTGCACAATATAATACACATTCCTATTAAGGCAGTGTTAAACTATAGCGGATATCAGGAACATATACTGTACGAGTATACCTAAAGCGTACATCAGCGTATCACATGCTATAGTATGACAGCACCATAAAGCCACCACTACTGCTCACTAACAATGCAGCAAAATCATTTCGAGCAAATGTTTATGAGTACTTAAGCATCTGCCATTTTCATGAAGTTTTTTTCAAATAGTTTGTACTTGGTAGGCTTGAAAAACTCGTGATTATCATTTAACAGATGATCTTGTAAAAAATGAATTCCTCAAAGCATTGAGGATAGCACAAGTCCCGAGAGTAATAACAAGCAAACAGATCCAGAAGGTAGTTGAAGAAACCTTCCTCGGCCTTGCAATTCTGCCGCTCAAAGCTGAATCCATCAGCAACCACCCAAGCCAGGGTGTCATTTTCTTGGTTTATAGAAATAATTAGTTGGGGAGCTTCCTTTTTAGAGGAATCCAAATTCACTGCAATGGCCTGAAAAAAAAGATATACAAGTCAAATTCGCTTAAACAATAATTCAATCGTGCAAACAGCCTTATATTATACTTTTACCACTACATTTCTGGTTAGGGTAACATCATAATACTATATTGCACAGATAGGAGATTTTAACGTCACGTGAAGTTTTATAACATGCTATACATGTTGTAATTGTAATTACACTTTATTCACCAAGTTGCCTTTGCCAGAAGGCAGAAAAGCGACCTTTCGGTCTTCGAGTCAAGCTGCCACCTCCCCACTTGTCTACCACACACGGCGGAAGCTTCACACTGTTTCTTTAATTGCTGAGCAAGGAAGTTGTGAATACCAATTTTTCTAGTCTTTGGTTTGATCCGATGGGGAATCAAACCTGAATCTACCGTTTCAGTAACAGACGCAATATCCACTCGATCACTGATCCGACTATTTATCTACTTTAAGACGTCACAGAGCTGAATATTGCATCGGTCAAAACTATTTTAGAGAATTACTACAGACTGTCAAACCTATTCAAGAAAATTTACCACAGAATTTTCAATTTTCGCTATTACATAATGTATTTAATAATGCAAAAAAGCTATCCAGAAAGGCGTAACATCAATCTATAATGGTATTTGACGTTAAAATAACCCATTGCAAATTAGACTCTTACATCAACAACAGTAATCAGTTTCAATGTTACTCCTTTTGGCTGCTTTGCATGTAAGCTTTTTCCCAAAAACGTCAACATCTCAAGTTCATTCTTGCCTTGAACCTGTATTGTTATACACAATTACGAAGTTGCAAATAAATATTTTATTAATGGTTCAAAAAATTATACGATACAGCATATAGTAAAAACCTTTAAGACTTTGCTGTTACTGAGATACTCGCGTTTTTTGGCAACTTTCCAATTATAATTGCGGTGTCAGCGCTGGCAATGTTCATCGCTTAGTTTTGCACTATAATTGCAAGAGTTGTTTCACTCTTTTAGATCATATTATCGTAATTTGTTTAGTTTTAGTAACTTGATTACATAATACTTACTATTTTATGAGCAGTTGGCATATTATACATACTAACACATTTACTACCTGAAAGTGCAATGTTAAACCTTTATTATGCTTTACTACATTTTAACCTTGTTTATTGAATTCTTCTGTGAAGTAGCAATTTTCCATCCCATTTAACTAACTTAAGTAAATTGCAGAACAAAGCTATTCGAATTGTGACGGGAAAAAATTGGAATGATAGCGCAAAACCGCTTAATCAAATACTAAATATATTACCAATGGTTTCACTTTTAAATCTTGAAATATCTAAATTTCTTTACCAACATGATAAGTCGAAATTACCTGCAAGTTTTTTGAATCACTTTACTTTAGCTAAAAATGTACATTCGAGGAGGACACGAGCCTCTGGCAATAATCACTCAACAATTTTATTATTTAAAACACAAAAACCCAAAGATCTATTAAACACACACGTGCTAAAATTTGGAACTCAATTCCAATTGTTTCCGTGCTTGATTCTTATATAAACCTTTTTTGTTTTTTTTTACTTGCATTTTTTTCTTCTTAGTTTTCTACCTCATTTGCACTTTTCATTTAGATTGCAGTGTGACTAGCAAGGCGGATGCTGGACTAGATGACTTCCCAATCTCTTTGCGTCCACCTTGCCGCTCACTCTAATGAGTAATTTATTTTACAAAAATTATTTATTTCAACATTGCGTAGCGTAAAAAAATTATGTTATGCATATTATAACGTCAAAAATGAGGCAGCTTTTAAAAAAATTGTCACTTTAATATGGAATTTTACCTTAACTGACAATAATAGCTTACCTCATCCCCGTCCAACTTTTTTAAAGTTTCTATAATTTTTTCATAATTTTTTTGTATCTTTTTAAGTCAAACGTGACTAGACGGTGAAAGTCTTGTCGAATCTAAAAAAGGCAAATATATGTAAGCTTATACTCATGAGTGAATCGCTGGGCTTTAAAATTGTAGATAGGCAGAAAAAAATATGACCTCCAAAACGAACTTGGAAAGACAGAAAAAGGAAGAAGTTACAATGTTCAGCTTACAATAAAATGTTTTTAAACGCACAAAGTGGCGGAAAAGTGTTTGGACTCCGGAAATACATTGGGGCACATCCTGCTATACACAGGATAAAAAACTACAAAAAAACATTATCAATCATCATTTGATAAAGTACCGGTAATCATATAGAGTGTCTTATAAGAGCATTTCTGTTTCGTAAACTTACTTAAGCTGTCTTGTAAGTGTAAACAGTTTAACAATTTTAAAAAGTCTAAATAACAGAATTAATTTAATACAATAATATTTTCCATACATAACGTATCTTTTGAAGCAACGGGAACTTCTCTATAATTGCGCTTACACTGCCACTCAATTTCCTAATTTCCAACTGTCGTTTTTGTTCTGTAATTGCAAATCCTTTTTGAAGCAAACCATGATTTACTTCAAGCCATTCTTTGGCAAGTTCATCATCTACTACACTTTCTGCTGTTGCAACACTCCGGTTTTCATCTGCACAAAAACAAGTGTGACTTAACAGTTTCATTTCAAATAGCACTTTTGCATAATATTTTACTGTTGTAAACTGCACAGCACTTTCAATTCTGATCTAGTTTTTCACTAGATTTTCTAAGTTTTGAAAGGAGACAAGTATAGTTATAACCATACAGCTGAGCTAGTAAAACAAACAGGTTACGCATGGGTTCGAAACCAACTGAAAACTTTAAAGCCTCGCTCCTGAGGCTATGGCACCCAGTAATCCTATGAAAGCATAGAATCATTCCACCAACATGATTATGTTGGTTTGTTACTGAAGTGCATATTCATCCTCTTGTCACTGAACAGAGTCAGAAGCTTACTTTTTGACTGATCCACACATTTTCATTGCAATGATTACTTCGTGCTTGGATGAATTTGCACCAGCTTAAGAGTTTCCAATGATCCAATATTCCTGTGGATTTCTCTGAAGGATTGTCTACTGAATTCGCATCTTGTTCGAATTCACCAAGCAGAGTTAATCGTCGTAATGAGTTTCATCCGAAGATGCAACAACGTGACTTGGGTAGGTGTTGAACTCATATCATGCAATCAGGGTTGTTGAAAAACGACGCCTTTACCCACCTGGCCATGTTGATACAAGCACATATAGTTAGCATACATTAAAGGATTGAACTAACCAGCCGATTCCGGTAGTTTACGATAGCTAAAATTGAAATACAATTTTTGACATGTTTTGCTCTCATTTTGGGGCTACAGTTGAAAAGATATTCAATAAACGCAAAAAGATATCTCCCGTAGGAAGTTTGGAAAGCCTGAAACTTTTCTCTCAGTTTGAACCTCCGAGTAAGGTTAGAATACATATTGTCAACCATTTCAATTCAATGTTAGAGAAACCCTCCTTTTTCATTCATTTTGGGTTTGGCGGATGGGGATATTAAATTGGGAGGGGGTTAATTATACCCTATATGATTTCTCCAACAATAATTTGAACAAAAACAGAAGGTTTTATCGAAATCGGCTTGATCACCTGATGTGATTGAAATGGTAAAATTCCGACCTTTTCCTGAACTGTAAGGGAAAAAGAGAGACTAAAAAGTTCTATTCTTTCAGTAGCACCGCAGACATATGATAAAACCCTATTTTTTTCTGAAAATTTACGATGAAAGAACAAACTCAGGATTTTTAAAAACTTTTTAAGGAGATATCTTTTTGCATTTGTTGAATATCTTTGTAACCGCAAAACCAAAATGATATGAATTTCAAAAATTGTATTTCAATTTTAACTACTGTAAACTAGCCTACCGATATTGGCTGGATGATACCACCCTTTTAAATAAACTAATACGTTACAAGACACTATGCAATTGTATTTGATTTAAAAGATATTCCATTGCCAACCGTTCTCTCATCTTTCTTCTTTGTTTAATGCAACATTAAAATTTATTGCAAAGCCAGACTTGTTGGTTTGGCCCACGACAACTGACCGCGAACAACGCCGATTGGCTGAGAAAGGCGATCTTAAATATATTTTTACTATCCCCAGAGCCATCTTGCCCAAACCCTCACTTTGTGACAAAATCACTGCGACAAAATCAGTGACGAAATCATTGCTTCGCGGTCAGTTTGTTCGCGGTCAGTTGACTTGGCTCGTGTTGGTTTGACCAAACGATATAAAGTTGAAACAAGCCGTCAACTAAATCATTTCATGGAACTTTAAGCCAATAGATTTGGTGCAAAAAGCGTTTCAGTTTTGCCATTCAAACGAAACGAATGTAAGAGCAATGTATGCTATTTAATATTTTTTAGATCAAAAGTAATTTAAGCAGTAAAGTTAAAACAAACGACAAGTATGCTTTCCTTTTTTTGCTATTTTCCAAACTTTACTCTAATTTCGCTTTATATCTCCTTTTAAGTATATTGGATGCGCTTCCAGAAAATAGCAATATGCTTTTACAAGAGATAAGAACACCAATATGCTTTTAAAAGTATTAGCTTAACATCAAATGTAAGCAATTAAGCACGTCATCAATTCAATGCAAAGTTTTAAAAAAAGAACATACTAATTGCCATGTTTGAAAACATGGCCTTCTTGGACCGTTTGCTGGCGATACTCTCTCCAATGTGTTTTTGTTTCCATTGTATGTTTCGAAGCTTTTCTGAGAGCTTGCGGGAAAAAAATGCCTGAAAACCATAAATATTCACGATTGATAAGATATCGATCAAAATATACTGGATCGCTTTCATAGCACTATACCATAAACCACTTTTGTTGTTGTATGTTTTTTTACCCTTACTTATAAAAGCTGTCTAGCTTTCATCAAAAAAAGCTATTGTTTGTCCCAATAGGTTGCTTCAAGGTGTTAGCAGTTTATGCTTATCACGCTACTTTTTTCCAAAATCTGGCACTTTTTTAACGATCTGGTACGGGCCTGCATATGACAGAGTGCCTACCAAACGCTTAATTGATTAACAACAATGTCAAAAAAGTAAATCACTAAATGATGCAAAATTTGACCTCAGTACATAAAAATTGAACACTTCAAACCGTCTTCAACTTTGTTCAAGCAAGGCAAAGATGGTGGAAGACAGCGCCGAGTGCCAGTTACTCTTGAGCTACTACCTCTGCAACCATTGCAAAAAAAAAACAGAGTGCATGATAAAACATAACCATGCACAACAATAAAATGCATTTTCATTGTTAACAACGAAAGTCAGTTTTGAGTCTATACTGAGACAAATTTTGTCAAATTTAAGCTCTGTAGTAACTTGTGTTCCAGCAAGATTTTTGACAGCTGCTAACCAAATGCAAAATTTGATAAAAATATTTCAAATGATTTTGTGCTCATTCTTCATTTCACCACTTTGCAAGATTCGTAAAATCCTAACCAAATTTCTAAGTTTTTAAGCATTTGAAGAAGCACTATAATGATAATTTCTCTTCAGGAAAAGTTTGGCTATTTTATTCAGCCACTGAAATACACCTGAGATTCTATTTTTACTGGATATTGTATGCATTTAGATGTGCTATCTGATACATTTTTGGTAGGCATTGTCATAAAACCTGGTGAGTTGCCTTGAAAAACTCTTGACTCGCCACCGCTGCTGCATTTATTCAAAACGAGCTCTGTTACCTAGGCGTAATGACGCGGAAATGGACCCCGTAAAGCCTATGTACGCCTCGACAAAATAAAGTCAGTATAATAAAAGATTTAATTAGATGTTCAAATCACTTTCGGCTTTGTTTTGTAGCTAAAAGCTTGGAAATATGAGCTTATGATGTAGTTGTAAACTTTTGACGCAATGACAAGAAAATGGACCTCACTCAACTCGTTTGAGCTTGTTACGCAATTCGTTAATTTGATGCTTATTCTAATGCTGTATTTCGTTTGCTCAAAATACATAAATCAACCACAAAAAGCAAGACTTTATTGATGACTCAGTAAGCATCGTAACCAAAAATACAGTGAGGTAGTAAAGGTGTTTCTGTGTCAATAGTGACGTCACCTTGGCTCAATTTTGGCGACGAAAACATTCCTATGTACACATAGCAACTTTAGCGCTGATTGGTTTTATCTATTCACGAAACGCTTTTTTCATTTCTCGCTAATGAAAGGCGTAAATAATGGGGTTAATCAAAGAGTTCGCTCGCTGCGATAACAAAACGGCGAAGTTTACCAGCCAAACCGGTTGAATATACTCAATAGAGGAATTGAAATACACCAAGACATTGTTGTATGTGGAGGGGGAGATAGCATACAGCAAATACTCCGACCACTGTTAGCTAAACTTCTGGCTGCGTGAATTTTCTTTTTAATGAACTTGGAATGTCGTTTTAACCTCAAAGCTTTTAGTTAAGCTTCTGTCGTAGAGCGTGAGTTGCAAGTTGAGTTCGACCAATTCGATTGTTTTCGATCCAAAACCTTGTCCTTCTTTGTTCTGTTGTTATTCACCAAATATCCGTTGTTCGTCACAATGGAGGACACGAGTAGTGCATCCGAAATGTCAGAAGGGAAGTTATTGTGAAAAAGTGGATGTGAAATGAAGCTATTATCAGGATTTTCATTATTGATTGGAGTTATCACATGCAGCAAATAAACTGATTCCAAAATCCAATTAAATTTTCTGTTGTCAAAATAAAGATTTTTTCTGTCTTGCGGTATGTAATTATTGATATTCTCAACCGCACATTGTTCAATTGTCAGGCCTATAAATAGAATTGTTTCCAAGCTGAAGTGTGCTTAAGTTAGCAAAGGAGGGCAAAGTGCAATTGAATGCGCAAGGCGCAATTTCCGCGACCTCTGCAATCACGAAAGTGCGTTGCGCTTTAATTTTTTATTTTGAAACATTGCGGAAGTTACATTTCACAATTTTGAAACTTTGTATTTGTGTAACTTACACAAATACACAAGAAAACCCAGAGTGGATTGTTTGGCCCCAACCTGTAATAAGCGTATAGAGACTTACTCAAGGACACAACGATACATTGTCAGTTCGAGAATCAACCGGGAGTCTGCAACCTTTCGATGACTAATTCGATGCTCTCAACACTAGCTTGCAAAGGTGGGCACAAAAAGCGTTATATCCAAAGTGCAGCGCAACAAACTTCAACCGGTAAATCGGAGCGCATAATGCGCAATTTAACTTTTTTGATTTCTGAAGCGTAGCCCAACTTCCGCAATGAACATTCTGATTCAGTTGAAGCTCAACGTAATCGGGGAACGGCATTTTCGTACCAAGTTAAAGCGCAACCGAACTTCCGCAATTGAAATTTCACAACACAATGTAAATACCACATTTTTACGATTTTAAACACTAAGTGAGTAAATTAACTAGATCAGGCTGAAATAAGCTCAAATAGCTTCCAAAAGCTGCGTAAACTAAATGATCGTTCATCCAAAAAAAGATACTAAATACGAACTTCCTTGAACAGCAGCAGTACGATTATTCTTTGTTTGCAAGAATATTAGCTTTTTCGTTACTTGAGTTTTCCCACATGGTAATTTACTTAGTTAATGTAAAAGTTAATGCATACGATTAGATAGACATGCATTATATTGACTAACAACAACAAAACAACAACTAAGCAATAACCAAAAAACGCCTCTTTAAACAGCTTTTTTCCAAAGCATTTAGTCCTGTTAATCGCAATATATAGCAACCACAAAATTTGGTGCATTTTAGGCTTAGGCCTATCACTTTTATTTATTTACATTATTTACAATTTCTCTAAACGAACGTTTTCGGCACTACCACTGGCCCTCTTCAGGAATATCTAAATAGCAATAATAACTTTAAGAATCCGAATCAAATAATAAACTAATCTTCAAAAGGTTAAAACATTGCTGTACTTTTTTAGTGTCTACTAGCCTACGTTAAACTCAGCAAGAACGATTCAAATTTACAATTGAAATGACAAGAGTTAGCAATTATGACGAAACAAGCATTATGATTTCAGAAATATAGTAAACACTAAGTATGTCCAACAACTGTCATTGAATTTTATGGTTAAAAAACGGATCATCATTTCTGCTGCAAGTTTTTTAACCATAAAATTCAATGACAGTTGTTGGACATACTTAGTGTTTACTATATTTCTGAAATCATAATGCTTGTTTCGTCATAATTGCTAACTCTTGTCATTTCAATTGTAAATTTGAATCGTTCTTGCTGAGTTTAACGTAGGCTAGTAGACACTAAAAAAGTACAGCAATGTTTTAACCTTTTGAAGATTAGTTTATTATTTGATTCGGATTCTTAAAGTTATTATTGCTATTTAGATATTCCTGAAGAGGGCCAGTGGTAGTGCCGAAAACGTTCGTTTAGAGAAATTGTAAATAATGTAAATAAATAAAAGTGATAGGCCTAAGCCTAAAATGCACCAAATTTTGTGGTTGCTATATATTGCGATTATTTGGTATAAAAAATCGACCTCTTTGCCGAAACTATATTTAGTCCTGTTGTTTTTGATTAAATCAGAATAAAGCTTAACTGAAAATAAACCTCATGAAATCTAAAAGATTTATGTGAAAATAATGAATAAGTTGTTTGGCTTTAGATAAAACTAATACGGCTTTTAATTGTTGTTGCAAGGTGCCAAACTTTTGAATATTCTAAACTTTTTAAATATCTTAATTTTGATGTTTCAAGACACGGTCTATACACTGGGCTTAAAATCTTGAGGCTACCCGAACGCATACTTAGTATATTTTAAACAGAAGTTTGGTACGTCCGCCTTACCGCTTCACCCTGCCAGTTGGTTAAGATGAATTAGAGAATAATGATCAGCTCGTACGCCCGTGATTTTACGTAGTAGAGTTTAGACCGGGCTTAAATAATAAAAAATTGATAATTTTTCCAATTATTTCAGCTCCGGCACGACTTTTTACCCACCGAATTGGAAAAATATTGCATCGCAGGCCCTATTAATATTCATACTTCTTCAACGGTCTAAAGAAAATCTTCTACCGACTGCCACGTCCTGATTCCCCATGCTACAATTCAACGCTGAATACATCGCTAGAAAATTTGTAATCTACGTCAGTGTCGGCAAACACGGACTGCTGCCCAATGCCGGTTTGTGACAAATTAGTTACCGGGTCGCGTACCTTTGGTTTTAGGTTGAAACTATGAATTTTTTGCCATAACAAATTATTCATATACAGTATCATTGCATCTCCGATTTTGAGAAATGGGCTTGATTAATGATTAGCGTAAAACACACTAAGTTCTGACGCTATTACTTTCAGAATGATGGACGATTTGAACTTGGAAATAGGATCGCTTAGTTTATGTGGTACGCTGTATATTCTTAGCAAAGCTTGCGATGAAAGAATAAGTTTATTATTGTGAAATTGTTGAATTTGCGCTTTGTTAGTGAGCTAACAGCCAGATTGCTCTACTTAGCCAAAACTTAGCTAAAAAAAAAGAAATTGTCTGTCAGTAAAATAAGATCTGGCACAAACCGGTTCGACTTGCAAAAAAGCTTGCAGACCCTGGTTTACGTCACACATATGACGTCGAGAATTTCCTAGTACCCAGCAGCAGTTAATTGTTCATTCAAAAATGAAAGCATTCTGTATTATATCGCTTAAATACATAAACAATAAACCCAGAGTAAATAGCTTAAGATATTGATCAATCTTTTTAAGAGCATTATAATCAGATTTTCAAATAGTTCGTACAATAGCACGTTGTTAGTTTTATGGAAAGAATTGTTCCGCGTTGGTGGAAGACACAATCAACTGGAATGTGAAAAGCAAAAATTTGTTAAACTTTTAACATCTTAATCATTGCCGAGAGAATAGAGAAATATTTTGGTAGTCGTTATTTGCATATAAATTGTACTGTTAAAATGACATCATAAAATGGAGAAAAGTTTATTGATGGCCAGCTATTTCAATTATTGGCAATTAAGGTAACCGGCCAGTTGGTCGAGGAGTACTGCGTTCGTCTTGGAGCGGAAGGTCTGAGGTTCAAATCTCGGACTGGTCAAATCGGACACAGTGATGCCAACGGCTTGCTACCACTGCGACATTTCTTCGAAAGGAGCTGTGTTGCCAAGAAGAGCAATGACACGGTGATGCGCCCAACCAACTCGTTACACGTTTCGGTGTATTGCTGCGAGTGTAATGAAAAATTTATTTTGATTGACAATTAAAGTAAATGACAATGCAGAAAAATATTCACCAAAACCGAACAATTATGAATCGTGTTAAAGGTGATTATGATATCTCGAAAATAGTCTAAACATCCCAGTTAAAATGAGGCTGTAGAAAATTGCCAGCGAAAGAAGGTCCATTTTTTATTTATGAAATGTAGCACTTCAACTTAGCAAACACAGATGAAAAATCCGCGAAATAAAATTGCAAATCCGCGAATGGTATAATCGATCCCTCAACCAGTCCAAGACTTCCATTATTGTAACTAAATCTTTTTGGAAAGACATCCAGACTTTAAGACTTTTTTTTTAGATCTTTAATCTATCGTATTTATTATGTATCAACTATGATACGACACTTGGAGCACGATCGCTTTGATTATTTAACTTTTGCAACTTGACTTAGTTTTGTTTTTGTCGTAAAATGTACGTAAAAGGCTTGTGCAAATTTCCAAGCTCAAGTTTGCAAAGTTTGAAATTTTAAGTTTTGAAATTTTCTGAAACCTAATTAAAAACAACAATATTGCGTGATACCTTTTCAATGCGTTTCAATTTTATACGATAACATCACAAGGCCAGTCGTCCTTGTTACATGGTTTGAAAAATTTTAGGTTAATTTGCAGTTTATTTGAGGTAAAAAGAAATATGCTTCGCCCTTCCAGGTAAATGTGTTTCTCCCTGCCAGCATTTTTCAAGCTAGCTACCTGACGAACAGTAATTTTGGAGCAAATGTATATATAGCAGCACGGCAAGCGTTTTGGAAAAAAATGAAACTCAATTATGCAGTTTCACGTTCAGAGATACAGCAATTTTTACCGGATTTGTGGTGAAGACCGATTGAAAAAAATTTCTTTGTTGTTGCTGTATCGCGTAAGCCCCCGGACAGCGTTAGACGCTAAATATTGGACGATCCGCCCACATTTTATTGTAATGACAACTTCGTAGTTGGAGGAATTCCCATCTGCTTAATTAGGAGTTTTCAGTGATCCAATGTTCTAGTGATTTTTTTGGAATTCTTGTGCACTGAATTTGCGGTTTGCTCAAAGCCACCAAGGAGAAATAATAATTGTAAAGCGTCTAGTCCAAGGACACAACAATGTGCTTAGGGTGCAGGTTGAACCCAGATCATCATGAAATCAGAGTTGCAGCAGAAACGACGCTTTTACCCTTTCGGCCACGCTGCCGGCTCTGGAATGTAGAAAGTACGAACAGAAAATTTAAACTATACAAATTTTGGTGAACAATGACTGTTGAGTGTATAGACCGGATACAGATCATTGCTGTTTAGTATGCAATCTTGAAACAATAAGGATTTTTTGCTTAATTTCCTCGTTGGTTTGTATAAAATGGCTTAGTAAAGGCAAAGTAACAATTGCAACTTTGCAAATTTTAGATCAAGGCTGCTGCATATTCAGTCATAATGCTATTTCCCGTTTTATATAACCGCAGAGAAGTGTTTAGTAAAGAAAATTTGTTGGTTTTTTCTTTGTAACTTCTCGCATGTGCAATTATTATTTTTTGGAAAAAATGTTTGAGAATGATTCCCTTGGTTTTAAAGCAGAGTTGTAAACGAGCCAACAAGTACTAACAGGCCCGAATCCGAAAACATAAGCCCGAACCCGGCCCAAACCGAAAAGTGATTTGAAGTCAAAACTGGGCCCTAAAAGCCCGAAAAGTAGGTTAGATCTAAAAAATGTATACGGTTGTTGCTCGTATGAAAATAAAATAAAACTGGTCGTTGCTGATAAATAGTGATGTAATAGTTATAACAACAATTGTGTAATAATAACCGCATGATGCTGAGGCCAAGCCGTCATTCAGCGCAATAAAGCTATTTTGTTGACGTTTTGTAGCATCTAAAAGACAGAAACACAAGACAAACTAGATAGGAGTTTGCCAGCAAACCAGTGAACGACCAACGCGTAGTTAACCTTGTGACGCTCAAAAGTACTTTTTGCAACCGAAAAATCAGCAATTATTCAAAATATCTGTTTATGGAACCTCCAGAAAAAGTAGAGTCAAAATATTTGTCAGTTAAACATCTCCTGATATCATAAAACACTTGCACCCTAGCTTGGGCCGTTCAAAAAAATTGATTTTTGGGGTCCATTTGGGGAGTTTCCTGGGGCAGACACCCCCAAACTACGCCAAAAAATTTGTCTGTTAAATCTCAGCTGATATCATAAAACACTGGCATTCTAAGTTGAGCCGTAAAAAAACTGATTTTTGGGGGTCCATTTGGGAGTGTCCTCGGGGTGGGTGGCACCCCCAAACTATGTCAAAATATTTGTCTGTTAAATATCTGCTAATATCAAAACAAACTGGCACCCTAAGTTGAGCCGTTCAAAAAATTGATTTTTGGGGGTCTATTTGGGGGGTTTCCGGGGGTGGTACCCCCAAACAATGTCAAAATATTTGTCTGTTAAATATCTACTGATATCAAAAAAAAGTAGCACTCTTGCTTAAGCCTTTCAAAAAGTTGAGTTTTGGAGGCCCCATTTTGGGGGAGTTCCGGTGGAGTTGCCCCAGAAGATTTCGGGAAAAAATTGCGTTTGCAGCTCAACAACTTTACACAAAAATTAAATTTCGATGTTTTTGAGGTTTAGGAGAAGAAGAGCGTACAAAAATTAGGAAGAAAAAAAAGGAAAAAATCTCATCGCGGCCAAAAGTGGCTTGGTTGGGATGAAAGGGTATTTTAAGATATGCAACCATATGAAATATTTTTTCCGTACTTAAGCCGTTTTTGACTGAGACCACTTTTTACGCCAAACTTGCGGTGCTGTATTCGGATTCTAAAACCAAAGTCACGTAACCTATTGCCTCGAACTTTGGTACAAACATATAACTCATTAATTTCAAACTACTGTCAAAATTTCATGTAGTTAGACCCAACCGTTCTTGAGTTATAAGCAAAAG
Organism: Trididemnum nubilum; assembly: GCA_963965965.1. NCBI lineage: Eukaryota > Metazoa > Chordata > Ascidiacea > Aplousobranchia > Didemnidae > Trididemnum > Trididemnum nubilum. The sequence goes on from OZ014469.1 coordinate 8,242,449, forward strand.
TCTGATATTTCGCACTCGTTAGTGGAAAAATGGCCGAGTTAAAACAAACAAGAACACGCGACGCAAGCATCGGTCGTTCCATCACGCGGAATTAAGCCCGACATTTTGTCAATCTTTAAGATCAAGCGACAAGAAAAATGCGACTCAAATTTTATGGTTATTACTAGATAGTGCCAGGGTAAATGAAAAAGTTTTAAAAATTTTGTGTTAATTTTTGCCAAACTCGGCGGAGATATTACGATTTGAAAGACGCTGTGCGCAAAAACTTGCCAACCGTTGAATGACGTCATCTGCGTAAATACAATCAGCCAATCAATTGGTGGATCCTGTGTAATCAGTGAGTTAGTGGTCCATTATTGTTGATGCTTTAGAAAATTACAGATAGTGATATAGATCAAATTTTTAGCCTAGTTTTGTTAGTCAACGCTGTTATTTGTGAGAGTTAATGCTGAATCAGTTATTGCTGCGCATAAAATAAAGCTATTAACAGGCTAATGCCAGCATCTGGGATCAAACTCTAGACAGTGTGTTACTTATCTATCAGCTGCGCGATTGTGGTTTAAGATAATAGCCAATACTATGTACTGTAGTAGCAACTTATTTCGGTAAAGTAATAACCAATACCCTAAGAACTTCTGAGCTAATAAACCAGATGAACTTTCCGCTGTAACAGTGTAAGGCTAGGACGCAACGCAGCTTGCTTCACTTTAACAGAAACTTTCAATGGTTGAAATTGCCGGGGGTTCATATTGATAATGATAAAACGAGAGTCAAAAATGTCACCACACCAACGCAGCTGCACTTCTTTTGTTGCTTTTTTTTGCAAGTCTTTCGTCAGGCTGGGCCATCACAAACTTTTGAAACAAAGTTTTTGAAAAAATAAAACTTTTATCAAAAAAATTTCAAAAACTTTTTTTCTATAAACTATTTTTGCTTCAAATACCACTTTTTTTTTCAAACAAGCAGTTTTTAAAAAATTGTTTTTCAAATACAAATTTTTTTAGATGAACCTTTTTTTCGAAAAAACTCTTATTTAAAAAAACTTTGAATTTGAAAAAATTTTCAAAAATTTTTTTTGAAAATAAAACTGTCATTTAAAACAAAAATTGGTTTTCGAAAAAAAATTTTTTTTGGAAAAAAATTTTTTTGAAAAAAATAATTTTTTTTTGGAAAACCAAGATTTCTTGCTTCACATGAATGTTAAATATTACAAAGATGTAATATTTAGCAGCGGAAAGGTGAATAGTGACAGTATTTTGAAATACAAAAGCTGACTGAAACCCCACGTTTGCTAATTGCGTTAAGGCCATGGTATTTGGTTGCTTTGTTCGTTGATGACGTCATTCTCACAGTAAATAAAAATCGCAATTTTGAGTTTTCAATAGCCAAAACGACTTTTAACCACAATAAACCTCTTTATGTTGCTGCTGATCAACTTTTTTTGACGTAGCTTTAAAAACTAAAATAGCAAATTTACCTTGGCACTTGATCTTTAAGGCTTAACCCGACCCGAAAAGCTGTGACCGACTTACAAATTTGCTTTGAAAACTCTGTAATAACTGCTAGCGTTCTACCAAACAAGCTTAATTTTAAATGATTATTTTATTTGATAAACTGCCATATTACTGCATTAGGTGCCAGCAGATCAATTAAGTTATTTCTACATGCTAATAGAATATTATTATAGTGCAACAGTAAGTTATTAAATTTTAAAAATTTGTGCAAGATGTAAAGTAGTACTGCTTAACCATGTAATGATTTCAAACAAACTCCAAAAAAAGTACCGGTATTTGAAATGAGTCTTTTTTTCAGTATTAGCATACCTTCAATAAAATTGATCAGCTTATTTTTTCTGAGTTAAAAAGCGCGTGTGTATGAGTAATGTCCAGTTTGCACATCAATTAAGATTCTTTTATCTAATTTTTGTCAGAAAAATAATTTTGTAAAAAGAAAGCAGACAAATTTAGTCAATTTAAAATTTGCAGAGCTTTTATGTGAATTCCGAACTTGATCAGTGACGTATTATAGCGTTTCAAGTTTTTGAGCGGGCAGTTTATTTACTTATTTTCGTTGTTTTAGTAAAAAACTTACAATTTAATATCAACATCATCAAGAACCTACTTCCAATACGAATACTACACCGCGTTACCAAAATTAATCAAAAAATGGAAGCAATCCTAACGCATGTTACGTCAAAAATAATAGTTACATACCAATTAACTTACGAAGGACTATAATAATAACATTTTATTTGAATGAAACCATATTAAATTTTAGCCTCCAGGGCCGACATAGCAGAACGTGCTAGCGAGCTAGTAAAGGCCATTTTGGCTCGCTAAAACGCGCTAACCAACAAAAACTCGTAAACAAACTGCCATTTTTGAGCCGTCTTGCCAAACATTCTTTAAAACTGTTAGCTCGAATTTCTTTGCGAGATGTTTGTAATCTGTGTTTGTTCGTAATAAATATCTCATTGTGACGTCAGATGCATTTCTACTTCAAAATAATGCGTTCAAGCGTACTGCATTGTTATGGAAAAAGATACTACGAGCTATGCGCTATTATCTTAAGCAAGCAAATTCCTCAACTGATAATAATATTAGTTAATGAACGACAAAATTTAATTATAGTTTTGGATCAATGTGAAACAAGAACAACTTTTTCCATACTATAATTTTTTTAAATGACGTAAAGCTTCCTTGAGGTTGTTGGTGGGTAAACTCATATGTAAACACTAACTTTAGATTTTTAGGCTTCAAAATTTTTCAAAAGTGATCAAGTCGAAGTACACTCTTCCTTTTTAGAATCGGTAAAGCTTGAGTTGAGACTTGCCGTTTGTATTTTTTTGCCGACAATCAGTCTCATTTGTTCTTGATTTTGTAAAAATTTTGAGAGCATCAATGTCAATTTTAGCAGGCATGTTTGAAACACTGTTTAATTCCTATTGTTCTCTCTGCTTAAGTGAAGGGTTTTGCTTGCTTTTGCAGCATCATAAAATTGCAAAAGCGAAAAAGCAAGCTTTTTTCAAGTTCAGCAAATGCCAAAAAATATTCTTAATTGCTGACGCAGAGCAACAGAGCTTTATAATCTTGAATAGTTGCAATTTTGCTTGCAAACACAACAAAATCAATGAATTTTTATCGTTTTGAATCAGCACAAATTTTGGTTCCTTTGATTAGTTTGAATTTTCTTTTGTTTGGTTTGTTTACTGCCGAGGCTGGTATTGTTTTGAATTTGTTCTTAAATTTTGAGCAAAAATGAGCCTCGTGTTTTAGAAAGTCGTTTTTTTAAAATGAGTGTATTGCTATTTTGTCACTACTCAACATTTCTTTATCAGTCAAAACAGCAAATGGTTCTCAATGCAATTCGCTTTTTTTTTCAGCAGTCTAATAACAAACATGGCGACGATTTTAATTAATTTTCAGCAAAATTTGCTTCAGTGAGAAGTTTTCAACATTTTCCATTAAATTTCTGAGCCAAAAAGATTTCTAGCACGCTTAAAGAGTACTTCAAGATCCTTTTAAAGTTGTCAAGAAAAGTGTGACGTTTGTTTACTCGAACTGCTATCCGCAATCGCTCGAAGCAACTTATCGAGAAAAAATGACGGAACGGATTTCGCAAGGCTTTACATACACGTGCAAAAATGACCTCTTACGTTTAGCGAGTATTTCGTTCGGTAGCGCTTCTTAAAAAAAACTCTTTAATTAAAGCGAACAAGGAAATCTCTGTCATGTGGGCCCTGAAGAGATAATACGGGCGAAACAGACTGTTGGGGCATGATAAATTGCGATGGTCAATAACTATTTAAGAAGAGCTATCAGTATGTACGGCAGGATCGCAAACAGGCCCGGGCAGGTGAACGTGTTTCGCTCCCCTAGCAGTTTCTAAGTTCAACAGTAAATACTGAATAATCACTGATTGCTTTGAAACTTAATGGCGGTCTTGTTAAAATTAGTGACTGTCTTCAGTAGATTGAATTTACTTACATTCTCTATTCATAAAATCAAAATTTGAAAAGACATTTTTTAGTTCAGTTTTTAGCTTATTTTTCACGTTGTATGAAAAACATTTGAGAATTACCGCGGCAAAACTAGCGCAAGCAACACCACGCATGATGAAGCATTAGATTGTTTATTTGTTAATTAATGACAATTGCCGAACGTTTTGGTATCTCACATTGCGCCCTCATCAGAATTTAAAAGCAATATTAATAATCTTCAAATTTCACTCAGCACTCATGACAAAAAACTAATAAATTTTCATTTACTCGTATGTGCTTTGAAAATTCAGAAGTTACATAGCAGATTTGGAACATAAAGCTACTTTCGCTACTGCGAGGTAGCACTTTCTTTACATCCAGTATCTGCTTTTGTCTTTCGTGGTGTCCATGCTTAGTGATGCTAGCACAATGCGGTTGAGCTAAGTGCAGTGCCAGTGTGATATTGGTCAAAAATCCTCTTTCTGGTGACCTTGTTTTCGGACTTTGATCAGAGTAATCTGAGAAGAGGGTACGATGGCAAGTGCAGAAATTGCCCTGATGTGTGGTTTGAAGCTTCGGGTGGGCTGCCAGGATAGGTTATGTGTGAATTCAGATGCTGATGAAACACTAGCCTAATGGGAAAGCAAATATGTAAAGGAAGTGCTGCCTCACAGTTGTGAAAGTAATGAAATAATTACTCATAAAAGCAGTTCCATGCTCAAACAAGACGCAATCAGCGAAATCAAAAAACGACGCCAAAAGCAAAAACTGTAGCTTTGTTATGGAACTTGAAAAGCACCGCTGAAACGCGACTCTTTAGAAATTGACGCAAACTATGCCTATGATAGCAAACCATTAAAAGCGTCAAATCAGTGCTTTGCAAGTTTGACTGCTTTTTTGTGTGTTCTCAAGTTTTTCCTATCACATTTTAATTGTATTTTATTAGCATTGATCATACCGCAAAGCTTAAAACGTGAATTTAGCGTTTTTTGGCTTCTATTACTTTAAAAACACAAATCTAAAAAATTGTGGTTTTCAAATTTGAGTTTTCTACTTTATATGTTTTACGAGTACGGTATTCGGTTTTAAAGTTACTGAATTTTCCATTTTTTTAACATAGCGAAAGTATATGCCTAATTAAGACGTCTTTTCCTAAACGTATGAGAACGATTCGACCAAAATAAAAACGCACCTTCCCTTCCTCTTGAGCTGAAGTTAGAAAGATATGAATCTATCATATCAAAGTTGGTTCTTTAAAAGCTTTTTTAAGTAAAATTTTGAAAATTTGTGTGTTCAACTTTATAACGTAGCAACCAGAACTTGTCCTTTATATTATGCTGCTACAACAGAAATAGTTAAACACTTATAGCATCTTCAGAGCTAAAAAAAAACACTAAACATTATTCGTAGTTACTAACTGTTACCTTAAAATTTTTTTTAGCTCTGAAGATGCTATAAGTGTTTAGCGAAACGTCAGTTATTAAAATGTATTCCTGCATTTTGGCTGTACTTTTTATTCTTAGAATCGTTAAGCGTTCCCATCTGTTTGCTCCTAAGAAATAGTTAAGATTTGCAAAATGTTTACAAAAAGTTTGCTTTCGTATGTATTTTTGGTGACATCAGCTGCTAAACTCAATTGCCCAATAACAAATTGGACTTTATACAAACGTACTGAAGATGATGTAACGGGTTTATACAACATTGGATATCCACAATATGAGGTTGAATTTTCGCTTAATAGATCAATTATGTATAAATGTTTTTACAATTACACTGTTCAGTTTAAAACCAGTTGGACAGCAGATGCAAGGGGAACTAGTGATTATTACAATAAACGTCAAAAGTTTATTGGGAATGTCACAAACAGTTGCAACAAGCAGCCAACACGTAATAATCACATCCGGTTGAAAATGAAAATAAACCGAGAAACTCGCGACTGGTTAACATTCAAAGGAAAATGGTCACAATGGGCAAATATGAAATCAGTTAGTGAGTATTCATACTTGAGAAAAAATTGTAACAAACTTTATTGGACAAATTGGATCGACACGACAAACTGTGAGACATCGTCAAGCATCACATTTAAAAGATCCTGTGCAGACTGCGATGGTGACGCTTTGGAGCAAATGTACTGCGATGCTACAGGTCACGCTGAGGACAAAAATGACTGTAATCACTACTGGAGTAATTGGGCTGAAGAACCTTGCGTTACAACTGGTTGTAACACTGAAGGAGAGCGAGTTAAAACCAGACAGTGCTTGTATGGTGATGGTCGTGAAACTAATAAAGTTCAGCTGTGTTCTAAAAGCAATGAGTCCTCAGTTATGAAGGAAAATTGCATAAACAATACCATTCCTGATGAATGCGAACCTCAGGTTTTGCAAGGAACCAGTAATTCCGATAACACAAGCCTTTACGTTGGTGTTGGAGTAGCTGTCGCGTTGATAGTTATTCTTTGCATTTTGCTTGTTATTGTGAGATACCGTCGTCTAAAATCAACACATTTGCCACCGAAGGCAAAAACAAATACAAACCAAACTTTTCCTCTCAAATTCGCAAATACCACAATGAAGGCAGACCAACAGTCAAATGATGTCCCTCGACCGGTTGAAGTTAGCCAGCAAAACCCTGCCGAAGTCTACGAATTCGCCAACTCGACAACAAGTGCAAATGACCAGCCTTTTAAAAGTTTGAAACAGACAAAACAAAACACGCACGAGAATATGAGTAAGCTAGAAGAAGAACCAGTTGCCTACGGCATTGCAGAAAAAGACGGCTCCAATGCATATAGATTTAAACAAGCTCCTAACCAAGATGAGTACGTGATTCAGACACAAGATGTTTCAAATGCGCACGAAATTGCAATACAAGCTGATCCTAATGTTTACGAAATTGAAGATCCTGCAGGGCTTCATACAGAATCAAACCTCCGGGCACAATCTTTTGAAGGAGAAAGCGAATTAGGTAATACCTACAGCTCTCTGCAGTCATCAAGCGATGTTGTGGAGAGCATGTATTCCCAATTGGAGCGTTGATTTTAGTTTTCGTTACGTTGTGAAATAGACTCGAAGATATTTTGTTGCTAAGGTTACTTAAACTTGAGTCATTCCATTTTTCTTAGAACGACAATGGTCCAGGGGTGCCGAAACCCGGGGGAAATTTGATTGTATCCCCCCCAATAATTTGATTATGGTCTTCATCTGCATCCTCTCCAATAATTTGACTCTGGTGTGCATGTGAGCGCAGGTCTCCACTTCAAATCGGGAAAATTTTTGCTAAAGACCTTTTTTTGGCCTGGAATTTGGGGTAAAAAAGTGTTCCACAGTTGGTGAAGAACTTTTTTTTTTGGTCTTCACCTGAATTTGGGGAAAAAAGTGTTCCATTTTTGGTGAAGACCTTTTTTTGGGGGGGAAAAGTGTTCCATTTTTGGTGAAGACCTTTTTTTGTTTTCACTTAATTTGCACACCTGAAAAAGATCGTGGTCAAGGTTCATACCCCCAATATTGAAAATGGGGCAAGATTGGGCTGAAATTGCAAATTATCCCCCCCAATGCTCAACAAAGATTTTCACCCCTTCAATGGTCTTAAGGTTTTCTTCTATTTTGCGTCACAGTATTTTTTTGGATGTTTTTATGACCAAACCAACAATTGATCTCAAACGAAAACCAACATCGCAAGACAACGGAAATACTGTATGTATAGCACTTTAGGAAGGGAATGTTGTTGCAATATACGCTAAAACACAATGAGTGCTTGACGCTAGCAGCAGTTAGCCCATAGTTTTATAGTCTCATTGTTTAATGATGAATAAAAACCCGTAACATTCAATTTCGCATGCAATTGAATGTAGAGCGTATAAAGCCTTGACCGATCAGATGGTTCACGTTTTGAGTGTGGCCCAAATTTTATCCGCTCAAATATTCAAGCGTCTTATTCTGTAGGCCTACGTGCAAGCGGCTTACAAACGACCGGCCTTGAGGAAATCTTTTGAGCTTCTCGGACCTTGAGTTCTTACGTAAATCCTCCCCAACTTTGTTTTTAATAAAGAATATCGCTTTCTATCGTAAATAATAATGTTTTTCAATGGTTTTCTGTACAGGCATTAGATTTTATTAGCAGATATTTGGTGTATATTTCCTTTAGTAGAAACAATCCGATGCTAATTGAAGTTGGTTTCAGTTTTTGAAAATTTAAACTTGTAAAACGTTTTTACTGATAATGTCGGTCGTAGACAGCTCAGTGACCATGCACGGTTAAACATTTTAAAGACTTTTTTTCATACTATAGAAATATTGTGAATTTCTTGGGCTCGTGATGCAATATTTTTCCATTTTATGTCGGTCAAAAATTCTTGACGAAGCTAAAATAATTTGGAAATTTTATCAATTTTCTTTTTTTTTTAAGCCCGTTGTAAACTCTGCATAAAATCCCTAGCGTATTCTTTAGTTTATTTTAACCAACTGGTAGCTTTTACGTTTGTAAGACGGTAGGCCATGCGTATAGCGAGTTTCTGTTCGAAATTAAATAATAAAAAAAAGATGCACACTTAGCCTCACGATTTTAGGCCAATGAAGACCGGGCCTCATAATATCAAATTTAAGAAATTCAAAGTTTAAAACGCTCAAAAGATCGGTTTTTTGCAGCAGCAATCAAAAAGTCTTCTTAGTTGTAATTTACGTAGATCGAACTACTCATTATTATTATTTTTCAAATAAAAATTTTGAATTTATTGAGGTTTTTTTTCAAGTTAAATTTTATTCTGATTTAACCAAAAACAATAGGACTTTGGACTGAGTTTTAGAGCAGATGCTCAAATGCTGCACAAAAAAAGCTTTCTAAAGCGGCGTTTTTTGATTATTCTTTATTTATGTTTTTCTTTGTTGTGGTGAGTCAATAATGCACCACTATTTACTCGTAAGTTAACTTTTACATCAATTAAGTAAAGTAGAATGTGGGGGAACTCAAGTAACGGAAAAGCTTTATCATTGCGAATAAGGAATAATCCTACAGCTCTTTAAGGAAGAACGTAGTATTTTTCTTTGTATATTGGCGATTATTTTGTTTTAGGTAACCTTTGGACGCTATTTCTATTTCAACATGGTCGAGTTGATAACACCTACTGTAGGTTATGGGCAACTTTGAAAAACTACACTACTGTGTTAAGGATAAAAATTGAACTCGCCCAGTCTTGATTACTAGACTGAGCGTAAAATTCTTAGCGTTTCTTTAGCTTATTTCAAACAGATATTTGGCGCTCCCAGCGTACCGCCATACCAGCGTACAAGCTTTCACCAAAGTAGCCAACGCAATAAAAAGTGTGCGGATTATGGAATACTTAGCATCTGACGCTGTCCGGTGACAGGATGATAAATATGCGATACAACAACAAGCTGCCTGGTGGTTAAAATAAACTAAAAATATTATTTTAATATTAATTCAATTATGAAGTTTTTGACGTTTGCAAGCCTAAGTTTTAATGTTTAATCGTTTTGCGTGCTTCTGGTAGCCTTTAGGCTTGAAGCACGTAAAACGATTAAAAATACTATGTTAATGCGCTCGCGGTTTTACGCCCAGTGTTGGCTGGATTTACAGCACATTTGTTTCGCACAATTATGGAGTGCAAAAAGGCATTGAATCTTTCTTTTTGTTTTGTCTTTTATATGACGTATAAAATTTGATTATTTTTGTTGTCGAGGTTAAATTTTCGGTTTTGTTCTTTATAGACTTCAAGAGGTAGCAGCAGTTTACGTAATTCTAAAAAAACGGTTTGCGACCAAATACATTTCGTCACAGAAATCAAATACTGTTTTGAAATTGACTAAATAAAATCGTGACACGCCTCAGGCGTAATTTTGAGAGTATATTGAAGATTTGATTTTGTTTTTAAAATTGGAAATACTTAATTTTGTACTGTATGTGTCCTAAAACTTTGTTTTGATATTTAGTTGCTACTTCGTCTTGTACACTTTTAGCAGGTTTGCATTTTGTTGTGCTAGTTTACAGCATGGAGTCAAAAACATTCACTATACGGCGCACTTTTTTTAAAATTTACAATTATAGCTGCATATCACACTAGCTGTGCTACAATAGTACAGCATTACATGGATACTGTGCCGTAGAAGGTGGAAGAAAAAGTAATATATTGCTGGTCTCAGACTCTGGTGATGCAGGTTCGATTCTCTTAGCGTTGCTAATTTAGCAAGAGCATTTGAATGTTTGTTTTTTTTCAGACTACGCATTTGTGTTTGATTTTTCTGCTAATAACCAGATCTTGAATCTTTAATGTTTTTTTTCCTGCTGGGGCTCTGACGACAAAAAGCAGCCAAAATTCAACGTTTCGTTTTGGTAAGAAACAAGCCTTCTTTAAGAAATATTACGGCAAATAGATTAACTATTTTTGTAATCCCTGAACTGAATTGTGAATAATGTAGGAAAAAGTTTTCGGTAAAAGTTTATGGGTTTGATTTCCTATATGCGTGTAAATCGTATAGGTGTACAATACGTACCTCTGTCAAAAACTATTTTAGCCCTTGTTTATTTAGTCTTATCTTTTTGTTTGTAACCGTCTATATTTCTGTTATTTCAGTACAATATTTCGACAGTAATGTTTGTACTTTGTAAATTTTTGACTTTATTGAGACGTTTCAATTTCAAATAATTCACCGGCCTGTTGGTCGAGCGGTAACACTTTTGTCTCTGAAGCGATAAATGTGAGACTCAAATTTTGGACCGGTAAAACGGAAGGCAGTGTTGCCAACGACTCGCCTACGCTGCAGCATTTCTTCAATACGAGCTGTGTTACCCGGGTTTAATGACGCGGTAATGGACCCTGCAATTTCTATGTGTGTTTCGGCGTAATAAAGCCAGTCTAATGAAAAATTTGATTTGATGTTCAAATCACCTTCGGTTTTGTTTGGAAATATACACTTATGATGTTGTTGTAAACTTTTGACACAATGACGAGGAAATGGACCTCACTCCTCTCGTTTGAGCTCGTTACGCACTTTGTTAATTCGATGCTTATTCTGATCGTGTCTTTTGCTTGTGCAAAATAAACTAATCATCCAACAATCGCAAGACTTTATTAATGACGCAATAACCATCGAAACCAAAAATACATTGAAGACGTAAAGATGTTTGTGTGTCAATGATAACGTCAGTTTGGCTTAATGTTGAACATTCCTAAATACACGTAGCAACTTTTGCACAGATTGGTTTTATCATTTTGAGAAACGCTTTTTTACATTTCTCGCAAATGAAAGGCGGAAACAACGGGGTTAATGAAACAGTTCGCATGATGGGATGACATAACGGCGAAGTCTACCAACCAAACCGGTTGAATATACCCAATAAAGGGGTTGAAATAAAACAAGACATTGTGAACATGGAGAGGGGCCAGCATACAACAAATACCCCCACCACTGTGGCTAAACTTTTGACTACGTGAAAATTAGATAAAAATCAAGAGCAAATGAGGCTGAAAATCGGCAAAACATTAAAAACAGCCAGTCTCAACTCAAGATTTACCGGTTCTAAAAAGAAAGAGTGTACTTCGACTTGTTCACTTTTGAAAATTTTTGAAACCTTAAGTACTGTTAACGTATAAATGCGTATAATCACTAACAACCTCAAAGGCGCTTTACGTCATTTAAAAAAACTATAGTATGGAAAAAGTTGTTCTTGTTTAATATTGATCCAAAAATATAATTAAATGCTGTCGTTCATTAAGTAATTATTCATCAGCCGAGGAATACGAAAGCTTACAATAATAACGCATAGCTCGTAGTATCTTTTTCCATAACAATGCAGTAAGCTTGAATGCATTATTTTGAAGTAGAAATGCATCTGACGTCACAATGAGATATTTATTACGTAATAAGACGAGCTACAAACGTCTCGCTAAGAAATTCGCGCGAACAGTTTTAACAAATGTTTGGCGAGACGGCTCAGAAATGGCAGTTGGTCTACGAAGTAATTTGTTTGTCAGCGTCTTTTAGCGAGCGAGAATGGCCTTTACAAGTTCGCTAACGCGTTTTGTCATGTCGGCCCAGCTTCGCTTGTAAAGAGTGAATTGCAAGTTGAGTTCGACCATTTCGATTGTTTTCGATCCAAAAGTTTGTTCCTCTTTGCTTTTTTACTCTTCACCAAATATCCGTTGTTCGTCACAATAGAAGACGCAAGTAGTGCATCCGAAACGTCAGAAAAAAAGGAACCTTGCGGAAGTGGATGTAGAATGAAGCTAGTTTCAGGATTTTCTTCATTTATTGGAGTAACCACCTGAAACAAATAAACAATTCCAAAATCCAATTAAATTTTCTGTTGCAAAAAAAAAACTTTTTCTTCCTTGCGATCCAATTACTGATATTTTCTCACCCAGAAATTGTTCAGTTCTCAGGTCTATACATGGAATGTTTCCAAGCTGCATTGTGCTTAAGCTAGTGTTTAGAGCATCGAATTAGTCATCGAAAGATTGCTGGCCCCCGGTTGATTTCTGAACTGACAATGTGTCGTTGTGTCCTTGTGAAAATCACTGCACGCTTATTTCCCATTAAGGCAAAAACAGTCCACTCGTTGTGGTCCAGCCTGATGAAAAACTTGCAAACAAGGAAGTGCTCTGCGCTGGTGTGGCTAGACAGGCGCAGAGTGCCTGGTTTGTAAGAAAGAACGAACCAATATTAATAGCATTCCACAGTGTCTGAACACCAAAAAACAGTACCTACATATTTTTATTTCATATCTTAAATTTAACTTCTAAGCACAGGGGCTTGAGTCAGAGAAAAAAATTTTAAATTACATAATCATTTTAGCAATTTTCTGGGCCATTTGACATTTTTCTCCAAAAATTTTATTGATATTCAGATCAAAGTCAATCTTCGTTGTTGGTGCATACGACTTGAAGAGCGTAGACGGGTTTACAACACACTTCTAACCATACCGTGATTTTGTTTTATGACCGGCCATTTTGTTAAGCAGTATTAACTTCGTCTCTTTAGCGGGAGGTCTGAGGGTAAATTTTCGGTCCGGTCAAACCGGACACAGTGTTGCCAACGATTCGTCACCTCTGCGACATTTTTTTTAAGGGAGCTGCGTCGCCTGCAAGCGCAATGACACGAAGATGGGCCCCGTAAACTCACTACACATTTCGGCATAATACAGCGAATATATATTGAAAGATTTGATTTGGTTTGGTTTGCTCGGAATATGTTTATTTTACTTGGAAAATTGTACGATTTGCGCCGAGACTCTTTATTAATAGACTGGAAACTGAGAGTTTTGTCTTTTTCTCATTACGGTTTGTTTGTTCTAGAATGTGCCGATTCGTCCGATTAGCATGACTTTTTTTCTTCACTGTTCACTCGCTCTACAAATATGTCTAATCAAATCAGTCGTATACGCGTGAACGCAAACCTTTGCAACAAGGGCAAATTTTTTCTTCAATGCTGTTCTCTTTTTCTTCGCGAGTATGTTTCTTGTCTACTAAGTAAAGAGCCTATGCTCTGGTTGTTTATCAAGTCGCTATACAGGCTTAGTTAATAATGATTACCTTTTTGTTCACGCTGTCATAATTTATGCATCAGCTGAAAGTACTACAGTAAATTACAAGTTGTTGGTTTTTAAAATCAAAAAAAAAAAAAAAATTCGCTTTGCTGTTTAAAATATATTTTTAAATACTATTCTTGAATCACTGTCTTTAAATATTAGAAAATGAGCAGTGCAAAAAAACATTGCGTGGATTTTTAACATTTATACGAGTGTATTGTACAGAATCTTAATAATATTCTTAATTTTTAGCTTTAGAATTTTAAGCATTTGTTCTTGATTGTTTTTAAAGCTGTGGTTGCGGTGCGCGTATAATTCAATTAAATGTTTGTGATCAAAATATTTTCCGTTGCATAAACCATTACGCATTACCTGATACAGTAATTGCGCTGCTTTATTATTAGAAAACAATGGCTTGAAAAGTATTTAACTACTGCGTAATCGTTATTACACATGTCGCACTTGTCTTTGATGCTGGTGCTCTGGGCTCCTAGGTTCGATTCCCGGTCAATCTAATTGGACAGGACAGGGTTTTCCATGGCGCGTCACTACAGATATGTTTGTGAGACGCTGTGTTACCTGGCAAAATGTTTGAAGATTGACCTAGTAAACTCGTTACACACTTCCGGCGTGATTTTACGAATATAACAAAAATTTGATATATGAAGTAGTAAATGTGCTACTTTACAATCACTGGTCGATTTGAGTGAAACGGTATAAGACTGGTGTTCAATTTCCAGTTGGGTCAGACCAAAAACCCAAAATAGTATTAATGACTCCCCTGTTTGACGTTCAGCATTGAAAACGAGGCATTGTAAAGTCTCTACCGTATGTGTTTGACAGAAGGGCAGGTGGGGCTTTGACACAAAAACCGCGCTTTCGCAGTCTTCTGACCAAGGCAACTTGTTGACTTATTTACAACTACAGTATTTTGTTTATGTGTTAAATTTCTTTTTTTTCTCATTTTTTTGCTACATTTCTTTGATATTTGTTCCTCATCAGGTTATGATTTGCTGTATTTATAGCGTGGAGTGAAAAGCAATCGTTATACAGCGCTATATTGCTCGTTTTTAAAGTTTATACTGTATTATAGCTGCCTCTCACGCTGTACGGTAACAGCGCAACATTAAGGTTGTACGGCAAAAAGCGGAAGGAAAAGTACTACATTGATCTGGTACTTTTATGGTGTAGATTCGATTCTCTTAGCGTTACTAATTTATCAAGGCCATGCAAATGTTTGCTATTTTTAGATCACTCATTTGTGTTTGCTTATTTATTTTGCTGATACCAAAGTACTTAAATCTTTAATTTGTTTGGCTACTTGCTCTTCTTAACTGTAACTAAAAAAAAAACAGCTAAAATTCAATGTTTCGTTTCAGGATGAAGTAAACCTTTTTCATTGTTTCGTAAATGGATCAATTTAATATATGCTGTCAGAGTTGTGAGTTGGACCGGGCTTTTCGGGTTGGGTTCGGGCCTGAGACTTACTTTTTTTCTTAGATGTACAAAAATATAACCAAAATAACTTGGCAACATTGCTAAATTTTTCAGCCCCAACTTTCAGTTTTCTCTGCATGTCTCAACGTCTGACATTGTGTCGCTACTTCTTTTTCCCGACTCTACGAGTCTACGTGTTGTTTTTGTGGTACTGTGCATTCGATATTGTTGTGGTGGTCAATAATAAAAAAAATAAATGATTGAATGAGAACCCGAAAAACACCCCGGCGTAGTTTGACAAATAATTGTGGGCTTACTAGGCTATCATTACTTACTGAGATTTGTGGACTTACTTAGGATCTCAGGACTTACTGAGATCTGTGGACCTACTAGGCTATCATTGCTGCTGATCTACAGTACATCTTTTTTGATGCAACAAAAATTGCGAAAAGCTGGGTTGCCAATAGTGCGGAGTCAAATGGATTAAAACGTACTTTCGCTAACAAGGGGAATTGTGGGAAAAAGTTTGGAGCACCTTTTCGTTACTTCACAAGTAGTTTTTATTTTTTCAATAAAACCAATTTCGAGCAGTATCTCTTCAACACAACAGCAGCATATAGGCAGGACAATAACCAGCACGTGCAAGTAAATAACATATTTTGCCCTTCTGGCATTTTGCAAGCTTGCTCGCTATCTACTTGACGAGCATTAATTTTGGAGCAAATGAATTTAGCGCAGCAAAAGTTTTGGAAAAAATGAAACTCAATTATGCAGTTTCTTACTATAGTATAGTTGTTGGTTTGTTTGCAAGTTTGGTATTATGGTTTTTAGTTTCATTTTCTCATTCGTTTGTATGAAATCACTTGGAAAGTGCAGAGTAACAATAATTCGCGCTGGGTGCAATACTTGTTATTTCAGCGACTTTTTAGCAAAACAGTGTGCCAATCCTAATGCTAGTTCTTGTTTTATAAAACCACACAGGTGTGCGCAGAAGAAATTAGTCAGGTTGTGTTTTGTAACTGCTCGCATATTCAAGTACTTTGGGGAATTTTTGAAAATGATTCTCGCAACTTTAAAGAATCTGCAATTTCGCGTTCTATTAAACGAACTTAACTTCAAATATAATCTTATTTAAAAAATGCCAATGCAATATCATTACAGTGCAAAAGTAAGTTAATAAATTAGAAAAAAAAAAGATTGTACAAACCCTAAAGTAGTGCAGCTGCTTAACCATTTTCTGATTTAAAACATTCCAAAAAGCAGTATTTAAAGATTGTTTTCTGCATACTGTGCTTTCAATAAAATTAAACAGCTTCTTTGCTTCGAGTTTGTGCGTGCGTGTGAATGGAGAATGTGCAAGTTTTTACATCAATCAAAATTGTGTTACTTTTGCTAGAACAATTTAAAAATAAGACAAATATCAGACAAACTTATTCGTTTAAGATGTACGTATGGGGTTATTGAGTGAATTCACGCTAGTTTTTCGATGAATTATATAAAGAATGCTTTGATCTATAAAAACCTGATTGTGCAGAGAATGAAGCGGAATAGCGATGTGCTTGAGAGAACCATTTTGTTTTATCTTCAACAATTATTTATTTTTTGAGTTACTCAGAAAAACTTGAATTTTTATCTTAAGAGAAAATTTTGTCTGCGATAGCCATGAAAAGACTTGTCTAAACTTGCTTCAGCAACATTCAACTTCTTTTACATTTAATCGTTTTGCGTGCTGTCTGGGCGAAACACTACCAGCGCCAGACAGTGGTAATTTAACACAGCGCAAACACTGGTACTTAAAAAAGTCCACACACAACTTCAAGCAAGTTTTCCTTGTTTTCGGTGATTTTGTAGACCTTGCAACAAAAACATCCAGAAAGTATTCCATGCAAATCTTGCTAAACTAAAAGGTCCTCCGCAGTGCTTTAATCTTGGAAAGCGTTGTTTTAAATTTCAAGAAAAGGTAACAGATGCTTAAACTATATATACCGGTAATGGCTAAGATATCTTCATACTTTGAAGTTGTGCACGGCTTTTTTTAAATTAGCGATGTTCCCTCTTACGTTTTGATGAGTCAGCTTGTACCCACAAATCGGTGTGTTTTCCACAAATCGGTGTGTTTTTCCATACAATAAAAATCCAAAAATGAGTTGGCGTGTGCCAGACAAAACTCTCTTTGCTGATAAAAACCATCAAAACGGTTGCAAAGTTAATAACATAAAAATTTCTACTGGACAATGAAAAAAGTTGACATATTGTTAAAGTTTATACATTTCATGGCCTTCGCAAACTTTTCTTTAGATTCTTCAAACATGAAAATCAAACAAATTAATGTTTTCTAATGACAAACAGAAACGTGGCTATTCCGCTTCATTTTGTGGCAAAAACAGCTTTCTAGGTCAAGGCATTCTCGAGGTAAGACGATTTTCTAAAAATTGACCGGGGTGAACTTTTGACCCCTACCACTTTTACACAAACTCAAATTTATCAAACTTGACAGAAGTAAAACACTAAACGTGAATGAATATAAAAAGAATTATGCCGAACTAATAACGAACAAAACTTAACTCCAGATCAGAAAACACATGTCAAACTAAGTCAGTGGTGGCCTTAGAAAAAATGCTAATCAAATGGGTTGAATTGTACAGGAGCACAACCACAATTTTGCCGAGGTGGACTAGAACCAAAGTCGAAAACTTTTGTTCCCAAATGTGCCCGTGAAGGGAAGACGTTAAACAAACCAATGAGTTTCAAACGTAACAAAAACAGCGGGGATCTAGCTGCTGAGTAGAGTTGCACAAAATGCAGAATTTTGAATTCTCAAGATTCGATTCTCTCCAAGAAACGAATCTCAAACAGGCATGTTTATCAAGCAATTGGATTAGAAAACTGCAATATTGTAAAAGGGCATTCAAGTCAAGTTTTTCACTTTTGACCAAAATGTTGGGATAAGCCCAAATACTTTCTCACTAAATTTGAAGTTTTTATGCCTTCCCGTTTTCAAGATATTATAGTTCAAGTTAGCTGTTTTCCTCTTCTTTTAGTGTTGCCATTTCGTCAGTATTGTGACAGAAGATTAACTTTTGGAAAACTGGCATACATTTATGGAAAAGCAGCTTATTTTACAGTTCTGAACCTTTATTGTCTTTTACAATCACTCTGCCCTAAAACATTTATTGAGAATCAAAAACATGCAGAAACTTTTAAAAATTTTGATTCTAATTGGTAGCTCAGGCAAAATTTTTACGGAAAAAATCCTGTCTAAGGGAAATCTACAGTAGTTATATTTCAGGAGCGGAATGGTAAAAGGTTCAAATTTGGTGAAGTTAGTCATCAGATACGTCGAAGTTTTTTGGGAGAAACTCGAACAAAAAATTTCCGACCTGAATGCCCTTTCAATAAATTCTTTTTTTATGTGATATTACAAAACAAAAAGTGCTAAAGTCGTTTACCAAAAACAACGCAGCGCATTGTTGTTTTGCCTTCATATACTGTACATAATCGTTTTAAAATTGATGTGGAGGTCTAAAGGATAGAGGTGGTGATTAGAGGGGTGTGGTAGTGTTAATGGGTTGTGATTAGAAAAGTGTGGTGGTCCGGAGGTGTATTAACAAGCGATTAGGATTACACAGTATGTGTGCAAGGATGTGATGGAAGTATAAAGGGGTGTTGTTTAGAGAGATAAATAAATGTAGAGATAACAAAGTTTTGTTTAGAGGGGTGTGTAAAGTACAATATTTAGGGGGTTGTAATGTTAAGGGGTAGTGTTTAAAAAGGTTTATAGTAGAAGCAAAGTATACGGCAATAACTATAAGAACTAGAGGACGTTGGTTGTTGAGTGCGCTAATAAATGGCGATTAAAAGGGTGTGAAAATGCCGCAAAATAAAAAGAGTAGGGGAAAGTATTAAGGGGTAGCAATAGGGGGTATAAAGTCGTATTAAGGGGTGGCAATGGGGAATGTGGTTCGAGGAAGTATTTTGGGCTGGTTTTTAAAAGGGTTTGGTCTAATTTAAGCCCACATACAGACTTTTAGTTGTAATCAGCAGAATTTAAGCTATAATCAGCAAATTTTAGGAATGCTACAATCTTTATGCGCGCGACAATTGAATGTTGGTCCCTGTGCATTTGCACAATATAATACACATTCCTATTAAGGCAGTGTTAAACTATAGCGGATATCAGGAACATATACTGTACGAGTATACCTAAAGCGTACATCAGCGTATCACATGCTATAGTATGACAGCACCATAAAGCCACCACTACTGCTCACTATCAATGCAGCAAATTCATTTCGAGCAAATGTTTATGAGTACTTAAGCATCTGCCATTTTCATGAAGTTCTTTTCAAATAGTTTGTACTTGGTAGGCTTGAAAAACTCGTGATTATCATTTAACAGATGATCTTGTAAAAAATGAATTCCTCAAAGCATTGAGGATAGCACAAGTCCCGAGAGTAATAACAAGCAAACAGATCCAGAAGGTAGTTGAAGAAACCTTCCTCGGCCTTGCAATTCTGCAGCTCAACGCTGAATCCATCTGCAACCATCCAAACCAGGGTGTCATTTTCTTGGTTTATGGAAATAATTAGTCGGGGAGCTTCCTTTTTAGAGGAATCCAAATTCACTGCAACGGCCTGAAAAAAAAGATATACAAGTCAAATTCGCTTAAACAATAATTCAATCGTGCAAACAGCCTAATATTATATTTTTACCACTACATTTCTGGTTAGGGTAACATCATAATACTGTATTGCACAGATAGGAGATTTTAACGTCACGTGAAGTTTTATAACATGCTATACATGCTGTAATTGTAATTACACTTTATTCACCAAGTTGCCTTTGCCAGAAGGCAGAAAAGCGACTTTTCGGTCTTCGAGTCAAGCTGCCACCTCCCCACTTGTCTACCACTCACGGCAGAAGCTTCACACTGTTTCTTTAATTGCTGAGCAAGGAAGTTGTGAATACCAATTTTTCTAGTCTTTGGTTTGATCCGATGGGGAATCAAACCTGAATCTACCGTTTCAGTAACAGACGCAATATCCACTCGACCACTGATCCGACTATTTATCTACTTTAAGACGTCACAGAGCTAAATATTGCATCGGTCAAAACTATTGTAGAAAATTACTACAGACTGTCAAATCTATTCAAGAAAATTTACCACAGACCTTTCAATTTTCGCTATTACATAATGTATTTAATAATGCAAAAAAGCTATCCAGAAAGGCGTAACATCAATCTATAATGGTATTTGACGTTAAAATAACCCATTGCAAATTAGACTCTTACATCAACAACAGTAATCAGTTTCAATGTTACTCCTTTTGGCTGCTTTGTATGTAAGCTTTTTCGCAAAAACATCAACATCTCAAGTTCATTCTTGCCTTGAACCTGTATTGTTATACACAACTACGAAGTTGCAAATAAATATTTTATTAATGGTTCAAAAAATTAAACGATACAGCATATAGTAAAAACCTTTAAGACTTTGCTGTTACTGAGATACTCGCGTTTTTTGGCAACTTTCCGATTAGAATTGCAGTGTTAGCGCTGGCAATGTTCATCGCTTAATTTTGCACTATAATTGCAAGAGTTGTTTCACTCTTTTAGATCATATTATCGTAATTTGTTTAGTTTTAGTAACTTGATTACATAATACTTACTATTTTATGAGCAGTTGGCATATTATACATAGTAACACATTTACTACCTGAAAGTGCAATGCTAAACCGTCCACCTTGCCGCTCACTCTAATGAGTAATTTATTTTACAAAAATTATTTGTTTAAACATTGAGTAGCGTAAAAAAATTATGTTATGCATATTATGACGTCAAAAATGAGGCAGCTTTAAAAAAAATTGTCACTTTAATATGGAATTTTACCTTAACTGAAAATAATAGCTCACCTTATCCCCGTCCAACTTTTTTAAAGTTTCTATAATTTTTTCATAATTTTCTTTGTATCTTTTTAAGTCAAACGTGACTAGACGGTGAAAGTCTTGTCGAATCTAAAAAAGGCAAATATATGTAAGCTTATAATCATGAGAGAATCGCTGGGCTTTAAAATTGTAGATAGGCAGAAAAAAATATGACCTCCAAAACGAACTTGGAAAGACGGAAAAAGGAAGAAGTTACAATGTTCAGCTTACAATAAAATGTTTTTAAACGCTCAAAGTGGCGGTAAAGTGTTTGGACTCCGGAAATACATTGGGGCACATCCTGCTACACAGGATAAAAACCTACAAAAAACATTATCAATCATCATTTGATAAAGTACCGGTAATCATATAGAGTGTCTTGTAAGAGCATTTCTGTTTCGTAAACTTACTTAAGCTGTCTTGTAAGTGTAAACAGTTTAACAATTTTAAAAAGTCTAAATAACAGAATTAATTTAATACAATAATATTTTCCATACATAACGTATCTTTTGAAGCAATGGGAACTTCTCTATAATTGCGCTTACACTGCCACTCAATTTCCTAATTTCCAACTGTCGTTTTTGTTCTGTAATTGCAAATCCTTTTTGAAGCAAACGATGATCTACTTCAAGCCATTCTTTGGCAAGTTCATCATCTACTACACTTTCCGCTGTTGCAACACTCCAGTTTTCATCTGCACAAAAACAAGTGTGACTTAACAGTTTCATTTCAGATAGCACTTTTGCATAAAATTTTACTGTTGTAAACTGCACAGCACTTTCAATTCTGATCTAGTTTTTCACTAGATTTTCTAAGTTTTGAAAGGAGACAAGTATAGTTATAACCATACAGCTAAGCTAGTAAAACAAACAGGTTACGCATGGGTTCGAAACCAACTGAAAACTTTAAAGCCTCGCTCCTGAGGCTATGGCACCCAGTAATCCTACGAAAGCATAGAATAATTCCACCAACATGATTATGTTGGTTTGTTACTGAAGTGCATATTCATCCTCTTGTCACTGAACAGAGTCAGAAGCTTACTTTTTGAATGATCCACACATTTTCATTGCAATGACTACTTCGTGCTTGGATGAATTTGCACCAGCTTAAGAGTTTCCAATGATCCAATATTCCTGTAGATTTCTCTGAAGGATTGTCCACTGAATTTGCATCTTGTTTGAATTCACCAAGCAGAGTTAATCGTAGTAATGAGTCTCATCCAAGAATGCAACAACGTGACTGGGGTAGGGGTTGAACTCATATCATGCAATCAGGGTTGTTGAAAAACGACGCCTTGACCCACCTGGTCATGTTGATACAAGCACATATAGTTAGCATACATTAAAGGATTGAACTAACCAGCCGATTCCGGTAGTTTACGGTAGCTAAAATTGAAATACAATTTTTGACTTGTTTTGCTCTCATTTTGGGGCTACAGTTGAAAAGATATTCAATAAACGCAAAAAGATATCTCCCGTAGGAAGTTTGGAAACCCTGAAACTTTTCTCTCAGTTTGAACCTCCGAGTAAGGTTAGAATACATATTGTCGAACATTCCAGTTGCATCGCGTAATCAATTCAATATTAGTGAAACCCTCCTATTTTATTCATTTTGGGTTTGGCGGATGGGGGGATTAAATTGGGGGGGTTAAATGTACCCTATATGATTTCTCCAACAATAATTTGAACAAAAACGGAAGGTTTTATCGAAATCGGCTTGATCACGTGATGTGATTGAAATAATAAATTTCCGACCTTTTCCTGAACTGTAAGGGAAAAAGAGAGACTAAAAAGTTCTATTCTTTCAGTAGCAGTACCGCATCCCAGTCGGAAAAATTTTGCTGGTTCGAGGATAAAATATCCACGAACTATCCTTGTGCCACGGATAAAATCAAGGCTATTACAAGGATGTTTCCTTGACTTATGCACCGAAATAAGACAGGCCAGGCATAAAACGAGGATAAAATTAGAGGATATTGCTTAGGATAAATCGATGATACATCCATGGTAATCGATGATACATCCGTGGTAATCTATGATAATTCGAGGAACTATCCGTGGCAAAAAAGGAATCTTCATTGATTTATACATATTTTTTCCGCGACTTTAGTATAATACATCCTTGATTTATATTTAAATCCTAGAATTCAGCCACGGATAAACGAATTTCTACAATGAGTATATTCTGCTTATCAAAATAACATACGAGATTAACTAAATTTGTTTTGTTGTTTGAAACGAAGTTTATTCAAAAATTAATATACATTTATACAATCAAACGCAGCACAGTATTAAAGTCATGTTAAGGTCGTCAACACTTGACGCACAACCGTTAGCGAAACTTTTGCTAATTTTAATTAAAAACTTTGCACGCCGGTAAGCTAGTTGATAATGCAAAATCCATAGCGTACTGAATTTTTGCTTAAACTAAACACAGAGTACGCTCGATTGCTTACGGTTGGTTGTATGCCAAATGCAAACCGAACCGCGAAAGCATCATGTGCATTAATAGTATAAATACAATTCAAACCCACAAAAATGAATTGCAAATGCAAAATACAATTGTGCATAAATAACTAAACACATTTCAAGCTCACAAAAATTAAAGAAGATGGTGCATTAATAGTATAAATGCAATTAAAGACCACAAAAATAAATTGCTAATGCAAACTACAATTGTGCTTAAATAACTGAATATATTTCAAGCCCACAAAAATTAAAGGGGGTGTGTCATCCAGCTAGGGTTATGTGCAAAAGACAAAGAAAATCCCAAAATCTATCTTCACCAAATTCCAGGTTTCTTCCACATAGCGTTTTTGAGACCAAGCATTAAGAGATCTCCCCAGCAGTGTTGCCAGATGAAACATAATTTTCTTGAAATTGGGATGGCCTACCTAACCTGAAAAAGTGTTTCTGGTGTAGCACTGATTCAAACTGAAGCCTTACATTCAGATGCTTTCAATCCAGATGAGAAACATAATCTGAACATTATTTTTAAAAAGATGAAATGTATACAGGCAACACTGTTGGAGAAATCTGCAAAAACTTTGAATTATCTCAGAAATGATAGGTTGTAGAAATTTGAAATTTGGTGAAGATATATTTTAGCACATAATCCTAAGTGGACGACATACTTCCTTCACTTGTATATACAAAACAAATAGCTTCATGGTACCCATCACTCAGTATGCTCTAAGTAATTCAATGCAAAATATGCTCTTTGGTTTACATTCGAAAATTAAATATTCAATAAAACTTTTACCCTACATATCTTAATTCTGAAGCTTTTAACCATAAGTTACGTGGAATTAAAAAGACCCCCCCCCCCCAAAACTTACGTGAATTAAGTAAGTTTTTCGAGACAAATGTTTCAATTTGTAAAATTATTTGCTCCCCAAAACTTTTAACATGAAAAATTTTTTGCCCATGAATTTCTGCCCCATAACTTTTGTTCACCCACCATCTTTTCTATATAGCTGTTTTGTTCTTTTTGCCCCTTAACTTTTAACCCCAACACATTATCCTCAAAACTCATCTTTTCAAGATTTTTGAAATCATATTGAATCCAGCATATTTTTGATCTCCAAAACTTCTGATCTTGAGGAAATTTTCGAACATTTGCATTCAAACTTTTGTCAACGTGATTTTTGCACCCCAAAAAATTTTGTTCTGTAAGATTAATCAAAATCTTGCCTCAAAAATCTTTTTGCATTGGAACTCTTGACCATCAAAACCTTCTGTAACATTTAAAAAAAATCCCCTCACAATTTTTTGTTTCAAAGTTAGCTCCAAAACTGTAGTATCAGCAGCTCAATGCCTGAAACGTTTGAGCTCCAAAGTTGTTTGCGCAACCGCACATCTAAATTCAAGAAGAGAGATGCATACAACCTCAAAACAAAAATTGTTCAAAACATTCAACAAATAGTAAAAAGTTACTTTGGGGCTTTGCCTTTCCACTACAGACTTAAGGCGTTGGAAGTATTCCTTGGAGTTCAGAGGCAACATTGACATTTGGTGCATTAGACTGAACTTCATCAGACGCAGTATCAGTTTGTAAAGTTCTACTTTGCAAGTCGAGTCGTTTGTTTCTTCCCCCATTCCAGTCGCTAGTTTGCAGAGTACAATACCAACAGCCGTGCCAACGCTTTGGTCGGACACGGCAGCGTGCGGTGTATGCGATAAACAATCTGCAAAACATAATAGACAGTTAATAACAATATGCACTTCAAACCAAACATCAGCATCACTTTACATTTTCTTCTACAGACAGCCGAGTTCTACGAAGTGGTAAGGTGGTAGAATTACATTCTAGTTGAGTAGTAAACTGCAAAAGCGGTCGAAACAATCAGTTGAAACAAGATATTTACTGGAAAATTGCATCAAGTACTTCACACAAAAATTGTTTCATCACTTCTTCAGAAAAGAACAGCAACAATCGGGACTTCCGCGACGCTTAGACACGGAAGTCCGTTTAATTTTTTCCTTGAAAATTTACGAATTCCGCAATCAGAGCCCGAAAACGCTCCAACTTTAAAAAGGCTGAAGGCGTAGAAACTTCAACTTTAAATCTTAAATGGGGTATATATGAAACAACTACGCGCAAATTTTGGAGACAATCGGTCACGTGATACGAGTTTCCAAGCAAAAAAACTGAAATGTCAATCGGAGGTTTAAACCGCTTTACCTCGAAAACTAATTGAAAGAGAACAAAATTTTTTAATTTGGAAGCGCTGAAAATGCAGTTTCAGCTCCCAGATATAAATTATGACAATTCTGAATTTTTTTTTCTTAAATTTATTTGTTTTTTTTTCCTTTCTTTTATAAAGAACTTTTTTATTAGACGCAAAAAATCCAAAACCACTTAAGCTAGAAACTTGAAATTTGGAGATATTATAAGCAGAGGTGGAGTCGAGGACACAAGGCTCGAGGCCAAGGACACAAAAAAAATCCGAGGCCAAGGACAACCTTTCCGAGGACAGACACTCTCGAGGCCAAGGACAGGAATGCTCGAGGCCAAGGACCAAGCGCAAGTGCTCTCCAAAAAAAAAAAGGTCTTCACAAAAATTTTTCAGGCGATCTCCCAAAAAAAAAGATCTTCAAAAATTTTTCAAGCGATCTCCACAAAAAAACGTGTTCCAAAAAATTTTTCAACCGCTTCACCAAATTTTAACAATTCAAAAAATACTGCTGTCCATTTATCGAGGACTTGAGGCCTCGAGGCCAAGGACTTCAAAATCTGTCCTAGACGACTCCACCTCTGATTATAAGTCTATATATGAAGTTGTCCACCTGCATTTTTGGAGAAGCTACGTCACGTGGTTTGGGGCAGACGCGCAAAAACTTCAGGTAACAAAGTTTAATACATGATTGTAATAATTGATATTCGTCACGTAAGGCACATGTGCTGCTGCGGACGAGTGGTTAAAAGCGTCAGCATATGAAACCATTGTGATTGAATAGACTGGGTTCGATCATCTAGTTGACCATCAGTTTTCTCATTTCAAAATAATATCGAATCTAGCATTTTTTTTTTGAATAGGACTCTAAATCTCTTTTAACAACAGGATTAACCACGTCGATAAACAGGATTCTCTTTTAACCACGTCGGTGACAATGCTGATCAACGATAGGATTGCCAATAAAAAATACTAAAATTTCCATTAGAGTCACCGACATGGTGTTTCAAGTAGATATTCTCTAGAATAAATGGGTCAAAAAGGATGGAGTCAAAGCTAACCTAGTCGTATGCGATTGGCCTAACTTTAGATGCACTCATTGATTTTGCCCTTAATCCTCGTTTAAAGGTGGTATTTTTTTGATATCAGTAGATATTCAACAAATATTTGGACATAGTTTGGGGGTACCACCCCCCCCAGAAATCTCCACATGAACCCCACAAAAATTAATTTCTTTTTAAACGGTTTAAGCTCAGGCTCAAGTTTTTTTTGATATCAGTAGATATTCAACGAACAAACATTTTGAGATAATTTGGGGGTACCATCTCACTGGAAACCCCCCAAAAAACACTTTTTAAACAGTTAGGCTAGAGCGCTAGTTTTTTTTTCATATGGAGAGATTTTGAATGAAAAGATATTTTGACATAGTTTGGGGGTACCAACCACCAAGAACCACCAAAATGGATGCCCCAAAATCAATTTTTTTAACAGCTTAAGTTAGGGCGCTATTTATTTATATCAATAGACATTTAACAGACAAATACTTGGACATAAACTGGGGGTACCAAGCCCCCAGAAACCCCCAACAATCAATTTGATGAATGGCATAAGCTAATACTTCAGTTTTTATTGATATCAGGAGATATTTAAGATACAAAAATTGTGAGGTACCACCCCTCCAGAAGCTTTCTAAATGGATCCCCAAAATCAATTTTTTAAATGGCTTGAGCTAGGCACTCCTTTTTGGATACCAGTAGATATTTAAGAGACAATTTTTTTACACAGTTTCAGGGTAACAACTCTCCCAAAAAACACTTTTTAAAAACGAAATTAAATAATTGATTTTAGTCACCTGGGTTGTACTGGCATAATGGTTAAAAATGCCAGTGTTCGGAATTGTCGTGATTGCACAGAGCTGGGTTCAAACACTTAGTCACACATCCGTTTTACGCAAACCACAAATGATTTAAAATTAACATTTTTTTTCATCAGATAAAATCACTTTCTTTGGATTGCATACGATTGACTTTTACAGAAATATCGGTGACCTTCAAACTACGAAAGGGAGAATGCTGGTGAAAGAGAACTGGTGGAAGTCCAGTATTATTTTTCTCCGCGACGATAAACATCTAGTATTAGATATCGCAATGCACTTTAAAGGGGGGTGAAGCATTTAGCTAGGGTTATGTGAATAAAATGAATAAACATCAACACATATTATCACCAAATTTCAACTTTCTATGACCGATCGTTTCTGAGATATATCATTTCAAAATTTGGATATCTACCCAACAGCGTTGCCGGTCACAATTTCATTATTTCTAAAATAATGTTTAAGGGACCTTTCACTACTGGTTTGAAAACATCTGAATACAAGACTTCAGCGTGAATTAGTGTTACAATAGAAATACTGTATAAGTTAGGTAGGATATCACAATTCCTATGAAATTAGATTTTAACCGCCAACACTGTTGGGAGATCTCAAACTTTGAAATGAAACATCTCAAAAATAATAGGTTGTAAAAAGCTGAACTTTGATGAAGATATGTTTTCAATTATTTTTTATTTTTGCACATAATCCTAGCTAGATACTTCATCCTCTTTACACTTTTATTAAAAGCTAAGATATAAACAAGTACAACTGTAACCATTCAGCTACGTTATTTTATGAAAACATCCTACAAAATGCTATGGCTTTAACTAGTCACTCTTGTACTGCAATCAAGTATGAAGTTAAGTCGAGCTGTTACACTTTCGCTTAATTTTTCCACTTGTTTAATTTAACTGATGTTGAAAATGCATGTCAAACTTGACAGCAATATTTAAAATACGTTGTGATATTTGGGTGACAGTGCTTTGTAACAGTTGCCATTAGTAAAATGTAGACGCAATATCTTCACAAAATACGAATTCATTTTTCAGTAAAATATCGTAAAATTGAATCAAGTTTACCTTTCAGCAAACCAAACGCTTCAGTGTCTTCAAAGGATAGTTTAGTTTTTTTTCTTCCGGCACCAAAACCGGACCATGAATATTTCATTGCTAAATCCTTAGTCATCAACAAGCGCAGAAACAGCCTTACACTGCCTCGAAGATCCTTGTGATTAATTCTTTTTCCGATTACTTTGACATCCTGCAAAATGTACAATACTATAGCAAAAACCCTTCAAATGTTCGGTAGGCCGTGAGTATGAATCAGGCACTCTGCATCTGTCTAAACAAATCAATGCAGAGCACTTTTTGGGAGATCTATTTACAGGTCCTTGGTCAGGCTTGACCACCATAAATGGTAGATTGCTAGGGCGCAAAAAGAAATAAGCGTAGAGTGTCTTTCCCAAGGACAAAACTATGGATTGCCACTTCAAATATGGAACTGGGGGCCAGCAACCTTTGGATTATAAACCGAACGCTCTTCCAACTGAGCAATCGGCGACGCCCTTTAAATGATATGTTAAATAAACTGATCTACCATGAGTCGTGACATTTATCTTAAGATTCTTTTTCTTCTGCACTTATTCAATTTTTTTGGTCAACATTATTGGCCCGTAATTAAGCATCAAGTTATCCTGTAAAAGCATGGCTAAAAAACGTGGTGTAACTCAGTAAGAAAGTGTGGTGAATGAGTATTCACAAGATTGACGGCAAAGGCTTAATTTTCGACCTGGTGATGCGTCGTTGCCTTCCTTGAGAACATGCCAACTTCAAATTAGTTTCAAATCACGGCTAAGCAGTTACCTGTTGTGTTGGTCAGACCTCTCAAAAAACTTGCAAACTGAAACCCAGAAAGTTGCTATGTGTTAAAACGTTCAAACTGGAACATAGAGTGTGGTTCATGCGCAATTACACATAGATGATAAAAAGGTATAAATACAGCGCTACCTCTAAGATAGAAAACAACTACACCTTAATAGGTTTAAGTGAAAGTTTTGTCTGAAGAATACAGGGATGTTAGGAGTTACCATGTCATAGGTTTTCGCCAAACTGAAGGCGAAATTCGCGAAACAATGTATCTGCAATTCCGCACACATTCCGAGCAAAAAGAAACAGGCTTGTTATTCTCATACCTCAAGTTTCTCAATTTTTTCTCCAAAGAAAATTAAGTTTTAACAGAATGATGTCAAAACACAACAAATATAAGCATACCTGTATCTCTTTTACAACCAATTTCAGCTCTTCTTCCGATTTTGCAGGAATGAAGTCAACTTTCTCATCTGTATCGGTATCTAATTGTGGTGTTTTTACAATGCTCAACTCTGAGTAAATCTCATCTAATCTTTTGCACTGAGCTGTTAACCTTTCTTCAATGGAAAAAATGCTGCTTCTTATTCCACACAAAAGATGGCTGACGTTTGCAGCAGTATCAGCTTGCACAATGTGTCTCTTCGCATTACGCGAAATAGAAATCGCAGGCCTAAACAAGTAAATTATAACTGTAACGTTATCGTAAGTAAATATTCTCCAATGTCAAAATAGGAAATTTTTTTTAGAGTAGCTTGTCCTACTTCTAAACAGTATCACAAGCTTGACAGGCCATTCAACCCTGTCGTGGGCAAGAGAAAAATTCCGTGAAAAGAAGTCAAAAACAAATGAACCATCCCATGAGTTACATCACATGTCTGTCATGATAGCCCTGCCACAAGCATAGTAGCTTGGTACAGCTGCTTTCCGAAGTAAAGTCACCTCTTGTTAGCTAGGCTTGCTAGGTAGGTCTATCAACCCTCAGATTACTGCCGTGCTACATTTTAGCAGCTTGCAGAATCATTGGAGTCATGGAAACCAACTTAACAACCGAAAATAGAAAAGATGCTGCCCGTGAGAGACCCCAGGAAGATAATTAACTGGTAAGCAACAAAATCAACACGCCATCATATCTGATAGATTATAATGCCAACAAAGCCGTTGAATTATTACGCATGTAGTTTTCCATTCATATGGCCATATGAATGGTAAACTACATGTGTTATAACTTATAATTAAACAGTTATGTTGGCATCACAATCTAGCAGATAAGGTGGCGAATCGATTTTGTAGCCTACCAGTTAATTATCTCCAGGTGGTCCCCCACGGACGCCATCTCTTATATTTTTGGTTGTTAAGTGGGTTTCCATGACTCCAATAATTGTTGCAAGTTGCTAAAATGTCGCATGACAGTTGTTTGAGGATTGATAGACCTACCTAGCTAGCCTAGCTGACGAGAGGTGATATTCCATAAAAAAGTAACTGTACTAGGCCGCTGTTTAATGGGTGGGCTATCATGACAGACATGTGGTGCAAGTTATGAGGTGGTTCATTCATTTTCGACTTCTTTTCAGTGAATAGTAGTAATAGCAAGTGGAACGCCAACTTTGCCTAGATACACTCCACCAGGAAATTCACTTATTTGCAAAATTCTGCTTAATTCATATTTAAACTATTAAAAAAACTACTAAAATCCAAAAAATACTAATTCAGCTTGCACAGTGCACAAACACTACTACACTGCTAAAGCTTTCAATGAGTGTGCTATCAAACCTAATCAAAACTAGTACAGGTAAAAAGAACTAAGCAACATTTTTTTGCGAAATCTTCAAATAATGCAACGATTTTGCATTTAAAACAACTCATCTATCACAAAACTATCTCACCTTTTCCGCATAGTATTCATTTCCTTTGGAATTCGGAAAGTTCTTTCCAAAGGAGGAGGGGTAGATTCACGTATCAAAACAGTATCGAGTGACAGTAAGTTTCCTAACAACTTTGTTCATGAGATCTGGATCCTGTACTGGATTGGCAATAACAAACGTTTCTGATGATGTTGAATCCGAATTAAAATCATTCATTAGTGATAGTGAGATAACATGATCTTCATCACTACAATCATTACCAGGGTTGACCAACATGGAACCTTCAAAATCTGAAATATTAATATCAGCTTCATCTTGATCTTGCACACTGACAGCAGTACCAATCCAACAACTGCCTTTATTAGATGATGAAGGCCTGGACATCAAACTTGCTTTTGACTGTTTTTTTCTCAACCATTGCTGCTGTCTTGATAACAAGTTATAAGGCTTATAATATGTTCGGTTACATTGTCTGCGCAACATTGTTCAATAGTAATGGACAAAATTGTCACTGCTATCCTTGCCTTAGCAGGGTTTCAAATCTGCAACAATGCTATATGCGTAATTGTAGAATATACCAACACTGCAACCAAACAACTTGAACATTGTAACAGAAAAACATGAATCCATGCAGCATTGAAAACAATGAATAAATGCAAGCAGTCACTCAAACAAGTAGGTTAAAGCCCCTTCTTGAATCATATATCCAGAGGCGCCCGCAGAAATTTTTTCAAGGGAGGGCTAGCGATGTATCTAGTATCTAATGGAAAAAATAAAACCTTACAGCTGCAACCAGGATTTTGCTAAGGGATTTGAACCAAAAGTTAACATGACCCTGTCAAAACAAAATCTTGCAATTTGGGCGGCATGTTGAGCAAACTAATGCAATTCAAGTGTATTATGAACGGGGGTCTGGGGGAAATCCCCCAGTTGCTGGTCAATTTTTGCAATTTCTGGAAAAAAATAACCACTTTAACATCATTTGAATCTCATTTCCAACGTTTTTTAAGGCTATTGGATAGAACAAAGTTGCTGATATTAAGAATCTACATGAAATTCTTTGATTACCTAGCCCTTTCAGCCCTCTTTAATTGCAGATCAAATTTAAACCATGTTTAAGTGTTCGTAGCCAAAAATTTGCAATGGGGGGAAGGTTGTTTTTGGAGACTGGGGACAGAGCCGCCAAAAGCCATTAGTATCCAGAAGCTAAACCCCCAGTCGCCGAAGGCTGGAGGTCAGGGGGCAAAGTCTACAGCCACCAAAAGCATGGAGGTCTGGGGGCAGAGCCCCCAACGCTTAAAAATTTTGCATTTTTTTTCAAAAATAACTTAATTTTAGGGCTGTTTCGATAAAAATAATGCTTTTAAAACGTGGCATAGAAATTAGCAGGGCAAACATGATCAAACTAATTGCTTAAATGGTCTATGTGGGTGGTGGCTAAGGTAAAATTTTAGTTCTCCTTGCATGCTGGTAAATCATAAAATTCTATTGTTCGATAAAACTCACACGGAGTAATCTATTTTGTCTGTATTTCATAGAGCAAAATAATTGGGAGGGGGGGCTAATGAAAAGATATTTGAGAGAAGTAATTGGTAATTCAACTAATCCTGAATAGCCCCACTTTCCCTATCCTGAGTTTACAATATCTTTGTTGATGAAACAATGTTCAGCAATTTTACGCTAACGATCAACTCTGATTGCTTGTTTTTGGACATTTTTCAAGGTTTGTATTGCTTTGTGAGTTTTATTTTTGACAAATAAGCCCTTCTGAATACATGTTTCAAAAGATGCTATAAATCACTTTTTAGTTCATTTTAGTGATTAAAACATTTTCAGAAGTGCTAAAAATGTGGTATTTTCCTCAATCGCCATTTTGGTCGACCAGCCAAATGGGGGGAGGGGTAGGGCTATCTATAACCACCCCCCTTCCCAACCTGACTACGCAACTCTATGTGAGATAAGTTTTCCAAGTGACTTGGAAAAGGGGAGGCTAAGCTCCCTTAGCCTCCTTGGCTGCTCCACTGATTGCACTTAAATTTTGTTTAGGGAGGGAGGGTGATGAACCTAGATTGAATTTTTTTGCAAAATGCCTCAATTGGGCAGCATACCTAGCAAACAGGTGCAATTAAAGCATATCACAGGCTGTGATTTTCGGACAAAACTCTAGCTGCTGGGCAAATTTGGTGATATTTCAAAAAAAAAATAGCCATTTTAACGCTATTCAAATCAAACTTCGCATCTTTTTAGAGCCATTCAAAAAACCAAATTGATACCCTTTGAAAGCCATTTAAAAGAATTAAATAGCTCAGCCCCTTCAAACCCCAACGTTACTCATAGGTCAAGACCAAAAATCTTGGTAATTACATAAAGTATATGCTGAATAGCCCTTCTATACTTCTTTTACTGCATGAAGCTTACGTTAAGCATTTTGCATTAAGCGATCATTTTTGACTGCTAGTTTTTAGCCATGTTTTGAAGTTTTTATCGATTAATTTGTTTGCTGTATTTTTGATAAATAAGTTAATACCCCCCAAAAAAACTAAAGAATATAATTAGAATAATAGTAATACTAATAATAAATGTTTAAAAAGTGGCTTTGAACAACTTTAGAGGCCATATTATGGCAAAAAATACCTTAGAAGGCCAAAAATTGTGTAATTTTTCTTATCGTGCACTTTGGTCTACAGTAGGCCAATGCAGGTGGGCACAGTCCCCCTGGCTATGCTATTGATGGCAAGTTTGGTTTTGATTTTGGTTCTGGGCAAAATTAATTTAATGGCAGAGTAATTATTATTTTAGTGTTTATATAAGTGCAGCATAAATTTGAAATATTAAACACCATTGTATTTAGATCCTAATAAGAGCTCATTGACAGAATGCAGAAACGTTTGATATTGATAATTATTTTATTAAACAGTTTAATGCTTAATCTTGGAACATTGCTTATGCTCGCTTTTAGGAAAATGCTGTATAATTCATGTAAAATGGGTGAAAAAAGCTTTATTTCACCAGAAATTCTTATCTCTTTTTCTATTAATTCTGACTCAAATCTAACCTGAACTCAAATGCTTACTCTAAAACTATCCCCAAATCGAACCCAAGCCCTAACCTTTACCCCAAAAAAGCAAATAAAAAAAGCGCAGATGAATATTTTTCATTTTTGCTTTATTTTCTTTAACTTAAAAATTTTTGGTGAAATAGTCACTACCAACGGGCAATCCCATTTCTCCTGCCCCCGCCCTCTGCACCTTGGCAAAAAAGGTAAAAAAGCTCCACAAAGGGTTGTTTTCTTAGTTTAGATAGATATATTTGACTTAATTTGCAAATTTAAACTTAAAAAATTCTTGACATCCTAATTTTCAGGGGGGGGCAAGTGCATGCCTATATTTTGTTATTTATATTTTGAATATAAATTTTATATTTTGAAATTTTTAAACTTTATATTTTGAAACCCTGCATATATTTTGAAATTTTTAAACCAATTTTGCATGCCACCAGTAAAAGTTAAGCTAAAATAAAGATTAGTGACAATTACTGATAAGTGATGTGACAATATGCAGCTCTGGTTCCAGTTCGACATCTGGTATTTTTCTAATATCCAGCCTCAAGTCAAAACCAAGACACATCTAACCAATAAGCCAAACGTTAACGTAGATAGTTGAAGCACCATTTTTATATAGTCAGTGTCTGCTGCACCGGCCCGGTTTCCAACATTTAATCGCTGCTGCACCGGCAGCGGCGGTCGTGTTCTTTTGCTGTTCAATTTACTATCTCTCAGGCTGGCATCGCTGCCTAAACCCTAACTCTAATAATAAGATTTTAGAGTAAAAAAAAGAACTTTGAAGCAAAGTAGCTCTCTAGTGCCATTTTTAAAAAGCGTGTGCTGGGGGAATCGATATCCCAACCCTCTGCATTGAAGTCAAGCGAACTATCCTCTGTGCCATCTTGGCTTTGAATGCGAGGTGTCAAATTGCTGTATTTAAATCGAATCAATGCGAAAAACGCAATACGGTGCACCAGCGATTTGATGTCCAAAACCGGGACGGTGCAGGAGACACTTCCTTTTATATATAATTTGACATTGGCATGAATATTGTAAAAAATAGCTCAAGCAGAGGCTCACAGATTGTAAAGCATAAAGCAAAATGTACCGTGCACTGCGTAGCGTACCAGTATAGTCATGGCATTTGACTGTATTAAAAGTCAGGATAAGTCCATTTGCCAAACTAACTTCTGAAAATAGAAACTAACGTTACGCTTATACTACATTTTTCAAGATGGAAAGAATGTTCATTTTACCTAGGCCCTAATACCAGTGTTACTCCCAAATTTTTTGATTTTCTTCAGAATTTAAGTTTTTCAAAGATAAAGCTTAAGCATCAGGCAGCACATAAAATATTATTGCTGTATTACTCAGTATTGAACCAAATTTTCATATTCAATGCATTACTAGTTACAGTATACAAGTTTTAAATATAAAATTTACATCAAAAAAACATAAACGTTCAAAGAAGAGGGTATGCATTATTAACACAAAAGCATTGAAAATTGTTAGGTCTACCTTTTTCTTCCAACCAGAAAAATTTAGTAGTGCATAACCAGATTAATAGTTCTTTCTTTTGTCAAGGTGGATAGTCACATATATAGAATTACCACATTTTTAACACTCCAGCATCAGTCTTATACAAATATAATTACCAAAATTGATCATCAATAGCCATTTTTGAAACATAACAAACGAGGGCTAATGTTTGCCAAATATAGCATAGAAGCCACTAAATTTTGTCAACAAAATACAACCTCATTAAGAAGTAATCAGTTTTTATTTTACCAGAGTACTTTAATTGTTCAATAGCCTACGGTACTTTCTACTTTACTACAATCATTTTCATCGTCAATAAGAAGACTTTTACTTTGAGTACAGTTTCAAAATTTTTCTTTCACTATTGCTGTTTCTGCTATTTACTATAATCCTAAACACTAAAAAAATAGCAGCAGCAGGATGCTTTAGTTCTTAAAAGTTGTAGCTCTACTGCTACTTGCCCTAAAAAGTAATGGTGCTACCACTACCACAGGTAGAGTCGAGAACACAAGGCTCGAGGCCAAGGACACATAAAAAATCCAAGGCCAAGGAGAGCCCTTTTGAGGACAGGACCTCTCGAGGCCAAGGACACAAGCGCAAGTGTTTTAAAAAAAAAGATCTTCAAAATCTTTTTTTAGAAATTTTTTAGGTGCCATCCAGTAAAAAACGTTTCACAAAATGTTTTTCAGGCAATCCACAGAATTTCAACAATTCAAAAAAAGTGCTGTCCTTGAGCCAAGGACAGGGCAATTTTCAAGAACTTGACGCCTCGAGACCAAGGCCAAGGACTTCAAAATGTGTCCTTGAGGCCAAGGACGTCCCTGAGGACTCCACCTCTGACCACTACTGTACTTGTTTTCAAAACTGAAAAGTAGCAGCACTACCACTACTCAAAAAGATGAGCAACATACTGCCCACCAATGCAAACCAATACCAGTATCACTAATGGTAACCAAAGTTGAATAAGTACAGACCTAACATTAAGAAATTTGTTTCAGTAATTATTAAAACTACAGTAGCGTAGTTGAGTCTACAAAACCAGAAAACTGAAAAAAACTACTGTAGATCACAAACAGGCACAAAGTAATAAGCTATGTTTTTCCAAATTATCGTCAATCGGAGCGACTTTGAACACTTCACCAAAACTAACTTTGTTTTCAGTTAAATACTTTTAAAGATCAAGAGCGATCTCTTACTTGGTCAGTGTTTGAACTTAAATACCGGTAGATATTTTTTCTTTTTTGCTCAACTAGCACAAGGTTACCGGTACGTACATGACATCATCATTTCAACAAAATAATTCTCAAAAATAGGGCGATTCATTTCACCATTACTAATGACATGTAGATGCCCG
The DNA here is from genome assembly GCA_963965965.1 of Trididemnum nubilum. Classification (NCBI taxonomy): domain Eukaryota; kingdom Metazoa; phylum Chordata; class Ascidiacea; order Aplousobranchia; family Didemnidae; genus Trididemnum; species Trididemnum nubilum. The sequence continues at coordinate 8,279,540 of OZ014469.1, forward strand.
TGTCAGGTCCATTAGCGATAGACGATTGCAGTCTCGACCCATGACAATGTGATCGGCAGTTTACCACCCTCACCACTCGGCCACGCATTTTTTTTTGCATATTTAAGGCGAAATGCCAATTTTTAAAAAATTGGGAGCCGGAGTGTGACTTTGATTAATTATCTAAGCCAAAGTTATAGTTGGGTGTAGAATTAGCAACGATTTTTGCTCTCTGGGAATATCAAAATGTGATTAAGCTACATTTATCCAGATTATTGAGAAATATGACAATAAGTTCGAATTTTTTGTCGAAGCGTATTTTTGTATCGAAGTATTTTAGAGTGGAGTGTTGTTGTAAAATTTTTGGAGCCGGATTAGAGCTGGAGTCAGTTAAAGAATTTTGGAGTGGTTGCAGAGTGGAAAAATTAGCCACTCTGCAACACTCTAATTCAAAGACATTCCAGGCGAAGGCAACTTTGCACTTGTAAATGAAGGTTTAAGTGCATGTTGGTAGGTAGATTAAAGGGTTGCCGGTGATTTTGTCACAGTGATTTCATAACAAACTGATTACATGACAGACGGCATTTTAAAGACAAAACAGGCCCTTGGCCTGTCTGCCAAACCCATTGTACTACTGCATTGTTAAAATTAAAGCATTGACTGAGAACAGCAGCATTAAACAAATCTACTATCCCCACAGCTATCTTGCCCTAACCATCAGTTTGTGGCGAAATTACTAGTAACCGTTCAAAGTCGCCCCAGAGAGTGGGGCGACTTTGAACGCTTTTTGAGATAGAACATATGGCTTATGAAAACCAAATATTTTTTTGGCAGTGTCTGCAGCACCAGCCCGGTTTCCAACATCTAATCGCTGCTGCACCGGCGGCGCTGGTCTTTTCCTTTTGCTGTTCAATTTACTATCTCTCAAGCTGGCATCGCTGCCCGAACCTTAACTTTATTCGTGAGGTTTTAGAGAAAAAAAAAAGAATTTTCAAGCGAAATAGCTCTCTATCGCTAATTCTGCCAAGCAGGTTCGGCAAGAATAGATATCCTGACCTTCGGGTCATTAGGCATGTGTGCATACCACTACACCGTCTGGGCTGTGCAATTCATGTGTCAAAATGGCGTATTTAAATCAAAGCAATGAGAAAATAGCAATATAACAGGCTGCCGACGCAGCAGCGACTTGGTGTCCAAAAGCGAACCGGTGATGTAGACACTTCCTATTTTTTTAGTTATGACAGTTCCAGTTGCTGAGGCCATAAGTGTTACGTTCAGCCTACAAGCACTTTTCTTGCTTAAACCTGGCGGAAGTGACAAGTAAAAATGATTCAAAAACATTCAAAGTCGCCCCGGTTGATGATAAGTGATCTGTGATTAGCCTAACCCATATGCTAACTGCTCTGTGCTAGGCCAAATATAACCAAAATGCACTAAGATTATAAAAATACACTGATGCATACTAAAAGCTTTTTTAGATAATTAGGCTTAGTCAGCATAACAGTCAACTCCATTTTATACCCTATCAAGTCTACTGTTTACCGTTTACCGTTTTCAGTTTTATTGTTCCGTTAATGAGTTTACCAGTTTACAGACTTAACTAATAACTTAGATTATTTTAATGGCAGTGGCTGTTTTGCCTCTAGAGGCAACATACCACCATATTATTTTGCCATTTGGAGGCAAAATAGTCCTAGCGGCTATTTTGCCGCAAGTGCCAAAATAGCCCTAAGCCTAATCCTAACCCAAACTCTAACCCTAATCCCAACCCCAAGCGTAACCTAAACAGAGGAAAAACACTATCTTGCCTCTGGAGGCAAAATTGCCACTTCCTTCCTATACACCCCGATGGACTGCAATAACTAGCCTACTGCTTGACTGCGTGACCTAATACTGCATACTTTCAAAGAAATTTCTAAAGCAATCCTATTCAAAATCGCGTGTCCTGGATGTAACTATGAGTATTCAAAACTGAGTGATATTCGATAAAAAATAATCACTTTCTTACAAGCCTGTTTTAGGGTAGAACCAAAATTTTTAGCCTAGGCTATGGAAATAGAACAAGTGATAGTGAATTTTTATTTCTGGCTCACCAGACTGCCAGAGCAACGTTTCTAAGACAAAAAAAGCATACTACTAAAACCAGAAAAAGGAAAACAGCCACAAAACTTTTGAGGAATTTAATATCCTAGCCTAACCGCTGTCAACAGTTCTGCAAGAAGTTTAGTTGCCTTCAAAAAATTCTGGGCTTTGACACTCTGCCTACCCTACTATGTAACGTCTATTCTGATAAAGTACAATCAATCAAAATTTTTCAAAAGAAATTTGGTGCCTGCAAAGGTACTAGCGCTATTGATTTTGTAAATTATTATTTTATTTGATTTTTGTAAGGTTTCATTGTAAATTTTATTGCCGCTTATTGACTTTTTCCTAAATTGGCTAACTTTCTTTCAGCGAAAGTAAAATATCTTGTAGATTGTAAAATAATAAACTAAACGTTTTTGCAAATTTTTTTTTTAGAAAACAACAAAGAAAAAGAAAGCGTGCTGGTAATGCAAAGCACCGCTACGTAGTGTAGGCCACAAAACACAACTATTTTTCAGAATTATAAAAACATCTTCTCAGTTCATCATCATTTTTTGCAAAGAACAAAGAGCTTGACCAAGGTTAAAAGTTTTTAATGAAAACAGTGGTGTAGTTCAGTACGCAGCCGCGGCCTTCGTGGATCGCTGGAAAATGCCCGTGCTGAAAATGCCGATACTGGAACATGCCAGTCCTGGAAAATGCTAGGACTGAAAATGCTAATTCTGGAAAATGCCAGTACTGAAAATTCCGGCACTGAAAAATGCCGGTACTGGAAAAGGTCAGAAATGGAAAATGGATGTACTCAGTGTTGTTATGGAAAATGAATTTCTACTCTTTTTCGTGTTCGGGGGGGCTTTTATATCACCCCCAGATGATACAGACTATTCGACACCCCCCGAACATACCCTTACCCCAAAAGTCAGACATGCCAAAACAAAGAATCCCCTTAAATATTGCATTTGTTACTTTTAGAATGGCAACAGTGAATAGTGCCATTTTCCAGCGCAGGAATTTTCAGTACTACCATTTTCCGGAAGCCTATTGCTATTTTGCAATACCCAAATTTTTTTGCGCTGCAATTTTTCAGTGACATTTTCTGGACCATTTTTCTGTCTCTTTTGCCTTTGAACAAAATATTGCCTGGTTTGCAAACGATTGCAACTATAACAAAAAAACTGCATTATCAATTTTTATAGTAGGTATACCGCAGCATATTTTGTTACAGCCAGTTAACGAAACAAAATAAATGTGATTTAGAAACTGGCAGGGTGTCGAACCGTTTCAAATAACGGTTCGGGTTCAGGTTTAGCTCCTGCTCAAAATATTTTAGCGGTTCAGGTTTGGTTCGAGTTCACTTGAGCACCATTTTCGAGGTTCATGTTTGGTTCAGGTTCACCCAAGTAAAATATTACTGGTTCAGGTTCGGTTCGGGTTCATTGACTTAAAATTTAACTGTCGTTACTCGTTTTGTCCAGAAAAAAAAAGGAGAAATTGCTGATCCTGTTGATGATCACCACTTCTCTTATTGTGCGTGTACCAGCGCCAGCGGCATCCGGATATGGAAAAATATATTCTTACTTTGTTAGGGGTTCAGGTTCGCTTTGGGTTTACTTGAGCACGATTTTGAGGGTTCAGGTTTGGTTCAGGTTCACTGAAGTAAAATTTTGCTGGTTCAGGTTCGGTTCAGGTTTGGTTCAGGTTCGGTTCGACACCCTGGAAACTGGTTTAAAAAATAAATATCAATGTTGAATCATGCATTGTCCAAATCATGATTCTAGGATAAAGTTGTTTACATCGGCTGTGTTAAAAAAAACATGTTAGAAACAAGGATGTTTCATGGATGATTTGCTACTTCTGATTTGTTTGCAAATACCAAGGATAAAACAAACAAGATGCAAGCATGATTATTGATTGTCGGCCAAGGAAAAAATACGAGAAAAATTCTAACTTGAAACAAGCTTGGCCAAGGATAAACCTAGGAAAATTTCCGACTGGGATATACATATGATAAAACCCTATTTTTTTCTGAAAATTTACGATGAAAGAACAAACTCAGGATTTTTAAAAACTTTTTAAGGAGATATCTTTTTGTATTTGTTAAATATCTTTGTAACTGCAAAACCAAAATGATATGAATTTCAAAAATTGTATTTCAATTTTAATTACTGTAAACTAGCCTACCGAAATTGGCTGGATGATACCCCCTTTTTAAATAAACTAATACCGTACGTTACAAGACACTATGCAATTGTATTTGATTTAAAAGATATTCCATTGCCAACCGTTCTCTCATCTCCCTAACGCAACATTAAAATTTATTGCAAAGCCAGACTTGTTGGGTGGGTCCACGACCACTGACCGCGAACCAAATGACCGTGGACAAACTAACCGAGAACAACGCCGATTGGCTGAGAAAGGCGATCTTAAATATATTTTTACTATCCCCAGAGCCATCTTGCCCAAACTCTCACTTTGTGACGAAATTACTGCAACGAAATCAGAGACGAAATCATGTAAAGAAATTATTGCTTCTCGGTCAGTTTGTTCGCGGTTAGTTGACTTGGCTCGTGTTGGTTTGACCAAACGACATTAAGTTGAAACAAGCCGTCAACTAAATCATTTCATGGAACTTTAAGCCGATAGATTTGGTGCAAAAAGCATTTCAATTTTTCCATCCAAACGAAACGAATGTAAGAGCAATGTATGCTATTTAATATTTTTTAAATCAAAAGTAATTTAAGCCGTACAGTGAAACCAAACGACAAGTATGTTTTCCTTTTTTTGCTAATTTTCCAAACTTTACTCTAATTTCACTTTATATCTCTTTCAAGTATATTGGATGCGCTTCCAGAAAATAGCAATATGCTTTTACAAGAGATAAGAACACCAATATGCTTTTAAAAGTATTAGCTCAACATCAAATGTAAGCAATTGAGCACGTCACCAATTCAATGCAAAATTATAAAAAAAGAACATACTAATTGCCATGTTTGAAAACATGGCCATCTTGGACCGTTTGCTGGCGATACTCTCTCCAATGTGTTTTTGTTTCCATCGTATGTTTCGAAGCTTTTCTGAGAGCCTGCGGGAAAAAAATGTCTGAAAACCATAAATATTCACGATTGATAAGATATCGATCAAAATATACTGGATCGCTTTCATAGCACTATACCATAAGCCACTTTCGTTGTTGTACGTTTTTTTACCCTTACTTATAAAAGCTGTCTAGCTTTCATCAAAAAAAGCTATTGTTTGTCCCAATAGGTTGCTTCAAGATGTTAGCAGTTTATGCTTATCACGCTACTTTTTTCCAAAATCTGGCACTTTTTTAACGATCTGGTACGAGCTTGCATATGACAGAGTGCCTACCAAACGCTTAATTGATTAACAACAATGTCAAAAAAGTAAATCACTAAATGATGCAAAATTTGACCTCAGTACATAAAAATTGAACACTTCAAACAGTCTTCAACTTTGTACAAGCAAGGCAAAGATGGTGGAAGACAGCGCCAAGTGCCAGCTTAATCTTAAGCTACTATCTCCGCAACCATTGCAAAAAAAAGAGAGTGCATGATAAAAGATAACCATGCACAAGAATAAAATGCATTTTCATTGTTAAAAACGAAAGTCAATTTTGAGTCTATACTGAGACAAATTTCGTCAAATTTAAGCTCTATAGTAACTTGTGTTCCAGCAAGATTTTTGACAGCTGCTAACCAAATGCAAAATTTGATAAAAATATTTCAAATGATTTATCTTCATTTCACCACTTTGCAAGATTTGTCAAAATCCTAACCAAAATTTCTTAGTTTTTGAGCATTTGAAGAAACACTATAATGATAATTTCTCTTCAAGAAAAGTTTGGCTATTTTATGCAGCCACTGAAATATACCTGAGATTCTATTTTTACTGGATATTGTATGCATTTAGGTGTGCTACATGATACATTTTTGGTAGGCATTGTCATAAAACCTGGTGAGTTGCATTGAAAAAACTCTTGGAAAGAAGCATTACACATGTAACAAGAAAAACTTTATGAAAAACTTGGCTACACAAAACTTTTTATACTATACCATTTTACACTTTAAAATTAAACTACTGTGTGTGTACATGAAGATTGTTCACAGATGACTAATTTATTACAAGCTGTGCAATCATGTCAGTATTGAACCTATCAAAATATTTCAAAAATGTTTCTCATTATTAAACAGTGTGATTGTTGTAGCGCGTATTTATCCTCCTGTCACCGGACAGCATCAGATGCTAACTATTGGATGATCCGCACACTTTTCATTGCATTGACTATTTCGTTATTGGAAAAATCCGCACCTGCTTAGGAGTTTCCAACGATCAATGTTCCTGTGGATTTCTTCATATTCTTGTCCACTGAATTTGCTGCTTGTTCGAAGCCACCAAGCAAAGATAATCATCGTAAAGCATCTTATTCAAGGACGGAACAGTGTAACCAGGGTGCGGGTTAAACCGAGGCTGTTCAATCAGGGTCGTCGCAAAAACGACGCCTTTCCCATTCGGCCATGCTGCCGACTTAAATAGAAGGCAGGCAATATAAAAGCTACACAGTAAGTATGGTGTCTAAGCAAACAAAGACGTCAAAAACTAAATAGCTATGAAATAATATCGCCCTGAAATGCACATCTTACATTTACTCGGTAACAAGCATGTAAAGAATACATAAAATCGAATAGCATCTGCACATACCCATGGCTTTTCTTTGCTGTGCGGTGATGAGAAATCAAGACTTGGGTATTTTTTCACCATTGCTTGGCCGAATTTCTGGTATTCTAATTTAGTTGTCATGTCACCACAGGCTAAAATAAGTTGAGCAGCTTCTTCAAGTATTAAACCTAAATCTCGTTTAGTTAGATGTTCATTTTTTAAGGATGTCTTGACTTTCTCACTAAACGCTGGAAGATGCTCATGTTTAAGAACAGCCGAAGTAGTAGAGCTACTACAGCTTTGGGTTTCACTTCTGTTCATCAAATCATCACTTGTATTCGGATCTATTACTGCATCTGCACTGCTGCATGGCTAGAAAAACACAATCAAAAATGAATTGATACAATACTGTGCATTATGTAGATACATCCAGACAAACTCTATCATTATTGCAATAATGCAGAATTGAGTAAAGTTAAACGAAACAAAAATTTAAGAGCATTGGTTCTATTCTTAACAGCATCAAAACAAACCCACAAATAAAAAATAATAGCACATCAAAAAATGCACCAGCTCATTCAATCCATAATCATATGGTATGCATTATGCAACAATTAATGCCAATTTTTACACTAAAGCTACCTCAGATGATCCTCCATCAGCCCTCTGATCTGAAAAAAAAAGGCATAATAACCCACGTTATTAACATTCTTACCACTTAATAAAAACTTAAAAGACTCAAGTTCTTGAAATGTTCACATACGGTATTATACCAAGATAGGTCTATGTTATCACAACAAAGTCAAATACGAAAAACAATAAAACTACAAGATGCTATAGTCTTCCGTCTAGTTTTAACGTATGCAAGTCTCACTAAGGAAAAAATTAAACTTATGTAAGTTGGAAAAATGAAATACAGTGCTAGTGCTAGTAACAAACTTTAAAACTCTTACAATTCATATTGATGCTACGTAGCTTCAGTCGTAGTTCTTTATCGTTGCTCGTATTCTGATGATGTTGGTCGTCATGACCAACGAAACGTCAAAGCTACAGGGCACCGAAGAACGCCAGAATCAGAGGTAATTTGGCCGGTTACATTTATATGTTACATAGCAGACTTGAAACATAAAGTATTTTTGTTTTTTTTCACGGCTGTGAGGTAGCACTTACCTCACATATCTGCTTTCCCATTAAGTTAGTGTTTCATCAGCATCTGAATTCACACATAGCCTATCCTGGCATCCCACCCGAACCTTCAAACCACAGACGAGGGCAATTTCTACACTTGCCATCGTACCCTCTTCTCAGATTACTCTGATCTAAGTCTGACAACAAGGTTACCAGAAAGAGGATTTTCGACCAGTATCACACTGGCACTTCACTTAGCTCGACCGCATTGCGCTAGCATCACTAAGCATGGACACCATATATGACATCACATTAGCAATTTACCACAATAGTACGCTATATGCGTATTTCAAACTTGTTTGTTATCATCAGGCGTACATAACTGTGTAAATGCCTATTACAAATTTTGAACCCCAAAAGCCAAAATTAACCTACTTGTCGGTAACCGGTAAAGCAAATTGCTATATACAATGCCAGTCAAAACAAAAAACAAAACAACTTTATGTTTCAAGTCTGCTATGTAACTTCTGAATTTTCAAAGCACATACGAGTAAATGAAAATTTATTCGTATGGGCGTTGACTGGCATTGTATACAGCAATTTGCTTTACCGGTTACCGACAAGTAGGTTAATTTTGGCTTTTGGGGTTCAAAATTTGTGATAGGCATTTACACAGTTATGTACGCCTGATGATAACAAACAAGTTTGAAATACGCATATAGCGTACTATTGTGGTAAATTGCTAATGTGATGTCATATATGGTGTCCATGCTTAGTGATGCTAGCGCAATGCGGTTGAGCTAAGTGAAGTGCCAGTGTGATACTGGTCGAAAATCCTCTTTCTGGTAACCTTGTTGTCAGACTTAGATCGGAGTAATCTGAGAAGAGGGTGCGATGGCAAATGTAGAAATTGCCCTCGTGTGTGGTTTGAAGGTTCGGGTGGGATGCCAGGATAGGCTATGTGTGAATTCAGATGCTGATGAAACACTAGCTTAATGGGAAAGCAGATATGTGAGGTAAGTGCTACCTCACAGCCGTGAAAAAAAAACATTTATATGTTGTACAGAATTATAATTTAGTAGTTTTTAGCTTTTAAATTTTAAGCCTTTGTTCTTGATCATTTCTAAAGTTGTGGCTGCAGTGTGCTTTTACCTCGATTAAATGTTCTTCCGTTACATAAACTAATATCGTAATTACGCTGCTTTATTTTTAGGAAACAATGGCTCAAAAAGTGTTAAACTATATTGTTTATCGCACTTTGCCTTTAAACTGGTGCTTTGGCCTCTTACATTCGATTCCCGGTCAATCTTATTGGCCGACACAGAAGCGTTGCAAATGGCGCCTCACTACGAAATATTTATTGTGAGACGCTGTGTTGCCGAGCAAAATGTTTTGGAGATTGCCCCAGCAAACTCGTTACACGCTTCTGGCGTGATTCTGAAAGACGTATATTAAAGATTTGATATCTGCTAATTGCAAATGTGCTGCTTTACCAATCAGTAGTCGAGTGGATATAACGTCTGCTACTAAAACGATAGACTCGAGGTCGATTTCATGGCGGGTCAAACCAAAAACCCCAAAATCGATATTTATGGCTTCCATTCTTGACGCTCATCAATAAAAAGAGAACGATGGGAAGTCTCTATCAAATATGATAAACATATGGGCATGTCGTAACTACACACCAACCACGCTTTTGCTGTCTTCTAGTCAGGGCAAATTGGTGACCGATTTCCAATTATTTTGCTTGTGCGTTAAATCTTCATTTTTTTCTCATTTTGTTGCTACCTTCTTTGATATTTATTTCTAATCAGGTTATGGTTTGCTGTATTTATTGCGTGGGGTTAAAAGTATTAACTATACGACGCTATTGCACTTTTTGAAAATTCAAAATTAGCTTCCTCTCACGCTGTACAACAACATTACACTGATGTTGTATTGTAGAAGGCAAAAGAAAAAGTAAGATATTGTTCTCGTACTTTCAAAGTGCAAGGGCATGCAAATGCTTGACTTCTTTAGATCACGTATTTATATTTGCTTTTTTGGTGATACCAATGATCTTGAATCTATATTGTTTAGCTTTTGCTTCTGTGTGGCTGTGATTACAAAACAACTAAAATTCAACATTTCGTTTCTGTAAGATGTAAACTTTCTTCAGGACATAATGGAAAATGAATCGCGGTTACCGAACACTGCGCATAGGCCAATTTTATTACAAAATGAAGGCGATCCAAATATTTCTCCGCTTTTTTCGATACAGATTATGCTGTTAAAAGCTTAACAAACCCTTTGTTTTTTCGTAATCCAATTGCTTGCATTCTCCACCAAATTTTTATATTTTTTCTTTGTATTACCTGTATTGTAGGTTTGTAAAACGAAGGTGAGATAGAATTTGAATGCACGAATAAATCTGCAGAAAAGTTTTTTCACCTTTTTGATTTAAAGCTGATCATGGCGCACTTTAAAGTTAAGTATTATTCTGCATATTATCGTTATTTTGATTAGTTGAATGTATAAGTTTATTTGTAGTTCATTGTCACGTTGGGTAATTTAATTAGTTATTCTGCTTAATATCTATCGCGAATTTTATCGATCGCGGGTATTTACGCGCCGAAACTCACGTGATATTGTTTTGAATGTAAAAGTAAAAAAAAGCAACATGCACGCAATCAAAATAATGACACGCGTATCACACGTGCTTGATGACTTCAGCATGCTCACTAGGGATACAACTTTTTGACTTTTTTTTTCAAAAATTGATTTTCTGTGGCACCAATCGATAAACTTTTTCTTGTAACAGCCTGAAATGATGTTTATTCTGTTGAGCTAACAAAAAAGTTCACGCACAAATCACTTTGAAAACTTTGCCATTAGGCCCATATAATTTTGGTTTATGATGTCACCATACGAGGTGATTGGGTTAATTTAGTAAAACTGATTTATGATGTCACCATTATCTTTTTTGGAGTTATGAAGAAGGTAATGGTGACATCATAAACCAAAATTATTAATTTGAGATAAATCTTAGCGCAAGTTTTCTTTCTTCGAACGTCAAGGCTATCCTGTCAGTTTTCTGGTCTGGCATTAAAATACCAACACCTAGTCAGCAAAGAAAATCCATTAGGCTCTGTTCAATAATGCAGCTGAAGTACTGTAAATCAGCACTTGATTAGCACGTTTCATTGCAAGAATCGGAGCTTAGACTTTGCCGATAAACGAATACGGGGCATTGAAGATCAAGTTGCATTTTAAAAAAAATATTAAAGAATGGAAATCACGTTGGCTGACCATCAATTGAAGGATGGTACACTTGTGAACCTTTGCAAAAAATAATCAAGGGCGTCTTGGATGAGTTTAACATTCTGGAAATCATTTGATTTAATGCTCACTGGCGGCAACACGACAAATGTCAATACTGGATAGAAAATTAGAGAGGTCATTTTCAAAAAAATGGGAAGACCTATTTTTAACAGGCGCCGGCAACATGTATCTGATCGCATTCTTTGCCTAGTCATGGATGATGAGCTTCATGGCGGAACCAAATCTCTTAACTTTGAATATTTTATTGTGAAGGATTTGGAAAGCAAATATGATCTACTGAAGGAAGCTATCAGCAGTGAAAAGATCAGTTTATCAAGGAAACAAGTGGTTGGAGGGACGACATAAAATTTCTCTACCGCCTTACACATGTCTTCCGTCACTTCATCAAGAAACAAAACAAATTTTCTTTGGCACCTTCAACAGATTTCCAATGTTTGCAATGCACGCTGGAACTCTCGTACCATCCTAGACCCAGTTGCCTTCATGCTAATGGCTAAAACTTGAATTAAATTTTGCAAAATCTGTTTGTGCGCGAGCATTTAACAGCTTTGCAGATGCATGCAACACCGCCGGAATGAAAATAAGCACGGCCAAAACTGAGTTACTTCCCTGATCAGTGCGTATTACAAGTGAATAGTGTGACACTGGAGCAGGTAGAGAAGTTCAAGTATCTTGGGGTTGCATTTACAAGTGACGAAAAGCAAGACGAAGAACTCGATACCTGAATAGGCAAGGCTAGTGCTGTAATGCGAGCTTTGCACTACTCGATTATCATGAAACGAGAAATGTCGAAAAAGGCAAAGCTCTCAATTTTCAAAGCAGTCTTTGTCCCCATTCTCACTTATGGTCATGAATGTTGGGTAATGACCGAAAGAATGCGATCACAAGTGTAAGCGTCCGAAATGAGGTTTTTACGAAGAATCAAAGAAGTTACACTGTTTAACAAGGTGCGTAGCTCTGAGATTCGAAAACCTCTTAACATCGAGCCGTTACTTCTCCGAATTGAAAGATCTCAGCTTAGATGGTTTGGTCATGTAAGCAGAATGCCTCAGGAAAGACTCCCCAAACAAGCTTTACTTGCCAAAGCAAATGGGAGAAAACCATAGATGGGCAAGTTAATGCAAAACGTTAGCTTCGTTAACCAATAGTCCGTTAACAAACTTCACACCTCCGTTAACGTTAATCCGTTATTTTCAGCTTTAATTAACGGAAGTTAATCAAGTCCGTTAATCCGTTAACATTTTGCGGTAATTTATATTTCGTTTTATTCACTCGCTTCTAGAACACGCATTGACGCTGTTGAGTTGATTTTAAGGAAATATTTATTGCTGTGGTGGTCTTTTTGTGTGTTTTGAAAGATACATTTTACAGTCTAATCTAATTTCAAGATAAAAACAAGTTCAAATCCACAACGAAGCTGCAAGATATTAACGATGAAAACCTTAACGGAAGTTAACAGAACTTAACGGAAGTTAATTTAGTCCGTTAACATGAAAAAACTTTTTAACGGATTAACGAATTAGTGAAAAAGTTAGCTTCGTTATTAACGGATTAACGATTAACGGACTTGTGCCCACCTATGGAGAAAACCAGTTGGACGACGACCTAGAACTAGATGGACCGATTACATTTAGGATTTTGAATGGAATCGCTTGGAACTTTGCCCAAGCAATATGATGGAGGTGATGAAAGACCGTGAGGTGTGGTGGCTTAATCTTGAGCTACTGTCCCCGCAACCCTTACGGAAAAGCGAGCAATGAAGAAAGAAGAAGAAGAAAGTCTGTTTGTTTATTTCTTACCTATGGTCTGACCATTGTCGTAGCACCAATTTTTCTGCAATTAGAAATTTGATAAACTCTGGATGGATTGTTGAAAGGTTTTAAATCAGGAGCGTAGACTTGGAGGGGGGGAGCATTGTGATATGATTTAATATGTAAAAACCCCTGACAGTTTTACACAAAAAATCAGCAAAGCCCGAAACCCCTTTGGAAGTAAATTGGCAAATATTGCATACCTTGCCAACATATGAAATCCAAATACGAAGCAAAACTGCTAAAAATTGCAATTCTTTAAAAGTAAAGACGTTTTTATCGTTTTTTGCCTTTACAGTGGTTACACTTCACTGTAAATCTGGTAAAAATTGCAGTTTTCGTGAAGTGAAGACCTTTTTTGATTGGCCTTCACTTTAATTTCAAAAAAATCTCCTATCCAACCACTACAAAATCCTGTCTATGCCACTGTTCCCAAATGCTTAAAAAACACTAGAAAAGATATCACATCCTTGTTGCCAGACAAAATCAAAGCTGCGAGGATTCAATAAAAGTAACACAGGAGTTGCGGGCGTTCTGTAGAAAGAACGGCAATCCCCCCATCCTCCTCTTTCCTCATAGATTTATCTCGACAAATGGCATGGATTTGACCAACTGACGTCATTGTTTGTTCTTGGAACATCAAAACTGCGACATGTGAGTCTTGCAGTTTTTATTCGAAACCGGAATGAAGCTTTGTGTGACCTCAAGAATTAATCAAAAGTTGAAAATTAAATGATTTAAAATCATTTTGTGCGTGAGGTTTTTACATCAAATCAACTTAAAAATAGAATTTTGTTTCATCTTTAATAAAAGTTCATCGAATTATGATATAGGAATATGATGTTCCAAAAAAGTTGTATTTGTTGTGTTTACATACAGCTTTATGGCAAACCGCAACACGAACTAGGGCGGAGCAAGTAAATACTATGTTTCGCCCTTCCAGCATTTTTCAAGGTAGCTAGCCATCTGTTTGACGGACAGTAACTTTGAAACAAATGAATATAGCACGCCAAGCGTTGTGGAAAAAATAAAACTCAATTACGCAGTTTTACTTCCAGATCTGTACAGTATTATATTTTTGCTTAGTTAGTAAGCTTGGCACAAAGGCTTTTTAATTTCATTTCCTCGTTCGTTCGTATGAAATAGCTTGGAAAAGGTAAAGTAACCATTGCAATTTACGCGATTGTTTGAGCAAAACAGTAGTTTTAATGCTATTTTGTGTGTTCAAAGAATCGCAGAGAAGCGCTGTTGAGGAAATTTATTAGTTTGTGTCTTGTACAGCCGCATACTTCAATAGATTGTTAAAACATTTAAACTTGAATGCACTGACTTTGAAAAATCGATTTAAAAACAACAGGTTAAAAATTTTTTTGGCATTCAACGTAATGAACTAAATTTTAACTGCAATGTTATTTGGGAAATTGCAAGTCATGGTATAGCGTGCCATGTTAATCAATTAATCAAATATAAAATACTGTAATACTAATACGCAATGCAACTAAAGCAGTTTTTTTTATTTAAACAAATTGTGCAAAACGTAATGTAGTGCTGCTTAAACCACGTAAAGATTTTAAAACTTTCAAAAAAACAATTTTTAAAACTAACTTCACTGTACTTACAGTCAAATTTAGAAACTATTAACATTCTGTTTCACCCTTACGGTAGTATCATCAGAGAAGATCTAAAGTTTTAAACGTTTAGAAGATCTCATCTGTTGATCGCGTAAAATTAAAATTGAACATCTCGATTGTTGTCACCAGTAGGCTAATATAAATAAAATGGGGTTCATTAGCTTAAGTGGTGGGAAAGAAAACTTGTTTGCCAACGTTTGAATAGGCATGTGTACTATACTTATACCTTCGTTATGGGTAGAATGGAACTTGGTTTTAACTTCGCATTCTAGCTCTAACCAAGATAGTTAGTTCATGCCCTAAGCATAGCCTATCAAATCGTCGGCAAAATGATTTAAGTTGAAATAGAAGGTTAAGGATTTCAAGGTTTGACTTTAAATCTAATTATAATTTCCTCTGATCTTTGATCAATTGAGCTCTTTGCATATGGATATACGAGAAAAAACAGTATTTGAAGATAAGTTTTTTTCAGTACCGGTATTATTTTTAAAGAAAATCGGTCACAGTTTAGAAGTCCGAGTGTGTAACATGTGTCGTTAGAGCGTCAATAAAAATTGCTTTAAATAATTTTCGTTCCCCAGAACCATAGTAAGCCAAAAAACAGACAAATTCATTCCAATTAAGTTAGCAGTATTTTTGGGTAAAGGCAAAAAGGTTATTTTTGAAACTTCATGTTACCGAAAAACTCTCAATCTATTTAGGATCAACATGTCATCAAGAACTTACTCCCAAGCGAATACTATGTACCATGATGTTAAGATTATTTTCGGAACGGAAACTATCTTATTTATCGCGTCAGGAACAATAGTCACATAGCTAATAGCTTAAGATGAAGTACAGGAGCATGAAAAGCAGAGTCTCAACCAGGAAGTGGCAGGTGAATATGCTTCACCAATCCAGCATTTTTTAAGCTACTATAGGAACAGCTTATGTGTCAAGCTGTAGCATTTTTATAAAATTTGGTTAAAAAGAAATGAATTTTATTGAAAACTTAAAAACAAATTCAAAACCAGTAGGGGATTGCCTATCATTTGATTTCTTTCATTTTTTGACAAACAGTAGGATAGCAATCAAAAAAGTGCGGAAGCTATAGCTAAGTTGGTAGAGCGTCAAGTTATTAATCGAAAGGTTGCTGTTCCTACGGTTCGATTCCCGAACTGGCAACGCTTTTGGGGAAAAAAGATACTCAAGCCATTGTTCCTCAATCATATTCTTCTGTGACAAAAATTTGTGTAAAAACCCTATTTGCAAAACTAGTAATTGCGACCCAACAAATAGCGACAAAAACCCAAAAAAACAAAAATTTTATCACACAACCATTAATACCATTTCATTTCAGCAATTTTTGAAATCGAATTAGCGCTAAACGCATTGGATGCTCTGCATCAAGTTTGTAGCAAGAAATCTGCAAAGGTTGGGGGACTGTTCTGGGGGTCTGGAGGCGGAGCCTCAGCGCTCAAATTTTTTTGCAAAATAACTTAATTTTAGGCCTATTTTGATCAAAATTAAAACTTTTAAAACGTGGCATAGGAATTGGCAGTGCAAATATGATTAAAATGGTTTGCATAAATGGGCTATGTGGAGGTGGCTAATGGTAAAATTTCAGTTTTCTTATTTTATAGGCTGGTAAACCATAAAACCTTATTGTTCAATAAAGCTCACACGGAGTAATCTATTTCGTCTATATTTTATGGAAAAAACTGATTGAAAGATGGGGGCTAATAGAAAGAGATTTGAGAAAAGTGATTAATAATTAACTAACACTGAATACTACATAGCTTCCGATCCCTCTTCCTAAGTTTATAAAATATTTTTGATGAAACCTATGCTTGGCATTTCTAAACAATTAATCAAATTTGATTCCTTATTTTCGGCCATTTTTCAAAATTTTTACTGATTTTTGAGTTCTTTTTTGACAAATTAAACCCTATAAATATATATTTCAAAAGATGCTTTACGTACATTTTAGTCCAGTCCCGTGCAAAAAACAGTTGCAGAAGTGCTAAAACCGTGGTATTTTTCTTATTTTGTATTTTGGTTGAAAAACCAATGCTATAAACCCCCCCACCCCGCCCCCTGGCTAAGCTACTGCTCTGCATCCAGGCGGTTTCTAAATTTGTCTGTCATAAATGCCAGAGCAGAAAATCCCATCCCACATAAATATGAACTTGGAAACTGAATTACAATTTCAAGGCTTTTTCATGCAGTATTGGATATTCGTTTGCCTAACTATGCATTAAAGATAATCAAAGTACTGAGGGCTTTACTTGTGTCAGCAACCCATTCATAAAGCCTTGGCGACCCACATTTGGGTCGCGACACATGGTTTGAGAAACGCTGCTTTAAGCTAATATGCTTTTGGGAACAAGCAGTCAAAAGTTGCGGTGGCCCAGTCTGGCAAAAAACTTTCAAACAGAACCCCAAAAAAGGGTGGCTATATATCGTTGGTGTGGTTTGACAACGAGACGCTTAGTGTTTGTGACATACGCATTAGCGAATGATAAAAAAGCTGGTAAGAATCTGCTCTCTTTAAAGTCTAGATTTTCAGTACGACTCTAATGTCTTATTTATTTATTTATTTATTTTTTGTACTGTTTTTGTTTATTACAAAACTTTTGATTTTAAACGGTTTCAAAGTGCTTGTCTCTCAGAAGTGCAAAATACCGTCTCAGATTAGTGCTTGTCTCAACACTTTGCACTTGTCTCTAAAATCCAGAGCAGACGAAATCCCGCATTGGACAAAATCCCGAATTAGACAATATCCCGAATTGTACAAAATACCGATCGGAAAAAATCCCGAAATGAACAAAATTCCGAATTAGACAAAACTCCGAATCGAACAAAATCCCGAATTGGACAAAATCCCAAATTAGACAAAATCCCGAATGGAAAAAATCCCAAATTGGACAAAAATTCAGAATTGAACCAACTTCAAAAATAGAGAAAGTCTGGATTAATAGTGTACTCACTGCTGGCTTATGAGCATTAACAAATATGAATCATTATTTGCCGACAATACTGCATGTCTTTCATTCGCTTGTGTCGTGGCGACCTAGAAAAACAGCGCATATGCAAAAATAGAGTCTTCTTCTTCTTCTTCTTTCTTCATTGCCCGCTTTTCCGTGAGGGTTGCGGGGGCAGTAGCTCAAGATTGAGCCGCCACACCTCACGGTCTTCCATCACCTCCATCATTTCGCTTGGGCGAAGTCCCAAGCGATTCCATCCAAGATCCTCAATGTAATCGGTCCATCTAGTTCTACTGTAGGTCGTCCGACTGGTCTTTTCCCACTTGCTTTAGCATGTAAAGCTTGTTTGGGGAGTCTTACCTGAGGCATTCTGCTTACATGGCCAAACCATCTAAGCTGACAAAAATAGAGTCATAGAGCACGGACTTCTAAATATTAGCATCTGGACTGGAAACGAAAGAAAAAAGCAGCGCGTCGGCGGACAAGTTGAGGCCTGCGCAGTAGTGCGTCTGTATGGGGTGCCATCCGTAAAAGATAAATTGCATGCAATTTAAATTGCATGCAATTTAATCTTTTACGAATGGCACCCCATACGTCTGCGCATCTGAGCCGCTATCGCATGTAAACAAGCAGCGACTTTTCACTTTAGAAAATTCTTTTGTACTGCAGACATTAGCACAGTACTGTATACTAGAGGCAATAAGAGTGCAATGTTAGTTAATATGCTTTATTTGGGTGGTCTGTAAGTAGGTAGTTCTGTTATTAACAGTGCAATAGTCTACATTAGAAATCATTAGTTTTAGTAAGCTGGTAAAGACGAGGCGATTTGCTGTTGGTTGGCTGAAGTAAAAACTGTAATTTTAGGTATAGTATCTATCAAATAAGTTTGTGCACTAGAACTGCTTCGGCTAATGAATGAAGAAACATACTGTGTAAAATGAAAGACAATAACATTAATTAATTAAAATTTTGGTGAAATTACACCAATACAAGCAAGCATTATCACTACTAGCGTAATATTTAGTGAAACCTATAATAATGCTGTAGAAGCAACAGAAGAAAGATTGTATAATGTAGGTTATTGGATTAAAACATGCATCCTAGATTAAATCATTTTTCCCTGTGCTACACTGCAGTAAATAATTGAAAAATGAATGTGCAATTTTCTGATTAGGCCTTACAGTAACCGGCCAGTTTGATCGAGCGGTAACACGTTCGTCTATGAAGCTGGAGGTCTGAGGTTCAAATCGGACACAAGTTGCCAATGGCTTGCCACCGCTGCAACATTTCTTTGAGAGGAGCTGTGTTCCCAGGGCGCAATGACGCAGACATGCCCCCGCTAACTCGCTACACGCTTCGGCATAGTAAAGCGAGTACAATGAAAGATTTGATTTGAGAGGTTACAGTAGGCCATCACTGGGTGAAGGTAGTCAAGCATTTAGTCAAAACTCGGTATTGGCTAGGGAAACAAGCTCAGAAAGCACTGCTAGTTTTGTGTGTCTGGTTTGCATGGGTTACATCAGCCCATTTTCGCTTGTCTGAGAAGTTAGAGTTCTAAAATTTTTTTGAGTTTTAAGCTCGTCAAACGATCGAGTTCTGTTTGAAGAGTTTGCAGCCCTGAGCGTGGCTATACGAAGCTAAAAATGTATTAGTTGGCTTTGCACACTAGCACAGTATGTTATTTAAGCTACAATAGCTGTGAAAACCAACATGTGTGCGCCATCTAAAAGTTTCCATATTGCATCGTCATTTCTAACGCATATATTACGCAAAAATTCCCAAACTGTAAAAGAATTTATAAAAAAAAATCAAATTTACTAAGTCAACGGGAACATAAATTAGCACAATGTAGCATTCCAGCGTATTAAATTATACATCTCAGCCGTTGTGCAGCTTCTCCAATTAGTGACACGTGCAATCATTTTATTATACATTATGTTTGATTTCGATTCTTGTCGGATGTTGATAGGATTCAATCTAGATAAATGTGGACCTCCTTAAGGGGAAATCTTGAACATGATTTCGGCTACAATCGTTTTGTTATATTGTAGAACCTTTGCTTAATAATCATACAGGGGCTGACTAATTAATGGTTGATGGCTAAATTGTACCGTGCATACTGCGTAGTAATTCATGATTCTGCTACTTCTTAAGTTAGCCTTAGCTTACTGTTACAAAATACGTTCAAAAAGCATAGGTCATTTACAAAACTTGGTGTACTGTTATCATCTTGTTGTGTGTTTTTGATATTCTGGAAAAGTTTATAGTAGTACACGTATTACTGTTCTTTGTTTGTGCTGTTGTTTGTTTGTTACAATTTGTAAATAGTTCTTAAAAAATCTTGTAAACACTTTGTGTAGTGCCTATACAGGTGAAGCAGCCATGGTACAATTCTGTTTGCTGGATTGTATTTTATTGTTAGTTAGGGTTACCATACGTCCTCTTTTTTGGAGGACATGTCCTCCTTTTTAATGAAACATAACTTGTCCTTCGGGGACGTTAAAAAATGCCCAAATGTCCTCCTTTTCGGCATTTTGAACAGATTAAACATGTCCACTCATGTAGCCTTTTAGTGTATAAATATATCATCAGCTAGATCATTAAAAGTAGGCCTATATATCACGCACGCGCTATAGCTTACGTCTTACCAGGTTCGTCTAAGACAGTCGAGGGTGTTTATGACGTACGTTTGGGCAGAAAAACGGACTAAATCTGAGTGAAGACCTTTTTCTTTTGGTCTTCATTATTCTCAAATTTTCTGCCCCCCCCCCTTTTTTTCGAAAATCCTGCTTACGCTAGTTTTATTAACACTTTGACCTATAGCTAAAATGATTGTTGCTGTCGTTTGTCTTTTGCCGTATAGGCGATGCAGAACAACTAGCTGTTAATAAATTTAATTAAAAAAGTGTCCTTCTTTTTGGTGATGAATATATGGTAACTCTATTGTTAGTGAGCATGTTATAACGCATATCGTTTTTGTTGCTTCTGCTTTTTCCTCGATCTTTTGCTAGTTTTTTTGTTGTTGCTTTGTGTTTTGGCGGTCGTGGAATAAAATACAAAACTATAAAAATACATATATATTTCATGCAACATACATATATTCCGTAATTATGTAGCCGGTGTGTGACCGAATGCATTCCGATGGAAAGTTTTCACTGTGATAACAAGCATATATGAAGCTTCTGCAAACGCATAAGCAAAACAAAAATGATAGGTTTCAAAACCATACAATTGCAATGATGAAGGAAAAAAATATTGCCCCCTCCCAAGTTCTGCTAGCCTCCCTGAAACTTTCGATCTGGCTACGAGCCTGATTAGCAAGCTTTTTTATGTTACAGGAATCTAGGGTCTAAATCTAACATGATTAGTTAATACCAGTTTTATTAATTGTGGTCAATAATTGTTCAGCTCTCAACTGCAGGTCTGGTTATTCTGGTGAAACAAAAGATCCCAATATCACTGATATACTTACTACTGATTTGTCGCTCACTGAATTGCGACTTGTTTGCTGCTGAAACGTTCTACAATGTCGATATTCAATTTTTCTATGTCACTAAAAGACTAAATTAATGATTTGCTGGTACTACTCTCAATATAGTGATATACCAATGGCTGTTAAATTTTTTGTGGTACAGTATTTATTTTTTATGTTTTTATGCTGATTAAGATACTTGAAAAACTACTTTTGAGAATACATAGTTGTTACTTCTTTATTCTGAGTATAAGTTACATCATGTTAGTGAATGGTTATTGTATTAAGAAGCATTTTATTCCTGTGGGCCCTTAATCATACTGAGTAAAAGTTGTTAAATGATCACATGGTCGAGTTGATTTGTGAATTGCTATTCGCGTTGAATATCAATTTCTAGGTCATTGCGTTTGCTAATTAAAATTGAGGTACCGAGTGTTGTTTTATGATTCGCTAAAATTTTCGTTTGTGTATCTACGAGCGATATTTTTAATTTTACATTTGCCGCAAGTCAACAAAAATGTTTTAAAGTTCCAAACTTGTGATTATATCGTGTGGTCCCTATCTTTTCAGTATGATTTTGGAATTATTATATTAGTTGCTAGTAACACTACTTCTACGCAAAAACAAAGAAACGGTTTATCGGCAAAATTGGTTTGTTAACTTAGGCCTCAACTTGTCCGCGCGCGATTTTCGTTTCCAGTCCAGATGCTAATATTTAGAAGTCCGTGCATAGAGTCATCAAATAAAACAACTTTGCGGTTTTATCGAGTTAATTAGGTGCGAAGCAATTTGTCCTCTCGTCAACTCCTTCTGTTTGCAGAAAAGAAAGTACGTTAATGCAGAATTTAAAATAAAAAAGCGACTTTTGTTCTCGACAAGAAAGTAACCAATTTAGAGGTGAATAGGAAATTGGCCCACGAAGAAACTTTTTCAAAATAAAATTTTCTCTGCTTCCATTATTGCTTTCTTTTTTGTCACGAACAAAATCCTGTATGAATGTTAGAAATTTAAAGATTACTGTTTTTTGACGTGACTAAAAGGAATTGCTTCGGTTAAAACCAAAACCGGCAAAAAAGCAATAAAGTTTAGAAAATTATGCTTCAGTTCAATTATTATGTTTTATGGTCATTATATGCTTTAGTGCTGCTTTTTGTTTCTAAAACATAAATAAAAACAGCTGACGAACATGAATTCAAAAGGATTGCAGGACAATTTGATTTAGAAACTTACAATTTAATTATTGTTTTTAATTCTTTTAAATTACTTTTTGTCCAAAAATTGCATCAAAGGTTTTCGGCAAAACATTATACTCTTGTCAAAGCATCAAAACATTATAACGAATCTCTATAGTTTCCACACAATATAAAATTAATCTACCTTTTTGCTTACTTTTGCAGTCGTTCGAATTAAAACCAACTAATTACGTCAACACATGCAATCAAACGAAATAGTGTTGTTAAATGATGGATGAGCGGGCGAAAAAGTGTACTAAAGTTGTCACCGTAAATTTATTTAAAACCAAAGAGAAGCAGTAGCTGTTGTGATTGATTTTCAAATTACTGTCCAGACAAAATAGTAAGTTAACGATCTAGCAATATCGAAGCAAATAAAAATCAAAAACTTAGTTCCAGTAAAAAATATTTTGTTTGCTTAGGCAGTC
Source organism: Trididemnum nubilum (assembly GCA_963965965.1). Classification (NCBI taxonomy): domain Eukaryota; kingdom Metazoa; phylum Chordata; class Ascidiacea; order Aplousobranchia; family Didemnidae; genus Trididemnum; species Trididemnum nubilum. The sequence goes on from OZ014469.1 coordinate 8,302,270, forward strand.
TTTGAACTTTCGATCACTTATCATTTTGTCTTGACAGTAGTTTGGAAATCACCCATAACAGCTTCTTTTTAAACTTAAAATATTTTGCAGAGACAACTTTAATAAACTGTTTCGCCCGCTTATCCAACATTTAACTGCACTGTTGAATTTGTTTGATGGCATGTGTTGACATTATTAGTGAAAACATATAATCAAATTAAATCTTTCATTACACTCACTGCATTACACCGAAGCGTGTGACGAGTTGTCGGGGCCCAACTACGCGTCATCGCACCTGTGTTCAATACAGCTTCTTTTGAAGATATGTTGCAACCAGTAGCGTAGCCAGGGGGGGGCTATAACCCCCCCCCCCCCATTGGCCTGCCGACCAAAATGCAGAATAAGGAAAATACCACGTTTTTAGCACTTGTAAGACTCTCTTTTGCACTGGATTAGACTAAAAAATGATTTAAAGCATAGTTTGAAACGTTTATTTATGGGGGGGGCTAATGGACTGCCGACCAAAATGCAGAATAAAGAAAATACCACGTTTTAGCATTTCTAAGACTGTCTTTTGCACTGGATTAGACTATTTTGAAACGTTTATTTAGGGGGGGGGGGCTAATGAACTGCCGACCAAAATGCAGAATAAGAAAAATATCACGTTTTTAGCACTTCTAAGACTCTCTTTTGCACTGGATTAGACTAAAAAATGATTTAAAGCATAGTTTGAAAGGTTTATTTAGGGGGAGGGAGGGGGGCTAATGGACTGCCGACAAAAATGCAGAATAAGTAAAATACCACGCTCTTAGCATTTTTAAGACTATCTTTAGACTAAAAAATGCTTTAAAGCATAGTTTGAAACGTTTATTTAAGAGAGGGGGGCTAATGTACTGCCGATCAAAATGCAGAATTAGGAAAATACCACTTTTTAGCCAGTAGCGTAGCCATGGGGGGCTATAGCCTCCCCCCCATTGACATTTCGACCAAAATGCAGAATGGGAAAAACACTACATTTTTAGCACTTTGAGACTGTTTTATGCACTGAAGTGGACTAAATAGTGATTTAAAACATCTTTTGAAACATATGTTCAGGGGGGGGGCTAATTCGCCAAACATAAAACCAAGTAATAAATGAAACCTTTGATAAATGGTAAGAAATAAGCAATCAAATTTGATCGCAAGTGTAAAAATACTGAACATAGGTGTCATCAACAAACATACTATAAACTAAGGAATAGGCGGGGGGGGGGGGGGGGCTATTCAGTATTTGTTAATTACCAATCATTTCTCCCAAATCTCTTTTCATTATCCCCCCTCCAATCATTTTTCTCTATAAACTGTATACGAAATGGATTACTCCGTGTGAGTTTTATTGCACTATTCGATTTTATAATTTAACAGCATCTAAACAAGAGAACTACATTTTACCATTAGCCACCTCCCAAATAGCCCATTTATGCTTCCAGTTTAATTTTGTTTGCACTGTCAATTTCTAAGCCACGTTTTAAAATCATTATTTTTTAATTAAAATAGCCCTGAAATGAAGTTATTTTTGCAAAAAAATGAAAAATTTTCAGACGCTGGGGGCTCCGCCCCCAAACCCCCGTGCCTCCGGCGGCTGGGGGCTTTGCCCCCAAACCCCCAGACTCCGGCAGCTGGGGGCTTCGCCCCCAGACCCCCATTGGCCTCCAGCGGCTGGGGGCTCCGCCCCCAGACCCCCCAAATTGCCCCCCCATTGCGAATTTCTGGCTACGCGTCTGGTTGCAACGATGGCGAGTCGTTGGTAACACTATTAAACCTCGCTCTCCAGAGACGAACGCGTTCCCGGTTGACTAACTCGCCGATCCGAAAAAAAAAAACATACTACAACATGTAATGACCATAACACATAATAATTGAACTGAAGCATAATTTTCTAAACTTTATTGCTTTTTTGCCGGTTTTGGTTTTAACCGAAGCAATTCCTTTTAGTCACGTCAAAAAACAGTAATCTTTAAATTTCTAACATTCATACAGGATTTTGTTCGTGACAAAAAAGAAAGCAATAATGGAAGCAGAGAAAATTTTATTTTGAAAAAGTTTCTTCGTGGGCCAATTTCCTATTCACCTCTAAATTGGTTACTTTCTTGTCGAGAACAAAAGTCGCTTTTTTATTTTAAATTCTGCATTAACGTACTTTCTTTTCTGCAAACAGAAGGAGTTGACGAGAGGACAAATTGCTTCGCACCTAATTAACTCGATAAAACCGCAAAGTTGTTTTGTTTGATGACTCTATGACTCTATTTTTGCATATGCGCTGTTTTTCTAGGTCGCCACGACACAAGCGAATGAAAGACATGCAGTATTGTCGGCAAATAATGATTCATATTTGTTAGTGCTCATAAGCCAGCAGTGAGTACACTATTAATCCAGACTTTCTCTATTTTTGAAGTTGGTTCGATTCTGGATTTTGTCTAATCTGGATTTTTTCCATTCGGGATTTTGTCTAATTTGGGATTTTGTCCAATTCGGGATTTTGTTCGATTCGGAGTTTTGTCCAATTCGGAATTTTGTTCAATTCGGGATTTTTTCCGATCGGTATTTTGTCCAATTCGGGAATTTGTCCGATTGTCCAATTCGGGATTTTGTCCAATTCTGAATTTTATCCAATTCGGGATTTTGTCCAATGCAGCATTTTGTCCAATTTTGGATTTTGTCCATTCGGAACTTTGTCTATTCGGATATTGTCGAATTCGAGATTTTTGTCCAGTTCGAGATTTTACGGAAGCCCATAAGTGCAAAACACAACATTTATAACACATCATTACACAAAACTCAATCCCACAACACAAAACCCAATCCCACAACACAAAACTCAATCCCACGACACAAAACCCAATCCCACAACACAAAACTCAATCCCACAACACAAAACTCGAAACTGAAACACAAAACCCAATCCCACAACACAAAACTCAATCCCACAACACAAAACTCGAAACTGAAACACAAAACCCAATCCCACAACACAAAACCCAATCCCACAACACAAAACTCAATCCCACAACACAAAACTCGAAACTGAAACACAAAACCCAATCCCACAACACAAAACTCGAAACTGAAACACAAAACCCAATCCCACAACACAAAACTCAATCCCACAACACAAAACCCAATCCCACAACACAAAACTCAATCCCACAACACAAAACCCAATCCCACAACACAAAACTCAATCCCACAACACAAAACTCGAAACCGAAACACAAAACTCAATCCCACAACACAAACATGTTACGCCTTTGTGATGCGTGCGTCGTCATAAAAACTAGACCTGATATTATTTGTTTACTTTGATCCTAAAGAAATGAATTAAATATAAAGATTACAAATATTCCATTGTTATATATTCAATTTTCTTACTCGTTCTATACTAATGCCATTCTAAAAAAAGCTGGATTTACAGCCGCTATCAGTATCGCGGAATAATACACTGCTTTTCGATTTTGACACGCTTTACTGAACAATGTGCCGGAAGTGAACCATTGCTTAATGCATGGATACTGGTAAATTAAACATGTGGCAGAACAGAAGGATGCAAGCGGGAAATTGCAGCAGATATCCGATAACGATTTGCTGTTTATTGTGTTACTAGATAGAGTAGCCTAGCCTATTTGTAGATTACGAGATCAGAGATTGTGTACTGTAGCCAACGGTTTTAGAGCAGTAGCAGTTAGGTAGGCCTAGTTTGTAGAAAAAGATACCACAATCAGTGACTCGCATCTCTTAGGCTAAGCCTGCCGTGCTGCTTACCTTGCGCATTAGGAGAAGGTAAGTAAAATCGTCATTTCGGTGTTAGAATTGCAACGCGTGGTAAAACAAGGTAAGCTTTAAGTAGGTCGCTTTCTTAGGAATACAGGATATAAGGTTTTTTTTTTCCATTCCACGGGTCCTAACATTCAGAACTTCTTTGTTCTGAGATGAGAAATTGCATTTAGAAGATAGATGTTCGGTCGATTATTTAGAAAACGATCTTCAGAAAAATTAGGTTAATTGTTGGCTTGTTTTTGGCATTAACTTTTTTCTGAAGAAAGTTGCTGAGCATTAAGCAGTGTTTTACAGTTTTTGAATAATAGCAGTAGCCTAGGCCTAGTGTAGCATATTTGCGTTGTATTTTATAATTGATGACGTGTCCAATTAGCTGAATACCTTTAAAGCTGGATATTTTTTTGATACTTCTACTTAAATTTATATACTTTTTATTGAGGATCTTTGCTGTTTCAATGCAAGTTTATCTGGTTTGCAGGAACTTGTTAACGTTGGAAGCGTTATGCTGCCCCTCACGACATAATGTTTAATTGAACAAAATCTTATGGCTTGTTTATTTTCTCCCAAAAACCTTAAAATTTCTAGCAATCCTGTTATCTTTTTGGGTAGTAATTGCATTAGTTTTGTAATTTTGTAAGTTACAGTATTTTTTGGACTCGTACCAACAATTCCATGACGACCAGACTAGTAAAAATGCTGTATTGTCAGGCTAATACTGTTGTAGCCACTAGGGCACAAGCATTGTAGTAGGCGGGGTCCTGTAATGGGATAATTTAGTGTAGAACTAAAATAACAATGATGTAATATTATTTTAGCTATCAAGCAAATAAATTGACCAAAGTTTATATTTTTGCATGCAATAGCTGAATATTATCAATACCGATGGAAATATCAATCATCGATGTTGCAGAAATATTTGCATATATAGTTATTATGAGTCGCATCATTATTATAATTATAATAATATACCAACAAGAGACGAACTCTGAGTACCAATCAGACAGTAATGTTTGTGTGAAACAGCTAGCAAACCTCTGGATTAGAACCAGAATCCAACATTGGTCCTGGCAGGGATGCCTTGAAAGTTTTGCTTTTTTTGCAAAAATTAGTCGACGTTACTTAGTGCTATTTTGATGAAAACTAATAGTTTTAAAGCATAGCATAGAAATTGACAGTACGAACATGATGAAACTGGTTGCATAAATGGGCTATGTGGGAGGTGGCAAAAGTTAAAATTTAATTCTTTTGTTTACATCATAAAATTCTATAGTTCAATAAAATTCACATGAAGTAACCTATTTTGTGTTTAGTTTTATAGGAAAAAAAAAATGATTGGGAAGGTGGGCTAATGGAAAAGTATTTCAGAGGTGTAAATGGTAATTAACTAATACTGAATAGCCTCCCCCCCCTATTCCTGAGTTAATAATATATTTGTTGATGAAACCTATTTTCAGCATTTTTACACTAGTAATCAAATTTCGTTGCTTAATTTTGGCCATTTTTTAAAATTTTTATTGATTTGTGAGTTTTATTTGTGAAAAATTAGCCCCCTTTCCTGAACATATGTTTCAAAAGATGCTCTAAATCTCTTGTTAGTTCATTCCAGTGAAAAAAACAGTATCAGAAGAGCTAAAAACGTGGTATTTTTCTTATTCTACATCTAAGTCGACAAGCCAATGAGAGGCTATAGCCCCCCCTGCCCCTCTGGCTATGCTACTTTTACATTTAAACATTCTTCCAAACAAACGTATATGCAGGAAAATTAATGACACTTGAAATTTTTGGCTAAAAATCAAAATCTAACAAGTTTTAAATGGCATTTAGGTAACAAGTTTTGAATGAAATGGCATATTCTTCAAAACTGGAATAAAGATCATGGTCCAGTAATGGTTGTGGTTGTAGAATACTTTGTAGGGCGTAAACTGTTAAATGATGTCATAGTCACAGGTGAATTGTTGTATGTATTTTGCCAATGCCTGCCAATATACGATTTGCTTGCAGATTCTATAGTGCGTATATACAACAATATGAATAATGATCATTGCGTTTGCTGGCGGTGCAATGGGGCACTGCAGCCTCAATTTTTTTATTGCCCTGTTGCGGTGCCGATGTCACTGAATCAAGTAAAACTACGGGATTGGGGTGGGGTATTCCATCATTAACTCAAAGGAAAGCTAATTCACCTTGCACTTCACAAGCTGCCGGTTTGTCATTTAAAGATTTTCTAAAAAACAAGTCATTGCAACGACAAAATGTATTTCAAAGCAAGACCAAAAGAAGAAAAAGTTTTGACGACAAAGAAGTTAGCATAAATATTGGCATAATGACTCAAAATTCAGGTGGCACTCCTTGCATTGTACGTGGTAAAGTTCTGCCATTAAAAATCAATAAGCAGAGCAATGCTAGTGAAGTTTTTGAAGCTGCATTGGAAAAACGAAAAAAGCATGATCGCACCTTTCGAAAGGATCGTGAATACAAACTGCTATATCCTGATGGCCAGATAGTCAATAATTTACCTGGTATTGATGAACCATTTACATTGATGAAGTACAAAGAAGACATTGGAAAACAATTTGCTAGAATAACTTTGTATTTATCCTCTACATTGAAACAAGGCAGTGAATCTGAAGAAGAAACTGATAAGCTAAATGATACCAATAGTTCAATTTCTCAGTTTACCACTTGGCATCAATCTGGCAATGACTTAAATGATTCAAATAAACAATCAGATTCGTGCACAAGATGCCCCATATGCAACAAACAATTTCCAATAAATGAAATAGAAGAACATGCTGATGTTTGCCTTCTTTTGCAAAAAAATCCATTTTCTTGTTATTCAGCCTTTACTGGTCCAGGTGATGATGCATGCTCAAGTACTGCTGGAAAGCTTCCTGATGATAACCCAATTCTGGATAATACGGATAAAGCTACTATAGTTAATGACATAAAGGAATGCCTCTGCAAAGTATCTTTTCAGGAACATGAAACTGAACCAATGACAATTTTTGTAAGAAGAGACTATTCTTTCAAAGACTTCTATGATTTTTTTCAAAAGCCATGGAATAAAAAAAAGATTAATCAAAGTTTCAACATTGCATTTGTGGGAGAATGTGGAGTTGATACTGGCGGAGTTAAAAGGGATTTTTTCTCAGGTGACTGCAAAATCGTGTGTAGAAAGTTTAAGCTTTTTTCATAATATTGCCCATAAAAGGACATTTGTGGCTTTAGCAAATTTAGTATAAATTCGTCTGCATTACAATTATTGCATCGTTTTCAGAGAATTACTGGTAGAGTAATCTGTAGTTAAAAGTTGTGTCCAGAGTTCAAACTTAGTACGTAACGTACAATTGACTTGAAAAGACCCAAGATGTTCTGTGTTAGAAGCAAATTTCTAACTTATTTAATTATGCATGCTTTGAATATAATTGGCTGTAAAGAATGATTGTATTTCACTGTTGATCATAAGTGGGCACAAATTCGTTAAACCGTTAATAACAAAGCTAACTTTTTTATTAACTCGTTATTTTCTTTAAAAGTTTTTTTATGTTAACGGACTAAATTGTCTTCCGTTAGGTTTTGTTAACTTCTGTTTAGGTTTTTATTGTTAATATCTTGCACTATTCATTCATCAAACTCGTACAAACCAGTTTGCACTGGTAACACTTGTAGCGTATTAGCACGAGTTTTATAAAAGAAAAAGCAAAGAAAGGAGCTCTTTTTTGTGGCAAACAATAAGCTGCAGCTTCATAGGTCTATTAATTACGAGCCAAGTCAACTGACCGCGAACCAACGATTTCGTTACATGTTTTTGTCACTAATTTCGTCACAAAGTGAGGGTTTGGGCAAGATGGCTCTGGGGATAGTAAAAATATATTTAGGATCGCCCTTCTCAGCCAATCGGCGTTGTTCATGGTCAGTTGTTTCGCGGTCAGTTTGTCGCGGTCAGTTGTCGTGGACCTTATTAATTATCACTGTTCGCAATTTCCAACTATTTTCTGATCGCAGCTTTGTTGCTGCATTTGAACCTATTTTTTTCTTGAAATTGTATTAGACTGCAAAATGTAACTTCCAAAACACAAAAAGACCCCTTACCAATATATTTTTCCTTACAATAAGCTCCACAGTGTCATTACGTGTTCTAGAAGTGAGTAAATAAAAAGAAATTAAATTAAATGCAAAATGTTAACGAATTAACGAACTTCATTAACTTCCATTAATTAGAAACGAATTAACTTTAACAGAGGTATGAGGTTTGTTAACAGACTAGTGGCTAATGAAGCTAACGTTTTGCATTAACTTGCCCACCTATGCTGTTGATTGTCGAGATGATATCAAATTGCCTCTCTTTAAATAGTGGTTAAATATATGTGCAGTTTCACAGGCCGTCTTGAATTAGTTCAGCAAAAAGTTCAACCATATATTTAAAGAAAAAAAAATAAACAAACCTGAAGCCATTACGAATGAGTCTTAGCAGGATGAAATAGATTTTTTTTTCAGTTCCATGTGTAATTAACTCTATAAAGGGTAGTTTAATTTTATTGGAAAGATTTAAAAATCGGAACTTGAAAATTGCATTTGAATGAATAATTTAGCTCAGCTACACAATATTTGGCAAAGTTACCTTTTTGCAAACCTTTTGCCAAGTTAACCGGTACATCATTGCCATTATACTCTTCTCACCAAAAGTTTTTGACTTTTAACATCATTTTTTCAGGAGCATTAGCTTCAGTCAAGCGATTATTTTTTGAAGGCAATGACAATGATGGTTATGCTCCAAGCTGTGGTTTGCAAAGTGTAGCTGACGGTACAGCAAGAGCTATAGGACATCTGTTTGCTGCTTCTATATGCTGTGGTGGACCTGGTCCTGGGTTTTTAAAGGCATGGTGTTACCGATACCTTACTGAAGGCGTTACTGGATTGCTCAAGAATTTACCTCAGGATGGATTACCATATGATTCCATTTTTTCTCAATTGTTTAAAGAGGTACATTTGCGGTTCGATTTTTTTAAATATCCTATGTTTATGATGAAAAAAGTTGCTTGACTTAGCAAACTGTGTTGGCCTGTGGAGCTACTGCAAAGCTGGTTACTGCAATTTAATTTGATCCAGCAGCAACGCAACAACCATCGTAACTGAAAAAAAATGGTAATGTCATCAGGGTAGTTTCGTTATTGGAACGCTATAATTTTAAATCAATAAAAAACTGCATAGACTGAGAGTAGTATGTGCGAGAGAATCTGTTTCCTTCAAATTGCGTGACATGTTGATTGTTTAGTGCAGTTTCAGGTTTTTAATCATTACTTGCAAATTGTGGCATTTTTTGTGACGCTGAATCTTACAATTCACAATAAGCGTGCTTTTTGACCGCACGATGGTAAAAATGAAGTGAGTTTCGTGGAGAATGACTGGGTCTTGTCGACTGGAGGATAACCAATGACATGGTTGCTGATAGAGGTTCTGCTGTATTTTTTATAGATTGTTAGTTCACACTAGAATGGTTCTCCAAAAAATTTTTTTTTTCAAAACTTGTGGTGCTTCTTCGTGAAATAGAATGATGAAAGTTTGTTATGATACAAATTAATGCTATTTTTTTGTAAAAGCAATTGCCGCTTTTAACTTTTAATACGTTTACTTTCAGCACAATTGCATGTTTTCCTGTTCGAGATTGTAAATACTATTTTTATAATTGCTCATTACGAAAGTAATGTATGAATACACAAATTGAGCAATTGTAATAGCATTGTCACGAAATAATAATTTTGAATGCCTGAGATAGGATTATTTGCTGCATTTAGTGCGTACGTGACTGATTTACTATTTTTGCCGCCTTTTTGATTTAGAATATTCTGGATGTTTCCTAGTATTTTCTACTGTCTTCTATTAATCACCGGAATGATTAGTTGTTTACATGTCTTAATTGCTATATTTAGACTTGAAGTTTGTGATGTCATAATGATGTTGAAATCTTATCGTAAGCTCGTGTATGTTTTCTATTGTGACGTTTCATGGATTGTTCTGAGAGATTTGATAGCTTTAGCCTTAGTATAATGAGCGGATCGTTTTGATTCTAATTTGATTCTGATATTCTAAAAGTGGATGATTTTTAGGTATTAGTTTCGTGGGCATTTTTGCCGAGTGTGTGTATCTGTGGTTGGCTTGTGTAGCCGTATAGTTTGGCGATCTGAATTGGGCGATCGCGAGAGTGTGTAAGGTGCGACCTGAACCTGGTCGGTCGCGGTTAAGTCTTTTACGATCTGAACCTGGTCGATCGTAAGAAGTGTTAGTGGAGCGATTTTGCTCAGTGAAAGTGGTTTTGTGTTTTCAATCTTAAATAGAAGTTTTAATTTAAGATTGTGTACTGCTTTCTGAGATTCAAGAAGCTAAAGGAACTATCAACTGTCATTTTTTGATTCGTCAATTAACATCTCAGTCGTTCTCTAGTTTTAGCCGACGTGGGCAATTCTAGGGATTAAAGGTTGTACTCTAGCCAAGTATCAACGATCGCGACAAGCATTAATTTGTATCACGACAAAATTTTTAGGTTACTGATGCTGATACAGACGAAGGCATACAACGGATTTTGTCTTCAAAAAGAGGATGTAACATGTTGGAAACTATTGGTTTTAGAGGCAATCCTATGAAATCAAATTTAACACACAAGAAAAGTGTTTTAGAGTAAGTCTTTTCATGTTTTATTTGAGAATATTGATGCTTTACAAGTTGTGATAAGGCTTTGATGTGGTGTAGTTTATTGATTTTTGTTTACAAATAGTGTTTTTAACCTCAGGTAAGGCAACAGGCTGTTTTGCCAATGTCTTAAGTAATAAAACTATACAGTTTAATTCTCCACTATATTGACATTAACTTAAAAGAAGAAATTTCTGTGACCTGTGGTGTCAGTGTAGTTTGTTTGAACGTAACAGAGAACTTTAACCCAGAAGTAACAAAATCATGTTGTAAGGTCATGAAAATTTTGGTAGATTTGTAATTGCGTTATTGTACTAATACATTTTAAAAGTTACATAGCAGATTTGGAACTTAAACTTTCTTCACAACTGCGACGTAGCACTTCCTCACATATCTGCTTTCCCAGTAGATTAGTGTTTCCTTAGCATCTGAATTCAAACATAGCTTATCTTGGCAGTCTACCCGAACATTCAGGCCATACACGGAACAATTTCGCACTTGCCATGGTACCCTCTTCTCAGATTACTCTGATCAAAGTCTGACAAGAAGGCACCAGAAAGAGGATTCTCGACCAGTATCACACTGCCACACCACTCAGCTCAACCGCATTACGCTAGCATCACTAAGCGTGGACACCATGTATGATGTCACATTAGCAATTTACCACAATAGTACGCTATATGTATATTTCAAACTTGTTTGATATCATCAGGCGTACATAAATGTGTAAATGCCTATTACAAATTTTGAACCCCAAAAGCCAAAATTAACCTACTTGCCAGTTGTTATGAAACAATCGCGTGGCCCAGAGGAGCTCTAAGGCCTTCACCGGTTTGGTCTGCTTGCAAAAATAACCAGAAAACTTTTCAACTAAAATATGATATTGTATTTAACAGAAATAAAACAGACTTCCACACGGCAAAAAAAATAACTGAAGTTTTGGTACGTTGAATTAAATTAGAAAACTAAAATTGCCATGTGTTGACAGTACGCTTGAAAATTAGGAATGAAATTAAAAACCAGGTGTCGGGTCAGTCGTTTCTTTCTTTAGAGATTGCCATCAGCAAAAACTAAAAAATCACAGTAACGTAAACAAAGAATGATCAAATTATATGCAAATAAGGTGTAATTTTGCGACGCAGCAAGCTGAAATTTCCTGCTGCTCGCAACAACGCATGAAGGTGAAAATTCGAGTCTTGGTGAAAAAATAACCCTGTAACGAAGCACAACAAAGATATAGGTTCGATTCCAGGTAACTACAAGTAAAAAACGACTGTGCTGAAACACCAGTAAAGCAAATTGCAATATACAACGCCTTTTTTCACAGTAGTGAACTTTTTTCGCAGTTGTGAAAAAGTTTATAAAGTTTTTTTTCACAGCTTCACAATTCATATACAACGCCAGTCAACTTTTTTGCCAGTTGTGAAAAAAGTTTAAGTTCCAAATCTGCTACGTAACTTCTGGGTTTTCAAAGCACATACGACTAAATGAAACTTTATTCGTATGGGCGTTGACTGGCGTTGTATATAGCAATTTGCTTTACTGGTAAGTAGGTTAATTTTGGCTTTTGGGGTTCAAAATTTGTAGTTGCTATTTACACATTTATGTACGCCTGATGATATCAAACAAGTTTGAAATATACATATAGCGTACTATTGTGGTAAATTGCTAATGTGATATCGTACATGGTGTCCACGCTTAGTGATGCTAGCGTAATGCGGTTCAGCAAAGTGGTGTGGCAGTGTGATACTGGTCAAGAATCCTCTTTCTGGTGACCTTCTTGTCAGACTTTGATCAGAGTAATCTAAGAAGATAGTACTATAGCAAGTGCAGAAATTGCTTTCGAGTGTGGTTTGAAGGCTCGGGTAGGCTGCCAAGATAGGCTATGTTTGAATTCAGATGCTGATGAAACACTAGCCTAATGGGAAAGTAGATATGTGAGGAAGTGCTACGTTACAGATGTGAAAAAAATGATACTTTTTAATATACTATTTTTTAGATCCATTTTCATGCATTCTGTACAACATCTTACTCCCGTGTTGAACGAATTTTTGCTTGGCCTCAAGTCTTATGATTTCTCAAGTCAGCTGCTAAAGAAGCCCGATTTGTTTAAACATGCTTTTTGTCCATCCCCTTTCTTTCAATGGGATTTGAATCTGCTTGTGAATCACTTGCACCCATGTTTTGCGGAAGACGGAGGAAATAAAAAAAGCAAGGAAACTGCTACGTTCAAGGCTTTCGTAGACATGGCTGAGCAGTGCTACTACGATAGTGAGTAATTGTGGCTTGATAATACCAGAGCTGTAACGATGATTAAATTGCATTTAGTTTTTTCCAGTTCTTTAGTATAAATAGTTAAACACTTTAGCTCACGGAGTTATAACAACTTTTTTCCATTGCAAATTCGCAAAATTAACGTTGAGTCTTGGGCACGTTCTAAAGATACATCTCAAAAATCGTAATGCAAAAATAGCACTGCCTTGTTATTGATAACGAACTGCAAATTAAACTCTCTGCTTTTATGGTATTGTACCAGATAAAGGTGCTTTAATGTCTGAAATTTCTATCAAATAAACCTTGAAAACGAATAACTTAGTTTTTCAAAAAAAAAAGAAAAGAAGAATTATCAACTGCTTAGCCGTTGAGAACTCTATTCTTTCAACCTCAGTTTATGATTTATTGATTGGTCTTGTACGTGTAGGTCTAAAATTTTACACACCACTTTAAAAAAATTTTAGCAGAAAAAAAAAATAGCTGGCTTCATCCTCAGTCCCCCATGTTATATGAGAAATTTTTTGAAAAGGGAAACATAGAACAAAATACTTAAAGTACCGTACTTTATTTGACCATTAATTTGGTAAAAAGGTATCACAAGTCCTAAATCACAATGTTTTAAATTTCAGATCAATCGCCATTTTCCTTTCTGGATTTGATGCGATTTCTCACTGGAACGGTATCTGTATTGCCATTGGGCTTACCTCACCATGAGTTTACAATTAACTTTGTACATGCTTGCAGTTCGTCTTGTAGATGCCTTCCAAAAGTTAGCACATGTGCGCTGGTAATACATTTGCCTGTACATATTGCTAGTATGGAAGAAATGAAAGAAGCGTTTCAACTCGCTCTAACATGTGAAGTTGGTTTTGGTTGTGTCTAAAGACTTGAAAAATTTTATAACTTATGATGTTGCAAGTTATAATAACCTAGTAGATTTGCTATAGATGCTAAAAGCAGCCCTAGATGTTACGTTTGAGATGCATGAATGAATAATTTCACTTGTTTAACACTTTGACTGCCATGTCAGTCATATATGGGTGACACGTAATGTTTCATTACGATCACCGTCAGTCATATGTGGGTGACACTCGAATTTTCCGTCTAGGCCACGTCTCTCACTTATGGGTGACAGTATGTGCAAATCGAATGGAGGTTTGATAGCGTGGCTTCTGAGGAATATTTTGGTAGCTTTGGTTTTAGCAAAGTGCAAAAAATAAAAAAGTTATAAACCGACACACAAATTTTAGTAAATTTTTGTTTATTTGAAAGAAATACAACGAAAAGCGACAACAACGTAAATGTGAATATCACGTCTGTTCATTTGTGAAGTTCATTGAAGCATTTTCGGCACATCTGTGGTTGTCCAGGGCACAAATCACAATATGTGTATGATTTTGAAGAGTTCTTTCTTGCCCCATCACGGCCACCTTCTTGCTTTGCCTTTGCGTAACAGGAGGCACATGCTCGTCTAATTTTTTTTCCAAGGGCTCCTGTACGCTCAACCAGATGGTGATGTGGCGCAGAAGAACCTGAAATTGAAGGCGTGACAACACCGGCATCTGATAACAGTTGCTCCACGAGCAGTTCCTTGAACTTAGAAATTTTTATTTTTGTTTTGGTCACTTCTTTATAGACCACCCAAGCATTTACAACCGACATCCCCAGCAATAGTTCAGTTGCTAGCTTTCGGTACCATTTGACCCCCTTCCTAAGGGTAGTAGCGTATGACGCCATTTGGTCCGAAAGATCGATTCCACCTTTGCCTTTGTTGTATTCCAAGATAGCAAGTGGTTTTTCGGTAGCTCATTGGCGTCGTCTTTTTTGTCCAACTGCATCTGATGAAGCAGCACGTGGAGCGCGTTGTGTGATTGGATTCATAATCGGTGCATGCTTCGTTGACAAAACACGGACGTCACGAGTGTCTCTCCACTTCAAAATAACCACTCCTTGTTGGTCTTCTTTAGCAACCATTTCACTTCGTTTTAGCTTTGCTTGCAGAACTTCTTTCGGAATTTGTTTCTTGTTTGCACGAAGGGCTCCAACAAGATGGGTCTGTTTTTGCAGGCAGTAGTTTGCTAGCTCATAGCTAGTATAAAAATTGTCTACATATAATGTACGACCTTGACCTATCAGGTCTTTCTTCAGCTCGATGCAAACATTTTTAGCCAGCCCAATTTCACGCTCTCTAGTTTGGGATTTGCCAGAATAGACCTTCAGAGCCCATGTATACCCAACCATTGAGCAAAGTTTGACTCCGTAGCGATGCGTTTTGTTTGGGATGTATTGCCTGAAGGTCAAGCGTCCTCGCCATGGCACTAAAGTCTCATCTATAACAGCATCTTCTTCTGGACAAAACAAACTTTGAAAGTTTTTTTGCAGCATATCTATCAATGGTTGTATTTTGGCTGAACGATCACCACTTTCCGAAGTTTCATTGTCGCTGAAATGTAGCATACTCTAAAGTAACTGGAAGCGATTGCGAGACATGGTTGCGCGAGGAACAGTTTGCTGAAAGAGAGGATTCGTTGACCAGTATTTTTTAAGAGAGTTTAGTCTAACAAGCCCCATCCATAAAATTAAGCCGAGAAACTTTTTTATTTCGACTTCATCTGTATCTACCCACTTATTCAACCGGGCAAATTTGGTGAGAGACCTATTTGCTATTGTGCAGCGTACCGGTTTGTTTGTGCAACAATGCGATGAATGACATTTTCATCCACTAGAAGTGAAAACACATCCAGTGGGGAGCAATTAGACGCAAGGGTTTTTAACAAACCAGATTGGTCACTGAAAGTAAAGGGCTGCTGCCTTCCAGCAAAATCGGTCCAGTTGCCACTGATCAATATTGTGCTGTCGTTACTGTCATCATCATCTTCGGATGCTGATTGATCTAGGCTACTGCCATTAGTGTCAGATGCTGCAGTGACGCTGTCATCCATGTCCATGGCAGCGGGTTCAGTTTCTGATTCATCAGAGTCAAAATCACTGCCATCACTAGAAAGAGGGTCCGGATCCCAATTCCCATCATCACAAGAATTATCATGGTCTGATTCACTAGAGTCAAAATCAGATTCTTGCATAAGCATATCTATATCATCAGCAGTTAACTTTCGTTTAGTCATATTTGAAAATTTTTATATTTAGCTTATCTGAAATACAGTAAAAGAGCAACAGTCACCGCAATCCTTTACGTTTTCGGTAAATTGAGAGTTGGGGAATTTCAAGAACAGCAAAATGTGTAGCAATTACTGTCTACCAAAAATGACTGACGTGGCCTGGCGCAAAAACGTTTCAATCTGGGGCCGCGTCAGACATTAGTGACTGACACAGAAAAAGTTAAATTTCATACCTAAAATGCACGAACATAGGAAATTTCGATACATATAAGTAATTTTCAGTTAAAATACATCAGAAAAAAAATTTTTTGCACCATGGCCTCTGGGAACCATTTTCTGAAAATGGGCTTGGCAGTCAATGTGTTAAATGATTTTAATATGTAATTGTTCATACAGTGCTGTAACCAAAATGTTTGAGTCTGTTTAAATAAATTTTCAGTGTAGTGATTGCGGATATTTTTATTTAAATCAGCTTTCTCAAGAGCACATGCATTTGTAATATTGCTTTGTAGTAAAATTTTAATGTAGGCGTTTCGGGAAGAGTGAAGCAGTGTCTGTAATTCAAACTTAAGAGAGCTCAAAAATCTTGGTTGCAATCCTAATTTTAAGCTTCACTCAAAGAAAAAGAATAGCTGCTGCCATGTGTTTATGGTTCGCCAGAATTCGATAAAAAACTGAATATCGGGTATGTATTTTTTTAGTCTTTTCAGATTTTTCAAAAGTAAACTTTTTTGGTGTAAAAGGTTATGTTGCAGGAATTGCGTCATGTTTCGTACATTTATGTCTTAGTAATGTCGGAAAGGCTTTAACATTTTACTGTTGTAATAGTGATAGAAGTTTGTTTGAATGATTTACTGAAGTTAAAGGTAAGCTTACATCTAAGATCACGTTAGAAACAATTTCTGAAAATACAATGTAACACCTCCGCGTCATTGAATTTTTTGTTTGTTAGCCCTTCAACAGTTCAAGGATTTTATTGAACGGTCAGTTTTACTAATTACCGTACCGACTTTAATCTTCACAAAAATTATGAAATCGTCGAGGTTAAAAGGCAATAATATGCAGTATTCTACAACCCGGCATTTAACCAATAAAAGATTATTAAGATTTATCGATGAAAAGCACTTCATAGCCTTTTGCGATACCGGTGGGCAGATTGCATAGAAACGTAATACAGTATGTTAACATAAAAGAAAATCGTGTTTGATGATTACTCAGTCACCTAATCAGTCAGTCATGCCCTAGGCATCTGAGTAGTTTGTAATACCAGACCTGAGACCCACCTTTAATTCATTGTCCGTCTAAAATTCGCTTGACACTAGTAAGTCGGCTGCTGAATATAAATTTTAAAATTAAAAAGCATTGCTGCTAAACATGTTTATTAAAGTTGCATTATCGCTCAGAAATTATTTTAACGCAAGTAAAAATTTAGTATTGAAGATTGCTTCCCTTTGCATTTTCAAAATATTCCATTCTAGCATGTTTCATAGCGAAATTTGCGTTCCGTTACATCCCATTCCTTGCCAAGTAGTACAAAGCTCGCATTACTGCACTAGCCTTGCAGTTCGGGTATCCAGTTCTTCGTCTCGCCTTCCGTCACTCAGTAATGCAACTTCAAGGTACTTGAACTTCTCGACCTGTTCCAATGTTGCTCGATTCACTCGTTGCAAACATTGATCAGTGTTTCTCAAAAGCTAAAGTACCTCAGTTTAGGCCGTGCAAATTTGCATTCCGGCGGTGTCATATGCAATTGCAACGATATTTATTATGCGCTGGAGGCCAGATTGCGTGGAAGAAAGCAGAACCAAATCATCTGCAAATTGCAGGCAACTTATTTCGCAATTACCCATCGTTGCATCCTCATCAGTTGGCTGTATTTCTCGATCCAATTCGTGTAAATAATGAAGAGGAGAGGTGACAAAACGCACCCTTGCCGGAGTCCAACGCACACGTGGAAAGGCTTTGATTGCTTACCATTTACCCGAACATAAACCTCTGCTTGGCTGTTGAAGAACTTGGTGGCACGCAACAACTGACCATCAACGCAATAAATCAGCAAAGTTTATCTCGAGGTACTCGGTCATATATTTTATCGAAACCGGCAAAGCATCCAGAGATCTTTGCCACCAACTCGAATTTTATTCAGTTATATTTGGAAGTAGTTTCTGAAAAACAAACGTAAACGCATAGGCGTAGCCAGGGGGGGCCCGCCCCCCCCCCCCAATCGAAATACCACCAATCATAAAACTGTGACAAAAAAACTATTATATCTTCAGTTTTTTTTAGCATTTTTTGCGTACAACAAACACGTGTGCAGCAGTAATTAACTATAATATTGACGACCATTCAATTTTTGCCGACTAATTTATATGTGTAACCCGGATGAAATTAAAAGTTTTTGTCCAAAAAGTTGCTATCTCAGGCCCTCGTGTAATCTTTTTATGAACGTAATGCAATAGCCAGGGGCCGGATTTACCATATGGCGCAGTGTCAAGGGTCCCGCTTTCAGATGGTAAGACTTTTTTTTGGTCTTCACCTATATTTAGTGAGGAGATTTTGCGAATATTTCCAAAGAGCCAGGGGCCACACGCAAAGTAAATCATCCGGCCTGGTCAAAAACATGGTTAGTAAGCGTTACCATCTATTGCACCATTTTTCAATAACAATTCACTTCCACCCTTAGGCTTAGCCAGAGGGGCCCACTCCATCCCCAATCGAAATGCCACCAATGATAAAAACATGACATAAAAGCCTCTTGTTTCTTCGGTTTCTTTTAAGCATTTTCGCGTACAACAGTACACGCGTAAAACAGTAATTAACAACAATTTGACGACCCGGGGGCCTGCCCCCCCAATTAAAGTTTGCCAACCAATTTAAATGTATAAACCAGGTGAAATCAAGGGCTTTGTTCTAAGCGTTGCTATCTCATCCCCTCATGTAACTTTTTATGAACGTACTGTAATAACCAGGGGGCGGATTTACCATACTGCACTTTGAGAGGGACCCTGCGCTCTTATTATAAAAAGTTTTTTGGTCTCACCTTTATTTGGCGGGAAGGTGTAGCAGAATTGCACAAGTGCCAGACCCCCCGCACAATGTAAATCCAGCCCAGGTTAATTGGTGGGAAGGCGTAACAAAATACATGGCTTGTAGACGAAACCATCGATTTTGCCGTTTTTCAATAATAATTCACTTTAACTTCGCCAGTTATTACGCGAAAAAATGCTTTAAAAAAAATTAGCCAGAGAAAATGCTAATTTATTAAATTATTGAATTTAAATTGAGGGGGCTAGGACACCGTGGTCGTACTTGTACTCCTAAACTGGTTATTTTTATGAAAAATCAAACATTTCTTAAGAAAAGTCTTCGAGTGCATTATTATTTACTGCTAAAATATTGTAGGAGGCAATGTAGCTCACTTCCCCCTATACCTGGGCCAAATCACTTACAAAATTTAGCACCAAATATGCAAGATTTTGAGCGTGGTTCGGACTTAAATTGTAAGTAAAAGAAGAATTGAACAACTTAATTTTTTCAATTGGCTTTTAAATGTTAAAGATTTAGTTCTTTCAAATAGCTCTGAACACGTGCGAAATGTAATCCAGTTACATTAAAATAGCTTTTTTTTCCAAAAAATTTCAAAAACTTGCCAAGCGCGAGGAGGGCTTGACCCCCATAGCCTCCGGCGGCTGGGGCTACGCCCGCAGACCCCCGTCTGTGAGTCCTTTGAGTTATGTTAGGTTACTCAACTCGTCTCTCACTTCACACATTTTCGCGTTTTAACATTTGGTTTAAACCCTCTCCCGTTAGCAAACTCCTGGTTGAATGCCAAACCTGGTTTAATGCCAAACTAGGCTTCTGATCTTCCAGTCTACGATATCTTGGCCCTCAAAAACTTCCTCTTTCGAAAATTTCTGATCACGTTATTCAATGTGATTTGTAGTTTGGGCCCCCATATTAAAAAATCCTGGCTACGCCAATACGTAAACGGGTAATACGTGCAGTATTCAAGTTTTGAAGAAGCAACACCTAAATATTTTTAGGGTAAATTCTCTGAAAATGACGCTATGAAACTTGTGGTTACGTAATGAACTTAAATTTAGCTGTTTGTCATTTGATTCATGTTTAATGAATTAATGATAACACCAACTTATGAGCACGTTTGAGCCAATCAAGAAATTGACAAAAAAATTTGTAGACATTTTTTCCGGTCTCCGAAAAATTTTGCAGTCTCGGACGAGTCGGTTTCAATCATGCACAACCCTGCTTAATACTTGAAAGGTAAAGTGACAAAAAACGCAAACTTGACGAAGTTTAATGCCCACTTTCAAAAGCTTTGGTTGCTTACCATTTTCAGCAAGGTTCCGAGACTTGTTTGAGTGCGGCGCAAATCTTGAGTTTAACTATACCTCGCGACACAACTAAATCATATCTTAGCCGTAAAACGATGAAGACCAAAAAAGGTTTACATGTAAAACAAGTCGTAATTTTCGGCCAAAATCAAGTGAAGACAAAACAAACTAAAAATTTCTCTACAGGCAGATTTGAGCGTCCCCTTTGCGACCCATTTTTGGACCCTTAGCGACCAATATTTTGGGAACCACTAATTTACTCAAGCACTAACTTCCGTTTGACAGTAGAACGACTTGATAGCATGCCACAACTCAGTGGTGGATCCAGAAAATTTTGGTGGGGGGGGGATTTGAAGCACAAAACCTCAAAAATTCGGATGTCTTCACCAAAATTGAGAGTGATTTTTCGGCCGAAATCGGAAATTCAAACATTTTTTTCGCCCAAATTCAGGTGGTCTCCAAAAAAAAAAAAAAAAAAAAAAAGTCTTCACCAAAACTGAGAGTGATTTTTCGGCCGAAATCGGAAATTCAAACGTTTTTTTCGCCCAAATTCAGGTGGTCTCCAAAAAAAAAAAAAAAACAAGGTCTTCACCAAAATTGAGACTGATTTTTCGCCGGATTAGTTACGTTTAGGTCGGTGGGGGGTATGCATCCCGAAATGGGGCCGAATTATTCGAAACAGAGGCTGATTTTTCGGCCAAAATCGTTACTTTTAGGCTGGTGGGGGGGAATGCATCCCCCCCTAAATCCGCCACTGCCACAACTGATATTAGTATCATACCTCCGAAAAACCTTTACAAGTTAATCCCGAGGGACTCCGTTATATGCTTTCAAGACCGAAAAAGAAATGCAATATCTTTACCAAATTCTTTAGATGATCAAACATTTGTTTTATAGTGAAGATCTGGTACGCGATGCGTTGAAGTAGAATATCTCCGGAATAGTTGGATCACGAAGAACGGCGAAACGCAAACATAAACATAATAAAATTGCTCTGATTTTAGCCCCCATTGGTTTTCCTGCTGTCCTCTTGTAATTGTTTTCAAAGATTTAAATATCGAAAAAATTGATCTGGTGTGCCCAGTACCTTTATAGTTATTGTAGAATAGCCACCGCAATCCATGTATCGCGTTTTAAGTGTCACAGCCCCTTATCTAAAGTCATGGCATACCTCCAAATGCTCCAAGGGATGCAGTTGTTTGGTTGCGGATCATAATCTGCCTTTGCTGGTTTTTTTTCTGTCTCGACACCTGTTGCCTGATCACAACCGGGCTGGCGCTCAACTGCACTATATGACGCAAGCAGGAGAAACTTTTGCACTAATAACTAAACCAGTAATTTTTGATGCGTTATGGAACGTTAAAATGAAACGAGCGAAATACACAAGATTATAAAAAACTAAAACAGATGTAGGTAAATCAAAGATGTTTATTAATGAACACGATTCACAAGGAAGTTTGTTGCAAACTGAAATGATAAATTTTACACCAAGTACTACAGCAAAATGCTCTGACCTTGCATCAGGGAGACCAATCAGAGAGTAGTTAGGGGGTCCAACTAGGCTTTAGCAAAAAATTGGTAAATTTCCACAAAATTTTTGCAGTTGCGACATGCCGTATACTATCACAAAATGAATGCGCCGTACGTGTTTCTTTTCCAGCACAAGTTTTTGTGTTTGTCGGTAACATTGCTTGTATCTACAGCATATACGATTACAACAAAAATATTGAGAACGACATCCCCTTAACTCTAGTCGTTTGGTTTAAAATTTTACAAGTGTTTAGGAGCCAGCTATTATCGGGCGTCTGACGCTGACCAATTAAATTGTCAATTGACGTACACACAAAAATATATAAGTTATAAACATTTGTGCGCATATTATGCGACAAAACTGCAAACTTTTTGGGTGAAAAAAATTTTGACCAGACATAATAACTGCCCAGTGCCCAAAGCTTTGACGGCAAAAGTTATTTGAAAGGTTGTGAATAACACTCCCTTTTCGCTTTTTTTTCCTCGCTAAATGGTTCAACTGTTCTTTTAGCAAAACTGACTTCTTATGATTTTGTACATGTAGTGAACCCGAAATTGTATATGAAGTTTAATGCAATCGTTATTAAGCATCAGATAAGCCACAAAAGTACAACTATCCTCACGAAGCATAGGCGTAGCCAGGGAGGGTGCGCCCAGGGGGCCTGGGCCCTCTCGAGTGAAATGTCACCAATGACAAAAATGTGACAAAAAGCCTATTGTTTGTTTAATTTCAGTTTCTTAGCATTTTTCGCTTTTAACAGTAATTAACAACAGTATTGACAACTACGAGCCTCGGTCCTTCCTCAATTCAGTTTTTACCAACTAATTCAAATGTATAACCCGGGAGAAAGTGAGAGTTTTTGTACTAAAAGTTGCTATCTCAAGCCCTTATCTAACCTGTTTATGAGCGTAATGCAATACCTAGGGCCGGATTTACCATTATATGGCACAGAACCAGCCAGGGGTCCCGCGTTCAGATGGTAAGACTATTTTGGGGTCTTCACCTATATTTGGCAGAAAGATATTGCCAAAATCCCCATTGTGCCAAGGGTCCCGGGCAGTGTAAATTCGACCTGGGCAATAGCATGGTTAGTAGGCGTAACCATCTATTGTACCATTTTAAAATAACAGTCCTCCTCATCTGGCTAGTTTTTACGCGACAAAATACTTTTGAAAAATGGCTGGGGGATTGCTAATTGAACAAATTATTGAATTTTAATTGAGCGAACTTGGTCCCCCAGGTCGTACATGTACTCCTACAACTGGTTATTTTTATAAAAAAAAAACAAATATCTCACACGAAAATCTTCAAGTGAATTATTATTTACTGCTAAAACATTGCACGAGGTAATGTACCTTGCTACGAGGGCTAAATCACTTACAAAATTTATCCCCAAAATGCAAGATTTTGAACGCGTTTTGGACTTAAATTTTAAGTAAATGGAGGATTGGACCATTTAATTTTTTCAATTGGCTTTCAAATGTAAAAAATCTAGTTCTTTCAACAGGCTCTAGGCACGTGCGAATTGTGATCCAATGGCATTGAAATAGCTGGTTTTCCCAAAAAATTACAAAAAAATCGTCATGCGGCTGGGGGCTCCGCCACCAAACCCCCGTCTGTGATCGGTTTAAGTTAAACTAGTTTGCCCAATTAATTACCCAATTTAAACATTTTACTTTTGGTTTGAGCCCTCTCTCTATAGCAAAATCATGGTTATATGACAAACACAGGCCACGGCTTCTGATCTTCCAAACTACATTATCTTTATACCACAAAAAGATCATCTTTCCAAAATTTTTGATGACGTCATTGGATGTGATTTGTGGTTTGCCCTCCTCCCCGCAATCAAAAATCCTGGCTACGCCTATGTTGCGACGCCACTATTTTACCTATTATTTCGTCCAGCAGCAGTAGGCTAAATGAGCCTGGAAAAGTGCTTAAGTATTTGCTACGACCTGCTATTACACTACATAACAGGATCTGCAACGGTAAGCAACCGAATATAAAGCTGCAAAGCATCACGCCATTTCGTAGGACGCATAACATCCAAAATTTCAGAAACGTATGCAACATAAGTTTGATATACGTTTTCGGAATCATCTGCAACATTGCTCTGGTTGATATAATCGTGCACTTCGTTAACTTTCCATTCGGGAACTGATAGTTTATTATCTTCAGCCGAAAATCTATCCGGAAGAAAATACAATTCACTTGGAATACCGGAAACAGTATCGTGCCGAGATCTGCGAATATGATGCGTATTCCACATTTCCACCAATTCGTCCAACTCTTGTTGAATTAAATCACTGAAGCAGAACCATAAACATTCCATCTGCAATCTGTTTCCAGGTGTGAACATTTGATTTTCAATTAAATCTTTAAAAAAATTCATCCACCATGTAGTTTTACTCTTTCTCAAGAATGACCACCAAGATTCTATTCTTTGGTTATGCTGTGACGCTCCATACAAATGTGAACGTAACGAGTTGGCAAAGAAACTTTGGGCGGCAGCAAGTATTACATTTTCAGTTCCACAGTCTGTTCGAATTTGACTAGGGCAGAAATTGTGTTCAGAAACAAATTTTAAGAATAACTGCACTATCTTGCGTGGATTGTTATTTGATCTAACCACTTTCAACCATAGTACATATCGACTAAAGCCATCAATGCAACCATGAATAGGAAAACCATAAGGTTTTAACTTGTCGTACCCATCTAAATGCCAACACCAGTTAGGGCCCTTTGAAAGGTATTTACGTCGGCGTAAGCGATGTGCACGCCGCATCTCACAACCAATGGGATCAAGCTGTTTCAATGTAGTAGCTACCCTTCGACGAGGCACTCCAAAACCCTCTAAATGAAGCAATTTCCACATCATTCGATAACCTAACAAACAGTGGGAAGAATCAATCTTTTGCAAAAGTCTGTTCGAAAGCTCGTTTTGACTCCAACTCACGTTTCTTTTCTGCAAACCATACAACTTCAATTTATATTTGAGCCACCTGAGGCTAACAAAAATTCCATGATATTTTCCTAAGAAATCGATAATGGTAGTATATTTAAATCCTTTAACGAAATAATGTTTAATCAACATTTCCAATTCATCAACAGGGTGACCACATCTATGACAGAAACTAAACTGAGGATGAAGCAAAGCATTACAATCAGAACATTCCAGTCTAGGCATTTTAAAGCAAACCGACACTATTTTTGGCTAGCTAAAATCAAAACTAGGTCTACATAATTTCTGCGAGAAAACAGCGCAATAAGGTAAAGTAAATCATCCTATTTAGTGTCTATGCTTTGAAGAACTTATTCTTATTTCACCTCAAACTTAACATAATTCTTTAACATTTGACGCAGGGTTTTTCTTTTGCAGATGACACTTATGTAAGTCTCCACTCACGAGACTCCATGCGCTGCACCACAATAGTTACACAACACTGTTGCATTTTTAAAAGAAAAAACATTAACTTTAGTTTTCGTTTTATCAGTTGACCTTAATATATTATTTTACTTTAATCTGTTAGTTGAGCTCTTTAAACAAACATGAACTATTCCAAATATTGCAATAGTTGGCCTTTTTTAATTTTTAAAATAAGGAAAATTATTTTAACTTTAAAAAAAAATTTCAGGGTTGTTACTGCAAGCTTTGAGTTACAATATATGCTTAACAGCTTTGCACACAATTTTAAATTTAAATTTTTCAACTTTTTACAGACTTAATTTTTCAACAAATTTAGCAAAAAAATTCCTTTAAACAAGAAGAGGACGTATGAACCAATTGTAAGTCCATTGCCAAAACAACCAGAAACTCTATTCAAAAAAAATTAAGGTTCAATTATCAGAGCCAGCATCAAAACATGTACTGGAAGTAAAAATAAGTGATAGTTTAGTACAGCTGAAATTATGAAAATAAAATACCTATGAAAATCTGTGGGCTAATTATAGCCAGCAAACATGTGCAACCAGGAATTTGATAATGGAAGAGCCTAACCAAAACTTAAATATTATATGTAGAAAATCTAAATATGAATTTCAGCAAAGTCAACTTCAATTTCCTTTGCCACAGGAAGATTATTGGACAGAACTCTTCTTGATAAAGAAGCTTTCCTAACAGAGAACATTACCAATAAGTTGTTTGAAAAGCTTTGAACAAGGAAACAAAAAATAAAGCTGACTTTGCTGAAAGACATATTTAAATTCTACACAAACTCAGGATCTTTTTTCAGCCTACTGAATAAAATTTATACACCACTGCATGTATTTGGTAAAATGAAGCGTCACTTGTGTATCAAACTGTCACATGAGGGGGTCCAGAAAAATGGCAAAATCAAAGTCATATTACAAGAAAATACTAGATCATGGAATATGGGGGCAATGCCCTAGCTGCTCAGCAAATTTTAGGTTAAAATAAAAATGCTATCATAAGTTTGAAAATGCATAATGAAACATACAGAGCAAGGTGACTAAAAACCTGATTTTGATAGCAGAAAGCATCTAGTGGAAAAAACAGTTAATTGGAAAACACGTTTTGTGCTTAGCTTATTGCTAGACAATGCCCTGTAAACCCATTCTGCTATTCTGGAGTAGTTTTTAAGTATTTTTTTGAATATTATTCCCCACCTATACCGCTTTTGAAAACTGAGTTTGTTGTTTTGATTGACGACAAACGAAATTTTGAAGAACACATCACACATTTGGAGAAAAAAGTCTTCTGCTCAGTAGGAATTCTTAGTATACTGAACAATTAACTCTCACTTAATTTATGGGCTTGTAGTTTGGGGAAACACATATCCAACCTATCTCTCGAAATTAATTACACTTGAAAACAAAGCTCTACGTATCGTTACAGGAAATGAATGGAATGAAAATGCTTTGCCTCTTTGCCAAAAGTTTAAATTGTTAAATCTACTAGGTAAATTTGCATAAATTTGAGACTTCCAAATTTATACATTATCACATCAATCAGCATCTATCTCCAAATTTTAATAATTATTTCACATTATCCAAATTCTTGCATAGTCTACAAACTCGTACTACTGCATCTTCTAATTTAATATAATTCCTCTTCACAAAACAAAAAGAACGCAACAATCAATTAAATAGTCCAATGCAAAAATTTGGAATTCCATTCCCAACAACATTAGAGACCTCTCAATAGAAAAGTTGTTAAAAAAAAGCAAACAAATTCTTTTGAATTCTTCCTGATAATTTTCTGATTTCTTATATTTTGAATACTTAAGCGCTGACTTCAACAACATTCGTATCTTACTTGCATTTACCCTTCTAGATATTGTAATTATCTAAATTATAAACTTAAAAATACTTGATTTCATCTCACGTCCCAACATGTTACTATTGTACTGCAGTCTAGTTCTGTTTTTTTTTTTTTTTTCTTTTCTTTGCTATTGTTTTCTTGTTTTTTTACGTTTTTTCTTTGTAGCTCAAATAAAGATGCCAAATATTTTATTATGGCTCCCCAGAGTGGCTGCAGACTCGAAGACCTTACCGTCAATCTCCTTGCACTCAGGCGTTGCTTCCTTCTCTGATAATATCTCTATACGTACTCATTTCATCTGTTTTTGAATTTTTGTTTATTTGAAGGTGTAAATAAACGAACTTGAACTATAGGCACATCTGATGTCATAGCCAGAACTTTACATTACGTACATTAACTTTGGGTTAGGTTGAAGCTGGTTTTAGGTAAGGTCAGGATTGACCATATCCCTAAAACTCACCCTAACCTAAATTAATATTACTTGATAATTGACCTATAATGTCAGACATGTGCCTAAAGGTGGGGAATAATATGCAAAAGAATACTTACCGGTACTGAAGTACCGTAGCTATGCGCATGTAGACTAAACATTATTTTACAGGGGTGCCACCGAAGTCGTCCCCAAATACCGCCGTAGTGAGCTTATACCCAAAATTAGGGTTAGCACCTTGCTCAAGGGGTTTAGTTAAGATTGGGGTTAGGGTTAATGCCTTTTAGGGTTAGGGCAATCATCTTAAGTTAGAGTTAGGATTAGCGCTACCTTGGGGTTAGGTGGGTCGACTTGTTCGAGGGACGACTTCGGTAGCATCCATAATAAGTTTGTTGCTCAAGATAGAATGCTGCTAAGCAGATTTTTTTATAGTTTTTGATTAAAAGCTATTGCAATGTGACATCTTTGTGCTAAAAATGAGTAGCAATTAGCCACAAAATTCTTAGTATATTGTTAAGGTTGCCTAGTGATATTGTGCTGAGTAAGCCTTACTCAGGGCCACCGAGAGGGGTGGGCAGGGGGGGACAATGACCCCGGGACCCATTGGCTTCATGAGGGCCCACTCAAATGACACTATAAAATCAGCATGTGAGGCCTGAAGACCTTTTTTTTTTGGACATTACCCAATTTCGGCCGGAAAAACCGTTAGAATTTCGGTGAAGACCTCTTTAAAGCAGCATTTTCTCCGTCTGTTTTGGAGTTTACACAACCGGAAATCCGTTATGTTTGAGCTGGCCCCGGGCCCATGTTCGGCTCTCGGCGCCCCTGGCCTTACTATATATTGAGCAACAAACTTATTATCTTCTAATGCGCAAGGTAAGCTGCACGGCAGGCTTAGCCTAAGAGATGCGAGTCACTGATTGTGGTATCTTTTTCTACAAACTAGGCCTACCTAACTGCTACTGCTCTAAAACCGTTGGCTACAGTACACAATCTCTGATCTCGTAATCTACAAATAGGCTAGGCTACTCTATCTAGTAACACAATAAACAGCAAATCGTTATCGGATATCTGCTGCAATTTCCCGCTTGCATCCTTCTGTTCTGCCACATGTTTAATTTACCAGTATCCATGCATTAAGCAATGGTTCACTTCCGGCACATTGTTCAGTAAAGCGTGTCAAAATCGAAAAGCAGTGTATTATTCCGCGATACTGATAGCGGCTGTAAATCCAGCTTTTTTTAGAATGGCATTAGTATAGAACGAGTAAGAAAATTGAATATATAACAATGGAATATTTGTAATCTTTATATTTAATTCATTTCTTTAGGATCAAAGTAAACAAATAATATCAGGTCTAGTTTTTATGACGACGCACGCATCACAAAGGCGTAACATGTTTGTGTTGTGGGATTGAGTTTTGTGTTTCGGTTTCGAGTTTTGTGTTGTGGGATTGAGTTTTGTGTTGTGGGATTGGGTTTTGTGTTGTGGGATTGAGTTTTGTGTTGTGGGATTGGGTTTTGTGTTGTGGGATTGAGTTTTGTGTTGTGGGATTGGGTTTTGTGTTTCAGTTTCGAGTTTTGTGTTGTGGGATTGGGTTTTGTGTTTCAGTTTCGAGTTTTGTGTTGTGGGATTGAGTTTTGTGTTGTGGGATTGGGTTTTGTGTTTCAGTTTCGAGTTTTGTGTTGTGGGATTGAGTTTTGTGTTGTGGGATTGGGTTTTGTGCTGTGGGATTGGGTTTTGTGTTGTGGGATTGAGTTTTGTGTTGTGGGATTGGGTTTTGTGTTTCAGTTTCGAGTTTTGTGTTGTGGGATTGAGTTTTGTGTTGTGGGATTGGGTTTTGTGTTTCAGTTTCGAGTTTTGTGTTGTGGGATTGAGTTTTGTGTTGTGGGATTGGGTTTTGTGTCGTGGGATTGAGTTTTGTGTTGTGGGATTGGGTTTTGTGTTGTGGGATTGAGTTTTGTGTAATGATGTGTTATAAATGTTGTGTTTTGCACTTATGGGCTTCCGTAAGATTTTGTCCAATTTGGGATTTTGTCAAATTCCGGACTTTGTCCAATTCTGCATTTTGGCCAATTGGAATTTTGTTCAATTCGAGATTTTGTCCGCAAACAAATGAGAGTGTATGGAAAACGGAAGCTATTACGTATAGCCTAAAACCCGGAAATATTACAAAAGCTTCGTAGCAATAGAGTAGCTACCGCAAAGTAACTGTAAAAATTAAATGATGTGTTGGTAAAGCGTGGTTGTTTGTGACCAAAAAGTTGGTGACTCCAGGTTCGATTCTCGAACTGGCAATGCATCATTGTGCTCTTGGAGAAGACACTTTACGCTTATTTTGCATTGGAGCCCAGCAGCCTAGTTTGACAAAGAACTTGCAAATTAGGTAGAGCACAAAACAAGAAAGCCATCGTTGGTGTGGTGAAACAGACGCAGACCTTAACAAATTAAAGATGTTTTATTTTGTACCACGCATGAAAAATTTTAGCGAAGTTAATGAAAGTATTTCTTCAGCCCACAGCATAATTATGTATGGCGCTAAATGAATTTAGAGTTTAGCACATTTATTCTGCAGGGATTGCATACCAGAGGTGGAGTCGAGGACTCAAGGCTCGAGGCCAAGGCCAAGGCTAAGGACACAAAAAAAATCCGAGGCCAAGGCCAAGGACAGCCTTTCCGAGGACAAACCCTCTCGAGGCCAAGGACAGGAATGCTCGAGGCCAAAGACCAAGGACACAGCCGCAAGGGTTTTCCAAAAAAAAAAACATCTTCAAAAAAGTTTTTCAGGCAATCTCTAATTTATAGGCGTAGCCAGAATTTTTGATTGGGGAGGCTTAAACCACAAATCACTTGCAATGACGTCATCAAAAATTTGCCTGTTTTTCACTTAACCAGGATTTTGCAAAGGGAGCGGGCCTCAACTAATATAGTTGAAAAGTGCAAATACGTAACTTTGGAGACGTTCTGAGAAAGCCAGTGTAACTCAATTGTATCACAGACGGGGGTCTGGGGGCGAAGCCTCCAGCTGTTGGGCGATTTTCTGTAATTTTTTGGAAAAAAAAAGCTATTTTAATGCCATTGAATCACACTTCGCATATGATTAGAACCATTGAAAGCACCAGATTTTTGACATTTGAAAGCCAATTAAAAAAATCAAATTGTTTAATCCTCCTTCTACTTGCAATTTAAGTTCAAAACACGTTTAACATCTTGCATTTTGGTGTTAAAGTTTAATTGTACGTGATTTGCTCCAGGTAGGGGGAAGTAAGATGCATTGACTCATGCAACATTTTAGCAGTAAATGAAAACCCAATCGAAAATTTTCCTTAGAGATTTTTGTTTTGTCATGAAAATAACCAGTTATAGAAGTGCACGTTAGGCTAGGGGGCCCAGGCTCCCTCCACTGAAGTTCAACGATTTGTTCAATCAGCATTTTCCACGGCTATTTTTTTAAAAGTATTTTGTGCGTTAAAACTGGCGAGGTGGAGGTGAATTTATGAATTGTTATTAAAAAATAGTACAATAGATGGGTAGTTTCGCTTACCAACCATGCGTCAGGCGCGTAGCCAAAAATTCGCAATGGGGTGGTTGTTTTGGGGGTCTGGGGGCTTTGCCCCCAGCCGCCGGAGGCACCGGGGTTTGGGGGCGGAGCCCCCAGCGCTCGCAAATTTTGCATTTTTTTGCAAATATAACTTAATTTTAGAACTATTTTAATAAAAAATATTGCTTTTAAAACGTGGCATAGAAATTGCCAGCGCAACATGATTCAACTGGTTGCATTATCGGGCTATGTGGGAAGTGGCTAATGATAACATTGCAGTTCTCGTGTTTACGTGCTGGTAAATCATAAAATCCTATTATTTAATAAAACTCACACGAAGTAATCTATTTCATCTGTATTTTATAAAGAAAAATAATCGGGGGGGGGGCTAATGGAAAGACATTTGAGAGAAGTGATTGGCAATTAACTAACACTGAGTAGCCCCCCTTTATTCCTGAGTTTATAGTGGATTTGTTGATAAAACCTATCTTTGGCGTTTTTATTGCTTATTTTGATTGCTTATTTTTGGGCATTTTTTAAAGTTTTCATTGATTGGTGACTTTAATTTTTGACGAATTAGCCCCCCCTGAATATATGTTTCAAAAAATGCTGTAAATTACTTTTTAGTCAATTCCAGCACAAAAGACAGTCTCAGAAGAGCTAAAAACGTGGTGTTTTTCTTATTCTGCATTTTGGTTGACAGACGAATGGGGGAGGGGGGCTATAGCCCCCTCGTCCCGGCTACGCTACTGGCCATGTTATTGTCGATCCGGATTTCCATCGCGCTGGGCCCCTGGCACTTTGGAGATTTTCGCAACATCTTTCTGCCAAATGTAGGTGAAACCCATAAAAAGTCTTAAGATTTGAGCGCAGGGCCCTTAGCTGGTACTGCGCCATATTGTGGTAAATCCGGCCTTGGTTAATGCATTACGTTCATAAAAAGGCTAGATGTGATCCTGAGATAGCAACTTTTAGGACGAAAACTATCCATTTCTTCCAGGTTTACGTTTAAATTGGCTGGCAAAAATTGACTTTAGGGGGTCCCGGGGCCCCTGGTCTTCAATATATTGTTGTTCGCTACTGGTGTAAACGAAAAACGCTAAAAAGAAACTGAAACTGAAGAAACAATAGGCTTTTTGCCACATTTTTGTCATTGGTGAAATTTCAATTGGGGGGGGAGGCCCGCTTGGCTAAGCCTATGCTCCAATTGCGCAAAATAAAATTTACAAATTTTCCGCGAGGATTCTGGCGTTTTCCAACAAAATTTCAACGGTTCAAAAATAGTGCTGTCCTCGAGCCGAGGACAGGCCAATTTTCGAGGACCTAAGGCTTCAAGGTCAAGGCCAAGGACTTGAGGCTTCGAGGCCAAGGCCAAGGACTTCAAAATGTGTCCTCGAGGACGTCCTCGAGGCCAAGGACGTCCTTGAGGACTACACCTCTGTTGCATACCGCTAATATAATATGTTTTAAATTTGAGATACAGCAATATTAATACTCAGCAAATTGGCAATCATTACAATTTGGATTACATTTTGATTGATTTCAGGCGGAAAGCAAATTACGGAAAGATAAAAATAAGTCGTCAGCGTTTTTAAACCCAGTTTTCGATCTTGATTTGGGTAAAGACCAAAAAAGGTTTTAGTACCGTAATGTTTTTGAACCAAACAAGTTTTTAAGGTGGGAAAAATTCGCTTTAAAATCCCTTAAAAAGGCTAAGGGAAAATGATGTCACTATTCTACTGTGATGAATAATCAAAGCATTTTCTTTTTTTTGTACTGTAAACCAGGGGAAACAGAAATTGCGAAATAACACTCACAAGATTTTTCCTACGAAGATATATACACGCACTTGTGAAATTTTGTAACACAGGAAACTAAACCTTTGATCCCGCGAGCATAAGTTTGATTCTTTACCGCTGGGCAATCAGCAAGTGCAAAAACAACGGTCGGGCTACTTTTAGAACAAGTTTCCATACCATTAGAAGTTGACCATATCAAAGGCCAATGTAATTGATGGCTAACTTTCAGGCTTTTTGGGTTTTACTCAAGCCACGCATTAATTTTCCAGCCAGGTTTGGATTTAAATACCAAAAATCAGTCATCTAGTCTGAATGGAGTATCTGTTGCTAAATGGTAGACTCTGCATCAGTTCCCGATAGCATCAAACCAAAGGCTATACAAATTGGTAATCACATCTTTCCTACTTGACTTTCAGCATTTTACTGAGACAATCTAAAGCCTCCACTGTGCGCTGTAGCTGATCGGTTGGGAAGGTGAAAATTTGAAGACCAAAAGGTGACTAACAAAAGCAACGTTGATGCAGAAAAATGCAATTTCAATTAGTCTAACAGCCTTTGCGATGACAATTCTTTACACTTTTAGCTCTTTTCAGACGCTTTTAACACATTAATTACCGGCCGTCCAGCTTTAGCAGGATGTTCTCTCTTTTGCCTTTTATGGCGGTGACGTCACAGTGACAACATCATCAACTTAAAACCTTTTTCTAACCTTTGGTAAGCACCAACTGATTTGCCAAATCGGTATTGTCATTCTTCTTGGTTTAGGAGTAAGATAGGGGGCAAAAATACCCGTTCGATCCTATGTGAAAAATGTGTTGGTCAAATACCTCGTGTACAAATGGGTTGACCAAAATACTTCAACAAGATAAAATCTTTTTTGCTAATTTGCCATGCCAATGCTAGCAGACTACTGCATGAAAAACAAAGCTTTCGAAATATTTCTTGGAACCCAAAAGAAAAAACTTTTCAAATGTTGGGCATGTTATAACTTTTCTATTACAGAGAAGCAAAAACGTCTTTTAAGCCGAGCCAACTTGACTTTGAGTCAAGTTTACTGATGCATTAGCTGACCATAAAAAAAATTGAAGTCGTTTCAAAAGTAATAAGACGTGTCACATTTTTAGGTTTTTGGAAACTGTTACATCAAAACTTCCGTATTTTAAACACAAATTTACACTGAACGTCGTTAAACTGATTTTTTTTAATCCGATCACTTTGACTTAGGCAGTTTGTGACTATACTAAAAAAACAACTACCCGGTACCAATTATTGTGATCCAATGATTTCCGGTTTTGAACCTAGATATAGTCGGAGAGAAGGGTTTATGCTCCTTCTCTTCTCCCTCCACCCGTTTCAGTAGAAATGACCTGTCTACATTTAAGAAACTTTGCTCTTCGGCAAAACAATATTTTATTTTATCTACATTAGTGGGTCCTAAATTAGAGAAATTTTGGACTTTCGGATTATTTTACCTCACGATAATATAACATTTTCTGGGGATAATTTGAAAACAAAAACCACAGCTAGCCATCATATTATTGTTTCTAGCGATCAACACCGGTAATAGTATTCTTTCTTTTTGATAAGGCATAACAAGTTACGATATTTTTGTTCACGTGATTGTACACCTTGCACTAAGTTAAGGCAATACTTCAATTTTAACACAAAATAAGCCTGTAAATGCGTAATTTTTACGTTAAATATACTTTTAATGGCTGGGTTAGGCCTATCCAATTTCTTCCAACCAATGCCTACAATGCTGCTGGTAGAGTAACACACCTACAGTAGCTTTGCATGGTTTCCAGACCCTAGTTTGTAATATACAGCACTTTTGCGCTTATGCTACATCAACTTTTTTAAAACTCTTCGATATGATACGCATCTCCATTGTCTTAATTGTCATGCACTAAATTTAGGTTATTGGTTTTTACAGACAATAGCTTATTCGTTTTGCAAAGTAACATGAAAACAGTAATTGTGGTGGTGCTTGTTTTTACAGTAACTTTTGCAGATACTGCAATTAATTGCCCATCCAGTTGGAGTGAATATAAAACTGTCCAAGAAGTTTCATATCGACATAGCGTATCACGCGAAAATGAAGTCATTGTCAATAGGTTAGTCATGTATCAATGCTCCGAGAAAAACGATATTAAATTTAATACCACCTGGAGTGTACAAAAAAACTCAACTGAAAGTTTTAGTAGGTTTCGATTGCAACTGGATGACATCTCAAAATTTTGCTTGAATCAAAATTGTACTGACATTGTGTTGAAGATAAGAGTAAATTATCAACGTCGAGTTTTCTATCGTAATACGGGATGGACTCGTTGGGCGTTTTGGACAACTACTGGTGAAAATTCTTTCTTGAAAAAAAACTGCGACAAACTTTACTGGACAAACTGGATCACAACATCTACGTGTGAGACATCATCGTATATCATACGTAACAGAGCATGTATGGATTGCGATGGTGACGCGTTGGAGCAAAAATATTGCGATGCTACTGGTGATGCTGTAGCCCAAGAAAACTGCAATCACTACTGGGGCAATTGGATTGAAAGATCTAGCGTTACAACTGGTTGTAACACCATAGGAGAGCGAGTTAGAACCAGACAGTGTTTGTATGATGACAGACGTGAAGCTAATAATGTTCAATTTTGTTTTAAAAGCAATGAATCAGCAGTAATGAAAGAAAAATGCACGAACAATACCATTCCTGTTGAATGTTTACCTCAGGCTTCAACAGGTACCGGTGACGCAAATAACACTGCTTTTTACGTTGGTATTGGAGTGGCCATCGCGTTGATAGTTACTCTTTGCATTTTGCTTGTTATTGTAAGATGCCGTCGTCACAAGCCTGAGCTTTTTGCACCGACTATTGTTGCGAATCCGACCGTTCCATCTTCTTGCGCATTTACAAATTCGACAAAAAAGCCAAATGAACAGCCAGATGGTGTTCCTCAACCGGCAGAAATCAACCAGCCAAACCCTGCTGACGAATACCAATTTGCCAACCTCACAACCAGTGCGAATAAGTGGCCTTTCAAAAGTTTGGATCTAGCAGAACAAAACAAGCGGAAGAATGAGCCAGTTGCATGCAACGTTGCACAAATAAACGAATCCGATGCATGTAGGTTTGAACAAGCGTCTGACCACAGAGCGTACGAAATTGAGACACCGGATGCTTCGAATGTTTACGACATTGCGACTTCAGGCGATCCGAATGTATACGAAGTTGAAGATTGTTTTCAACATGCAGATTCAAACCTCCCAACGGTACACTCTCTTGAAGACGAACATGGACATAGCAATACTTACAGTTCTTTGCAGTCATCAAACGCGTTTGTGGAAAGCACGTATTCCAAATTGGAGCGTTAGATTTAACTTTTTGTTACAGTTTTGTTATGTCATAATTAAGAAACACTATAAAGCACATTTTGTTGCTGACTTACTACAAATTTTTCTCATCACAACTACTATATATTTTAATGGTTTTATCTTACGTCACAGTATTTTTCAGGATATCTTGATGACCTAACCAACAATTAATCACAAACGAGAACCAATGTAGCTTGGCGAAGGAAATAAGCAGCGCAATAGGGAAAGAGAAATTATTGAATACACGCTGTAACTTTGGCTGTTTGGCGAGTGACGATAGAGAACTCGAGAAGCTAATTTTGCATGCAATTAAACAAGGAAAAAAAAACTCTGTTTCACTAGACGGCTCACGTTTTTCATGAGGGCTAAATTTTACCAGCTCAAATCATTAATCCGGTTTGCTCAAATCATTTAAAATGTTGAAACAGTACTGGTAGCGACGGTATTTTTTCAAGCGAGTACAGGAACCGGTACCTTCTTACTTTTAGAAAGTACCGTGCCCACCTCTGTTAGTATGATCACGATTTTACACCCATCGTTGGCCGGGTTTCCAACACATTTTCGAATGTTTCGTGATTTTGTTTCATTGTAATTTACTGTTATCTTTATTTTACTGTAGTTTGAAAACTGCACCTTCTGCTGTGTGTTAATTAAGTCGTTAGCTTGGTTGATAATTATTTCTTGATTGTTTATGCTATCACATGCATCAGCTAAAACTTCTAATTTTAAAGCGTTCATTTTTAAATTTTTTTAATTTTTTTCCGCTTTGTTATTGCTGATGTATTTTTAAATTTTAGAGTTAAATCAAACAGCAATTTTCAAAAAAAAAAAAAAAAAGATGCTGCGCAGTACATTAGGCATTACTTGGATTTTAATTAATTTTATCTGGAATAGAATTTGATTTTTCAGATTTTAGCCACCAATTTTAAGCTTTTTGTTCTTGATTTTTTTAAAGTTGTGGCTGCAAACAAAGGCGTAGCCAGAGGGAAAGGTCCAGGGGGCCCGCCGCCCCCCCTAATTGAAATGCTACCAATGATAAAAATGTAACAAAAAAGACTGTTGTTTCTTCAGTTTGTTTTACAGTAGCATTTTCGCGTACAACAGTAATTAACAATGATATTCATCCAGGGGGCCCGAGCCCCTTCAATTTAATTTTTACCAACTACTTTAAATGGACCCTTTACAAAAATATTTAAATGGACCCCAATTTAAATGGGCCTCCAACAGTAATATTGATCCAGGGGGCCCAGATCCCCAACAATTTAATTTTTGCCAACCAATTTAAATAGGCCACTTACAACAATACTTAAATAGCTCCCAATTTAAATGGGCCCCCAAAAATAATGTTTAAATGGCCCCCAATTTAAATGGACAGTCAACAATAATATTGATCTAGGGGCCCAGGGCCCCTTCAAGTTAATTTTTTCCAACCAATTTAAATGGCCCCCTGCAATGAAATTTAAATGGGCCCCAATTTAAATAGGCCCCCAACAATAATATTGATCCAGGGGGGCCGTACCTCTTCAACTTAATTTTAGCTAACCAACTTAAATGGGCCCCCTACAATAATATTTAAATGGCCCCCAATTTATATGGGCCCTCAATGATAACATTAATCCAGGTGGCCCGGGATCTCTCAATTAAATGTTTGCCGACCAATTTACACGTATAACCCAAGTGAATTTAAGGGTTTTTATCCTAACAGTTGCAAACTCAGGCTCTCGTGTAAACTTTTTATGAACGTAATGCAATAACCAGGAAAGGATTTAACATATGGCACAGTGCCAGGGTCCCCGCGCTTAGATAAGACCTTTTTTTTCTCTTCACCTGTATTTGGCAGGAAAATATTGCAAAAATCCTAAAGTGCAAAGGACTCAACTGAATGTAAATCCATCCCGAACAATAACCTGGTTAGTACGCGTAACCATCTATTGTACTGTAGGCCTACATTTTTCAATAACAATTTACATCCACCTCGCCAGTTTTTATACAACAAAGCATTTTTGAAAAAAAATAGCTGCAATAAGGGGAATGCTTATTAAACAAATTTTTGCATTGGGGGGGGCCTGGACCCCTGGTCGCATATGTACACCTATAACTGGTTGTTTTTATGACAAAACAATAATCTCCATCCAAAATCTTTGAGTGGGTTGTTATTTACTGCTAAAATATTGCTGGAGGCAATGTACTTTACCTTTTCCTACCTGAACCAAATCACAAAATTTAACCCCAAAATGTTTGTTTTTCATCAGGATATGATTTGCTGCATTTATTGCATGGTGTGAAAAGCATTCATTATACAGCGCTATTGAACTTTTTTAAAATTTACCTTGTACCTATCTCACACTATACGACAGCTTAGAACAATGATATTGTATTGTTAAGAAGGCAGAAAAAATGGAATATTTTGATCTGATGCTCAGGGGTGCCGAAACCCGGGAGGGATGGGGGGGATATATCCCCCAATAATTTGACTGTATCCCCCCAATAATTTGAGTGTGATTTTCATCTGCATCCCCTCCATTAATTTGACTCTGGTGCGCATGTGAGCGCAGGCCTCTCTACTTGGGGGAAATTTTTGGTGAAGACCTTCTTTTTTTTTGGTCTTCACTTATGTTGATCACCTGAAAAAAATCGTGGTCGAGGTTCATCCCCCTCAATGTCGAAAATAGGGCAAAATGGGGCTAAAATAGTAAATTATCCCCCCGCCCAATGCTCAACAAAGATTTGCACACCTGCTGATGCTCCTCTGGCGGAGGTTTGATTCTCTTAGCGAAGCTAATTTAGCAAGTGCATGGAATGCTTGCTTTTTACATTACGCATTTGTATTTGCTTTTTTTGATACCAAGGCCCTGAATATTTAATGTTTTTTCTCTTCTCGAGCTGCGACGACAAATACAGCCAAATTCAACGTTTCGTTTCAGTATTAAGTAAACCTTCTCCAGGATATAACAGTACATGGATCAATTTGATATATGGGTAATATGAAAACTCGAATCACACCCAAGCGCATATTTTAGCAAACAAAATGTATTGCATGTGTTTTGGATCCGTAACAAGAAAGCGAAGTGGAATTGAATGGACAAATAAATCTTCATTAAAGTTATATTTTCGCCTTTGAAAGTTGAAGTTGAACTTGGAGAACTTTGACGAGCTAAAATTATTTTGCAAACGATACTAATTGCTGAATGGCATTAAATTTCTTTTGAATTTATATGAGCCAATTTAGTTGCAAAAAAAAGCTAAATATCCTTGACTTTCTCGACTTTTTTTATGGTGTGATATTGTTTTGTAGGCTGATATTGTTTTGAATATGAAAAACAATAAAGGAAACAAAAGCGACATGCATAAAATCAAAACAATGAAACTCTTATTGCGTATGCGTGCTGTTGACTTGCGTCTGTTCACACAAAAATAGCATATACAATTGCGTAGACGGTAAGCATTGTGCCATGTTCCCCATCTTTAGCCCACGGCACAATAAAAAAAGGCCAAAAAACAATAAAATCAACGTTTTTAGATTAAGATGGAGCATACACATAGAAAAGACTTCGCTGCCTAGCATTTAAGCATCATTTAATCAGCTTGAGGGTAGGGTTGGTGCAGATTTCATATTTTTTTATCCCGTGCCACTATTTTGCTTCCTTAAAAAATTTCTGACAGCCACTAACTTTTTAAAGGCGATGAATCATCCAGCCAATTCTAGTGGTTTACAATAGCTAAAATTGAACTATAATTTTTGATATTTTTTGTTTTAATTTTGGGGCTGCGGTTGCAAAGATATTCAACAAATACAAAAAGATGTCCCCCCGAAAAAAGTTTTTGGAAACTCTGAGTTTTGATCTTCCCGCCAAAACCAACAGTTCTCTAAACTATTAGGCCTACTGTAATTTTATTAAACTATTAGGCCTAACTATCTCTTTACTATTTGGTCTAATAGTTTAGAGATAGTTAGGCCTAATTGGGCCTAAACTAGTTAGAAATGAACTATCTCTAAACGATTAGGCCTACCACAGTTCTCTAAACCATTAGGCCTACTGTGGTTTTGGCGGGAAGAACAAAACTCAGAGTTTCCAAAAACTTTTTTCGGGGGGACATCTTTTTGTATTTGTTGAATATCTTTGCAACCGCAGCCCCAAAATTAAAACAAAAAATATCAAAAATTATAGTTCAATTTTAGCTATTGTAAACCACTGGAATTGGCTGGATAATTCACCGCCTTTAAGTGGGAACTGAACTGTATTACACCATTTTAATTTGTTGGCCCTAATAGCTTAACAAAGGGGGAAAAATTTTAATACCGGTAGCACACAACATTGTACAAGGCCTTGTGCGTTACCAAGCTCTCTCATTTGGGTCATAGCACATTCAAAAACCGACTTGTCTTGCTGTAGCATCTCAAGCAGATGCTGCTGAGGGCACGTTACTTTTGATGTTTTCCTGCCAATGCCAATAACAGTTTTAGTGTTTGTTGTTTGACAAGTTGGAAATAGCTAATCTTTCAGGAATAGCTGCAAAACACTTTTTTTCTTCCCTGACCTTAATTACGTGCAGTACACAAGAAAAATGGTTAAATAGGTTGTGCTTTCCAATTGTTTTTATGCTTATTTTGCGTGTAATTGGCGCTGTTGAAGACTGCCTTTTAAACCTAAATTTAACCAAAACTAGTCTTAAAAATAAGCTATCTTTAAAAAAAGCATAAAAATTTTGCCTCCGGCGGCTGGGAGCTTCGCCCTAAACCCCGACATGTGCTACAACTCTTGACCCATGCCCTTCCGCCACCTTTTTGTTATTTCTGCTCTTTACGTCACTGAGCATATAAACCAGTGTTGCAAACGGTCCGACAAGTGCGAGCCAGAATCTAAAAAGTGATCTGAAGCTCAAACCAGGCCTGAAAATTAAGCTAGATCTAAAAATTGCATATTATTACTTGCTCATAATGAAACTAACCTTTGCTGATAAATTGCGACGTAATAATAATAATTGTGTAATGATAATGATCGTATTGATGTTTAAAAGAAGTCATAAATCAATGTTGCTGAGTTATTAAAATAACGCTTTTCATCAAAAAGTTGAAAACGTACGTCAAGTTAGCGTAACTACAGGGGGCGGGGGGGCATAGCCCTCCATTGGCCTGTCAACCAAAATGCAAAGTAAGAAAAATACCACGTTTTTAGCACTTCTGAGGTTGTTTTTAAAGCGTAACATAGAAATTGGCCGTGCAAACGTGATTAAAGTAGTTGCATGATAGGGCTATGTGGGAGGTGGCTAATGTTAAAATCTAATTCTCTTATTTACATTATAAATCCTGCTGTACAATAAAACTCACACAGAGTAATCTATTTTGTCTAGATTTTATAAAGAAAATTAATGAAAAACTATTTGAAAAATGTTGTTTGTAATTAAATAATTGTGTTTATAATGTATTTGTTGATGAAACCTATTTTCAGCATTTTTACACCAGTGATCAAACTTGATTGCTTACTTGAGGCCATTTTTCTAGATTTTCATTGATTTGTGAGTTTTATTTTTGATAAATTAGCCTCCTTAATATACGTTTCAAAAGATGCTTAAAATCTCTTCTTAGTCCATTCCCGAGTAAAAAAAAAGAACAGTCTTAGAAGTGCGAAAAACGTGGTATTTTTCTTATTCTGCATTTTGGTCGACAGGCCAATGTGGGAGGCTAAACCCCCCCCTGCTACGCTACTGGTCCCAAAGCGGTCAGCCGACTCGGTTGAACAATTTGATTATACAGGAGTCTGACGCTACATTTATCCAACTCTCTTTACGCTGGCGACGGAACTTCAACGTTTTCAACCAGAGTAAAGGAGAGCGTACACCACTCTAACGTCCTGTCGTGCTTGCCATTGTGACATCCGGGTCAAAAGGACGCGTCCCACTTGGTAAACCGGTTTTGTTGATCTACCAACGCGCTACTCTCCGGCTTGTGTATACAATTTTACTTTTACTTGTAGGTATATATTGGAGTGTGACGCTGTTCGAATGATGGATACTGTATTTTGTTTGAAGTTTTGCTGGTATTGTTCAAGCTTTTACGATAAGCAATTCAAAGGCTAACCTATACAGTACATTTAATTGAATGATCAATGAAAAAGGGTTCATCTTCATGTGTAATTATCTAAGTGTTTTTTCTAATATTGGACCTATCACATTATTCAGTTTTGTTTTTTACTGCCCTGTATATTAAAATTTGGATTGTCTATTAAATCTGGAATGCAAAAATAAAAACCGTGATTTTGCTAATTTTTATGGTAATTTCTGCAAGTGCAGCATCTAATTGTTCTTCTAGTTGGACTGAATGTAAGACTGTGGAAGAAGTTTCATTCAGATATAGCTCGTACAATGAAAATGACTTTATAATCAATAGAACAATCAGGTATCAACGTTCCAACGACAGTATTATTCAATTAAAAACAAACTGGACCACACGAAAAGAATTTGATGAAAATGTTCAAAATTTCTAGCTCAATAGTGTTGATATCCAAAATTCTTGTCCCGAAAAAAAAATGTAAAAATATTAGGCAGCAAGTTAGCGTTGATTTTCAAACTTGTTTTTGGCTCGATTGTTTTTTTATTTGTCCCATATGGTCTAATTGGTCATCATCAATGAGCGGTAATTATTTTTTAGCGGTTAAGAATTGCGACAAGTTTTATTGGACAAGTTGGATTGGAACGACAAGTTGTGCCACCTCTGACGTAACCATACGCAGTTG
The DNA here is from genome assembly GCA_963965965.1 of Trididemnum nubilum. NCBI lineage: Eukaryota > Metazoa > Chordata > Ascidiacea > Aplousobranchia > Didemnidae > Trididemnum > Trididemnum nubilum. Next base: position 8,345,188 of record OZ014469.1, read on the forward strand.
AGAGCAGTTGTGCTAAAGTTAGTGTAGCGATCCAAAAATTGCTGGACCCTGGTTCGATTTCCGAACTGGTAATGCGTCGTGGTGTATTTGGGTAAGACACTTTACGCTAATTTTTCATGGGGCCCAGCAGTCTACCAGTTGTGGTGACCCAGCATGACGAAAGAATTGTAAACAAGGTGCTCTGCGTTGGTGAGGTCAGATGAAGAGTGCCTGGCTCATACGAATGAACGATCGTTTATAGTATTGTGCAGTATCTGAACATCCAAAAACAGTGATTACTTTTTTCTGATTTGTAACTCAAATTTAGGTTCCTAAATATGGGGGCTTGAGTCAAAGAAGTTATTCTTGAATTACACATCATTTTAGCAATTTTCCGGGCCATTTGTCAAAACTTTTCTACTAAAGTTTTGTTAATCTGATGATTAAAGGCAGTCGACGTTATTCATGCATACGACTCCAAGAGCGTAACTAGGTTTACAAAACACTTTTAAACATTTCGTGATATGTTTTACAGTATGACCGGCCAATTTGTTGAGTGGTAACGCGTTCGTTGCAGGAGAGGGAGAGCTGAGGTTTAAATTTCACTCCTGTCAAACTGGACACAGTGTTGCCAGTGGCTCGTCACCGCTGCAACATTTCTTCAAAAAAGCTGTGTTGCCCGGGTGCAATAACATAAAGAGAAACCCCGCAAACTTGTTACACATTTTTGCATAATATTTCCGATTGAGGCCAAACAGTCCACTCGTTGTGGTGGCCCAGCCGGACGAAAGACTTGCAAACAGAACTTCAATAAAAGGGTGCTTGGCGTTGGTTTGGTCTGACTGGCGTCTGGTTTATACAAAAGAACGAACGAGTATTGATAGCATTCCATAGTATATGAACATCAAAAAACAGTAAATACATATTTCTAATTCATATCTTAAATTTTGCTTTTAAACACAGGGGCTTGAGTCAGAGAAAACATATTTAAATTATTTAATCATTTTAGCAATTTTCCGGGCCATTTGACATTTTTCTCCAAAAGTTTTATAAATATTCAGATCAAAGTCAATCCTCGTTGTTGGTGGATACGACTCGAAGAGCGTAAACGGGTTTACACCACACTTCTAACCATACGGCAATTTTGTTTTATGACCGGCCTATTTGTTGAGCAGTAACGAGTTTGTCTATGGAGCGGGAGGTCTGTGGGTAAAATTTCGGTCCGGTCAAATCGGACACAGTGTTACCAACGATTCGTTATTGCTGCGACATTTTTTCGAAAGGTGCCGTGTTGCTTGAAAGCGCAATGACACAAAGATTAGCCCCGTAAACTTACAACACATTTTGGCATGATACAGCACATATATTTTGAAACATTTGATTTGGCTTGCTCTGAATACGTTTATTTTGCTCGAAAAATTCTACCCTTTACACATAGACTCTTTATTAATAGACTGGAAACTGACAGTTTTGTCTTTTTTTTCTTCTCAAATTATTTGTTTTAGAATATGCCGATTCGTCCAATCAGCGTGGCTTTTTTTCTTCACGGTTTACTCGTTCTACAAATACGTCCAATCAAATCAGTCGAATACGCGCGAGCGCAAAACCTTCGCAACAAAAGCAAACTTTTTTCTTCAATACTATTCCCTTTTTTTGCGCACGTCTGCTTCTTGTCTACTAAGTAAAGAGCCTATTCTCTGGGTATTTATCAAGTCGCTTTACTGGCTTAGTTAATAATGATTTCTTTTTTGTTCACGCTGTCATAATTTATGCATCAGCTGAAAGTACTTAATTCCGAGTTGTTTGTTTTCAAAATTATAAAAAAAATCGTTTGCTGTTATTAATATATTTTTAAATACTATTCTTGAATCATTCTCTTTAAATATTACAAAATGAGCAGTACAAAAAGGCATTGCGTGGATTTCTAACATTCATATGTTGTACAGAATCTTAATGATATTGTTAGTTTTTAGCTTAGAATTTTAAGCCTTTGTTCTTGATTGTTTTTAAAGCTGTGGTTGCGGTGTGAATATAATTCAATTAAATGTTTGTGATCAAAATATCTTTCGGTACATAAACCATTATGCATTGACTAATACTGTAATTACGCTGCTTTATTAGGAAACAATGGCTCAACAAGTGTTAGCTACTGTATATCGTTATTACATGTATCGCACTTGCCTTTAAAACTGGTGCTCTGGGTTTTTAGGTTCAATTCCCGGTCGATTTAATTGGGTAGCACAGGGTTGTCCATGGCACGTCACTGCGAGATATTTTTTGTAAGACGCTGTGTTGCCTGGCAAAATGTTTTGGAGATTGACCCAATAAACTCGTTACACGCTTCCGGCGTGATTCTGCGAATACAACAAAGATTTGATATTTGCTGTAGCAAATTTACTACCGGTACTTTACGGTCAGTGGTCGATCAGCTAAAGATCGAGTGAAACGGTATTATGCTGGAGTTCGAATATCGGTCGCGTCAAACCAAAAACCCAAAAATCCGTTTTTATGGCTTCCCTGTTTGACGTTCAGCAATAAAAACGAGACATTGTGAAGTCTCTACTGTATGTGGTAAACAAGAGGGCAGGTGAGGACTTGACACAAAAACCGCGCTTTCGCGGTTTTCTGGCCTAGGCAATTTGGTGGCTGATTTTCATTATTACGGTATTTTCTATTTTGTTTATGCGTTAAAACTTCATTTTTTTCTCATTTTGTTGCTACTTTCTTTGATATTTGTTCCTTATCACGCTATGATTTGCTGTAGCCTATTTATAGCGTGGAGTGAAAAGCATTCATTATACTGGGCGATATTGCACATTTTGAAAATTTACCTTATAGCTGCATCTCACGCTGTACGGTAACGGTTCTAGACTGATATTGTACGGTAGAAAGCGCAAGGAAAAGTAGCATCTTGATCTGGTACTCCTATGGTGTAGGTTCGATTCTCTTGGCGGTGCTAATTTAGCAAGCCCATGCAAACTCTTCCTTTTTTTAGATCAGGCGTTTGGGTTTGCTAGTTAATTTTGCTGACAAAAAAGATTTTGAACCTTTAATTTTTTTTTGGCAATTTGTTCTAATTGGTCTGTAACTACAAAAAGAGCTAAAATTCAATGTTTCGTTTTCATTATATCGTAAATGAGTCAATTTGATATTTGCTATCAGAGTTGTAAGTCGGCCCGGAACATTTGGATCGGGTTCGGGCCGGGTTTGGGCCTGCGATGTACTTTTTTCTATAGTGCACAAAAATATAATCAAAATGAATCGGCAACATTGCTAAATTTTTAGACCTAACTTAACTTTCGGGGTTTTTCGGGCATGATTTGGGCTACACATTAGTTGTGGAGTTCGGGGTTATATTTTCGGGCCGGGCTTGGGACTGAACTAGTCGGTTCCTTTACATTTCTATTTGCTGTTTCCAATGGATGATTGTGATTGATTAGGCCTACTTCGTACATGAAACTGGTGTGACAGGTGCATAGGCGTAGCCAGAGGGAGGGGGTCTGGAAGCCCGCCCCCCCCCCAATCAAAATACCACTAACGACAAAAAATTATGACAACATAGCCTAGCGATGTTTAGTTGCAGTTTTTTTTTTCATTAATATGCACACAACAGTAATTAACAATAATATTAATGACAAGAAGGGAGTCCCGGGGCCCCTAACTAACAACCAGGGGGCCCTTACTAACAACTAAGGGGCCATGGGGCCCTTAACCGATAACCAGGGGGCCCAGGATCCCCTAACTGAAAACCAGGGAACCCATAACTGAAAACCAGGGGGCCACAGGACCCCTAACTATAACAACCAAGGTGCTCCTAGCCAACAACCAGGGGGCCCCCTAACCAACAACTAGAGGGCCCGGGCCCCTAACCAACAACCAGGGGCCCCTAATTGACAAACAAAGGGCCCTGGGGCCATTAACTGATTACCAGGGTCATAACCTGACTCATAACCAGGGGGCCCTGGAGCCCCTAACCAACAACGTGGGGACCCCAGAGCTCCTAACCAACAACCAGGGGGGCCCAGGCCCCCTAACCAACAACCAGGGGGGGCCCAGGGCCCCTAATCAACAACCAGGAAGCCTGGGGCCCCTAACCAACAACCAAGGGGCCCCGGGGATCCTAACTAACAACCAGATGCCCCAGGGCCCCTAACCGACAACCAGAAGGCTCCAAGGCCCCTAACCGACAACCAAAGGGCCCCAGGCCCCCCTAACTGACAACCAGGAGTCCCCGGATTCCCCCTAATTGACAACCAGGGGGCCCTGGAGTCCCTAACCGACGACCAAGAGGCCCCGGTGCCCCTACTCACAAACTGAGAGCCCTAGGGCCCCTAATTAACGACCAAGGGGCCCCAGGGCTCCTAACCGACGACCAAGGGGCCCCGGGGTCTCTAACTGGCAACCACGGAGCCCCAGGTCCCCTGACTGACGACCAAGGTTCCCGAGCCAGGGGCCTCTTAATTCAAATTTTTAACAATCTATATGCAAAACCTAGCTGTGCAAAATCTAAGAGTTTTGACCTAAAAGTTGCCACCCCAGGCCCTCGTTTAACGGTATTATAAACTTAATTCTATAACACAGGCGGGAATGCAAACTTCCCAATTGAAATACGTCCGGAATTGCAGTTTTTTAATTTAGGATTTATGCGTACAAAAGTAAGCAATAATAATAAGGACCACATGACCACGTCATAATAATGTCATGCAATGCTTGGACGTTTCAAAAAAATGTCAAGTGACTTGACAAGAGTCCTCCTCGTTTTGGAAAAAAAGTTATTTTAATTTTGATTTAAATGTTTTTTTTATGAAAGAACTTATTAGGGGAGCGATCTTGTCTCAAAATCATTGGCGTAGCCAGGGGGTGGCCGAGGGGATCTGGGCCCCCTTAATCAAAATGCCACCAATGACAAAAATTTGTCAAAAAAGCCTTGTTTCTTTATATTCAGTGTCTTTTAGCATCTTTGCGTACGTCAGTACACGCGTACTACAGTAATTAACAATAAATAATATTGACGACCAGGGGGCCTGGCGCACCCCCTTAATTCAGTTTTTTCCTACGAATTTAAACGTATGACCAGGGTGAAATCAAGGACTTTTGTCATAAAAGTTGCTACCTCAGGCCCTCATCTAACCTTTTTATGAACTTAATACAATAACCAGCGCCGTATTTGCCATATGGATCAGTGCCAGGGCCCTGACCTCAGATAGTAGGTTTTTTTTGGTCTTCATTTATATTTGGCAGAAAGATGTTGCAAAAACCCCCTAAGAGCCAGGGGCCCTGCACAATGTAAATCCGGCCCGGGAATAACATGTTTAGTAAGCGTAACCATCTGTTGTACCATTTTTCAATAACGATTCACCTCCACCTCGCCAGTTTTTACGCACAAAATGCTTCAAAAAAAATATCTAGGGAAAATGCTCATTGAACAAACTACTAAATTTCAATTGAAGGGGCCTGGACCCTTTGGCCGTACATGTGCTCTTATAACTGGTAAAATTCATGACTAAACAAAAATCTCTAAGGAAAATCTTCGAGAGGATTATTATTTACTGCTAAAGTATTGCAGAAAGCAATGTGCTTTACTTCCACCTGTAGACCAAATCACTTACAATTAAAATTTGACACCATACTGCAAGATTCTAAACGTGTTTTGGGATTTAATTGCAAAAGGAGGATTGAACAACTAATTTTTTTCGATTGGTTTTGAAATGTTAAAAATCTATTTCTTTGAAATGGCTCTGAACTCGTGCGAAATGTGATCCAATGGGATTTAAATAGCTTTTTTTCCAAAAACTTACAAAAATCGCCCAGCGGCCGGGGCTTCGCCCCCAGACCCCCGTCAGTGATACGTTTGAGTACACTAGCTTACTCAACACGTCTCCTAAGTTAGACATTTACACTTTTTAACTATTAGTTTTTGCCCTCTCCCTTTATCAAAATCTTGGTTAAGTGCCATCAGGCTACGGCTTCAGATCTTCCATTCTACGACATCTTTGCTCCACACAAAGATCCTTTTTCGAAAATTTCTGATGACGTCATTGCATGTGATTTGTGGTTTGGGCCCCCCTCTAATCAAAAATCCTGGCTACGCCTATGGATAGGTGTATCAACTATGCAAATGAAAATCGCTTTTTTGTCTTTAGTATTCTCTTCATGTCTTAACGTCTGATATTGTATCGCTACTTTCTTTTTCCGACTCTACGAGTCTACGTGTTATTTTTGTGTTACTGTGCATTTGTTATTGTTGCTGTGGTGGTAAGGAATAAACAAAATAAATGAATAAATGAGAACTTGAAACACATCTCGGCGTAGTTTGGCAAATAAAATGCATCGCATGTGTTTTGGGTTCGTAACACGAAGAAGAAATGGAATTTGATTGCGCGAATAAATTTTCATTAATGTGTTTTCTTTTCACTTTTTCGGTTTAAAGTTCAACATTGCGAACTTTTTAGAGCGAAAAAATTATTCTGCAAATTATCATTATTTTTATTATTTGAATGGTGTAAATCTATTTGGAGATCATTGTGACCTGAGGTTATTTAGTATTTTAGTTGCTCTTTGCAATATCTATTGCGAATATTACCGATCGCGCGTATTTACTCGTGGAAGCACGCGTGATATTGTCCTAAATGTAAAACCAAAAGGAAAAAACCAAGAGCGTGCATGCAATCAAAATAAAGACTCGTGTAATATGCGTGTTCGTTGGCATTAACATGTAAAAGAGATATACTGCTCGAAATCGGTAGTGTTGAAGAAATGAGAACTACTTGATGTAATATAGCGGTGCCCACAATTTCTTTACTTGTGAAAATACGATGTACTCCGTTTAACAACGTACCAATGGCAACCCGGCGTTTCGCAATTGTTTGATATTACAAAAGGCATAGTTTTGCAAAAATTCTTGCAGACTAAGAAGTGCGATTACCAATTGCGTACCGAGAAGCCTCTATCCAAATCTGAAAATTTGGCTACTTGCCACGTGGGATCTGTAGATTTGTAGCTACATCGCTATCATTAGAGCTGATCTACAGTTGTGAAATTGAGAAATTGAGAAAAAAAATTGAGAAAAAAATTGAGAAAAAAAACTGGGATGCCAATGGTTCAAAGTCAAATGGATTAAAACGTATTTTCGCTAACAAGAGGAATTGTGAAAAAAATTTGAAGCATCACTTTATTACTTCAAGAAGTTCTAATTTCTTCAATAAAACCGATTTCGAACATTAACTCTTGAACACAACAATAGCATATAGGCAGGACAATAACCAACATGTGCAAGTACTGTAAATACATTTTGCCCTTCCAGCAATTTTCAAGCTAACTCGCTATCTACTTGACGAGCATTAATTTGGAGCAAATGAATTTAGCGCCGCAAGAATTTTGGAAAAAATGAAACTCAATTAAATGTAGTTTCACATTATAGTATAATTTTTCTTTTGTGTGCAAGTTTGGCATTATGCTTTTTAGTTTCATTTCCTCATTCGTTTGTATAAAATGGCTTGAAAAGTACAGAGTAACAATGATTAGTGCTACGTGAAGTATTTGTACCGCGACTTTTTGAGCAAAACAGTGTGCCAAGTCCTAGTGCTATTTCTTGTTTTATAGAACCGCACAGGTGTGTAGTTAAGGAAATTTGTTAGGTTGTGTTTTGCAAATGCTCACATATTCAATTAGTTTGGGAAATGTTTGAGAATGATTTCCTTAACTTTGAAAAATCTGCACTTTTTCGTTTTACTAAACGAGCTTAACTTCAAATATTAGCTTATTTAATAAATGTCACTGCAATATCATTACAGTGCAAAAGTACGTTAATAAAGTCAAAAACAAAAACTTGTGCAAACCCTAAAGTACTGTAGTACAGCTGCTTAAACACCTTCTCATTTAAAACATTCCAAAATACAGTATTTAAAAATTGCTTTTCAGCATACTACGTTTTTGATAGAATTGATCAGCTTATTCGCTTCGAGTTAGTGAGTGCGTGTGTGTGGCTAATGCACAGTTTTTAAATCAATCAAAATTGTCCTATTTTTGCTAGTACAATGTAAAAATAAAATGTTTCGATACCATAGCAGTTGCTAAGTTCAAACGTTAATACAGCAGATAACACTGGCCAACACAATTTTTGGTGCCAAGAAGTTAAAAACGGTTTTAAGCTAATTTGGGGGTGCTGATTTCAAAAATGATCTCGTTTTTGCTCTATCAGGTCAATTTTTTGAGATATCCAACATTTTTGGTTTCTATGCGATAGGCTGTTTAGCACTGCCTTCAGTAGGATGCTGTTTCATGTCTTTGTCTTGCAATTTACTTGATTTGTGTTTCAGAAGTGTTTTTATTGCCGCTTTAACAGGCAGGAAATATAAACACCTATTGTTTTCACACTCCTTTTTACTCTTTTTTGTCTCTCATCACTAGTCTTAAAGCTGCCGTTCTGTCTCACTAGACTAATGCAGCTGAAGAGCTTAGCACTGATAAACAGTCACGTTTACTGCTTAGTGCATAGGTTGGAAAATAAGCATAACTAAATAAGCAATATCTACTTGCAGTAACTATCAGTTGTGATGATATGGAAGTGCATGTCAGTTTATAAGAAAAGATATACAGGGTGTCCATAAAGTCTTGAACACTTTTCAAAATTGTATTGCTAAATAACTAAAGCAGATAAAATCATACAGTTTTTTGCAAAGTAAAATTTGTTTATTAAAGTTTTACATATAAAATTTCTAGCAGTTTAAGTAATAGCCATATTTCAAGAATTTAATTTTCCATGCTATTCATAGACTTCAACATGTGCTCCATTTGTTGCTCTCAATATGTCAAGGTGATACTCAATTTCGCGCCAAGTGTTCTCCAGCATTTTTTCGTTTACTGTGGCGAGAACCTCAATTATTCGTGACTGCAATGTTTCGACGCCACGTACTGGCGTTCTGTAAACTCTGTTTTTACATAACCCCACAAGAAAAAGTCTAAAGGGGTGATATCTGGAGATCTTGGCGGCCATGGTGTTGGGCCATTTCTTCCAATCCATCGGTTTGGAAAAGTTTCATTTAAAAAGTCACGAACTATCAAACCCCAGTGTGGAGGGGCATCGTTTTGCTGAAACACAACCCTCGGCTGGAACTCTTCTAATTGAGGAACTACGTAATGTTTTAGCATATCCAGATAAATGTTTGCTGTAATGGTGGATTCAGCAAAAATGAACGGACCAATAATCTGGTTGTGCATTAAACCACACCAAACATTGATTTTGGGACTTTCTCTTTCTCTTTCTAAAACCTCGCAAGGATTTTGTGAACCCCATATTAGAATGTTATGCTTATTGACTTTCCCGGATACGTGAAAAGTTGCTTTGTCGGAAAAACACACACTTTTAAGGTAGCACTTGTCATCATCAATGCGCTGAAGAATTTCTTCAGCGAAAGCTGCTAGGCGAGGGCAATCATCCGGCTTAAGAGCTTGAACAATTTGTAACTTGTAAGCATGGAGCCGAAGTCGTTTATGTAAAACTTTGTGAACTGTGCTTCGAGGAATAGCAAGTTCATTTGATGCAACACGAATTGATTTTCTTGGGCTGCGATGAAATGCTACACGGACAGCATCAACAGTCTCTTCATCAATGCTTGGCCTACCTGATCGTTTGCGATCCAAAATGCCGCCGGTTTCCATTAAATTTTTAAACCATCTCTTAATGCTGTTAGTGTGTGGAGAGTTTTGTCCAAACTCATTTCTAAATTTACGTTGTACTGCAGTAGGTGATTTCAATTCATTGTACCAAAGAAAACATTGTGCTTTTTGTTGAATGGTCAAAATTTTTCATAATTTGTTGCAAACTTACTCCTTACTCCTTTATTAAAAATGACTTATTCGTACTCATTTTAACAATAAAATAATCTGTGAAAAATAACAAAAAAACTATATGGTGGTATAATTCACTGTCAAAAATCTAAAGTTTCTACCATATTGGGTTTTTGAGATATTAAAATTTTAAATGTGTGCAGGGCTTTATGGACACCCCAAGTTAGATATACAGATATAGTTAGATATTGCTCCACTGTATATTTATTAGTTAGAGACACTATACTAGGCTGTAGTATACTGCTATATCATAGCGTTACCGGTAGATGAAGCTAACATTAGTTTACATTGCTATGCAGATGTATTACATCTAAAGCAGTAAGTTATGGCTACTTCATCTAGAAGAAGTTGTGCAAATGAACCTAATGTTTTTTGTTATATATGTGACGAATACGCATTGGAGCACAACCGAAAGCTAATCACCGATTTTGTGAAACAAGCTTATTTAGCTTATTTCAAAATGAAACTTGGTGATCAAGACAAATTGTGGGCTCCCCATATTGTTTGCAAAATCTGCATCGAGCATTTACGGCAATGGACAAAGAAACAAAGGAAAGGTTTGAGGCTTGCAATTCCGATAGTGAGGCTAAAGCCAAAAGATCATTACAGTGACTGCTACTTTTGTGGAATGAAGACCAAAGGCATCAATAGGAAGAATAAAACCTCATTAACATATCCAAGTCTGAATTCGGAAATCAGGCCTGTTCCACACAGTGAAGAACTTACTATTCCTGTTTTTGAAGGTTTGCCTCACCTTGAATCTGCTTTATCCAGTGAAGATGATCTTTTCTCTACTGACAGTGAAACTACTATTGCAGACAAGGACTTTCCACCTTCTGTGTTGTCTTCTTAACTATTTTCACAAAATGAACTAAATGATTTGGCAAGAGACCTGAAATTGTCCAAAGAGTCTTCTGAACTGTTGGCATCAAGACTAAAAGAAAAGAATCTTTTACAACCAGGAACATTTATAACTTACTACCGAAATCGTCACGCTGAATTTCTACCTTATTTTATACAAGAAAAAGATATAGTATTTTGCAATAATGTTGAGGGCGTTCTGAAGAAGCTTGGTGTCACCCAATATGATCCCAATGATTGGCGACTTTTTATTGATAGCTGCAAGCGAAGTTTAAAATGTGTTTTCTTGCACAATGGAAATGATTTTGGATCTATTCCCCTTGGACATTCTACAACACTCAAAGAAAAATACAGCGATATTAAATTTGTTTTAGAAAAAATTGGCTATTACTAGCACAACTGGATCATATGTGTGGATCTGAAAATGGTTGGATTTTTATTGGGATTACAAGGAGGATATACCAAGTTTCCATGCTTTATTTGCTTGTGGGATAGCCGAGCTGAGAACAGCATTGGAGACCAAAAGAATGGCCAGTGAGAGAACAAATGGTACCAGGTGAGAAAAACATACAAGCTCAACCGCTAGTGGAAAGATCCAAAATAGTTTTTCCTCCATTACATATCAAGCTGGGAGTCATGAAACAATTCGTCAAAGCACTGAACAAGAAAGGTACATGTTTCGAATATACCTGCTGCAAATTTCCAGGTCTAACAATAGAAAAATTAAAAGCTGGTATTTTTAACGGACCCCAAATAAGAAAATTAATGAAGGATCATTCGTTTCCCTCATCCATGAGCAAAGAAGAATTTTATGCCTGGGATGCATTTGTGAAAGTAGTTAACAACTATTTTGGAAACAAAAAAACATCCAACTACAAAGAGCTTGTAGCTAACTAACCGAGCTCTTTTGAAGATATCGGTGCTAAAATGAGCATCAAGGTTCATTTCTTGCACAGTCATCTTGATCGCTTTCCTCAAAATTTGGGTGCACTTAGTGACGAACAATGAGAAAGATTTCATCAAGACGTTAAGGAAATGGAAGAGAGGTATCAAGGGAGGTGGGATGCCATCATGCTAGCCGATTACTGCTGGTCTATCAAACATGATTCTGTTTCCACTCATAGCCGCAAATCATTAAAACGCAAATTTATGGTTGGCACTTCATAAACATGGCAGCCTACTTTTCATCATTCTGTTGTTTTAGTGTTTTTGCAGCTATTAAAGAAATTGGTATGTGCTACATATTTTTGATGTTTCACTATCTTATGCTTTGTAAAAAAACTTTTACAGATATTCAAATGATCATCTTGTAGTACAGAAATGCTCATTAATTGGTGTACCACAGCGAAAAAACTAGACTTGATGAAGAAAAAATAACTTCATTTTTGAAATCAGCGACCCCAAATTAGCCAAGATCAGTCAAAAAATCATTGGCACCATTCAAAAAAATTTTTTTTGTTGGCCAGTGTAACTGATGACTTGAAACTTGATATCGGTCTTGTTCAAATTAGTGACTTTTATCAATAGATTGCATTGATTTACATTTTCTATTGATCTAAATTAAAATTGTGCAACCCAATTTTATTGCCAAGTTTTTCTTATTTTTCATATTGCGTAAAAAACTGTTTGAGAAATTGCTCCCGTGCGGGTCCTCTGCGCAAGAGACTTCAAAATAAACAGCTCACAAGTATAACATTGGCTCAGCGATAAATTAACTCTTTCCCATGAACTCAAGCATGTGAACAGTCGAAGACAAACAAAAGATTTTCAACAGTGTTTGCCTTGAATTTTTCCTCAGAATTGATGAGTTGATGTCTCAAAATGAGTAGAATTTTGCGTTAAAATGAATAAATTCATAAGGTGACGTTTTCTTTGCCCTTCTTACCCCTTCTTCCGACTGCTACGTCCGAAATCCTCATGCTATAATTCAACCCTGAAACAGTGCTAGAAATTTTGTAATCTATCTGCGTCAGTGTTCGGCAAACACCGGGCCGCTGCCCAATGCCGGTTCGTAACAAACTAGTTACCTGGTTGCGGACTTTTAGTTTTAGACTAACACTGCGAATTTTTTGGAACACCAAATTATTTATATACAGTATTATTGCATCTCCGACCTCAAAAATAGGCTTGCTAAGCGTAAAACGCACTAAGTGCTGGCGCTATAACTTTGAGAATGGTAACGATTTGAACTTGAAAATATGATTGCTTAGTTCATGTGGAACGTAGCATATTCTTAACAACGCATGTGATGAAAGAATAAGTTTATTATTGAAAAATTGTTGAATTCGAGCTTTGTTAATGAGCTAACAGCAAGATTGCTCTAACTAGTTAAAACTCAGGAAAAAAAATTGCCGGTCAGTAAAATAAGTTCAGGCTTAGAGCGGTTCGACTTGCAAAAAAGCTTGCTGACCATGGTTCACGTCACACAGATGACGTAGAGAATTTCCTAGTATCAAGCTGTTAATTGTTCCAAAATTGACTCAGAAACGGAAACATTCTGTATTATATCGCGTGAATATATAAACAATAGACAAATAGTAAATAGCTTAAGACATTGATAAATCTTTTTAAGAGCGTTATAATCAGATTTTCAAAAAGTTCGTACAACAGCACTCGTTGGTTTTATGGAAAGAATTGTGCCTGATTGGTAAAGGATACAATCAACAGGAATGTCAAAAGTAGAATATTTGGAAAACTTTTAACACCTTAATCATTGCCGAGAGAAAAGAGAATTATTTTGGTTATCGTCATTTCCAAAAAAATTATAATGTTAAATGACATGATAAAATGGAGAAAGGTTTATTGATGACCGGTTATTTCAATTATTATTGGCAATTAAAGTAACCTGCCAGTTGGTCGAGGGGTAACGCATGTGCCTCTGGTGCGGGAGGTTCGAGGTTTAAATCTCGAACAGGCCAAATCGGACGTAGTGATAGCAACGGGTTGCCACCATGGCGACATTTTTCAAAACGAGCTGTGTTACCCACAGGCGCAATGACAAGGAGATAGGCACAGTCAACTTGTTAAATGTTTCGGCCTGTTGCAGCTAGTGTAATGAAAGATTATTTGATTGTCAATTGAGGTAAATGAAAGTACAAGAGATTATTCATCGAAACCAAAAAATCTTGGACCTAGTTATTGCTGACTATATGGTATCTCGAAAATAGTCAAAACATTCCAGATAAAATTAGGCTGTAGAAATTTGCCAGCGGAAGAAGGTACATTTTTTTTTATGAAATGTAGCACTTCAACTTAGCAAACACAGATGGAAAATAAGCGAATTAAAATTGCAAATCCGCGAATGATACAATCGATCCTTAAACCAGTCCAAGACTTCCATTATTGTAACTAAATCTTTTTGGAAAAATATCCAGGTATTAAGAATCATAAGTTTTTTAGATCTTTCTTCTATAAGTAATTATTATACCAACTATGATACGACGTTTGGAGCACGATCGCTTTGCTGTTTAACTTTTGCAACTTGACTTATTTTTGTTTTCTGTCGTAAAAGGTACGTAAAAGGCTATGCTAATTTCCAAGCCCAAGTTTTCAGAGTTTGAAATTTTTAGTTTTAAAATATTCTGAAATCTAATTAAAAACAACATTGGAGTGTGAGACCTTTTTCAATGCGTTTTAATTTTGTGCGATAACATCAAACGCCAGTCGTCGTTGTTGAATGGTTTGAAAAATTTTAGGTTAATTTTCAATTTTTTTTTGAGGTAAAAAGAAATATGTTTCGCCTTCATAGGTAAATATGTTTTGCCCTTCCAGCATTTTTCAAGCTAGCTAGCAAGCTACGTGACGAACTGTAATTTCGGAGCAATATGCTGTAAGTAGCAGCACAGCAAGCGTTTTGGATAAAAAACAAACTCAATTATGCAGTTTCACGTTCAGAGACACTCAAATTTTACCAAACTTGTGGTGAAGACCTATTGAAAAAAAATTGTTTGTTGTTGCTATAACGCATTTGTCACCGGACAGCGTCAGACACTAAATATCGGACGAACCGCGCACTTTTCATTGCAATGACTACTTTGTGGTTGGAGGAATGCGCAGCGCACCTGCTTAGGATTTTTAAGCGATCCAAATGTTGCTGTAAATTTCTTCAAATTCTTGTCCACTGAATTTGCTGCTTGTTCGAAGTCGCCAAGCAGAAATAATCATCGTAAAGCGTCTAATTCAAAGACGTAACAACGTGACCAGGGTGCAGGTTAAACCCAGATCATCATGAGATGAGAGTTGTCGCATGAGCAACGCTTTTACCCTCTCGGCCACGCTGCCCACTCGGAAATCTAGCAAGTACGAACGGAAAATTTTAGTTCTACAATTTTTGTTGAACAATAACCGTTAAGTATGTAGACCTGATACTGATCATTGCTGTTTGGTTTGCATTCTTGGTACAAAAAAGCTTTTTTGTTTCATTTCCTCGTCAGTTTGTACAGAATGGCTTGTACTGTAAAAGGCAAAGTAACAATTGCAATTTTGCAACTTTTAGATCAAGGCCGCTTCATATTCGGTCATAATGCTATTTCCTGGTTTATATAACCGCAGCGGAACGTAGTTGAGGAAATTTGTTGATTTTTATTTCGTAACTTCTCGCATGTGCAATTAGTTTGGAAAAAATGTTTGAGAATGATTTCCTTGATTTTGAAGTAGAGTTGTAAACGGACCAACAAGTACGAACGGGGCCGAATCCGAAAACATAAGCCCGAACTCAGCCCAAACCGATAAGTTACTTCAAGCCAAAACTAGGACCCAAAATCCCGAAAATAAGGTTAGATCTAAAAAACAAATACGGTTATTGCTCGTATGAAATTAAAATAAACTTGGTTATTGCTGACAAATAGTGACGTAATGGTATTAATAACAGTTGTATAACAATAACCGCATGATGCTGAAGCAAAGTCGTCATTCAGTACAATAAAGCTATTTTGTTGACGTTTTATAGCATCTGGACGACAGAAACACAAGACAAATACTTATATCAAGCCCAAATTAAGCCCGACATTTTGTCAATCTCAAGGGTGAACCCAACCTGAAAAGCCATGCCCGACTTACAACTTTACCTTAAAAAATCTATAATAATTTTTTGCGTTCTACTAAACAAACTTAATTTTAAATGGTTATTCTATTTGATGAGCTGTCATGTTACTGCATTAGGTGGCAGTAGATTAATTAAATTATTTGCACATGCTAATACAATATTGCGATAATACAGCAGTAACTTGAGAAATTCAAAAAAATTGTGCAAAATGTAAAGTAGTGCTGCTTAACCATGAAATAATTTCAAAAAATTCCAAAAAAAGCTACCGGTATTTGAAAATGAGTTTTTTATTCAGTTCTAACATACCTTCAATAAAATAGGTCAGCTTATTTTCGGTGAGTTAAAGAGCGCGTGTGTATGGGTAATATCCGGTTTGTACATCAATAAAGATTGTTTTATCTATTTTTTGTTAGAAAAATGACTTTGTAAGAGGAAAGCAGACAAGTTTAATCAATTTAATACGCAGACCTATTATGTGAATTCAGAACTCTTATCTGACGTATTGGAGTGCTTTAAGTTTTTGGGCGGGTAGTTTGTTTTCTTATTTTCGAGGTTTTAGTAAAAAAATTGCTATTTAACATCAACATATCATCAAGAACTTACTTCCAATTCGAATACTACATTGCGTTTCCACGATTAATTTAGAAACAGAAACAATCCTAATGTGTTTTGGGTCAAAAACAATAGTTACAAACTAAATAACTTACAAAGGACAATAACAATGACATTCTATTTGAATAAGACTATATTAAATTTTACCCTTCTGAAGAAACAACACCAGCGAAACGGATTGTTAGGGCATGATAAATTGTGATGGTCAATAACTAGTTAAGAAGAGCTGTCAGTATGTAAGGCAGGACCGCAATCAGGCCCAGGTGGATGAGCGTGTTTCGCTTCCCTAGCAGTTTTTAAGTTCAAAAGTTAATACTGAATGATAACTGATTGGTTCGAAACTTGATGGCGGTCTGGTTAGAATTAGCGACAGTTTTCAGTAAATTGAATTCAATTGCATACTCTATTCATGAAATCAAAATTTGCCACGCAATTTTTTAGTTCAATTTTTAGCTTATTTTTCATTTTCTATGAAAATGTTTGAGAATTGCCACAGCAAAGCTAGCGCTAGCAACACCACGCAGGATAAAGCATTAGATTGTTTATTTATTAATTAATGTCAATTGCCAAACGTTTTGGCGTCTCACATTACGCTCTCATTAGATTCTAAAAGCAATATTAATATCTTCAATATTCACGCAACACTTATAACTGTAAAATAATAAATTTTCGTTTACTCATATGCGCTTTGAAAATTCAGAAGTTTTATAGCAGATTTGGAACGTAAAACTAATTTCACAATTGTGAGGTAGCACTTCCTTCACATACACTATCTGCCTCGTTTATGTGGTGTTCATGCTTAGTGATGCTAACGCAATGCGGTTGAGCTAAGTGGAGTGCAAGTGTAATACTGGTCGAGAATCTTCTTTCTGGTAACCTTGTGGTCAGACTTTGATCGGAGTAATCTGAGAAGAGAGTACGATGGCAAGTGCAGAAATTACCCTCGTGTGTGGTTTGAAAGTTTGGATGGGCTGTCAGGATAAGCTATGTGTGAATTTAGATCCTGGTGAAACACTAGCCTAATGGGAAAGCGGATATGTGAGGGAAGTACTACCTCTTAGTCGTGAAAGTAATAAAATAATTACTTATAAAAGTAGTTCCACGCTCAAAAAAGACGCAATCAACGAAATAAAAAAACGACGCTAAAAGCAAAAAATTATAGCTTCGTTATGGTATTTAAAAAGCACCTCTGAAACGCGACTCTTTGAAAATTGACGAAAACTATGCCTGCAATAGCAAACCAGCAGAATTATCAAATCAGAGCTATGCAAGTTTGAATGCTTTTTTGTGTATTGTCAAGTTTTGCCCATTGCATTTTAATTGTATTTTATTAAAATTGACTATACCGAAAAGCTTAAAGCGTGAATTTAGCGTTTTTTAGCTTCTACTACTTTAAAACCACAAATCTAAAAAATTGTCTTTTTCAAATTTGAGTTTTCTACTTTTATATCTTTTACAAGTATTTGGGTATACACGTAATTAAGACGCCTTTTCTTAAACATATGAGAACGATTTGACCAAAATAAAAATGCACCCGTCCCTTCCTCTTGAGTTGAAGTTGAAGATAGATACAAATCAATCAAATCAAAGTTTGTTCTTTGAAAGCTTTTTGAAGACTAATTTTGAAAACTTTTGTGTTCAACTTTATATCATAGCAACCAGAACTTGTCGTTTATATTATGCTGCTGCAACAGAGTTAGTTAATAATAAGCTATAGACAACATACAGAGTCTCTAGGCACAATCAAACCTATGATTAACAGCCTAAGACATACTGTTTCGGAATCGACATTCGTCTTTTATTCCTCGTCAGTACAGCTAGGACTACAGGTATGAACATGAGCGTAGAAAGGCTAAGAATCGCAAATTAACCAGATCCTAACACAATTTTTTTCCAAAAATATTAAGTGCCGGTAATCACAGTATTACAAGAAATAATAATAATAGTTCAATTAAAAATAATTTTCAATAGCATGCCTTAGACAGCTGTTTCGCCCAATCTCGGGGCTCATCAGCAACGCTAGCAAGGCCAAAAGGACAAATATCATTAGTGATAAAAATCTTAAAAATTTTAGGTGAGCTATGAGGAGAGTAGAGAGTTAGCTAGCTTATCGTTCTTCTGATAGATGTAAGGTAAGATTTGTACTTTAGTCGGTAAAGATTTGATTTTTAGCAAATAGTTTCATTCAGTAAAGATTTAATTAATAGTTTTAGTTTCATTTGGTAAAGATTTTTCAGTTAAAATTGGCTTATCTTGGCTACAATTTTACTGATTGATGGGTAAAGCTGATAAACATAATCGGTAAAGATTTATTCACTGATGGATAAATTGGTAAAGATATATGTTTTGAAGATTTTTATGACTGGTGATATTTGTCCTTTTGGCCTTGCTAGTATTACTGATGAGCCGTGAGATTGGGCAAAACAGCTGTCTAAGGCATGCTATTGAAAATTGTTTTTAATTGAACTATTATAATTATCTCTTGCAATATTGTGATTACCGGTACTTAATATTTTTGGAAAAAAATTGCGTTAGGATCTGGTTAATTTGCGATTCTTCGCTTTTTTACACTTATGTTCATACCTTTATTCCTAGCTGTACTGACGAGGAATAAAAGACGAATGTCGATTCCGAAACAGTATGTCTTAGGCTGTTAAACATAGGTTTGATTGTGCCTATAAGACTTTGTATAGGCCTACTGTCTATAGCTTATTATTAATTTTCTTAGTATGCATTGTTCTAAATAAATAGTTAGTTAACATTTTGCAAAATGTTTACAAAAAGTTTGTTTTTGTATGTATTTTTGGTGATATCAGCTGCTACACTCAATTGTCCAATAACGAATTGGACTTTATACAAAAGTACTGAAGATGATATAACGGGTTTATACAACATTGGATATCCTCAATATGAGATTGACTTTACACTTAATAGAACAATTATGTATAAATGTTTTTCCAATTACACTGTTCAGTTTAAAACCAGCTGGACAGCAGATGCAAAGGGAACTGATGACTTTTACAATAAACGTCAAAGGTTTATCAGTAACGTTACAAACATTTGCAACAAGCAACCAGCATGTGACAATCACATCCCTTTGCAAATAAGAATGCACAAAGAAACTCGCTATTGGAGTGAATGGAATACTAAATGGTCTAATTGGGCAAATAAGAAATTAATAAATAGGTTTTTTTACTTAAAGAAAACTTGCACCAAACTTTATTGGACAAACTGGATCGAAACGACAAACTGTGAAACATCGCCAAGTATCACATTAAAAAGATCTTGCGCAGATTGCGATGGTGACGCGTTGGAGCAAATGTATTGCGATGCCACTGGTCACGCTGTGGTCGAGAATGATTGTAATCACTACTGGAGCAATTGGACTGAAGGACCTTGCGTTACAACTGGTTGTAACATTGCAGGAGAGCGAGTTAAAACCAGGCAGTGCTTGTATGGTGATGGAAGTGAAACCAATAAAGTTCAGCTGTGTTCTAAAAGCAAAGCGTCATCAGTTATGAAAGAAGATTGCATGAACTATACCATTCCTGATGAATGCGAACCTCAGGTTTTGCAAGGAACCAGTAACTGGGATAACTCAGGCCTTTCCGTTGGTGTTGGAGTAGCTGTCGCGTTGATTGTTATTCTAAGCATTTTGCTTGTCATTGTGAGATACCGTAGCCTAAAATCAACACATTTTCCACCAAATGCAAAAACGAACACAAACCAAACTTTTCCTTGCAAATTCGCAAATACCGCAATAAAGGCAGACGAACAGTCAGGTGATGTAACTCAACCGGCTGAATTCAGCCAGCAAAACCCTGCCGAAGCCTACGAATTCGCCAACCCGACAACAAGGGCAAATGACCGGTCTTTTAAAAGTTTGAAGCAGGCAAAACAAAACGCGCAGGAGAATACGAGTGAGCTAGAAGAAGAACCAGTTGCCTATGACATTGCACAAACAGACGGCTCCAATGCAAATAGATTTAAACAAGCTTCCAACCAAGATGTGTTCATAATTAAGACACGAGGTGTTTCGAATGCGTACGAAATTGCAATGCAAGCTGATCCTAAAGTTTACGAAATTGAAGATCCACGGCTACATGCAGAATCAAACCTCCCTATGGCACAATCTATTGAAGGAGAAGGTGAACTAGGCAATGCCTACAGCTCTCTGCAGTTATCAAGTGATGTTGTGGAGAGCATGTATTCCCAATTGGAGCGTTGATTTTAACTTTCGTTAAGTAGTGAAACAGACTCGAAGCTATGTTGTAGCTGAGGTTACTTAAAATTGCGTCATCCCAACTTCCTTAGAACAACAATGGTTTAACGTTTTTCTTTCCATTTTGCGTCACAGTATTTTTCGGAATGTTTTCATGACCTAACCACCGATTAATCTCCAACGAAAACCAAGGTCACAAGACGACTGAAAAAGGTTGCACTTTAAAGTAGCGGATATTGTTGCAATATATGCGAAAACACAATGGATGCTTGACGCTAGCAACAGTTGGCCCATAGCTTCATCGAGTCATTGTTTAATGATAAATGAAAACCCGTAAGACTCACTTTCGCATTCAATTAAATGCAGAGCGTATAAAGCCTGGACCAATTGTACGGCTCACATTTTGTGTGTGGCCCAAATTTTACCTGCTCAAATATTTAGGCGTCTTATTCTGTAGGTCTACGTGCACGCGGCTCACAAACGATGGGCCTTGACGAAATTTTTTGAACTTCTCGGACCTGGAGTTTTAACGTTAATTCTCCCCTACTTCGTTTTCAAAAAAGATAATTGTTTTCTAATGTAAATAATAATGTTCTTTCATTGTTTTTCTGTACAGGTACTAAATTTTATTTACAGATATTGGCTAGCTCAGTGACCATACACGGTTGGACACTTAAAAGGTTTTTTTTTAAAACTATTGAAATATTATGAAGTACTGGGGCTTGTGATGTAATATTTTTCCATTTTTTGTGGGCAAAAATTCTTGACGGAGCTAAAATAATTTGGAAACTTATCAAATTTTTGTTGTTTAAGCCCGGTTCAAACTGTGCGTAAAATCTCAGACGTAATCCTTAGTTAATTTTAACCAACTAGTAGCTTTTACGTTGGTGAGACGAAACGACGCGCGTGAACCGAGTTTCTGTTCAAAATAAAGCAATAAGCTAAAGATGCACAAGTAGCCTCACGATTTTAGCCGATGTATACCGGGATTTATAACATCAAATTTAAGATTTTGAGAGTTTAAAATATTGAAAGGTCGGTATTTTGCAGCAACAATTAAAAAGTCGTCTTAGTTGTACTTTGCGCAGATCAAACTACTTATTATTATTATTTTTCATGTAGAATTTTCGAATTTCTTGAGGCTTATTTTCAAGTTAAATTTTATTTTGATTTAACCAAAAACAGTAGGACTTTGGATAAAGTTTTAAAGCTGATGCTCAAATGCTGCACAAAAAAGCTTTCTAAAGAGGCGTTTTTTGATTATTCTTTGTGTTTTTCTTTTTTGTGCTGAGTCAATAATGCATCACTATTTACTCATAAGTTAACTTTTACATCAATTAATAAATAGAATGTGGGAGAACTCAAGTAACGGAAAAGCTTATCATTGCAAATAAACAATAATCCTACTGCTGTTTAAGGAAGCACGTAGAGCATTTTTTCTTTGTATGGGCGATCATTTTGTTTTACGTAACCTTTGGACGCTATTTTTATTTTAGCGTGGTCGAGTCGATAATATCTAATGTAGGTTATAGGCAACTTGGGAAACTACAATACTGTGTTAAAGATAAAGATTGAACTCGCCCAGTCTAGACTACTAAACTGTGCGTTTAATTCTTTGCGTATCTATAGTTTAATTTAACCAGGAATTTGGTACACCCAGCGTGTCGCCTTACCAGCGTACAAGCCTTTACCAAAGTATCCAATGCAATGAAAAGTGTGCGGATCATCAAATACTTAACGTCTGACGCTGTCCAGTGACTGGAAGATAAATATGCAATACAGCAACAAGCTGCCATTTTGGTGAAATAAACTAAGAATATTATGCACAGAGCTGGACAGCGCTGTTTCGAGCTTTTAGCTCTCATCAGCAGCCCTCAGCTTATCTGAAGTTTTGATTAATATCTAAAGATTGATTTGATTTTGTTCAGTTTTGATTTCCGTGGTCACGCAGAGGGCAGTCGTTGTATTAAAAATAGCTTATGGCTGTGCTTAACACAAGAGCACAGCAATTTTTCTCTTGTTTTGTGAAGTACCACAAGTGAAAAACCGCTTATTCCTTATAAAATCCTCTGCCACCATATGATCTATTAAGATTCGTCAAATTTGGCTAAAGGTTGGTTTGGGAATACCTTTGCCTGATCCTAGATCTTGGAACAATAGTGTTACTTTGTACAATCATGTCCATTGTTTTGAATTTGTTGCAAAGCATTTGGATAGGTGCGTTGAGTCGCAACTGATTTATTGCAATAAGTTTTGATGGTGGTTGGAAAAAGAAAGGTTGCTAAAACTATTAATGAATTTGTCAGAATTTAAACAATCTATCGAAAAAGAAGAAATTAGTGACTAGAGCAAAAACTCCAAGAATTGGCTGTTGCCTTGTCCTTTGAAAATAAAGTTTATACCGCATTTAAACATGTGAAGGCGGAAATTTGCGAACTCCAACCCAAAAAACTTGCAGGTTATTCAATTGCGTTTGCGTGCTGATCGCGGCAATCAAATTAACGCTGCCTTTTTTTGAGATATCGAAAGGTTATAAAAAAACAAAAACGGTTCATTAGATCCTTTCTAAATGATTGTAGTCAAATTTTAACACGCCTAAACATAAGTTACAAATAGCCAAGCGCTTTTATGAAAAGTTGTGTTCTTCAGCAGGTATCAGTGAAACCCTGCAGAATCAAGTTTTGCAGCATGCAGCATGCATTGTCACCTCAGGCCACAATAATTAACTCTGTGACCCAGTTATGAAAAGCGAAATACAAAATGCTATTAGTGAAATAAAGTGAAATGAAAATGAAATAAAACACCTGGACCGGATAGCATTGGGATAGATAGAATTCTATGAGAAGCTTTGGCATGTTATTGGGGATCGATTCACTTTGGCCATGAATGAATTTATAAGAGGTCATAACGAACTTGAAAATTTTAAGCACAGTTATATAACTTTGATTTTTTTAAATTCTGATCCAACAGATATAAAAAACTATCGACCAATCTTTCTGCTAAATGTCAGTTATAAAAAATTATCAGCAAGGTTCACGCTAATCGCATGAAGTGTATTCTCCTAGATTTGTTAGGTCCAAATAAATGCAATACTCCGTAAAAGGAAGAAATGTTGCAAATGGACTTAAATTACAGAGAGATATGATTGATTTTGCTCAGACAAATAATAAAAAGCATATGTCTTGTAACTTGATTTCTATAAAGCGTTTGATTGTGCTGATCGTTGCTTCTTGCAAAAAGCTTTAAAACAAATCGGTTTTTCACATACATTTTGTGGCCATATTTTTACTTTGCTACAAAACTCAGAAACTGCAGTAATTATTTGTAGTAATTTTTTTCCGGTGAAAATGGGTGTAAGACAAAGGGATCCAATTGGCTTTTACCTCTTCCTACTTTTTCTCAAACTAACGCTGAAGTCGATGATGAGACATGACTTTATCGATAGTGTTTTTCTTCCTGGTTCTAAAGGCTTCATCATGAAATATTTTGCTTATGCAGACAAAATCACTTTGACTTTATCAGGAACTTATTCCCTTTCAAGGGCTTTCGAACTGCAAGATAATTTTGGAAAAACGATGGGTTTAAAACTAAACTACAAAAAACTGAAAGGATTAGTATGCTGCAAAAGAGGCCCCCATTTTGTTGTAATGGTAATGTATAAGATGGAGGTCTGATTTGAATAAAGTATTGAATTTACCTTTCTGTTCTAAAAGAGAAATTTCTGGAATATATACCAAAAAATTCACCTATTGTTTAAACAGAAATTTTTTGTTTAAAAAAAGCTAAAACTACCTATAATGCAAAGTCAGTGATTATCAAAATAAAATTTATGCCGATTTTGTAATTTCTCGCACATTTATATTGTTTTCCAAGTTTAATGATTAATCGACTCAATCGCATTGTACTGAATTATGTGCTTCCTAAATTCTACTCTATGACTATCTATGAGTTAAGTAAGTCTCTGGACTACGGAGGGTATGATAATTGGATATTCCTTTATTTTTGCAAATATTGTATGTTAAACAAGTAAAAAACTATTACTTATATAAAACTGCACAAGTTGACAGTTGACCTCTTTTGTTTTTGATGGAGTACAAAACGTAACTGTTTTCTCGTAACTCGATTCCACATGCGTTCACACCATTTGAATTTTACAATCGGTTTCTGCACTTACTTGATTCACATAACGTTGATAAAAACGAAAGTGAAACAATGAACTCTGGACAAATCTATTTCTCGATCATTGAAAAAAGGAGTCAGAGGTTGATTCCTTTTGTTCCTTTTTCCATCCCAAACCACAGACCCATAATGATATATTACCTAACTTTTTGAAAACCTTTAATTACAAAATAATGTGGAACTTAATGCCAGTGAAATCTAAACCGTATATTGCTAAATATCATGGTACAAGTTTGTATTCTTTCTGTAATAACAAGATGAAACTAAGCCCCATTTGGTTTTTTCTTGTATTAAGTAACAAAGCCTGATTTCTTCGAAAGAATGGCTAATTGCCCACCAATGCAACATTTCTTCAAAATAAGCTGTGTTGCCCGGGCGCAATAATGCGAAGATGGGCCCCGAAAACTCGTTACACGCTTCGGGGTAATACAGCGAATAGAATGAAAGATTTGATTTGATTTAAGTTACAAAGTGTGAGAAATTTCTTTATGTTTTTGATGTTTAAAATAACTGGGTATTTTTTTGCCCTCAATGATTTTAAATTCATGTATGTTTTTTTATTTTAGTTTCCTGACTGCCCAACATAGTCATTCACAGTTAATCATAAATAGAATTGTTTTTTTGCTTAGGGTCACAAAATATTGTATATGGACTCATCAAAATAATATAATTCACATCAAAGTTAATTTTAATTCAGACAGCATCATAAAAGAAATTAAAAATATGGTATTTTCTAGGCGACGAATTAAAAACTATCGATTAAATAAAAAGCATAGTCAAACTTTGAAACTTTCGTGAATGCACTAATATGTTAAATTTGATTAGATAATAGTTGTGACATGTTGTGTTTTATTTCGTTTTCGTAATTTGATTGTAACAAAAAAACAATTATCTTTGCTTTAGGTATGCTGCGGGCTGCTGATGAGAGCTACAAGCTCGAAACAGCGCAGTCCATCTATGTGCATTAATGACTCGAGCTACTTGCGGCTGCAGGATTGGTGGTTGATATGGGGCGCCGTTTGTGTACCATAACTTGTGCAGCGTTGTTTTGCATATTTAAGTAACTAGTCATTTTAATTAAATATACAAAAATAAATATACAAAAAAAATAGTACAAAAATAAATATGCAAAAATTTTTTGTGCGGACTTTTTTTGACTATTTATTTTTGCAATAAAAAAAACTTCCGCAGAAAAAAATGTTGCAAAACTGGATAGTCAAAAAAAAACTGCAGTAGTTATGTATATGGCGTGTTCGGTGCACAAAGGTCACGTGACTGCACCGTAACCGTCCTTGTGTCTCAAATTAAGATAGAGGTCACGTGACTGCACTGTAACCGGCCCTGTCTCAAATTAAGATACCTTTGGTTGAAAACTGTTTAGGTCACATTACTCTCAAAAATGCACTGGAAACAAAGTGAACTCACATGACTAAAAATGCACTAAAACCGTCCTTGTGTTTCAAATTTTTTTAAAAATCGTGGTTCTCGGTCCCCCCTTCCACTAATATTGTGGAAAGTATTAACCTCATAAATGAGGGGGTATCACATGCAACCAGCATGTTCATTGTCGCCGAGTTTCGATTCTCTTCCATTTTCATTTTGTAAAAATTTAATAACTGAAAATGGTAATAAAATTTTTTTTATGGTAATAAAATAAAATTAAATTAAATAAAAATGGTAATAAAATAAGTACAAATAGTTTTGTTTGATTTCATTCATCATCTGAGCCGGCATTTATCTCTTGTTGAAGTACTTTAATAGTTTCGTCAACCACAAGCAATTCTGCTTCAGTTGTCTTCAATTTTTTTACCATTTCTCTCATTCTTTCTTTCTGCTTTCTTTTCTTCTTGAGAATTCTAGACTTTTCCATCATTTTCCTAGCAAGTTTCAACCTGGCTGCATTTTTTGAAACTTTTGTTGTTACTAGGGACGACAAAAATTGAGTTGTTGGATCAATTTTTATGGCTGCACTTTGGTTTTGGTTGTTATTCTTCATTGTTTGATTTGATGTTTCACCAGCATTCATTTTGTAGATTAACAGCTTTGTATTCGTTTATATATAAGCGCGACAGGTGACGTAGTGGAAAATTTCTCTTTATAAATTTCTCTTTATTAATCTGTTGTCATAACGTTTATATATAAGCGCGACAGGTGACGTAGTGGAAAATTTCTCTAAATCACCTGACTCAGACATAACGCATCGACTGAAAAAAAAATTGTCACGCTAAAATGAAAAACTTTTTTCAAAAACGATCGTGACAGTTTTTCCGATCGTGACAGTTTTCGTAAGCTTGAATGATTTCGTGACGTAGTGCAAGCTGTCTGGCCGATACCAACAAACGCTGTGTTTCAATCGCGTTTAATTCTTTTCAATAATTAGTTTGATTTTGTCATTTTCTATAGGTTTCACTTTAATTGTAAAGCCATTGCTATCAAATCTTTTCACTTTGGGTTTACCGTACGCCTTTTGTATTCTTTCAATGTCTTCTTTTGATAGAACATCACTTGATACTTTTGACCACTCGTGTTTATAAGTAGGATACATGATAGAATCTGTACTTTGTGAATGGGTTAAAAACCTGATGTAAACAAAGGCTGTGCTCATGCTCGACTTCTAATGGCTCATTTTACCCTTTAGTATAGCGTTAAAGAATGTTGTTATGTAAACTAACTAAACGTAGCTTATCTTTTTGTTTGTCGAAATTTTTACAATAATTTCATTTGAACTTCGAAGCTTTAAATTTATTAATCTGTTGTCATAACGTATTTTGTTAATGTGTTTTAATTTTTCATCATTTTTTAATAGCCCATGATGACATTCCCATATAAAATTATGAACCAAGATTCTATCCCAGTAATCTTCAACAGTCATTTCATAATAACCTTTTTCATTTATGCTTCCAAATGTTGGTACTCTAGTAACAACATGAACAACGCATCCATCAATGCTCCCAGCGTATGCTTTGTGTGTTGGATGAAAATAAAACTCACGATTTTCAATGACTAATTTGTCATTCATTTTTATTTAACTACAGACAAAATTTTCTTAAGCATAAAAATTACTTAAAGATTATATTTCTCTTATAATAAAAATGAATCAATCAAATATTTTAGATCAGGCGGTTCCAGATATTGGAGTTTCTACTTTAAGACCATCACCCTTTAGAAATTTTCCCCCAACCTTAAAGAAAATAGCTCTTAATGCAGCTGGTAAAGTTCAAAAGCGTATAAATGATTTTGCCGATTGGCTGATGGCTTACGTACCACCAACTATTAAAGCAAGTGCTTCAGCAGCATTTCAAAAAATTTTAAATCTTTTTCCTAAAAAGACAATTAAGGTGAAATTACTCAAAACTGCTCTGAAAAACTATGCTAAATCTTATGATGTTGATATTGTTGATCACAGCCCACTGAAACAATTGAATGAAACAGAGAAAGTAGTGCAAGATAAATTACGGTTAGACCTGGTTAAAATGAAAGGATTGAAAGCAACAGTCACTCTTAAAATAACCTTTGAAAAACAAAAAGAAGGTGAAGTGATAACCAAGACAGCATTTTTTAACAGCAAAACAAATGTCATCTTAAATAAAGATGATGTGAGTGAAATGCAACAAAATGCATCTAATCAAATAATAAATAAAATTGGAAATTGGCTTAGTGAAGGTTCTGGATGGTCTATATTTTCCGTTGATGGGCACTTCGTTAACTTAGTTCAATATACCCCTCTTCAAGGATCAACTTATATTGCATTACCGGAAGAACTTAGAAATGCTAAGAAAGGACTAATTAACATCAAAAACAAAGACAACGAATGCTTTAGGTGGTGTCATTTAGCTAAAGTATACAGTGAGAAAGTAAAAAGCAATCGTGAAAGAATAAGTCATTACAAAAAATATGTAGACACACTAAATTATGACGGTATAAAGTTTCCAGTGTCTATCAAGCAAATACCAAAAATTGAAGAACAAAATAACATCAGCATTAATGTTATTGGTTATGAAAACAAGCAACGCTTTCCTTTATTTGTGTCTAAAAAGGTTTTTGAAACAACTCTCGATTTATTATTGATAATGGAAGACGAAAAGCAACATTATGTTTGGATAAAAGACTTTAATAGATTTATGTATAATCAAAGCAAGCACCAACACAGAAAACATTTCTGCAGATATTGTCTTCAATGTTTTAGCAGCGAGGAAATTCTACACAAACACACACCAAACTGCGTAATTATAAATGGAAAGCAAGCAATACAAATGCCCAAAAAAGGTAGCTCGGTGAAGTTTAATAACTTTCATAAACAACTACCAGTTCCCTTTGTTATATATGCTGATTTTGAAGCAATAACTCAAAAGATTGACAGCTGTCAGCCAAATGATGAAAAGTCCTACACAGAAAGATACCAAAAACACATCGATTGCGGCTATTCCTACAAGATAGTTTGTTGCTATGACGATAAATTCAGTAGACCAATTCAACTGTATAGAGGTAAAAACGCTGTTTATAAATTTTTGGAAGCTATGTTGGAAGAAGTTGACTATTGTGAAAAAACGAAAAATGAACATTTCAATCAACCTATGGATTTAACGAACAAAGATGAAGAAAACTTTCAAGCAGCTACAAAATGTCACATTTGTAAAAAAGGCTTTTCTGAGGAAGACAAAAGGGTTAGAGATCATTGTCACGTTACAGGAAAATACAGAGGGGCGGCACATAATGAATGTAATAGAAATTTCAGACTTACTCATAAGATACCTGTAATCTTTCATAATTTAAGGGGTTATGATTCACATTTTATTATGCAAGAAATAGGAAAGTTTGAAAAGGATATCAAAGTAATTCCAAACAATCTAGAAAAATACATGGCTTTTTTCTTAGGCAGATATTTAAAATTTATTGATAGCTTCCAATTCATGAGTAGCTCATTAGAAACTCTGGTTAAGAACGTTCCACTTTCTGACTTAAAATACACATCACAAGAATTTCAGGATGAAAAACTAGAACTAATGAAAAGAAAAGGAGTTTATCCCTACGATTATATGAACAGCTTTGATAAGTTTGACGACAGAAACCTCCCATCAAAAAAGGAATTCTATAGTCTTTTAACCGATGAAGATATAAGCGATGAGGATTACAAGCATGCGCAGAATGTGTGGACTACTTTCAAGTTGGAATCCATGGGACAATACCACGACTTGTACCTTAAGTCAGATGTTTTGCTGTTAGCAGATGTATTTGAGAAATTTCGAAAGACTTGTCTTCAATATTACGAATTAGACCCTTGCCATTATTTTACTTCTCCCGGTTTATCATGGGATGCAATGCTTAAAATGACTGAAATAAAACTGGAATTAATGACAGATATTGACAAATTTCTTTTCATTGAAAAAGGTGTGAGAGGGGGAGTTTCATACATTTCTAAAAGATATGCTAAAGCTAACAACAAATACATGAATAATTGCGATTCAAAGCAGCCATCAAATTATATTACATATCTTGATGCAAACAATTTATATGGATGGGCAATGAGCCAAAATTTACCAACGGGTGGTTTTAAATGGCTATCAGAAAAAGAAATTGATTTAGCAAATTTACCTAAAGGAAAAGGACTAATACTAGAAGTTGACCTGGACTATCCTGAACACCTTCATGATAGTCATAATGACTATCCATTAGCTCCAGAAAAAATGGAAATTAAACATCACCTCCTTTCAGACTACTGTAAACAATTACAAACTCAGTTTAATATAAAAGTTGAAGGAGTTAAAAAATTAATACCTAATTTAAAGTCAAAAAAGAGTTATGTTCTTTATTACAAAAACTTAAAGCAGTATATTGAATTAGGCTTAAAAGTTACAAAAGTACATCGGGTATTAGAATTTAACGAATCACCTTGGTTAAAAAAGTATATTGATTTCAATACAGAAAAACGAAAAACCGCCAAGTCTGACTTTGAGAAAGATTTTTTTAAACTTATGAACAACTCAGTGTTTGGAAAAACAATTGAAAATCTTCGTAAACGTGTCAATGTTACTCTGATCAACGAACCAGAAAAACTATTAAAGCATTGTGCAAAACCAACCTACGTTAGCAGCAAAATATTTAATAAAAATCTTGTTGCAGTTCATAAAATTAAAGAATCTTTAACCCTAAACCGCCCCGCGTATGTAGGAATGTGTATTCTCGATATTTCAAAAACGTTGATGTATGATTTTCATTACAATTACATTAAAAAGAAATATGGGAAGAATGCAAAACTCTTATTTACAGATACAGATTCAGTAACATATGATATAAAAACAGAAGACGTATACAAAGATTTTTGGGCTGACAAAGACAAATTCGACTTCAGTGGTTACAAAGAAACCTCAGACTTTTATGACCTAAAAAACAAGAAAGTAATTGGAAAGATGAAAGATGAAACCGCAGGTGTGCCAATAGTAGAATTTGTAGGACTTAGATCTAAAATGTACAGCTACGTCACAAATGATGAAAGAGGTTGCAAAACTGCAAAAGGAATTAAAAAAAATGTAGTGAGGAATCTGTTAAAGCACGAAGATTACAAAAACACGCTCTTCAATAATCGTCAAATGTTTCATAAAATGAAATCAATTAGAAGTGAAAACCACAAAATTTATTCCGTTGAAATCAACAAGAAGTCTCTTTCGTGTTTTGATGATAAACGATATATTCTTTCTAATGGAATTGATAGTTTTGCTTATGGTCATTATTAATTAAAAAAAAAATATACTATTATAAAAAAAGATGGATGAAAATTGTTGTGAAAATCCTGACATAAAAATTATAAATCGAAATAGAACTTGTATTAACTGTGGTGTAGTTCATCACCCATATTTTGTAAACGACTGGATTGATTATAACCCACGTAATGTTGTCTTACGTAAATCAGTTTACAGTAGAACTGCTTATGTTAAAAATAAATTACAACGTCTTGAATTGTCTGCTGATGAAATACAAGCATTTATGAACATTTGGACAACCGTGGAAAACCAACTACAAAGCTTCACTGGCAAAAGGTTTCCAAAGATAGATTTTTTTATAAATAAAATCTTAGAATATTTAGACATTCCCAAACAACCTTCATACAAAATTAGTGATGCATTACGTAAAAAATATGAAATCATGTGGAAACAAATCGTTTAGCATGTAATTTTTCATAGCTTTCAGAAATTGGTGGACATATATCAGCAACTTGGTCATCAACCATAGCAAGTTCTCTTTCGAAAAACTCGTCAATATCACCAGATCTTAAAAACAATTTTAACTTGTTGAGTAATTTCTGATACGATTGATAAGCATATCTACAAGACTCAGTTTTTTTGGAAAAATTTTTCTGTGTCGTTATTGTCTGTAAAAGAACACCTGTACCACTAACAGACGCCAAGAAAATCGGATTTAATGTAACAGAACCAACCACGGCCCCAGTTGTAGTAAAAACAACAGATGACAGCTTTAGAGCTAAGTCCATTCTTTTAAATTTTTTAAACATTTTCTTATAACACCAATACTGTTTGTGATAAGTGTGATACAGTTTTGTCAATTCATTCACTTGTTCTTGAGTCAATTTTCTACTAATGTGGTTAAAGTCCATTGTTTATTTTACGATATACAATTACGCTTCTGGTTGATCACCCACTTCAAGCTGTTTAACTTTAATTACGACGCTGCTCATATTCATTGATACCGAAGAATTTGAAGAAACATAGTTGTATTGTATGCGAAACACATCTCGAGAAGGATTAGGAAAAACAATGCAGTTTAAATTAAAGCAATCGAATGGGGGTGTTACTGTTGTTTTACATATTTTATCTGTCTCTCCTTGACTAACACGAATTATATCAATATGTAATTTGTCTTCATTGTCATAACTGGTAACTTTCACAAGTCCGCTTACGCTTATTTCGATGTAACTGCTGGTTACCTCATCTCTCAAATGAATACTATCGGATTGCAAAGACAGAAAATCGTTCCCAGCGACAAGAGGTGCACTCACGAAATGTAAATTGTGATCTGTATTAGTACGAACTGAATGAATAGCACTTGATGGAATTGGCCTCGAAGAAGCACCCAAAAATATTTGAAATTTTGGACGATATATATTTCGTTTAAAATAACGTTTATTTATTGCACTGGTAGGTTCGGAAGGTCTACCTACGTTGAAAATGGTATGATTTTTCATATCTAAGTTTCGTGAAATGGTTACATTATCGTCTTCGGTTTGAATGTGTTGCGTTATTTGGTCAACATAATTTTTGTTTGCTGCTTCACCCGGTGCTGTGGGATCTCGTAAATTTATGATAGTGTGTAATCCTTGTAAGTTAATATTATCTCTCACATTTGTAACTAAATTTTCAACAAATTGTTTAGTTGCCGCATCAGAAGGTAGAATGGGTTCAACAAGTCCTTTTAGAATCAATGATTCACCTAATTCAATTGATGCGTTGTTAGGTGGAATATTTTCTATACGAAAGACCCTGTTTGGTAAACGACCAAGTACTTCCACACCATATATTTGAGACCTCTGAATTTGAATTTGAGTGGGCGATACAACATTTTGACCATCGTTGTTTATACCTAAAGTAGCCAACCTCGAACCAAACTCAGAGCTTTCGGCAAAGTGGACAATGTTGCTAATTGCATTATCCAAGAATCCTTTATTTACACTATCTGATTCTGTTACAGGATTGGCTAAGTTTGTAATTTTGTGGTTGTTTAAGTTTAAATCACCATACATTATATCTCCTGACTTGGAAACTTTGTGTTCAATACCTACAACCTTAACAGTACTTGAAGATTGACTTCCACTTGTTCCAAATTTTGAAATATTCATTTTGTCCTTCTTTATTATAAATGAATATAATAAACTTTGATAAATATTTAAGTGGGGACAACAAGCAAATCAAACATCATTATCTTCTACCAGATTGCCATTACATGATAGTAGGATCGACAGGATCAGGAAAAACAAATTTGCTTTTAAACATGGTTCTCAAGTGGATGAATTACGACCTTTGTTGTGTTTATACTGTTAATCCTGAGCAAGATAAGTATCGATTTTTAAAAGAGCAAGGTATTGAAGTGCTAAGCCCTGAAGACTTGCCTCCAGTAGAAGAGCTTGACCCTCAACAGAAAGTAATAGTTTTTGACGACATTAAGCTAGATAATATGAAAAAACTGATGGAATACTTTTCTTTATCTAGAAACAGAAATTGCAACTGTATTTACCTCACCCAGTCATACTTCAACACTCCAAAGTACATAAGAAGAAACACTAACTGTTTTGTTTTTTTCGGGAACTTAGACAACAAAGATATCAGACACATTACTGACGATCATGCTAAAGGTATAACAAAAGAAGAAATGGAGTCGATTTACCGTGAAGCAACCAAAGATCCTTACAATTTTATGGTGCTGGACAAAACAGCCAAACACCTACCCCTTCGTTACAGAAAATGCTTTGACCATTTTTGGGCTTAAGCTTTATATGCTATATAGTAAACATGCCATTTGTAAATGAAGAAGAGTTGAAAAACAGAAATAAACTTGTAAAGGATTATATTAATAACCGAAAGCTTTTGAAACAAAAACTGCAAAAAGAAATTGTAACCAAACAACAACTGCAAAAGTCTGCCTCTGAAATATTTCGTCCCATTACTAAAACGTTTGAAGAAACTCAGAAAAAAACTGATAAAAGGCAAGACCAACTAATTCAACACATACAGCAACAGCTTGCCATTGAAGATAAACCTCGATCAATTTATACTGTGCACTTTGAGAGTGCTTTCGATAACGAAGAAAAAGAATTGCTAACACAAAACAATTTTGAGACTGATATTGTGGAGCTTGTAAAACGCGGGCCAGGTTACATAAACGCATTGAAAGACAGAGCTAGATTAATCAATCAAAGATTAGGTGGTTTACGAAGAAGACGCGATGCTGATACAGAAGTGATTGATGAGCAAATAAAAACTTTTAAAAAGTACAGAGAAAAATTAAATAAATTATTAGGAGGAATGGAAGTTACCTTTGGAAAAGGGCTTAAAGATCCCAACAAACTTTGTGAAAGACTTAATTTACTAGTAGCAGCCAAACAAGCCGGCAATAATAACAAACGTTTGGATCAAGAAATTGCAAACATTTTGAAAAAACTAAAATTGAACAAATGCATTTCACACTGCGACCACCAAAAATTATTTGACAATATATTAAAATGACATCAATACCACTTTTCTTTGACTCTAGGAAAGGACAAGGAAAATCAGAAGATTTTATAACTAGCTTTAATCCACCGTTGCAACTAGACATTAAAAAAAGTTACGAGATGTCCTTAATCAATGCTCAAATATGGTACTCTTGGCATAACATAACGAGCAGCAATAATAAATTTTTTTATTCACCAGATGGAGTAGCTGCACGACTATTATCGATTCCTCCAGGGAGCTATAATATTGAAGATCTCAATAATGAAATAAAGTACTTGATGGAACAGAGACGTGATGACAAAAATAATATAACTATAACACCAAATTTTAATACATTAAAATCAAGAATTGAACTTAAAAATGATTACATAGTTGATTTTCGAATTCCAAATTCAATAGGTGACGTTTTAGGATTTGGTTCGGCATTTTTGGGTGTAAATGGAATTCATAATAGTCAAAATCCCGTAAATATTACAAATATCAACAGCCTTCAGATTCATTGCAGCTTAATTGATGGAAGTTACATAAACGGAGCGTCTAGTGACTTACTTTATACTCTTAGTCCAAACGTACCACCGGGATATTTGATTCAAGTTGAACCTAAGCAAAACATTTACGTTCCAATCAAAAATTTAAGTCAAATTGATAGTATCCGATTCTCTATAAAAGATCAAGATAACAATTTTGTAAATATGAATAATGAACGAGTGACTTACTATGTTCACCTGAGAGAGATTATGTAGTTTAACTATAAATGTTATCACAAAGAGAAACTAGATTTCATAAGAAGAAAATCATAGGTGGAAGTTTGCTTAAAAATGTTTACGACAAGGTAAGGAACGTAATCAGCACTGGTTCTAAGATTCTTAACAGAATTCCTACTGGAGTGAAGACTGAGATTAAAAAACTAGCTGCACCTTTACTGAAGAAAGCCTTAGAACCCACAAAAAAGACATTAGAACCAGTCTTAGAAAATATACCAATAAACAAGCGTATTATCAATGACAGAGAATTAGAAAATCTCAACGACAGATCGAGAGCTATCTTAAGTAATTTAATTGCTGGATCAGGATTTAAAAATTATATGTCTTAATTATAAAATGACAGAACTAACGAACCCATATTTGCAAATTAAAGAAACAAACTTAGTCGACAATTCGATTACTGAGTTCGAATATGTCGAATACCTTCCGAGAGACTCCAATAACATGAACAAAGATGGTCAGCACATTATTGAAACAAAAGATGAAGATGTTTTTCTTCTACCGCATAAAGCATACCTAGAAATCAGAGGAAAACTTCAAACTAATGCGAATGCTAATTACAATAACAATGACGTAATTTCATTAGTAAATAACGGTTGGTCTTTATTTCAAACTGCGCAATATCAATTAAATAACCAAACTATAGAAAACATAAACCTTTATCTACCTCAAGCATCAACAATACTCAATTTAGTTAGCTTTAGTGATGATTATTCAAGATCAACCGCCTCTAACATGCTGTGGTTTAAAGACACTGGAACTGGTTCCCCATCTCTTAAACAAATTTTTGGTGGTGTAGCTGATGATGCGAATGCAAATGCTGTACGTGATGGTATTAGAGCAATCGTAGAAATATACAACAACAATCTACAAGCAAATATTGGTTTCACCGCAAGACAGAACATTACTACAGGAAATAAGCAAATTACTTTAATGCTTCCTCTTTCCCAAATATTTGGATTTTGTCGTGATATCGATAAGGTTTTTAGGGGTGTTAAACACAGTATAGTCGTGGATAGAGAAACATCTAATAACTATATTTTACGTGCTAATGGTGTAGCTGCTGGTAAGTTTAACATAAGTCATATCTCTTTGTGGATGCCTAAAGTGAAACCAAGTTTAAGAGTTGAATCGGAAATAGATGCTATGTTAGTAAAAGGACATATAAAACAGCTATACTTTGAACAAATGAGAGTGTATCGAACAATGTTTCAGTCAACAGAAACAAGCATGACTTGGAGAATAACAACCCAGCCGGGAACAGAACTTCCTAGGCATGTGTTTGTAGCGTTTCAATCGAGTGAACGAGATAACAACCAGCAGCTAAATAATATGATTTTTGACAATGCAAACTTAAGACGTATTAGTTGCAGAATAAACAGCATTCAATATCCTAAACGAGAATTTGAATGTAATTTTACTCCACAAAATAGAAATTATTCGCGCTTATACATGAGTTTTCTAGAGGCTGTAAATAAATACCAAGACGCCGACACGGGCTGTCAATTATCAGCTGAAGACTGGGCTAGTTTGTATCCAATTCATCATTTTGATGTTAGTAAACACAATGAACGACTTAAAAACAGCTCGGCAGATATTGAAATAAGGTTTAGTCTTGGTGGTAACTTTAGAAATATTGCAAATAACGCTGACCAAGCTTTCTATGTTTATGCAGTCGTACTTTCTGATAGATACCTTCAGTTAGAAGGACTTTCAGGTCGAATGAATATAATTATCTGAGTATAAATAAAAATGTATGTTAAAATCGGATTAAATTTATCACAATTTCAAAAAGAAAAAATAAAACAAGCTTTTCAAAACAAAACTGGGCTTACACTCACATTTAATAACCACCAGTTACAAGGATCAGACTTTCTTGGTTTAACAAAGACGCAAGTTAACAAAATAAATGATGCTAAAGCAAAAGGTTCAGGTGTTACTTTGAAGCTATCAAAACTACAAATTTCAAAACAGGGTGGTTTTATTGGAACTCTTTTAGCAGGTTTAGCAGGTAGCTTGCTGCCCAGTTTGTTAGGAGGAAAAGGACTTGTGTTACCTGGATCAAAGGGTAAAGGGCTTATGTTGCCTGGAACAAAAAGACAAGGTAGGTCTTATCGCTTCGACGAACCTCAAATTCTCGGAAAAGGTTTAATTCTAGGAAAAAATTCTCCTTTCAAAAATGTTCCGATCTTGGGTTTGATTTTATAAAGTCTAATATAAAATGTACCACGATTACTCATTAAACTTGACACAAAATCAAAAGAAAAAAATTGCAAATGCATATAAAAGCAAAACTAGTGTAAGTGTTAGACTAACAAATGCACGTTTACAGATTAAAGGCAACGTTAGTTTGCAACTGACGAGTCGACAGATAAATAGAATTAACAGAGCAAAAGCGTCTGGACACGGTATTCAAATAAACTTTAGTAAAACGCAATTGCAAAAACAAGGTGGTTTCTTAAGTAGCTTACTTAATTTAGGAAAACTAGTGTTACCGTTTTTAGCTAAAAAAGTTTTGCCAACTTTAGGATTAGCAGCTGCTTCCGGGGCCATCCAAGGAGCAACTAATAAAGCAGTAAATAAATGAAACCATTAACAAACTTAGACATTGATAAAATCATGATTAAGTGTGACAATTATCGAGGAACATTTAGCAAAGATATGTTACCAAAAGCAATGAATAAAAATGAGTCAGCTGTCGTAAACTTGCAAGATTATTTTGCGGGTAGTGGAACTCATTGGGTTTGTGTTTACAACGAAGAAAAATCAGATAAAGTAGAATACTTCGACAGCTTTGGACTTCTACCCCCAAATGAAGTTGTTAAATATATGAAGACTACAAACAAAAACATTATTTACAATGATGCTCAAATTCAAAATATTAACTCAATTCTTTGTGGTTACTACTGTGTGTATTATATAACAGAGCGAAATAAGGGGAGAACAGCAAACGAACTATTGTTAGATTTTCATGAAAAACCTACACCTTTTAATGAAATGTTTATGAAGTTTTATGTATCATATATTAAAGATGGAAACTTATTGTGTTAGAGAAAAGAAAAAAACTAAATGTGTTCCAGGTTCTGATGAAATTATAAAAGCAAAAGGAAATGGTCGCCTGATGTTACGTTGCATTTGTGCTAGTTGTGGTATTACAAAGCATAGTTTCATTAAAACCAACAAAAAAGGAGGCTTGTTAGACCTTCATGCTGCGATAGGAAAATTACCAAAACCAAAAGGTGGGTTCACTCTTCCAAGTCACAAGTACACTGGGCCATATAATCCTTTGGATAAACAACTTGATTCGAACGACCAACCTTTACCAGGCCAAGAACCTTACAATCAAATAGATGCTATTGCAATGAAACATGATATTTGTTATCGTGATAATGACAATAAAAAAGGTAAACTAAAATGTGATAAAGATATGTTAGACAGTTTATCGCAAACAAAAACGAAAGGTATCCGGGAATCGTTTGATAAAAAGTTAGTACAAGCAGCAATTGGAACTAAATATAAGTTGGGGTTAGGTGCAAAAAACGGGAAAAGGCGTCGTGGCAAACAGAACTAGCTGATGAACTACACAAACCAGTAAAGAAAAAGTTTCTGCGACGCCGAGTTATAAGCAAATCAATTGATGAAATATGGGCGGCTGATTTAGTGGAAATGCAAAAGTTTAGCAAATGGAATAAAGGTTACCGATATTTACTGATGGTGATTGACGTATTTTCTAAATTCGGATGGATAGTCCCTTTGAAAGACAAAACGGGTAAAACTGTTGCTAATGCTTTCAAGAAAATCTTCAAAGAAAAAAGAATTCCAGAATTCTTATGGACTGATAAGGGAAAAGAATTTTACAACAAAAATACGAAAAGCCTGTTGGACCAACACAGCATTAAATTATACTCAACTGAAAATGAAGAAAAAAGTTCTGTTGTTGAACGCTGGAATCGCACTATCAAAAATAAAATGTGGAAGCAATTTACAAAACAAAGTTCAACTCAGTACTTAGACATGCTACCTGAGATAGTTGATGAGTACAATAACAGCTATCATTCATCCGTGAAAATGACGCCTGTTCAAGCTAGTGAAAAAGAAAATCAAGGAATTGTTTACTATAATTTGTACGCTAAAATTAAACCAATAAAAACAAAAGCAAAATTTAAAGTTGGTGACACAGTAAGACTTTCAAAATACAAGCGAAAACTTTTTGACAAGGGTTTTACTCCAAACTGGACAGAGGAACTGTTTTTAATTTCTAAAGTTTTAAATACCAATCCACACACTTACGAAATCACTGATCTTCGTGGTGATTTAATTTCTGGAACTTTCTATGAACAAGAACTTTTGAAAACGAATCAAACTAAATTCAGAATAGAAAAAGTTGTTCGCAAAGATAATAAAAAGAAATCGGCATTAGTTAAGTGGTCTGGATACAGCAATAATTTTAATAGCTGGATTCCGATTGAAGAATTAGAGCAACTTAAATCTACATATAAATAAAAGATGTTTTGTGGATTTCAACCTTCAAACTTATCAGTTCCAGAAAATATAGAAGATATAAAACAAAAGTGGAATAAACGTGTTTTAACTTACTGTATCACGAACTTAACACCAAAACTTACAGAAGAATCGATACACAAACAAATTGATTCTGCTTTTAAAGTTTGGGATAAACCTACAGCACTTAAATTTAAGAAAGTACAGCCAAATGAGCCCTGTGACATAAAAATTAGTTTTTGTGCCAAGGAACATGGCGATGGATTCCCTTTTAAAGGTAAAGGCGGTGTTTTAGCTCATGGATTTTATCCAGGTTCAGGAATTGGGGGTGATTTACATTTTGATGCTGATGAAGATTGGACAGACCAAGAAACACCTCCCAAACACAACTTATTTGT
The DNA here is from genome assembly GCA_963965965.1 of Trididemnum nubilum. Classification (NCBI taxonomy): domain Eukaryota; kingdom Metazoa; phylum Chordata; class Ascidiacea; order Aplousobranchia; family Didemnidae; genus Trididemnum; species Trididemnum nubilum. The sequence continues at coordinate 8,385,816 of OZ014469.1, forward strand.
AGTAGCTGTTCATGAAATAGGTCATTGTTTAGGTTTAACCCATTCACAAAGTACAGATTCTATCATGTATCCTACTTATAAACACGAGTGGTCAAAAGTATCAAGTGATGTTCTATCAAAAGAAGACATTGAAAGAATACAAAAGGCGTACGGTAAACCCAAAGTGAAAATATTTGATAGCAATGGCTTTACAATTAAAGTGAAACCTATAGAAAATGACAAAATCAAACTAATTATTGAAAAGAATTAAACGCGACTGAAGCGTAATTATGAGCACAAGTTGGTTACATGTGACAAGCGCTCAATTGCGAGTTTAATATCTCCTACTAACATCGGGAGGGGTGGACTGAGAACCACGATTTTAAAAAAAATTTGAAACACAAGGACGGTTTCAGTGCATTTTAAGTCATTTTGTTTCCAGTGCATTTTTTAAGAGTCAGGTGACCTGCTTTGCACTGAATGATTTTTATTGAGACAGTGCAGTCACGTGACCTCTCTTAATTTGAGACACAAGGACGGTTACAGTGCAGTCACGTGACCTCTGTGCACCGAACACGCCATATACATAACTACTAACTGCGCGCAAAATAAACCGTTGCAAAAATAAATCGTCAAAAAAACTGTGCACAAAATAAAGCTCTGCAAAAATGCGCTGCAGACATTTTTGTATATTTGTTAGTGGAGCGTGGCAAAGCGCTCTCAGCTGCTCTTTTATGCGCTATCGGCTGTTCTTTAATGCGCTCTATGAGCAGCTGAGAGCGCTTTGCCACGCTCCACTAACAAATATACAAAAATGTCTGCAGCGCATTTTTGCAACGCTTTATTTTGTGCGCAGTTTTTTTGACGATTTATTTTTGCAACGGTTTATTTTGCGCGCAGTTTTTTGACTGTTTACTGATGCAACGGTATATTCTGCTCAGTTTTTTTTTTATTGCAAAAATAAATAGTCAAAAAAAGTCCGCACAAAAAATTTTTGCACTAGTTTTCTTCGTATATTTATTTTTGAATATTTAATTAAAATGACTATTTAATTAAATATGCAAAACAACGCTGCACAAATTAGAGTACACAAACGGCGCTCCATAGGTTGATCTGACCACATAACTGCCATAGGAAGTTGTTCTGACTTCCAAGGAGTCGGCCACGAAGGACGACAAGCTTGTTTAGTTAAGAATATTATGTTTGTGCGCTCACGACTTTTCACCAAGAGTTGGCCGGGTTTACTTTTCAACATTCCGTAAATTAGTTTTATTGCACTAATTGTGTACCATTTTACTTAAAAAATTTTACCACTGTGTGTTTATCAAGTCGCTGACTCCATTGATGGATAATTTTTTTTTGGGGGTGTTGATAATATAATGCATACACTGTCGTACGCATCAGCTAAACTGCTAAATGCATTAAACTTTGATTGTCTGTTTTCAAAAACTTAAGGGGATTTTTTCCACTTTTTAGTATTATAGCAAAATCAAACATCTATTATAAAATTTAAAACATATACGAAATGCGATCGTATGCACAAAGGTATAGTGTGTTTTTTTTATCTTTTATATCTGGTATAAAATTTGATTATTTTCGTAGCCAAGACTAAATTTTCAGTTTTGTTCTAAATTGAGTTTTAGCGGGGTAGCTGCAGTATACGTAATTCTAACAATAACGCTTAGTGATCAAATATTTTCCGTTACAGAAACTGATACTGTTATTACGCTGCTTTATTATTAAAAAAACTATTGATCAATATCTCCTGTTAATGAATGTTTAACGGTTTAACTGTACAAAAGAGAAAATTATAATTATCGTTATCACATATTATGCACTTTTAAACTGATATTCTGGCCCCCACTATAGGTTTGATTGCTGGTCAATTCAATTGGACGCAACGTTGTCAGGGGCTCGTGAGTGCAAGACATATTTTTTCGTGAAATGATTGCCAGCTTGATACCGTAAAGTTACTTGGACATATCTGTGAAACGCTTTGTTGTCTGGCTAAACGTTTCAAAAATTGACCCAACAAACTCGTTACAAGTCTTCGACTTGATTTTGCAAGTATATTGAAGGTTTCAAGACAAAACGAGAAATGACATAACAAGTTTTATTTAGTCGCTCAGTAACAATATTCTGGCAGTCATTAAAATTGATTAAAATTGCAGCAGGAAAGTTGCGAAGGAACCTCACGACCATCAAGTCAAGCAACCACTTTATTTCATTTTGTTATTGAAATTGTGTTAGTACGAGGATCAGTTAATAAGTAATGAGACTTTCTCAATTACTTTAGTGTTCTTGAAGTTATGCAACTGAAATTTTATGTGATGATTATGAATGGAGTTGTCATCTCATTTACAAAAAATTTTGTTTATTTTCAGATTACTGTAGGTGTGACGACAAATTGAAATTACCACTAGGCTAGCAAACAGCTCATGTTTCTTTCCCGGTGAAGAAAAAATTTAAATCTCAGAAAAGTTTAGGGAAAGTCATGCTCACTGTGTTCTGGGACAGAAATGGGCCGATCACTATCAGTTTCTTGCAAAGGGGCAACACTGTGAACTCAGAGAACTACTGTAAGCAGCTAACTCAAGTTGAAAAAGACATTAAGAACGAACGGAGGGGACTTCAGTCAAGAGGTGTGATTCTCCTTCAGGACAATGCAAGGCCCCACACAGCAGCAGGAGCCCTAGCCAAAATTGAAGATTTAGGCTGGAAACTTCTAACACACCCACCCTACAGCCCAGACCTTGCAGCATCTGATTTTCACCTATTCGGCCTATTCAAAGAGAGTATGAGGGAATTCACTTCCAGACTGATGAAGAAGTGAAGGCTGCTGTGAGCAAGAGGCTCAGGACTCAGTCCACGGAATTCTATGCCAAAGGAATAGACGATCTAATATCAAGATGGTACAAGTGTGTTGCAAAGGAGGGAGACTATGTTGAAAAATAAAAAAGCATTTTTTGATTACCAGTCAATGCAAATTTGAGTTATTAAAAAAGTCTCATTACTTATTGACTGACCCTCGTATATTTTATACTGTATATGTGTTTCAAAAACTTTTTTGTCATTTATTGGGACCTCGCGCGAGGACGTAGTATTTTTTGTTGTTTGGAATTTTTGGCAGATGAGAATTGATTTGCTTATAACTAGCAAACGGTTAAACCTAAAAAGTTGAAATTTGGATTCAACAAAAGATTTAATTAAAGCGTCATGTTTGCCAATTTTGGGGGTTCTAGGTCACGTGGACGTGAATTGAGACACAAAAAGAGCTTAAAAAAGGACAATTTTTGGTTGAAATTTTTTTAATTCGCGTATAACTCAAAAACCACTCAACGTGGAATCATTGTCCTCAAATATTACAAAATGTGCAGTACAGAAAGACATTGCGTGGATTTTTAGCATTTATATGTCGTCAAATCAAATCTTTCATTATACTCGCGGTAACACGCCAAAGCGTGTAACGAGTTGGAGGGGCCCATCTCGCGTCATTGCGCCCGAGTAACACAGCTTCTTTCAAAATAAATGTCCCAGCGGTGGCGAGCCGTTGACAACACTGTTTTTGATTTGACTAGGCCGAGATTTGAACCACAGACCTCCCACTCCAGAGACGAACGTGTTACCGCTCTACTAATTGGCCAGTTACAAAAAAAATTGCAAACGTAGATATAGGCCTACTAAGCATAAAGGTTTGGTGTTTACCGGGCGTAAGTAAATCAACTCTGATTCTGGCGTTCTTCCGGTGAAGTCATAGTCACAGCAAGCTTGATCTTAAAAAGCCTTGTTGCTTTGACGTTTCGTTGGTCATGACGACCAACATCATCAGAATACGAGCAACGATAAAGAACTACGACTGAAGCTACGTAGCATCAATATGAATTGTAAGAGTTTTAAAGTTTTAAAATCCGAGAGTTAATTATTACATCACAACAATAAAAACAAATTTGTAGAAAAGCGGATAGTGTTAAAACTTCGGTCACAAAAACTACAGAATAAACTAAAGTGTTATCAAAGCATCAGGATACTAAAGCAAAGAACGATAAACTATTGGAAAAGATTCACCGTCTGAACGATTAATTACTTTTGGCCTAGAAAGAATAAACCAAGATTCAGCGGTTAATCTTTTAGAGAAACTACTTTCAGTTTTTAAAATTCGTTTAAAATTTGTGAGGTGTTTTCATCAACACTGGAACTCAGTTTGCAAGCACATCCATTTCACGAAAGAAGTAGAATTTGAATCCTCCCTACCTTTTCTTGATGTTCTTGTTTCTCGATCTGGCAACAACATCTCCACCCAAATTTATAAAAAACCTACCCACACCGACCGTTATCTTCCCTACACTTCGCAATTGTCTATTATCTATATTTACATAAGAACTGCAACAAGTTTTATTGGACCGATTGGGTTGAAATTGCAAATTGTGAATCGTCATCACATACCATCATGAAAAGATCTTGTGTGGATTGCGATGGAGACGCTATAGAACAAAAACATTGCGATGCCACTGGTCACGCTGCGAACAAGACTGCTTGCAATCATTACTGGGGCAATTGGACTGAAGGACCTTGCGTTACAACTATTTGTAACACCGAAGGAGAGCGAACTAAAACTAGACATTGCTTATATGACGAAGGGAGTGAAGCTATTAATGTTTGGTTGTGTTTCAATGGCAATCGTTCCGCAATAATGAAAGAAAAATGCATCAACAGTACTATTCCTGCTGAATGCCTATCTCAGATATCATCAGAAACTGGTAGCGCAGAAAATAAACGTTTCTACGTTGGTATTGGAGTAGTTTTCGCGTTGATTGTTATTCTTTGCATTTTGCTTGTTTTTGTGAGATACAGCTGTCACAAATCAAATCATTTTCCATCGATTGACACAGCGAATCTAAACCAAACTTCTCCTTACAAATTCACAAATGCCACTGTCAAGACATCAGAACAGTCAGGTAATGTTTTCCAACTAGTTGAACTAAGTCAGCAGAACCCTTCTGACGCACACCAATTCATCCCGACAACCATTGCAAATGACCGGTCTTTTGGAGATTTGAAATCAATGGAACAAAACAAGCTTGAAGATGAGCTAGTAGAGAAGACAGTTGCCTACGATATTGCACAAATAGACGGCTCAAATACATGTAGATTTGACCAAGCGTCCGACCAAGATGAGTACGTAATTGAGATATCGAATGTTTTGAATTCGTTCGCAATTGCAATGCGAACTGATCCAAATGTATACGAAATTAAAGATGCTATACAACATGCAGAGTCAAACCTTCCAATGGCACATTCTATTGAAGGGGATCCGGAACAAAACAATACCTACAGCTCTCTCCAGTCATCAGGTGATGATGTAGAAAGCACGTATTCCAGATTGGAGGGTTGATTTTAACTTTTGCAACGTTATGAAACAGACTCAAAGGACATTTTGTTGCTGAGGTTACATGAAATTGCGTCATCGCAATTTCCGTAGAACGACAATGGCCTAATGCTTTTATCTATTCCACGTCATAGTATTTTTGCGGATGTTTGATGATCTAATCAACAATTAATCTCAAAAAAAAAAAAAAACGTCAAAGGACGACGAAAATAGGTAGCACTTTATAGTACGGGATATTGTTGCGACGGTAAAACACGAATGATGATTAACGCTAGCAACAGTTGGCCAATAGTTTTACAAACTCATTGTTTAATGAATGAAAACTCGCGAATGTCACATTCGCTTGCGATTAAATGCAGAGAGTATATAACTGATTCAAAGCGATGAAATTTTAGTGATTTGCCACTATTTGCCAGCAAAATTGCGACAATTCCAAAATTATAAAGCACTGCAAAGAAAATTGAGAAACTTTTTGGATGTGGTTGAAATTAAAAAAAAAACTCAGTTTTTTGCTTTTGCAATATTACAATATTGCAAAAAAAAATAGCAAAGAAAAAGGTTAATAACGCTGGCAGAGCATTAACAATTAAACAATATTACAAACATAGTTCCTAAAATTGACATTGATACTCGCAATTGGACCTTATGGAGATCTTTTGAACTCTTTGTGTTCTACTGCCCCAAATTCGTTTTTAACAAAGAATACAGAACTAATTTCTACAGTACAATGATTGTTTTAAAAACAAAAAAACAATTGCCAGAATACAACTAAGCATAACAATTTATTAGACGCGTTTCGCTTTACCTTTACGAATTATCATACTGAGTAAATCACTCTACCGATGATGCCTTAAGTCAAGGCGAAACGCGTCTAATAAATTGATATAGTTAGTTCTATTCTGGCAATAGTTTTTGTTTTTAGATTGAGCAGAAACTACGACTGTTATACTCCAAAACTATGATTGTTCTTTCACGGTTTGTCTGAGCTATATTTTATTCATACAATATTTGCTGCATTTGTTTACTTGTAATAATAGTTCGGTGATACGTATTGTAGTTCGAGTTCAATTTACTTTTAAAAAACCTTGACATTTGAAACATTACATTATAACTATTGTATATGTTACTAGGTTACAAACAGCTCAGTGACCATGGACGACTAAATACTTTAAAGATTTTTTTAAGACTATTGAAATAGTATGACTGTGATACTGATGTGATATTATGACTGGGACTGTGATGCAATATTTTTTCCATTTTTGTTTGTCAAAAAGTCTTGGCGGGTCTATAATTGGGGAAATTATCAATTTTTTACTATCAATTTATTATTAAGTTCGGTCAAAACTATGCGTAAAAACGCAGGCGTACGAGCGTATCATTTTAACCAAATGGGAGCTTGATACGTTGTTAAGGCGGAGCCTCAAGATTTTTGGCCATGTGTTTAAACTAAGTCTTAAAAAATTGAGATAGAGATATTCTAGCTTTCAAACATTTTAAAGGTTAGCACCTTTCAGCTACAATCAAAAGCGGTTTAAGTTTTATTGAAGGTCACACAGCTCATTCATCACACTAAGCAACAAAATTTTTGCTACTTTGAAGTCAAAAAGTGCTTTAGAGTGTGCTTTGGGAGCTGATTTCAAATCTGAGGTTATTTTTGTGCTAGCACGTCAGGTTTTTTAGCTATTTGAGAAAATATAATGAAATAATACGTAATATTTGGCATAATAATTATTGTAGCTTTTCCACTGCAGTATCTGAGAAATAAAATGAAATAATGCATTATATTGGCATTGAAATCATTGTAACTTTACCACTGCAATATATAAGAAACATCTTTGATATACTTGCTAAGAAACAGGCGCCACAACAATTTCGGCTTTGGTACTTTGAAAATTTATTGAGTTTAAACCCCTCCCCCAAAATGTCAACCGACTGTTGCAGCTAACAGTTAAAAAAAACTTTGCGCTTTTTGCTGGATTTTCACAATATGCTTCGCACTAATTTCTCGCTGAAGAAACCAGCAGTACGTAATTTGACACCATAATCCGAGTTATTCTCGCCTAATAGCGACTTTCTATGTGTTAAAGTTTTTGATGAAATCGTTCCCAATGTTAGAAATGAAGAAATCCGAGGTAAAAAATGGAGAAAATGAATTTTTGGTGGTATTCTTGCACAAAGACTTTTGTAGCTACATCGACAATTTTAAACAATGCTGACTTATGAAGAAGATTTGTTACCTAAAAAAATGTTGACCGCTGAACAAAATTAATGCAATATTCTTTTTCTAATACGCATATCCTTTCAACAAATCTTTTTTCATTCATTATCTTCCAAATTTCTGTTTCTATGAATATCCAGCAGTTCTTTTGGCCTCAGATTTGGCGGAAAATTGCTGATGCATATACTTATAAACCCATTGCCATTTAGATTTATTGCTTTAATAAGTTTTTCAAGTGTGTTAACTTGATCATAACTGGCGAAAACACTTTGGTGGGATCATGTAAAGAAACATGATAAATCTTGCTAAAAATACTCTTCAAGTGAATGTCAATCTTTTCAAATACTATAGTGCTGTTTATCATCTTGGCTATCTCAACAACACAAGAAATATTGGTGCTTGGTATAACTCATTTCTAAACCAAGGAAAAGGCCAATCACTTTAAGATCTTAACAAATATTTCAGAGGTAGTTTGAATACTTGATCAAATGTAAAAGTAAAACCAACTCCATTGTTTTATAACTTTCTTTTTATCCAGAGGCAAGTTTGAGATCACCTTGAGATCTTTACAAATATTCCAGTGGTAAATTGAATGCTTGGTCAAATGTAAAACAAACTCCATTGTTTCATAAGTTTCTTTTAATCCAGAGGCATGTGCTGAAGGAGCCAATGACAAATGATTTTCTTTTGGAGCAGAACAGTATCAAACTTGCTTTGCTTGAATCAAAGAATTGTCTCCACTCGTCAGGATTGTGCAAGGCCATGAAACAGGCCATTGATATTACTGCAATCGCATACAATATAATGTATTCTGAAGCTTGATTTGCTACGAGCGAAAATATATATACTTTTAACGACCTTGCTCCAGCATCTTCCATTGTTTCAATCTAGAAGTAAGAAGCTCTGATTTTTTTTGGTTAGTTCCCATCTCTAACTAAATTGTTTGGGTCAGTTTTTGTTCCATAGGTGTGGAATTGGAATGTTTAATATGAATGTGGTTTTTCTGAATAGCCACAATGCTTGTATTAGAACTTTTTGATTTTCAAGAAGAACCATTCGATTCACCTGAGCTGCTACCACTTTTTCGGTTTAAGAGCTTCTTAGCCAGCTTAAAGGGAACAATGACAAAATCTTTTATCACAGAGAGGAGCCAAACACATGCCAGTATATATCACAAAGATTTGTAACTATTAACTCCTCATAACGTAATAAGGTATTTCGTAATGAAGTTTTAAGAGCATTGATTGATCACGACAAAAAAATGAGAATCAAATCAAGTGTTTTTGAGCTCATTTAGGCAAAATGTGAAAGTAAAAATTGCTAATAATACAATATGTTATCGAAATGCAATTTAATATGAATAATTAAAAAACTAGAAGTCACAGAAAAAAAATTAAAATTTTTGAAGACAGCGCCCCAAAATTAGCCAAGAACAGTTGAAAAATCTTGAGAAGCTTGAAAAAAAAAATTTCATTGCCTAATATTATTCTTCACATAAAATTTTCAAATTTGATGAGGTTTATTATCAATTTAGATTTTATTCCGATTTAACCGAAAAATATTAGAATTATGGATTGAGTTTTAAAAGAGAAGCTCAACTGCTGCACAAACAAGCTTTGGTGTTTTTTGCTTTTTTTTTAGTTTTGTTTTTTTATGTTTACACATAAATTACCTTTTGCATTAATTAAGAAAATAGAATAAGCGAATTCAAAAAACGGAAAAGCTTTATCATTGCGAACAAAAAATAATCGTATACTGCTGTTTAAAGGAATACGTAGAGTTTTTTCTTTGTATGGGCGATGATTAGTTTTACGATACAGAGATGGAAACCGGTCGGGTCGACCGGCACCGGTCGGGTCAACCGGCCGGTCGGGTTGCCGGTCGGGTCGAGATTCTTCGACCGGCCGGTCAAGCCGGTTGAAAAACCGGTCAAATTATCCTTTCGGCAACTAAAAGACATCCAAGCACGAACCGAAATATACTTATATGTTTTATCATAAATAAAACTTTTTATAAAGAAACAGTCTTAACAAACCTCATCTTTCGAAAAGACTTGTTGAATGGTTTCAAGCTGTGACTAATATGCTGTGACCATTAAGACATGCACATCCAGGGACGTATTTAGGGTGGGAGTATTGTGCCATGCCCCCCACTTTGAGCCACGGCACAACGCAAAAAAGTGCAAAATATACGTTAAAATTGCGTAATCAGATTCTAATAAAGCATGCATGTGGAAGAGGCAAGCGCTTCCTAGCGTTTTAGCATCATTTTAATCAGCTTAAGAGTAGAAGTGACGCAGATTCCAGATTTTTTAGTACATGCTAAAATCTTGCCGCTTTGAAAAGCTTTTTTCAAGTTAAATTTACCACACTCTACCCTGGGCAAGAAAGACATAGCTCTTGTTTTTTTATATGTAACTAGCCATGGCTGGTTCTGAAGTAGCAGCATTTCTACAAACTGCTGAGGCACATTATATTTCGAATGTTTTCTAGCCAATGTCATAACAGTTTAGTGTTTTTAATGAAAATAACGGAAGCGTTGCGTTCATCGGGATAGTGATTCATAACCACTTCGTACTACCGATGAGTTTATTTATTGGTTTGACGTTTCGCTTCCCAAACCGGGAAGCTTCTTCAGAAAAATTTTCTGCAGTGCTGCCTTTGCAGTTACAAAAAGATAAATCAGAAAAAAATAACAGCAAAAGATAGGTAACAGTAAAAACATACGAACATCACAATACTTGTACTATTATACCCAAAAACATTAAAATGATGGAGCAATAACATTATTATTGAAAATTATGTCACTAACAGCGTGAAAAAAAGGAATATTGAAAAATTATGTCACTAACAGCGTGAAAAAAAGGAATACTGAAAAATTATGTCACTAACAGCGTGAAAAAAACTAATAATATTCATAACAACTAGGTTGCTTCACTAACAGTTTGATAAAGTATGAAAAGCATCTATTGCAAAACATTATGTACTGGAAAAACTTTTTAGCTCCACAGAGATTTATATTAATTGTTCCGTCCGTATATAAATCTCTGTGGAGCAAAAAACCTTTTCCAGTACATAATGTGTTGCAATAGATCCTTTTCATACTTTATCAAACTGTTAGTGAAGCAACCTAGTTGTTATGAATATTATTAGTTTTTTTCACGCTGTTAGTGACATAATTTTTCAGTATTCCTTTTTTTCACGCTGTTAGTGACATAATTTTCAATAAGTAATGTTATTGCTCCATCATTTTAATGTTTTTGGGTATAATAGTACAAGTATTGTGATGTTCGTACGTTTTTACTGTTACCTATCTTCTGCTGTTATTTTTTTCTGATTTATCTTTTTGTAACTGCAAAGGCAGCACTGCCCAAAAAAAGTTTAGTGTTGCTGCTTGGCGAATTGCAAATAATCTGTCACCAATAGCTAAAAAATTGTAACTTTGTTTTTTGATCTTTCGCAAAAAATCATTAGAAAGACCGTCTAATAATTTAGCTTGTGCCCTCCAGTGCTTTTTATGCTTATTTTGTGCACGTTTTGCGCTGCTCAAAACAGGTCTTTCAAACCAAAACTTAACTCAAAAAGATCTTAAAATTGAGTCATTTTTGCAAAAAACGCAAAAATTTTTTTGCGTTTTTTTCTCAGACCCCCGTCTAAAGTCACAAATTTTAACGCCTCATCCATGCCCCCCTCCCCCTTTTGAAAATTTTTCATTAAAAACATTGAATAGTGAAGAAAAACCTTCTGTAAAAAACCGGTCGACCGGGCCGGTCAAAAACCGGTCAACCGGTCGGTCGACCGGCCGGTCAACCGGCGATGATTTTGAAATTTGCCGGTCGGGTCGAGAAAATCCTGACCGGTTCCATCTCTGTTACAGTATATCTTTAGACGCTATATTTGTAAGTTGGTATCACTTAGGTAGTGAACAAATTGGGAAAAATATAATACTGTGATTAGAATCAAGAACTCACCCGGCCTAGATTATTAGACTGTGCGTATCTTTAGTTTATTTTAATCAAAAATTTGGTATTTTCTTTTTTTCGGTCATGCTTATGATGCAGGTTCGATTCTCTTGGCGTTGCTAACTTAGCAATTGCATGCAAATGCTAGCTTTTTTTTCAGATTGCACATTGTTTTTGCTTTTTGCTGATACCAAGGATCTTGAAAATTTATTTTACGTAGATCACACAACTTATTTATTGCAATTATACACGTAAATTTTTTAAATTCAATGAAGCTTATTTTCGAGCAAATTCTATTCTAATTTAACCGAAAACAATAGGACTTTGGATTAGGTTTTAGAGCAAACTTCTAAAGAGGTTTGAGCATTTGCTCACAAAAAAGCTTTTTGAAGAGGCGTTTTTCCCTTATTCTTTATTTGTGCTTTTTTTGTAGTGAGTCAATTATACACCCACTATTTACTCATAAGTTATTTTTTGCATCAATTAATTAACGTAGAATATGTGGGAGAACTCAAATACCGGAAAAGCTTTTTCATTTTGAATAAAGAATAATCATACTGTTGTTTAAAGATAGTGCGTACTACGTAGTGATCTTCTTTTTATGGGCGATCATTTTCTTTTACGTAACATTTGAACGCTATTTGAGCCTGTTCGAGTTGATAAAACCTGTGGCAAGGTTGTGAGCAACTTGGGAAAACTACAATACCGTGTTTAGGATAAAGATTGAAATCGCCCGGCCTAGAGGATGAATATGCAATACAACAGCAAGGTGTCAGGTGGCTAAAATAAACTAAGAATATTATGTTTGTACGCTCACGATTTTACGCCAGTTGGCCAGGTTTACTTTTCAACATTCTGTAATTTCGTTTTACAGTATTACACTAATTGTGTACCATTCTACTTATAAAATTGCATCCTCTGTATGTTTATCAAGTTGCTGGCTCCGTTGATAATTATTTCCTTTTCGGCCAGCACACTGTCGTATGCATTAGCTAATGCATTAAATTTTAGGTTGTCCGTTTTCAAAAAATTCATGGATTTTTTCCACGTTTAAAAAATATTGTGGAGTTAAATATCAAACATAAAAATAAAAAATTAAATGAAGTAAAATAAAAGGCTATAATATGCATAAATGTATTGACTGCTTTTTTTACCTTTTATATTTGGTATAAAATTTGATTATTTTTGTTACAAAGTTTAAATTTTTGGTTTTGTTCTTAATTGTTTTTAAAAGGTAGCTGCTGTATACGTAATTCTAACAATAACGCTTAGGAATCAAATATTTTCCGTTGCAGAAACTAATACTGTTATTACGCTGTTTTATTATTAAGAAACAATCGCCAATATTTTGTGATTATGAGTGTTAAAACTTAAAAAAAAACTAATTATAATTATCGTTATTACATATAACGCACTTGCGTTTAGAACTAGTACTCTGGCCATCCTAGGTTTGATTACTGGTCAATCTAATTGCACACAACGTTGTCAAGGGCTCGTAACTTCGAGACATATCTTTGTGAAACGCGGTGTTGCCTGGCTAAATGTTTTTTAAATTGACCCAAAAACTAATTACACCTTCTGGTGTGGTTTTTCCAGAATATTAAAGATTTGATTTTGTTATTGGGACTTCGCGCGAGCGCGTAGTACCTTTTGTTTTTGTTCGCGAATTTTGGCTGATAAGGACTGATTTTTATCGCTTATAACTTGCAAACGGTAAAGCCGAGAAAGTTGAAATTTCGATCCAATGTTAGAATTAATGAAAGCGTCACGTGTGCCAATTTTGGGGATCCTAGGTTACGTGATCGTGAATTTGACATAAAATGAAGATAAAAAACAATTTTTAGCTTGAAAGTTATTACAGTAATTCGCTTATAATCTCACAACCACTTGACATACGAAGCTAAAACTTGGACACAATGCGGGTGTTTATGAATGCTTAATGCAAATCGAGTTTAGGGGCGTTCGGTTACGTAACCAAAATTTGACAGGCCGAAAATGGGCGAAAAGTTGACGAGTTTTAACCGATATATCTCAGTGATTACCGATATTGGTGAAAAATAGTTAGTGGTATTTTTGCAAACTATCAACCACCTTTTTTTTGGTTATGTTTGTTTACTCCAATTTGAAAACTATTTTTCTTCTTTTGCATCTTTTTTCTAACTTTTTTTTTCTTTTTCTTCTGCCGCCATCTACTTTTAAACCGCTGAACGCACTGTATTCAAAATTCGAGCGATTGAAGATATCAGTGAGGACTAGGTGTTCGACTAAAATCGGGGGTGCCAGGTTGAGGAGATCCCCCTCAATCGAACTCTCCAATATTTTGAACTTTTAAACTTCTGCAACTAGATGGATCAAAATTTCGAATTGGGTTGATATTAAAAATAACCTAAACTTAACAAAATTTGGTGGTTTCAAAATGGGGGATTTTACCCCAAACGAGCCCTCCAAAATTTAAATTTTTTAGTCTTTAAAAATAGGCACATGAAATGTATAAGGGAAAGATAACAATTGAAAAAGTTTTAGGGTTTCAAAATTGGGTTTTTCCCCTTAAACGGAGCTGCCGAAATTGAAACTTTTAGCCACTCACGCTAGATACATGAATTAGTGTTCGGGCAAAAATCAAAATTTTCAGGGGAGGCAAATATGAATAAAAGATAAAATTTGAAAAAATTTGGGAACACCAAAAGGAGTCGCCAAAACATGAAATGTTTAGGTAAGCAAATATAAAAAAAGATAAAATTAGACCAAAGTTTGGGGTGCCAAAATGGGGGTTTCCCCAAAACATATCCGCCAAAATTCAAATTTTTTAATCACTCATGCTAGACAGATGAAATTTTCAGCATAAGCCAATACAAATATGAGATAAAATTTGAAAAAATTTAGGGGTACCAAAAAGAGGCCTGCCTCAAACGAGGCACCAAATTTTTGAGCTTTTGAACCGTTAAGATCCGTTTATACAGAGCGTGGACCCGAACGTGAACTACGCTTGAAACCACACAATTTTCCGCGCGAATTGCTGTTTTAACAGAAAGCGTTTTTTTGCGCAAAAACCGCATTTATTATATTAAAACTTGATCATTTGTATCTGTAACCAGGGGTGCCGGAACGTCAGAAGGGCAAGGAGGGGCAGCTTTTTCTAAGAGCACTTTCGATACTGTACGTACAGTTATTACCATCTACATTGCAGACATACTATCAAGCAATTAAACACTTCAACAAAGCCGGAGTACTTAGTACGTCGCATAAATACTAAAAAATAACAATGAACTATCAATTAAATAAGAGCAGATTCTGCCGCAGCAAGCCATTGGGGGCTTGGGGGCAACGCCCCCAACCGCCGGAGGCAAGGTGGTCTGGGGGCAGAGCCCCCAGCATTCGGAGATTTTGCAATTTTTTTGCAAAAATGACAATTTTAGGCCTACTTTAGCAAAAATTAATGCTATTAACATGTGGTACAGAAACTGGCGGTGCAAAACTTGATTAAACTGGCTGCGTAAATGGGCAGATTGGCTTTGAGGGCGGTGACTAATGATGAAATTTCAGCCTTTTTTTCACCACATTACAAGCTGTTAGATCATAAATTAAAAAATCGCAAAGTTTTAACCTACTTCGTCAGCATTTACGAAAAAAGATATTTTTGGAAAAGATGTTCATTTTTAACCACATCCCAGCATCCCCACCAAGTATTTTACAGTTAGTGCTGGACAAGAAGTGGATTTTGCTCCAGTTATTGCAATGAATTTTACGTGTTGCAAGTTTTTCTTATATTTCTCCGGTTTAAGCAGGGGGTCCGGACCCTCCTAGATCCACCACTGGTAACGCCAGAGTCGATCGTTCCAACTAGGGCTACAAACAAAGTTAGAAACTTGAATGTCTTGCAATAGAGTAATAGTTGGCCCAGAGACATAGGATCCTTGGGTTCTTAATTTAAAATTTTGTAGCACCCTATCTTCGTTGTGTCAGTTTAAACTAATAAAACTAAATCGGGTGTCACAGGCTAACCAAATGCATTCCACAATGTTGCTCATTTATTTTACTTCATTTTGAAATCATTTATCAAATCAGATCTTTTGTTGTACTTGTTGTATAACGCCGAAGCTTATAACAGTGCCGCAACTGGAACGTTGTTCTAGAGGGGGCAAAATTTCTTTGTCATCGCGCCAAATCGGTCTACTTTTCTCCCAGTTCTCTATTGGTTTCAAAAAAACACAGCCACTATCTTGAAACTGCCGCAAGAAAAAGGGAAGTTTGAGTGGGCATGCTGGGCAGTTTAAGGGGGCGATATTTTTGTTTAGGTGAGCGCAGCCCCTTTTTGCCCCCCTAGTTGCGGCCCTGGCGAGTGGCGAGTTTGCGAGGCCCATC
This sequence comes from Trididemnum nubilum, assembly GCA_963965965.1. Lineage (NCBI taxonomy): Eukaryota > Metazoa > Chordata > Ascidiacea > Aplousobranchia > Didemnidae > Trididemnum > Trididemnum nubilum. The sequence goes on from OZ014469.1 coordinate 8,401,722, forward strand.
TCCGCGTCATTGCGCCCAGGGAACACCTCTTCTTTCGAAGAAATGTTGCAGCGGTGGAGAACCGTTGACAACAATGTGTCCGATTTGATTGGACCGAGATTTGAACCTCAGACTTCCCGCTCCAGAGACGAACGCGTTGCGATTTGTCATTATTGATTTTAAGAAACTTTTTAAAGCCAATTAGTGAATCGTATTTCTTATTAAAGACAGTTTTTTATAAACTAAAAACTGCAATGTGCTTTTGTATCAACAAAATTTTTTTTACGATTTTATTTTTAGAAAAAACTGTGTTGGTTCACAAAACACGAAGCTTTAATTACTTGGAGTGCTTCTTGTAGCTCCAGTACTCTTTAGCGAGCTATCAGTTTAAACTGCCCAAGGAGGATATGAGTTAAGTTTCATCCAATGGATCAGCTTTCACGAGCTAGCTAAAAAACCGCACAGTGTACTGTAGTATAATAGCCTATTGCAAGTTGCTACTAAGTTTTTACTGGGCTAATTGCTATCGTGCACAATTGGGTCATTTTTCTGATCTATTGTTCATAAACAATTAAATTTCTTCTACATTGGATAAGCCAGCTTTGAGATTAGCAGGCTTTTGCTTCGTTACAATCGTACTAGAATGAAAAGGGCAGTACTGCCCCCTTTGCCCCTTCTGGTAAAAGGGCAGGGGGGCAGCTGCCCTCCCCCCTCCCGTTCCGGCACCAGTACTATCTGTAACTTATTATAATTAACAAGCTACTGATTGTAAAGACTGTTTGTTTGTGATGGCGAATTCTACCATGTAGCAGAAGTTGTAGCCTATTTGAAATTTTAATTCCGATCAATTTTGAGAATATTTTAACTAATGGCATTTAAAATAACATTAATTACTAGGGGTGGCTCGTAATGAAAGCTGAAGAATCTGCAGCATACCCTGCATCATCTGCCCATTTTTCTCTTTTATTGATATTTTTGTTTTTCTGTTGGCGATTGTTAGAATTGCTGTGGTGACCAGTAATTAATTAATTATAGCCTCTCCTCTGCTTGACCGCAAAAATTAGAAAATTATTTCTTTTTTAAAACTATTTTAGTAAAAAGAAATTGGAAACTATTGAGAAAAACTGTTCACTTTGCAGCTTTTATACGGCATTGAAATTGTACGCGGTGACGTCACAGCTAGTTTTTCTTCACTCCCTGTTGTAATAAATGGACAAAAATAAACTGCGGTTCGCGCAGCTTTTTAGGCTTGTTAAGAAAATATAAAAAGGTGTTCACTGGATAGCAAACATTGAACTACTGAACATATCACATCTTGATCTTGTACTGTTGTAGGATACTGCGCAACGTGACATCGCAAGTGATATGCGGGACTTCGCGACAGTATCCAAACTTTACTGAACTTCATCAAGCTTTTAAATAGTGATCGAATTTGCGTTAAATGAATTTGTAAACATGTGTTCGTTAATAGTCAGATGAATAATTTAAATTCGCCTACTGCAAAATTTTTTCACTGACTTCAACAGCTTCTGGTTATTTGCTTTCAGTATTTAAATGTCTCGAAAAGTTGAAAATAATAATAAAGTAACGTCAATTAAATAATTGCAAAGCCCAAGCCATTTACACCATCCTTGATCTAGTTAATATTGCAGATCAGTAAATTCTTCGCAGTTAAAATACTTGTTGTGCAGTAAATATTAGACTGTAGAAAACAGTGTACTTATTATGTTTCGGCAATTTTTGTTTCATTAGATCGGATCAAAGTTTTTCCATCGGCATTTTCGTTTTTCTAAAGAATTCTATCATTTAAGTAGCGACTAAAAATGCCTAGCTGCAGCGAGCGATGTTATGTTAAAAGTATGTTCAAATAAAGAATTAATGGTTAACGAGAAATAATGTCAATCCATAAGGTTTTGAAACATTTGTCTTCAGTCGCGCGCTGGTAACGACGGCCAAATCTTAAATCAAACTTTCCACGTCAATGATATCAATCTAAACTAATTTTTCTTGTACGTGCCCGGGCCTCGGCGTGCTGCTTTTTCATTTGAGAATTTACAATAGATGAGGCACAAATTTTGAATAATTACAAAGATGGCTGCGAAGTAGACTCCTGTTGAGATAATACGTTCAGTTGCACTTTTTCATCGTAGTTGAATTTTACGAAATTGACTTTTTAGGATCCAAATAGTTTTATATAATTTGCAGCTTACCCTTTCAAAATGATCACCAGCCGCCACTGCTGATTACTGGAGGGCAATCACTTTTTTGTTTAATATCATTTAATAAAAGAAAACAGCGTTTATATTTTTATTAAAGAGAGCAATTCTTTATTTGTCTAACGTCATAACTGATTTTTTATTATGCAATATTTTTAAAAGAACAATTCAATAAAAACACGAGCCAAATTAAAAAAAAAGAAAAACGATGCTTTCTATTAACTGTTCTATGTATCGTAACATAATGGTAGCTATGTATCAACAATCATTGCCACTGATTTATATTGTGTTGTTAAATAATCAGACTTATAACAAAAAGAAATGTTTGATGAAGCAAAAATGACCTTGAGGCTAATAAAATTTAAGGATAAATGAAGTTAAAGTTTGTGAACATTTAAAAACTATCACCCTTGACCTAAATTTATTGGTTCTTATATGGAAAAAAAAGGTTGCTCTTTATTATTAATATTTAGACTGACAAGGTTTTTGTCTGAAAAACAACGAAGATGATATTATGAGATAATACCGATTAAAAAGTTTTTGCATTTTACCAAAAGAGTAACCTCGACGTTAGCATAGTCTTTTATTATAGTTTCTGCAGGAATTTTAAGTGACTCAGAACCCAAGCAAAAAAAATTAGTTTTAAGTTTTTGGCTGTTAATGCAATGTCATAGCAGCATACATTCACATATTAGTTTAACATTGGAAAATGGGTTTGTTTTTGGCTTAAAATTATCGATTTAGTGTTTGGGCAAAAATCAAAATCACTCCGTTATTTTTCCTCAAAACAAAACCAAGCGGTTGATGCTTAGCGGTAAAATTGATCTATAATGTAACAATAGATAATTGTGACCATTGTGATTTTCGTCAGTTGCGGCATAATAGGGAAATATTTTGCCGGTTGAGTCAATCCATGCTTTATTTGACAGGCTGTCAACTCATGGAATGGATCAGTGATGTTTGAAATGATGTCACTCTGTAAGGATGAAACGGAGAGAATTTTTTTTTGCATAAATCTTAGAAAATTTCAGAGTTTTGATTTAGTTACTTTGTTAACGAAATTTAAACATCGTTTTGTCCCTGTTAAAGTGTTCGAGAAATGGAGTGGTAGGCCGGTTGAAACTAATTTTAAACTTTATGCCATGTCAAATGTTTATTGCCGTAAATAGTACGCTAATAAATTTTAAGAAAAACTTTTTCGATTAATTTCTATGCCCGCATATATTACATCATAAAGCTGCTCTGTATTACGTTACAGTGTTTTGTTTGTCTATATCGCAGTGCAGTGACGTAGCCTAAATTGAGAGCGTTGATTGGTTGAACACAAACGCCAACTAAAAACTCGCTCTGGAGTCAATCAACGCGGTTTTCCGCACGAACTGAACTTCGTTTCTGGTCGCTTTCGCGTTCTTCTTTAGACCTAGATGGATCGAATTTTCAGAATAGGCAGATATTAAAAAGTAAGTAAACCAACCAACTATACAGAATCATAACATAAATACACAAGAGTTCTCAGCACCTCTCACCTTCTAAGAAAATTTTTACAGGAGCATGCTGGGCAGTCATCTTGAAAGATCGCGTAAAATACAGGGCTTATAGAAAACAGAGATAGTTACCAAGTCATTCTTTCTCATCGACCTGTGACAATTTGTGAGTGAAGCATTAACAAGGGGAAATAAATTTTGATTCTACGCCTTTTTTGGCAATTTGTCAAATTATACCACAAGAGAATAAGGGCAATGTGGCAAAGGCATGAATAATTTAGTAACAAAGTTAAATAAATGCCTGTCGCAAGTTTGCATAACTTTAGCACTTTTTTATTTTAGTTTATGCTGTAGAGGATTATTTTTAAATTTTTGTTGCGGCTTTAATTTCACAACAACCGGTATGCCGAATCATGGGCGTAAGAGCTCAAAATGATTTGGGGGGGGCACCAACCGTTAAAGTCATCACTGCTGTCACTGTCCTCAAATAGTCTCATCCCACCTCTGAAACATCCTTATCAGCACCCGTAAGGGTGGCAAGTGACGCAACTTAGCTTGACTCGAGTGGATACTGGATGGGCAATAACTAACGTGAGAAAGACGAGCGTTAGAAGTGCTACGTTACTTGAGTGGAAGGTGATAAGTAATGTGATTGTATGAAGGGCAATAGCGCATAAAGCGCTAGCAAGGAAATACCTCAGAAAAATTTTGTATCACATACAATGCACATTTTTGTATTTGTTTATAGGTCGCTCTTGACTTTTTGGGCGATATTTTGGTGCAAAAAATGCAACTTATACTCGAATAAATTCGGTATTTGCTATGCAGTTATTAGACTAACTAAAATGTATTAGAAAAGCAGTTGTTTGGCAATTTGGTAACAGATGTTGATAAATAATTATTTAACTAAGCTACGGTCACAAGCAAAATCAAATCAATGCTAAACTCACCGAGATCTAAAAAATGCTCTATCTTGAAAATTAACATGACAATGCAGATATTTTACCAGTGTTTGTTGTCTGATTTACTTAAATATCTTAACAACAATGGCATTTTTTGCAGAAAGACTTTCATCTTTTAGTTCATTCACTTCACTTCAGCTGATTATAATTAAACAATGCTTACTGGCGACAGTTCCAAAACATAGGTCAACAAATAAGTGCCAAAACAAAATTGCGTTCCTCAATCAGCCTGTACGTTAAGTCACTACTCAAAGTACCTGACAAAAAATCTGTAAAGAAGTAGTTCAAGCAACATTATTTAGGCAAAATGGTAACTATAACTAACAATATATTTTCATGTTCCAAATTGCTGTAAAGCATCTGAATCCTAGAATTTTTAGAAAAACTTGAACTAATCACCTGTCTAGGTGTAAAATATATGACAACGGTACTAGCTTTGTCCCTATAAACTAAATTTTAAACTGGTTACATCACTTGGACTTTTCTTTGAAAGAGATAAAACTTTCCATAAAATATTTACATCTTGACAACTATCAGATATCTTATCACGGCAATTGAACAAGTGATATGGCTAACACAAATTTATACTTATTTTTCTGTCCATCATTAAACAGCTTCCTAAACGTACAGAACTTCAATGAACTTGGACCAAGTTAGCTATATGCCATGTCCAGTGCTTGACTTAATTTAAACCATTTTGCTACGGCTACAGTAGTTGAACTAAACGTTTAAAATGGAATTATTGCTTAAAGCAAAGGTCAAAATGCATTTACAGTAACTATTATGTGAATTTAGACAACTTTTCCAGCACCATTTAAAATGGTTAAAAGTATGTAAAGTAATTAATTATACGAGTATTGTTTAAAAAGTAATGGAACTGGGTCTATAGATGTTTTATTTTATTTGACAAGTAAATTTTTGAACATGTCGCTTTCAAATTAGTCTCCTTGGGCTTGAATGCACTTTTTCAATCTTCTCTGCCACACTTCCACGCACTCTTGGAAAGATTCCTCCGGGATCGCTTGGAGCTCTCTCGTCACAGCTGTTTTAATGGCTTCTTAGTCTTGAAAACGAGTTTCTGTGATAACTTCCTTGAGTTTGGGAAGCAAAAAGAAGTGCGCAAGGTCCCAGATCTGGAGAGTTACGGTGGTTGCTCCAGTACAGCAATGTTATTTTTGGCAAGAAACTCCCGAATTTGTTAGGCATTATGAGTTGGAGGATTGTCATGATGAAGCAGCCATGACCTCGTTTTCTACTGTTCTTTTCTTTTCTCCCTCACTAAGCGCATCAGACATCGCAAGATGTTTTGTAGACCTGTGGATTAATAGTTTGGCCTTGAAATTCTGGGTGGACAACTCCATGGACATCACAAAAAGCTATCAGCATCACCTTGGTTTTGGACTAGAACACCCTCGTCTTTTTGGGTCTTGGTGACAATGCGCTCTTCCATTCAAGGCTATGCCGTTGGGTGTGTGGATCGTACTCAAAGACCCATGGCTCACACCAATAAAAACTCTTTTCAGCCAATTGGGTTCAGTTTCAAGTTGCTCCAAAATGTCTTGAAACACTTGCACACGCCGCTTCTTTTGTCCTTCATTCAGCAACCTTGGTATTACTTTTGCACAGATCTTCCTCATCCCCAATCTTGCGTAATGATCCTCGATATCCTCTCACTATTCATACCCAGCTCATCTGCTATCATTCTGACAGTAAGACGGCGATCGCTCCGCGCCTTTTCTCTCACACGCTCAACATTTTCATCGCTTCTGCTTGTGGACGGCCTCCTACTCCTGTGATCATCTTCCACATCCTCTCTTCCCTCTTTAAGCCTCCTGTGCCACTAAAAAAGACAAGTTCTTGACATCGTGTCATCACCATAGACTTCTTGAGGCAATTTTAAAGCTTCAGTTGGAGTTTTTCCAAGACGGACAAGAAATTTTACGTTGACTCGTTGTTCGACGCTCATTCTTCGCACCAAAGAAAAAAAAAAGCTAAAAATTCTTAATTTTATCAAATTTTCACAAAACGGACCCAAAGAAAGTGCCTTGACAAAAAAACGTGCCAAAAAGAATGTAGTGGTCACAAAATATTAAAATTTGGTTTTTGAAACCATAAAACATTATGACATCATAGAAAGCAATGCTTTTTTCTCAGCCATAAAATTTGTTCGTGCAGCATACCCAGTCCCGTTATTTTTCAAACACACCTCGTACACTTGAGAAAAAACACAAAAGACAAAAAAACAACAACAACAACTGCGTAGCATTATTTGCAACTTAATTGCTGTTAATACTGCCGTCATTTTGGTCAATCACGCAAGTAACTTGGTCAGTGATTGTTTACATAAAAATCAAAATTGCTCACACTATCACAAGCTGACGCAAAATAATTGACTTCGTGACACATATAAAATACGGCTAACATTATAATAAGCTGAATGTAATAAGTCTACCAAGGAAATAGATCAACCTAAACAAAGATTTAAGACACCATCAAAGTTAGCTACTACAAAAGAAAAGTGAGGCGAGAAAGAATCAAGCGCTCAAAAAGCTTGGAGATGCAGGAGGTGAGGGAAATGGGGCGGAAAGAGGACGGAGAGGAAGTGGGTTTTCCAGGTTTGTGAATGGGAATGATAGTGGAAGGTTTCCAACAAGAGGGGAAGGTGTGAGAGTGCCAGGATCTGTTAAAAAGAGAAAGAAGGAGGAGCTCTGCAGGTTCAGGCAAATGCTTTAGTAAAGGGTAGGCAATCTGGTCAGGGCCAGAAGCAGTGGAAGAGGAGAGAGTGCTGATGGCAGTGGAGAGTTCATTCAAGGAGAAGGGGGAGCAGAAAGAATTGTGGAGGGAAGAAGTATCCTCACAGCTAGCTTTCCGGAGGTCATTCATGAACTGTCTTTCAGCTCTGCGCGAGGAACGGGGTGTGGCTTGAGATAGATGTGAGCGAAGATAAGAGGCGTAGTGGTTGGCAGTATCTAGAGGGGAAGTGCAATCAGGAAAAGAAGGGTCATGGGAGGTGTTCTTTTTGCCCGAAATGGCATTGAGAAGCCTGAAGACAGCACGAGGATCAGAACGGGGAGACAGGTTGGAACAGGTGGCTTGCCAGGTTGCAGATTTGGCTCTAGAAATGACTGAGGACGCCCTACGAGAAGCGTCTATGTATCTGAGGCGGTGCGACTCAGATCGGTGTGCTACGGAGCGAGCCCTCCGTCGTTCCCGCACTGCAGATTCCGCTTCCTGGGACCACCAGGCTTTGGGGGAACGACCAAGGCGACCAAAGGGGATGGAGGCCTTGGCAGCTTCGACTAAGAAGAGGGAAAAGGAGTGGGCAGCCTGGTGGATGTTGAGTGCATCAAAATCAAGAGAGGGAAGGTGCTCAGCAATGTAAGATTGGTAAATATCCCAACTGGCCTTTTTGTAGTTGAATTTGGGAGGACGAGTGTTTGGGTGACGAACTGGAGAGAGGGGGAGGACAATTTCAATGGGGAGATGGTCCGAGCCAAAGCCAGGGAGAGTGCGCCACTCACAGTGGGGAGCGAGAGACGCAGGAGCTAACGAGATATCAGGGGAAGAACGGCTCCCAGTGGAATGGTGAAGGAGCGTGGGAGAGGCGGGGTCGTTCAGGATTTCCAGACCGGAGGAAGTGATCCAGCGAAACAGGTCATTTCCAAGCGGGTTAGGGGGAATGAGTCTGTCCCATGTTGGGTGGTGAGCATTGAAGTCTCCGAGGATAAAAGTGTCAGGGGAGTTAGGAAGGATGTCAGGATAGAAGGTCCTGGTGCGAGAGTCAGAAGGAGTGTTTCTGATGGGAGGGGAGTAGAAGTTAAGAAATTGAAGAGGAAAGTGGTTGGAGAAAAGGACTTTAACACAGTAGTCTGAGTAGGGGTCCTGGGAAGACAGAGAGGAGACAGAAACAGGAGAGAAAGCCAGGTCAGAGTGGATGAGAGTGAAGTGTTATGAGTACCGAAGGAAACAGGGCCTTGCCTACCGAATGTCCGGTCCGTGCAGAGGGTATAATAACCAGGGATTTGAAACTTTTTGGTTGAGGAAAGATGCGTTTCCTGAAGGAAAATAAGGTCATAGTGGTTGCCAGAGAGAAAAGCGATCAGTTTGGCACGGCGGGAGGAGGAAAGACCGCCGGCATTCCATTGAAGGATTCGGAGATTTTGTGAGAGGCGTGGATTTCCTTGAGGGTGAGGTGGTAAGTTATGGACCGGCTGTGAACCTGTGGGCGGTGGTGATGAGGCAGGAAGGGTGAAGACCGAGGGAGGGTAAGTGTTAAGGATGGGAGGATGTGAGAGGAGAGGCAGAGATGAATCCATGAGATCTGAGCAAGCAAGTGGAGGGGGTGTGGGTGGGGGCGGAGCTGGAGAGAAGGGGCGGGGGGACGCTGGCCGGAGAGTGGGAGAGGCAAGGTCCCCATTAAGACAAGCAGGGCAATTCCAACCCATGGGGAAGCCGGCCGCGCAGATTTTGCAAAAGTCAGCCCGGATCAGAGAGGAGCAGGAGAAGTGCACCCACTTGGAGCATGTGGAGCACTTTAAAGAATCCTTACCAACCTCGAGAGAGCAAATGGAGCAAGGGTAACGTGGGGGACCCCGAGGTGGACGTGATTGATAAAAGCCGGGCAGTAGTGGGGGGAACCCTGGGGGAGGGGACGCAGGCAGCGTAACAAGGAGACTGGTCTGAGTGGGGGAGCCAGGTGTGTTTTGGGGATGGCAAGCTGGGCATCGCCAGCCGACTGCAGTGCCAGTTGCACAGATAGTGCGAAAGTCAGCACGAGTGAGTGAGGAGCAAAGAAAATGCACCCACTTAAGGCAAGCAGAGCATTGAAGAGAATCTCTGCCCACATCTAGATGGCAGATGGAGCAGGGGTACCTGGGGTGAGGATGGTTGCTGATGGGGCCTGGGTTAGGGTGGACATTGCCACTAATAAGGAGCAATGCCAGGATAAGGAGACACAGAAAGCGGGTCCGGTCAATAAGAAGAAGAGGAGCCTCCCAGTTGTGACCGGTCAACGAGCGGCCCAGCGAAAAAACAGTCTGAGACAATGGGGGCGACCTTTCGGTCGAGCCCCTCGGGAGATCTATCCTGCCATTTCGACCCATCCCCATTGGGGAGGGGACTGCACCACCACGTTGAGGTGGCAGGACGTTGGTGCAGTTCAAATTGGTGCAGTGCAGGACGATGGTGCAGTGCAGTTGGTTGGTGCAGTGCTGTGCAGTTGTGTAGGTTGTTAGGTTGTCAGGACGTAGGTTGTCAGGACGTTGGTGCAGTGCACTTGTGTAGGTCATCCCTTGACCAAATTCTAACTCTGTCCCAATCAATCTGGGACGGCTTCCAAAAGAAAAAACCTCCAGAACGAACCATTTTGGCTTCTGTTGACTTCTCTAAGGCTTTTGACTCGGTCTGGCACTCTGCTCTTTTTCACAAACTTCTCTTGCTCAAACTCCCCCCTTGCTTCGTTCTCTAGGTGCGCTCCTTCCTTTCTGATCGTAGAGCTAAAGTCCAGGTTGGTGGTTCCCACAGCCGCTCCTTCTGCATCAGACGTGGGGTCCCACAGGGCTCGGTTCTTGGTCCAGTCCTCTTCATACTGTTTGTTGATGACATCACTAAGGATTTATCTCGGGATGCCCATGCCTCCCTGTATGCTGACAATCTGGCCATCTGGTTCTCTTCCCCAGACCCGCTCAAAGCCTCCTCTGTTGTCCAATCCTCCCTCGCCGTCCTAGAAACATGGTCCAATTTATGGAGACTTCTACTCAATCCAAAGAAGTGTGAGTCCTCCTTTTTCTCTACAGATCCCCATCAAGCCACTTTCCAACCCCGACTGAACCTCTTGGGATTCCCTCTTTTGTTCAATCCCACCCCTAAATTCCTTGGAGTAACCTTTGATCGGACCCTATCCTTTGGGGCCCATGTCCAATCTCTGTGTTCCAAATTCTATCCACGCCACAAAGCCCTTCACTTAATTGCCACTGCCTCTTGGGGTCCCACAAAAGAATCTCTCTCCCTACTCTACAAAGCCTTTGTGCGCCCGGTGCTCACATATACCTCTCCTGGATGGTTCCCATTTCTCTGCAACACTGCAACCAATCACCTGGAAGTTCTACACAGAGCTGCATGCAGGATCAATACTGGTTGCCTCTCCTCCACCCCCTCCTCACTACTCCTTCTCGAGGCCCAACTCCCTCCTCTAAAGCTGACTCTAGAGCATCAGACCCTCTACTCCTTTGAATGTGCTCTGCGCCTTCCCCCCGACTTCTCCAGCCTTTATGCCTTGGCAATGAAAAACGTTCCCTTCGACTAAAGAAGAAATCCTCCTGGAGATCATTTTGTTCTTCAGCCACACAACCACTCCCATCCCCACGCGAGTCTCTGATCACTTGCCCCCCTTTTCCACCATGGTCCACAACCCACTTCACTGTTTCCCCCTTCATTCCCGACTGCACAGGCAGCAGTACAGCCCGACTCCAAATTGCTTCAAGAAGACTATCCTCCCTCCCCCCTCTGATATCAAAGTATGGAGTGACGGATCTGTCCCCTCCCTTTTTGGTCCTGGTGGCGCTGGAGTGTATGCAACATGCTCCAAATGCAACACATCCCATTCCTTATCCTTTTCCTCCGGTCCAATTGCCTCCAGCTTCACAGCTGAAACCTTTGCCCTCAAGCAAGGTCTCGCTTGGTGTACTAGCCATTTGATGACCTGCAAATTCCAGTCAGTTCTTTTTCTAACCGACTCTCAATCAGCCCTCTCTATCCTTTCTTCAGCCCCCTCTTATCTCCTGCCTGAGTCCCTATGGAAGGTTTGGTCCCTTGCCTCCTCTCTCTCCAACAATACCACTTTGAGCTTCCAATGGGTCCCCGGACATGCAGGTCTCCCCGGAAATGAAAAAGCTGATTTACTTGCCAAAACTGGTGCCTCTCTGCCCACTGATGCGATCCCTAGCCCTCTCCCCCCAGTTATTGCCAAAGTCCGTTTTTCCCAATACCGCAATTGGAGACGTCACATCTCTCACTCTCATCTGAACTTCCAAGTCCCCGAAGTCTCTTCGGAGGAACTTCTTCTTTCTCGCTCCATACGCAGTGAGCTCTCTCGTCTTCGCTGCCATGGTCACAGTCTTCTTCTATCTTCATATCTTCACAGGATCAGTCGGAAGGAGAATTCTGATTGTAGTGCCTGTGGACACCCTCTACAGGACCTCAATCATCTCCTCCTCGACTGTCCTGCTTCTGAACCTCTTCGCAAATCTATCTTTGGCTCCTCTCTCTCTATTCTCGATCTATGGTCCAGATTTTGGGGTGTGGCCCGACTGTTGGGTCTCCGCGGAGTTCCTCCGCGCCCCCATCCCTCGGAAGGGGTCGGGTAGTACCACCACCACCACCACCACCACCACTAAAAAAGAAATGTGATGCATTTTAGCAGCTGCTACAAGTCATTTGGTCAGTGATTACTGTTCATTCGAAAAATGAATATTGCTTACACTATGATAAGTTGGCTTATAGCAATTCTTGGTTCTTTCAGAAAAATTTCCAGGAAAGTACAAGTCTGCACAAACAACAAAAATAGCTAAATTGGTAGTCAATGAAAAAGAAACTTCACAGAACATTAACTAAAAAGCTATTTGATTACACCACAAAAGTAACTGGTCTATCTGTCAGTTCTGAATTTTGTCAACAAGTTATTATATCAATGATACATGTTAGGCAAAATTACAACAGCGAAATATGAAATTGCCCAAAATTTTACTGTGCCATTAAGGTTGGGTTATTGAAGCTTACTTAGTTCGGGTAATCAATTCGAAACATAGATCAATAGTTAACTGATGCTATTTCTTTGATGACACTTACAGCACAATAGATTAGAAAACCATTCGACGACGAAGTTGAAAACTGAAAAGAAGCTAGCACTAACTATAAAATAGATAATTAAAAACTGAGCAAAACTGCTCAAAAATTAAGTTTGCAATCCTCAAAGATATGTGCAGTAGCGTAGCCAGAGGGATGGCGGTAGGGGCTATAGCCCCTCCCATTGGCATGTCGACCAAAATGCAGAACGGGAAAAGCACTACGTTTTTAGCACTTTTGAGTCTGTTTATGCACTGTAGTAGACTAAATAGTGATTTAAAACATATTTTGAAACGTTTATTCAGGGGGGGGGGGCTAATTTGTCAAAAATAAAACAAATAAATGAAAACTTTGAAAAATGGTAAGAAATAAGCAATCAAATTTGATCACAAGTATAAAAATGCTAAACATAGGAGTCATCAACAAATATACTATAAACTAAGGAATAGGGGGGGGGGACTATTCAACATTAGTAAATTACCAATCATTTCTCTGTAATCTCTTTTCATTAGCCCCCCCAATTATTTTTCTCTAAGAACTGTATACGAAATAGATTACTTCGCGTGTTTTATTGAACTATTCAATTTTGTAATTTACCCGCATCTAAACAAGAGAACTAACATTTTACCATTAGCCACCTCTCAAATAGCCCATTTATGCCACCAGTTTAATCATGTTTGCACTACCAATTTCTAAGCCACGTTTTAAAAGCATTATTTTTTAATCGAAATGACCCTAAAATGAAGTCATTTTTGCAAAATAATGCAAAATTTTCGAGCGCTGGAGGCTCCGCCCCAAGACCCTTGTGCCTCCGGCAGCTGGGGGCTTTGCACCAAACCCCCAGCCTCCGGCGGCTGGGGGCTTCGCCCCCAGACCCCATTGGCCTCTGGCAGCTGGGGACTTCGCCCCCAATCCCCCAAAACAGCCCCCTATTGCGAGTTTGTGGCTATGCGCCTGGATATGTGTATGGCAAGATGGACTAAATAGCAGGTCTTTGTGACAGTTGGCCACAAAACTGAAAAAACAAAAAAGCTACCGACAACAAAAATATGATGCAATTATGGGGCAAATCTCCCAAGCATATAAAATTGCCCACAATTTTACTGCACATTGAAAAATGACACTTAAATTATGGAAAATCATGCTTAGCCTAGAAAACTGTTTCATCACAAAAGTAAATTAGCCATCACTTGGTAACCTAATAGCTACAAAAAATATGATGAATAAATGCTAAACAAAAATGCCCAAAAAATAAATCGCCCGAAAAATCACAACTCAATCAAATTAGATCATTACACGCCACTTACCGGTGCAGCAAAATATCCTAGAAAACTATTTGACCTCAAAAGTGAAATAGCCAAAACTGACTTCATAAAAATTTGATTACTAGTGAGCAAAATTGCCCGAAAAATAAGAAATTGGCCCCGAATATACTGGCCAATGTAGGTATAATATGACAGGTCACTTACTGATGCAGCGAAATAGCCTAGATATTAGCCTGTTAACTAGACTAGCCTATTGACCAAATAAATAACATAGGTAGCAGCCCAACTCTGATTACATTAAAATATACTTGTTGAGCAAAATTGCCCAAAAAATATGAAATTGCCGGAAATTTTGACCCGCGATCGACTCCTTAAACCCAAGCAGGGATAGCCAGTGCCACCCTGCCCCCCCACCTCTTACGCCACTGTGCCAAACACCACATTCGTACGTTGAATTGCAATGCGAAAGAGTGTTTTTAGAATCATACATAGCTGTTAGTTTCGTTGATATAACAAAACTTGCTTGTGAATAGCTGGAATTTTAAAAACCGCTTTGTGTTATTTCAAATGGAGTGAAAAACTGTTTAAGTACTCGTAAAAAGTGCTGAGATTTGACATTGTATTTTAACTGTTATGCGAGCTTTTTAAATGACTTTACCCGATGATTTTTAATAACTTCGAGAGATTTAAGTTTTGAACTTGAATAACCACAAAGCGACTTAAGTTAGTGAAACAAAATTGAAAGGGGCGCATTTAAACTGATCTGACTATCAACGACCACGTTTTTTACAAATTCATTCAAAGCAATCGGAATATCGGATCACTAATTTAAAGCTTGATAAAGCTCAGTAAAAGTAGGATAGTGCTGCGAAGTCCCTAGATATCACTTGCGATGTCACGTTCTAATTGAAATTGTGCTTACTTTATTTTGTATGGGTCTAAAAACACTCTTTTAGTTTGGCATTTATTTGCTACTTCGTTTTGTTTTGTATTAGGAGGTTTGCAATTTGCTGTTATTTTGCTGCATTGAGTCAAAAACATTCACTCTGTGCTACAACTACAGTACTATACAGTACATAGATGCTGTACCGTCGAAGATGGGAGAAAAGTAATATAATTTTGATCTTGGACTCCGATGGGTGGAGGTTCGATTCTCTAGCACATTGACTGCCAAGTCCATTTTCAGAAAATGCTTCCCAGAGGCCATGGTGCAAAATTTTTTTTTTCTGATGTATTTTAACTAAAAATTACTTATATATATCGAAATTTCCTATGTTAGTGCATTTTAGGTATGAAATTTAACTTTTTCCGTGTCAGTCACTAATGTCTGACGCGGCTCCAGATTGAAACGTTTTTGAAATGAACAGACGTGATATTCACATTTACGTTGTTGTCGCTTTTCGTTGTATTTCTTTCAAATAAACAAAATTTGCTAAAATTTGTGTGTCGGTTAATAACTTTTTTATTTTTTGCACTTTGCTAAAACCAAAGCTACCAAAATATTCCTCAGAAGCCACGCTATCAAACCTCCATTCGATTTGCACGTACTGTCACCCATAAGTGAGAGACGTGGCCTAGACGGAAAAATCGAGTGTCACCCACATATGACTGACGGTGATCGTAATGAAACATTACTTGTCACCCATATATGACTCACATGGCAGTCAAAGTGCTAGGCGTCGCTAATTTAGCAAGTGCATGTACATGCTTGCTTCGTTTCCAGCCTGCTCATTTGTGTTTGTTTTGTGCTGATTCGAAGGGTCTTAGATATTTCATTTTTGGGAGGCTTTTTGCTCTTCTGGGGCTGTGACTACAAAAACAGCCAAAATTCAACGTTTTGTTGAGAAAGAAGAAGACCTTCTTCAGGATACATTACGGCAAATAGATTAACTGTTCTTTTAATCCCTTAACTGAACTTGGTATAATAATGTAGGTTGATTCCCTATGGGCGTGTAAATTGTAGGTATACAATACTTATCTCTGTCAAAAACTATTTTAGTCCGTATTTGCTAATGCTTGCCTGTTGTTTGAAACCGTCTGTATTTCGGCTATTTTTGTGTAATATTATTACAGCAATGCTTGTTTTGTAAATTGTTAATTTTGTTGAAACGATATAACTACAAGTAATTTACCAGCCAGTTGGTCGACCGGTAATGCAATCGTCTCTGAAGCGAGAGGTCTGAGAGTCAAATCTCTGGTCGGTAAAACGGAAGACAGTTTTGCCAACGACTCGCCACCGTTGCGGCATTTCGTCAAAAGAAGCTATGCTACCTAAGCACAATGATACCGAAATGAACCCCGCAAAATCGATACACGCTTCAGTGTAATTCATACGATTATATTGAAAGATTTGATTGGATATTTAAAGAACCATCGGTTTAGTTTTGTGATTAAAAGCTTGAAATTTTGAACTTATGATGTGGTTGTAAACTTTTGACGCAATGACGAGAAAATGGACCACTTCCAACTCGTTGAAGCTCGCTATGCACTTCGCTAATTTGATGCTTATTCTGATCCTGTATTTTGCTTGCTCAAAATAAACCGATATTTAGCTTGCTCAAAACAAAATAAATATCTCAAAATAAATTAACTCAAAATAAATCAACCAACAACAGCAAGGCTTTATTTATGACGCAATACGTATCGAAACTAAAAATACAGTGAGGTAGTATAGACGTTTGTGAGTCAATAGTGACGTCAGTTTGGCTTAAATTTGAGGCCAAAAAAATCCCTACATGTAGCAACTTTTGCGCTGATTGGTTTTATCGTTTTGCGAAACGCTTTTGTTTCATTTCTCGCAAATGAAAGGCGTAAATAATGGGGCTAATGAAAGAGTTCGCATGGGATAACAAAACGGCGAAGTCTACCAGCCAAATTGGCTGAATATACCCACTACAGGGATTGAAATAAACCAAGACATTGTGAATGAGGAGGGGGAGCCAGCATACAGCAAATATCCCTACCACTGTGGCTTAACTTCTGGTTGCGTGAATTTCTTTTTTGATGAACTTGGAACGTCGTTTTAACCTTAAAGCTTTTAGTTCAGTTTCGGTCGTAGAGATAGAGTTGCAAGTTGAGTTCGATCAATTCAATTGTTTTCAATTCAGATGTTTGTCCCTCTTTGCTCTTTTGTTATTCATCAAATATCCGTTGTTTGTCACAATAGAGGACACAATTAGCGCATCTGAAACATGAGAAGGGGAGGAATTGTGCGGAAGTGGATGTAGATTGAAGCTATATTCTCAAGATTCCCTTCATTCATCGGAGTAGCCACCTAAAACAAATAAACGGATTCCAAAACCAATTAAATTTTCTAACTGTTGCCAAAAAAAAAATTTTTTTTTCGGCCTTGCGGTCTAATTGTGGATTTTTCTTCTCAACGCGGAAATGTTCAAATGCCGGACCTATACAATACGTAAAATGTCTCCAAGCTGCAGTGTGCTTAAATTAGTGTTGAGATTGTTGGGCTAGGTAAGGTAAGGTAAGGTAAATTTATTTTTTACCGCACAAACTACACACAAAATAAAGAGTAAACGCAAAACAACACAAGTATAAATTCCGAATAATGCAGAAGGAAGACCGCGAAGTGATCAAAAAGTTGCTGACTCACTGTTCGATTCCCGCACTGGCAATGTGTCTCTGTGTCCTTGGGAAAGACACCTTACGATAATTTCTCATTACTGGTAAACAATTTACTCGTTGTGGTGGCACAGCCTGACGAAAGACTTGCAAACTGGGTGGTCTACATCGCTGTGGTTTGAGAGACGCAGAGTGCCTGGTTCATACGCACGAAAGAGTGTTGTAGCGTTGAGTAGTACTAAAAATTCAAATTTAGTCACAATATTTTTTCTAATTTATATTTCAGCTATAGGCTCCTAAATGTAGGGGCTTGAGCCCTTTTATGAGGCAACTCGCGCAGAAAATTTAATTCAAATGATGCTGTTTATCCGTTTATGAGAATTTTTGTGCATGTTTAGAGCATTATTAATCAGTGGGGGATCAAATAGCATGAACCTTTATGTTTCAAAGTTGAGTAAAAGTTTTCAAATGACCTATCATTTGTCTATTTCTCAAGAAAATTTGAGAAATCTTCTATTGGATCTAATTTGCTCTTGTTTGCCTCCGGCGGCTGGGACCAATATCATTTTCCAATAAGATGACTCGATTCACTTTATACAAAGCAGTGTTATTAAGTTAATATTCGTAATTTAAGATTTTTTCTTGTGGTTTTTTCTTTTTTTTTTTGCAAACTGGTTGTTCGACTGGAACTACAGTACATTTTTTTGGGAAGAAAAACGATAGCGCCATTTTTGTGATTAGGTTTATTTTTAAAGCCGAAAAGTTTGACGTCCTTCGTGGAAAATCATTACGACTTCCAATGGCAGTTAGGTGGCTAGATCAACCACAAACCCTGCAGCTGCAAAGCAGCTCGAGTCATAATATGCACAGAGCTGGACAGCACTGTTTCGAGCTTTTAGCTCTCATAGGCGTTTTAAACAATAAAATTGAGTTTTAAACGTGCAATCAATCTTAATTTTTAAAGATTGATTGCACGTTTAAAACTCAATTTCATTGCGGGAAATTCTTCAATTTTTATTTAAAACAAATTACCAGCCTTTCAATAATTTTTCTGCATATTAGGCACCCACCTCTGTCATTGAGATGCTTCTTGTCGCATTTCCGTATCAATTTCGTAATGAGTGACGTCACTTACGCTACATTTGCATCGAATTGTGACGTCATCGCTTCTCAATAACTTGATTTTGTTTCTGATGATAAATAAACGTTGTCGAAGCAATGTGTTCGAATACTTCCCAACGCAGCATTGTTTCGTCATCACAGTTTCTTTGATGAATGATTCAGACTTTCTACTGCGACACAATAGTCCACATTAAATCTTTCGCAGTTGCTCATTGGCGAACTAAAAAAAAAGAAAGTTTTGTTTACAAAATAAAGATTTTTTAAAGTAGAATTTATGATTCTCATAATTTGAACTTCGATTTTGTTTTCTTGGTAAACAGTTTTCACCGCATTTGGTGATAAACAACCATAGTTATAGTTAACAATAAAACATAGATTGTGAATAAACAAAATGTAGTTTGGATAAAGACATTTGTTGACTTGAGCTACGCATGAGTTTTTTAAATAAAGTCAACTTTTATTCTTTAACCCTTAATCGATATAAATTTAGGCCTGTGGGAAATAAAATGAGCTTGTATGAGTATATAGATATAGCTTGTATATAGATTTTTAGCTTGTATATAGATGTTTATAGATTTTTGATGATGAACTTTTTTGAATTTTGGAAAATTTTTGAAAATGAGCTTGTGTATAGATTTTTGAGCCTTTTTGTTTTCGCTTCGTTCATTGCATAAAAAACACGCAGCCGTGCTAAGTGAACATTCTCTTCTGGGTCTAAAGATAATTAATTAGGTTTAAAGAATAATCATACTGCTGTTTAAGGAAATTACGTTGTGTTTTTTTTTTTTCTTTCTTTGTAGGGGCGATCATTTTGTTTTACGTAACCTTTGGACTCTATTTGAGTCTATTTCAGCCTGTTTAAGTTGGAAACATCTAGGTTGTGGGCAACTTCGGAAAACTACAATCCTACGTTAAAAATGAAGATTGAGCTTGCCCGGTCCATATTACTAGACTGTGCATAAAATCCTTAGCGTATCTTTAGTTTATTTTAATCAGATATTTAGTACACACGGCGTATCGCCTTACCGGCGTACAAGTCTTTATCAAAGTATCTAATGGAATAAAAAGTGTGCGGATCAACCAATATTTAGCGCCTGACGCTGTCCGGTTACTGGATAATAAATATGCAATAGAACAGCAAGCTGCCAGGTGGTTAAAACAAACTAAAAATGTTATGTTTGTACGCTTACGATTTTACGTCCAATGTTGCTGGTTTACTTTTCAGCATTTCGTGATTTTCTTTGAATGTCCTAATTGTTATGTGTACCGTACCAATCTACTTAAAAAATTGCACCCTCTGTGAGTTCATTAAGTCGCTAGCTCCGTTAATAGATATTATTTTTTTAGTCCACTGCCAAATGCATCAGCTAAATGCATCAAATTTTGTGTTGCCTGTTTCGAAAAGTTTATGGAATATTTTCCACTTTTGCAGATTATTGTAGAAGCAAACATCAAGTAGAAAATTAAAAAAGATAAAAATTGCTAGGTGTGCCTAAAGGCATCGTATGATTTTTTTTGTGTGTGTTCTATATCTGGTATAAAACTTGATTATTTTTACTGTCAAGTTTAAATTATCGGTTTTGTTCTTAATGGTTTTCAAGAGGTGGCTGCAATTACGTAATTCTAACAATAACGGTTAGGGTTAGTGATCATATATTTTCCGTTACAGAAACTGATACTGTTACTATGCTGCTTCATTATTAGGAAGCAATATTGCTCAATATTTCCTAATAATAAGTGTTAAACTTATTGTTGTTTTTATGTATAACGCACTTGTCTTTAGAACGGGTATTCTGCCCCTAGTTTTGATTCTGGTCAATCTAACTGAACACAACGTTGTTAAGGGCTTGTACAACCGCGAGACATACCTGTGAAACGCAATGTTGCCTAGCTGAACTCAAAAACTCGTCACACGCCTTTGGCGTAATTTTGCAAGTATATTGAAGATTTGGTTTGATTTTTGAAGTTGTGTTTACTTCATTTTGTATAAGTCGAAAAACTTTATTTTTTGTCATTTATTCGCTAGTTCGTTTTATTTTGTACAGTATTAGCAGGTTTACGATTCGTTGTATTTAGCGCATTGAGTCAAAGTCATTCACAATACGGCGCTATTGCACATTTTCAAATTTAAGATTAGCTGCCTTTCAAACCAGCTGTGCTTCAACAGTACTCACTACCAGTACAAAGATGCTGCACGGTAGAAGGCGAAAGAAAATACGTCTCGGACTCTGATGGTGTAGGTTCGATTATCTTGACGTTGCTAATTTAGCGAGTGCATGCAAATGCTTGTTTTTTTTCGGATTTGTGTACGCTTTTTTTCAATACCGTCAACTCCCGTTAATTGGACCCCCTTTAATCGGAAACCCTCGCCATTAGACACAAATTGTCGAAGAATGCAATTCAGGAATCGTAATGTATTGTGTTTTACCTCTATGATTATCGGACAACCTCGCTATCCGACTACGACAGCAAAATTCTAGGAACAAAAGTGCAAAATGCATTAAAATACTCCCCGTTAATCGAACATAACAATAAGACCGCAACGTTTGCCCACGAGTGCATTACCAAATATTCGGAAATAATTACAATTGTTGCGTAACTTTTATAACACAATAGATAAAACAACTTTGAGGTGTTTTGTATTTGCGTTGTCTATAATAAATTACCTGCCCTAACCAGGGCTAAGCAAGTTCAAATCGGCGTGGCGTGATTGACGTATCAACATTACCACCCACAAAATAGACTAACTCGTTAATCTGACAACCTTGCTAATTGAAGATTATTTACTGGAACAATTCGTGTCTGATTACGGGGTTTGACTGTACCAAGAATCTTGAACATTTAATGGTTTTGGCTTTTTCTGTTTTGGGGCTGTGACTACAAAAATATCCAAAATTCAACGTTTCGTTGCAATAAGAAGTAAAACTTCTTCAGGATATATCACGGAAAATGGATTAACTGGTTTTTTAATCTCAAAACTGAACTTGGGGATGGTGGAGGAAAAAGATGTTGGTAAAGGTATATGGGATTGATTAACTATGAGCGTGTAACTCGTAGGTAAATACAATACGTACTTCCGTCAAAAATTATTTTTGCTCGTGTTTGCTTATTCTTATGTTTTGTTTGAAACCGTCTGTATTTCTGCTATTATAATGCAATATATTTGAATACCATATAACAGTATAATGTTTATATTTTGTGAATTTTTGACTTTATTGAAATGTTTTAATTTCAAGTAATTCACCGGCCAGTTGGTCAAGAGGTAATGCACTCGTCCCTGGAGCGACAGGTGTAAGACTTAAATCTCGGGCCGATAGAACAGAAGACAGTGTTGCCAACGACTCGCCACCGCTGCTGCATTTTTTTTAAACATGTTATGTTGCCTAGGCGTAATGACGCGAAAATGGACCCCGCAAACTCTATACACGTTTCGGCGTAATAAAGTCAGTATAATGAAAGATTTGATTCGATTTTCAAATAACCGTCGGTTTTGTTTTGTTGTTAAAAGCCTGAAATCATATACTTATGACAGTAGATGTAAACTTTTGACGCAATGATGTAGAAACGAACCTCACTCAACTCGTTTCAGCTCATTGCACATTTCGCTAATGCGATGTTTATTCTGATACTGAATTTTGCTTGCTCAAAAAAATTAATTATCCAACATGAGCAAGACTTTATTTATGACGCATTAAGCATCAAAATCAAAAATACAGTGAAGTAGTGAAGACGTTTGTAGGTCAATAATGACTTCAGTTTGGCTTGAATTTTGACGTCAAATACAGGTAGCAACTTTTGCGCTTACTGGTTTTTTCATTCTGCGAAACGCTTGTTTGATTTCTCGCAAATGAAAGAAGTAAATAATGTATTTAATGAAAGAGTTCGCATGGGATAACAAAACAGCGAAGTCTACCAGCCAAATCGGCTGAATATACCCAATAAAGGGATTGAAATAAACCAAGACAATGTGGAGGGGAAGCCAGCATACAGCAAATATCCAACCACTGTAGCTAATTGCCACGTGAATTCCTTTTTTGCTGAACTTTGGACGTCGTTTTAACCTCAATGCCTTTAGTTCAACCAGGCGCGTATTCTCCATGCATGCAAGGCATGCATTGCATGTCTAATCATTTAGCCGAAAAAGATGATAGTAATTTAAAAAAGTAAGTGTAAAAATTTACCTTAAAACAAAATCAAACTAAGTTGCCACAGTTACAGTTATTCACTTTCAAGTCAAAGTAGCAATAAATAGTCTCGATTAATCCATTGATTTTAGTTTTAGTCTGTTTTTAGCATGTCGCTAGATTACAAAAATTAATGGCAACACGCATGCAATTTTTAAATTACATTTAGCGACTCAGGAGATCGCTATGTTTCAATCAAATTACGAACAAAATTAAATAGGTTTGAAAAGTTTGATTTGCGCATTGCTTGCTGAAAAGTTTTTCTTATACGTCTAGTTTCTTGTTTTCGTAAAATATAGTCTCTGTTTTGATTTCAGATTTGTTACCGCAAAGTAGCTTAGAACAGGCCATCAAAGCATGGAATTTTAATTATTGTATGAGTGTTGCCATTTATTTTATGTGATTTAGCGATATGCTTAAAGCGAATAACTCTGCGGCAAAACCAAGCCCTAATAGCCTGTAGGATTGGCATCAGGTAATATAAGTCAGAGTAAGTTTTTGATATGGTACTGTTTGCACTATTTAGGTTGAATGTTGAGCTGTAAGAGTGAAAGCAAGATGTGAAATTCATTTACACAGGGAGTTACCGGCATAGGTGGGCACGTTAATGCAAAACGTTAGCTTCGTTAACCACTAGTCCGTTAACAAACTTCACATCTCCGTTAACGTTAATCCGTTATTTTCAGCTTTAATTAACAGAAGTTAATAAAGTCCATTAATTCGTTAACATTTTGTGCGTAATTTATATTTCTTTTTATTCACTCGCTTCTAGAACATATATTGACGTTGTTGAGCGAATTGTAAAGAAACATATATTGCTGTGGTGGTCTGTTTGTGTTTTGGAAGTTACGTTTTACGGTCTAAGCTACTGTAATTTCAAGATAGAAATAAGTTCAAATGCCCTGACGAAGCTGCGGTCGGAAAACCTTCGGAAATTGTGAACAGCGATAATTAGACTTATGAGGCTGCAGGTTATTATTTTCCACAAAAAAGAACTCCTTTCTTCGTTTTCTTCTATAAAACTCGTGCTAATACGCAACAAGTGTTATCAGTGCATACTGGTTTGTACCGGTACGATAAATAAATGCTGCAAGATATTAACGATAAAAACCTTAACGAAAGTTACTTTAGTCCGTTAACAGAACTTAACGGAAGTTAATTTAGTCCGTTAAGATGAAAAAACTTTTTAACGGATTAACGAGTTACTGAAAAAGTTAGCTTCGTTATTAACGGATTAACGATTAACGGACTTGTGCCCACCTATGGTTACCGGTAGTTGGTTCAGTTAGTACTTATAAAGCCTAGGCTAGTTGTAGAGTTTGCACTATAGGTTTGCAAAAAAGTTTTTAAGACTATCAAAAAATTACTGGTAGGTTGCTTAGCTGCTTTGTTTGTGCTTTACTGGTTGTCAAATAAACTAAACAAGGCCTAACCATCATGCATTATACTAGCCTTGAGCTTAACAGCTTGCTTAATATTGTATAGCATCTTTGGCTATTGCTACGCTATTATAATGACTTGAGGAAAAGACGCTATGAATTAAGGCAATGTATTTGCTATTCAGCAAGTTGGCTCAGCTTAGTTCTGCAATTAATGTTTTTACTTCAATGTTATTAAGCCAACTTTCCTGTTAGTGTTAGCCTGGTGTGGTATTGGCTATACTAGCACATATAAAACTGCTAGACCAGTCACTGTCTGTAGTGGGACAAGAAAGACGTCTTGTACTAGGACAAAATGTAGACACTAATGAGTATTGAGAAGAGAAAGCCTAGTTGCAATACTAGACATTTATCAGTGTAAGTTGCTTTTTTGTTTACTGCCTGATTACCAATGATGTCATCATAATTGCATGCCTTATCTGAAAAGTCACGCTACGCGACTGCCTTCAACTTTAGTTGCAGAGAGTGAGTTGCAAAGTGAGTTTGACCAATTCAATTGTTTTCGATCCGGAGGTTTTCGCTATATGGTACTGGCTTACAGGCTTAGTTAATAATTTTTTTTTTTTTTTTGTTCACGCTGTCGTGATTTATACTTCAGCTAAAAGTACTAAATTCCGAGTTGTTTGTTTTTAAAATAAATAAAAAATTTCGCTTTGCTGTTTTCAATTTATTCTTAAATGCCAGCGTTGAGTCATGGTCTTGAACGTTAATATTCAAAAAAATATAAAATTAGTATAAAAAAACGTTGTGTGCAAAAAGCACTGAGTGGATTTTTAGCATGAATATCTGGTACAGAATTTGATTTTTCAGATTTTAGCTTTGAATTTAAGCGTTTGTTCTTGATCGTTTTGAAAGCTGTGGCTGCGCTGTGCGCACAATTCAATTAAATTGTATTCCGTTGCATTAACTGATACCGTAATTACGCTGCTTTATTGTTGGAAAATAATAGATCAAAAAGTGTTATCTGTTGTATATCGTAATTACATATATTGCACTTGGCTTTAGCAGTGGTGTTCTGGCCTCATAGACAGAGCTGGACGCTTAAAAAACACATCGCAGAGCGCAAGAGCAAATTCTGCCACCATTTTTTTTTAAGCTTAAAGCGCAAGCACCAATTCCCCAACCAAAAATTGAAAATAGTAAAACGCAACTACAAATTGATTGCTTGAGGAGCGCACTCAAATTTCGCTACCTAAAAAGTTTTTGAATATAAATTTTTGCATAATTGAAGTTTAAAAAGCGCGCTGCAGACGATGGTTTTAAGTACAAAAACATGAAAGTATAAACATGGTACCATCTTCAGTTAAGCTGCACTGGAATGAACCAACTGTAATTCGTTTTGCTTTTGTAACTAAAAACACATATTAATGAGCGTAAAAAGAATTATTTTTATATCTAAAAGAAGCAATTAAACAGTAAAACAAAAAAAAAAATCTAATAAACAAAAATAA
The DNA here is from genome assembly GCA_963965965.1 of Trididemnum nubilum. Classification (NCBI taxonomy): domain Eukaryota; kingdom Metazoa; phylum Chordata; class Ascidiacea; order Aplousobranchia; family Didemnidae; genus Trididemnum; species Trididemnum nubilum. The sequence goes on from OZ014469.1 coordinate 8,427,245, forward strand.
AAACAAATAAGCACCAAAGGAAAAAAAGCACCTCTCACTCACATTCAGAAATCATACGTCATTCATGGAGAAAAATTGACTTTTCTAAACACTTCCTAAGTGCATTTACGCAACTTGCGAACTATTTTGCGAAACGCCCACCTTTACTCCAAGGTTCGATTACCCATCGATCTAATTAAACATCACAGAGTTGTCCATGGCGCGTCACTGCGAGATATTTTTTGTGAAACGCTGATGCCTGGCAAAATGTTTTGGAGATTGTCCCAGTAAACTCATTACACGCTTTCGGCGTGATTCTGCGAATGTAACGAAAATTTGATATTTGCTGTTGCGAATGTGCTAGCTACTTTAAGATCAGTAGTCGATTGGATATAGGTCGAGTGAAACGGTATAAAACTAGAGTTCGATTCCCGGTCTGGTCAACCCAAGAACCCAAAAACGGTAATTTTGGCTTTCCTTTCTGACATTCAGCAGCAAAAAAGGGACCTTGTGAAAGTCTCTACCATAATGTGGTAGACAGGAGGGCAGGTGGGGACTTGACACAAAAACCGCGCATTTGCTGTCTTCTGGCCTAGGTAACTTAGTGACTGATTTACAACTATTTTGTTTATGCGTTAAAAGTCCAATCATTTTCTCATTTGGTGCTTTATTTCTTTGATATTTGTTTTTCATCGGATTTTGATTTGCTGTATTTATTGCGTGGAGTGAAAATCATTCACTACATAGGTGGCCACGTTAATGCAAAACGTTAGCTTCGTTAACCACTAGTCCGTTAACAAACTTCACATCTCCGTTAACGTTAATCCATTATTTTCAGCTTTAATTAACGGAAGTTAATAAAGTCCGTTAATTCGTTAACATTTTGCGTGTAATTTATATTTCTTTTTATTCACCCGCTTCTAGAACACGTTTTGACGCTGTTGAGCTGATTCTAAAGAAAGTTTTTGCTATATGTTTTGGAAGTTACATTTTACAGCCTAATCAAATTTCAAGATAAAACTAGGTTCAATTGCTCTAACAAAGCTGCGATCGGAAAATCTTTGGAAATTGCTAAAAGCGATAATTAATAGACCTATGAGGCTGCAGGTTATTATTTGCCTCAAAAAAGAGCTCCTTATCGCTTTTTTCTACTAAACTCGTGCTAAAACGCAACAAGGGTTACCAGTGCAAACTCGTTTGTACCGGTACGATGAGTAAATGGTGCAAGAAATTAACGATGAAAACCTTAACGGAAGTTAACAGAACTTCACGGAAGTCAATTTAGTCCGTAAACATGAAAAACTTTTTAACAGATTAACAATTTAATGAAAAAGTTAGCTTCGTTGTTAATGGATTAACGATTAACGGACTTGTGCCCACCTATGATTCACTATAAGGCGCTAGATTGCTAGTTTCGAAAATTTATATGATAGCCGCCTCTCACGCTGTACGATAATAGCATTACACTGATGTTGTACAGTTGAAGGCGGAAGGAAAAAGAATATATTCATCTGGTACTCTTATGGTGTAAGTTTGATTCTCTTAGCGTTGCTAATTTAGCAAGCCCATGCAAATGTTTGCTATTTTTAAATCACGCATTTGTGTTAGCTTCTTAATTTTGCTAAAACCAAAGATCTTGAATTTATGCTTATTTTAGTTATTTGTTCTTTTTGGTCTGTAGCTACAAAAACAGCAAAAATTCAATGTTTCGTATCCGTGTGAAGTAGAATTTTTTCATTATATCGTAAATGGATCAATTTGATATTTCCTATTGCAAATTGATGAGTGTGGTGTTTAGGCCTACTTTGTGCATAAAACAGGCGTGACTGTGTAGCAACCATGCAAATAAAAATCGCTTTTTTGTCTTTAGTATTCTCTGCATGTCTTAACGTCTGACATTGTGTCGCTACTTCCTTTTCCCGACTCTACGAGTCTATACGTGTTATTTTTGTGTTAGTGTGCTTTCGCTATTGTTGTGATGGTCAAGAATAAAACAAAATGAATCAATGAGAACTCGAAACACACCTTGGTGTAGTTTGGCAAATAAAATGTATCGTATGTCTTGTGGCTCCGTTATACGAAGGCGAAATGGAATTTCAATGCGCGAATATATCTTCATTATAGCGTTTTTTTTTCACCTTTTTGGTCCATATAGTTCAACATCGAGAAATATTACATTATTATTCGGAAAATCATTCGGAAAATTATCATTATTTTTATTATTTGAATGGTGTAAATCTACATGGAGTTCACTGTGACTTGGGGTTATTTAGTCTTTTAGTTGCTCTTCGTAATATCTATCGCGGATTTTACCCATAGCGCGTATTTACTCGCGGAAACTCGCGTGATATTGTTTTAAATGTGAAAGCAAAAAACGAAGAAGAAGAGCGAGCATGCAATCAAAATAAGGACTCTTGTAGTACACGTGCGCGTTGACTTCAGTATGTTAAAGAGATATCCTGCTCAAAATCGGTTGTGTTGACGAAATGAGAACTAGTTGATGTAATAAAGAGGTGCCCCAAACCTTTTTCCACAATTCCCTTTACTCGCAAAAAACCGATTTAATCTGTTTAACTATGTGCTAATGGCAAACCGGCATTTCGCCATTTTTTGACATCACAAAAGGCATAATTTTACAAAAATTCTCGCAGACTAAAAAACGCAATTACCAACTGAGTACTTAATAGCATATACCCAAATCTGAAAAATTGGCTACTGCTACTGAGACCTGTAGACTTTTGCTAACAGCATAGCTGATCTACAGAGCCGACAGTACGCCTTTTGTGATGTCACAAAATTGCGAAATGGTAGGTTTCAATGGTACGTAGACAAACGAATTAAAACGTATTTTCGCCAACAAGGGGAATTGTGGAAAACAGTTTGGAGCACCTCTTTATTGCTTTAAGTAGTTCTCATTTCTTCAATAAAACCGGTTTCGAGCAGTATCTCTTTAACACAGCAATAGCATCCGCGGGACAACAACGAGCGCCGGGCAAGTAAATATCTTCTGCCCTTCCAGCATTTTTCAAGCTAGCTCGCTATCTAACGAACGAGCATTAATTTTGGAACAATGATTTTAAGGCAGCAATCGTTTTGGCAAAAATGAAACCCAATTATGCAGTTTCACAAAACAGTGTATTTATTAAGAACAATGTACTACGAAAATTAATAACAAGCTATATACAGTACACAGAGTCTTATAGGCACAATCAAGCCTTTGATTAACAGCCTAAGACATACTGTTTCGGATCGACATTTGTCTTTCATTCCTCGTCAGTATAGCTAGAATTACAGAAATGAACATAAGCGTAAAAGGACAAGGAATTGCAAATTCATCAGATCATAACACAATTCTTTTTTCTCCGAAAATTTTAAGTAATTACAATATTACAAGAGATAATTAAAATAGTTCAATTCAAAACAATTTTCAATAGCATGCCTTAGACAGCTGTTTTGCCCAATCTCAGGGCTCATCAGTAAGGCTAGCAAGGCCAAAAGAACAAATATCACCACTGATACAAATCTTCAAACCAAACATCTTAACCAATTTAAAATCAAATTCAGTTAAGGGGGTTCAGGACAAGAGCACTTGGGACATTGTTTCACAAAATGAATAATGATTTAATGACAATATGACAATAAATGGATTTGAGCCGTCGCGACGCGTTTTGTCCTTGCTCAAGGGACTTTTCAGGTGACATGGTCAATTATTTCTGTTTCATTAGACAAAAAAAAAACTTTTTATTTGGAATCGGCCCCCCTTACCGTTTCTAGGCTATATCTATCTTCCTGCGCAATATGGCTACTCCAAAACTTTTCGCCTACAACTTACCGACCTCCATTACCCAGTAGGCTACTAACTCGCTACTCGAAACCTTCAAAATTTACCACTAATAAAGTCTATCTACTACCTGTTACCGAAATATACAAGCTAAGCCTACTTAATGCTAACAGTGCAATCTTGGTCTGCATGGAGTTAAATATGAAATCAATCACAGAAATTAATACCGAATAATAGCCCATTATTGTCAAAAAATACAAAATATCGCAAAACATTACGTACGGAGCGTTATGCAATGGAAAATTTTAATAAAAGACCCCAACGTTATTCTAATTAAAATTTTCTATCCACATCATTCTCAAACATTTCCCAAACTAATTGAACAATGAACGTACGTACAATTTCTTTGGCTTGGAAGAATGCGCAATTTTGTGTTTTGCTAACCAGAGGAGCACAATCTGCGGCGTAAAAGGATTTTTCGCAGCCGTAAAATTGTACTTCAAAACGCACGTCGTGGCGGCCGTGCATTAAATAAATTGGTTTACTATGTTTTTACTATGTAACTATTAAGAAATAACTGTTAGGAGCAGTCAAGATTTGCTAACTGTACAGTTAAAGGGGGAGAAGCATCCAGCTGAGATTATGTGCAGAAATTAAAGAAACAACTTATACATTTATGCACTAAATTTCAGCTTTCTACGATGTATTGTGTCTGAGATATTTCATTTTAATGTTGGTAAATTTCCCCGACAGTTTTGCCATTTAAGATCTACTTTTCCAGGAATATTGAAACAGTATTTCTGTTGTGACACTAATTCATGCTTAAGTCTTGCATTCAAAAGTTTTTAAACCAATGTGAAAGATTACAATAAACATCATTTCAGGAAAAATGAAATTTTAACTGGCAACACTGTTTGGGAGATTGAAATAAAATATCTCAGAAATAATAAGTCGTAAAGTGGTAAAATTTGAAGAAGGTATGTTTCAGATTATTCTTTATCTTTTGCACATAATCCTAGCTGAATGCTTCATCCCTTTAAGTAAGACGATAATACGCCAGTGCTGTTTATTTACCTACGAGTAACTATTTGCCGCTTAACGGTTGGTCTAACCGAGTCCTTTCCAGAAAGTTCCTATTCGATAATTGCATAACTTCTCAACGTCACAGTTATTTTAACAAGTTTACTGTATTGCCGAACTTCATTTTTGTTATTTAACAATTATCCTAGTGTGATGTCACAATGATATGATTTCACGTATGAGTTAGTTTTTCTTGGATTTTTCAGGATTGTTTCTTTTGCCTATAATAACTAAAGTGAATATTCTTGAGTGAAGGAATAGAAGCGAGAATAAGTTTTGATATGAAACTCCTGTTAAATTAACAATTAGCAGCAATTCAGAATCATTAAAATTTCATTCAATGATTGTCAACCTAAAACTATAGGTTTTCGTGTTTTGACCAGTAACTTAGGCCATCTTCACGACCAGCATTTAGAAGCATAAGTTATTCATCTATACAATTTAATATTATAATATACAGTGCGATTGAGCTATCGCGACGCGTTTCGACATTGCTCAAGGGTCTCATCAGGCGAAAGAATAACACGTATTTAAACATGCAATGATATAACACTGCAATTAAAATTTGATCGCCTGATGAGACCCTTGAGCAAAGTCGAAACGCGTCGCGATAGCTCAATCGCACTATATATTATAATAATAAATTGTATAGATGAATAACCTACAGTATGCTTCTAAATGCTAGCCGTGAAGATAGCCTAAGTTACTGGTCGAAACACGAAAACCTATAGTTTTAGGTTGACAACCATTGAATGAAATTTTAATGACTCTAAATTGCTGCTAATTTTTAGTTAAGTGTTCATTTACTAAGCAATGAGTCGCACATGCATTTAGCTCGTGCTCTCTCCATGATTTTTATATGAACTTGTCATAGACAAAGTTGTTTGACAAAGTTGTTTGACGTCATTGTAAAATTTATAAAAAGAGAATAAAATAAACAAAGTTGTTTGACGTCATTGTAAAATTTGTATAGACAAAGCAGATGTGTTAATCAATGCAATTTTTATTTCCAAATTTGATAATTGCAGATTTATATGATTGAAAGTTTAAAATTTTAATGATTCTAAAATTGCTGCTAATTTTTGTTTCCAAATTTTAATTGCAGGTTTATATCATTGCATGTTTAAATATGTGTTATTCTTTCACCTGATGAGACCCTTGAACAAGGTCGATACGCGTCGCGATAGCTCAATTGCACTGTGTATTGTAATAATAAATTGTATAGATGAATAATTTATGCTTTTAAATGCTGGCCGTGAAGATGGCCTAAGTTACTGGTCAAAACACGAAAACCTATAGTTTTAGGTTGACAATCGTTGAATGAAATTTTAATGATGCTGTTAAATTGCATTATAATTCTGGAGTATATTGAAGGTAAGGCGTCTTGACGTCTGCCCTTTAGCCAGTAGCGTGACCAAGAGGAGGCTATTGCCTCCCATCATCGGCCTGCAGACCAAAAGAACAGAATAAGAAAAATACCGCGTTTCTAGCGTTTTTGAGATTGTTCTTTGTCTTGGAAAAGAGACAAAAACTGATTTGAAGCATATTTCAAAACGTTTTTTTAGGGGGAAGGGGATAATTTGTCAAAAATAAAACTTATAAATCAGAAAAAAAAACTTTGAAAAATAGCCGAAAATTGGTATTTGAATTTGATCGCTTATTGAAAAATGCTTAACTTAGAAATAGGGGGGGGGGGGCTATTCAGTATTACTCAATTATCAATCACTTCTCTCAAACTTTCTTTCATTAGTGCCCTAATTATATCTTTCTCTATAAAATATAGAAGAAATAGATTACTATTTGAGAGTTTTATTGAACTAGCGGAATAGGATTAAATTCTATTCCACGTTTTTATAGCATTAACTTTACTAAAATAAGCTTAAAATTAAGATATTTTTGTCAAAATAAAATAGGCCTACTAAATTTTTGAGCGCTGCGAACTCCGCCCCCACACCCTCGTAGCAACCCCCACCATTGTTTAATTTCTGGCTACGCCCCTGCCTTTAGCTAGTCAGCGACACAGTGCAATACATGCAGCTGCTTATTAGTTCACCCTGTTCCTACCTGGTTTCGGGTATTAAAATAGCAGCAATAAAATATATTTAGCAATCATTTTAGCATATTTTTTTCAAAATTAAAATGTAGCGTACTTCATTTGAATCTAACATTTTTTAGTGTTTATTAGAGTGGCCCTTGTATGTATGATCAAAAATAAAGTTGCAAAATTTTAACCTATCACCCTCTGATTTTGTTCCACTATAAAAACAAATGTCTTGAGCAAATTGTTTTGAAATTTGAATACAGTTTAGAGGTGGCCCTCGCTTTTCAGATTTTACCCTTCTTATTTCAACACATTTTGAGTATTTTCATCATATTTTGTTTGCTGCACAAAACATACACCATGAATTCTTGTATAATATGCAAACAGTGAAATGTACCATTAATAGAAACTACTGCTAATTAAATCCACATAAGAAATAAATCATGCAATAAGAGAATTTTTACTATTCATTTCACAAAAAAAAAAAATTTTAGCGTTTAAAATGGAGCTTTTTGTTTTTTTTTTGGTTTTTCATCTTCTTTGCGCTGACCAATGATTTTACTTTCAAATACTGTTACCAAATGTGTTATTGACAAACAGGTGTAAGTGTTGTATAATTCTCGACAAGGTATGCAGAAGTTAAGCAATGTTCTTTACGAAAGTTGATTTTTTGCAGTCTGTTATTATATTTTGATGGTTAGACACAACTTGCAGCAGAAACTGGAGGTGTTCTTCATCTTTGACTAGTGTCTTGTTAAAATTTTGAATCAATGCTACCCCACGTTCAGCCTTATCATTAACAACAACCGACTTGGAAACACTATTGCGAGCTTTTTTGTAGTCTTCATTATCACAACATGTATCTGGGTTTTTTGTCAAAAATGCTTCTGACCATCCCAGAATCTCAAAAAAACTTAATTGAATTTGTTGTACAAAATTGATCCAATCCCCGGAATCCCAAAAAGGCTGATGTTTCTAATCTTGGTCGTTTGGAAGGGTGTTCGGGGGCAGGTTTTTTCATAGCTGAAACCATGAGAGCTTTTTCTTCAGCAGATAGTCTTGAATCAAAGCGAGTGGACCATTTCTTTAGATATGTACCATAAGTGGAGGCCTAGTTTGTGACTTGTTGCTACAGAGATGGTTGTGTGAGGATATTTCAACAGTGATCTCATTAAAGTAAAATCATTCACAGGTGCTTCAGTAGAGCATAGTGCAGTAATCCAGGATTTAAAGTACACTTTAACAGCAAAGATGGCCACATCACGATCACCATGTACAATAATTCTGCATGTGTCATTATAAATTGCCTAGGAAAAAAACACATTTTGATGAAACAAATCACCTTTGCCATCTATCTGGCTCTATGCTTTGCCCCAAGAGCTTGAAATTGAATGCCACGTGCAGGTATCTCCCCAAGATATATAAGAGACAGCTCCAAGAATTTTTTATAGTCGTTACGAAGTTGCTGAAACTCTGATTGATGGCAAATAAAATTACCTTAAGTAATTGCGACATGAAGCTATTTGAACTTCTACAGACAAATCAGTGTTAGCTGGTGCAAACTGGCCATAATCAATATCCTCTCACTGCTGCTGAAATTGTTTAAATATTTGAATCTCTGGTCCAGTTGTAGTTGCTGTCACTTTCTCAAAAGCTGATCCTATTATGAGCTCCATAATATGGTGACGACAACGGAAATGAAAAACATCCTTTTCAAGTTTTTCCTCAATAAGCATTCAAGCACCAGAACGATGTCCTGTGTTGGAGACAGTGATGTCAAATGAGAGGGTAACGACTTAGTCTCTAAGATGACAGTTATCCAGGCACTTTACTACCGCTTCAGCTTGTGAAGCACCAGTACCCGAAGTTAACTTGGGGGTCCCAAGAAGCTTTTCAGTGTTAGCGCCGGAGACCAAGATTGGCTGTCCATTAATGTTTCTTCGTTGTAATGTCCTCCATTAATTTGCCATCCCAATGCACTGTTAGTGACACAGTTGCATCAAACTCCAATTTTAGATTTTCAGCTACCTTAGACCTGCGCATAACTCTTGCACGCTGTATTAAGTTGCGGTTGATATTAATGTCAGAGATATTATGCCCAAGACTTTTTGCCATCTCTCTTAGAACATACGTTGCATTTCTTGATGACGACTTTGTCCTATCTAAGGCAGCTGTCAGTTCTGGAGTTTTACATTTTTTGTTGCCCTTTTGCGAATTGAAATATTGGCTTGGTTAACGGTGGACTTACTATCTGCCTCAAAAGTTGTTTTAGATTCTCTTGACGTGAAGTCTAATGTGGTCTGGCTGCAGCTTGCATTCAGTTCTTCAGTACATAATTTCTGTCGCTTCACTTCTGCATGTAAGCACTTTTGCTTCCACTTCATTTTCCCCACATATACCCTGTCAACAGGTCTAATAGCACCTGGGCGCCCTTTTTTCTCTGTGTTAAAAGAAAAGCCTGATCTTCAGGGTTTAATTTGGTTAGTGCATTTGCATGTGCAATACAAATTTTCAAGCCTATCAACGAATTTATTTTCTTGTTCCTTATGTGCTTGTGTTGTTTTGTTCTTGTGTTTTTGCAAACCTTTCCATTCACTGAATATTGACTCAAGCTTCGTTACGGAATGCTGGTTGCTGCGAGATGGAATACTTACCTTATCCGAGATCTCAGATACTGCTTTTATTGTAGCTGAACTTGCATCTCTAATTGTTAGCTTTTGAACTTTGTGTAGATACATAAAATAACCAAAAGCCTGCCAATATGATAGAAGTTTCGCACCAAGAATTTCTGACACGTTAGAATTAATAAGATACAATGTAGCTCTAGTTTCCATCTTACTCTAACTCTGGAAAACAAAATATGCGTCATTGATTGTATGATGCAAGTGATTAAATACTGTTAGTAAACAGTTTTATCTGTTAATTGCTGTGATTGTTATATTGTTAAATAACAAACAATAAAATGGCTGAGTGTGTACTGTTAAATAATGGCTCGAGGACCACTTCTAAACATTATTCAAATTGAAAAAAAAACTGATCAAGTCACTTTCACAATAAGTGGAACAAAATGAGAGGGAGAGAGATGAAAATTTCAAAGCTTCATTTTTAAGGTCCACTCTAGTATATATTTTTACCTTTTTTTGTTTGGATCTAGCGTTTTTGTGATGTATATTTAAATAAATTCTCCAAGCTTGAAAATTTGACTTTTTCTAATGTTTGGCATGTGTAGATAAATTGTAAGGTTTGAAACACAAGTTTGTAAAAAAATGACTTTTACTAGTGGCGACCGTGTTAGTGCATTTATAGGAAGTTTTGCGGCCGGCAGTTATGAAAAGGTTGTATACAATTGTACTAAATAAACTTAACTTTAAATATTAGGTATCTTATGTGATAAATGCCAATGCAATATCATTACGGTGCTAAAGTAAGCTAATAAATTCAAAAAAAAAGTGTGCAAACCCTCAAGCTGCTTAAGCAGCTACACTACACTAGCGATAGCATACCCTAAAGCAGTGTAGCTGCTTAACCACCTTCTGATTCAAAACATTCCGAAAAAAAACAAAACAGTATTTAAAGATTTTTTTTCAGCATACTATGTATACGTTTCAATAAAATTGATCAGCTTATTCGCTTCGAGTTAGTGAGTGCGTGTGTGTGGGTAATGTGCAGTTTGTGCATTAATCAAAATTGCCTTATTTTTGCTAGAACAATGAAAACAAAACAAAAAATTAGGAAAATTTATTCGTTCAAGATATATAGAGTTATTGAGTAAATTCAGAGCTAGTTTTCCGGTAAATTATAGTGTTTACATTTTTGGGCGGGCAAATTAGTTTCGTACTTTCGTGTGGCTTTGCTGAAAATTTGCAATCGTACATTAAATTATCCTCAAGAATTTAGTTTCAATACGACAATTAATATCGCGTTACGGAAAGATTAATTGAGAAACGGAAACTATCCCAATGTATACTTGGTCTGAAATAATAGTTGCATTGTAAATTATAGCAGAAGATGAACCAGCATTAACGTCAGGACCGTAAACAGGGCGGGTCAACGTGTTTCGTTCCCATAGCACTTGCTAAGTTCTAAAGTTAATACTACAGAATACTAGTGATGACTTTGAAACTTGATATTGGTCTTGTTAGAATTACCGTTAGTGACTTTTAAAAATAGGTTGCTTTTACTAAACGTTTTCTATTCATTTAAATAAAAATTGTGCAACACAATTTTCCGGGCCAAGTTTTTCTCATTTTTCATATTGTGTGAAAAACTGTTTGAGAAATTGCTCCAGCGTCGGTCCTCTGCGCAAAAGACTTCACGATAACGGCTCACACGTACAACATTGGCTCGGCGATAAAGTAAGTCTTTTGTATTGTATACTCAAGCATCCTAACAGTTAAAGACAAACAAAAGATCTTCAGCAGTTTTTGTCTTAACTTTTGCCTCGGAATTGATGAGTTGATGTCCTAGTATGAATAAAATTTTGCCTAAGAATTAATGCAATTCATAAGGTGACGTTTTCCTTGGCCTTGTTGCCCCTCCCTCCGACTGCCACTTCCGCGATCCTCATGCTACAGTATAATTCAATTTTAAATACATTGCTAGAAAAATCGTAATCTACGTCAGTGGTCGGCAAACACCGGGCCGTCGGACATTTAGGCTAATACCGCGAATTTTTTTGCGGCACTAAATTATTCATATACAGTATCATTGCATCTCCGACTTTGAAAATGGGCTTGTTAAGCGTAAAATACACTAAGTGCTAACGCTATAACTTTCGAAATGATGGACAATTTGAACTTGAATATATGATCGCTGAGTTTATGTGCGACGTTGCATATTTTTAGCTACGCTTGTGAAGTCGTTTATTGAAACACTATTACATTTGCTTTGTTTATAAGCTAACAGCCAGATTGATCTAATCAGCCAAATTGAGTAAAAAAAAGAAATTGCAGGTCTGTAAAATAAGTCCTGGCTTAAACCGGACCGACTTGCAAAAAAGCTTGCTGATTTTGATTCATGTCACATATGACGTCGAGAATTTCCTAGTGCACAGCAGGTTGTTCCATATGACTCAGAAAAACGGAAGCATTTTGTATTATATCACGTAAATATATAAACTATAGACGCATTGTAAATAGCTTCATACAATAATTAATCCTCATAAGAGCATTATAATCAGATTTTCAAAAAAATATGTATAATAGCGCATTGTTAACTTTATGGAAAGGTTGTGCAGAATTGATGGAAGATCCAGTCAGCTGGAATGTGAAAAATAAGAAAATTTGTTAAACTTTTAAAACCGTAATCATTGCTGAGAGAGTACAGAAATATTTTGGTCTCGTCATTTAAAAATGAACTATACTGTTAACTGGCATTACTGTAAAAATGGAGAAAAGTTTATTGATGGCAAGTTTTTTTCAATTATTGGCAATTAAAGTAAATGACAATATAAGAAAATTTAACCAAAATCGAAAAATCATGGATCTCGTTATAGATGACAATGTTATCTCAAAGATTTTTAAAGCACTCCAGTGAAAATTTGGCCGTAGTAATTTGCCAGTGTCAGAATAAGGTCCATTTTTTTATCTATGAATTGTAGCACTTCAACTTTGCAAACACAGATCGGAAATCCGCGAATTAAAATTGCAGATCCGCGAACGGTACAATCAATGCTTAAGCCAGTCCGAGACTTCCACAATTGCAATCAATCTTTTTGAAAAGTTATCCAGACTTTCAGACTTACTTTTTTTAGATCTTTAATCTATAAGTACGGTAATTATTATACCAACTTTATATCATCCGACATATGAGGCATGACCGCTTTGAGTGCATAATTTTTGCAACTTGAATTATTTTTGTTTTGTGTCGTAAAATGTACGTAAAAGGTTTTTGCTAATTTTCAGGCCAAACTTTACAGAGTTGGAAATTTTTTGTTTTCAAATTTTCTGCAACTCAATTAAAAACAAATTATAGTGTGAGATCTTTTCAATACGTTTCAATTTTTTTACGATAGCATCACTAAACCTAGTCGTCCTTGCTGAATGGTTTGAAAAAGTTTAGTAATTTGCAGTTTTTTTGTGGTAAAAAGAAATGCATGTAAGAAGATTACATACAAACTATACACATCAAACAGCACATTGAAGATCTGATTTAAAATTGCTGAGAACTTTCCCCTTACAAAATAAAGGAGGTGATGAAAGACTGCGAAGTGTGGCGGTTATACCTCGAGTTAAAACCGGTATCCATCGAAAAATCGATCAGTAAAGAGATAAATAGGATTGATCAAATTGTTACATCCATGGTCAAAGGAACACGTCCCAATGCGGTCGGCCGACTTGGTTAAACAACCTAACAATAGAGTGAATAACTAATATTAAACTTTTATTTGTGGCTACGTTGGGGTCTGACGCTACATTTATCCCACTCGCTTTACGTTGGCGACGGCACTTCAACGTCTTTAACCAGCGCAAGGAAGAGCGTTCACCACTCCAACGTCCTGCCGTGCTTGCCATTGTAACAACCTGGTCAAAAGGACGCTCCAAATGGGGCCTACCGGCTTTGTTGATCAACCTACGACTACGAGCTACTTTCCGGCGTGACTTAAAACCCAATGTATACGATTTTACTTTTGTTTGTAGCTATATTGATGTGTGACACTACAAAATTATAGATAATGTAGTTAATTTGAAGTTTTGTAGGTATTGTTTAAGCTTTTACGATCGGCGATTCCAAGGTTAACCTACAGACTTCATTTAATTGAATGATTAATAAAAAAGAGTTCATCTACATGTGTAACTATTTAAGTGTTTTTTCTAATATTGGGGATATCACGTTATTCAGTTGTGTTATTTACTCTTGCTGTAATAAAATTTAGATTGCCTTTAAACCTGTAAAACAAAAATGAAAGCCGTGATTTTGCTGATTTTTATGGTAATTTCTACACGCGCAGCATCCAATTGTTCTTCTAGTTGGACTGAATATAAGCCTGTGCGAGAAGCTTCATTTAAATACAGCTCGGAAAATGAAAATGAATTTACAGTCAGTAGAACAATCAGGTATCAATGTACCAACGACAGCATTATCCAATTAAAAACAAACTGGACCACAAGAGAGGAATTTGATGAAAATGATCAAAATTTCAGGCTCAATAGAATTGATATCAAAACTTCGTGTCCCAGAGAAAACTGTGAAAATATCATGTTACAAGTTAGCGTTGATTTTCAAACTCGTCTTCGACTCGCTTGCCTTTTTTTTTGCCCCACATGGTCTGATTGGTCATCTTCAATTAGCGGTAATTATTTTTTCGCAGTTAAGAATTGCGACAAGCTTTATTGGACAAATTGGATTGAAACGACAAGTTGTGCAACTTCTGATGTAATCATACGCAGAAGAACATGTATGGATTGCGATGGTGACGCGTTGGAGCAGAATTATTGTGACGCCACAGGTCACGCTGTAGACGAGAATGACTGCAATCACTACTGGGGCAATTGGACTAAATGGCCTTGCGTTACAAATGGATGCAACACAGTAGGAGAGCGAGTTAGAACCAGGCAGTGTTTGTATGATGAAGGACATGAATCTACTGATGTTCGTTTGTGTTCCAGTGGCAATGAGTCTGCAATTATGAAAGAAAAATGCATCAACACAACGATTCCTGCAGAATGTTTATCTCAGACTTCATCAGGAACCAGTAACTCAGACATAATGGGCTTTTACTTTGGTATTGGAGTGGCTGCTGCTTTAATTGTTATCCTTTGCAATTTGCTTGTTTTTATGCGATACCGTCGTTTGAAATCATCGCATTTTTCACCTAATAATACAGCAAATCCAAACCCAACTTCTTACGAATTCGCAAATGCCACAGTCAAGACATCAGAACAGTCAGATCATCTTTCTCAACCGTTTGAATTCAGCCAGCAGAACCTTGCCACAGCTCACCAATTTGCCGACTTAACAACCACAACAGCCACTGTAAATGACCGGTGTTTTAGAGATTTGAAATCGACGGAGCAAAACAAGCTGGAGGATGAGTCAGTAAACGAACCAGTTGCGTATGACTCTGCACAAATAAATTGCTCCAATGCAAATACGTTTGAGCAAGCGTCCGACCAAGATGTGTACGTAATTGAGACACCGGATGTTTCAAATGGGTACGAAATTGCAATGCGAGCTGATCCAAATGTATGCCAAATTGAAGACCTTAGTTCACATGCAGAATCAAACCTCCAAACTGCACTATCTATTGACGACAACCCAGAGCAAAGCAATACCTACAGTTCTCTGCAGTCATCAAGTGGTGTTATGGAAAGCAATTATTCCAGGTTGAAGCGTTGATTTTAACTTTTGTTACGGTACGAAATAGACTCGAAGGTATGTTTTGCTGAGGTAACTTAAAATTACGTCATCACAATTTTCATTGGACGACAATGGCTTTAAGGTTTTTTCTATTTTATGTCACAGTATTTTTTGAGATTTTTGTTGACCTAACCAAATTAATCTCAAACGAAAACCAACGTCACAAGACAACGAAAATGCTGAAGGTACCACTTTAGAATAAAGAATATTGTCGTAAGAATATACGCTAAAACTCAATGGATGCCTGACGCTAACAACAGCTGGCACATAGTTTCATAGTATCATTGTTTAATGATAAATAAAAATCCTCGAGGTTCACTTTCGCAAGCAATTACAATTCAGAGCGCATAAAACCTTGACCGATTAAACGGCTCACGTTTTGTGCGTGGCCCAGTTTTAGGTCTATGTGCAAGCGCCTCACAGACGATAGGCCTTAAGGAAACCTTTTGAACTTCTTAGACCTTGAGTTCAAACGTTTGTCGACTTACTGTAATTCTACTAACTTCGTTTTTAATAAAGAAATTTGTTTTCTAAAACACAATAACAATGTTTTTGAAATCTTTTACTGCGTAGGATACTGTATTTTATCAACAGATATTTGCAGCTGTATATTTATTTTAACAGAAATAGCCCGATGCCAACTGAAGTTGTTTATTAGGATTTTAAAAGCTTGAACTCCTAAAACGTCAATACTTACTATAATATCGTTTGCAGACTACTCAGTGACCATGCACGTTTGAACACTTTGATGTTGTTTTTTTTTTAAACCATTAAAATATTTACATTGCTCGGGCTCATTATGCAATATTTTTCCTTTTTTTTGTGAGTCAAAAATTCTTGATGGAGCTAAAATAATTTGGAAAATTATCAAATATTTTGTTACATAGGCCCGATGTAAACTGTGCGTAAAATCGCAGACGTACGAGTTTATCATTATTTTTAGTTTATTTTAATTAACTGGTAGCTTTAACGTTAGTAAGACGGTACGCCAAGCTTACCGAGTTTCTGTTCAAAATAAAGTAATAAACTAATGATACACTCGCAACCTCACAATTTTAGACCAATATAGATTAGATCAGGATTGATAACATCAAAATTAAAGCATTTGAAATTCAAAATGTTCGAAAGGTTTACATTTTGCAGCAATAAATCAAAAGTCTTATTATAAGTTGTATTTTACGGAGGTCACACAACTCATTATAATTATTCACTTAAAATTTTCAAATTTAATGAAGTTTATTTTCAAGTTAAATTTTAGTCTAATAATCAAAAACAATAAGACTTTAGACTGAGTTTTAGAGCAAATTCTTAAACGCTGCAAAAAAGTTTTCTAAAGAAGCGTTTGTTTTTTTTTGGTTAGTGTTTATTTTTGTTTTTCTTCGTCCTGGTGAGTCAATAATGTACGATACGGGGTGCCGTTTGTAAAAAATATTATTTGATTTTGTAACACCTTGTTTTTGAGCTAAGTTATAATAAAATTGGTACGATATACGAGATTTGTATAACTTATTTCGGAAATTTCCGACTTAATGTGTATAACAAAATGCACTCCAAGTTGGAACAAAAAACGCTTAAAAAAAAGTCGGAAAGTTCAGATATACGTATATATTGGACAAAATACACTCTAAGTTGGAACAAAAAAACACCTACAAAATTAATCTGAAACTTTCGACTTATGTATACAAAATTTCCGGCTTATTATGTACGACCAATTACATGCTAAGTCAGAACAAAAAATGCTTACAAAATAAGTCGAAAATTTCCGATATATGCGAGTATATCCGACAAATTTTATTGTAAATTAGCTCAAAAACGAGGTGTTGTAAAATAAATAATATTTTTACAAACAACGCCCCATTTCACCAACTATTTACTCATCAGTTAACTTTTGTATCAATTAACAAAAGTAGAATGTGAAAGAACTCAAGTAACGGAAAAGCTTTATCATTGCAAAAAAAAAAAAAAAAATCGTAGCTGTTGTTTAACCATTGTCCTGCGGCATAGGTACAATTGTAACTTTTGCGATTTTTAATAGCGATAACTTTTTTGTTATAATTCGTAGATACCTGAGATTTTCTGACATCTCTACATTCTTTCATAAGTTCATTCAAGAAAACTTTCAGCTAAATATCTTTTCAAATTACTGCTATATCGGATGAAGTTTTTCTTACATCCATAACATGCGGCATAGGTACAATTGTACCTATACCTTTCGTTTGAAATGAATCTTAAAATACTTAATCATGATTTTTTAAAGATGATGTTATTTTATCAAAACAACACAAATCAACCAATGTATTTACAACATGAAGAAATGAGTAAAGGAAGAAGAGTTTATTCATTTTCATAAGGGATGTACATCGTTTTAGATACTGAATGTTCGTTGCACAGCGGCTCCCCGCAAATCACACAGCTTTTCCTGGTTTTTCGTTGTTTCCTCCTCTGGTCTCGGCAGACACAACAACTACCAACGATCGGAGTAGGTCCACGACTAGTCGACTACCATGAGGAGCACGAGCGACAGCAGCATTTTCTCGTGACGTCACAATTTGTTGTCAAAGCACCATTTCCACTGCACCTCAAAGAAAATGGTTCCTCTTCACCATTCTATTGTTACTACGAGCTTCAATCGAGGGCATACACAGCATAATGGCAAGCTCTATCAGAAACTTTCTTCGTTAATCCTTTGCCCTAAACCTTGCGCTGTGTTCTTTATAGATGACGTAGCATGCCAAGCCAATGACGTCAACCATATTACAAAAAAAGGCCAGCGGCCACCGCAATGTTCGTCGTTTCACAGAGTACTCATCCAGCATTTATGGTATCAACATTAAACACTGCCTTTTGTTTTGTAGTAGTATTTTATTATCTCTAGCTTGGCTGATTGTGTTTCTTTAGCTTTTCCTGACATGTGCATAGATGGCAAAATCACAATTCCTTTCTTCTTCTTTGGCACATATGAACAGACTATTGCATCACAATGGTAGGCAAAATTGGTTGAATAAACTGGCTTTTCCTTGGTGGGCTGCATATTGCATGGCAGAAGTCTTTTGTTTTTTTTTACTGTACTAACTAAAGTCATGTTCCAGGAGTTCAATACCTTAGCTAATTCCATAGTTGTGAAAAAGTTATCCGTTCTAACATTTTTTCCAGAGCTTTTATACAAACTGCAAGGGTTAAAACTGTTCGCTCGCCAACGTTTACTTGTCGGGGACCATCTAGTGGTTTTCTAGCGTAAATCTGACCTTGCAGTGGGTATGCGTTTGATGCATAGCAAGCCCAGAAAACCTTAATGCCATATGTTGCAGGTTTAGATGGTATGTACCAGCGGTGGAGTCGAGGACACAAGGCTCGAGGCCAAGGCCAAGGACACAAAAAAATCCAAGACCAAGGCCAAGGACAGCCTTTCCGAGGACAGACCTTCTCAAGGCCAAGGACAGGAATGCTCGAGGCCAAGGCCAAGGACCAAGGACACAGCCGCAAGTGTTCTCCAAAAAAAAGGTTTTCAAAAAAGTTTTTCAGGCAATCTCTAATTTATAGGCGTAGCCAGAATTTTTGATTGGGGAGGCCTAAACCACAAATCACATGCAATAACGTCATCAAAAATTTACCTGGTGGCACTTAACCAAGATTTTGCAAAGGGAGAGGGCTTAAACTAATATAGTTCAAAAGTGCAAATACGTAACTTTGGAGACGTTTTGAGAAAGCCAGTGTAACTCAAACGTTTCACAGACGGGGGGTCTGGGGTGGGGCCCCCAGCGGCCGGAAGCTTTGGGGGTCTTGGGGCGAAGCCCTCAGCCGTTAGGCGATTTTTTGTAATTTTTTGGAAAATAAAGCTATTTTAATGCCATTGAATCACACTTCGCATATAATTAGAGCCATTTGAAAGCACTAGATTTTTAACATTTGAAAGCCAAATAAAAAAAATCCAATTGTTCAATCCTCCTTCTAGTTGCAATTTAAGTCCAAAACACGTTCAACATCTTGCATTTTGGTGTTAAAGTTTAATTGTACGTGATTTCGTCCAGATAATAGGAAGTAAGGTGCATTGTCTCGTGCAATATTTTAGCAGTAAATGAAAACCCACTCGAATATTTTCCTCACAGATTTTTGTTTTGTCATGAAAACAACCAGTTATAGAACTGCATGTTAGGCCATGGGACCCAGGCCCCCTCAACCGAAGTTCAACAATTTGTTCAATCAGCATTTTCCTTGACTATTTTTTTTTAAAGTATTTTGTGCGTAAAAACTGGCGAGGTGGAGGTGAATTAATGAATTGTTATTGAAAAATAGTGCAATAGATGGTTACGCTTACTAACCATGTTATTGCCGGGCCGGATTTACATCGCGCTGGGCCCCTGGCACTTTGGAGATTTTCGCAACATCTTTCTGCCAAATGTAGGTGAAGAGTAGAAGACCATAAAAAGTCTTAAGGTTTGAGCGCAAGGCCCTTAGCTGGTATTGCGCCATATTGTGGTAAATCCGGCCTTGGTTATTGCATTACGTTCGTAAAAAGGCTAGTTGTGATCCTGAG
The DNA here is from genome assembly GCA_963965965.1 of Trididemnum nubilum. Classification (NCBI taxonomy): domain Eukaryota; kingdom Metazoa; phylum Chordata; class Ascidiacea; order Aplousobranchia; family Didemnidae; genus Trididemnum; species Trididemnum nubilum. The sequence continues at coordinate 8,447,018 of OZ014469.1, forward strand.
ATAGCAACTTTTAGGATAAAAAACTATCCGTTTCTTCCAGGTTTACGTTTAAATTGGCTGGCAAAAATTGATTTGAGGGGGTCCCGGTACCCCTGGTCTTCAATATTGTTGTTCGCTACTGGTGTAAGCGAAAAATGCTAAAAAGAAATTGAAACTGGAGAAACAATAGGCTTTTATGTCACATTTTTGTCATTGGTGTAATTTCAATTGGAGGGGAGGCCCGCTTGACTAAGCCTATGCTCCAATTGCGGAAAACAAAAAAGGTATTTGCAAATTTCCCGCGAGGTTTCTGGCGTTTTTCAACAAAATTTCAACGGTTCAAAAAATAGTGCTGTCCTCGAGCCGAGGACAGGGCAATTTTCGAGGACCTAAGGCTTCGAGGCCAAGGCCAAGGACTTCAAAATGTGTCCTCGAGGCCAAGGACGTCCTCGAGGATTCCACCTCTGGTATGTACTGTGTAAATTTAGTATGGCCTCTAAATGGAAATAATTGTTCGTCAATGGTGATGCACTCATAAAGATTGTAGTCTTTTTCCAAATTTTTATTCAACATAATCCATATGTCTTGTTTTGGTGCGGCCTTATCGGTTTGCGCACGTTCTGCGCGGGTGTTTTCTTTGTCAAATCTAATAAATCTGAGCATCATTTTGAACTAGTCACGAGACATAGCTGCACGTATTAGTGGTAAAGCATCACCTTTCTACATATCGTCCAGATTCTCTTTGTTTTGTCTGTGTACTCTAGCAGCAATCAGAATGCCAATAAATGCGAGCAGCTCATCTTCAGTAAAAGGCTGGAATGTTTTTGATGGTGGCCGTCCGGAAGCAAGAGGAAACCTGTTCATCAGATCATTGTTGAAAGCATCACACACTCTTTTGCCCTTTTGATTTGTTTCTCGTAATGTGATATCACTAATTTCTGGTCTCATTATTGACTTGATTAACTCATCTGGTGTAAACTAATTACTGTTTGCTACAGGTCCACCCCTTTGATGTAGAATGTCACGAGATTTTGTTAGTGCGCTTGGTAATGGGTTGCTACTCCATTCTGTTTTATCGTTGGCTGTCCAGATACTGGTGGAGTTTTGAGGCACAGGCTCATCCTCTACACTTTCATCGGAGTCTATTTTTCTTCTTGCTCTATGATCATTTCTTGCTCGATGTCTGAATCTTCTGGAGTGCCGGTACTACCATTCGCTGGCGGAATATAGTTTTCATCATCTGATACATCATACTAGTCTTCCTCGTGTTCAGAATCAGATTCTTCAGTCATTAGCCTCAATTCATTATCCGTATATTTGTAAAAAACATGAAAATAAAATCACGTAACGTAATTTGTCAATAAGAAAAAGTATAAAATGAGTCATGAGATCGTATCATAGACCTACTACCCTTCGCCCTTGTAAATTGTGACTTTTAGATCCAGCTCCAAATGCTCTCATTATAATTCAGTAAATCGGTAAAAATGAAAAGCTTCCTAAAATATTACTAAAATATCTCGTAATAAACAATCTGTAGATGATATCGTAAATATACCAGCTATCAAGTGTGATTTTACAAAACCTGCCGATATTGCTACTTCAGCTCCGTAGCCTACTGCTACTGATACAGGTTATGCGCAGTACCTAACTAATGACTAGGTAGGAGCTAACAGGCTATAAACAAATAACTGGGTAACTACCGTACGGTAAAAACTGGCTAAATAATTGACTAACTACTGTAAGGGCTGGCTACTGTAAAACTGGCTAACCAGGCTAGCCGAGGAGGCTAAAAGGCTTATCCACAAGGAAAATAGTTGTACTGCTTTGCGCAATCAAACTCTATCAAGTTATTACTTGTAATTTTGGCGCTTTTAAACTTTTAAAACGTTTTTTTTTTTCTGATTGACTCAAAAGTAGCTGAATAGCAGCAACGCACAGTTTGTGTTTTCAAACACCTAGAAGCATAATGCATTCTCAGCATTAAGGCTGATTTACACACAACGAGTGCGCGAGTTAAATTTCGTGTTGGTTTTATCATAAAAGGAAAAATAAGGAAAAATTTGCTTTTTTCCCTTCATAATAAAACAAGTACAAAATTTAAAAGCGAGACTCGCTCACGCGTTGTGTGTAAACAGCTTTTAGAATTTTATCTGTGTGCATTATGACGTCATAATACGTTATGTGTGGGCGACTCCCAACTATGTCGCATGGTTTTGAAAGGCTTACTGTTTGAATCAACTTCAAGTGTTTCAGAAATTATATCTACATCGACAAATTTTTCACAAAATAGGTTTAGGTACAATTGTACCTATGCCGCCTGATAGCGGTGTAAAATTATGCCGCCGGACAAGGGTTAAGAAAGTGTGTACTACGTGGTATTTTTTTGTATGGGCGATCATTCGTTTTACGTAACCTCTGGAAACTATTTAAGCCTATTTCAGCCTGGTTGAGTTGGTAACATGTAGGTTATGGGCAACTTGGGAAAATTACAACACTGTGTTAAGGATTAAATTGAACTTGCCGATTCCAGATTACTAGACTGTGCGTAAAATCCTAAGCGTTTCTTTAGCTCATCGTTCTGATTTATCAGCGTACAAGCCTTTACTAAAGTAGCCAATGCAATGAAAAGACATCCAATCCTTAACGTCTGACGCTGTCCGGTGACATGATGATAAATATGCAATACAACAACAAGCTGCGAGGTGGTTAAAATAAACTAAGAATATTACGTTTGTACGCTCACGATTTTACGCCCAGAGTTGGCGGGGTTTACTTGTTAACATCCGGTGATTTGGTTTTATTGCACTAATTGTGTACTTTTTCATTATAAAATTGCACCCTCTTATGAGCGTTATCAAGTCACTGACTCTGTTGATAATTATTTCGTTTTTGGCCACACTGTCGTATGCATCAGCTAAATACATCAAATTATGGGTTAACTGTTTTCAAAAACCTTTTTGAATTTTTCCACTTTTAAATATTAATGAAGAATCAAAAATCTAGTATAAAATTTAAAAAACAAAAGAAAGGCTATGGTATGCACAAAGGCATTGCGTGGTTATTTTGTCTTTTGAATCCGGTATAAAATTTGATTATTTTTGTTGTCAAGTTAAAATTTTCGGTTTTGTTCTCAATTGTTTTCAACAGGTTGCTGCAGCGTACGTGATTCTACCAACAAAACCAATAGCAATCAAATGTTTTTTTGGTGTAGAAACTGATACTGTTATTACGCTGCTTTATTAGGAAACAATATTTCTCAAGATTTCCTAAAAAGCATTTTTAAACAACATAACAGAACAAATCATAATTATCGTTATTGCGTATAACGCACATGCCTATAGAACTGATGGTATACTGCCCCCATCCCTACAGGTTCGATTAATTGTCGATCTAATTGGACCTAACACACTGTTGTCAAGGGCTGGTGATTGCGAGACATAACTTTTAAACGCGGTGTTGCCTGGTTACATGTTTTGGAAATTGACCCAACAAAGTCGTTACACGCCTCTGGCCTGATTTTGCGAGTATACTGAAGATTTGGTTTTGTTATTGAAATTTTACTTAGTTTATTTTGTACTGTATGTGACCAAAAACCTCTTTTTTTTGCCACTTATTTCCTGCTTCGTTTTGTTTTGTATCAGCATGTTTGCGATTTGCTATATTGCTTCATCGCATGAAGTAAAAAACATTTATTATTCGGCGCTATAGCACTTTTTGAAAATTTAAGATCAACTGCCTCGTGCACTGTGCTACAAAAGTACTATACAGTACATAAATGTTGTACTGTAGAAGGCAGAAGAAAAACTAACACATTGTTGATCTCGGACTATTATGATTCCGATTCGACTTTCTTGGCGTTGCAAATTTAGCAAGTTGCTTGCATGCAAATGCTTGCTTTTTTTTCAAATTGCGCATTTGTATTTGCTTTTTTGCTGCTACCAAAGATCTTGAATATTTAATGGTTTTCGCTTTTGTCACTTTGTGGGGCAGCCTCTTCAAAAACAGCCAAAATTCAACGTTTCCTTGCAGTAAGAAATAAATTTTCTTCAAGATATCATATTCTTTCTTCATAGCCAGGTTTTCTGTGAAGGTTGCGCGGGCAGCAGCTCGAGATTAAGCCGCCACACTTCACGGTCTTTATTCACATCCATCATTTCCGTTTGGGTGAAGTACCAAGCGATTTTATCCATGATCCTTAACGTAATTGGTCCATCTAATTTTAAGTCGTCCAACTGGTCTTCTCCCATTTGCTTTGGCAAGTGTTACGGCAAATGGATTAACTGTTTTTTAATCCCTAAACTGAACTTTCAAATGATGCAGAAAAAAGATGTCGGTAAAGATTTACTGGTTTGATACCTTATGAGCGTGTAAATCGTTGGTGTACAACATGTAGCTCCGTCAAAAACTATTTTAGTCTGTGTTTACTTATGCTTGCCTATTACTTGAAACCGTTTGTATTTCCGTTATTTCAGGGCAATATTATAACAGTATTGTTTGTATTTTGTAAGTTTTTAATTTTATTGAAACGTTTTATGCTCAATTAATTCACCGGTCAGTTTGTTTAGCGGTAACTCGTTCGTCTCTTAAGTGAAAAGTCTGAGACCCAAACCTCGGGCCGTTCAAAAATATAAGCCTATGATGAAGTTGTAAATTTTTGACGCAATGACAAATATATGGATCTCACTCAATTCGTTTGAGATTGCTACACGCTTTGCTAATGCAACGCTTATTCCAATCCTGTATTTTGCTTGCTCAAGATGAATTAATCATCCAATAATAGCAAGACTTTATTTATGACGCAATAACCATCGAAACTAAAAATGCGGGGAGGTAGTAAATACATTTGTGTGTCAATAGTGACGTCAGTTTGGCTCAATTTTGATTAAAAAAAAATTCTAAATATATTTTGCAACTTTAGCGCTCATTGGCTTTATCATTTTGCAAAACACTCTTTTCATTTCTCGCAAATGAAAGGCGTAAATAATGGAGTTAGTGAAACAGTTCGCATGGGTTAGCAAAACGACGAAGTCTACCACCCAAACTGGTTAAACATACCCAATAGAGCGGTTGAAATAAGCCATGAAGACATTGTAAATGTGGAGGGGAAGCCAGCATACAGCAAATACCCCAACCACTGTGGCTAAACTTCTAGTTGCGTGAATTTCTTTTTTGATGAGTTGGAACGTCGCTTTGGCGTCAATGCTTTAGGTTCAGCCGCGGTCGTAGAGAGTGAATTGCAAGTTAAGTTCGACCAATTCAATTGATTTCGATCCAGATGTTTGTCCCTCTTTTTTTCTTTTTTTATTTATCAAATATTCGTTTTTCTTCGCAATAGAAGACACAAGTAGTTTATCTGAAACGTCAGAAGGGAAGGAATTGTGCAGAAGTGGATGCGAAATGAAGCTATTCTCAGGATTTCCTTCATTTATTGGAGTAGCTACATGAACCAAATAAACTGGTTCCAAAATCCAATTAAATTTTCTGTTGCCAAAATAAAAACTTTTTCTGTCTAGCGATTTAAATTACAAATATTTTCTCAACCCCGAAATTGTTCTACATGGAATTAATAAAATTCTTTTAATAAAAGTCAAAAAAATAGCATCCTGGCTTAAGCCATTAAAAAAATTGATTTTGAGGGTCTTTGCAGAGAATGAAACCTGAAACCCTCTGATCACATCAATGTCAAAATAAAAAAATATTAAAAAAGATTTAGTGCTAATCAAAAAAAGTGTGCTGGATATAATATGAGTTTTGAATGAGAAAACCGATGGCCAACTCAGTGATTGAACCCAGGCTTATTCAACCACAATGGTTTCACATGCAGGTGCCACTAACTACTAGGACACAGCATCACATGAGTATACGTGACGAAAATCAATTATTAAAATCATCCATTAAACTTCATTATCACTAGTTTTTGGAGCATCTGTCCCAAACTATGTGACTTAGAGTCTCCAAAAATGCAGGTGCACAACTTCATATATTTTGTTCAAAACAAAAAAAACTTATGCTGGATTCAACATGATCTTAGAAAGAGAAAACCAATGGCCAACTCAATAATTGAACCCTGGTCTATTCAATCACAAAGTTTTCATATGCTGGCGCCTTTAACCACTAGGCCACAGCAACACACGTGTGCACAATGCACATGACGAAAATCAATTATTAAAAGACAAGATTTTTGTTTAAAACCTTGTAAATACACAGCTTTGATGAAAAGCTTTCAAAGCGCGAATTAGTGCTTGCGTCACCGTTTAGCGAACAGATCGAAGATTTAAAAATTACCGCTTCAACGCTTTGCATGCTGTTTAAGATTATTTATTCATCATTATGGTTGATAATGATGCTATAGAACAGCAGTGGTTTAGAAGTATCATAGCAAAATTTAATAAAAAGCACAGATGCTATATTGAAAATGTTCTGAAATCAAACCACAAAGGAAGGCAAACTAAAACTGGAGATTAACATTCGGAATCGAAGTTTAATGTCTGAAGCAAAGGAAATGTCGCATAACATAAAAAGTCGTATATTATTGCGCACTGAATATCGAGCTATTACAGCCTGCATAATTGAAAAAATATTTTTGCTGCATGCGTGACTTTAACGGTTTCTTGCATTTAATTTGTTTTTAAACCTCAATTTTCTTTTACGTGTTTTTTAGTTTTTGTGGCATAGTCGTCACCAATTCGTTGAAAGAAAAAAAATGTTTATCTTTATCTTTACGCAATTTACGCAAAATTTTTGCTACAAGAATCTGAAAATCATGCAACAAAAACCTATAGCCTAAACCGCAACAATTTAAACCAGTATGTTAGCAAGCCCCAACTAGGTTTTTCATCACAGAAATTAGGGCAACAAATGATCCCCTCTGATCATATTTAATGTTAAAATAAAAAATTTTAAAGATATTTTGTCCTAATCAAAAACAAATATGCAGGATTTAATTTGATTTGGGAAATAGAAAACCGATGAAAAACTACTGTAGATATTAAAAATCAGGTCTATTCAATAGCAAAGGTTCCATGTACTGGCGCCTACAACCACTAGGCTACAGCAGCACATTTGCACCCATAACGAAAATAACTTATCAAAATTACTTATTAAACTTTGTTATCACAAGTTTTAGGCGCGTCTGCCCCAAATCAAGTGACGTAGTGACTCCAAAAATGCAGGTGCTCAACTTTATGCATAGACTTATCATATTCTCAAATTTTAAGTTTCAAGCTTTGTTAGTTTTGTTTTCCAGCATTCTCCCATTCATACTTCGTAAGTTACCGATATTTTTATAAAACTCAATCGTATGCATTGCAAACAAACTGATTTTACAAGTTAAATTATTCCTGAAGTGAAATAGGCAGAACTAATTTAATAGTTCACAGAGACATCACATCTTACAATCCTACTTCATTTGACAACACCTTAATGCTGTCTCCGCGTCGAAATGGGTAATCATTTCAACCCCTAGTGACGCAAGTGAGGCGGAGCTCCCTATCTCGGGAGCATTCCCGTGTTTCGAAGTCAACTGACTTCATCATCAGTGTGAAGAGGAGTCGACACAATGCAAAGAATTTTGATCCCTGAACTAGGCTAACTCAACCGGTAAATTTGAATAACCAAGCTATCAGTATAGGCTAACGTCTTCATCTCGTAACTTTAGCTGCTAAAAAGGCAGACCCAATCTTTTTTTTCCCACGTACTGCTCTGGACTCGAGTTTCGCGTAATACCAACGCTCATCGGCAGAGCTGACGTTCAAACCGAAATTCAAAAACTAAACTAAGCTTGTCTGCAAACCGAAATTCAAAAACTAAACTAAGCTTGCCTGTAAACCGAAATTCAAAATCTAAGTAAACTAGCCCATAAAGTTAAAATCAAAATAGGATTGTGAAACATAATCGCAATTGTGACCAAGGTAACCCGGAAAAAAAAAAAATTAACTCTGGACAGGAGACCAAGTGGGCTAACAGACAGGGATAAAAAATTAAGTACATAAAATGGGCAAGGGGACCAAGTGGACAAGGGGGGGGGAACTGATTTTGGGACCAAGTGGACAAGGGGGGGGAACTGATTTTGGGAACTGATTTTGTTTGATGAAAAAAATTTTTGATATTACGTCATTTGTGGTTTGAATAAAACGGTTGTCCGACTAAATATTTGAACCCATCTATGTTTAATCACCACAATTTCAAACACCGCCACCTTCAACCATTATGCCAGTACTGCACATACCCAAATCACTAAAATCTTCTTTTTCTTCTTTCTTCATTATCCGCTTTACCGTGAGGGCAGCGGGGGCAGCCGCTAGAGATTAAGCCGCCACACTACGCGGTCTTCCATCACCTCCATCATTTCGCTTGGAAGAATTCCCAAACGATTTCACCCAAGATCTACAATGTAATCGGTTCATGTAGTTCTAGGTCGTCCAACTAGTCTTTTCTCATTTGCTTTGGAATTGTTTAATTTAGCTTCCAAAAATGGTTTGGGGGTTCCGAATGATTGGTACCTTCAAACCACGTCAAAATATTTGTCGTTAAATATCTACTGATACCAAAACAAAACAAAAAAAAAACAAAAAAAACTAACGCGCTGGCTTAAGCTGTTAAAAGAAAAGATTTTCGGGGAGTCTTTACAGACAATGAAACCTGATACCCTCCAATGAAATGCAGTTTAAAAGCAAAAACATTAAAAGTGATTTTGTCGTAATAAAAAAAAAAAAAAATTAAATACCAATTATTCTATATGATCTCGGTTTGAGAAAAAGCGATGACCAAATAGGTAATTGAGCCCTGGTCTAATCACTCGGATAGGTTTCATTCACTGGAGCCTTTAACCTCTAGGCCATAGCAGCACACGTGCACAATAGGGTTTCAAGGGTACTGATATTTCTATAAAACTCACTCGTATGCAATGCAAACAATGTAATTTTGTCTGACAAAGAAAAAATGTTGATTTTAAATCATTTGTGGTTTTGGTAAAACAAATGTCCGACTAACTATTTCAAACAAAGTGATTTTGTCTGATGAAAAAATGTTGATTTTAAATCATTTGTGGTTTGGGTAAAGCGTAAGCCCGACTGAGTAATTGAACTCAGTTCTGTTTAATCAAGACAATTTCAAACACAGGCATCTTCAACCATTATGCCAGCTCAGCACACGAACCCAGTTGACTAAAATCAATTGTTAAATTTAGCTTTCTAAAAGTGATTTTTGGGGGGGTTTCGGGGGTTGGTACTCCCAGAATATGTAAAAAAATGTCTCTTAAATATCTACTGATATCTTGTAATGAAAGAATAAGTTTATTATTGAATAACTGTTGCTTTTTCTTTGTTAAACAGCCCGATAGCTCCAATTAGTCAAAACTGAGTAAAAAAAAAAGAAATTGCAGGTCTGTAAAATAAATCCTGGCTTAAAACGGACCGACTTGCAAAAAAGCTTGCTGACCTTGATTCATGTCACATATGACGTCGAGAATTTCCTAGTGCACAGCAGGTTGTTCCATATGACTCAGAAAAACGGAAGCATTCTGTATTATATTGCGTAAATATATAAACAAAAAAACGCGTAGTAAATAGCTTTAAGATAATAATTAATCCTCATAAAAGCATTATAATCAGATTTTCAAAAAATTCGTACAATAGTGCGCCGTTAATTTCATGGAAAAGTTATGCAGAATTGGTGGAAGATCCAGTTAGCTGGAATGTGAAAAATAAGAAAATTTGTTAAACTTTTAAAACCGTAATCATTGCTGAGATATTTTGGTTTTCGACATTTGAAAATGAATTATACTGTTAACTGACATTACTGCAAAAATGGAAAAAAAGCTTATTGATGGCAAGTTTTTTTCGATTATTGGCAATTAAAGTAAATGACAATATAAGAAAATTTAACCAAAATCGAAAAATCATGGATCTCGTTATAGATGACAATGTTATCTCAAAGATTTTTAAAACATTTTATTGAAAATTTGACCGTAGTAACTTGCCAGTGTCAGAATAAGATCCATTTTTTTTATCTATGAATTGTAGCTCTTCAACTTTGCAAACACAGATCGGAAATCCGCGAATTAAAATTGCAAATCCGCGAATGGTACAATCGATCCTAAAACCAGTCCGAGACTTCCACTATTGCAATCAATCTTTTTGAAAAGTTATCCAGACTTTCAGACTTACTTTTTTTAGATCTTTAATCTATAAGTACGGTAATTATTATACCAACTTTACATCATCCGACATATGAGGCATGACCGCTTTGAGTGCATAATTTTTGCAACTTGAATTATTTTTGTTTTGTGTCGTAAAATGTACGTAAAAGGTTTTTGCTGATTTTCAGGCCAAACTTTATAGAGTTGGAAATTTTTTGTTTTCAAATTTTCTGCAACTCAATTAAAAACAAATTATAGTGTGAGATCTTTTCAATACGTTTCAATTTTTTTACGATAACATCACTAAACCTAGTCGTCCTTGCTGAATGGTTTGAAAAAGTTTAGTAATTTGCAGTTTTTTTGTGGTAAAAAGAAATGCATGTAAGAAGATTACATACAAACTATACACATCAAACAGCACATTGAAGATCTGATTTAAAATTGCTGAGAACTTTCCCCTTACAAAATAAAGGAGGTGATGAAAGACTGCGAAGTGTGGCGGTTATACCTCGAGTTAAAACCGGTATCCATCGAAAAATCGATCAGTAAAGAGATAAACAGGATTGATCAAATTGTTACATCCTGATCAAAGGGACAGGTCCCAATGCGGTCGGCCGGCTTGGTTAAACAACCTAACAATAGAGTGAATAACTAATATTAAACTTTTATTTGTGGCTACGTTGGGGCCTGCGCTACTTTTATCCCACTCGCTTTACGTTGGCGACGGCACTTCAACGTTCTAAACCAGCGCAAGGAAGAGCGTTCACCACTCCAACGTCCTGTCGTGCTTGCCATCGTAACATCCTGGTCAAAAGGACGCCTCCCAATGGGGTTGACCGGCTTTGATGATCAACCTACGACTACGAGCTACTCTCCGGCTTGACTTAAAACCCAATGTATACAATTTTACTTTTGTTTGTAGTTATATTGATGTGTGACGCTACAAAATTATAGATAATGTAGTTAATTTGAAGTTTTGTTGGTATTGTTTAAGCTTTTACGATCGGCGATTCCAAGGTTAACCTACAGACTTCATTTAATTGAATGATTAATAAAAAAGAGTTCATCTACGTGTGTGACTATATAAGTGTTTTTTCTAATATTGGGGATATCACGTTATTCAGTCGTGTTATTTACTCTTGCTGTAATAAAATTTAGATTGCATGTAAATCTGTGAAACAAAAATGAAAGCCGTGATTTTGCTGATTTTTATGGTAATTTCTACACGCGCAGCATCTAATTGTTCTTCTAGTTGGACTAAATGTAAGATTGTGCGAGAAGCTTCATTCAAATATAGCTCGGAAAATGAAAATGAATTTACAGTCAGTAGAACAATCAGGTATCAATGTTCCAACGACAGCATTATCTAATTAAAAACAAACTGGACCACAAGAGAGCAATTAGATGAAAATGCTTGAAATTTTAAGCTCAATAGGGTTTGTAGGAGCTATCCCGACTCTGGGGGGAATTGGCGAACCTACACCAGTGCCCGGCGAACTGCGTAGTCTGCCGACGCACTGCAGGACAAAAGCGCAACGTTTTAAATGCGCGGACAGCCCACAAAACTTGAAAATATAAAAACACAGATTTATTAAGGTGCGGCCTTGGTGCTCTATTACGAATACAAACACAAATTTGAAATTAATGGGCCAAATACTCGCGATTTAAATTTTGTTGCGACTTGATTCTGAAAAACAATATTCATATGATTAACAAAGTGTTCAGTCGCAACTGCTATACGTAGTTCTATAAATTGTCGCAAATAGTAGTGAAAACTACAGGTTTACAATTTCACCATTCACGATAGATAACTTTTAACCTCAAATAATGATCAGACTATTACCAATGCTGTAAACTTATAACAAATCTTTAACTGACATCGTACTCACATGCTGCTTTGTACTCAAAAAGAGAGCTCCGAAAATACGCGTCCTCTCGCGACCACGTCAAAATACAAAATGACTTGAATCGAGGAGCTACGAGCTAGACATGTGATAAACTCTATTGTTTGACCACGCCATGCAATGAAGCACGACGGGTACCGCAAATTAAAACTAATCCATTCCAAACATCATTAGCGGAGACCTCTCAAGAAACACAGAACAGCTATTTGGCTGTAACAGTGTTGATATCAAAACTTCGTGTCCCAGAGAAAACTGTGAAAATATCATGTTACAAGTTAGCGTTGATTTTCAAACTCGTCTTCGACTCGCTTGCCTTCTTTTTTGCCCCACATGGTCTGATTGGTCATCTTCAATTAGCGGTAATTATTTTTTCGCAGTTAAGAATTGCGACAAGCTTTATTGGACAAATTGGATTGAAACGACAAGTTGTGCAACTTCTGATGTAATCATACGCAGAAGAACATGTATGGATTGCGATGGTGACGCGTTGGAGCAGAATTATTGTGACGCCACAGGTCACGCTGTAGACGAGAATGACTGCAATCACTACTGGGGCAATTGGACTAAATGGCCTTGCGTTACAAATGGATGCAACACAGTTGGAGAGCGACTTAGAACCAGGCAGTGTTTGTATGATGAAGGACGAGAAGTTACTGATGTTCGTTTGTGTTCCATTAGTAATGAGTCAGCAGTTATGAAAGAAAAATGCATCAACACAACGATTCCTGCAGAATGTTTATCTCAGACTTCATCAGAAACCGGTAATGCAAACATCAATAGCATTTACTTTGGTATTGGAGTCGCTGTCGCATTGATTGTCATTCTTTGGATTTTGCTTATTATTGTGCAATACCAACGCCTGAAATCAACGCATTTTTTATCGAATGACAAAGCGAATCCTAAATCAACTTCTTACGAATATGCAAATGCCACAGTCAAGATATCAGAACAGTCGGACAATGTTTCTCGACCGGTTGAATTTAGCCAGCACTGTAAATGATCGGTCTTTTAGAGATTTGAAATCGACGGAACAAAACAAGCTGGAGGATGTCATTAGAAGAACCAGTTGCGTATGACACTGAATAAATAAACGCTCCAATGCACAAACATTTGAGCAAACGTCCGACCAAGATGTGAACGTAATTGAGACACCGGATATTTCGAATGCGTACGAAACTACAATGCGCGCTGATCCAAATGTATTCGAAATTGAATATTCTAGTCAACACGCAAAATCAATTCTCCTAACGGCACATCCGATTGAAGGGAAGTCGGAGCAAAACAATCTACAATTCTCTGCAGTCATCAAGTGGTGTAGTGGAAAGCACTTATTCCAAATTGGAGCGTTGATTTTACCTTTCGTTACGCTATGAAACGAACTCGAAGGATATTTTGTGGCTGAATTTTGCATAAAATTGCGTTATCACAACTTCCTTAGGATGACAATGGCTTCAAGGTTTTTTTTTATTTTACGACACATTATTTTTCGCAACGTTTGATGACCTAACTAACTAACGATTAATCTCAAACAAAAACCAATGTCACTAGACGACGGAAATACTGTTGGTAGAGCTATGGAGTGGGGGATATTGTCGTAATAATATACCGGTACGCTAAATTACAATGGATGCTCGACGCTAGCAACAACTGCTCCATATTTTTATAGTCTCAATGTTTAATGATGAATGAAAACCCTCGAAACCCACTTTTGAATGCAATTAAATGCAGAGCGTATAAAATAAGCCTTGACCGATTAGACAACTATCGTTTTGTGTGTGGCCCGAATTTTAGCAGCTCAAATATTCACGCTTCTTATTTTACAGGTCTATATGTCTATCTCTGTGCAAGCGGCTCACAGACGATAGGCCTTGAGGAACTTTTTTAAACTCCTTGGACGTTGAATTTTGACGTTAATCCTCCCCAAATTTGTTTTTAAAGAATATTGCTTTCTAATCCTGTACAATAATAATATTCTAATGTTTCTTCAATGTTTTTTTGTATAGGCACTACATTTTATCTAAAATATTTGCTGTATGGCTTTTTAAATACAAATAGTTTGATGCCAAGTGGAACTGGTTTAAGTTTTTAAAACCTTGCACTTCTAAAACGTTATTACTAATTATGTCGGTAGCAGACAGCTCAGTGACCATGCACAGTTGATCACTTTAAAGATTTTTTTAAAGCCATTGAAAGATAGTGAATTTCTTGGGCTTGTGATGCAATACTTTTTCATTTCTGTGGGTCAAAAATTCATTTTGAAGCAAAAATGATAGAGGGAATTTAAATTTCTTTGTTATTTAAACCCGTTCTAAATTCTTTTTAATGAAGTAATGAACTAAAGATATGCTTGTAACCTAACGATTTTAAGCCAATGTAGACCGGGATTTCTAACATCGAACAAGGTACCTGTATGGACAGTTTTAAATATTTCAATAGGTCGTCATTTTGCAGTAACAACTAAAAAGTCTTCTTAGTTTTATTTTACGTAGATCACACAACTAATCCATTATTATTCGCATAAAATTTTTAAATTTAATGAGGTTTAATTTCTTCTTAAACTTTATTTTGATTTAGCCAAAAACAGCAAGACTTAGGATTGAGTTTTAAAGCAAATGCTTAAATGCTTCACAAAATATCTTTTTAGGAGGCGTTTTTTGATTAATCTTTATTTCTATTTTTCTTTGTTGTGAGCATAGGCCCGGCCTCACCAATTAAAATACCACCAATGATAAAAAATTATGACAACATAGCCTAGCGATGTTTAGTTGCAGTTACGGACAACGAGGGATCCCCGGGGCCCCTAACTAACAGCCAGGGGACCCCGGGGCCGATAACTGACAACCAGGGAGCCCCTGGGATCCTAACTGACAAACGAGGACTCCAGGTCCTCTAACTAACAAAAAGGATCCCTGGGGTCCCTAATTGACAACCACAGGCTCCTAACTAACAACCAGGGGGCCCCTAACTGACGACTAGGGGGCCCTGGGGCCCCTAACTGACAACCAGGGTGCCTCAGGGCACCTAACTGACAACCAGGGGGCCCCAGGGTTTCTTACTAACGATCACGGTGCTTAGGGAACCATACCGATCAGTGGTCGAATGGATAGAGCGTCTGCTACTGAAACGGTAGACTCGGGTTCGATTCCCTGTCGGGTCAAACCAAAGACTATAAAAATTGGTATTCACAGCTTCCCTTCTTGACGACATTAAAGAGACAGTATGAAGCCTACGCCGAGTGTGGTAGACAGGTGGGCAGGTGGCAGCTTGACTCGAAGACCAAAAGGTCCCTTTGCTGTCTCCTGGCCAAGGCAACTTGGTAAATAAAATGTAATTACAATTACAATTAGCTGGTGACAAGGGGGCCCCAGGACCCTTAACTAACGACCAAGGTGCCCTGGGGCCCCTAACCGACAACCAGGGGGCCCGGAGCTCTTAAATGATAACCAGGGTAACCTGGAGCCCCTAACTGATGACCAAGGGTCCCGAGTAGGGGCCCTGTAATTCGAACTTTTAACAATTTATATGCAAATCTGTGAAAAATCTAAGAGTTTTGAGCTAAAAGTTGCAGCCTCAGGCCCTAGTTTAACGTTATTATGAACTTGATGCTATAACACAGACGGTAATGGAAACCTCCAATTGAAATACTACCGATGATAAATATAACGAGAGCATAGCCAATTTGTTGTCCTTGTCCGGAATTGCAGTTTCTTTAGTTTAGGATTTACGCGAAAAAAAGTAAGTAATAATAATGACGACCACCTGTTCCCGTCATAATAATGTCATGCGATTCCTGGAGGTTTCAAAAAACTGTCAAGTGACTTGACTCGAGTCCTCCACGTGTAGGAAAAAAAGTTATTTTAATTTTGCTATAATTGTTTTTTTTTATGAAAAAACTTAAGGGCGCGATCTTATCTGAAAATCATAGGCGTAGCCAGGGGGGTGGAACAGGGGGCCCGGGACCCTCAATTGAAATGCCACCAATGACAAAAATTTAACAAAAAAACCTTGTTTCTTCATTTTCAGTTTCTTTTAGCATCCTTGCGTACAGCAGTACACGCGTACAACAGTAATCAACAATACATGATATTGACAACCAGGGGCGCCGGCGCAACCCCTTAATTTAATTTCTCCAACCAATTTAAAGTATAACCAGGGTGAAATCAAAGGTTTTTGCTCTAAAAGTTGCTACGTCAGGCCGTCATCTAAACTTTTTATGAACGTAATGCAATAACCAGCGCCGTATTTGTAATATGGCACAGTGCCAGGGCCCAGCGCTCAGATGGTAGGACTTTTTTTGGTCTTCACTTGTATTTGGCTGGATGATGTTGCGAAAATCCCTTAAGTGCCAGGGACCCCGTTCAATGTAAATCCGGCCCAGGATCAACATGTTCAGTAAGCGTAACTATCTACTGTACCATTTTTTAATAACTATTCACCTCCACCTTGCCAGCTTTTACGCACAAAATACTTAAAAAAGATAACGAGGGAAAATGCTCATTAAACAAATTATTGAATTTCAATTGAGGGGGCCTGGGCCCCCTGGCCGTACATATACTCCTATAACTGGTTATTTTCATGACAAAACAAAAATCTTCAAGGAAAATCTTCGAGCCGATTACTATTTACTGCTAAACCTAAAATATTGCAGGAGGCAATGTGCCTTACTTACCCCTACGTGGACCAAATCACTTACAATTAAAATTTTACACCATAATGCAAGATTTTAAACGTGTTTTGGACTTTAATTGCAAGTAAAAGGAGGATTAAACAGTTAATTTTTTTCGATTAGCTTTCAAATGTTAAAAATATAGTTCGTTCAATGGCTGGGGACACGTGCGAAATGTGATCCAATGGGATTAAAATAGCTTTTTTTTTTCGAAAACGTACAAAAATCGCCGAGTGGCTGGGGGCTTTGCCCCAAGACCCCCGTCTGTGATACGTTCGAGTGCACTAGCTTACTCAAAACGTCTCCTAAGTTAGACATTTGCTCTTTCTAACTATTAGGTTTTGCCCTTTCTCTTTACCAAAATCCTGGTAAATGCCAATGGGCTACAGCTTCAGATCTTCCATTCTACGATATCTTTGCCCCACAAAAAGTTCCTTTTTTGAAAATTTCTGATGACGTCATTGCATGCGATTTGTGGTTTGGGCCCCCCCAATCAAAAATCCTGGCTACGCCTATGGTTGTGAGTCAACAATGTACCTCTACTTACCAGAGCCGTAGTGTCTCGAGACATGTCTCGGTCTCGAGACAATATTTTTCAAAGTCTCGGTCTCGTCTCGGTCTCAAAGGTCTAAAGCCTCTGTCTCGTCTCGGTCTCGGCACCTCAAAGTCTCGGAAAATGGGCAAGTCTCGGCCATATTTCCAATCCGAGCGTAAAAACCCACAATAATTTTAAGTTTTTAACTGAAAAAAAAAAACAAATCCCTTCCTGTTTAAACCAAGGGTTCTTAAAGTTATACCTTAACAGCCCATGGGGATTGAATGTATCGAAAAAAGATATTTTTTACAGAGTTATTGTATTGTAAGGGTATTTTAATTCACAATAATATGGACTAGGGGTAGAAAGCGTCTGAGATGTAAAACATTTTGCTACCACTGGTTTAGACAAAGATTGTTATCAATAAATTTTGTATTTTTTATTCTTATACTAGTGGTACAACTGCAAGTTTTCTGCGTTTTGATAAGACGGCTGCTGCTTTTCTTGTACCGGTTTTACTCTTTGGCTTATTCTGTGTCCGGAAGAATACCGAAGTTATCTCCGTGACTTTGTGAAAAAAGAATTAAGCAGTGAGATAGGCTGCGCCGAGAGCATTCGCATTCTACACACGAAGTAACACGAAATATTTCGCATTATGAACTGGAAGGCCTCAAAAGCGGTTTGACGTTTGAATTTTGCTATAGTTGCTACCAAAATCCTTTTCATCAGAAACAAATCAAAATGGAATTTGCAGATCAACAAACATAAACTGAACTTGGAGAAATGATAGGAAGTAAGCTTGCGCTCTTCAAAGAATTAAGCTTTTCTAAACAAAAATCACAATTCTCCGAAAGAACCATCAGGACAACATTTGTGCAAAAAGACCAAAGTAATAGTACATGTATAGTATAACACCTTGGGGCGATAAAGGTGTGGGTTATAACAATTAATGTGACAACATTTGTCTTGTCAATATTACAGCGGAACAGTTAGGACTGAAATATTATTCTAAGTCCTACATAAATATTCTTACTTCCATTTTGTAACTTGCACATTTAGTTAACAAAATTTTTGATGATCATAATATTATCAAATCTTAAAAATCATAAGCGACACCAAAAAGCTTTCTAATTAAAAACAAACTTATATTTTTTAAGTAGTATAACTTTTTTAATTAGCTTGTTACTAATATAATAGCGAAATGCCTAAAAATCTATATTGCAATGTGTTGGGAAGTTCACCGAATGTACAAAATTTAGGGTCAAAAATATTTGCAAAATATTGCAAACGTTTGGTTTCATAAGTCTCGTGTCTCGTCTCGGTCTCGGAACGTGCAAGTCTCGGTCTCGTCTCGAGTTTTTGCTCAAAGTCTCGGTCTCGTCTCGGTCTCGCAACGTCAATGTCTCGTCTCGGTCTCGCAACGTCAATGTCTCGTCTCGGTCTCGGTTTCGAAGATTTTGGCCGAGACTCCAGCTCTGCTACTTACACATAACTTTAAAAATATAAAGTAAAGTAGAATGTGGGAGAACTCAAGTAACGGAAAAGCTTTGTCATTGCGATTAAAAAATAATCGTACTGCTGCTATTTAAGGTAATACGTAGTATTTTTCTTTGAATGGACAATCATTTGTTTCACGTAACCTTTGGACGCTATTTGAGCCTTTTTCAGCCTGTTCAAGTTGGCAAAACCTAGGTTGAGGCAAACTTGGGAAAACTACAGTACTGTGTTAAGGCGGGTTCACACAGAAGCCGTCAACGTCAACGTTACCGTTCCGTCGCAGTTACGTCTAACGTCAAGGTGTTCACACAGAAAATTTTAGCGGTGACGGAAGTGATTTTCTTGATTTCATCCGTCTTACGTTGAGTTAAAATAATTTTAACTTTACGTAAGTAACGTAAGCGATTTCGAGCATGTTTTTGGTGGTTGGGGCAAACTTTGAGCCACAAAAACTGAAAATCTTGAAAAAATAATTGGTTTTTGTTGAAAAGTAGCTTTCAGCAGGCAATGTTAAGTGCTTAGAGCTGTATGTAGTAGGCTAGGTCTAGTCATGTACCGCTACTTTGTAGTATAGGTAGTGTACAGTACTACAGTAGCAGTAATACTGGTATCTAGCCTAGCGGTACTTCAGACTGGATTGCTTTTTTTTCTGCTTGGGAAAAGAAGAGAGAATGAGATATTGAAACTACCGGTAATTGGTACTGGGTAGGCATGTTAAATCTGAGTTGGTTGCTAGCAGCCAGTTGAGAAAGCCAATTCAATTTGGCTTTCCTTGCTCTTGTTTTGGTACAATTGGCTAAAGTTCAATTTTGAACTTCAATTGACTTGACTCTTGAAAGCTGAAATTATAAACTACTGGAAGCAATCAATTTCTACAGAGAGACCTTTCTCATGTCTGAAAGTGGCTATTTTGCCTCTAGAGGCAAAATAGTGTTTTTCCTTTGTTTGGGTTAGGGTTTGAGTTAGGGTTAGGGCTAGGGTTGGGATTAGGGTTAGGATTAGAGTTAGACTTGGGGTTAGGGTTTGGGTTAGCACGAGGCTTAGGGCTAATTTGGCATTTGCAGCAAAATAGCTGTTAGGACTAGGCCTATTTTGCCTCCAAATTGCAAAATAACATGGGGCTATTTTGCCTCTAGAAGCAAAATAGCCACTGCCTTTAAATAAAGTGGCCACTTTTGACCATTTTGGACGCTGTATCATCAATAGGCCTAGTCATGATCATATACCGTAGTGCACCGGTACTTTGTACCAGTACCGATACTATAAGTAATTTTGCAGAAACTGACTAAGGTTGATATATAGGCCTACTGGTATTGGAAATTGTACCAGTACCTACCTACTAATGACATATTGGCAAACAATACAAAACAAAGCAAGGAGGTTTTTTTTTCACTCCAATTGCTCACTTTAAATTCTATAAAACATAAATAAGCATTATGAACTTTATTGATTTTATTTTCTATCCAATCTGTAGTTACAGTATTTTTTTTTTTTTTTTTAGTATGCTTAGAGTTAGAACAATTCTAATGTTGCCTTGCATTTTCTTTACATGTTGACTGTAAGTTTTGTGTATACACTTTACAAAGTGTACATATCTTTGCAACTCTTTGTTTTAATTTTGCATAAAATTTTTTATCATAGAAAGTAGCAGACTGAGAAAATCTAAAAGGTGTTTTTTTAACCTTAACTTGGTGAGGTGGCAGTAGACTTAGATGACCTTTCGGTCCTTTGCTGTCTCCTCACCAAGTGACTAAATATCGCTTTGACTCTGCAAGTTTGTGTGTTGGTTTTAAAGGAATTGCATATTTCGATGCTTTGGTGATAGACCTAGAGGAAGTTGCTGTTTTTTCTTGTGATATGACGTCACTTGGTTAATAAATAAATATGATGATGATGATGATACTGGTCTGTGGTCATGATTATTGCCATGATGCTTATAAATACTGACCAGTGATTGCTTAGCTACCAATACCATAGACTCTTAACTTTTGTTTATTTTTAGGAACTCATAAGCCTATCTATTTGTTGATTTAATAATAGTCAGGTAGAAGCTACTGGTAGTTGTTGTATCTATATACTCTGCAGTTTGTTTTGTGTGAACGCTGAACAGTCACTGAAACAGTGAAATGAAATTGTATGATGTTAAAATCATCTTGTATTCTTAGCAGTGGATCACTAGATGCCAAAAAAATAGCTGGTTTACTTACACAGTGTTGGTACAACGCACATACTAAGTTGGCTGTGGTTTTGAATTGCATTGAGCTTTATTTGTTTTAAGCTTAATGTGGTTTGGGGTTATAGCTACTTTAGAAAATCAACGAACCAGTACCATACAATCAAATTGGAGTGGAGAAAACATACTGTACACTGGTACAGTACTGTACAAATCAAGAGTTGAGTAATGATAGTTTCCGTACAGTTCAATTGTCGCTACACTTCACGCATATGCTAGTACTGTACCAGTTTGTGATAGCCTACCAGTACAGTAGACCATCACTTCGCAATATAACAGATGCCGAATACGCGAGATCGATTTCTGACAGTGCACACATACCTACGGAACATAGTGGTACTGAGCCTGGACCGCATGGGTTTGGGTTAGGTTTTTGTGCTGCTGCACTTATGATTCTGTATGTTCTAGTACTAGTAGTATGCCATATGACAGATAACAAGTGTATGATATCGGTTACCGAAACAATTCGCGATACGGTAGCGTACAAAAAATAGACTTCTTTAAGCGTACACATACTGTAATAGCAATTTTCAATTTGATTGCGCGATAACGATTTCTGATAATGAATGCCGTAATAAACTGCATGTGCTGTATTAGATATCTTTTTCCTCACTTTCTGACCTGCTAACTGTTGTTATCGATGTTAGTCAAAAATTGCAATCACATCAGATATTGAGAGTTGAAACATTTCAAAAAACTCAAACACTGATTTACCGCAATTTTGAGTATAAAAATTTCTTGTTCTGCAGGTTTTACCAGTACTTTTCTGTTTTTAAAGTAATTTCTGTCAGTACTTTCAGCTTTTTAAAGTCTTCTACTTCTTACATTACTCACTATTGCAGTAAGCCTACTGATTGACCAACCAAATCTGCCAAATCCAAATTCCACTTCAGTACGGTACCAACCTATATCTTATCTACAGATTATTTCTGAAAAACAAAATCTAGTGATTAGGCTATTTGAATTCATATCATACTGCTTACAGTAAATTTAAATTTAACTTCTACACCAACTTAAAATTGTTCATGCAAATCTAATTTAAATGATATACAGGGTGGGCCATAAGTAGGTATACAGCCACAGCTCAAAAGTGCTTCAAATATTTTTTTCCATTACGGTTTTTACTTGATTTTAAGTCATATTACAGTTCCTAGTGCTGAGCAAGTAATGCAAAGTCTTTTGGAATGTGCTGCTTATTAGAAGTAGAAAGAAATTTAAAGTATTTATACTAAAGTTAAAACTCATCACTTATTTCCACAATTACCACTGATACTTGATAAACGTTTGTTGATGATTTTGGCAAGCACTTCAAAAACAGCAAGTTAACCCCACAGGATAAAGTGCATTAAATAGCTTGCACATATTATCAGTAGCTCTCAATTTAAGCATAGTTTGATGGTATAGTGATTACTGATTACAAAACCCAAACTTGATAGGCCTATTGGTTTATTAACAAAACTGCTATGCAAGCATTACAACCAGTTACAGGTTCTTCGTAATACGTAACAGTGACGGATCAGTGTGAACCTCTCACGTTCAGGTTACCGTCACCGCCAAATAACGGTAGAACGCTGAACGGTGACGGAACGGTGACGTAAACGTTGACGACTTCTGTGTGAACCCGCCTTTAAGGATAAAAATTGAACTCGCCCGGCCAAGACTACTAGACTGTGCGTAAAATCCTTAGCGTATCTTTAGTTTATTTTAATTAGATATTCGGTACGCCCGGCGTACCGTCTTACCAGCGTACAAGTCTTTACCAAAGCAGCCAATGCAATGAAAAGTGTGCAGATCATCCAATACTTAACGTCTGACGCTGTCGAGTAACTGGATAATACATATGCTATAGAACAGCAAGCTGTCAGGTGGTTAAAATAAACTAAGTATATTATGTTTGTACGCTCACGATTTTACGCCCAGAGTTGACGGGTTTACTTGTTGACATTTCGAGATTTCGTTCCATTGCACTACTTGTGCACCATTCCATTGTAAATTTGCACCCTTGGTGGGTTTATTAAGTCGCTGGCTCTGTTGATAATTTTTTTTTAGGTCACTCTGTCATATGCATCAGGTAATTGCATTAAACTTCGGGTTGTCTGTTTTCAAACACATTATGGAATTTTTTCCACTTTTTTATTGTATAGAATCAAACATCAAATACAAATTCAAAAAAAACAAAAAACACTATAGTGCATAAAGGCATTAAGTTTTTTTTTTATCTTTTATATCTGGTATAAAATTTGATTATTTTTGTTGTCAAGAATAAAGTTTCAGTTTTGTTCTAGTCGTATTCACGAAGCGGCTGAAGTATACGTAATTCCAAAAACAAAGGACAGTGATAAAACATTTTCCGTTACAAGAAATAGTACTGTTATTACGCTGCTTTATTATAAGGAAACAATATTGCTTAATATTTCCTGATGATGAGTGTTAAACTGTACAAAAAAGATCAAATTGTAAGTATCATTATTACACATAAAGCACTTTATAACTGACGTTCTGGCCTCTCTAGATTTGACTACTGGTCGATCTAAATAGACCCAACGTTATCAAGGGCTAGTGACTGCAAAATATATCTGTGAAACGCGGTGTGGCCTGGTTAAATGTTTTGGAAATTTACCCAACAAACTTAGATTAAAAAATTGGCATTCGTGACGCTTTTTTCTATTCACATGTTCTTTACGATTTTCAGCTTTCTATGTTTTGCCGTTTTCGAGTCATAAAACAATTACATAAACTTTGAATATTTTTGCATGTGCGCTAGTCGCAAAGTCGCAGTAAATTGACAAGCACTTATCACTATCACGGCGGCAAATTTAAAAGAAATTCTTTGCTAACCGCGTGAACACTTTCAGAGGGAAAAACTGTGTATGAAAACTTGAACAATTTCTTTGAGGATAAACCCAAACGCTTTTGCTTGGCAAGAAGCTGAACAAGAAAATAGCGCCAAGATGTGATTATGCCAAAAATATTGATGCAAACAAATTGTACAAAAACTTGATCGTGTGATCCCGGTCTAAGTAATATGTATTTTTTTGTGTTTGTCTGTATTGTGGCAAACCAAGCATCCAAACGAGTATGCTTTCCATAACTGTAACATTTTCCCAGTTTGCTGCCTTGAACTGTATGGTTTATGGTGTTAGAAACAGCATTAATGAACCCCATCTTTCAGCAAGAACTTTTGTTTCAGCAAAGCATCAGCACCTCTGTCTGCAGAAATTTGTGAGGATTGCGACGGGGAAAGTGTTGACCAAAATATTGAGTTGGAAACTCCATGATGTAATTATTGCCAACCAAGATTGCCAACCAATTTGGGGTGACTGGAGTGAAGTTGGGCCATGTGATATAACTAGCAGCAACCAAACAGCTGAAGGGCGAATATGAACAAGGAAGTACTTTTATGGCAGTTGGAGTGAGGCTGATAATGTGAAATTGTGTTCGAATCAATCAGCAATTAAAAAGGAGCAATGAATGCCACAAAACCCCATCTGAATGTAAACAAATTCCATGCAATAACTCTGACTACACTGGTGCGTACATTGATGTTGGTGTTGGATTGTTTTTCCATATTTTGGTTTCATTGGTATTCTACTGAATCAAAAACAAAACACAAACCCATGCTGATCACAACCAGAGCGCAAGTACAAGCAGAGCCATTGATATTCAACACCATGTCTACAACCAAATCCAATTAACTCAAACAAGGATGGTTATTTAAGTCCACAGAAGATATTTGCATCACCCAACAATAACCGACACATCACCACTGAGAGATCAGCACCAAGTAACCATTCAGAACAACCAAATAGTGAACCATCCACAAACAATAAAAAGCACCAGGCAACGCAGGTATCTTCGACCAGCAAAAATAGCCACTTCTTCGTCACTTTAACATAATCAACTATCTCTACCCGATGGCTATGAAGTTTCCAAAAGACATACCAAAAGCATAATACAGCGAAAATCGGATACCTTGTAAACAGTGTTGGATAAATTATACTTGAGACATCACACTTCAAAGTCGCCACAAGTGGAAGTTTAATCGGATCAATTGGTTCTTAAGTCAAGCTGGAGAGTAGTTTGAAGGTTGTTTAACTGAGCCGTCGACCGCATTTGGACGCCTCCTCTTGACCCAGATGTTACATACGAAGCCGGTAATTAGGATTAAGAAACTGGGCCCACAGAACAGAACATTTTAGCGAGCTCGCAAAAGCCATTCTCATTCACTGAAAGGCGCTAACGAACTTACTCCCATTTCGGAGCCGTCTTACTCCACATACACTAAAAATGCTTGCTCGAATTTCTTTGCGAGTTGTTACGTAACCTGCGTTAGTACGTAACAAACACTTCTACTTCAAAATAATCCGTTCGTGCGTACTGTATATACTACAGTTGTTATGGAAAAAGATACTATGGCCAATGCATTAATATTTTAAGTTTGCAAAATTCTTTATTGATAATTATTAGTTAATGCACGACAGAATTTAATTATGTTATTGGATTAATGTAAAAAAAACAGCTTTTTCCATAATACAATTTTTTAAATGACGTAAAGCGCCCTTGAGGTTGTTGGTCGGTAAACTTATAATTATGTTAACAGTAACATTGGGTTTTAAAAATTTTCAAAAATGAGCTAGTCGAAGTGCACTCTTCTTTTTTAATCCAGAAAATCTTGAGTTGACACCTGCTGTTTTTAACTTTTGTCGATTTTCGACCTCATTTGTTCTTGATCTTTCTAAAACTTTGAGAGCATCGATGTCAATTTTAGCGACCATGTTTCTTACCAGAGGTGGAGTCCTCGAGGACGTCCTTGGCCTCGAGGACGTCCTCGAGGACACATTTTGAAGTCCTTGGCCTCGAAGCCTCAAGTCCTCGAAAATTGGCCTGTCCCCCGCTCGAGGACAGCACTATTTTTTAAATAGTCGAAATTTCGTTGGAAAACGCTAGAAACCTCGCGGAAATTTGCGAACACCTTTTTTGTTTTCCTCAATTGGAGCATAGGCGGAGACAAGGGGAGGGAGGCAGGCCCCCCTAATTGTAATTTCACCAATGAAAAAAATGTGACAAAAAAGCCTATTGTTTCTTCAGTTTCAGTTTTTTTCTAGCATTTTTCGCTGACGACAGTATAACTAATCAACAAAATTGAAGACCAGGGGCGCTGGTTCCCCCTTAATTCAATTTTTGCCAGCCAATTTAAACGTATAACCCGGAGAAAATGGAGAATTTTTGTCTTAAAAGTTTCTATCTCAGGCACACATCTAGCCTTTTTGTGAACGTAATGCATTACTCAGGGCCGGATTTACCATAATATGACGCAGTACCAGCTAGGGGTCCCGAGCTGAAATTGTAAGATATTTTTGTTCTTCACCTATATTTCCGAGAAAGATGCTGCGAAAATCTCCACAGTGCCAGGGGCCTATAGCGCGATGTAAATCCGGCCCGGCAATAACATGGTTAGTAGACGTAACCATCTATTGCACCATTTTTCAAAAACAACCCAGTATTTCACCTCCAACCTCGCCGGCTTTCACGGACAAAATAGTTTAAAAAAAATTAGCCATGGAAAATGCTGATTGAACGAATCATTGAACTTCAATTGAGGGTCCTGGGCCCCCTGGCGAACAGGTACTCCTATAACTGGTTGTTTTCATGACAAAACAAAAATCTCAAAGTAAAATCTTCGAGTGGATTATTATTTACTGCTAAAATGCAGCCAGAGACAATGCACCTTACTTCCCCCTACATGGACCAAATCACTAACAATTAAAATTTAACTCCAAAATGCAAGATGTTAAGCGTGTTTTGGACTTAAATTGCAAGTAAAAGGAGGATTAAACAGTTTGATTTTTTCGATTAGCTTTCAAATGTCAAAAATCTAGTGCTTTCAAATGGCTCTGAACACTTGCGAAATGTGATCCAATGGCATTAAAATAGCTTTTTTTTCCAAAAAATTACAAAAAATCGCCCTACGGCAGCGGGCCCCGTCCCCAAACCCCCATCTGTAATACATTTGAGTCACACTAGCTTTCTCAACACGTTTCCAAAGTTAGATATTTGCAATTTCAACTATTAGTTTAAGCCCTCTTCATTTGCAAAGTCTTAGTTACGTGCAAGAGGCAACAACGATTTCAGATCTTTCATCGTACGATATTTTTGTCCCGCAAAAACTTCCTCTTTGAAAAAATTTTGATGACGTCATATTATGTGATTTGTGGTTTAGACCTTCTTTAATCAAAAATTTTGGATACACCAATGAATTGGAGATCGCCTGAAAAATATTTTTGAAGACCTTTTTTTTTAAAAGAACGCTTGCGCCTGTGTCTTAGGTCTTTGGCCTTGGCCTCGAGCATTCCTGTCCTTGGCTTCGAAAGGTTTTGTCCTCGGAAAGACTGTCCTTGGCCTTGGCCTCGGATTTTTTTTGTGTCCTTGGCCTTGGCCTCGAGCCTTGTGTTCTCGACTCCACCTCTGTTTCTTACACCGTTTAATTCCGATTTCTCTGTCTGCTTGAGAAAAGGCTTTTTTCTGCTTTTGCAGAATCGTAAAATTGCAAAAGCGAAAAAGCAAGCTTTTTTACGTTGAACGACTGCTAAAAAATTGTTTTTCAGTTGCTTGCGCAGCGCAGCAGCACTCTATATAAATCTTGAAATAGTTGTAATTTTAGTTGCAAACAGAAAAAAATCGGTATAATTTTATTGCTTTGAATCAATAAAAATTTCGTTTCTTTTATTGATTTGAATTTTGAGGTTTTTCGTTTATTTTTGGTTGATTTTGCTGCCAAGGCTGGCATTGGTTTTAATTTGTTCCGAAATTTTGAGCAAAAATGAGCCTCGTGTTCTTCAAAAATTGGTCTTATAAGTAGTGTATAGCTATTTTTGTAAACTGGCACTGCTCAAAATTTCTTTGTCAGTTGATATAGCAAATGGTTCTCAAAGCAATTTGTTTTCTTCTCAGTAGT
Organism: Trididemnum nubilum; assembly: GCA_963965965.1. Classification (NCBI taxonomy): domain Eukaryota; kingdom Metazoa; phylum Chordata; class Ascidiacea; order Aplousobranchia; family Didemnidae; genus Trididemnum; species Trididemnum nubilum. The sequence continues at coordinate 8,474,925 of OZ014469.1, forward strand.
CTAATAGCAAAGTTTTCAATTTATTTCCATTAAATTTTTGAACCAAAAAATATTTCTCGCACGCTTAAAGAGTGCTTAAAAAATCAAAATCTTTGTAAAGTTGGCGAGAAATACTCGAGTTATATCTTGCAATCAATCCCATCAGTAACTTAGCTTACGAGAATGGCGTTACTCAGCTTGCAGAACTTATGATGCTCATGCAAAAATAATCACTTGTCTTGATCGACTATTTTTTGCGGCAGCGTCTCTTCAAAAATTCTCGTAGTTAATGCAAGCGAGGAAATTTCTATAATGCGAATGCTACTTATTTCAACAAATGATAGAATTATGGTTTGCTGCAGTTGCTGTATGCCCATTATTTGAGTTAAAACTTGAATCTACATATTAAAGTATAGCTTTATCGCTATTGCTTGTTTCCTTGAGCTACATCTGCTGTGTAATGCTAAGCTTCCAAATGGATTAATTGATTGATTGATATATCTTTGTCCTCTTTTTATGGTAAAGCGACGGTTACATCATTTTTTGGAGGAATCTGGAACCTCTGGGATTGACCAATTTCCGATTTTTGCATTTGATTTGTCCATTTTTTCCAGTTAAACAATATGCTGCCTAATTGACCTCACCAATCAAAGACAATTATGTTATAGAATCTTACTCAAGGACGCAGCGCCGTGACCAGCGTGTGAATTAAACCCGGATTATCTTAACAGGATTGTCGTAAAAACTACTCTTTAGCCTCCCGACTACGCTGTCCGCTACATTCTTATGTAGTTCCTTCTGGTGCATACCATTGTATATAACTGTGCTGTATACTATTACTTTTGCTTATACAAATTAAAATACTCTATTAGTTGAAGATTTTTTTTTCGTTTTAAGTTCTGAAGCCACATTCAATTGTAATATTGTAACTACACTTTTTTTCTCTAAGTTGCCTAGACCAAATAACAGCAAAGCGACTTTTCAGTCTTCGAGAAAAATGCCACCTGTATAGCACACACGGTGGAGGCTTCACACTGATCCTTTTAAAGCTAAACATAAGCAGGAAAGCTGTCAATATCAATGCTTATGGTCTTTTGGTTTGACCCGACCGGGAGTGGAACCCAAATCTACCGTTTCAGTAGCAGAAGTTTTATCTGCTTGATGAAAAATAATTCTTGGTTATACACTATTTTTGATTATGTAACGTCAGATTTTTATGCATTGTATAAATAGGGCATACAAAAAAAAAACGATTTGAGTAGAATGCAGACCAACAAGCTCGCTCGCTCGTCACTTGTACAGTGAGCATCGGAACCGAAGTATTACTGAAGATTGTCGAAAATATCTTTTATTTTCTTGGAAAATGAAATAATAAATACTATTTCAAGCCACATTCATGGAATAATGGGCTTCAAAAGTTTCATAAAGTAGTTATGAACCAATTTCAATTGTTTTCATTGATTTTTTATAAACAAAACACTTCCTCTTGATGTGCATTTAAAGGTGCCTAATCAATTGTGTCTAGTGATTTACAGTAATTCAACATCGAATTTGAACTTATTAAAGCGATTCGTACATTAAGTACTATTGGTTTGTTTTCTTACTTTGTTCAATGATTAATTAATTAGCATAAAATTAGTCGGATATTAATGCAACTTATATTTGTAGTGCACGCTTCTTGAAGCTGAAATTGCATGACCAAAACAAAAAAATAACAAACGTACTGCATCTCTACTAACCTTGAGTTTTTGCAACAAAGTATTTTGGAAGATGGCTTACTTGAAATTTCACTATTGCATTTTTCAAATTAGCTATTGTTTTTTAGCGATGTAGCCAGAGTATACTATAGCTTAGTATTGTGTAATGCAGCCCAGCAAAAATTTACTTTTAAAAATAGTTTGGTGTAATTTCTAAAAGTATTTTAAAGGCAAATAGTAAGCTTCCAGTTCACAGCCTTGACTGCGCCGTTTTGGAATGTTTATCCTCATCAGTAACTCCCAGAAGTTTTTTTTTGTTGAGCATCAATAGTCCAACACAACGCTCCCACCTTTTCCAACTTTAGAGTTGAATTGCTAAGCTGCAGCTCTTTGTACTGCAGCGGTATAGAGTCGGAGGCAGATTTGCTTTCTCGCTGCACCCACTAAAATTAGTTTTGACTTCCCAGTTTAGGCAGTCGCCGACTTGGAGCTTTATTCATTAAAGTAACAAAGAACAAGTTTCAGTATTGCAACCGTGTAGCTGTAGTCTCAAGCTATTTTCTTTTAAGGTGTTGTTTTTTCGAGCGTTTTAGATGTCTGGGCAAAACGTAAGAACCCACTAGATGATAATCTCATGCGGTGATATCAGTATATCTGCCTTTGATAGGGCGCAATTGGTAAAATACATGGGTTAATTTTTATATTACAGGATGCAGTGAATGAACGAGCTTACCTGCATTGCCGATAGATGGCAGCAGCGTACAAATAGTTACAGCGCCAATATTGTTGTGCTTTTATCCGGGGTTTTAAAAATCAAGTTCAACATCAATAATTTATAAAAATATCAGAATTTTACCAAACGAACGTAATCCAAGTTGATTTTTAAATGAGCTAGCAAATTTTTTTGTTTTGGGTTTCCAATTCACCAGTTTACAGTATATCAGGGCCCACATGACAGAAATTTCCTCTTTCGCTTTAATTAACAAGTTTTTTTTAAGAGGCGCTACCGAACGAAATACTCGCTAACCGTAATAGGTCATTTTCGCACGTGTATGTAAAGCCTTGTGAAATCCGTTACGTCATTCTTTCTCGTTTAGTTGCATCGAGCGATTGCGGAAAGCAGTTTGAGTTAAAAAACGTCACATTTTCCTCGCCAACTTAAAGAGGATCTTGAAGCACTCTTTAAGCGTGCGAGAAATCTTTTTGGTTCAAAAATTTAATGGCGAATTGTTGAAAACTTCTAACCAAAGCAAATTTTTGCTGAAAATTGATTAAAATTGTCACCATGTTGGCTATCAGACTGCTAAAAAAAAGCGAATTGCATTGAGAACCACTTGCTGTTTCGACTGATAAAGAAATGTTAAGTAGTGCCAGTTGACAAAAATAGCAATACACTCCTTTCATAAGAATGATTTTCTAAAACACGAGGCTCATTTTTGCTTAAAATTAAAAAAAAAAATTAAAAACACTGCCAGTCTTGGCAGCAAAATAAACCAAAAACAAAAAAAAACTTAAACTAATCAAAGCAACTAAAATTTGTGCTGATTTAAAGCGATAAAATTTCAGTAATTTGCTTGTATTTGCAAGCAAAATTGCAACTATTCAAGATTATAAAGCTCTGTTGTTCTGCGCAAGCAATTGAAGAATTTTTTTGGCAGTTGTTCAACTTGAAAAAAGCTTGCTTTTCGCTTTTGCAATTTTACGATGCTGCAAAAGCAAGAAAAAAGCCTTCACTTAAGCAGACAGAGCAATAGGAATTAAACAGTGTTTCAAACATGCCCTCAAAAATTGACATCGATGCTCTAAAAATTTTTACAAAATCAAGAACAAATGAGACTTAATATCGGCAAAAAATTAAAAACAGCCAGTCTCGACTCAAGATTTACCGATTCTAAAAAGGAAGAGTGTAATTCGACTTGCTAACTTTTGAAAAATTTTGAAACCTAAAGACCTAGAGTTACTGTTAAAATATGAGTTTACCCACAACCACAAAGGCGCTTTACGTCGTTTAAAAAAATTGTAGTATGTAAAAAGTTGTTTTTATTTCACATTGATCAAAAAATATAACTAATTATGTCGTTCATTTACTAATTATCATCAGTTGAGGAATTTGCTTGCACAGAATAATAATGCATAGGTTATAGTATCTTTTTTCATAACAATGTAGTACATACAGTACGCTTGAATGCATTATTTTGAAGTAGAAATGCATCTGACGTCACAATGAGATATTTTTACGTACTAACACAAGTTACGAACATCTTGCTAAGAGATTCGAGGGAACTATTTTAACGTGTGGTGGGCGAGGCGGTTCAGAAATGGCAGTTTGAGAAATGGCAGTTTGTGTACGAAGATTTTTTGTTGGTTAGCGCTTTTTAGCGAGCGAGAATGGCCTTTACTAGCTCGCTAGCACGTTCTGTCATGTCCACCCAGGTTTACTTGATAATTGTTGAATAGTTTCATAACCATCTTTTCCATTATCTGTGTATTCTGGTAGAAATACGACAAAATACATTGAATCCCGGAAAAAATTCATAATAAACTAAAAATTGGCACGATGACTCAGGAACATGTTCTGAACCACCAAAACAAAATCCCTATGTTTTACACTTGGGACTTTCCTCTTTTTCGGCCTTTAAAATCTGCCATCTAATGTCAAAGAGCGTTTACTATGCAACAGCCAATCCAAAAGTTATGAAATAGCAAACTTTGAATAGTAATTGATTTTCAAGTACAGGTATAAACAAATTTTATTTGAAATTGATGACGCTATTGTTGGTGACGTCATTGCCGAAGTTTAAGATTTGGAAAAATGACGGATTGTGTATGGATGACTCAAATTGTCAATGAAGGTTAGCTCTTTGGCTTCAAGCGAAAAATTGCTTAAATCAAAGTCACAAACGTTTTTGATGACGTCAACTGTCAAGAGTTTTGACTCTAAATTTGAAAAAAAGTGTTTGACTAAACGAAACATTGCAACACTTTGGGAATATTTATTGGGCGCCGTTTGGAAAAAAATTATTCAATTTGCTACACCCATATTTTTGGCTTATTTAGAGAACTTTTTGTCCAATATAATGTATTGTAAATTTTCGATTTACATATTGGAAATCTAGAACCTGTTATATTGGACAAAATTCGTTCGTAAAATAAATCGTAAATTTACGATTTACATATTAGAAATCTAGAACGTCTTAAAACAGACAAAATACGTTGCAAGTTGTTATTAGACGTTCTAGATGATTTCCAATATGTAAATCGTAAATTTACGATTTATTTTACGAACGTATCTTGTCTGATATATCAGGTTCTAGATTTCCAATATGTAAATCGAAAATTTACAATATATAATATTGAACAAAAAGTCCTCTGAATAAGCCAAAAATACGAGTGTTGCAAATTGAATAATTTTTTTCCAAACGGCGCCCCATAAATGTTATCATCATAATCATTTTGAGGTCCCAAAGCATCTTTAAGACCTTGGCCGAGATCTTGCCTCATTCTCCTATATGCAATGATTCTAAAAAAAAAACTAGCGTAATTATAGTTATGTAAATTAATACGAATATGTTCCGAGCACGATAATATATTTAATAAGAACAGGATTTCCACCGCTTTGCAATGTCTGGCAGTATTATTATCTTACGAAAAATACTATGCTAGCATTCTTCTACAATTCGTGGTACTAAATTACTATATATTACTGCTAGTAAAATATTGCTAGATTACGTATATTAAAATCTTTGCTTTTAAAAATCAGTTGCTTGTAAGTTTCAATACTGCAATTGTTCAAACATCGTGCTAAAACTACAGTTTTTCAGCTGCTTCGGTTGTGTTCTTTTTTCTTGGTCAATCAAATAATGCTCTACAAACAGGCTTTTGGTCAATCGACAACTTATTCAAAGTATAAAGATCGCAACTGCTATTTATTAACATCGATAATGAAAACGCAGTAGAATAAATAGAAATAAGTGCGTTGGTGAGCTCAGAGTTGTAAACGGGCCGACAAGTTCAGGCCCGAACCCGGCCCGAACCCGAAACTATAAGCCCGAACCCGGCCTGAACCCGAAAATTAATTTGAAGCCCAAATCATGCCCGAAAAAAATCCGAAAGTTAAGTTATTAGGTCTAAAAAACTTAGCAATATTGCCAAGTAATTTTGATTATTTGCTTGTACATCTAAGACAAAAAGTACGTCTCAGGCCCGAATTAAGCCAGACATTTTCGTTAACTTTAGGCCCGAACCCGGCCCAAACCCAAACCCGACCCGAAAAGCCCGGCCCGACTTACAACTCTGGGTGAGCATGCATTGTACTCAAAACTGTATGATACTGCTAAAGTGCCTCTGACAAAGGCAGAAATGACGTCACTTTCGGTATTTCGGCTGATCTTAAAGTTTCTGAAAATGTGTCTTATTAAATTTAATTTAAAGTCTGGGTGTATCAAAGCAAAACTTTTTTCAGTTTAAAAGCTATATTAAAATATCTGAGAGAAGGAGGGAAATTTGCCCCCTCTTGGCACAAATAGGGTTAAACTAAAATAGCAGATTAACTTCTACTGCGCGAGGGAGCTTTTCGATAAACATTCAAGGGCTTTCTTGCTCAAACTGCAAAATGCATTATTTTATTTTAATCTCATATTAAGTGGTTTAAATTTTATCTGCTTGACTACTACACCAGATTTTTACGAACAACCCAGTTTTTGACTTTCAATCGATTGAATTCACAATATTATTCTCCGAAGTTTAAAGCTAATAAAAAAAAGTTTTGCAATGTTTCGTTTGGTCAAACATACTTTCAAATTTACAGTTAAAACTTGTGACAGACGACGCCATCAAAAACATTTGTGACGTTATCATCTTGATTTAAGAAATTTTTGGTTTGGAATCAAAAACTTAACGCTCATTTACAATTGAGCCATCAATAAGTCATTTTTTCAAAAACTTTGGCAATGACGTCACCAACAATAACGTTATCAACATCAAAAGTAAATTTTTTTAAACCTAAACTTGAAAACCAATTATTATTCAAAGCTTGGCACTTTTACAACTTTCAGATTGGCTGTTGGATTGCAAAAGGCCCATTGACACTAGATGGCAGATTTTAAAGGTCGAGAAAAAGGGAAGTCCCATGACTAAAACATAGGGATTTTTTTCGGAGGTTCAAGGCATGGTCCTGAGTCATCGCGGTAAATTTCAGCGTATTATGAATTTTTTCCTGGTAAAAGCTGCTTCTACTAGACTAAACTTCCAAAGGCGGAAATTGCTTATATTACACTACTTTAGCAAAGTAGATGCTAAACGTTGTAACCATTTTGCGTTAGTCGGAAGGTGGACAAGCAGTTGGTCAATTACCTAGAATATAGACAAGCTAACAAAACCTTTAGCTTAAACTTTAAAATTAGTGACAAGGTAAATTTTTGATAATTGCAAAAATGAATTGCTATATGTCAAAGAGTATTGCAGATACAAATGTGTAAAATTTTACACTTCTGCTCATTGCCATTAAATGAATAGATTTGATATCTTTCACACTTTACAGAATACAAAAGTCAAATAAAAATACAAAAGAACTTGATAAGTAAAACATATTTGATTTTAAGATTGACCAGCTATTTTTTCATATAACTTTGCACAACGTTACTGCGCTGCAAGGCCATAACTTTATATTCAGATCGGACAAATACATTTGATCAATTACTATGGACTTGAGGAAAAATAAACTGGACTGTTTGCAAATTGTTCTACCTGCTAAAATTTCTAGTGGTATATCTCATCTCTGATAACAATTTTGCTACAGAATTTTATCAGCTGGGAAAAATATGACTACCGTATTTTCTTGAATACAAACCGCCCTTGAATAGAAGCCGTAACAGACATTGGCAAACCCGATTCTTTATAAACGAGCAATGTTAAAACCTCTGATTAGCTGCAGGGCAGCTCCTGAAAACTTTGTTTATGAGTCTTTTACATAAAAGACAAAATTTTGGCTCACTTGCTATTTCGCTTTCTTGTCACTTAAGGTAGATTAATTTGATTGCCCCCTGAGCACCAATTTCATGGCAAAAACGTCTGTGTAAAAAGAATAGAAGCCGTTCTTAAATGGTACCAGTCCTCGAATAGAAGCCGTACAAAACGTTCATAAAAAAAAGATAGTAGCAGCGGCTTCCATTCAAGGAAACAAGATAATCAAAACTGCAATGTCTTTTGTGGCCCATCCTGTATATTGTTCAAAGTGAAACACAATTAATTTGAATGAAAACTTCAGATGTCTTTTTGGAGAAGGATTTTCCTTTTAGGTTCAATCACAATATTTAAATGTACGGCTGTAGTTTCAGCAGGCTGATATCAGCTTTGAATTTTATGTGAAGTAAAGTGCAGCGTATGTAAAGTACAGTAATCTGAAATATTTTGTTCAAAGCAGTGTTCTCCGATGTATTTTATTTAAGTTGACGTTTCGCTCCCCAGTCCGGGGAGCATCCTCAGAACAGTAACGCGTTTCTTGTTTGCAAAAATACAAATGAAACTAGTAAGAAAAAAATACAGGTGACCAGGAAAACACTGTTATGACGTAACAACCAAAAAATATACAACATTCGTTATTACAACATGCAATATCACAAAAAAATTATTACATCTGCCAAAAGTATTATATAGCGTGTATTAAGTTACACGTGGCCTATCAAACAATTTTTTTTCACAATCAAAGACATAACATGAAAATTAATCCATTAGCATACCATAAACAACGGGCATGTTAACGCCATCAATTCTGTTTAAAACGTTTACTGCAGTTGCTCTTTGATTTATGAAAAAACTCTCCGCTGCGCGGCGCTTACTGTAATTGGCTTCCGTTTTCAAAATTTTAGCTACATCCTACGCTATAAAATGATCAAAATCTACGATATGTTGGCATAAAGAGGGCTTTTTTACATCCATTCTTTTGACTGCATCAAAATGTTCACGTTTTCTGGTTTTTAAAATTACGCCCAGTCGATGCAAAAATTTAAAAGTAACATTTCGATGCAATCAAAAGAATGGATGTAAAAAAGTCTGCTTTATGCCAACATATTGTAGATTTTGATCATTTTATAGCGTAGGATGTAGCTAAAATTTTGAAAACGGAAGCCAATTACAGTAAGCGCCGCGCAGCGGAGAGTTTTTTCATAAATCAAAGAGCAACTGCAGTAAACGTTTTAAACAGAATTGATGGCGTTAACATGCCCGTTGTTTATGGTATGCTAATGGATTAATTTTCATGTTATGTCTTTGATTGTGAAAAAAAATTGTTTGATAGGCCACGTGTAACTTAATACACGCTATATAATACTTTTGGCAGATGTAATAATTTTTTTGTGATATTGCATGTTGTAATAACGAATGTTGTATATTTTTTGGTTGTTACGTCATAACAGTGTTTTCCTGGTCACCTGTATTTTTTTCTTACTAGTTTCATTTGTATTTTTGCAAACAAGAAATGCGTTATTGTTCTGAGGATGCCCCCCAGACTGGGGAGCGAAACGTCAACTTAAATAAAAATACATCGGAGAGCACTGCTTTGAATAAAATGTTTAATCCCGATGAACGAGCTCCTAGCTTTATTTTCAAACTGAAACATTTTCTTGAGTCCACTGATGTTGCAACCTCTCATTATTCATATACCCTAATTTGTTATTTAATGTACTGGATGCAAACAAAATTGCAAACTCAATCTATGTTGTTTTATATAGACAAATTTAAAGACACTTAATTTTCTGGGAGCTGCAATGACCAAAATGATAACAAAAAACTTTTGTTTCGTTATTACCATAATTTCATTTTCAAGGAGTGACATTATTTGCCCACAACATCGCTGGGCTGAATATAAAACTGTTGTGGAAGGTCCGTGGTCATTTGTGATGGAAATTTACGATAGTGTTAGGCCGGTAGTGAACCGTACAATTTGTCGAGTTACTGATTATCGGTGTTCGAATGATAACGACGTTGAATTTCGTACTAACAGAGAAGGACAGACTTCAGGACCTTCTTGGGTTCACAACAGCAACATCTTTAGTCAATCGTTTTCTGGAACTTGTAAAGAAGAATGCGATAGTCAAAATGTCACAGTGCAAGTAGAATATTACAATAATTATTATGAAAAAATGCACCAGCTTGGACACTTTACTTACGTGTATAAAAACTGCGACAAACTTTATTGGACAAATTGGATTGAAACTACAAACTGCAGTATATCACGTAAAAGGAAATATGTAAGGATCTGCGCGGATTGTGACAGCGATAGTGTTGACGAAAAATATTGCGATGGAAACCCCACTATGCAAGCGGATTGTCAACCAACTTGGGGTGCTTATATCGAAGAAGGGCCTTGTGTTGTTACTGGATGCGACCCAAATGCTGGAGAACAAATAAGAAGAAGAAAGTGCACATATGGTGATGGTAGTGAATCTGCAAACTCCAAATTATGTTCTAATCAATCAACACGTAAGGCGGAACAATGCACCAACAACACTCTTCCAATTGAATGTACAGCACGCACTTCATCCGCCACCGAGTTTGACAACACGAGCTTGTACATTGGAAATGGAATAGCATTGATATTGATTGTTATTCTCTGCATTGTGCTTACTGTTGTGCTTTATCGTCGTCGAAAGTATCAAACAAACTCAACACCGAATCCAACAAACCCGAGTACGCTTGAGTTACCGATTACTCGGTCACTCGCAACGGGTTCTAATGTTTTCGTGCATGAGCAATTGGTCATACCGAACCGGTACAATTGTGAGCAAATGTCAAGTTTACATGAGTATGAACTGGAACACCCGGTTGGACGGCCAACTTATCAAAACTCCCAAATGGTTTTTTCCACGGCAAATGAACTTGAGCAACTACCTGCGTCACTTGCTTATGAACTGGAACAATCGGTCGTACCAAATGCTTATGAGTTTGAACAGTGTGAGGATTCGAACGACTATGAATACGCATCCAACATGCCGCCTTGTGCGAATCCGCCAAATGTGTCACAACCAACGTACTCTACAGTTCAAAAGCATCGAAAATCCATGGAAGAAAACAATGAATACAGTAGCTTGACGACAATGGGTCCAATTACGGAAAGTGAATATGGAAGATTAAGCACCAGATAAGAACTTTATGTAATAAGGTTAGTACAGTATAAAAATTTAGAAAGTACTCCAGCAAGTACACTATTTATTAATCCTTGACTGTTCATTGTTTCATAATAACTATTAAACCTCGGAACAACTATGTTTATTAAGTATTAAAGTAGTTGGGAAAAAACAAATTTCTGCTAAATTCCTCACTGTTTACATGGTCTTTAAAAGGTTACGAGAATAGAATTAACCAATCAGCCGAAAATATTGAGGGAGTTTGTGCTCAAGTATTTCGTCAGACAGCTCTTCCACAACGGACTTCTGCTTCTTACTATTGGCCAAACGGAAAATAAATGTGAAAACAGTCTTTTCCTCAGGACACAAAAACGTATTGCCAGCTCGATAATTAAAGCTGCAGTTGCTGACTGCTACTTCGATCACCAAACTGGCAATTGTTGCGGCCTTGGGAAAGACCCTCACGCTTATGTCCCATTGATCAAGCGGTCTAACCATTTTAATACTTCCAGCCTGACAAAATATTAAGCCATAAAATTACACTTTGCGTTGATGTGGCTGAGTAGACGAAGAGTGTCAGGCTCATTTACATGAAAGAACAAAACAGAAAAGCCTTGAAAAGATTTATCTAAAAAATTCATCTTTCATATAACTTCTTGGACATTTTGGATTTTAAGTTTGTTTTTATTGCTTAGTATTTTTCGTGATTATTCAATGATTTCTTAGCTTTGTCATAGTTCTTGAAACTTCCATATAGCCAGTGGATACTTTTTTTTATATCTAAGAGTTATTGCACTTATGCACTGTGCGAGCATATTATATGAGCATATGGCTACCACGTGTTGTTTAAGTAGGATTCGTTGTATCTTCACCTATAATTATAATTTTGTATTGAACAAACTGTATGTATAATTCAAAACCTTTAACGTGTTATCAGGTCAATTCTTTGTTTCATGGCCTATCGAAACTAATTTCTCAGGATACAGATTGATACAAACATATAGTACTTTAGCAAAATTTTGCGGTCTCTTTCAACTGTTGCGTGTTAAATGGTAAAAATAGGGGCCCCTTGTCCCAAAAAACCGAAAGTTTTTTTTGTTTCGATTTCCGAGACATTGCAACTATTTAACATACTCTGTGTATGATTCATTGTTTTTTTTTGTTTTTGTGCATCGTCGAATAAACTACTACTACAAAACTATACTACAAATATTATCGATACAAATTCCAAAACCGAAATTTATTAATTTTATATATTTTAGCGCAAGTTTTACTATCTAAAATTAGATTAGTGTTGTGCTTCTCTTATCAAATTACTTGCAAACTGACGGGATATTTTTGTGCTGCATATGGGCTGTATCACAGCATTTCAGTTACCATTAATTTGATGAATCATCATTTCAGAGTATTTTATGATACGGAAGTACTGTCATTTTAGGAAGTTTCAATGCTACTGTACAGTGGAGAATTTTCAACTTGTTTTTTAAAGTTGTCTGTGGTCAATATAAAACGTCATCAACTAAATAAGATATCGAGTTAATCAAGTGGAAAATACGTTAGATAAAATTAAGCTCTTTTTGGTTTGAGGCAAACTATTAAACACTCTTGTACATCTTCATCAAAATATTGTGTTTTCAGTAAAACGAATTTATTATATCGGTACTAAAATTTACTTTGTTAAACTTTAATTCAATAATAAGACAGCTGTCTTGACCTAAAAAAAACAAGCTTACCTTTTGCGGTCTTCCAGTCAAGCTAACCATTTGCTCACCAGCAGTGGAGGCTTCACAATTTCCCGGTTACTGAACGTCAAGTACTGGTATATACCCGTAGTCAGCAATTTTTATACCAATTAGTTGACCCAACCGGGAATCCAACTCGAGTCTATTGAATATAATAACAGACGCTTTTTCCACTTTACCATAATAATGATCAAAACGTTTCATCTTAGTTTCCTAAAATTCTTATTTCTTTCTACAGCGTACTTTTACTCTGGTGCCCCAAACCTTTTTCCACAATCCCTTTTATCGCGAAAATACAATTTACTCTAAATTATTCCTAAAGTAAAATAGGCAGAACTGATTTAATAGTTCACAGAGACATCACGTCTAACAATCCTACTTCATTTGACAACACCTTAATGCTGTCTCCGCGTCGAAATGGGTAATCATTTCAACCCCTAGTGACGCAGGTGAGGCGGAGCCCCCTATCGCGGAAGCATTCCCGTGTTTCAAAGTCAACTGACTTCATCATCAGTGTGAAGAGGAGTTGACACAATGCAAAGAATTTTGATCCCTGAATTAGGCTAACTCAACAGGTAAATTTGAATAACTAAGCTATCGGTATAGGCTAACGTCTTCATCTCGTAACTTCAGCTGCTAAAAAGACAATTTACTCTGTTTTTACTCCGCAGCACTGGCAACCCTGCATTTCGCAACTTTGTGACATTACAAAAAGCATAACTTTGCAAAAAATCTCGCAGACTTATAAACACGATTAATACTGTTAGCAGTGAGAAGTGAGTAGCCTATAACCAAATCTGAAAATTTGGCTACTGCTACCGGGACCTGTAAACTTAGGCTACCAGTACTGTTCTATGGTGCGCCTTTGGTGGTGTTACAAAATTGCGAAATGCAGACTTGCCAATGGTACGGAGTCAAACGGATTAAAACGCATTTTGACTAATAAGGGGAACAGTGAAATAAGTTTGGAGCACCTCTTTTTATTACCTCGAATGGTTCTCATTTCTTCAATAAAATTGATTTCAAGCAGTATCTCTTTAACACAACTCTATCATATAGGATGGACAGTAATCAGCGCGGGGCAAGTAAATATATTTTGCCCTTCCAGCATTTTTCAAACTAGCTCGCGATTTGCTTGACAAGCATTAATTTTGGAGCAAATGAGTTTAGCGCAGGAATAGTTTTGAAAAACTGAAACTCAATCATGCAGCTTACATACACAACTACTACAGTACAATTATTATTTAGTTCGTAAGCTTGGCATTAAGGCATTTTGCAGTAGTTTTATTTCTTCGTTCGTTGGTATGAAATTGCTTGGAAAAAGCTAAGTAACAATTGCAACTTACGGGAATTTTTGAGCAAAACCGTGTGTCAAGTCCAAATACTATTTCCTGTTCGATACAAAATTACAAAGAAGCGTAGTTGAGGAAATTTGTTATTTTTTGTTTTGTAATATTTGGCAGGAAGATGTTGCAAAAGTATCCAAAGTGCCAGGGGCCCCGCTCAATATAAATCCGGCCCGGGCATTAACACATGGTTAGTAGGGGCAACCACTTATTTTACCATTTTTCAATAACAATTCATCTCTACCTTGCCAGGTTTTAAGCTACAAAATACAGTACTTTTGAAAAAAAATTTGCTAGGAAAAAATGCTCAATAAAGAAATTATTAAATTTCAATTAGGGGGACTTGGGTCTTCTTTGCCGTACGTGTGCTCTACAACCAGTTATTTTTAAAACAAACCAAAAATCTCTGAAAAAAAATTTTCAGTAAACCATTATTGACAGCTAAAATATTGCAGAAGGTGATGCATGCTTTACTTCCCTATACCCGGGCGAAATCACTTACAAAATTGAACCTCAAAATGCAAGATTTCAAACGTGTTTGGATTTTAAACGTACGCTGTATTGCCAACGGCTCGCCACCGCTGAGAACTTACTTTGAAAGAAGCAGTGTTGCCCGGGCGCAATGACGCGGAGATGGGCCCCGCCAACTCGTTACACGCTTCGGCGTAATACATTGAGTATAACAAAAGCTTTGATTTTAGATTTTGGATTTAAATTACTAGTAAAAGAAGGATTGAACAATTTGATTTTTTCGATTACCGTAACTTTCAGATGTTAAAAATCTAGTTTTTTTAAATGACTCTAAATACTAGCAAAAAAGATTCAATGGCATTAAAATAGTTTTCAAAGAGTTAGAAAAAATTGTTCTGCTGTTAGGGGCTTTGCCCCCCAGACCCGTGGCATTAAAATAGTTTTTTTTTCCAAAGATTTAGATAAAATTGTCCAGCTGCTGCTAGGGGCTTGTTCTCAAACCCCCGCCTGCAGTTCGTTTGAGTTACACTAGTTTACTCAATGGCGTCTTTCAATGAAGACGCTTTTACCATTTTTATTTCAAGCCCTAACCCTTAAGCAAAATTTTGGTTAGTGCCAATAACAGACCACAGCTTCTGATCTTCATTCTACAATATTTTTGTTGCAAAAATGTTTAAATTTACGTAACCTTTGGACTCTATTTGAGTCTATTTCAGCCTCTTCAAGTTGGTAACACCCAGGTTATGGGCAACTTGAGAAAACTACAATACTGTGTTAAGGATAAGGATTGAACTGGCCCAGTCTAGATTACTAGACTGTGCGTTAAATCCTCAGCGTATCTTTAGTTTATTTTAATCAGATATTTGGTACACCCGACGTGTTGCCTAACAGCGTACAAGCCTTTACCAAAGCAGCCAATGTAATGAAAAGTGTGCGGATCATCCAGTACGTAACGTCGGACGCTGTCCGGTTACAGGACGATAAATATGCATTATAACAACAAGCTGTCTGGTGGTTACAATAAACTAGGAATATTATGTTTGTACGCTCGTGATTTTACGCCCAGTGTTGGCGGGGTTTGCTTGTTAACATCCCGTGATTTCTTTTAACTACCGTAATTGTAATGAGTACCATTCTACTTCTAAAATTACATGCTCTGAGTGTTCATCAAGTCGCTGGCTTCGTTGAGAAATATTTATTTTTTTAGTCACATTGTCACATACATCAGCTAAATGCATAAAATTTCGTGTTGTCTGTTTCAAAAACTGTGTGGAATTTTTCCACTTTTAAGTATTATTGTAGAATCAAACGTCAAGTATAAAATTAAAAAAGATAAACATCGCTTGTTGTGCATAAAGGCATTGAGTGTTTTTTTTTGTCTTTTATATCTGGTATAAAACATGGTTATTTTGGTTGCCTAGTTTAACTTTTCGGTTTTCTTCGTAATCGTTTTCAAGAGGTGGCTGCAGTGTACGCAATTCTTACAATAACGGTTTGTGATCAAATATTACCCGTTACAGAAACTGATATTGTTATTACGCTGCTTTATTTTTAGAAAACAATATTGGTCAATGATTCCTGACTCGTATACAAAAGAACATTTTATAATTGTTGTTTTTGCTTATAACACACTTGCCTTTACGGGTATTCTGCCCCCTAAGCTTGATTTTGGTCTATTTAATTTGACACAACTTTGTGAAGGGCTCGTATAACTGCGAGACATACCTGTGAAACGCAATGTTGCCTAGCTGAACCAAAAAAACTCGTCACACGCTTTTGGCGTAATTTCGCAAGTACCTGTATATTAAAGATTAGGTTTGGTTTTTGAAGTTATGTTTACTTTATTTTATATAAGTCGTAAAACTTTCTTTTTTTTGTCTTTTATTTACTACTTTGTTTTGTTTTGTACAGTATTAGCAGGCTTACGAACCGTCGTATTTATTGCATTGAGTGAAAAACATTCACTATACGGCGCAATTGCACATTTTGAAAATTTAAGATTAGCTGCTTCTCACACTAGCTTTGCAATACATTACTACCAGTTCAGAGATGCTGTACTGTAAAAGCGGAAAGAAAATATGTCTCGGACTCTGATGGTGTAGGTTCGATTCTCTTGGAGTTGCTAATTAAGCAAGTGCATGCAAATGCTTGCTTTTTTTCGGATTGCACATTTCTGTAAGCTTTTTTACCAGTACCGCCATCTCCCGTTAATCAGACCCCCTTTAATCGGACACCCTGGACATTGTACACAAATTGCCAAGCAATGGAATCCCGCGATCGTAATGTACTGTGTTTTACGTCTATAATAAATGAACAACCTCGCTATCCGATTACGAGAGCAAAATTCTAGGAACAAAGTTCAAAATGCCTTAAAATACTCCCCGTTAATTGGACATAACAATTAGACTGCAGCGTTTGCCACAAATGTATTACCAAATAATCGGAAATAATTACAATTAGTGCGTAACTTTTATAACGCAATAGATAAAACAAGTTTGAGGTATCCTGCAATTGCGTTGTCCATAATGAGTTACCTGCCCTAACCAGGGCCACGCAAGTTCAAATCGGCGTTGCTTGATTGACATACCGACATTGTCAATCACAAACTAGACTATAACTCGTTAATCTGACTACCTTGCTAATTGGACATTATTCTCTGGAACAAATTGCGTCTGATTAACGGGAGTTAATCGTTTTGAATATTTTATGGTTTGGGCTTTTTGCTCTTCTGGGGCTGTAACAACAAAAACATCCAAAATTCAACGTTTCCTTGCAGTAGGAAGTAAACATTCGTCAGGATATATTGCGGAAAATGGATTACCTGTTTTTGTTAATCCCTAAACTGAACTTGGACATTGTGCAGGAAAAAAATATTGGTAAAGGTTTACGGGTTTGATTAACTATGAGCGTGTAAATCGTAGGTAAATACGATACGTACTTCCGTCTAAAAATATTTTAGCCCGTGTTTGCTGCTTCTTATCTTTTGTTTGAAACCGTCTGTACTTCTGCTGCTATAGTGCAATATTATGATAGTATAATGTTCATATTTTGTAAATTTTTGACTTCATTGAGACGTTTTGATTTCAAGTAATTCACCAGCCAGTCGATCAAGGGGTAACGCGTTCGTCTCTGAAGCGACAGGTGTGAGACTTAAATCTCGGTCCGGTAAAACGGGAAGCAGTGTTGCCAACCACTCGCCACCGCCGCTGCATTTTTTTAAAACGAGCTTTGTTGCCTAAGCGTAATGACGCGGAAATGGACCCGCAAACTCTTTATACGCTTCGGCTAAATAAAATCAGTATAATGAAAGATTCTATTTGATTTTCAAACAACCGTTAGTTTTGTTTTGTTGTTAAAAGGCTTGAAATTATAAACTTATGATAGTAGATGTAAACTTTTGACGCAATGACGAGGAAATGAACCTCACTCAACTCGTTTAAGCTTGTTACGCACTTCGTTAATTTGATGTTTATTCTGATCCTATATCTTGCTGTTCAAAACAAATTTATCATCCAATATTAACAAGACTTTATTTATGACGCAATAACCATCGAAACTAAAAATACAGGCAGGTAGTAAAGATCTTTGTGTTTCAATAGTGACGTCAGTTTGGCTAAATTTTGATGTCAAAAACATTCCTAAAATACACATAGCAACTTTAGAGCTGATTGGTTTTATCATTTGGCGAAACGCTTTTTTCATTTCTCGCAAATGAAGGGCGTAAATAATGGGGTTAATCAAAGGGTTTGCATGGTATAACTGTTACAGACGCCCTCTGTAACTATAGTGTGAGATAGGTCTTTCCTAGGTTGCCCCAGCGATTCGAGACTGGGGCCGTCACCGTCCGTGCTGTTTCCACAAATAGCAGTTGAAGTCCAGTAGATAGAGGTTAATTGAAAAAATTGTAATAAATTAAAGATCTACACGGCACGGCACGGCATTAAAATATTTGAAAATTAACCCAGGAAACAAAATAAAAGTAACGATGCCGTGTGACTAAGCTTACAAAAATAAAACGTCCGTTTGCTTCGAATCCCAAAATGAAATGAGTGACTGAACGCTAGAACTCGGCAAAAAAGCAAAAGAGCTGCGCGTTGTGCCGGAAATTAGGCGTTGAAACAAAACGTGCAAAAATTAAAAAACACAATGACGCGCAGACTAACACATCAAAATAAGAACCAAATAAAAGAGCCGAGTTCGAAAATTTAGTGGGGCAAATAAACAGATCGGTGCTGTAACAATAACAAAACAGCGAAGTCTACCAGCCAAACCGGTTGAATAAACCTAATAGAGGGGTGGAAATAAACCGAGACATTGTGGTTGTGAAGGGGGAGCCACCATACAGCAAATACCCCAACCACTGTGGCTAAACTCCTTGCTGCGTGAATTTCTTTTTCAATGAACTTGGAACGTCGCTTTAACCTCAAAGCTTTCAGTTCAGCTCGGTCGAAGAAAGTGAGTTGCAAGTTGAGTAGGACCGATTCGATTGTTTTCGATTCTTGTTCGTTTGTTCGTTCGTTTTTGTTTGTCCCTCCTTGTTCGTTTGTTACTCATCAAATATCCGTTGTTCGTCGCAAAAGCGGAGACAAGTAGTGCACCCGAAACATCAGAAGGAGAGGAAATGTGCGGAAGTGGATGTGAAATAAAGTTATTATCAAGATTTCCTTCATTTACTTGGATTGACCACCTGAAACATATAAGCTGGTTCCAAAATCTAATTAAATTTTCTGTTCCGTTGCCAAAAAAGAAATACTTTTTTGGTCTTGGGGTTTAACTATTGATTTTTTTGTCAACCCGGAAATTGTTCAATTGTCGGGTCTAACATAAAAATTCTCCAAGCTGCTGAGTGCTTAAACTAGTGTTGAGAACATCGGGTTAGTGATCGAAAGGTTGCTGACTCCCGGTTCGGTTCCCAAACTGGCAATTCGTCGTTGTGTCCTTGAGAAAGACACTTTACGCTTCTTTCCTATTGGTGCCAAACAATCTACCCATTGTGGTGGCACAGCCTGACAAAAGACTTGCAAACAGGGTGCTCTATGTTGGTGCGGTTAAACAAACGCAGAGTGCCTGTTTCAAACGAACGAAAGAACCAACAAACATTTCTTTGAAAGAAGCTGTGTTGTCCGGACGCAATGACGCGGAGATGGGTCCCGAAAATTCT
Organism: Trididemnum nubilum; assembly: GCA_963965965.1. Lineage (NCBI taxonomy): Eukaryota > Metazoa > Chordata > Ascidiacea > Aplousobranchia > Didemnidae > Trididemnum > Trididemnum nubilum. The sequence continues at coordinate 8,494,443 of OZ014469.1, forward strand.
CTACACATTTTGCATAATAAAGCGAATATAATGAAAGATTTGATTCGGTTTGCTCTGATTATGTTTTTTTTTTACTTAGAAACTTGTACCCTCTGGCTCAGACTCTGTGTTAGTAGACTGGAAACTGACAGTTTTGTTTTTTTTTCTTCACGGTTCGTTAGTTCTAGACTCTAGAGTATGCCGATTTGTCCAATCAGCGTAGCTGTTTTTCTTCGTGGATCACTCCTACTAATATGCCCAATCAAATCCGTCGAATACGCGTGAACGCAAAACCTTTGCAACAAGAGCAAACTTTTTTTCATCAGTGCTCTTCTTCTTTTTCTCCGCACGTTTGTTTTTAGTCTTCTAAACAAAGATTCTATGCTCTCGGTGTTTATCGAGTCGCTATAAGGTGCTGGCTTAGTTGATAACTAATTTTTTTTTTGTTGACGCTGTCATAATTTATGGATTAGCTAAAAGTACTAAATTCCGAGGAGCTTGTTTTTAAAATAAAACAAAAATTCACTTGCTGTTTTAATACATTCTTAAATACCATTGTTGAGTCATTGTCTTCAACACCAATTTTCAAAAAACTAAAAAATAAAAAACGTGCCGTGTAAAAAGGCATTGAGTAAATTTTTAAAACATTTATCTGGCGCAGAATTTGATTTTTCAGATTTTAGCTTCGAATTTTAAGCCGTTGTTCTATATTGTTTTTAAAGCTGTGGCTGCCCTATGCGCACAATTCAATCAAACGTTTGTAATTAAAAGATATTTCGTTATATAAACTGATACTGTAATTACATTGTCTGAATATTAGGAAACAAGGGCTAAGTGTTTATCTATACAGTGTTTAATTACTTAACTACAGCGTTTAACTAAAAAAGTGTTTAACTGTACTGAATATCGTTTTTACTATAGTCGCACTTGCCTCTAGAACGGGTGGTCTATGACTTGTAGGTTCGGTTTCAGATCGATTTTGTAGGACATCACAGCGTTGTCAATGGCGCGTCACTGCGAGATGTTTTTTGTGAGCCGCTGTGTTACCAGGCAAAATGTTTTGGAGGTTGACCCAGTAAACTCGTTGCGCGCTTCTGGCGTGATTCTGCGAATGTAACAATAGCAAATGCACTACTTTGCGATCAGTGGTCCATTGGATATAGATCGAGTGGAATGGTATAAGACTAGAGTTAGATTCCCGGTCGGGGTCAAACCAAAAACCCAACAATTGGCATTTATGGCTTTCCTGTTTGACGCTCAACAATAAAAAAGTAACATATTCTCAAGCCTCTACCGTATATGGTATACATATGAGCATGTGGCAACTTGACACAAAAATCACGCTTTTACTGTTTTGTGGCCAAGACAAATTGGTGACTGATTTGCAATTATTTTGCTTCTGCGTTTTAACCTTTTTTCTCATTTTGTTCCTACTTTCTTTGATATTTATTTTTAATCAATTTATGATTTGCTGCATTTATTGCGTAGAGTAAAAAGCATTCACAATATGGAGCTATTGCACTTTTTGAAAATTTATATTGTAGCTGCCTTTCACGCTATACGACAGCACTACACTGACGCTGTATTGCAGAAGATGCAGAAAAATTAATATATTGGTATGGTACTCCTAGGGATGCAGGTTCGATTCTCTTAACGTTGTTAATTTAGCAAGTGAATGCAAATGCTTGCTTTTTTTAGATTACGCATTCCGTTTGCTTTTTTAGCTCATACTAAAGATCCTAAATTTTATTTATTTTCATTCATTTCTGGGCTGGTTACTACAAAAACTGCCAAACTTCTACGTTTTGTTTCAGTCAAAAGAAAATATTCTTCAGAATATTTTGGGCAAAATACATTAACTGTTTTAACATATTGTAAATGGATCTTTTGTAAATGGAAATAAATCTCTGATTATCTCGTAAATCGATCAATTTGATATTGTAGATATGAGAGCTCGAAACACATTCCGGCTTAGTTTGGTAAAAAAATTTAAGAACTCGAAACAAACCGCGACGTAGTTTGGCAGGTGAAAGTGTATTGCATGTGCTATGGGTCCTTAACACAAGCGCGAAATGAAATTTGAATGCGCAAATAAATCTTCATTTAAGAATTTTTTCAATCTGTTAGGTTGAAAGTTCAACATGGAGAATTTTTTCAAGAGTAAAAACTTTTCTGCAAACTATCATTATTTTGATTGAAACTATCAGTATTTAACTATCATTATAAATTATTTGGAGTTGATTGCTACGTTGGGTTCTTTAGTATTTTGCTGCTCTGCTTAATATCTCTCGCGGATTTTACCGATCACGCGTAATTAGGCGTGGAAACACGCGTGATATTGGTTTAATTGTGAAAGCAAAAAAGAAAAAAAAAGGAGAGTGCGCTAAGCGTGCGAGTTAACTTCTGCATGTTGAAGAGATATACTCCGCGAAATCGGTTTTATTGAAGAAATCAGAACTACTTGTGGTAATTTTGCGAAATCACAAAAGGCATAATTTTGCAAAAATTCTCGCAGACCAAAAAACGCGATTACTAACTGGTACCAATGAGTACTATGTAGCCTATAACCAAATCTGAAAAATTGGCTACTGCTACTGTATTCTGTAGACCTATAGCATTATAGTGTAAAAATATATCAGTAGGTACACTCGATTGTGGCGTGTGTCCGCATGTTTCGAGAGCCAAACAAAGCTTTGGAGTCAAATGACGTCGTAATAGTGACATAATGAGCGGATTCGAATTACACCAAATCATAGCATATGCTCTGAAATTTTATAAATTTTATCTCCGCCTTACAGAGTTACGTCCTTTCCCAGCGCTTGTAAATTTGTATTTCTTTGGCTAAAATAACTTAAATTTAGGCCTAGTTTGATAAAAATGAATGCTATTAAAACGTGGCATAGAAATTAGCTGTACAAAAACATGATTATACTAGTTTCATAAACGGGCTATGTGGGAGTTGGCTATTGCTAGAATTTTGTTTCATTTGGTATTTACTAGCTAGTAAATCATAAAATCCTATATTGGTAGTTCAATAAAAATCTCCAGAAATATTCTATTTCGTCTATATACGCGTAGTATAGAAAAAGATATAATTAAAGAACCTAATGTAAGGAAGTTTAAGAGCAGTGATTGAAAATTAACTTATACTAATTAGCTTCTGTCTCTATTCCTAGGCTAGTATGTTTTTTGATGAAACCTAAGTTAATCTAACGATCAAACTTGAATAGCAATTTTTGGCCATTTTCAAAGTATTCGTTTGATTTATGAGTTTCATTTTTGACAAAATACCCCCCTAAACAAACGTTTCAAAACGTGCTTTAATTCATTTCTTGAATCTATTTCAATGCTGCAAAAAACAGTCGCAGAAGTGCTAAAAACGTGGCATTTTCCTTATTTTGCATTTTGGGTGGCAGGCCAATGAAGAAGTTTTATTAGCCCCCAGCTCCTGGCTACGCTACTGTTTATGACGACGTTGCATATTTTTAGCAACGCTTGTGATAAAATAATAAGTTATTATTGAAAAACTTTTGAATTTGCTTTATTAATGAGCTAACAGCCAGATTTCTCTAATTATCCAAAACTAAGTAAAAAAAATAGAAGAAATTGCCGGTCCGTAAAATAAGTTCTGGCTTAAACCGGACCGACTTAATTGCATAAAAGCTTGCCGATCTGGTTCACGTCACATAAAGCGTTAGAATTTTCTAGTACGCAGCAGGTTGTTTTAAATAGATTCAGAAACGAAAGCATTCTGCATTAATATTGTTGAAAGCAATGGAGTTGAGTTTATAATAACATTTTTTCAGAAATTGTGTAATAGTGCATTGTTACTTTTACAGAAAGAACTATATAGAGAACTGTTACAATTCTATACAGCAATACAATCAACTGGAATGTGAAAAGTAAAAAATATTTGTTAAACTTTTAACATCGTAATCAGAGCCAAGACTGTAGAAAAATATTTTGGGCGCTGTCATTAATTGCAAATGAATGCTACTGTTAAATGAAATCAAACAATGGAAAAAAGTATAATGATGGCCAGTTTTTTTTTTGTTTCGATTGCAGTATAGGCGATAAAGTAAATGACAATATAGAAAAAAATAAACCAAAACAGAAAAATCATAGGTCAATTTTAAATCAATTTCAAGCGATAACATCACCAAATCAAGTCGTCCTTCTTGAATATTTTGAAAGTTTTTAAGTAATATGCAGTTTTTTTGAGATAAAAATGTACATTCAGGAAAATTACACACAAACTAGAGATCCAACAGCAGATTGAAGATCTGAATTGTTCTTTGGCATTTCTATGCATGATTACAAGGAAAAAGTCAAGCAAAACCAAAAAAAGGTCTTCATCGCTTTTGGCCGCGAAATTGGATCAATCGATAAAAATGAAATTGTAACCACTAAATAAAAGAAGTGACCATTTATAGTTGTTTGGTATTGCCAAAAATCTTGTGCATAAGTTCATGGTTCAGAGGAGTTGCTACAGCACAACCCTACATCTTGAGTAAAAGCTCTGGAAAAAAAATGACCATTTTCACACCACTCAAAAAGAGGGCATCCTATCACTATACACTTTCGGCCGCCGCTGATCAGTATGCTATTCATTTTCAAAATAGCATCAGTATGCTACCCATTGCCATATAGCTAAACAAAACAACAGAAAGCATACAAACGATTAAACTGCTATCATCAACAAAGATCCAAAAGAAGTGAGAACGTCTCAAGTTCTTAAAAAACACTCAGCGTAATGTCTTCCAGCAAAATAACCTTTTCCCTCTTTTATGAATGGCCTTTTATGAACGACCTTGGTGCCTGAACTCTGCTGGCAAAGCCAGCAGGATGTGTGAGCAAAAGCAAAGCAAGCGCACTATTGCTTTTTACACTGACCAGTTATATCAACTGAGTTTCTGATAAGCGTAAATTTAGTGGTAACTGCGACAGCTGGCATCTCGGCCGAAACGAACTCTGTACAGTACAGATTCGGCTGACCGCAAACACGCCTTTTTGAGTGAAACAAAAATTAATATACGCTATCAGAAAGGAAATGATAGAAGGGGAGTGCCATATCGTACCATTGCCCGACATCCAATATCCATAATGTGAGAGACTAAAATTGGTCCGATTCAGTAGCGTAGCTAGGGGGGGGGGCTATAACCCACCTTTGGCCTGAAAAGTATGCAAAATAGCACAATTTTTGTGCTTTTAAGGCCGATTTTTGCTCCAAAAATGAAAACAGCCCCCCCAAAGGAATTTGGGAGCCGAAGTTGTGAAGGGCTTGCCGTTGCTAGGACCAAAATAGTTGAGGTTTTCGGTTCTGAAGCTCATGCATAGTCGGTGAAGACCTTTTTTTTTTTGGAGATCACCTGTTTTCGGCCAGAAAAATCCTTCGAATTTTTGAGTTTAACTGAAAAAAGCCCTTGGAAGTTTGGAGAAGACCTTTTTCTTTTTTTTGGAGATCACCAAAATTTAACAGAAAACCGACTCAGTCTCGTTTATAAGTCATAAAAATTTGGATGTATTTCGTTTACGGTTGTATCAAACTTCCAAAAAAGCCCCTCTCATTGCGAAATCCAGGCTACGCGCCTGGTCCGACGTGGCAATAAACACAACAAAACACACCAGAGTCGCCACAGTTTGGCGCAGTTAGAACTTAGAAAGCGTTGTGGTGAATTGTTGATGCTCAACAAAATAAAGTTCCGGGAGTTACTGATGAGGATAAACAGTCCGCAACGGCGCTGTCAAGTCTGTGAGCTTGAAGTTACTTGCCTTTAAAATACTTTTAGAAAGAAATTCTCAGAAATATTTTTGAAAATAAAACTTTTGCTTGGCTAAAGCTACACTACTACAAAAAAGGTAAAGTTGAACAATATACAATGATGAATTTTTCATTAACTGTCTTGCAAAACATTTTAGTCACGAAAAATCAACGTTAATGTAGATAAAGTGCTAAAAATTAGCAGCAATTTAGAATCAAAATTAGCAGTAATTTTGGGTTGACAATCATTAAATAGATAAAGTACGTTTGTTGCGCTATTTCTGTCGTTTCGGTCATGTAATTTCAGGGTCATGAAAGTAAACTGTAAGTTGCACTAATGTTTATCTGTTTTTGCAGTGATTCAAATCGAGTCTTTCATTATACAGTACTCGCTGTATTAAGTCGAAGCGTGTAGCAAGTATGCTGGACCCATCTCCGCGTCATCGCACCACACCAACAGAGCTCTTTTTGAAGAAATTTCGTAGCGTTGGCGAGCTGTTGGCAACACTGTGTCCAATTTGACCGCCCGAGATTTGAACCTCAGATCAACAGCTCCATTGACGACGCGTTATTTGCTCGACTAACTGGCCAGTTTTACAGTAATTATTGAACTAAATACAACAGCATTTAATGTACTGGTACGTTTAATTGTTTGGAGTTCAAATCAAATGTGAAATTAAGTAAATACACACGCCCGTGTTGGTATCTTGCTGAATTTAAAAGTCAGTCTGTCAACATTTAGAGTTTTGGCTCTATCCATTATTTTTTTCATTTTTTAAAATAGCAAAACTAATAAATCGTATTAGCGGCTACAATTTTCGCATTGACGTGGAAATGAACGTCAAGAGGAAGTGTTTTATTTATAAACAAACAAAAGAAAAAAAACAGTATTAAAATCGGTTTGCAAATGAGATAGTTATGTTACTCTCGAAGCCCATAATTCATGCAGGTAACTTAAAATGACAACTATTTTATATTTTTTCAAGAAAACAGAAGATAGTTTAAAAAGTTACACCCCGGTTTTGATGCTTCTGTGCAAGTGACGTTTGCTCCAGTTATATCATTGCATAAAAATCTAACGTTATACAGTCAAAAATGAAATTTAGTTTTGAAGTGGGCGTGGCTGCCAGGCCAAAACGAAACGCAAAAAAGAAAAACAAAGAAAAATCTACCATAAATAGAGTGAATAAATTGTTATTACTGAGAGTATATACAAGCAGTTCAATTACATATACTAGAATGGTATACATGCATTAGTAGCAACAGTTGGTACATATCACTTAAACCGGCAGCGTTGCCGGGAGGAATAAACAGTCGTTTTTACAATCTGAGTTCAACTCCTATCTGAGTCACGACTGTTGCGTCTATGAATAAGGGACATTTTGCTTAGTGGGCTTCAAGTAAGCAGGATATTGCTTTATTTAGGTCAAAAATGAAATCAAAACTCAATAACTGGTCATTCTAAGTAGAGGCAAACTCAACCAAAAGGAAAACTCGCTGTCGCTTTTCCGTGACAGGATGATAAAGGTGCATCAAATCAATTAGTCAGAAAGCTTGGATTTATAAAGTACACCCAAGAAAACAAATTATCGTGATGTTTGCAATAATTGGTAGATTCGAGTTCGATTGTCAATTGGATCAAACAGAAATTGTTTTTCTTTTGTTTATAACTTCTTATTAGTGTTGCTTAGATTTTGTTTACTTATGTGTAAAACCAATGTAAAGCAATGTGCTAAACTCCAAATTTGAATAATTTTGATTTGAAACAGGCCACTCTAAAACTATAATTTTCTCGGTTTCAATCGTTCCCATGATATTTGTCAATAATTGAAATCACTGGACTAAAGAAAATATTTTAGATCACTGTACGGTACTTTACATACTTAACACTTTAGTTAGTTCACATAAAACTAAAAGCTGATATCAGCCTGCTTGAGCTATTACAGTACATTTGAATTGTGATTGAAGCTCAAAGCAAAATATTTTTTGAAAATTACATCTTAAGTTCTCATTAAAATTTGCGTTTCACGTTGAACAATATACAGAATGGACCACAAAAAACTGTGAAGATTTGATTATCGTATTTTCTTGAATGGAAATCGCGGCAACTATTTTTTATTTTTGAACGTTTTGTACGGCTTCTATATTTGAGGGCGGCTACTATTCAAGGGAGGTTTCTATTTTCTTTACATGAAAGTTCTCTTCTTGAAAGTGGTGCTCAGTTGGCATTCAAGCTTATCTATCATAAGTGACAAGAAAGCAAAACATTAAGTTAGCTGCAATTATGCTGTCTTTTTTGTAAAACACTCATGAGCAAGGTTTTCAAGAGCTACCCTAGTGCTAATTTGCGGTTTTATCATTGTCTGTTCATTAAGAAGCGCGTTCATCATTGTCTGTTGCGGCTTCCAATCCCGGGTGGCTTGTTTTGTGTTTTTATAATTAATTCGTGCGATTTCCATTCGAGGGCGGCTTCTATTCAAGGGCGGTTTCTATTCAAGAAAATACAGTAGTCGTATTTTCTCCAGTTGATAAAAGTTAAGTTGCAAAATGTTTTCTAGCGATGAGCTATACCACGAACAGATCTATCATGTAGAAGAATTTGCAAACTGTCCAGTTTTTTTCCTTGACTCCCTAATAATTGATAAAACGGTTAATGCAAGCCCCACGCTGCTGAAAGAATCCTGTCACTCAAGCATTAAAATTGTCAATAACGCGCTCAAACAGCATGTCCGCCGGAATTCTTCTGATTTCTGAGCATTTTGCAAACGCTTCTGCTAAAACTTTTAGTGGTACCTTATCGTTGGAAAAAAATTTTTGCAAGAAAGTTTCATCAATTGCATGGGGGAAATATGGTCAATCAAAACCGCACAATCATTTTTGTGGCCCACCCTGTACACTTCTTACACGGTTATCGCTTGTCCTATTAGTTAAATTGTATTTGTCCGATTCAAGTATAAAATTGTGGCCTTGCAACGCAGTAATGTAAGTTGTGCTAAGCTATACAAAAAGATAGTAGCTCGATCTCAAAATCAAATTTGTTTTGCTTATCTAGTTCTTTTGTATTTTTTATATGACTTTTGTGCTCCGTTAATTGTGAAAGGTATCAATTCTAGTTATTTAGTGGCAATGAACAAAATCATAAAATTTCACACATTTTTATCTCCAAAACTACTTGATATTTAACTATTCATTTTTGCAATTATCAAAAATTTGCCTTGGCATTGTTGAAATCTAAGCTAATACTTTTGCTAGCTTGTCTAATCTAAGCAATTGTTTGTCCACTTTCCGACTACCGCAGAACGTTTACAACGTTTAGCAGCCACGCTACTATGCTAACGTAATATAAGCATTTTTCGCATTCAGAACATAGGTAATGGAAAAAAATGATTATGAAACTATTCAACAATTAGACAGTCAGCCTTATACATATTGGTGAATTTGGAACCCTTAACAACAAAATGTGTTTGCGCGTTCGAAACTTATCTTGGATTAAGTTTGTTTGGTAAAATTCTGATGTTTTTATAAGTTATTGATGTTGAACTTGATTCTTAAAACCCCGATAAAAGTACAACACTACTGTATTAATGCTGTAATTAAATTATTTGTACGCTGTAGCCATCTATCGATATTGCAGGTGAGCTTGTTCATTCACTGCATCCTGTAAATGGGGTGCAGAAATTAGCTCAAGTCTATCTTTACCACTTGCGCCCCATATCAAGAACGGAAGTACAGATATCACTGGCGGAGAGTACCATGAAGTGTTTTTACGTATTGCCGTGACATCTAGAATGCTCGAAGATACAACACCTAAAAAGAAATAATCTTAAGACGACAGCTACATGCTTGCAATAGTGAAACGTTATTTTATTTGTTGCTCGAAGAAATAAGGGGCAAAGTTGGCGATTGGCTAGCTGGTAAGTCGAAACGGTTGAAACCAATATAATCGATGCAATTAGGAAGCAGATCTGCCTCCTACTCTACAGTAAACCACTGCTCAGCAGTCTAACTCTAAACCACTGCTCAGCTCCTACTCTTAACCACTGCTTTTAGAAATTACTCTGAGATACTGTACAGTATTTTTACAAGTAAATTTTTGTTGGGCTACACTACAATATACTGTATTAAGCTATAGTATACTCTGGCTACATTGCTTAAAAACAATAACTAATTTGAAAAATAAAATGGTGAAATTTCAAGTAAACTATCTTCAAAAGCACTTTAAGTTCAAAAACTCTAGATTAGTGGAGATGCAGTACTTTTGTTGTTTTTTTGTTTTGGTCATGCAATTTCAGCGTCATGAAGAGTACACTGCGAATATAAGTTGCATAAACATTCGACTTCTTTTGCTGTAATTAATTAATTATTGAACAAAATAAAGAAACAAAACAATAGTATTTAATGCACAAATTCCGTTTAAATTCGGTGTTGAATTACTGTCAACAAGTACAAACTACCGTTAGGGCACCTTTTTCGCAATCTATATGCCAACGTTTACTTTCTTTCTCTATTCATTACATTCTTCTTTATATTGAAAAGCGAAACGGATTCATGTTGAACTGAAAATGCACATCAAGAGAAAGTGTTTTGCTTATCAAAAATAAATAAAGACAATTAAAATCGGTTCACAACTACCTTATGAAATTTTTAAAACCCATTATTTCATGGAAGTGGCTTGAAACAATATTTATTATTTCATATTTTCAAGAAAATAAAAGATAATTTTGAACAGCTCTCAGTCACACTCAAGTTCCGAAGCTCACTGTGCGAGTGACGAGCGAGCGAGCTTGTTGATCTGCATTCTACTCGAATCGTCTTTTATTTTGTTGGCTCCGTTTATACAATCCATAAAAATCTAACGTTGCATTGTCAAAAATAAACCCTAAATGTATTTTGGTCAAGTACATAAAACGTCTGCTACTGAAAAGGTAGATTTGGGTTCTATTCCCTATCGGGTCAAACCAAAAAACCATAAACATCAGTATTTATAGTTTTCCTCCTTCATGTTCAGCATTGAAAGGACCAGTGTGAAGCCTCTACCACGTGTAGCATAGAGGTGGCATCGTGCTTCGAAGACTGAAAGGTCCTTTGGCTGTTACCTGGTCAAGGCAACTTAATGAAAAAAAAGCGTAATTACAGTTACAATTGAATTTAGCTTCAAAATTAAAAACAAAATAAAAAGCAAATCATCAACTATAGTTGAGCAGTTTTTAATTGTATTAACAAAACTAATAGTATAAGGCACAGCGGCATACAATGGTATGCACCAGAATGAAGTATATATGGATGTAGCGGACAGCGTAGCCGGGAGGCTAAAGAGTTGTTTTTACGACAACCCTGTTAAGATAATCCGGGTTTAATTCACACCCTGGTTACGGCGCTGCGTCCTTGAGTAAGATTGTTTACGATAATTGTATTTGATTGATTGTAATTGATTGATTGTAATGATAATCGTAAATGATAATTTGATTGATTGTAATGATAATTGTAATTGATTGGTGGCGTCAATTAAGCAACATACGGTACTGTTTAACTGGGAAAAATGCACAAAGTGAATGCAAAACTCTAAAATTGACCACTCCAAGTGGTGCAGACTCCTCCAAAAGATAACGTGACCGTCGTTTTCCCATAACAGTAGGGCAAAGATGTTTCAATCAATCTGGAAGCTTAGCATCATACAGTAGATGTTGCACAAGGAAACAAAACCATTGTGATAAAGCTATACTTTAATCCATAGATTCAAGATCGATTTTTAATTGGGTCAACAAAAACTTTATTTTGTTTTTAGTTTTAGTGTGTTTTTGATATAATTTATTTACAATTATTAGAGATTTTATTTCAATCAATTCACAAAGTGCTCAGTAACAGAGACTATAGTGTAAATGATCGCACCACATTTCACTGCATAAAAAACATTATATATGTGCGTATAAATATATATGTATTATACAAAAGGCTGTTTTAAGATCATCAAGAGCACTTGACGCAGAAAAAGTGTATGAACACTAAGAGCTAAAAATTAAAAACAAATTTTTTCTTGCTCTCCCTACAAAACTTGACAAATCACAACCATTTAAAGAATGTTTTAATAACGAAAACAATCTATATATGAGTTACGGTAAGTCATGTTTGGGTTAAAGTACCAACATTGTTTTTTAATTTTTCAAAGATCGCTGCTGTGGTGGGCATGGGCGTAGCGAGGGAGCCTGCCTCCGCCTAATCGAAATGCCAACAATCGTAAAACCGGGACAAAAAATCTTATTGTTTCTTTAATTACTTTTTTTTCTTTTGGCATTTTTCGCGTATAACTATATACGTACGCGTAAACAGCAATTAACAATAATATTGACCACAGGAGACCCGGGCCCCCTAGATTCAACTGTTGCCAATTTAAATGTATAACCCGGAAAGAATTAATAGTTATTGTCCTAAAAGTTGCTACGTCAGGCCTTCATCTAACCTTTTTATGAACATAATGCAAAAACCATGCCGGATTTGCCAATATGATACGTTTGAGTTACACTAGTTTACTCAACACTTCTTCCAATTTAGACATTGTCACTTTTTGACTTGGTTTACGTTTTAGCAAAATCTTAGTTTTGGTAACTTTGGTTACTCCCTGTAGCAAAATCTTGCTTCCGTGCCAAACCAAGCTACGGCTTCTGGCCTTCCATTCTACGGTATTTTTGTTCCACAAAAAGTTTCTTTTTCAAAAATTTCGGTTGATGTTATCGCAAATAATTTCTGGTTTGCTCCGTCCCCCCGCAATAAAAACCTGGCTACGCCAAGGGTAGTGGAAAAAGGAGAATTAGCCCACTAGAAATTAGGGCATTGGGTAAAAACGGTTAAGAACCCTTGGGCTAACGGATATCTCAACCAGCTAAAGTGCAAATAACAAAAAATGTATCGGGTTGTGCTGTGTGATATACTTCCCATAATTATTAACCAACGCATAGAACCAAACAATAAACCGAAAAAGAGGAATAATAGCGAGACAATGTAGACAGGGAAATACATAGACCAAAGATCAGACTAATCTTTTACTTCACAACGTCATCAATAAAAAAGAACTAAAAATGGAAAGCGCACTCTATGACGCCATTACTACGTAGCTACGTGTTATAGTGTAAAATAATAATGTTAAGTTCAACAGGGTTAGAAAGAAGAAAAGCATAAAATCGGCTGCAAAAAAAAGACAATAACATTAATTTGCTTTGGTTAATAATCTTTTTTTACTAACATAAACTTTTAAAAATTTGTTGAGTCGGGCCTTGCCTTGTTCAGAGGGATGATGGCAAAACTCCAATAAAACTTATCTCTATCATCTTCACAAATAGTTACTTTCTATCGTCGACAAATAGTTAACTCAAATAAAACGTATTCAACATTGTCGACTTGTAACGGATTTTCGCAAATTACTTCGCTGCTTATCGCATGAGGACTTCATATTCATCCAGTGGAGAAAAATTATGTATATTAACATAATTAGCGCCTCCTTGTGGTGATTCTCTTTGCGAACCTTGACTGTCAACACTTATGAGTACTTCGTATCTCTCTAGTCGAATTGACTGATTATGCTGGAGAAACAAAGAAATGGCCATTTTTGGTTGAAGATGACTTGATTGCTTGTGATGCTTTGGTACTTTGATTGCTGGTAAATGGTTTGTAGGTTGGTTGTGCTGGATTGTTAGTTGGTGCAGGTTGCTCAATAATGGGCTGTAGATTTTCGTTAGGCAATGTAGATACCTTTAGTGGACAGAGGTATCGATCCCTATTTGTGTTGTCTTGGATTTAGTATTAGACATGGTGTTCAATATCAATGAGAATGTTAATTGGTAGTTGAGTGTTTTTTGCGCAGCAATGTTTTGTTTTTTCTTTCTCTAACAGCAGTAAACCAATGAAACTAAAATAGTGAAAAACAAACCAACACCAATTCCAATCAGAGATAACTGACTCCGATGTACACAATGGTGTTGTCCGAGGTATTGGACGGAAATTGTTTGCATTCAGATCGAAGTTTCATACTATTGTATTTTTCCTTGATACTGTACCGTAGTTTTTTATTGATTAGAACATCATACACTATCAGTAGCTTCCTTACTATCACCATACAGGCACTTTCTTTTTCTTTCTCGCTCCAAAACTGTTGAAAAATGTTCGGGCTTTTTTAATTATTGTGTGTTAAGTGTTAAAAAGAGGGTGAGGGGGACATTGAATCAGTAAACTCGAAGTCTTTTTCGACGCCCCAGACCTTGCAACAAGTTGCCATTTGTTTACTCTGTGTGTAATTTATTTTTTTATGCAACATATATTATCAATACAAGTTCTAAAATTGAAATTCAATAATTGCGTGTTTCTTTTCTTTATTGTAAGTTTTACTAATTAAAACCAGAATAGTGTTCTGCTTCGCTTTCCAAATCATGTGCAACTTGACGCGCTTTTTTTGTTTTTGCTACGTAGGTGTATTACAGCATTTGATGTGACATTAAATCGATGCACCATCAAAATTCCTTCAGAACAGTGTTTTGGTGTAACTTAAACCAAACATATGTTGACAAATTATCAACGAGCCGTTTTCATGCGTTTTAACCGTAGAAGACTCAAAAAGGTCAATTGACCTTTCTTGCTTTGTTTTTTTTTTTTCTAAAATAAATAAAACATACTTGACATAGCAGGTAGAGATTTTTTGACTTTTATTTATTTTGGTTATACACACCCCAAATGAGTAACAAAAAAATTGACAAAAAATTTGTGCAATTTTTTGCAGTTATACGCCAAAGCCCAAAGGGGTCAATTGACCCCACAGCCACTTGCTCGTATAAAGCAGGAGTTCTTAACCTTTTTCCCCCAATTTTCCACTTTTTAGTGAGCTAATTCTCCAATTTCCACCACCACATAGGCGTAGCCAGGTTTTGATTGGGAGGAAGGGGAGGAGCAAGCCAAAAATTATTTGCAATGACATCATCAAAAATTTTCGAAAACGAATCTTTGTGTCGGGCAAAAATACCATAGAATGGAAGATTACAAGCAGTAGCATAGTTTGGTACGAAAGCAAGAATTTGCTACAGGGAGTTACCAAAGTTATCAAAACTAAGATTTTGCCAAAACTTAAACCAAAAGTCAAAAAGCGACAATGTCTAAATTGGGAGATGTGTTGAGTAAACAAGTGTAAATCAAACGTATCAGATACGGGGGCTGGAGGGCAATTTTTTGTAACTTTTTGGAAAAAATAATTATTTTAATGTCATTGAATCACATCTTGCACATGTTTAGAGCAACTAAAAAAACAACAGATTTTTGACATTCGAAAGCAAATTGAAAAAATCAAATTCTTCAATCCTCCTTTTCTCACAATTTTAAGTCCAAAACACGTTTAAAATCTTGCTCTTTGGTGTTAAATTTTGCTACAACTATGCAGGCCCGACGCCTCGTGGTGGGCCCGGCGCCACGTAGTGGGGAATTTTGGGGCTGTGGCACCCCCAAATCATTGCTTGTGCCCTCCAAGCAAAAAATGTTCCCCCCAAGCGAGGATTGTGCCCCGAAAGAAAGTAACTAGCCCAGAGCCACGAGCTGGCATTTAGAGGCTGTGCCCCCCGAAATTGCTGCTCGTGTTCTCTAAAAGTGACTTAAGTTTCTTTTTAGGACAAAAAAGCAGATCAAGTCGAGTGAGCTCTTTTTAATAGCTAAGATTTTGCAACGAAGACCTTTTTTCTGTTTTTTTTTGGAGGGGAGGGGCTTTAATCTAGAATTTGAGAGCAAGAACGGTGTTCCACACCAAAGGACCCCATTGTGCCCCCACCAGACAAAATAAGAGCTCCCTGGCGAGACCTGTGCTCCAAAAGAAAGTAACCAACCCGGAGCCACGAGGAAGGGAGGATCTGCAACAAAGACTTTTTTCTGTTTTTTGGTTTTCAACCCTGACTTTGCGGGCAAAACATTTTTGCGCTCCTCCAAAAATTGTTTATGTCCCCCAAGTGTGCTACACTGGCTCCGGACCCACTACCGGTACTATGCTCACTAAGCCTATAAAGTCTGCTCAGCCTAATAAGCTTACTGTGTCTATTATGCCTACCTTGCTTTCTTTGCCTGCTTTGCATATATTACAAACAAAATTCGATCATTGAATCACAGCTTTGTTGTTGGATTTAAGCCTCACAAGACATACAAAAGACTAAAAAGAGTGTTAATTAAATAATGTTTGAAATCGTTTGTGGCCAACTGATTTTTGAAAAAACATAAGCTAGGATTATTTCATCCACGAAGTGCCCAAGAAATGCAATATTACGGGCTAGAGGTCAATTGAACCATTATTGATTTCTTGAAGAAAAAATCCGGGCTTTCTAGGGTTAAAATTGCGAAACGAAAAAGCTAGCTTTGTCACGTGATGGAACCACCGCCAAAACAATTTTTTTCTGTTGCTTGCACAGAGTAACAGTGCTCTATAATCTTGGATTAGTCGCAACTTTACTTGCAAGCACAAAAAAATTACTAAGATTTTATGATTTTGAATCAGGAGGTGGTTTAGCTTCTTGTTTATTGATTTAAATTTTATTGTTTTTGGTTTATTTTGCTGCCGAGGCTGGCATTGGTTTTAATTTGCTTTTAAATTTAGAGCAAAAATAAGCCTCGTGTTCTAAGAAAATTGTTCTTACAAAGAGTGTACCGGTATTGCTATTTTTATCAACTGACGCTGCTCAATGTTTTTTTATCAGCTGATACAGCAAATGGTTCTCAATGCAATTTGCTTTCTTCTTAGCAGTCTAATAGCAAACATGGCGGGCATTTTAATTAATTTTCAGCGAAAATTCGCTTTAGTTAGAAGGTTTCAACATTTTACCATGAAATTTTTGAACTAAGAAAGATTTCTCGCACGCTTAAATGTTGTTTTTTTTTAAAACGCAACGTTTTTTTTTTACTCGAGTTATATCTCGTAATCGATCCAAGCAACTTGGCGAGCGAAAATGACGTTACCCAGCTCGCAGAACTTCTGATGCATGTGCAAAAATAACGTCTTGCCTTCAGCGACTATTTCTTTTGGTAGCGCCACTTAAAAAATTCTCGTAATTAATGCGAGCGAGGAAATTTCTGCCATGCGGGTGCTACTTATTTGAACAAATGACAGAATTTTGGTTTGCTGTAGTTACTGTAAGTCCATTATTTGATTTAAAGCTTGAATCTTTGGATTAAAATATGGCTGTATCATTATGATGTGATTCTTTGAGCTACATCTAGTGTATAATGCTAAGCTTTCAGACTGATTGATTAATTGATTGATACATCTTTGTCTTCCTGTTATAGGAAAGCGGCCGTCACGTTATCTGTTGGAGGAGTCTGCACCCACTTGGAGTGGCCAATTTCCGAGTTTTGTCCTTTTTTTCTTGTGCATTTTTTCCAGTTAAACAATATGCTGCTTAATTGACGCCACCAACCAAAGACAATTACGTAAAGAATCCTACTCAAGGACACAGTGCCGTAACCAGGGTGTGAATTAAATCCGGATTATCTTAACAGACTAGTCGTAAAAACAACTCTCTTTTGCCTCCCAGCAACGCCATCCGCTAAATTCTTACATAGTTCCTTCAGGTGCATACCATTGTATGCAGCTGTTTTGTTTACTCTTAATTTTGTAAATATAAATTGAAAAATACTCTGGTAGTTGATGATTTCTTTTGTTTTGTTTTAAGTTTTGAAGCCGCTTTCAATTGTAATTGTAATTACACTCTTTTTTTCTAGGTTGTCTTGACCACGTAACAGCAAAGAGACCATTCAGTCTTCGACTCAAGATGCACCTGTATACCACGGTGGAGGTTTCACACTGGCGCTTTTAATGCTGAACATCAAGCAGGAAAGATATGAATACCGATGTTTAAGGTCTTTTGGTATAAAAAAAACAAAAACCATTAGAGTAGAATGGGATCCTATACACCTCCCCGAAAAACACTTTCTAGAAATTACATTTCCATGAACATGCACTTGCCAGAAATTACATTTTTCTGAACGTGCACTTTCCAGAATTTACACTTGCCTGCACATGCACTTGCCAGAAATTACATTAGCTCGAATGCTCATTTGGCAGAATTTACATTTGGCCGAAATTACATTTCCCCGAAAGCTTATTTTCCGGAATTTACTCTTGCCAGAATGTACATTTGGCCGATATTACATTTCCCCAAAAGCTTATTTTCCAGAATTTACACTTGCCAGAACGTTTATTTGGCCAAAATTACATTTCCCCGAAAGCTTATTTTCCAAAATTTACACTAGCCAGAATGTGCATTTGGCCGAAATTACATTTCCCCGAAAGCGTATTTTCCAGAATTTACATTTCCCCAAAAATTCATTTTCTAGAAACTATTTTTCATTCGAAAAATTATTCTATGTTTAGGTGATTTATTTTTAATAAACAGAACAAACTTTTTGTTGAAAATAAGGAACGTGCGATTACAGTTAGCTTACTCAATGAGAAATATAACCTAGCTTATTAGTCAATTTGCCATCATAAGTTGTGCTTCAAACATAACGAAAATTAGCAATTAAAAATCGATGCAAGCATGTTCACTGAGGCAAAGCCAGCTTACTTTGACCCAGGTTAAACTTTTTAGAAGAACCAATAAATTTTAAGTTGAGGCTTGCTTTTCTTAGTTTTTTGCCAATTTGCTGCTTTTTTGTTCTTAATATCAGTTCTTGAATTCAGAAAACGTTCATGTCAATTTAAACGACCATGTTTTTAAAGTTATTTTGATGTTTAATTCCGAATGCTCTACCAGCTTGAGCAAAGACTTTTTTGCTTTTTTTGCAGCATCGTAAAACTGCAAAAGCGAAAAAATACGGAGTTTTTTTTTTAACTTGAGAACATCCAAATATTTATGAATTGCTTGCGCAGTTTGAAGCAGCACTCTGTAATTTTAGAATCGTTGCAATATTTTGCTTGTAAATACTGGAAAATCACTAAAATTTTATCGTTTTGAATTAGCGCAGAATTTAGTTGCTTTTAAGATTTGAATTTTTTTTTTTTTTTTGTTTCCAATCTTTTTGTTACTGATTAAGGCTGGCATTTTTTTAGATTCTGAGCAACAATGAGCCTCAGGTTTTTATGAAATATTATTGTTATAACAAAAAAAACTGGTGTAATTCGTCTTGCGTTCGCGACAAAATCAAATCTGCAGCCGTAGTACAAAGCAGCCGAAATCTATATCAAATGCAAGCCAACAAAACAACACTTGTTGCATTTCTCGGCAAAAGATTTCGTGCTTTAGTTTACAAACGCTCAACAAAGCAGCAATGGCGTATATTCCCGTAACCAGCTTCAAAGAGTTTTTAGTTGAAATCTACCGAGAAAGCCACTCCTACTGAAAGCTCGTTATGATGTAAATTCCCTCCATTCACATTTCATACAATTTAGAACATTTCATTCGTAGTTCATACGAAGGAAGCTATAGAAGATAAGTGATTCCTTTAGATGACGTCACAATTTAAACGAACGAGCCTTGCTCTAGCAAAAACTGACCGCATAATGCAATGTAATGAACAACATAGAATGAATGATCTTGTCGAGATTGTTGGGGAAGTAGCTGGACTGCAGCTGGCAACTGCACATGATGAAAATGCGAATTTCCTGCTGTTAAGAATTCTCTGCTGTGCACTTTTGACGAGAGAATTTTGAGTTAATATTTGTTTGCAACTAGTCTCCTGCCAATTTTTCGAATTAAACAATTTCACCAATTTACACATTGGTGTAAGTGAAACATTAATTTTTGCTTTTAATTAGTTTTCCCTCAAGGCTCGTTATGTACCTCAAATCAAAATGGCAGTTCCGTGCGATGTTTTTTTTTAATTCTTCAAATTTATTGATACGAACATTTCATTTTATCATTGTATAATTAATGTGAGAAAACGCTCACCTAACGAACTCCATTAAAGCAAGACTGTAGGCCAGTGCTTCCGATCTTTTCATCACCGTGACCTATTTTCAATTCGAAAATTTTCCAAGGCCCACATCTAAATCGCTAGCTTAATCGCAATTTTTCAATTTTGAGGTGATCTCCACAAAAAAAGAGTATTCACGCCAAAAACCGCAAATTTTAAGCTAGCTCTCTAACAGGCCCCACAGCGCCAATGATCAAGACATTTTTTCCACCGAGTTTGTGATTACCCAAATAGCTCTGTAGCCCACCACAAAATGCTCCTATGGCCCACAGGATGAAAACCACTGCACTAGGCCATATGCAAGCGTAATGGTCGTGAAATTTTAGTTTCGTCTTTTTATACGTGTAAGTCTGCATTAAGATCAGCAGCGTAGGCAGGGAAGTGATGCAGTGCCGTCGCTATCGTGGGGCCGTGCCCCCCGATTTCAGTTTACTCAAAATGAAAATAGTGTTTTTGTAACATCACGTAACGATAAGACAATAGTCAATGATGAAAATATAGCAATAATAACTTTCAAACATAATTTTCCTTTGACGTTTTCAGATCTTTTGCCAAATTGATGGCAATCAACTGGTGTACATATAAATGTGACGGAATAACCCGCCTTTTCACTGTAACATGCCTTTACAAATGTGTCGTGGAAGAGAGATATAAGACTGCAGAATCGTTACCAATACTTTGTTAGTGATTATGACATGAGCAATAGGTGAAAACGTTTTTTGCGTAGAGCAGCTGTTTTTGATCTTTGGAGCACACTCAACATTTTTCGGTCGCAGTCAGTGGAGCACCATTGTGAAAGGGCTTAGTCCCCCTTAGCCAAGTGCCTTAAAAAATTAAATTCAAAACACAAGCGTTTAAACGTATTTAGACTTGACATGAAGTAAGGAAGGAGGGCTATAGGGGTTAAGCAATTTAATTCTTTGAAATAACTTCTGAATTTTAGCAATTTAGTCATTGATGCGGCTTCAAAAAGTGCGAAATGTAATTTAAATGCCGTTAAAATCGCTATTTTTGTGCTGTAAAATCACAAACTTTGCCCAGTGGTTGGGGGCTACGCCCCCAGGCCCCGGTCCGTGACTCGCTCGAGTTGGATAAGTTTCTTTAGCACGAGGCCTAAACTAAACAATTTTTGTGCAAAAGAAAACAACTTTTGCTTCACCCCTCCTTAGCAAAATCCTGATTGCGCGTTTGGCAGCATTCACTGCTGCAAATAGAGTTTTCAAGCAATTACGGCAGGGCCGCAACTTAGCGGGGGTGGGGGCCAGGATGGGCGGCGCCCCCCAAACAAAAATTTCGGCCGCCCAAACCCCAAAGGAGAAAATATTGGTAGGCCTACGTAGCCTATTGTAAGGCTGAATTGATTAATAATTTGAGCTGACGCGAAATATTGCGTTTTGCAAAACTTTTATATTCGGTACATTGATTGTGATGGCTCCCGGTATGCCTAAGCCTAATGCATAATCGCAATCTTTACTTGATTTAGCTGACAAGCTACAAATTGTTTAGAAAGTAAAATCTTTGAAGAATATTGCAAAATTTTATTTTAACGCAATAGTAATTATTTTACAATCAAAAAATTGACGTTAAGTACGGTTGCGGTAGCACCAGGGTAGCACGCTAGCATTAGCAATGAGTGCACGTGGTCGTTTTGACTTTGGCCGAAAAGTTGTTTGGTAACTATTGTACACTGCGTTTTGTCTTGTTGGGCAGTAGGGTGGAGCACCAAAATTTTTTTTCGAATTTTGAAATCTCCCAATCACCATAGCATAGCCATTCAGCAGTATATCAAACCCTGAAAATATTTTGTTCCTGTATCTTTATTAAGTACTGCCCCAGGACCACTCAATTTTTTTCCAAAACTGCTAAAAATCGTTATTTTTAAACAAATTTTTTTTTTTTAATTTTGAACAGCAGTAAAAGTTTTTTTTCAAATTTAGAAATCTCCCAACTGCCATAGCATTGCCATTCAGCAGTATATCAAAGCCTGAAAATATTTTATTTCTTTATCTTCATTAAGTACCGCCCCAAAACCATTCAAATTTTGCCAAAATTGTAAAAAAGTTGTTATTTTTGAACCAAAAATAATAGCTGAATCTTGCGCGTTTATTGCAATGTCTGGTAAATCTACAGCAAAAAAGCAGTTATTTTTATCTTCTAAAAGATTAGTGTACTAGCGATTTTATACACGGTACAATTTCTTCTCACAGTAAACTGTTATATTGCTGCAACACACCGAATCGTAGTTTTGAAAAAAGAGAAGAAAAATGAGGTATTTGAAAAATATTTTTCAAATAGCCTCAAAATAGTCATATGTAGCAATTGTGTTAAATGTTTCAAAACATAGGCGATAGAAACAGTGTGTTAAGTGGTACCCGAATCACAAAAATAGCTACGAGTACAAACTCCAAAGAGGACATAATAGTGGCTTGCTGCACAGCAGTTCAATTCGCCAAATCACAAAAACTATTTACATTATGGCACAAGTCAGAGGTCTACTACTAAATTATTAAGCCAAAATTACAAAGTTTTCCGGCATTGAAAAGTTGGTCTATTATTGAACAAGGCCTACAAATTCCGATTTTGTGTTAAATGCGCTCATGGCACTGCGCGACCTTAATGTTGCTTTAACCATTCCATCTCTCTGATTTGCATCACTAATACTAAAGGAAGCCTCTGAAACCAGTTTTACCAGCCTTTCTACAGCTTGGGAATGGCAAGGAATGGCAACCAGTTCTGTTTCACAATCCACAGGATTCTCGGCAAGACTCTTCAAAGTTTGATTAGAGAGGTTTCGCAGTAGTGGAGGAGCAGTTGTTATCGAATCCGTCCAATCAATAAGATCAATGCAATCTTCACAGTGAAAATCAACTTTAGGCACTTTGAATACCCTGATAGGTTGAGCTGATCTAGTAGCCCTAGCTACTTCGACTCTTTTGGCTGCTAACATTCGTATGTGCTTTCTGTCATCAATCAGCATTCTCAAAAGTAGATTTTCAGGATGAGCATAATAGGCATTACGCTGAATCACAGGATCCACCACATCCAACAGACGTTGAGGTAGGTACCTGCTACGATGAATCAATTGCCAGAGGTGCATGCTTCCATGGAAACAGGAGTTGTATGCTTTAATGTCAAACCACATAGGAACGTACACTTTCATAACGTACGTTGCTAGAGTGATTAAACCGTCAGAGGGTTCGGTTTGGGCCATATAAAGACGCAACAATCGACAAGCAGTAGTAAGCCAGCGAGCATGGTGCATCAATCCAGGAGTACGTCGCTCTAAATCTTTAGAACATTTGCCAGTAGAAACGGCAACAGCCAGTTCATACAATAATTGTTGATCAGTGCTAAGATCCTTTGGATCAGATATCTTCGGTAAGTTGCTATAGATAGGTTGGTAATTTATCACATCCAACTCATGGCAATTTTCCAGAGCTTTTCCAATTGGCCCAGAAAATGCTCTTGGACCATGTGTCACTCCATCGATTGCAATTAACAGATGTCTCAATGGAAGTTCGTTGGCATGAAAAAGGCACACAAGCCATTGCATTGGTTTGCCTGCAGCCTCTTCTATTTGACGAATTATACCTTTTTTGTAACCAGTGTTTAATGCAGTACCATCACAGCCAATCGCTAGTATTCGAGATTTGTGGATATTAGATTTCTGAAGAAAGGTAATGATGGAGTTCGCAACAGTATTAGAATCACTTTTGTGAACAGCAACGTGCCCAACATATTCCGATTTCGGTTCTGCGACAAGAGTGTAATGTTCTTCCTTTTCAAAAGTTGGGTAGTATTTGCCAGTCCCCTCGTCTTTTGTTATCGTCTTTGTTTTGTCTTTACGCCCGTCGAAGAATAAAGCTTTAACTTCCACAGAATTTTCTTCTTGCAATTCGTTTCTCAATTTTGATCGTTCTCTTCGAATTTTCGAACGATCTATAACACTGGAAGTGTCATCGGCAGATACAAGGCCCATATCAGTTAAAAATGCACTAACAATAGCAGCACCTGATCTGTCACTTATGTTACGTCTATCCAATTCACAGGCCACACTAGGCAAAGACACTCTCCAAAATAATCCTTTCGAGGTTGATGGTGCGTTTTCGTCGTTTGGTACATCTGGCAGTATGTCAGAGTCTGCACCGCATGAATCTGATATGACTCTGGTATCAAAAGTTTCCGTGGTCGCTGCAAACACTTTGTCACCGGATTCTTCAGAAGCCTTCTCAGATGCATCGTTATTATCACATGAACCTGCAACATTTTCGAGTGTATTTACAGTTGCAAAAGTATCTTCACTCTCTACGACTTTGCGATTTTTGTAGCGCTCATACTGATCGACTTTCAGTTTTCTTTTCTTTCGTTGGTTAGTAACCCGAAGATCTACTCCTCCAATCACCATTTTCCTGCTTGTTCTTTGATCCAACAAAAAGTCTGTTTCTTCCGGAGGTACTTTAAGCTCTGGCTTGCATTTGCAAACACTTGCACTGGTGCATCGACAGGCAGCTATATCAAAAAGCACTTGAGCATTTGTTTCGAAATCTTTTAATTTCTTCTGATAATTGTTGGTGTGAGAGCGATCTTTGTATGGCTTCATCAAATTTCTATACGAGTCATAATACCGAGTTATTTTTTCACAAATTTTATGCTTGGACATTACGGGAATACTTGCATAATTCCATACATCAATTAACTTTTCACAAACTGTTTGGGCTGAGACAGATTTTTTATCGGAATTCTTTTTGACGTTATCTCGCACAAGCAAATAGTAACTCATTATATCATGATAAGTAGGCAAATTTCTGCCATTGAACTCTTTTGGATAGCCAAATACAGGATAATTATCGCTACTTCTTGTTGCCATTTTTATGCTTTTGTTTTGGCTAATTTTAACCGGCAATACCGATAATATAGATGCAAAACAGTTTTATGACAAAGAGTCAAAATTCTAAAAAAAAGAGAGCAATGAATAAAGATACATTGCTGTTGTGCTGGATGGTACTTTCAGTGACAAAGTGGACAATTAGAGCACTGTCTCTCCCTACAGGTTGTTAAAAAAGAACTGTAGTAAATATCTGTAAATACAACTAGGCTAAATTTGTTTACTGATTGAAAACTCGAGCTGCTTTCGTTAGGGGGTAGCAATACACAAAAAACTCTCTATTTTGCTCTAATATGAAAAAAGTTCGAAGCAGCAAAGGATTGCCCTTGCTCTCCTTTGCTGTGATAAGGGTTGCCCTTGCTCTCCTTTGTTGTGATAGCTAGCATATTAAAAAATAATCCCACCGAAAAGTACTGGTTATGCAACTTACAGTACTTAAGCCCCTTCAAAATTATACCGTGGCTAGTTACAACTGTACCCTGGCTCGATCATCCTTTCATGACTGGACCTAACACTTGACTAGTATTAGGTCTAAACTATAAACTCTATAGTCTGGGTTGGTGTCAAAGAAATGCAGCTGTGATCTTACGCTAAAATAGCCTGCTAAGATCAACAAATCTTTGTTGAGTTTGAAGCTCGGGTAAAACGCGGATTGGCTCAACGCTTATTTAATTCTGAACTTGGAAACACAGCCTACAGTAGCCATATAATATAATGCCATATAACGTGATTGCCGTAGCCATATAAGCTGTATCTTTAAACTAGGAGTAACTGCAAAGATTGTGAACGCTGCTAAACTGCTATGGTGTTCTCCTGCTCTATCTACACTATTGCATCTTCACTGGTGACTCTACTAACGATTAGACTACAGGTTAGTAGGCGAGCTGCTACCTTCTATTTCAGTATCTGTAGTAAGCCTGCTCTTCTGAGTCTCTGCTAGATTGCTACCACACATAATGGGTAAAAGGATGCGTCATAACGAAGACGCATTTTAGGGTTTTGTCACGTCATAGATTAACAATAGACCAAAAGTATATTTTCTGCACGTGAAGAAAATATGCTTCAGATTTTGATTTCAGAGCATTTCGTAGCAAAGTGATGGCTAAGGATTTATTTATTCACATTCCGTTGGACATATAGATACACTTATCTATTTCTTTGCTACAACGATTCAGCAAACAGCGTGTAAAGCGGATAATGTTGATTTATTCGTTCACCTATCACTAATATTTCGAAATAACTGCAAAATAGGCAATTTTAGCCTTGTTTTGCAATTTTCCCATCGATTGGGGCAGTACCTAGAGTTGGATAATTTGAAAGATATTTGATATTTATAAGTTATAGGGTGGTGGCTACCGCATGGTGCATGGGAGAATTTGATTTAAGAAAGTTGATTTTTGCCCATAGTTTGGTGCTCCACCCTATTGGGCAGTAATGGATAGATTTGTCATGAGAAGTATTAGAGACCCTCACTCCGGTCCAAATCCTGCTTCTTCTGAAGCTATCGATACTCCTTTCACTTAATTACTTGCACATGCTTCTGGTGCCCCTAGTTATCTTAACCTTCTTGCTCTTTCAAGTCCAAACTTGCATTTTTTACCGAAACGACAAAAATAACCGAAAAAACAAAAAAACAGCTGCTCTTGTCCCAAATAGTTTTGAACCCATACCCGCACCAACCAATGAATTGAACTCAGCTTCAAAGGTTGCTAAAAGCTTTCTTACTTCTAAAACAAACTGCCCAAAACACAGACGTAGCCAGGGATCCCGTCCCCTGCCCCCAATTGAAATGTCACCAATGACAAAATTGTGACAAAAAAGCTTCTTGTTTTTTTAGTTTCTTCTAGCATTTTTTGCTTACAACAGTAATTAATAAGAATAATGACGACCAGGTCCTCTCAATTTAGTTTTCGCCAATCTATTTAAATGCGTAATATAACCCAGGAGAAATGGAGGGTTTTGTTCTAAAAGTTCCTATTTTAGGCCCTCATTTACCTTTTTATGAACGTAATGCAATACCTAGGGCCAGATGTACCATAATATGGCACAGTGCTAGCAAGGGATCCCGCGCTCAAATGGTGAAGACTTTTTTTTTGGTCTTCACCTATATTTGGCAGGAAGATGTTGCGAAAAACTTCAAAGTGCCAAGGGCCCCGCACAATATAAATCTGGCCAGGGCAATAACATGGTTAGTAGGCGTAACCATCTATTGTACCATTTTTAAATAACAATCTACCTCTACCTTGCCAGTTTTTACGCGACAAATACTTTTGAAAAAACATTAGCTAGGGGAAATGTTCATTGAAAAAACTATTAAATTTGAATTCAAAGGGATTGTACCTCTTGGTCGTATATGTACTCCGGGAACTGGTTATTTTTATGACAAAACAAAAATCTCTAAGGAAGATATTCGAGTGGATTACTATTTATTGCTAAAATATTGCAGTAGCAGTAGATTATAGCAATATTTCAGCAGTAGATTATGGGGGAGAGCACAAATCACGTGCAATGACGTTACCAGAAATTTTTGAAAGAAGAACTTTTGTGGGACAAAGATATTGTAGATTGGAAGATCAGAAGCCGTGGCCAGTGTATTAGCACATTACCAGCATTTTGGTATAGGGAAAGAGCTTAAACCTCCTAAAAAAGTGTAAAATGGGAGACGTGTTGAGCAAACTGGTGTAACTCAAACGTATTATAGACGTGAGGCTGGGCGCAGAGCGATTTTTTGCAATTTTTTGGAAAACTAGCTATTTTATTGCCATTGGATAACAATTTGCACGTGCTTAGAGCCATTCGAAAAAACTAGATTTTTAACATTTGAAAGCGAATTGAAACAAATAAATTGTTCAATCCTACTTTAATTTACAAGTTAAGTCCAAAACATTTTAAAATCTTGCATTTTGGTGTTAAATTTTGTAAGTGATTTGGCCAGGATAGGGGAAAGCAATATTTTAGCAGTAAATAATATCTATTATCCTAATCAAAAATTAAAAGTAGTAAATCTATCCTAATCAATAATCAAAAGCAGTAAATCCTAATCAAAAATTTTGGCCACATTTATGGCCCAGCATGCTCGTATTGTAGAATAGGGTAGCAATTTTTGGCCTTTCCTGAAAAAAATTTCGCCCCATAGAACAACGCTCTATAGTTGCGGCACTGTATTAGGGGCCGCAGACAAAAACGGAATTAGAAGCGTTGCCGGCCTTAGAGGTCTTTTTTTAGACATAATTACAGCATTTTCAAATATATATTTGTAGCCGTACAAGATGTGAAGACCAGTTTAAATATGCAAAAATTTAGTCTATTTTAGTGCCCCCCACTTTCGGCTAGAGCCCCTTCGCTTCGTTTGCCCTAGCGACGGTACTGGGGTAATGGCTATAGCTTTCTGAGACAGCAGTCTTTTGCACTGAAATGGACTCAAAAATGATTTACAGCATCTTTTGAAACAATTATTAGGGGAAGCTGATTTGTCGGAAATAAAATGCACAAATAATTAAAAACTTTCAAAATGGCGAAAATAAGCAATCAAATTTGATCGCTTGCAAAAAAATGCTGAACATAAATATTTATAAAAAAAATTAAAACTCAGAAATTGGCAAGGGGGCTATTTAATTTTAGTTAATAATCACCAATCACTTCTCTTAAATTTTGTCAACCACTTCTTTCAAGTTTCGTTCCATTTGCCAGCTACCCCTCCAATTATCTTTCTCTAAAATAAACAAGAAATAGATTACCCCTTGTAAGTTTTACTGAGCTAGAATTTTATGATTTACCAGCTTGTAAATATGAAACTAAAATTTTACCGTTTTATCCACCTTCTACATAACCCATTTCTGCAACCAGTTTAATCAACTTTTTGCACTGCTAATTTCTTATGCCACGTTTTAAAGGAATAGTTTTCACCAAAATAGCCTAAAATTAAGTCCGTTTTGCAAAAACTAAAAAATTTTCCAGCGGCTAGGCACTCTGCCCTCGAATGGCCTCTGGCTTGGAGCTCCGCAATCAGACCCCCGAAACAACCCCTCAGTGCAGATTTCTGGCTACGCGCCTGACTAAGATACTTCTATGATGCGACGCTTGTATGCTGATGTTTTGTGAGTTTCAGATATTTTCGAAATACATAGGAGGGCAAGTTAATGCAAAACGTTAGCTTCGTTAACCACTAGTCCGTTAACAAACTTTACACCTCCGTTAACGTAAATCAGTTATTTTCAGCTTTAATTGACGGAAGTTTATGAAGTACGTTAATTCGTTAACATTTTGCGTGTAACTTACATTTCTTTTTATTCACATGCTCCTAGAACACGTATTAACGCTGTTGAGCTGATTGTAAGGAAATATTTATTGCTATGGTTATCTTTTTGTGTTTTGGAAGGTACATTTTACGGTCTAATCTAATTTTAAGATAAAAATAAGTTCAAATGCACTAACGAAGCTGCGATCGGAAAATCTTTGGAAATTGTGAACAGCGATAATTGATAGATCTTTGAGGCTGCAGCTTACTATTTGCCACAAAGAAGAGCTTCTTTCTTCGCTTCTATAAAACTCGTGCTAATACGCAACAAGTGTTACCAGAGCAAACTGGTTTGTACCGGTACGATGAATGAATGGTGCAAGATATTAACGATAAAAACCTTAACGGAAGTTAACAGAACTTAACGGAAGTTACTTTAGTCCGTAAACAGAACTTAACGGAAGTTAATTTAATCCGTTAACATGAAAAAACTTTTTAACGGATTAACGAGTTAATGAAAAAGTTAGCTTCGTTATTAACGGATTAACGAATAACGGACTTGTGCCCACCTATGTCGAAATACAGTAATATTACCAATAATCTACAATAAAAACACATCAAAATATCATCACAAACTTCGGAAGAATAGTTCGGTTCTGAAAATGGCACTTATTCTTATCAAAAACCAAAAATATTTCAAACCTAACGATGTTTGTCAAAATTAGTTACAAGATGTGAGAGATTGCTTTCCTTTGCCCCTTTTATTCTACACGCAGTTTTCTAATTTTTGGAAATGAGCAAGCATAATTATATATTTTTGCTATGTAAATTCTATTAATAACGAAATTTCGGTTTAATGTGTGTAATATCTGGAAAATGAGTTTTCAGGGAAATGTAATTTCGGCCAAATGTACATTTTGGCTAGTGTAAATTCTGGCAAATGAGTTTTCGGGAAAATATAATTTCGGACAGATAATCATTCTGGCAAGTGTAAATTGTGGCAAATAAGTTTTCGGGGAAATGTAATTTCGGCCTAAAGCACATTTTGGCAAGTGTAAATTCTGGCAAATGAGTTTTCGGGAAAATATAATTTCGGACAGATGTTCATTCTGGCAAATGTAATTTCAGGCAAGTTTTCATTCTGGCAGATGTAATTTTAAGCAAGTGTTCATTCAGGCAGATGTAATTTCAGGCATGCGTTCATTCTCAAAGATATATAATTTCAGGCAAGTGTTCATTCTGGCAAGTGTGATTTCTGGCAAATGTTAATTCTGGAAAAAGAACGTTCAGGGAAATGTTTTTCTGGCAAATGATTTTATGATTTTCGGGGAAATGTTTTTCTGCGAGGTTAAGGACACGGAGTTAGTAGAATGTAGATCAACATGCTCGCTCGCTCGTTACTCAACAGTGAACATCAGAACCGGACTATGGCTGAGGACTGTTCAAAATATGTTTTATTTTCTTGAAAAAATTAAATAATAAATTCAAACCATAATATTTCAAACCATATGCATGGAGTTATGGGTTTCAAAAGTTTAATGCATGGAATTATACGAAAAGTTTACCAGAGCATCCTACCAAAACAATTATTTTGTTCCTCTTTTGAATACGTCAAAACCTCAAAGATCTACAAAATATCAAGGTCTTCTGATTTGGAACGCATTGGATGCCGATTTAAAGACATGCAAGACATTGCAATCTTTCAAAGCAAAACTTAAAAACTTACTCTTGCAAAAATATGATCAAGAAACATAAGCTTAAATATGACTACTATAGTTTTTAGTTATTTTTTTAATTTTCTTTTTTTTTAACAATAAGAGATTCCTGCTTCTCCCTTTCTCCTTCTTTCTTCCCTTCTCCTCTCCGCCGCTATTGTTTGTTTGTTTGTTTGTTTGTTTGTTTGTTGGTGTGTTCTCAAAAAAAAAAAAAAAAGATTAGATATTACTGAGCAAAAAGTAAAGCTTTAATAACAATAGGTGGCTGCAGACACGACGACAAAACCAGTCCCTTTGCAGTCTCCTTGTGTCTGTTTTGCTATAATTTTTACCTTGCTCTGATTTATGCTGAATGTGTTTAATTTATTTTCATGTTGGATTACTTTGTGGGTTTGTACTGTTTATTTATAACAGGTAACAAAATAAAGTTCAGTTCAGTTCAAAAGTTTCATAAGGTAGTTGTGAACCGATTTGAATCGTATTTATTTATTTTTTATAAGCAAAACACTTCCTCTTGATATGCATTTTTAGTTCAATATAAAAATTATAGCCACAAAATTGATTTATTTATTTTGCTTTTCAACATAAAGAAGAATTCAGTGAATAGAGACAAAAAGTAAACGTTAGCATTTAGATTCTGAAAGGTGCCTAAATGGTTGTGTGTACATATTTACAATAATTCAACATCAAATTTGAACTTAAAGCAATTCGTACATTAAATGATATTGTTTTGTTTCCTTCTTTTGTTCAACAATTAATTAATTACTGCAAAAATGACGGATATTAATGCAACTTATATTTGTAGTCTACGTTTCATAAAGCTGAAATTGCATGAAAAAAACAAAAAAAGAACAAACGTGTTGCATTTCCACTAACTTTTAGTTTTTGCTACTTAAAGTACTTTTGAAGATAGTTTACTTGAAATTTCGCTGTTGCATTTTTCAAATTAGCTATTGTTTTTTAGCAATGTAGCCAGAGTATACCCAAGCTTTGTTTTTTGTAGTGTAGCCAAGCAAAAATTTACTTTCAAAAATATCTCAGTGTAATTTCTGAAGGCATTTTGAAGGCAAGTAGTTAGCCTCAAGTTCACAGACTTGACAGCACCGTTGCCGACTGTTTATCTTTATCAGTAACTTCCGCAACTTCATTCTCTGAAGCATCAACAGTCCAGCACAACGCTGCCAGGTTTTCGATCTTCAGAGTTGAATTGGCAAGCAGCAGCTGTATGCATTGCAGCGGTATGGAGTTGGAGGCAGAATTGTTTTCTAATTGCACCGACTAAATTGGTTTCGACTTCGCAGATAACCAGTCGCCAACTTTGAGCTTTATTCATTAGAGTAACAAATAAAATGTTTTAGCATTGCAACCGCGTAGCTGTAGTCCCATACGAATTGCTTTTAAAGAGTTGTTTCTTCGAGTATTCTAAATGGTTGGGCAATACGTAAGAAACCACTAATTGATGATAATCTCATCTAAAGATATCAATACATCTCTCTTTAATAGTGTGTGAATGGTAAAACACTTGAATAAGTAAGTAAAAAAATTATTTTGCTTTTACCACAGACAACATCGTTCAAACAAACATTTATATAACACAACATTGGACAAGGCCAGGGAGCACCAAGGAACGTTATTGTTTTCGAGTCGAGATGCTTCCCGGCTCCAATCATGAATTGCGAGTTATAGTACGAGAAGCAGTTACTGGCGTACAATTAAGCAAACGTTGCAACATACTGCAGAAAAAAGCAAAGTGATAAAATTGCATTATTTAATCAGATTGGTACGGTACGATCAACAGCAATTGAAAAGATATTCTCTGTACTTTTTTTTTTAACGTAGTCCAGGAAAAATTTTTTATGTCAGATGGTATTAGTGACCAATGTTGTGGTCCTCTAAACGATAATTGAGTTTTTGTCATTTGTTTATATACTCTTCGTAAGAATAATTTGGCTGTTTTTGCTTGTCTCGTATTATATTTGTGCAAACCTTCAATTTTAGTAAAGAGCGATTGAAAAATAATTGGCAACTTATTCCAATTTAGTTGGTACATAAACTTTCCTAATTCCAGTTGATTGGTATCATGTAATTTAAGTAGTTTCAGTTGTTTTAAAAGCGGTGTAACAATGTCAAATTTTCGACTACCTGTAATAGTTCGAACTATATTGTTGAGTCTCCCTATCAGTTCTCTCAGTACTGATTTAAGCGTAGATCCCCACAGAATTATTCCATATTGAATTCGACTATACTCGAGACTGTAGTATAACATAAGCAAAATATGGTTAGGTACAAGATGGCGAGTATGATAAAACAATCCCGAGTATTGTGCAAGTTGGAATGACAGATGTTTTATGTGAAGAGTCCAGTTAAGCTTATCATCGAGATCAACACCATGATATTTCCTACTGTCGGTTCTGCTTAATACTGCGTTGTTTATGGACTAGATGAAGTCACATTCAACACTTTTGTGGGGGTGCTTATTAATTAGCGTAAAATTCGTTTTATTGTAATTTAATGATAGTTTACTTTTCCTAAGTCAAAAGTTTGTATTTTGAAGTTCTGTGCCAACACGAATTTGTAAATTGTTTATATTTGTGTCCGAGAGAGACAAAGATACGTATCATCCGCAAACAAAGTAGTTTGAAATTTGGATGCTTTGGGGAGATCATTTACATACATTAGAAACAAGAGTGGGCCTAAGGATGATCCTTGGGGGATATCACAACCAATACTTTTATAACTAGACATAGTGTTCAATATCTTGGTGTACTGGTAACGGTTTGTTAAGCAGCTTTGCATCACGCTTAATACAGTTCCTCTCATTCCAAATAATCTTTCAAGCTTATGCAATAAGATTTTGTGATCTACAGAGTCAAAATCTTTTGACAGGTCTAAAAACAAGCAACAAGAATAGCGATCATGATCAACGTTTTTAAGTAAATTTTCATAAATATGGCTAACAGCATGAATTGTTGAGAAGTTTTTCCTAAAGCCAAACTGGGTTTCACTTAGCAAGTTATATTTTTCTAGAAATGCGCTTATTCTACTCTAGATCATTTTTTCAAAAAGTTTATCGAGCTGTGAGAGTAATGAAATGGGACGATAATTGGTGGTTATGTTTGTCGCCTTTTTTGAGTATAGGAATTACTTCGGCGATTAAAGGTATTGAGGAAAAACGCCTTTTGATACACATAAATGAAATAAATCGCTCAGTGGAGTAGATATTACAGTTTTACTATACTTAATAAATTTTGTCTCAATATCATTTTGGTGCTTTGATTTTTTATTGCTTAGTTCGTTAATTATTGCTTCTACTTTAGCTGAAGTTGAGGATTCTAAAAAGAAAGAGTTTTTACACCATTTTATCTTGACAATCTCGTGCCTAACTGGCGCAATCGAAAAACCCATTGTTTTTCCAATATTCACAAAAGAGTTATTGAATGTTTCTGCAATAGTTTGGGAGTCATTAATTTCATTCCCATCAACAATAAGTTTGTTTGGAAGCACACGTTTCGATTTGTTTAAGCCAACTAATTCATTTAGTACCTTCCACAATCTATCACGTGAATGTTGATTAGATGACAGTAATGTTTGATAATAGTTTTGCTTAGCCGATTGTAAAGCCCTGTTCAGTGCGTTACGATAGGCCTTGTAACCTTTAAAGTTATTTTTAGTATATTTAAGCTGCAAATTAGCATACATTTTGTTTTTTCGTTTAACAGATTTTAGCAGAAGGGTAGACAACCACAGCTTTTGTTGTAATCGTTTTTCTTTTTTTGAAGCTCGCTTTAAAAGCGCATGTTTGTCTACCACTGCAGCAAAAATAGAAAAAAATTTGTTGAATAGAAAATCAATTTGATCGCTATTTTCTACCAAAAAATTGCCTAAATTTTGACCAAGATCGTCGGTAAACTTCTCAAGTTGGAAATTTTTCATATCACAAACAAATGAGAAACTCGATGCCTTCTTTTTATGAGCAGACTTCAGAGATACATTTACGAATGTGCCGTGGTGATCGGAAATATCTGATATTGTCTCTCCACTATGTGTTGCCACTGTACTTTTAGGAAACATACTTACAAAAATGCGGTTAATTAAAGTTTTTGAAGTTTGGGTTATGCGAGTCGGCACTTTTATGAGACACTTACATGAACAACCTAGCAGATTGCTTGAGTATTTTTTAATGGCATTATTTTGGCTACTAACATTCATCAAATCCAAATTAAAATCTCCAAGAACAAAGTTAGTTGCTGTTTTAAGATTTAAGTCATGCATGATGCCAAATAGCGCACCTCCAAATTGTTCAATTTTTTCTACTGTATTCACACTAGGATGGCGGTATATTACACCTATAAAAATAGGATGGGGTTTTGCTTCTATTTTATTCCACATGTCTTCAACACAGTTTAAACTCAGATTCATATTATTATCTTGACAGGTATACAACAATTCTTTTTTTACATAAAAATCTACCCCACCAGCTCTTTTCGGGCTGATTTTGTGTATAAACACTTAGCCGGTTAAATTTAAATTGACAGTATAATCAGTATTATTTAATTTAGTTTCAGTGATTGCGATGACGTCGGGTTTAACAGCTAACTGCCCTACAAAAACCGACAGTTTATCGATGTTTTTTGGCCAACTTCTTACATTGAAATACAGCATAACCAAACTATCTCCACGTGCTTTACTATGAAAATTAGTCGCAGTTCTATTAACATTGTCACTCTCGTAGTGTTTGCTATTAATAAAAAGGTCGTTGTAGTGAGCTTCACGTTGATCGATTGGGTCACAGTTTTCAGGCGTACTCTGAGGTATTGAAGTATAGGTCCCGTTATTGAAAAGCGTTCAGCAGAGTTTTTAGAAACAATATTTGACATAACGCCATTACTGCTAGATTTTTGCCGATTTGATTCGCGAAGTAATATTACTGAAGTTTTTCAGTCGTTGTTATTGTCACCACTAAGTAAACTAGAGTAGTTATTATTACCTTCTTGGTTTGATTCGCATTTTAAAGAGCAGACCTTCCTGTTTCATTTCCCTAGTAAGTGTTTGCAGAAAGTCTCATGATTCGACTCACAGCATGCATCGCAAACTGTATTATTATTGCTATTTCGAATTCCTTTATTACAAGACAGTTTTGCAAATACAATTATCTACCCAATTTGTTTAAGAATTGGTTTGTTCCGAATATAGAAAAGCCATTTTAGAGTATAGCGGTACAACAATTAGATAATAGCACATAGACACACAAATTCAACACACAAAGTCATGCTCAGTCAGCAGTCGAGCTACTATTGAACTCATCAACATCTGCCACGAA
This sequence comes from Trididemnum nubilum, assembly GCA_963965965.1. Taxonomy (NCBI): domain Eukaryota; kingdom Metazoa; phylum Chordata; class Ascidiacea; order Aplousobranchia; family Didemnidae; genus Trididemnum; species Trididemnum nubilum. Next base: position 8,530,263 of record OZ014469.1, read on the forward strand.
GTCCACGTTATTGTTCATTTCGAGATTAAACAAAAATGGTTGATAGTTCAGTTTTGCAAAATCAATGTCAATGTTATGCCAAAATAAGTCTTCGGGAGACAAGACATACAGTCATTTTCCAACCCCTAGGTGTCGTTCATCAGGTTTCTGTTCGATTTCTGCCTTCACCGCCAATCCTTTCATAAGGATGCGACCGTTCATTGTATGGCAGCAAACAAAGTCTCGGTTGCAGTCATTTTTAACATATTTTAAGAGCTTAGCTCTCAATTGAGTTAAATCTTCAGCAATGAAACCCCAGCATAGCCTTCCATATCTTTTAGTTTTGCTTTCGCAAACATGAATTCTTGCCTCTTTTTATAACTCATAAAGCGAACAATAATGGGGCAAGGTTTGGCAGCTCCTTTAACCTTCCTTTTACCTAGGCGGTGTGCTCTTTGTACAACTCTTGCTTGAAGGTTTACTCAGTCACCAGTTTCAGAACTTTTTCCTCGCCGTCATCTCGTGAGCTTGCAGGCACCTCACCTACATCTAAAATCGTTAAATTTTCTCTTCGACCATACATTTCAAGGTCGTCTAGCTTGTAAGCGTAAATTTTCGTTGCCTGTCTGGTGAAGTATACCATGACTTTCAAAGCTTTATTCTCAGCTTTAGTTTGTTTCAATTTGGCTCGATTTTTTTCAAGTTCATCTTTCAAGTATTGCACTTCCGCTGATAATTGGTTTACAGATTCATTAATTTGGTTTAGTAATTGTCTGTCTTCTTCGATCGCAAATCCTGCCTGGCAGCTGTTGCTTGCCTGAGAAACATATTTTCTTGCTTTTCTTTTGACAACCATTCTTCGCTACAACAGAGAGAAAAACAAACGCTTCCGATTTGTACCCATTTGCAGAATGCAATGAATAAACTAGCTTACCTGCATTACCGATAGATGGCAGCAGCGTACAAATAATTACAACATTAATAATGTGCTTTTATCTGGGGTTCTTCAACATCTATAATTTATAAAAACATCAAAATTTTACCAAACAAACTTAATCCAAGATAATTTTCAAATGTGGAAACAAATTTTTTATTTGGGTTTCCAATTCACCAATTTATATCAGGTTGAATTGCTAATTGAATATTTTCGCAATCATTTTTTTCATTATCTGTGTTCTGGAAGCGGATATTGCTTATATTACTTTAGCACAGTAGCTGTTAAACGTTGTAACCATTCTGCGTTAGTCGTAAAGTGGACAAACAATTGCTTAGATTAGACAAGCATACAAAAGTATTAGCTTAGATTTAAAATTAATGCATGCCAAGGTAAATTTTTGATAATTGCAAAAATGAATTGGTGTATATCAAACAGTATTGGAGATAAAAATGTATGAAATTTTGTGATTTTGCTCATTGTCTCTAAAAAAATAGATTTGATATCTTTTATACTTAACAGAAACAAAAATCATATAAAAAATACAAGAGAACTTGATAAGTAAAACAAATTTAATTTTCAGATCGACCAACTATAGGATGTCCCTTTTTTGGGGTCAAATTTTAAAATACACATTTTTGGGCATCTGACCCTCTCAAAAGTTTCCATCGAACCAAAACCTGCCTCACACAAAGTTTTGTTGCAAAATTTTGGTAATTAGAGGAGGCTCAGTGATTTTAAAGTTGGCTTAACAAACACCAATTTATGCATTTAGGAAGTTTTCTAATCAGTACAATAGTCATGTTCACACAAAGTTATTGCTACAGAAGAGCAGATTTCTTCATATTTGGAGCAATGGCTTAGTTATTTTCAACAATCTGTGAAGCATACTGCGTTGTTTTTGTTTTTGAAGCGGCTTGATTGAGGCGTGGTGCCACCCAACCCCTTCCGAGGAAAGAAGAAGCAACCGAACTTTGCAGATACCGAACAGCTGAGCCACACGCCAGGGTGCAAACAGCAAATCCAAAGATAAATTTGCATAAACGTTCAGAGGCAAGGCAGTCAAACAAAAGATGATTAAGGGCCTATAAAAGGGTCCACATGCGCTGCAGGAAAAGTTTTCCGTACTACTGGCTTTGACCTCGGAAGTGAAGGCGGAAAGCTCAAAGCATATGGGGTGTGAGAGGACCAATTCTAAAAGAAAAACTATAGGAATGGGACAGTTGAGATGGGAGGGGAAATGTGAAAATGTGAAAATGTGACGTCTCCATTTGTGACACTGGGTGTAACGAGTTTTGGTAATAGCTTGGGAGAGAAACAAGGGACCATCGCAGAAGCCAGGGAGGTTCCAGCTTTGGAAAGAGAATCAGCATGCTTATTTCCAGGAATACCGGCATGACCGGGGATCAATTGAAAGGGTAAAATGGTGCCGTTGGAAAGTAAGGAGACATGAAACCAAACATTTCAGGGGATCTTGGCCAGAGATATTAGGGAGCCTTTAAAAATAGGAAAATAGCCAATTGGAAGTCAGTAAAAGGACTTTCTGAAGATGGCAAGTCGTCTCGTGGTTGTTACACCAGACAAGCTCGTGCTCCAAGAGATGGTATTCAGCTGCAAAACTGGAGGCAATTGGTCCAACATAGAAAAAGAGTCAAAGGTATTGCGTTTTGATAATATGGCATACACTCCAATGCCACCCATCTATTGAGGGAAGAGACATATTTGTCGGCCCATGAATACGCGTCTCAAGGAGAGAGAGTAATCGATCTTGGCGTGTTTATGGTGCTGAGATAATCTAGGGCAGCTGCAGTTAAGTATGAAAGATAATACTCTAAACTTAGTTGGAGTCCATAGGGAATTGGAAGACATATAATAAATGGTTCGCGCAAGGATAAAAGTTTTTTTTTTTGGATAAGCAAAATGATCACCTGGATGGTTTCTTCTTTAACCGGCTGATTACTGATTTTGAGCCAATAGCGCTGAGGTTAAGTGATTCTTGGAGTAGGTGCAGAGCACGTCCAAAGCATGAAAGTGCTTGGTATTCAAAAAATTGGCATCCAAAAAAATTCAAAGTAATTTTCGACAGAGGAAGTTGGGTATCAATGAGAAGCAATAGAATAGGGGTGGAAGGGAGGCATCAACGAAATGCCTTGCTTGCAGCTCTGTGGAGAATTTCTAATTCATTGGTCAGACATATCAACCTTTTACTGATTTTATTGACAAACTCAACAAGTGTTTAGATTTTTCTGTAGGCCATATCTACTCGAGTTTGTGACAGCGTTTCTTCTTCTACGACATTCTCTGAAACTTTTACCATGGCACATTCAGTAGTCAAACCTACGTTACAATCAAACAGGCCAAGCAAATTTAAATCCTCTGTAAGATATCACAGAGGACCAGCCAATAGCCATCTCAGGTAAAGAAGCTGCGTTTTTTTGAAATACTGGTTGATGATACAAGCACTAAAAACTGCACATAAATACTCTATGTCATAACCGGTATGTCACTACAGTTCTTTAGTTAACTTTTTGAAGATTTTAATAAACGCTATTGATATGCGTGGTAAGGTCACAATGAAATAATAAAACTTTGCTGTTCATAATGGTGGTATTCCTGCATAGGAATTAAAAATACCCATCCAAACTTGAAAGGCTTTGCGCTACCTCTAAACTTTATTTCAAAAGTTTAAAATTTCATACATATCATTTTTTCATGAAATGGAACCGTTTGAAAGTTTCAGAGGTGAAACTTTATACTTGGATCGGACAAATGAAATTTAACTAACGAGTCGAGAGATAACCGTGTAAAGGTTGTACAAGGTGGACCATAAAAGACTGTGCGATTTTGATTAGCCATATTTCCCCCACGCTTTTGATAAAAAATTTTTTTGCCAAAATTTTTTTAATGATGAGGTACCACGAAAGATTTTATGTTATAGAAGCGATTAAAAAATGTCCAGAAAGCAGAAGAATTCTGGCAGACATGTTTGAGGGTGTTATTGACAATTTTAATGTTAGAGAGACAGAATTCTTTCAGCAGCATGGGGCTGGGATTGATCATTTTATCAATTACTATGGACTTGAAGAAAAAAACTTGACAGTTTGCAAATTTTTTTACCTGCTAGAACTTTTAGTCGCATACTTCATCTCTGGAAAAAATTTTGCAACAAAATTTTATCAACTGGAGAAAATATGACTACTGTATTTTCTTGAATAGAACCCGCTCTTGAATAGAAGCTGCCCTCGAATGGAAACCGCACGAATTGATTAAAAAATACAAAACAATAGAAGCTGCCTTGGAATAGAAGCCGCAACAGACAATGCCTCCTTCTTTATAAACGGTCAATGATAAAACCATGGATTAGCGGTAGGGTAGCACGTGAAAACTTTGTTTATAAGTGTTTTGCAATAGATACAATATAATTGCAGCTGAATTACTGTTTCGCTTTTTTGTCACTTGTCGTAGATAAAATTGAATGCCCATTGGGCACCAATTTCAAGACGAAAACGTTCACGTAAAAAGAATAGAAGATGGCTTTGAATGGTAGCCGCCCTCAAATAGAAGCGGTACAAAACGTTCAAAAATAAAAAAAATAGTAGCCGCGGTTTTTATTCAAGAAAATACGGTAATCAGTTTTTTGTGGCCCATCTTGTATTGTTCAAAGTAAAACACAAAATCGAATGAGAACTTAAGATGTCTTTTCAGAGAAATATTTTGCTTTAAGCTTCAATTTAAATCCACAGTAGTAGCTTGGGCAGGCTGATATCAGCTTTTAATTTTATAAAGTACAGTGTATGCAAAGTACCATAAAGTGATCTGAAATATTTTCTTCAGACCAGTGATGTTGCAAGCCTGTCATAATTCACCACACCCTAAATGATTATTTAATGTACCGGATGCAAACAAAATGGCACACTGAATCTATGTTGTTTTATTTAGACAAATATAAAAAAAACTTAATTTTCTGGTACCTACAGTACTATACTATGACCAAAATAATAATAAAACACTTTTTCTTCGTTTTCACCATGATTTCATTCTCAAGGAATGCCATCATTTGCCCACAATATTGGTGGACTGAATATAAAACTGTTGTGGAAGGTCCTTGGTCGTTTGTGGTGAAAATTGTCGGTAGTCATAGGCAAGAAGTGAACTTTGTAGTTCGTCGAGTCACTGACTATCAGTGTTCGAATGACAACGACGTTGAATTTCGTACTAGCAGACGAGAACAGACTTTTAGACCTTCTTGGTTTCGCAGCAGCAACATATTTAGTCGGTCGTTTTCTGAAACTTGTAAACAAGAATGTGATAGTCAAAATATCACGGTGCAAATAGAATATTACAATGGTTATTATGAAGAATGGTACCAGCTTGGCGACTTTACTTACGTGTATAAAAACTGCGACAAACTTCATTGGACAAATTGGATTGAAACTACAAACTGCAGTATATCACGTGAAAGAAATTATGTAAGAAACTGTGCAGATTGTGACGGGGACAGTGTTGACGAAAAATATTGCAATGGAAACCCTACGATGCAAGAAGATTGTCAACCAACTTGGGGTGCTTATATTGAAGATGGACCTTGTGTTGTTACCGGATGCAACCCAAATGCTGGAGAACAAATAAAAAGAAGAGAGTGCACATATGGTGATGGTAGTAAAGCTACAAATCCCAAATTGTGTTCTAATCAATCAACACGTGTGGTGGAACAATGCACCAACAACACCCTCCCAACTGAATGTACAGCAGACACTTCATCCGCCACCGAGTTTGACAACACAAGCTTGTACATTGGAATAGGAATAGCATTGGCATTGATTGTCATTTTTTGCATTGTTCTTGCTGTTGTGCTTTATCGTCGTCAAAAATATCGAACAAACTCAACACCGAATCAAATAAATCCAAGCACGCTTGAGTTATCGATCACTCGGTCACTCGCAACGGGATCAAATGTTTTCGGGCATGAGCAATCGGTCATACCGAACCGGTACAATTGTGAGCAAATGTCAAGTTCACATGAGTATGAACTGGAACACCCGGTTGGACGGCCAATTTATCAAAACTCCCAACCGGGTATTTCCGCGGCGAATGAACTTGGGCAAGTACATGCGTCACATGCTTATGAACTGGAACAATCGGTCGCACAAAGTGCTTATGAGTTTGAACAGTGTGAGGATTCGAATGACTACGAATGCGCATCCAACATGCCGCCTGGTGCGAATTCACCAAACGTGTCAAAGTCAACATACTCTATTGTTCAAAAGCATCAAAAATCCACGGAGGAAAACAATGAATACAGTAGCTTGACAACAACAAATCCAGTTACGGAAAGTGAATATGCAAGATTAAGCACCAGATAAGAACTTCGTGTAATAGGGTTACTACAGTATTAAAATTCAGGAAGTTTTTACTGTTCAATGTTTCATAATAAGTATCAAGTATGGGACAACTAAGTTTGCTAATTATTAAAGTAGTTGGAAGAAAACCAATTTCGGCTAAATTCCTCCCTGTTTACGTGGTCTTTAAAAGATCACGTGAATAGAATAAACCAATCAGCCGAAAAAATTGAGGAAGTTTGTGCTCAAGTATTGTGTAAGGCAGCTCTTCCACAACGGACTTCTGCTTCTTACTATTGGCCTAACGAAAATAAATGTGAAAACAGTCTTTTCTTTAGTACACAAAAACGTATTGCCAGCTCCATAATTAAACTGCAGTTGCTGACAGGTACTTCTATTACCAAACTGGAAATCGTTGTGGCCTTGGGAAAGACCCTCAAGCTTATTTCCATTGATCAAGCGCTTTAACCACTTTAATGCTTCCAGTCTGACAAAAGATTAAGCCAAAAAATGATGTTTTGCGTTGATGTGGCTGAGCAGACAAAGAGTGCCTGGTTCATTCACTTGAAACAGCAACGCAGAAAAGCCTTGAAATGATTTATTTAAATATTCGTCTTTGACATGACTTCTTGGACAATTTAGATATCAAGTTTTTTCTATTTCTTAATAATTTTCATAATTATTTTAATGTTTTCGTAGCTTTGCCATAGTTCTTGAAACTTTTATATAGCCAGTGGATACTTTGTTTATGTCTAAGAGTTATTGTACTGATGCACTGCATTGTATGAGCATATAGTTACCACGTATTGTGTAAGTAAAAGTTGTTGTATTTTCACCTATAAATATAATTTTGTATTGAACAAACTGTATGCACTAATCCAAACCTTTATCGTTATCACGTCAATCCTTTGTTTCATGATTTATCGAAACAAACCTCTCTCGATGCAGACCGATACAAACATACAGTACTTCAGCAAAAACTTTTGGTCTTTTTTAACTGTTACGTGTTAAGTGGTAAAGGGAGGGGCCCCGTGATTTAGTAAATCGAAAGGTTTTTTCGATGTCTCAGACATTGCAACTATTTGTTTACTCTGTCTATGATTTATTGTTTTTTTTTTGTTGTATATTTGTGCATTGTAGAATAAACTACTACTGCTATACAACATAATATTATGGATACAAGTTCCAAAACTAAAATTTATTGGTTTTATATTTTTTACTGCAAGTTTTACTACCTAAAATCAGAATAATATTGTGCTTCTCTTAGCACATTACTTCCAACTTGATGTGTTATTTTTGTGCTGCGTATAGGCTGTATCACAGCATTTGAGTCAACATTAATTTGATGTATCATCATTATACAGTGTTATATGATACGGCTATACTGTAATTTTCAGGAAGTTCCATTGATACTGAACAGTAGATAATTTTGAAACTTGTTTTTTGAAGTTGTCTTTTGTCAATATAAAACTCTAATCGATGAGAGTAGTTATCAACTAAATAAAATATCGAGTCAATCACGTGGAAAATACGGTCGATAAAATTAAGCTCTCTCTGGCTTGTGGCAAACTACACTCTCGTAGTTCTGCGTCAAAATATTGTGTTTTCAGTAAAAGGAATTCGCTATACTAAAATTTATTTTGTTGAACTTCAATTCAATAATAGACAGCAGTTTTGACCAGAAGACAACAAGCTTACATTGTGCGGCCTTTCAGTCAAACTGCCACTTGCCCAGCAGCTGTGAATCAGCTTTCACAAATTCCTAGTTATTGAATGCCAAGATATAAAGAAAGCCGTAATCAGCAATTTTTACACAATATAGTTGACCCGACCGGGAATCGAACTCGAGTGTAGTGTTTATAGTAACAGGCGCTTTTTTCACTTAACCACAATAATAATCAAAACTTTTCATCTTAGTTTCTTGAAGTTCTTATTTCTTGCTACAGTGTACCTTTACTCTGGAACCCAAACCTTTCCACAATTCTCTTGCATCGCGAAAATACAATTTAATCTGTTTGGCTACGTATCATTGGCAACCCTGCATTTCGCAATTTTGTGACATTACAAAATGCATAATTTTGCTAACATTCTCGCAGACTAAGAAAGGGGATTACCAACTGGTAGCAGTGAACACTGAGAAAATTATAACCAAATCTAAAAATTTGGCTACTTCTACTGGGACCTGTAGACCTGTAGATAACCAGTACTGATCTGCAGTAAGCCTTTTGTCACATCACAAAAATGCGAAATGCTGGGTTGCCATTGGTAGGGAGTCAAACGGATTAAAACGTGTTTTTATGAAAAAAAGGAATTGTGGAAAAAAGTTTGGGACACCTCTTCATTCCCTTAAGTAGTTCTCATTTCTTCAATAAAACTGATTTTGAGTAGTATATTCTCTTTAACATAACAATAGCATAAAAGCAAGACAGCTCCAGCGCGGGGCAGGAAAATAATTATGGTTTGCCCTTCCTGTATTTTTCAAGCTATCTCTTTGTCTATAACTTGACAAGCAGTAATTTCGGAGCAAATGAATTTAGCGCAGTAATAGTTTTGGACGCAATGAAACTCAATTATGCAGTTTCACATTATACAACTACTGCTGTATAATCGTTGATTGGTTCGCAAGCTTGGCATTATGCTTTTCAGTTTCCTTTCCTTGTTCGTTTGCATAAAATGTCTTGGAAAAAGCAGAGTAACCTTTGCATCTCACGCAACTTTTTGAACAAAAGAGTGTGCCTAGTCCTAATGCTATTCCTGTTTGACATAGAACCACAGAAGAGCGTAAATGAGAAAATTTGATAGCTTGTGTTTAATAACTGCTCGCATGTTCATTTAGTTTGAGAAAAACTTGAAAAGTACCTCGCAACGGCAACTGTTTAAAAACAGACGCAAACTATGCCAACGATGACAAACCGGCACAGATTTGCAATGAATTACTTCCGTACAGGTTCGACTGTTTTTTTGCTTGTTGGCAAGTTTTCCTTTCACATTTCAAATGTATTTTATTAGAATTGGCCATATTTTGTTACAATTATCTCTGCTTGGTGACTTCAAAATAAGCAACAAATTTACATGGAAACAATTCAAATGTCAAAAGGAAAGCCTGTAATACAGTTAACTCCTATAACCCGGTGAGTACAACTCGTCCAAAATAAAAACGAGTTGCTTCCTCGTGAGTGGAGGATAATACAATCAATCATCTTATAATTAAAAGCATCCAACTGCATGGTAACGCATGGGTATTTTTTTAATTTATATTTTTTTTCCTTTTTACAAATTCAAAAATTATCCGCTTAAAATTTGAACTTTCTGCTTAATATCGTTCTCGAGATATTCGGTTTTAAAGTTACTGAATTTTTTATGCTTTGATGTTGTCCAAATTGGTTCTATAAAAGCTTTTTAAAAACTAATTTTGAAAATTTGTGTTTTCAACTTTATATAACCTATAACAATAAGAGCTTGACCTTTATTTATTTATTTTATGACTGCAATACAAACAGCAATGGTTAAAAATTTTGCATGATGTTTACAAAAACTAACTTCGTTTTTGTTTATATTTTTGATCACATTTGCTACTAAACTCAATTGCTTATCATCAATGTGGTCTTAAAAAATAAAAGAAGATGATATAACGAGTTTATAGGATAATGAATGTCAAAGGTACTGTATGAGGTTGGTTTTACACTCAATAGAACAAAATGTATGATTGTTTTTCTAGTAACGTACACTGTTCAGTTTGAAACCAGTAGGTCAGCAGTGGCTAGGAAAACTAATTATTACAGCAACCGTCAAAGATGTTTTGTTGGCATCACGGAAAATTGCAGCAAGCAATCAGCCTGTGACGAACACATTCGGTTGACAATGAAAACAGACAAAAAAATTTGCTATACTAAATGGTTTACGTGGGGGAAATAGAAAATTAGTAAATGAATTTTCTTTCCTGAAAAAAAAATGCAACAAAGCTTATTGGACGAATTGGATCGACACAACAAACTGATAGACATTGTCACATATCACATCAAGAAGATCCAATGTGGATTGGGATGGAAATGCGTTTGGAGCAGAAATACGAATCATTACTGGGACAATTGGGCTAAGGGCCTGGCGTTACAACAGATTGTAACTCTGAAGGAGAGCGAGTTAGAACCATAATGGTGTTTGTATGGTGATAGTCGTTAAGCTATCAAAGTTCTGTTGTGTTTCAATGGCAATGAGTTGCTTTTACGTTGGTATTCATAGGCTTTTACGTTGGTATCAGAGCATGACCGTAGCAATAGGGGAGGACGGGTGGCCTCTACCCCAATCGAAATGCAACCAATGACAAAAATGTGACAATACTGTATTGTTACTTCAGTTTCTTTTAGCATCTTTGCGTACAACAGTAATCAACAATAATATTGACAACCATGGGGCCGGAAATCCTCAATTCAATTTTTGCCAAACAATAAAAATGTATTACTCGGATAGAATTAAGGGTTTTGTCCTAAAAGTTGCTACATCAGGTCCTCATCTAATCTTTTTATAAACGTAATGCAATAACCAGGTCCGGATTTACCGTATGGCACAGTGCCAGTGGCCCCGTTCTCAGATGGTAAGACTTTTTTTTTGGCTTCACATACATTTTGGCAGGAAGATGTAGCGCAAATCTCCAAATTTCCAGGAACCCCGCGCAATGTAAATCCGGCCCGGCCAATAACGTGGTTAACAGGCGAAACCAATTATTGTACTATTTTTCAATAGCAATTCACCTCCACTTCGCCAGTTTTTATGCAACAAAATAATTTTGAAAAAAACATTGGCTGGAGGAAATGTTTATTGAATCATTGAATTTTTATCGTAGGGGCCTGACTCCCTTGGCCGTACGTGTGCTCTACAACTGGTTATTTCCAAGACAAAACAAAAATTTTTAAGGAAAATTTTCGAGTGGATAATAGTTTACAGCTAAAAATATTGCAGGTGGCAATGTACCTTGCTTTCCACTACCTGAGGTAAATCACTTACTGAATTTAACCCAAAATGCAAGACTTTAAACGTGTTTTGGGCTTAAAGTGTAAGTAAAAAGAGGATTGGATAATTTAATTTTTTCAATTGGCTTTCAAATGTTAAAAATCTAGTTCTTTTAAATGGTTCTGAACACGCGCGAAATGTGATCCAATGGCGTTAAAATAGCTTTTTTTTTCCACAGAATTACAAAAAAATTGTCCCCCGTCTGTGATTAGTCTCAGTTACATTAGTTTACTCAAACGTGTTTCTCAAATCAGAAATTTTCACTTTTTAACTTTTGATTCAAGTCTTCACCCTTTAGCATGACCATGGTTACGTATCAAACAGAGGTCATTGGTTCTGATCTTCCATTCTACGATATCTTGACCCAAAAAAATGTCCACTCTCCAAAAATTATTATGACGTCATTGTATGCGATTTGTGGTTTGAACCCCCTTCCCAATCAAAAATTCTTCCTACGCCTATGTATTGAGTGTTGTCGCTTTTATTGTTGTTCTTTCATTTTGCATGTTATTGTGATTTACCGTCGTCAGAAATCATCGCATGTTTTGTCGCATGCAATAGCAAATCCAAACCTTTTTTTCTTCGTATGAGTTCGAAAATTTTACAGTCAAGACAGAAGAGCAGTCAGATAATGTTCCTAGACCGGCAAAAGTCATCCAGCAAAACCTTGCTGAAGCATACAAAGTCGTCAAACAAACAACCAGCACAAATAAGCGGTCATTTAAAGGTTTGAAACCGACAGAACAAAACAAGCAAACGGATGGGCAAATAGAAGAACCAGCTGCGTACGAAATTACAAAAATAGTCGGCTCCAATTCATTAACCTTTGAGCAAGAGTCCGATCAAGATGTGTATGTAATTGAGACACTGGATGTTTCAAATGTGTTCAAAATTGAGACGCCAAATACTTCGAATGTGTACGAAATTGCAAAGCGAGCTGATCCAAATGTATACGAAATTGAAGATCCAAGGCTACTTGCAAAACTAAACCTCCCAACGGCACAATCTATTGCAAAAGACCCAGAGCAAAACAATACCTACAGTTCTCTGCAGTCATCAAGTGGTGTTATGGAAAGCAATTATTCTAGGTTGAAGCGTTGATTTTAAGGGGGAGAAGCATCCAGCTGGGATTATGTTCAAATGATAAAGAATTATCCAAAGCATTTCTTCAGTAAATTTCAACTTTCTGCGATCTATCGTTTCTGAGATATATTGTTTCAAAGTTAGGAGATTTCACCAGAGTGTTACCATTTGAGATCTAATTTTCTCTAAACCGGGATATTCTATTTAAATTGCAAAAGTATTTCTGTTGTAACACTAATTTATATGCTGAAGCCTTGCATTCAGTAGCTTTCAAACCAATGTCAAAGATGACTCAAACAATAAACATCATTTTAGGAAAAATGAAACTTTAACTGGCAACATTGTTAGAAAGATCACCTCACTTTGAAATAAAACATCTCAAAAGCAATGAGTTGTAAATTGGTGAAATGCGGTAAAGATATGCTTCAGATTATTTTTATTATTTGCACATAATCCCAGCTGGATGTTTTTACCCTTTAACCTTTGTTACGCTATAAAACAGACTTGAAAGAAATTTTGTTGCTGAGTTTGCGTAAAATTGCGTCATAACAAATTTCCTTTGGACACAATGGCTTTAAGGTACTATTTATTTTACGTCACAGTATTTTTTGGGATGTTTTGATGCCCAAATCAACCATTAATCATAAACGAGAACCAACGTCACAAGATGACGGAAACAGCAGGCACCTTAGAGTGTGAGATATTGTCGTAATACACGCTAAAACACAGTGACTGCTTGCTCTAGCAACTGGCCCATGGTTTTACAGTATCCTTATTTGATGATGAATGAAAACCTGGAAGACTCAATTTCGCATACAATTAAATGTAGAGCCTGTAAAGCCTTGGCCAATCAAACGGCTCACGTTTTGTGTTTGGCCCTAATTTTACTGCCTCAAATATTCCGACCGCTTATTCTAAAGGCCTGCGTACAAGCGGCTCACAGACGATAGGCCTTGAGGAAATGTTTTGAACTCTTTGACGTTGAGTTCTAACGTAAATCCTCTCCAACATCGCTTTTAATAAAGAATGTTGCTTTCTACTGTAGATAATAATGTTTTTTCAATGTTTTTTGTATATTAATTAAATTTTTTATTAACAGATATTTGCTGTATTTCCTTTAATAGAAATGCTCCGATGAAAACTAAAATTGGTTTTAGTTTCTGAAAACTTGAACTTCTAAAACGTCGTTACTAATAATTAAGTCAACTTACTACAGATGGCTCAATGACCATGCATGGTTGAACAATTTAAAGAGTTTCTTAAAAACATTTAAATATACAGTAGTTAATTACTTGGGCTTGTGATGCAATATTTTTATATTTTATTTGAGTCAAAAGCTTATGCCGAAGCAAAAATAATTAGAAAAATTATCAATTTTTTTGTCATTTGAGCCCCGTCAAAACTGTGGGTGGTATAATCACAAGCGTACGAGTTTATCATTAATCCTGAATTTATTCTAGTTTAACTGGTAGCTTTCCCGCTGGTACGAAGGTACGCCGTGCGTACCAAATTACGATTCAAAATTAAGTAATAAACTGATGGCACGCTCTTAGCCTCACGATATTAGGCCAATGGCCAATGCAGACCGGGCCTTATGACATCAAAATTAAGAAATTGAGAGTTTAATATATTTAAAAAGTCGGCATTTTGCAGCAATAATTAAGAGTCTTTTGTATTTTAGTTGTATTTTACTTATATCACATAACTCGTTTTTTATTATTCATATAAAAATTTTAGATTTAATGAGGTTTGTTTTCAAATTAAATTTTATTTTGATTAAGTCAAAAACAACAGGACTTTGAAATGAGCTTTAGACTGTAGATGCTCAAATGTTGCACAAAAAAGTTATTTAAAGAGGCGTGTTTTGCTTATTATTCATCTGTGTTTTTCTTTGTTGTGTGTCAATAACGTAGCAGCTTCATTTACTCACAAAATAACTTTTACATTAATTTGGTAAAGCAGAATGCGGAAAAACTCAAGTAACGAAAAAGCTTTATCATTGCGAACAAAGAATAATTGTACTGCTATTTAAGGAAGTACGTGGTAGTTTTCTTTGTATGGACTATCGTTTATTTTACGTAGCCTTATTGAACGCTATTCAAGCCAATTTCAGCGAGGTGGAGTTGGTAACATCTAGATTGTGGGCAACTTGGAAAAACTACTATACTGATGTTTTAAGAATAAGGATTCAACTCTCCCGGTCAAGATTACTAGACTGTGCGTAAAATTTTTAGCGTATCTTTAGTTTATCTTAAACAAAAGTTTGGTACACACGCCGTACCGTCTTCCCAGCGTACAAGTCTTTACGAAAGTATCCAATGCAATGAAAAGTGTGCGGATCATCCAATACTTAACGTCTGACGCTGTCCGGTGACATGATGATAAACATGCAGTGCAACAACAAGCTGCCAGGTGGTTAAAATAAACTAAGATTATGTTTGTACGTTCACGATTTTACGCCCAGTGTTGGCCAAGTTTACTTTTTGCTTTTCTGTAATTTCGTTTTAATTACATTAATTGAGTAACATTCTACTTAAAAAATTGCATCCTCTGTGTGCTTATCAAGTCGTTGGTTTCATTGATATTTTATTTGTAGGTCAAATTGTTGTATTATCGTTGGTAGCGTGGCCGAAAGGCTAAAGACGTCCTTTTTACGACAACCCGGATCGAATGATCTTGGTTCAACCCGCACACTGGTCACGTTGTTGTTTGCTTGGATAAGACGCTTTACGATGATTACACTGAACAACAAAATTTTTGCTAAAAAGTAGTGAAGAGGTGCTCTAGAGTGAATTTCAGGCGCTGATTTCAAATCTGCTCTTGTTTTTGCTCTAACACGTCACGTTTATAAGTTTATAAGAAATTGTCATTTTTTTACTAAGGGTTTTTAGGCCTTAGTTATTTTTTTATTTTTCATTGATTAATCAATCGAAATGAAGTCTACTGCAAATTTTCTTAGTTCAACTAATAAAAGATACATATCATTTTACGTAACCAACTCTTATTTGCACCAAAGTTCACAACAATGCAAACACGTTTCGACATAAGGACCTACAATATGTGTCCAACATTACACAAATTTTTGTTGTTTTGGTTTGCGCTGATGTTCTGCGTCACTTTCATTTGGCAAAAACTAACAATAGTCTGCCATCATGTTCTCAGTAACTTTTCCTTGGTAGCGATTTTCTATCTCTTTTATTTTTTGGTGAAATCGTTTACCATGTTTATCACTAATATCTCCCATGTTAGAGGGGAAAAAATTCAAATGAGAGTGAAGAAAGTGTATTTTTAACGGTATTCTTGCTCCAAGTTCTTGATGTGCTTGTAGAAAATTGGTAACCATCTGTACGTAGTTGGGCGATTTGTAATTACCCACAAAATTTTTCACAATCAAGCAAAACTGATCCCATCCTGCTTTTTCTTTTAAATTTAGGTTCGCATTGATCTTTTTATCACCCGTTATTTTTCGAATTTCTGGTCCAATAAATACTACCGCTTTTAGTTGAATCCATTGCTTTTACAAAATTTTTGAATAAACCCAGTTTAATGTGTAGTGGTGGGAGATATATCTTTTGTTTATCAACCAAGGGTACGTACTGATTAATAAATCTTCCTAATACAAATTCCTTTCGTACAAGCCATTCTTTTTGGTTGTAATTTCCAGCTGCAAAATACTTTTCAAGTTGAGCATGACGTGTACGATAAAAATTACCTTTAACACCTTTTTGCAATAAATTCCATTGTTTTAGTCGTGAGGCGAGAAGTTTAGACTTTTTTTTGGTTAAACCCAAGTCCCTGACCAAGTCATTTAAGTCACTTTGATCGAGTATGTGCGGTGTCAAATAAAAAAAGTCATCAACGCTCTGACCTGTATCGGTGTCTGAACTCTCAGATAATACCTCAAAGTGCGCAGAGGTAGTTGCACTTTCTCATATTTCGTCTGCGTGTAATTCTAGCTGTGATGGAGGGCTTGAAACTGGAATATTTTCAGATGCATGAGCTACTGGCCGCAATGCAGAAGGACAATCGGGATAAAAAATTTTGCTTTTACTTTTCTTGGAATGACCTGATACCTTAAAATAGCAATCCGAAAAATGGTTTGTAGGTTCACGCCACACCATAGGTACAGCAAAAGGCATGCGCTTTCGTTTTCCATTTAACCACTGAGTCAAAGGATGCAGAGCAATTTCTGCAACATAAATGGGGGACCCAAGATTTGTCCTGGTCTACCACTTGACATCCAAAATAATGCTTGAAGGAATAGTCACTTTACTTGTGATATTTGGTTTTTGAAATTTTGGAGTAAACTTGCCACAGATATAGCAAAAACTATTCGGATGGTTTACATAGGATCTACAACTAGCCATAATACCTAATACACGCATTTCAAAGTAAGCTGAAACATATCAACAGAGGTGGAGTCGAGGACACAAGGCTCGAGACCAAGGCCAAGGACACAAAAAAAATCCGAGGCCAAGGCCAAGGACACAAAAAAAATCCGAGGCCAAGGCCAAGGACAGCCTTTCCGAGGACAGACACTCTCGAGGCCAAGGACAGGAATGCTCGAGGCCAAGGCCAAGGACCAAGGACACAAGCGCAAGTGCTCTCCAAAAATATAAAAAAAGGTCTTCACAAAAATTTTTCAAGCGATCTCAAAAAAAAAAAAAAAAAGGTCTTCACAAAAATTTTTCAAGCGATCTCCACAAAAAAACGTTTTCCAAAAAAATTTTCAAGCGCTTCACAAAATTTTAACAATTCAAAAAATAGTGCTGTCCTCGAGCCGAGGACAGACCGATTTTCGAGGACTTGAGGCCTGGAGGCCAAGGCCAAGGCCAAGGACTTCAAAATGTGTCCTCGAGGACTCCACCTCTGCATATCAATACATAATTAGGTCTGGAGGCTGACAACAAGCTGGTGCTGCAAATTGGAAAAATAACTAATTGTTTTGTACATGATTATCCTGCTACAATACTAGCTTTAGTTCTCATAAATAGGCTTCTTTTATCTCAGAAGTATTTTTCTATGCCGTCACTAACGCTTGTCTAGAACCAGTCGTATCTTTTTCGCACGCAGATAAGATAAGAAAAAGTGTTGACAGCAAAAGATTTGGTTGTAATTTTATTGCAGATAGAAAATGAATAAAATTTATCCAAAACAACCCTAAGATGATGCAATACTTGTAATCAACAGGTTGAAGCGCATAAGTATGCACTATGTACGTTAACAACTCCACAAAGCATCATTTTGATATCGAATGTTGGTTTAAAATAGCCCAAACAAGGCCAATCAATTATCTCAATAAATCAATATTTTGCAAAAAAATAAAACTTAAATATAAAAAATCTAGACGTGATGGGAGAAAAAAGATAGCATATTTTCTTTCAGTGTCCAAAACTTAGTTGAAAACACCTAAAAAACTTCAATAAGCATGACAAAAAATTTTTGTTGTTGTTGTACAGTGTTATCTCTGCTTGATGGCTTCGAACAAGCAGCAAATTCGGTGAACAAGAATTCGAAAAAATCCACAGAAACACTGGATCAATGATAACTCCTAAACGGGTGCAGATTTCTCCAGTCACGAAGTAGTCATTGGAATGAAAAGTGTGCGGATCGTTCAATAGGTGGCGTCTGACGCTGTCCGGTGGCAGGAGGATAAATATGCCTACAACTACAACAACTTATGCATCAGCTAAATGCATTAAATTTTGGTTTGTCTGTTTTCAAAAAATCTATAGAATTTTTTCACTTTTTAATGGTATGGCAGAATCAAACATCAAGTATGAATTTTTAAAAATTAACAAATGCTATACTGTGTGTATAATAGCATAGAGTGTTTTTGTTTCATCTTTTTTATCTGGTATGAAATTTGATTATTTATATTGTCAATTTTTAATTTTCGGTTTTGTTCTTAATCAATTCAGGGGTAGCTGCAATAAACGTAATTCTTACAATAACGCATAGTGATCAAATATTTTCCGTTACAGATTTTAACTATTGCAAACTATTTTGACTTTACCTATTGTAAGCTACCGGAATTGGCTGGATGCTTCACCCCCTTCAAACAAAACGCTTTACAATAATTATCATTACTTATTGCCTGAGGTGGAGTTGAGGACACAAGGCTCAAGGCCAAGAACTCAAAAAAAATGCGAGGCCAAGGGCAGCCTTTCCAAGGACAGACCCTCTCGAGGCCAAGGACAGGAATGCTCGAGGCCAATGTCAAGGACCAAGGACACAGCCGCAAGTGTTTTCCTAAAAAAAAGATCTTCAAAAAAGTTTTTCAGGCAATCTCCAATTTATAGGCGTAGCCAGAATTTTCGATTGGGGAGGCTTAAACCACAAATCACATGCAATGACGTCATCAAAAATTTGCCTGTTTTTCACTTAATCATGATTTTGCAAAGGGAGAGGGCCTCAACTAATATAGTTGAAAAGTGCAAATACGTAACTTTGGAGACGTTTTGAGAAAACCAGTGTAACTCAAACGTATCACAGACGGGGTCTGGGGACAAAGCCCCCAGCTGTTGGGCAATTTTTTGTTATTTTTTGGAAAAAAAAAGCTATTTTAATGCCATTGAATCACACTTCACACATGTTTAGAGCCATTTAAAAGCACTAGCTTTTTGACATTTGAAAGCCAATTAAAAAAATTAAATTTTTAATCCTCCTTCTTGTAGCAATTTAAGTTCAAAACACGTTTAACATCTTGCATTTTGGTGTTAAAGTTTAATTGTACGTGATTTGCTCCAGGTAGAGGGAAGTAAGGTGCATTGACTCGTGCGACATTTTAGCAGTAAATGAAAACCCACTCGAAGATATCCTTAGAGATTTTTGTTTTGTCATGAAAATAACCAGTTATAGAAGTGCATGTTAGGCCAGGGGGCCCAGGCCCCCTCCACTGAAGTTCAACGATTTGTTCAATCAGCATTTTTCATGGCTAATTTTTTTAAAGTATTTTGTGCGTAAAAACTGGCGTGGTGGAGGTGAATTTATGAATTGTTATTAAAAAATAGTACAATAGATGGGTAGTTTCGCTTACTAACCATGTGTCACGCGCGTAGCCAGAAATTCGAAATGGGGAGGCTGTTTTGGGGGTTTGGGACAAAGCCCCAGCCGCTAGAGGCACGGGGGTTTGGGGGCGGAGCCCCTAGCTCTCGCAAATTTTGCTTTTTTTTGCA